>CM044307.1:45879460-47129460 GCA_024291935.2 Okapia johnstoni | reverse complement strand
CTTCTATCGAGGGTAAGGGCTTTGATCTTTGGTAGGGAAATATGATCCCAGCCCATCTGGGTGACTCCTCACTGAACCTTAGCCCTGGGGGAAGTTGTGCCCAAGACAAGGGCATGTGAGGGTCTCATGTTCACCCTAAGTCTTTATTTACTTAAACTTGAATGAAAGGAGCCTCTTGTGTGTGTAGCAGGGGCTCCAACACCATCTGTTGATTAGAAAATTGCCATGCACTCTGCCATTGCAAGGAGTTTAACCATGAACCTCCACCCACCATGTGAGGAGATGAGTCATTTTGGACAGGGCCATCCAGAAGGACAGATGGTACCCTGACCATGTATGACCTGGGCTGGGTGTTCGATAAGGCCAGAGCATGGAGTCTGGCCAGCCAGTGCTGTCAGCTGCTGCTTAGCTTTTTACTTTGGAAGTACCAACTTACATCCCTTCCCTGCCCCCTCCCTAACCCCAGAAAAGCAGGAAGGGCTGGCTGACTAAAGCCAACTAGAGGTTTCCTGGGGTCATGCAGCCTTGGCCTGGGAAGATGACCGTTAGTACTCACTGATGTGAAACATTCGTATTTTTTCTAAGGAAACAGCATGCCCTAAACTCTCCACTGTCAGCTGCTCAGTGGCTTTGAAAGCAAGCATTTTTCTGCTTAGTTGCTTTGAGTTTGTTTAGAGCTGCAAAACAAGTGTTGCTGAGGCATTTGCATGCAATAGTAGGGAGAGGACAGGTGCCCAGGAGCTGCAGGGCTGGCTCCTCTTCCACTATTGTGACCAGGCATGTGACACTGGGCTTGTGACTTAACCCCTCAAGCTGGATTCTTTTAGGTTAAACGCCTCACAGGATCACTGTGTGGTCAACTCAGATAATACCTATGATTTGTAGCCTTCTAGGCTCCTCTGTCCCTGGAATTCTCCAGACAAAAATACGGGAATGGGCAGCCATTTCCTTCTCCAGGAGATCTTCCCGACCTAGGGATCAAACCCAAGTCTCTTGCATTGTAGGCGGATTCTTTATCTTTTGAGCCACCAGCGAAGCTCAATACTTGTGCAAACACTTAGCAAATAGCAAAGAGGACAGTGAACAGGACTGGCACTGGAACCTTGCTGGAAACACCAGGTGCTAAGTAACCCATATTCTCTAAAGAGAGTCAGCAATTAAGGCCAGATTTTGCCTAACTCTGGGGCTCCCAAGAAGTGGCCCAACTATCATTACTGCCCTCCCCTGGCTCCATGTAGGGAGATAGGTGGGAGAAGGGAGGTAGGAGTTTGTGGGAGGATAATTTACTTCTTCCCCTCGCACTTTGACTCTCACCTTAAGATCAAGTTGGGGGCATCTGTGTGGAGGTGAATCATGTGTGGAGGTGACAGGGTGCAGGACCTTTAGGAGGCAGCAGTAGTCACACTGCTCAGGCCAGATGCCTGCTAGGGTGTTGAGACCCTTGGCCCCATTGGTGGTGGACATACAGTGATGGGGAGAGTTTTGGGGTCTCTTTGTGAACACAGAGATCATGCCTGCTTCAGTTATCTGAAGACAGGCAGTTCAGCCAAGGGAGAGAAGCACCTGAATGTGATGTGTCTGAGGGGGATCCTCAGCTCGGTTCCCTTCGGCCCTCAGAGGGTAAGAAAGAAGATGCTGGCAGTTTCTGAGGGTCTGTATGGGAGGACAGAGTGGGAGGGGCATGGACCCCTGGAGAAGCCAAAGGGGGCCTTAGCTGTCCTTGGTGACAGACCAGCTGGGCTCACACTTCCAGGACCCTCAGAACCACACACACATCCTCAAAGCCAAGGCCACCAGCGGCAGATGGGCCCAGACTGGACCTGGGTAAGGCCAGACAGCCAATGAGCACTTAGAATCTCTTTGTGTCCCCCACTGTTACCTCATTAAGCTTCCCCAGCGAGGGTAGGCCCTGCAAAGGGATGGGGAGCAACTTAAGCACCAGGCCTGCTCCCCAACCCCACCCCATGTTGCCCCAGTGAGAAAAGGATAGAAAGAATACAACTATCCCCTCCCCACTGCAAATTCCACTTCCTTGCTGAATCTAGCTCCTAAAGGAAAAAAGGAAGAATGTCAAAAAATCAGATGATGAGATTGAGGCTTTAGAATAAAGTGAGACCAAAAAAAAAAAAAAAAAAAAAGACTTAATAATCAAACTGACCAAATGTTAGGAAATCTACTCAAGATGCTATTAAGGGATGAAAAAGCATGACTTTACACGGTCAACAGCAGGGATGGGAGCAATGTAAAGCCGTTTCACATTTGTATTCCTCTGAATTCAGACTGAGCAATAAATCTGTAACATAAAGCCTTAGTTTTTATAGTGAAAGTGAAGTCACTCAGTCGTGTCCGACTCTTTGTGACACCATGGACTGTAGCCTGCCAAACTACTCCACCCATGGGATTTTCCAGGCAAGAATACTGGAGTGGGTTGCCATTTCCTTCTCCAGGGGATCTTCTTGACCCAGGGATTGAACCCTGGTCTCCCGCACTGCAGGCAGACTCTTTACTGTCTGAGCCACCAGGGAAGTTATTATAGTAGGTGGTCCCTTTGAACTTGGTGAATTGAATCAAACACGTGTACAGAGCATTGATTCTCAAACTTTAGCACACACCAGAATCGCCCGAGGGCTTGTTAAAATAGACAATTGGCTCCACACCCAGTTTCTGACTTAGTAGGTCTGGGGTGGGATTGAGAATTTGCATTTCTAGCAAGGTCCTGGGTGACGTTGATGTTACTAGTCTGGAGACTATAATCTGAGAATCACTGTGGTATGGATTAGAGCATCACTGAAGTGTGTATTTTACACAGCCTTGAAAATAGGCCCCTGAACTTCCGAAGAAGCCAATAAAAAGGTTGATTTTATTTATTTCACCCATTTTATTTCCCTGGAGGAAGCAAGGCTTGAAAGTTGCATTAGGGCTCCATTGTATGAAAGAATGAATTGAAAATCCATCGCTCTACAAACAGCTGAGTCTGTGAGGTCATCCAGGATCTTCCCCATGCTCACACACCAGCTCTGCCATGGAGATGAGCTGCTACAGTACAACTTTGAGCAGGGGCCCAATGCACATGGTCAAGGGTATGTGAGGAACACAGAAGTTGTTCTGCTCGCTCCCGAGGAAGCAGGAGTCATCCTTGCCTCCCCTCACATCCTCGTGATTCACAGCCAGTCCTCTATGGTCAGGCTGACATCACCCCATCAGAGGACTCGCCCCTCTCATGTGAATGCTGCTCAGTCAGGTTTGGGTAGAGCTGCAGATGTGCATGCTAAGTGCTTCAGTCATGTCCGACTCTTTACAACTCCATGGACTTTACAACCCCAGGCTCCTCTGTCCATGGGATCTTCCAGGCAAGAATACTGGGGTAGGTTGCCATGTCCTCCTCCAGGGGAATGTTTCTGACCCAGGGATAGAACCCATGTCTCTTGTGTCTCCTGCATTGGCAGGCAGGTTCTTTACCACTAGTGCCACCTGGGAAGACCAAGTTATGGGTAGAGCTGATCCCACCCAAAGGGTGGGCATGCTTCCTAAAACATGCCAATTGGCAAGCCCATCCTCCTGGCCATGGTTGTTTATTCAGAGGTGAATCCCTAGGCAAGCAGAGTCCTTTCTGGAATGTCTGCCAAAGGCATGTGATGAATAGTATAATCTCTCTGGAATTTTAAGCTCTAAGGAGTGATGGGGGTTTCCCTGGTGGCTCAGACATAAAGAATCTGCCTGCAAGGCAGGAGACCCTGGTTTGATCCCTGGGTCAGGAAGATCCCATGGAGAGGGAATGGCAACCCACTCCACTATTCTTGCTTGGAGAATCTCATGGACAGAGGAGCTGGAGGGCTACAGTCCATGAAATCACATAGAGTCAGACACAACTGAGTGACTAACACTGTACTACTAAGGAGTGATGGGACTCTTAAATGCCATCGTGGAGTGGGAGAAAGCAAGGAAAAGAGAGAGAGAAAGAGAGAAAATTGATAGACCCTGTATTTTTATTATAGGCATAGATCCAACTGTGCCTGAAGCTTGTATTTTGGTCATTCCTGTTATGTGAGTAAATAAATCCCCCTTTTTGCTTAATTTGAATTGGATTTGTGTTCTTATGACCAGAAGTCCAAACTAATATAGTCAAGAGCTTCTCCATCTTTGGCTGCAAAAGATGTAATCAATCTGATTTTGGTGTTGGCCATCTGGTGATGTCCATGTGTAGAGTCTTCTCTTGTGCTGTTGGAAGAGGATGTTTGCTGTGACCAGTGCATTCTCTTGGCAAAACTCTATTAGCCTTTGCCCTGCTTCATTCTGTACTCCAAGGCCAAATTTACCTGTTGTTCCAGGTGTTTCCTGACTTCCTACTTTTGCATTCCAGTGCCCTATAATGAAAAGGACATCTTTTTTGGGTATTAGTTCTAAAAGGTCTGGTAGGTCTTCATAGAACCATTCAACTTCAGCTTCTTCAGCGTTACTGGTCGGGGCATAGGCTTGGATTACTGTGATATTGAATGGTTTGCCTTGGAAACGAACAGAGATCATTCTGTCATTTTTGAGATTGCATCCAAGTACTGCATTTTGGACTCTTGTTGACCATGATGGCTACTCCATTTCTTCTAAGGGATTCCTGCCCACAGTAGTAGGTGTAATTGTCATCTGAGTTAAATTCACCCATTCCAGTCCATCTTAGTTCACTGATTCCTAGAAGGTTGACGTTCACTCTTGCCATCTCCTGTTTGACCACTTCCAATTTGCCTTGATTCATGGACCTAACATTCCAGGTTCCTATGCAATATTGCTCTTTACAGCATCGGACCTTGCTTCTATCATGAGTCACATCCACAACAGGGTGTTGTTTTTGCTTTGGCTCCATCCCTTCATTCTTTCTGGAGTTATTTCTCCACTGATCTCCAGTAGCATATTGGACACCTACCAACCTGGGGAGTTCATCCTTCAGTGTCCTATCCTTTTGCCTTTTCATACTGTTCGTGGGGTTCTCAAGGCAAGAATACTGAAGTGGTTTGCCATTCCGTTCTCCAGTGGACCACATTCTGTCAGAACTCTCCACCATGACCCATCTGTCTTGGGATGGCCTCACACAGCATGGTTTAGTTTCATTGAGTTAGACAAATTGGTATGGACCTAACAGAAGCAGAAGATATTAAGAAGAGGTGGCAAGAATACACAGAACTGTACAAAAAAGATCTTCACGACCCAGATAGTTATGATGGTGTAATCACTCACCTAGAGCCAGACATCCTGGAATGTGAAGTCAAGTGGGCCTTAGGAAGCATCACTACGAACAGAGCTAGTGGAGATGATGGAATTCCAGTTGAGCTATTTCAAATTCTCAAAGATGATGCTGTGAAAGTGCTGCACTCAATATGTCAGCAAATTTGGAAAACCCGGCAGTGGCCACAGGACTGGAAAAGGTCAGTTTTCATTTCAATCCCAAAGAAAGGCAATGCCAAAGAATGCTCAAACTACCGCGCAATTGCACTCATCTCACACACTAGCAAAGTAATGCTCAAAATTCTCTAAGCCAGGCTTCAACAATACATGAAACATGAACTTCCAGATGTTCAAGCTGGATTTAGAAAAGGCCGAGGAACCAGAGATCAAATTGCCAACATCTGTTGGATCATTGAAAAAGCAAAAGAGTTCAAGAAAAACATCTATTTCTGCTTTATTGACTATGCCAAAGCCTTTGACTGTGTGGATAACAACAAACTGTGGATATTTCTTAAAGAGATGGTAATATCAGACCACCTTACCTGTCTCCTGAGAAATCTGTATGCAGGTTAAGAAGCAACAATTAGAACTGGGCATGGAACAACAGAGTGGTTCCAAATCAGGAAAGGAGTACATCAAGGCTGCATATTGTCACCCTGTTTATTTAACTTATATGCAGAGTACATCATGAGAAACACTGGGCTAGATGAAGCACAAGCTGGAATCAAGATTGCTGGAAGAAATATCAATAACCTCAGATATGCAGATGACACCACCCTTATGGCAGAAAGTGAAGAAGAACTAAAGAGCCTCTTGATGAAAGTGAAAGAGGAGAGTGAAAAAGCTGACTTAAAACTGAACATTCAGAAAACCTAAGATCATGGCATCCGGTCGTATCACTTCATGGCAAATAGATGAGGAAACAATGGAAACAGTGACATTTTTGTTTTCGGTTCAGTTCAGTCGCTCAGTAGTGTCCGACTCTTTGCGACCCCATGAATTGCAGCACACCAGGCCTCCCTGTCTATCACCAACTCCCGGAGTTTACCCAAACCCATGTCCATCGAGTCAGTGATACCATCCAACCATCTCATCCTCTGTCATCCCCTTCTCCTCCTGCCCCCAATCCTTCCCAGCATTACGGTCTTTTCCAATGAGTCAACTCTTTGCATGAGGTGGCCAAAGTATTGGAGTTTCAGCTTCAACATCAGTCCAGTCACTGCAGATGGTGATTGCATCCATGAAATTAAAAGACACTTACTCCTTGGAAGCAAAACTGTGACCAACCTAGACAGCATATTAAAAAGCAGAGACATTACTTTGCCAACAAAGGTCCTTCTAGTCAAACCTATGGTTTTTCCAGTAGTCATGTATGGATGTGAGAGTTGGACTATAAAGAAAGCTGAGCACTGAAGAACTGTTGCTTTTGAACTGTGGTGTTGGAGAAGCCTCTTGAGAGTCTTTGGACTGCAAGGAGATCCAAGCAGTCCATCCTAAAGGAAATCAGTCCTGAATATTCATTGGAAGGACTGATGCTGAAGCTGAAATTTCAATACTTTGGCCACCTGATGCAAAGAGCTAACTCATTGGAAAAGACCCTGATGCTGGGAAAAATTGAAGGCAGGAGGAGAAGGTGATGACAGAGGATGAGATGGTTGGATGGCATCACCGACTCAATGGATGTAAGTTTGAGTAAGGTCTGGGAGTTGGTGATGGACAGGGAAGTCTGGCCTGTTGCAGTCCATGGAGTTGCCAAGAGTTGGACACGACTGAGCAACTGAACTAAACTGGAATCTCATTAGAAATGCAAAGTCCTGGGCCCTACCCTTGGCCTACTGAACCACGAAGTCTGGAGTGGGGCCCAGAAATCTCTGTTAACAAACCTTCCTGGCATTTCTGAGGCTGGCTCATGTTTGAGAACCATCGTCAATATCACTGATCTAAGTGACTCAGCTCCTATATCAGTTTCCACACCCTGCCCAGCCACACCAAAGCCAGAAGTGTTAAAGAGGGGACCCCACCTGTGTCCCCTCAAGCAAGCTCCTTGGTAACCTCAGATTGTGTCTAGTGGCTTCAGTCCATAAGAGGCACTTTGTTACTCAGGTGCTTTCTCCCTATTGTCACGCTGGCATCTGGACTGAGGATGAGCGGCCCCTCTTGTGTCTGTCCCAGAGCCTCAAATACATTAGAGTATCCATGGGGTTGGGGGTTGGGGGAATGGGGCTTATGCCACCAGGCAAAACAGCATGAAGCAGAATAAAAATGTCTCCGAGGGAAGAAACAAATGCAGCAACCTGAGTGGATTATAAAGCCATATTCATCTTTCAAAGTAAATAGCAATCAGTCCCGAGGACCTAGGAGGCTTTCAAATAATGGTCAACATGTGTTGATATTGACAGTGACCCATAAATCTCAATGTCTTTGGGAGAAACTGTTGGGTGGCATTTTAACTCCAAGCCATTGAATGAAAAGGAGCAAGATTTACCTCTGCCGTGAATCTCAGTGGAGCATCCTTGGAAATACGACCCAATAGACACGGAGTTAAGCGCTAATTGATGGCCTCCAACATGCTTCATAACACTCCATTACTCAGATGGGAAGTGTGACAGCTGAAATGTGGACCAGCTGAGTCTGGAGTGAGCGGCTGTCTAAGAAAGACAAAGGGCTGTGGGGCTGCCACTGCTGTCTGAGCCACCCGCAGAGTGACTTATCACTGCCACCCCTCCACCAGAGCTCACACTGCCCTCACCAGTGCGTTGGGGCACTTTGGACCCTACCAAGCCCTTTTTCGATAGCTCTTTTATTTTGCTCCTCAGCAGTTTTCTCATTATGTGTGACCAGTCCCAAGCCTGGTGTTTGTCCTCCAGGGGAGTCAAGATGCCTTTTTTCAACTCTCCAGTTTCTTGTGACTGAGAGCAAGGCTAACTGGCCCTTACTCTCTGTTCTGCTGTTTAAAGAGGCATTTTATTTTTTATTTTTATTTAAAAATATTTTTTTTACATTGGAGTATAGCTGGTTAACAATGTTGTAGTAATTTCAGGTGCACAACCAAGGGACTCAGCCATGCATATACATGTTTCCATTCTCCCTCAAACTCCTCTCCCATCCAGCCTGTGCATAACATTGAGCACAGTTTCCTGGGCAATACAGTAGGCCCTGGTTGGTTATCCATTTCAAATATAGCAGTGTGTACATGTCAATTTCAAACTCCCTAAATATCTCCTCCCCTAATTCTTCCCCCTAAAGAAGGCATTGTAGTTACCATTTATTTCCTACTTGTTGGACACTCTGCTAAGTGGTTTTGCATATATTATTTCACTTGATCCTTAATAATTATGTGATGACTTTTGTCAGCCTCAGTTTCTTCATCTTTAAAATGGGGATGATTTTAAATGTGCACTCACCTCATAGGGTTGCTGGGGAATGAAACTCTGCCAGGTGGGGAAGCTGCCCACTCAGTGCTGCCTGTCCCCACCCATGCTGAGTTAGTTGCTATCTTCCACATCCCTGGGCCACACTGCTGAGGGGAGGTGGCCATTTCATTGCCTTGACATCCTCAGCCCTCAGCACAGCATCTGGCACAGCTGTGCTCATAAACACGGTGAAATTAGGAAGGAAAGCAGGAAGACTGCAGAGTGAGCCCCAGAAACTCCCAGTCCTGAGCTAAGAAGTTGGGGTTGGGGGACCCCCAGTGGGGACATACCAAAGAGACATTCACCCTGAATTGAGGGTGAAGGGAAGACCGGAAGACCTTTTGTCAGAGAGAAAAGAAATTAAAGAGCTTCCAATTTTGAGTCCAGGTGAGGGCAGTGATTTATCCAAAGTTCGGGCCATAATTCATGGCTGAAGTTTACTAGTGTAGGATGCATTTGATCCACTGCATGAGGAAATATATTGCCTGAAACAGACAGAGACCCAAGGCAAGGCACCCTCGAGGCACCCGCTGGGTCCTAACTCCCTTCTCTGGTGGTCAGTTGGTGTCTCTTGCCTGCTGCCACCACACTTTCTTTGCCCAGGGGCTACCGAGGTGTGCTTTAAGGGCACCACTCCCTGCCCTTCTATCTGAGCACTTAGTGAGAAGTGCATGAAGACCAGGTGTGAGAGAGGTGCATGGAAAACACAGGTCTCAGAGTCAGCGAGACCTCAGCTCAGATCTCACAGTATCCTTTCACTGGCTTGGACAAGACAGACTGAACGAATGTCAGTCTCTTCACAAGCAAAACGAGAACAACAATACACACTGTATAGATTATAGGCTGTAAGAATTAAGGCCTAAATGTAGTAATGAGGCAGATCCAGCTGGATTTGAGGCAAAGAACTGCATTTTGTCCATCTTTGCATTTCTTCCCATTTTCTCGTACAACCAGTGCTGGCACACTGCCTTATATCTAGTTGTTGTTTAGTCACTAAGTCGTGTCCTACTCTTTGCAACCCCGTGGACTGTAGCCCACCAGGCTCCTCTGTCTATGGGATTTCCCAGGCAAGAATAATGGAGTGAGCTGCCATTTCCTTCTCCAGGGCATCTTCCCAACCCAGGGATCGAATCCATGTCTCCAGCTTGGCAGGCAGATTCTTTACCTCTGAACCACCAGGGAAGCTCTTAAATCTAGAAGTAGGTGCTAATTACTAGTTCACCAAGTAACAGAGGAGCTATTTTGTGTTCTTCAGAACTTTGCTTCTCAAAGTGTGTTTTGGGGACCAGCCACATTGGAACGACCCAAACACTTGTTAGAAACGTAAGATCTTGGAGCCCATCCCAGATGTACTGAAACAGAACATTCATTTTATCAGCCTCCTCAGGTGATTCATATGCACGTTAAAGTTTGAGAAACTCTCTTTTAAAAAGTGCCGTCTGAAGTTGCCTGCTTGCGAAGTCGCTTCTTTCATGTCTTACTTTTTGCGACCTTATGGACTATAGCTCGCCAGGCTCCTCTGTCCATGGGATTCTCCAGGCAAGAATACTGTCATGGGTTGCGATTTCCTCTTCCAGGGCATCTTCCCAACCCAGGGATCAAACCCATGTCTCTTATATCTCCTGCGTTGGCAGGCAGGTTCTTTACCACTAGTGCCACTTTGGAAGCCCCATCTGAGGTTGAGGGAAGCTTAAAACCCCTATGAAGTTAGTGAGCACTTTAGGGAATTTATAGGCCAGACAACAACACATCCTCTTCCCACCCTTACTGGTCTGAAAGTGGGTTGCTGGTTCCCTGAAAACCTAAAGGACTTAACATCACTTCTGTGAGATCCATTGTGGGGGCAGAGTCAGCTTCTCTGTGCATGTGTGTTTTCCAGAGTAGACTGTGGTCTGGAGAGTATTTCCACATTGCAGATGGATAGCTGCATCGTAGCTGTAGAGTGCAGCCTCTCCCCACGAGTCCCAAGTGACTTCAGAGTCCCCATGCTGTTAGAGCGGGAAGTAGAGCAAGACTTGAACATCCTGCACCTCTGGGTGTTTTTTCCATTATCACCAGCAGGGATCTGGAATTTGCCAGATGAAATGACTTAAAACTCATTTACTTTTAAAAAAAAGTGTATGTTGGTTCTTTGTTGAAGAGGGATTTACTCAAAGGTCACTTGTCACATGCCTACTCCATGCCAGCTTCTGTGAGTCCTGGGGATACAATGGTGACTACCTTGTCCCCGCTCTTGAGCTGTTCCTAGTCCAGTAGGGAGAGAGAGATGCGGCAGGTAATTTAAGAACAAGAGAGGTGCGCTGGAGACCTGAGAGACTGGGCTCAAATATATATGTGGGAAAGAAAGAGAACAGAGACTTATAGATATTCATTTTCATATATATACATACAGTGAGAGAGAGAGACAGAAATCAAATGGTTCTGTGTCACACACACATACAAACATGCATAGAGAGAAAGAGATAATAAATATGCTAACGTGTTAACAGTTATTGAATCTATCTGGAGGGAATACAGTAATTCTTTGTGCTCTTCTTTCAATTTTTTCTATACTGGGATACTTTGGTGATAAAAAGTGGGGGAAGCAATGGGAGTATTCAGTGAATCAGATGAGCATTATAATGGAGGACGACTTAGTAAAGAGTACGTTCTTATAAATGTTGTTTTATGGCCAGCCATGCAGAGTTGCATTACATAGTTTCACATACATAAATGCCCATTTTATCCTCAGAACAGCCCTGTTGGGTCTCTAATACCAACCCCCCTCACTACTGAAAAGCAGAGGCCTAGAGACTATGGTGATTTGCTCGAGGCCACTTGCGTTAAGTGATGTAGCCAGGACGGAGATGAGGTTTTTAGACTCCAGATCCAGGTCTCTTTTGCCCAGTCTCCCTCACAATCTGTGCTTCATTTCCCCGAAGAGAAGCCGCAGTGTTTATCTTCCCAATCCTGCTCTGTCCTCCGGCTGGGGATCATCCTCTCCTCCTTCGGAATCTGTGGTGCCTGAAGGGAGAAAGCAGACCCTTGGGAGAGGATGGCAGCCATCCCTGACTGAGGCCAGGGTGAGTCTAGGCAGTGGCCTGGCTGGGGACAGCTCGCCTGTGTGGGGAAAATCGCCTCCCCAAGCCAGAGAGAGGCCAGGGGGCCTCACAGTGAGCACCTCCCTTGAGGATGACCCTGCCTCAGGTGCCGAGCCAGAGGGTGAGTTTTATCACTCACCCCCACCAGGAGCCAGATAAACGGCTCCTTCCTGGTCTCCAGCCAGTTATTGCTTCTGCTGCCAGAAACTCTTAATCACGCTGTTGGAAAGGGCCGAGCCCCCTTCCCCCCACAAGCTGCCAGCTGACTCCTGTGCACCTCAGCTAGCTATAGCTTTCTGCACCACCAGTAGCAAAAGCCCCCTGTTTGGGCCTGGTTTGGAGAGTATAGACTTACACTTACTTTCCAGTCTCAGGTGTATTTATAAGCTTTTTCTAACCCTGAAGTGCCACCACCCCCAGGGAATTGCTGAAGCTCAGACAGAGCAATGATGGCCCCAGGGTTCCCCATGCCTGGCCTAGGGCCTAGGTCAGAGCAGGATGTTCTAAGTGCTTGCTGGACCTCCTAACCCTCAATATGTCAGCATGGGGGTAGGAAGCTAGGGTCTTCGAAGAGGTAATTAAGTTAAAATGAGGTCTTGAGAGAGGGCCCTACTCCAGTGTGACTCGCCTTCTTAGAACATTAGAACAAGACACGTGCTGAGGGAACATCACGTGACAATAGACCGCTATCTGCAAGCCAAGAAGAGAAACCTCAGGAGAAACCAGCCCTGCTGATACCTTGACCTCTGACTTCTAACATCCGAGACTGCAAGAAAATAAATTTCTGTTGTTTGAACCAGCAGTCGGTGGTCTTGTGTTATGGCAGCCCCAGCAAAGGAACATACTGATGAATTTTGGGTGTGATAGAGTCCTAACACGAGACCTGTACAGAGCTGGTGTTTGGCCACATCTGTGAGTAGATGCAGGCCCAGGCACCGAGGGTGGACCTCACTGCTTGAACTGATCATCTGGATGTCTCCAGGTGTGGGGGGATAGCTGGAGCCCCACCCTCTCTGCTGGGTCTTCTCTCCAGCTCTTCCTTCTTTTGAAGCAGGAGGGAAGGAGGCAGGGTGCAAACTTTAAAAGAATAACAGCACCAGGACATGACATAAACTGCTTAGAACAAAATAGATCCAAGATGGTGGACAAGTCAACTTTCACTAGAGTTTGAATCTCAGTGTTTTCTTGGGCTCCAAAATCACTGTGGATGGTGAGTGCACCAGTGAAATTAAAAGATGCTTGCTCCTTGGAAGAAAAGCTATGACAAACCTAGACAGCATATGAAAAAGCAGAGACATCACTTTGCCAACAAAAGTCTGTATAGTCAAAGCTATGGTTTTCTCAGTAGTGTTGTACAGATGTGAGAGTTGAACCATAAAGAAGGCTGAGTGCCAAAGAATGATGCTTTCGAACTGTGGTGCTGGAGAAGACTCTTGAGAGTCCCTTGGACAGCAAGGAGATCCAACCTGTCAATCCTAAAGGAAATCAACTGTGAATATTCATTGAAAGGACTGATGCTGAAGCTGAAGCTCCAGTACTTTGGCCACCTGATGCAAAGAGCCAACTCACTGGAAAAGACACTGATGCTGGGAAAGATTGAAGGCAGGAGGAGAAGAGGGTGACAGAGGATGAGATGGTTGGATGGCATCACTGATTCAATGGACATGAGTTTGAGCAAACTCCAGGAGACAGTGAAGGACAGGGAAGCCTGGAGTGCTGCAGTCCATGGGGTGGAAAATGTTGGACATGACTTAGCAAGTGAACAACAACAATATGATCATTGAAACACATCAGCAAGCTAAGTGGCACATTCACCATTGCCATGACAGTTCTGAGGCCAACCATCAAAGATCAAAAATTGGGTGGTGGCCCAATTCCTGGAATCATTGCCCCGTCCCTGAAATATTAATAGTTGGACTACTCCTCCCACTCATTAGCCTATGAAGCTCAGCCCATAAAAACTAAACACACCATATTCCAAGGCTGCTTTCATTTTCCAAGACGGTCAAAAGTCTGTGGAGTGTGTTTCTCTTTAAGTAAATCAACTTCTTATCTATCACTTTGTCTCTCACTGAATTCTTTCTGTGATGAGACGTCAAGAACATGAGTTTCATTAATTCCTGAGACCAGGTGTGAGACTGAGTTCAAGTCCTAATGTGAGTTACGTGGGTTTCACTTTTACATCACTTATTCTGATCATAAATCTCAGGGACAGGAGCCCCTCTATGTGGCTGAAGGAGGTGGCCAGGCCATGACAACCACATACCAAGAGGACCTAGTCATGAACAGTGGCAAGACCTCAAAAAGGGGACTTCTCAGGTGCTGTTTTGCCAATGTCACCAAGCTCTCTGTAGAGGTCTGCCTCAGCTTGTGAAAATAACTCTGTTCCTAGAGCATTCTTGGGTGAAGAAAAAAATATTTTAACCTTTTCACAGCATCCTTGCTTGCCTTAAATTGGCCCTGAATTTTCAGGCTTGATGTCATGAGGCCTCTTCTTTTTTTTCGTCTGCCTGTATTTGTGCTTACACCTTGTTTCTGAGCTTGACTTTGGGGAACCAGTGGCTGTGATGAAAGCTGAGACACAAGGGGACCGGGACTTTGTCCAGGGGTGGGTTTTCTCCTGGGCCATTGAGAGGTAGATATCACTCACAATGGGTAAGGTGAGAGCAAACTTCTAGTTAGAAGGGGCCAGGCCAGAGAGGCTCAGAGTATGTCTGAGGCTCCCCTGGCATTGAGTAACATTCAAAGTGGGAAACCTCTGAAAGCAAATGTACCCATGTGGGCTCTGAAGGGGGCCAGCATCACCAGAAATAAGCACCAGTGACAGTCCCAGGGATTCTGGAGCTGCACTTGCTGCTTCATCCCTCTGAACCACAGTTTCCCCTGTAAAGTAGTGACTATGATACTTATCTCCAGGAAGGTTGCATGGATAAAGGAAAACAAATAGACAAAGCGTTTGGCACATTTAAAAGTTCTCAAAATTAGTACCTACTATTATTTCATATAGGCTTTACCTGGTGGCTCAGAGATAAAGAATCTGCCTGCAATGTAGGAGACCAGGGTTTGATCCCTGGGTCGGGAAGATCCCCTGGGGAAGGGAATGGCAACCCAGTCTAGTATTTTTGCCTGGAGAAACCCATGGACAGAGGATCCTGGAAGGTTACAGTCCATAGGGTTGCAAAGAGTCAGACATGACTGAGCAACTAAACACATTATTTCATACACCTTGTTTCTACTCAAAACAATGTAAACATCAAATATATATTTTTCATTGTTATTACTCAAACCAAAAATGAATACGCGTCTGGACCAGTACAAAACAGCCTCGGGAAAGGAAAGTTCTAATGGTTCTTTACTGCTTGACTTGCTCTTACAGAACTGCACCTTTGTCCCGCTGGTGTTTGGGAATCTTTGAATGGCTCAAGGCAACTGCATTGCACTAGGCTTAAGGCAGGGTCAGTGTTTCATGTTTAAAGTGGATAGAACTTTGTGTTCATATTTCTCTCCCCAGTTAATGGCTAAATAGCTGACAGCTGATGAGGTAGGTGTTGAAGGTCTCAGGGCACCACAATGCCTCTTGATGAGCCCTGGTGACATCAGGCTGTCAGTGCTGGAAGGGCCAATACTGGTGAGAGATTGCAGGCTCAGGAGGTGAAGGCAGCCACCCAAGGCTGTTTGGTGTCAAGGTGGAGGTATCAAGAGATGTCAATGACATTACCTGGGTTACTGGGTAAGTGAGAAAATGAAAACAAACACAACAGCACCAAAAGTGAGCCTTGCTGGAAGCCAGATCATGATGTTCCCAACTGAACATAAACGATGCTCACAACACAGAAGCAACATGTTGCAAAAACCCTCTGCATCTATGTTTGCAACAGGACAGAAAGGAGGCCACTCTAACTCCAGAAACATGACCAGGCATGGCCTGCTTCCAGCTAACAAGGAATGACTGCTGCTCCTGTAGCAATTCCAGCTTTAGCCTTGCCTGCTGGAATGTTATTGCTTAGTTCAGTTCAGTTCAATCACTCAGTCGTGTCCAACTCTTTGAGACCCCATGAATCGCAGCACGGCAGGCCTCCCTGTCCATCATCAACTCCCGGAGTCTACCCAAACCCATGTCCATCGAGTCGGTGATGCCATCCAACCATCTCATCCTCTGTCGTTCCCTTCTCCTCCTGCCCCCAATCCTACCCAGCATCAGGGTCTTTTCCAATGAGTCAACTCTTCACATGAGGTGGCAAAAGTTATTGCTTAAATTAAGCACTAATGATTTCACAACAATTAATTATTAAGATATGGGATAGCTGAATGATCCCCTCCCCTTTTGACAGAATCCCATTGAGAACGGCTACTACTGTGCAGCATTGGTGGTACAGTGGTGAGCACAGCTGCCTTCTAGAATTCCCCAGCTTCTCCAACCTTTCTGTAGTCTCACCCAGCACAAGCCCAGATTTTCTAAGAAGCCCCTCTCAACTCTTCATGTAGGAATGCTCTTGAGTTTCTCTGGAGTGCGTCTTCCCTAGCTGCAGTAAGCCAAATAATCCTAACTTTCATTTGATTCCAAGTGTGTTCCCTGTAGCCTTTGGCTGGTGAATCTTTACATCTATAAAATGGGCATAATGATACCTGCCCAGGATATTGTGTGAATCAAGTGATGTTATGTAGGTAGGAACAAGATTTTTTTTTAGTGAGTATTTTCTTATTTATTTGGCTGCACTGGGTCTCAGCTGTGGCTTGTGGGATCTAGTTTGCTGACCAAGGATTGAACCTGGGTCTCCTGAGTTGGGAGTGTGGAGTCTTAGCCATTGGATCACAAGGGAAGTCCCAGGAGTGAGTTTTTAATGTTGAAATTGCTATAGGTCTATAAACTAGTGTGATGTGAAATTTGCAGATGGTTCTCTTTTGAGACTCAGAAGAAGGTATTATACTTTTTAAATTGTAGGTTCCTATTCAAAGTACCATTATGTGTGCCTGCCTCAGTTTCATTGGTGTAAATCTCTCCTACCATGTAGTGTTTAGGAATAGCAATTAACATGTAAACTTCAAACAGACTTGCCCATGGGTAAGTCTGAGTGTTGGTCGGCCTCAGTCAGGTGAGGTTGCAGAGCCTGTAACTTCTGAGCCCCACCCCCTGTCTTTTCCTGCTGATAACATGGCTTTCCATCAGGGAGTGGCTAGAATTTCAGCCAGGCTGTGAGACAAAGCCATCCACCCAGCAGGAAAGGCAGCCAGTGACCGAGTCCCTCCCCTTTCCAAATACCAACTTCACTGGCAGCCCCACTGCCTCCAGAGCGAGGGCCAAACTCATTAGCGTGGCCTCTGAGGCCCTCACCTCTGACCACTTCTTTTGTGCCCTACCCTGAGCTATAGCAACTGTCTATGTGCATGTACTCAATTTATATTTAAGAATGTGTGTATGCTCAGTCACTTTAGTCACTTCAGTCATGTTGGACTCTTTATGACCCTATAGACTATATCCTGCAGGCTCCTCTGTCCATGGGATTCTCCAGGCAATAATACTGGAGTGGGTTGCCATGCCCTTCTCCAGGGGATCTTCCTGACCCAAGGATTGAACCTGCATCTCTTGCCATCACAGGCAGATTCCTTACCTCTGAGCCACCAGGGAAGCACAGCAAACATCTCAGGGATTCCCAATTTCATTATATGTTTTCAAGTCTCCAAGACTGGCTCATGCTTTTCCTTATGCTTGCTACATCCTTCTATTTCTTCTCCTTCAAGGCTCAACTCAAATATCACTTCCTCTGTAAAGCCTTCTCTGCTAACCTTTCCTGCCTTGTTTTGATGTTTCGTATCTAATTGTGCACTTATCACACCATGTTGAAATTATACCTCTTCCAATCTCTAATACACACACACACACACACACATATGGTTGTAGGGGACTTCAGATTTCATCAACTGGGAAGCTCCTTGATGATGGAAGTGTGCTTTTTCATTTTTGTATCCTCAGGAACGCCTTTTTGTACAAACCATGGGGCCTGGTACACAGTAGGAGGTTAATAAATGCTGTAATTTGTTGTTGTTGATCTTGTTATATTTCAGAAGTATGTTGTTTTCACTCTTTTGGTCTCTCTTGGGACAAGGAGGCTGGAACATTTGTCACTGGAAAGTTTTTCGCAGTCACGGAAAGGCCAGTCCTAGTCAACTAGGATTATCGCAGACTCTGCCCGGCTCATGGTAATGCCCAGCTCATAGGAAAAGAATTTGCTTGATCCTATTTTCAGGCCTGCCAAGGCATGCTTTACTGTGTATGGTTAATTCATTATTGCAACTAGTATTTTTCTACCAATTACAACTAAATCTCAACTTGGGAATTTCTTTTTTCAGTTAAAGAACCACTGTCTTTTCAGCATGATGATATTTTATTCTGGAGGACTAAATTGTCACGAATATTTAGTGGTTTTGTATTATTTGGAATATGGCTACTCTTGGGCTTCCCTGGTACCTCAGATGGTAAAGAATCTGCCTACAAAGCAGAAGACCCGGGTTCAATCCCTGGATTGGGAAGATTCCCTGGAGAAGGGCATGGCTACCCACTCCAGTATTCTTGCTGGGAGAATTCCACGGAGAGAGGACCCTGGCAGGCCACAGTTCATGAGGTCACAAAAAGTCAGACACCACTGAGCAACTAACACTCGTACTCTCCCTTGAAGGAGATCAATATTCAGGATCGTGAACACTGGTATCCCTCCATTTACCCACTCCAGGATACTGAGAAATGAAAACCAGTTTTGCCCCAGGGCTTTCATTGTTTCTGAGGGAAGAACTCTAAGCCAGGAAGTCAGGAGACCTGGGTTCAAGTCAAGTTAATGTTTTCCCATTAACTGTCTATTTTTGTTTTTCAGTGGTTCTCAATGTGTAGTCCCCAGACCTGAAGCAACACCTGGGACTTTTAGAAATGCAAATTCCTGGATCTGCCCCAGGCTCACTGAGTCAGGAACTTGCTAACAAATTTAATAGAATTCATTTATTTTAGAAATAAGTGAGATTTAATAAAATCATATTTTAATAGACTTCTCAGTTCAGTTCAGTTCAGTTCAGTCGCTCAGTCGTGTCCGACTCTTTGTGACCCCATGAATCGCAGCACGCCAGGCCTCCCTGTCCATCACCAACTCCTGGAGTCTACCCAAACTCATGTCCATTGAGTTGGTGATGCCATCCAGCCATCTCATCCTCTGTCCTCCCCTTCTCCTGCCCCCAATCCTTCCCAGCATCAGGGTCTTTTCCAGTGAGTCAACTCTTCGCATGAGGTGGCCAAAGTATTTGAGTTTTAGCTTGAACATCAGTCCTTCCAATGAACACCCAGGACTGATCTCTTTTAGGATGGACTGGTTGTATCTCCTTGCAGTCCAAGGGACTCTCAAGAGTCTTCTCCAACACCACAGTTCAAAACCATCAATTCTTTGGCGGTCAGCTTTCTTCACAGTCCAACTCTCACATCCATATGTGACTACTGGGAAAACCGTAGCCTTGACTAGATGGACTTTTGTTGGCAAAGTAATGTCTCTGCTTTTTAATATGCTATCTAGGTTGGTCATAACTTTCCTTCCAAGGAGTAGTTTGAGTCTGACTAGTCAAATCCCTTTGCATTATCACTTTGATATAAAATTTTAAATTATTCAAATCATTCAAACAAAATATTATATACAAACTACAACATTACATAAAATTTGGAAGACAGAAATTTAGGTGTAAACTCAACTGAAGTATGAACATGTTTGTTCCTTCTAGCAATTTTTTTTTTTCTCAAATACACGTGTTTTCATGGAATTGTAATCAGAAGACACACACAATTAAGTATGCTACTTTTGTCCCACTTAGGCTTGGAATGAGTATATTATTCAGTGCTGCTACTTTTATATCATCATAAGCAGGGGTCCTCAACCTCTGGGCCGCAGACTGGTACCTCCTGTCTGATCAGTGGCGACATTAGATTAGATTAGTGCACAATAAATGTAATATGCATGAAGCATCCCGAAACCATCTCCTCCCACCCCAGCCTGTGAAAAGCTGTCTTCCACGAAACTGGTCCCTGGTGACATAAAAGGTTAGGGACCACTGGTCATAAGAACTATTTTTAGTAGTTCCACAATATGTTGTCTAAACGCTATGAGCGCACCTCGCCAGGACCCTGAAGGTGAACTTGCGCAGGTGGAGGAGAAGGCGCCGGGACAGACACGGAGGCCCCCCCTCTCTGTACGTCTTACCGCCCCTCCCCCCAGACCCCACAGAGACATCGAAACTGTGAGTGTGTCTGGAAATAGTCATAAGCAGAGAGCAAAGTGATGTCAGTCAGTAGCCCTGAGTTTTCCAGAGGCATCCAGAAACACAAGTTTTCCCTTACCTAAATCCTCTCCTGAAACGCTGATGCTGCCAAGACGTTGCCACAATACCTTGTGGCGACATCCAAGAATGACACCTTCTCTTGAGAAGTACGGCTGCCCCCTGACCTGAGTCCTCCAGTGAGGGAATGACTTGAGGTTGTCTCCTGGCCCTAAGCTGGGTGCCTGAGTGTCAGCAGCTGGGTGCACCTGCTGTCTACCTTAACAGACACACCCCACTCCCGGCAGGACTAGCTGGGCTCTGACCCATTGTTCTAGTTTTAACCCTGGGGCTAGAGTCTGGCCAGGATCCTCAGCATGTTTGGCAGGGGTTCAGATGTTTTACCTGCTCCTGGCCAGCCCCCTGCCCTAGTGGGCTGGACCTCAATCCCTGGCTGACAGGACCCCACTCTAAAACAAACACTCTTCTAAGAACCAGCATACAGCTATGAGAAATGCTGTGCCTCACATCCTACGTGGACCTCAGGGATGTCAGAGACACTCCAGGCTGAGGTCAAGGTGGTCACGTGCCCTTGGAGAATGTAGCTGGAACTGCTCAGCCATGTCTTGTGCACCAGGCCTAAAATCGGTCAAGCCTCTGGCCCAGCCCTGCCTCTCCTTCCCCTCCCCCTGCTGACTCACCTGGAGGGACACAGCATGCCTCACAGCAGTGTGGTAGCTGGTATGGAAAACAGGGCAGTGGGAAGGTGGTGGTGGGGATCTTGTTCACCTGGCCCAGAATTAAATATGGCTTCAAGTCCTGGGCCCCTTGTGAAGGGCGAGCAGAGTAGGAGATGGCCTGCGGTCCTCTCACCCCAGACTTCTCTATGGGTACCATGCCCTCGGGAGGGCTCCAGACTGGCTCAGCCTCAGGGCAGGAAGTCTGGCAGTGTGGTGGGAGGGGCTCTAGCAGAGGGCAGGCAGGATTTCACAAGAGTTCTATGGACTGGCTTTCTGCTGATTCTACTTTTCATGTACTCGCCCGAGTGAGTTCCATCTCTGGATCCCTCCTTGAATGTTACTCATGAATGACCTTTCCTGCAGTTGTGGAGGCCTGTTAGGAATTTGCAGGCCCCACTGGGGATGTAATTCTGGGCCTCGTGAGCCTGTGGGGATGGGTGGAGGTGGTCTGTCTAGGGACAGCAAATCCAGGACAGATCTAATTGCTGCTAATCAGGTTGTTTTTTAATTTTTTTCTTTTACACGTAAATACTTAAAACACACACACACACATACACATTCCATGGCCTTAAAACTCGATCTTTACATATACTTTTAATCCCTAGTGATACACAAGTATAAAATTTTTTATTGTAGTTGTGATTCAAATATAATTTATTTAGTCCTGTTTTCTCCCCCACTTTATTGCATATAAAATTTCCTTATACTTGTTTTTAAAAGCTACAAGACCAGTTGTTATGTAACCTTTTGGAGGTCACAGATCTCTTTGATAATTTGCCACTATAAGTGCCTAAGTGTTAGCAGTAAGGCTTTTATTTCAGATTCCCATCATTATTGCTCCACAAATTTCCTGGCACTTCTAGTAGTAGGTTTTCAACACAATGCTTGTTTAAAGGAGGACTTAGTAATAGCTGGCCCTCCCTCCTCGATGGTTTATTGTTGGGCATTCCAATTGTTTCTAGTTTTTGACAGTTGTGATGCAGTGCTGCTGTCAGCTCCTTCCTATAGTTTTTTCCTCCTTCCCAGAAGGCCTGTTTTTGGAAGATGTTAGGACTTGGAAAACATGTGCACTTTATTGTCTCTGTGCCTTTGCTTATGCACAAGGAAAGCCTCCTTCTTGTTTGTCCAGATTCTATCCTGCAAGATTCTGCTCAAATGCTAATGCCTCCCAGAAGCTTTTCCTCTACCTGTACTTGGAAGTGAATGCTTCTTCATCTCTACCTGTGCCTTGTCTTAGTTAATTCAGGCTATTGTAACGAATTACCATAGAGTGGGTGGCTTGTAACCAATAGAAACTTATTTCTCACAATTCTGGAGGCTGGAAGTATGAGATCAGGGTTCCAGCATGTTGGGGTTCTGGTAAAAACCCTTTTCCAGGTTTCCTCATATGGTAGAGAGAGAGCCAGTGGGTTCTCTGAGGTCTCTTTTAGAAGGAGCCCATTTACAAGAGCTCCACCCTCACAACTGAATCACCTCCCAAAGTCCCTACCTCCTAAGATACCATCCTTTTGGGGGTTAGGATCTCAACATATGAATTTTGTGGGGGACACAAACACTCATCCCTTTTGCTCCTCTCCAGTGGTACTCATCACATTTTATGATCCAGTTGAAAAAAATTTTATATATACATCTTATCTCCTTTATTAGACTGTGTTATACCTTATATATTTGAAACCCAGAACAGATCATTTTAATACCATTTGTTCTGTTATAGCTATTTTCAGTTATATGCATGCAAAAATCAGTAATAATCCCTATTTTCTTGATTTGTTAGTTTTAAAACAACAATTTAAAAAAGAATACATTTCCACTTTAAAGATACATAAATGTATTGAAGATATGTCCTGGAAGAACCCAAATTTTTGCTTACCAAACAAAATATTACACCTCAAAGTTCACTGTAAACCTGTTTTACGTTTTAAACCCAAAAGTCTAAGTGGTCACAGAGGATAACAGAATTGAGGTGCTCAGATTCTGTTTCTTTGTTAGTTTAATCAGTATGATATTATTTTTAATTTTAAATCTACTATTTCTATTTAAAGGCAAAAACAAGCAATAAATACCATGGAATTTGGGACATGAGATGACAAAAAGTAAGTTGGGAGGATGCTGAACAATTAGACAGTTGCCATGAGCATACGTCATGGTCAATGAACATCAGGGACCAACTATGTAACTGCGAGGTCTCTAAATTGACTTTAACAGAGAACATATATTCAAGGAGAAGTAATATAAAACTGTGATCATTTGAAGTTTTTGTATATATTAATAAAACTCAGTAGTAACCATAACAGTTGTTTACAACTCTGACCAAAAGAACTATTTTGGAGGGGGTATTAATTTTTATCACTGGCATTATTTAGAATTGTGATGATGAGAAGAAGTTTCTATTACTGTCACGTTCTGTATGGATGATGGCCCCCTTACTGCCCTCTGGCAGTGCAGGCAGCTCCCGTCTTCCTGCCCCTGGTCCACCTGATTCATCAGTAAGCTTGTGGGGAGCAGGGGCGGCTGTGCAGTCCACGTTGTACAGTGTCTGCTGCACAAACACAGCAGTTCTGAGTGAGGGCCTTGGCGGGACCTCTAAGGTTGAACTCCCTTTCCCTATATGTGAGGCCGGTTTTCTTTATGTAGTTCAGACAAAGTAACATTTCACAACAGATTCAATACAGAAACAGATGAAAAAAAGCCCAGCCCTTTGTATTAAGCCAAACATGAAAAAAGTAGCAAAATTTCTTTGTGACCCAGTGTCACTCTTCTGACTCATTTTTCGTTGTTGTTTGGCAAATACCAGTTACTCCTCACAATATCGTGTTTCATTGCTAACATGTGATGAGTTTGTTGTTATTATTCAAAGCATTAAAAAATGTTCTCCATTTTAGTCTCTAATACAGTAAATAACTGATAGCTGTGTTCCACATAAAAAAGATCTCTTTGAAATTGTGACTAATATTTGAGAGTGTAATGGGACCTTCTGGGAAGTTGAGAATTGTTGTACTAAAAGCACTGCCTTCAATATGGCAGATGCCTATGTACACTTGTTAAATGAGTGAGAGACTGATGGATGGGCTTCAGTTGCTTCTGGGATGTGGAGGCTGCGGCAGGAATTGCAGGCAGGGGCCAG
The DNA here is from genome assembly GCA_024291935.2 of Okapia johnstoni. Classification (NCBI taxonomy): domain Eukaryota; kingdom Metazoa; phylum Chordata; class Mammalia; order Artiodactyla; family Giraffidae; genus Okapia; species Okapia johnstoni. The sequence goes on along the minus strand of CM044307.1, from coordinate 47,105,606 downwards.
GCTCCTGAGGCAGTGCTGGTGGATATCACTGGGCGGTGGGGGCTGCCGGGGTCTAGGAGCACTGGCTACCATTTAAGCAGTGTTGCCCTCAGGGGTGGGGTCTGGGGATTAGGGTAATGGAGGCTCTGTGTCCTAGGGTCTTCAGGATGCTCACCATATCTTCTTTCCCTTGGTGTTGGTGGACAGAAATCACCCAATATTCCTCTCCTGTGAGAGGAACCAAGCAGAATGGATTTCTAGGGATCTATGGCTGTTAAACCATGAGGTGAGAGCACAATGGCCAGAAGCCTATAGCATTAAGCAGACAGATCCAGTCTAGGGACCTCTCACTCCTCTTGTGGAATCTCCGGCAAGTCGTTTTTCTGCTGTCTGACTCCACCACGAGGTGAAGGGGGGGTCAAATGTTTGTGCAATGTCTGGCATATACTGGGAGCACAATACATTAGTGGGTCCATTAGCAATGTCGTCAATAATAATAAAAAGAAGTAAGCTGGGAGGTCTGGGGTTAAGGAGGAAGGATCCCATGGGAGTTCTTCCTGGTATATCGACACTTGGTCCTGAATAATTCATCGCCGTGGGGGCTGTCCTGTCCACTGTAGCATGTTTAGCAACATTCTTGGCTTCTGAGCCCTACTTGCCAATAGCACTGTCTCCCTGGTTGTGACAGCCAAAAACATCCCCTGGGGGGAAGTTTGGGAAACTATCCTACAAGGCATAGATACTCAACCTTCTAGGGTGCCTGCTTGCCTGCAGGCCCCAGGAAGAGGAGTTACACCAGCCTAGAGCACACAGATCTGATTCGCTCCCCACAGGAAAAATTCTGCCAAGATGTTCTCCTCTCAAGGAAACAAAAGGCTTCCTGTCTCTGATCCTTTTCTCTGAAAAACCTTCCTGCTAATGGAAAATTCCCTCAGCTTTTGGACAAGCTGAGACCCTGGGGAAGTGGTAGCTGACCAGCACAGGCTTTGCTGAGGGAAATGTGGCTAATACCCAGCAACCGCAGGGGGGGGCTGTCCTGCCTTTCATCCTTCACCTTGACTCTAACGTCATCCAAGCCCCAAGTCTCTACTGAAACATCTGGTCCAATCAGAAGCAGAACAAATAAACCAAGGGTAGTATATTCATACAACAGGATGCTACGGTGACCTGAGTGAATGTGTCATACTACATGCAACTGCATGGATGACTCACCAACATAATGTTGAGTGAAAGAAGCCTGGAACAAAAAGAGCACATATTATATGCAACCATTACTGAAAAGCTCCAAAAAAATAAAAATAATCTATGTTAAGGCTCCAGGGATGCGTGTGCAAGGGAGGCTTCTGGGATGCTGGGTTAGGTTGTGAAAATTCATTGAGCACTTTATGATATAGGTATCTTTTGAGATATATGTTATGCTTCAGTAAGAAATTAAAAACATTCTGGGCCAAAGGGCAGGAAAGGCTCTTTACAAATATCCCTGTGAACACAGGGAAGAAAAATCATGAACAATTCTGCCTGCATGGCTCTAAGTTATTATTAATATTTTTGGACTCAGCTTTATAAGTGAGATGATGTATGCAAAATAATTAACTTGGTGGTTGACATACAAAATGCTCAATGAATGGTAATAATTAATACTGCTAATAAGTTATTAACTGACCTAATGTACAAAATAATAATTAAATACAAAGAATAGCCTTTTTTTCTTAAACGAGAAAAAAAATGTTCTGGAGTTTTCAGATATGTCTTTGGGTAGTAAGCTTCTAATTCTTTTTGGAGCTCCCTCCAAGCATGGTCTTAGAGGAAAGAAAAACCAGTAACCAGCACAAAAACAAAGTCCCAAAGCCTGGTCTCATTTGGCCAAAGTGTTCAGTTCACTTCAGATCCATCATTTATTGATCCAATGCACTCTTTAGCCAGGAACCTGTGATCCACCTGCCTAATCAAGCATTTGGATCACTTTGACCATCAACCTGTGCATTTCTAGAACAAACAGATGTGACCGCTTAGTCTCGGAGTAAAACTTTGGCAGAAAAAGTGAGGTTTAGAAAAGGTGCAGTGATAGCTCCGCTCCATGTTCAACCTGACTGGAAAGAAGATTCTGCAAATTCCTCTCTTCTGAGAGAGCCGGCAGTTAGACAACCTCAGCGAGATAGAGGGTTTCATTACTCTGTTCTCTTCAACTGCAAATTAGATGCCAAATTAACTCTCAGGAAGATCTGAGACTCTTTCAGATTATTCATCACCAAAGAAGTCTTAGCCTGTCTATTTCTGAATCAGATATGAGAGAGACTTCATCACTTTGAGAAGACTTCTAGAGCGGTTTCCTAAAATTTCAGAATTTTAGGAAACTCCTACAAACAGCTACACGTCCCTATGACCTGTGATGCCGATCATCGAATCACCTAATATGCTGTGAAGCAAACTCTGACATAGTCAAAATGCTTGGATTCACTGTGACATACATTTAAAGAAGAAAGTCCATGCCCGTCTCCAGAGAAAAGGCAGGCTCTTACCTGGTCCCAGGCTTTGTCCATGGGCACTTGGCTGGATCAAGATGCACAAAAACAAGAAGATAGAGACACACAGGGGATTTTCCATTTCTCCTGTTTCACCTGGGGTCCAAGGTCCTCTTGCTAATTTCTGAAGCTAAAGAGACCAGATTGCCTATTGATACTTTGTTAGGGAAGACTGTCCATAAATAATTAACCTTTTAAACATGTTTTCTAGTGTTCAGACTCTTTCCTTCCGACACCTGACCCCCAAATCTAAATCTACCTCGTACAGAAAAAGAGAAGAAGGTTGATTTACAAAAGTATTTTTTATACTGATACATTTTGAAAATAAAATATCTTGTCATGTATTCTTGCCTTCCAGGGCCAAGGTCACAGTTCGAAATGCATCAGTTTGAAGTTAATATGTTTGGAAATTCTGTCAAAGGTCAGGGATAGGTGGCTTCTACAGAGTTGCCTAAGTCTCTCTCTAACAGCACTGCAAAGGGGATACAGGCAGTGGTATTTCAAATGCAGACTAAACTCAAAGAGAAAGGAAAGGACTCTGCTATGAGGAGAGCCCCCATGGGGTCTGTTTTTTGTTGAGTTTAGCAAAACTACTGGTTCTGTGGTCAAAGAGTGATGGGAAAAATTTCTATAACTGAAAGGGGCAGAAAACCTCTAATGTCAGTGTAAAAAGGAGTTGGTAAAGGAGCAAAGATGCAGAACTGAATGCTTTTGCTGGGGGCCCCTTTGAAAAATGAGTAAGCACACTCTTTCCTCCTTTGTATTAATGGATGCTCTAACTGTGTAGAAAAATCCCATGGACGGAGGAGCCTGGTAGGCTGCAGTCCATGGGGTCGCTAAGAGTTGGACACGACTGAGCGACTTCACTTTCACTCATTGGAGAAGGAAATGACAACCCACTCCAGTGTTCTTGCCCGGAGAATCCCAGAGACAGGGGAGCCTGGTGGGCTGCTGTCTATGGGGTTGCACAGAGTCGGACACGACTGAAGCGACTTAGCAGCAACAGCAACTGTGTAGAGGACTGAGAAGTAAGGCCACTTGGTGAAACCAGATAGGGGAAATGCTACTGTGTGTTTCTCATGTAACATTCCTTGGTAAACTTTATTCATTTTTTTCAACTTTTAAAAAAATACCTATTACATGCCAGGCAGTGTTCTAGTACTTTGGATAAACAAGTGAACAAAACAGACCATGATTCCAGTCCTTGTGGTATTTATGTACCACTGGAGATGGGAGGAATCAGATAAGAGACAATAGGTATAATACATAAGAGATTTATGTAGATTGGTAGAATGCAATCTGAGTGACAGGAAAAGGAAAAGTATGGCTGAGTTAAGGGGATTGGGGAAGGTAGTGATTTTAAATAGAATGGTTAGGGTGAGCCTTGTTGGGAAGTTGAATTCTGAGCAAGGGTTTGAGAGAGTTGCCCCTGTGGACATGTTGAAGAGGAGAGAGTCAGGTAGTTAGAATAGCCAGTCCAGCCAGTGCAAACGCCCTGAAGTAGGAGCATGCCTGGAATGTTCCAGGAACAGCATGGAGGCTGGTGACTATGGAACCATCATTAAAAGGACTTTGGCTTTTATACTGTGAGACATGGGGACCCACTCTGAGCAGAAGACTGGTATAATTTGTATAATATTTGTAAAAGATCATTCTAGTTTACAAGACTAGCACTAGATTACTAGCAAACTAGGATGCAAGTGGTGAGATCTGCCAGGAGGCTATTACAGTGATCCAGCAAGAGGTGATGTTGCCTTAGTTCAACATGGTCATAGTGGAATTGGGGAGTGATGGATGGGTGGTGGATGTATTTTGAAAATAGATGCAACAGGATTTCCTGACTACTGGGATGAAGGGAAAGAAGAGTTGAAAATGACTTCAAGGATTTTGGTTTGAGCAAGTGGGACAGTGGTGTTGATATGAGCTGAGATAGGAAAGGCTATGAGTGGAGCAGAGTTGGTGGTAGAAGATCAAAAATTCAGTTTTGGCTAGGTGGAGTCTAAGATGCTTCTTAGACATCCAAGTTGAAATGTTAGTCAGGCATTTAGCTAACTTGATGATCACTGCCTGGATGGAACGAACTGAGCAGGACCTTCATTTGGTCCTATTAGTTTGGACAGACTGACCCAAGCGCAAAGTTTAAGACTGTGCTGTCCGGTGGCTGCACCTCCTTCTGGAGGTCTATGGCATGGAGACCTTCTAGTTGGATGCATGATTCCTGAGCAGAGGCTTCTGTGCTGGCTTCTTGGCTGGCTCCATTGTACCTGAACTGTTAAGCAGGATCTTAAGGTTCCACTTTACTAATTTCCCAGAAAGCTGGAACCTAAAACAGCTGACTGTCTACTTGGCTCCTCTCCCCTGGGCCCACCTCATCTCTTGTCTTCTGGTTACTGCCAGGAACCAACTCCACTCCCAACCTCACTCTGCAGATTAACTTACCAAGACACTGGTGAATCCACGTGCCTCCAAGATCCTGGGTCTTCTACCAACTAGCTGTGCACAATGTTACTTAACCTTCACGGGTTCCATCTCTTCATCTGTAAAATAAGAGAACATGAGCCAGAGATGGTATTTTGAGATATCAATAATATATTTCTCCCAAACTCTCCCTCATACCCTCCCTCTCATCTAAGAAGAGTAAAGTAGACAGAAGTCTATAAATCTTTTGTCTTCCTAAAGCTTCAGTTCAGTTCAGTCGCTCAGTCGTGTCTGACTCTTTGCGACCCCATGAACTGCAGCATGCCAGGCTTCCCTGTCCATCACCAACTCCCAGAGTCCACCCAAACTCATGTCCATTGAGTCGGTGATGCCATCCAACCATCTCATCCTCTGTCGTCCCCTTCTTCTCCCGCCCTCAATGTTTCCCAGCATCAGGGTCTTTTCCAATGAGTTGGCTCTTCACATCAGGTGGCCAAAGTATTGGAGTTTCAGCTTCAACATCATTCCTTCCAATGAACACCCAGGACTGATCTCCTTTAGGATGGACTGGTTGGATCTCCTTGCAGTCCAGAGGACTTTCAAAAGTCTTCTCCAACACCACAGTTAAAAAACATCAATTCTTCAGTGTTCAGCTTTCTTTATAGTCCAACTCTCACATCCATACATGACCACTGGAAAAACCATAGCCTTGACTAGATGGACCTTTGTTGACAAAGTAATGTCTCTGCTTTTTAATATGCTATCTAGGTTGGTCATAACTTTTCTCCCAAGGAGTAAGCGTCTTTTAATTTCATGGCTGCAATCACCATCTCCAGTGATTTTGGAGCCCCCAAAAATAAAATCAGCCACTGTTTTCACTGTTTCCCCTTCTATTTGCCTTGAAGTGATGAGACCAGATGCCATGATCTTAGTTTTCTGAATGTTGAGCTTTAAGCCAACTTTTTCACTCTCCTCTTTCACTTTCATCAAGTGGCTCTTTAGTTCTTCACTTTCTGCATAAGGGTGGTGTCATCTGCATATCTGAGGTTATTGATATTTCTCCTGGCAATCTTGATTCCAGCTTGTGCTTCATCCAGCCCAGTGTTTCTCATGATGTACTCTGCATATAAGTTAAATAAGCAGGGTGACAATATACAGCCTTGACGTACTCCTTTTCCTATTTGGAACCAGTGTGTTGTTCCATGTCCAGTCCTAAAGCTTAGGACCTAGCATAAGTGAATTCTAAGCAACAAAGTCAAACAAAAGGCTAAGAATGTTTTAAAAGGATATGAAGGGAGAAAGAATATTCCTACCTTCCTATCACTAGAAAGAGAGTCTCTTGGACATTGTAAGTAGATTGGGGAAAGGGAGATTTGTCTAGAGGGCAGAGGGGACAGTACGTTGCTTCCAGAAGGTGGTAAGAACTCAAAGAGGAAATGGCTGCTGGGGGGCCAAAGTATACCCCTGTGCCTGGTATAGGTTGGGGGTAGCAGTGAGCTACCAGTGACAACAGGTCATGAAGATGAGGAGGATGGGGGGTTATCTATGTGGACTGATGGGATAGGACCAGGTGCTCACCCCAACTCCAGGCCTTGGTATTGTGTCTGACCTAGAACTGGTGGTAGGTGGGATTGGGGGGAGAAAGAATCCAGGAGGGCCTGAAAAATAGGAGCTTGAAATTATAATTCAAGTGGGTTACAGAAAGCAAAGCTATTTTTCCTACGTCAGAATCTGTGGACTAAGATTCACACCTCTGCAAGCACAGGTATGTCATGAGTATTAGAGATTTATATGTAAAGTGCCCAGCTAAGTGCCGAGTTTATAGTAGTGTGTGCTCAGCTGCTCAGCTGTGTCTGACTGTGACCCCAGGGACTGTAACCTGCCAGGCTCCTCTCTCCATGGGATTGCCCAGACAAGAATACTGGAGTGGGTTGCCATTTCCTTTTCCAGGGAACATTCTGGACCCAGGGATTGAACCACTGTATCCTGCATTGGCGGGCGGATTTTTACTACTGAGCCACCCGGGAAGCCTCAGTTCATAGTAGAGGTTCAGTAAATTACAATGGCTTGTTTTGGAAGCAGTCAAGGCATTGGAATCAGACAGATCTAGGTTAAGGTCCCTGGCCTATTGCTTACTAACTGAATGACCTAGGGCAAGACATTAGCATTCCAAGATTTCAATTTTTCCATCTGTGTAGTGGGACTAGGCATATTTACTTGATCAGATTAAAGGAGAGGTAAACCCTAGGCAGTCTTGCCAAGCAGGAAATAATACATAGCAGCTATTATTATTTTTATTGTTTCCATTCATATAGGGAGTCATGAGGGTGTCCAGGAGGTAGGTACCAGCGGGATCACAGGATTAAAATTTTAGCAGAAAATTAAAAGGGGAGGGAAACAGAAGGGTCTGGATCAGTGGTTCCAAAATATGATTGAGGGTTGGAATCAGAGTCAGCCTGAGAGCTCAGGAAAAGGAAAAACTTCAGGCCCCTCCCATGAAAAAGTAAACAAGAACTTCCAGGGCTGGGGCCTGGACCATCTTGATTTTAAACAAGTTCTTCAGATTATTCTTGCTCACCCAAAGTTTGAGAACCATTGCCTCAGAGTGGTGCTTGAGAGATCTGTTGGGGAAGAAGAAGAAAATAATAGATCTTTCTAATTTTTCTCATATCACTTGCTATAGGCTGAAAGTTGTGTCCCCCACAAATTAGTACATGAAACCTAGCCCCAGGGTGATGGTAGATGTATAGGGCCTTTGGTAGGTGACTAGGTCTTGATGGCAGAGCCCTCATGAATGGGATCAGTGCTCACAGGAAAGGAATGCCAGACAGATCCCATGAGCCTTCCTCCATGTGAGGTTACAGTGAGAGAATATGGCCATCTATGAGGCCCTCATCAGACATCACATCTGCTAGTGCCTTGATCTTGGGCTTCCCAGCCTCCAAAACTGTAAGAAATACATTTCTGTTTTTTATAAGCCACCCAGTCTATGATATTCTATTATAGCAGTCAAACAGACCAACATATCACCTTTGAACATTTTGTTTGTATAAATATAATGCTTATTATACATTTACACTATATCATTTGTATATAGCACTATGTACTATATTGTTATTGTTTAGTTGCTAAGTTGTGTCCGACTTTTTGTGACCCCGTGGACTTTTAGCCCCCCAGACTTCTCTGTCCATGGGATTTCCCAGACAAGAATACTGGAGTGGGTTGCCATCTCCTTCTCCAGGGGAATCTTCCTGACCCAGGGCTCGAACCTGGGTTTCCTGCATTGGCAGGTAGATTCTTTATCACTGAGCCACAAGGTAAGATCATGTAATATATTAGTGCTATATAATTTATAAGCAGATAAATATTCATATACTTTGGGGAGCACCCCAGAAAGCCCAGCAGTCCGTGGGGGACCCTTCACTTCCCATGAACTGAAAAGGGGAGCAGGCTAGATCCCATGGAGCCTGAAGCCTCCAGAGAATTATCAGCATTGTGCATAGTGGTAGAGCCCAGTGCTTACTTTGTTTTGCAAGCCTCAGTCTAAAATAATAATGATCTTACAGTTAGATCCCTAAAATTTGCTCAGTATTTGCTTTCTTTTAATTTGAAGAGCTTCTTGAAGAAATGGAGATTTCAAGAGGATGAGTATTAATGACCTGAATGTAACTTTCCTTTTAGTGTAATGGTAATAAGAAAGTTATTCAGAAGGAAAAATATTTTACATAGATAAAAAGAGCAAGAGGAGGGAGAAACCATGGTATCAGGTAAAAATCTCTGATGAGAGAAGCAGGGTTTTCTATTCTGAATCAGATTTTCTTGCTTTTATCATCAGACACTGGGATACCTGAGAATGGTAGTCTCTTGGTAGAATTATAGGGAAAAATAATCAAAACAGTAAGTTTTGGATTGGTGCTATTATTTCCCTCACTTCATATTTGAGATTTAAGAGATTAAGAACTAGGACAAAACCATACTTTATCAGCGAAAGGCTGACAGCAAGGAAATCAAGGCCACCTGAATCCAGGATCACTTTTTTCAACCACAAGCCCTTAATCCCTGGCTTTTCTCAGCCCCACACTGAACTTTCTTTCTTCAGCATTATTCCACTTCCAAGATTAAATTTATGAAATCTGTAGGATCACATCATTGGAAAATGACCACCTCTCTTACACCTGCTTAGAGCCAGACTACCACAAGGAAAATGCTCAAGCTTTTATTGATACAGCTTGATCTGTATGGACATTTTTGTACCATTAGGGAATGAAACTGAGCAGGACCCCGTGGGGCTTCTGGGCATGGAAGACTTTCTGTGTCCCCCATTCCTTATTTGTAGGGAACAGACTTCAGCCTCCATGACCTTCCCTGAGTTCCAAAAGGCAGATGTGAACAGTAATAGAGGAAGGGAGGGGATGCGAAGACAAGAGAGGGAGCAGCCAAGAAACAATAGTGCAGCCTTGGAGGAGGGGCCTGGATGCACCTCAGTGGATACATGTAACAGTATCTTTAAGCTCTCTATGGAACTAAAACCTCCAATGGAAGATTTAGCATTCTTCTTCAGAGAAGATCATCAGAGAAGTCAGATTAAAGGAACCAGAGAAGCTCATCAAGATTATCTGAGAGCAGTTTAAAGGAGTACAGGCCTTACCCACATTCTAATCTTATCAAGAGCATCATCCTTGAACTATTGCTGTAAAGTGAAAGTGAAGTCGCTCAGTCGTGGCCAACTCTTTGTGACCCCATGGACTGTAGCCTACTAGGCTCCTCTGTCCATGTGATTTTCCAGGCAAGAGTGCTGGAGCGGGTTGCCATTTCCTTCTCCGGAGGATCTTCCCGACCCAGGGATCGAACCCCAATCTCCTGCGTTTCAGGCAGGCGCTTTACCCTCTAAGCCACCAGGGCTCCTAAACTTGCTGTAAAACTCCTTACCAAAACCTCCAGGGTTAGGGACACACAGTTTTTGAGTGCAGGAGCCCTCTGTGTCCACATTTGCCAGGCAAAGCAATAAAGCTATTCTTTTCTACTTCACCCCAAACTCTGTCTCTGAGATTCAATTCAGCAACACAGAAGCCGAGTTTTTGGCATCAGAAATATGACCAAAGCAAGTAGGGGCACTTCTTTGAGTTGGCTTAGAACATGTCCATTTGAAAAGGGGTTGAACTGGAATCTGACCTTTTCCTTATCTATTTCTTTTTAAGACAGGTAAACAAATGAAAGATGAACACAAGATTGCAGATGCTGTTTTAGACTATTTGAAAGATGAAGTGTTTCAAACATTTCAAGCAGGTTTTTATGCATTCAAGATCATCATGTTTGCATTGATTAACATTTGAAAATTAACCTCTGCATGAGGTCCGCCTTTGGCTAGTTGTGTGACCTTGTGCAAATAATGCAACCTCTCTTTACCTCAGTTTTCTCATCTGTAAAATGGAAGTGTGAAGGTAGAATGTTATCACATGAAATGTGCTTGGCACAATCAGCTCTCATTTGTAACAAATGAGACAAAAATTACTTCCTCCATTTTACAAGTGAGGAAGCTGAGACCCTGAGAGTCCTTGTCTGAGGTCACACGTCTAATCTATGTAGACTGGATCTGAGGACTTCTGGGTCCCTATGAACTCTGATCCTCTCTCATCCCAGAACCTGAACTGAAGAGCTAGGGAACAAAGAACTGAGATCTCCTTTAACACTTATTTTTATGTTTCCTGCTCTGGGCCGACCCATTTATTCTATCAGAATTACAGCTACTGGTTTGAGGAACAATTAAAGAAAGCATAACAACAACAAACAAAACCAAAGCTGTCTTTTTTGTAACTGGATACTGTGGAACCAATAGTGTGCTTTATGATTTTAGTAGTTCCAGTAGAATGCAAAACCCCCTTTCCTCTGTTTGCATTGTTCTTGGAAGCAAAAGGAAGTAAAGATTTAAGGTGCTTTTGAGCAACTACGTAGACACGGACCATTGCTGGCTCCTTCAAGTTTGACAAGGGTTTTCTCCCCGTGGGAAAGAGGGTGAGCATAGAATAAACTCTGTGCCTGCATCCTGCAGCTGCTTCGGGTGTTGACTGGGCTTGGTGAAGGGTTGTCACACTGGGCTCCTAAGGGAGACCTGCTACTGCTGCTAAGTCGCTTCAGTCGTGTCCGACTCTGTGCGACCCCACAGACGGCAGTCCACCAGGCTCCCCCGTCCCTGGGACTCTCCAGGCAAGAACACTGGAGTGGGTTGCCATTTCCTTCTCCAGTGCGTGAAAGTGAAAAGTGAAAGTGAAGTCACTCAGTCGTGTCCGACTCTTAGCGACCCCATGGACTGCAAGGGAGACCAACCTTGCTCTGAACTGAATTGGCTGATTGCAGTAAACTAAGGGCACAAGTTGGGAAGTTGGGCCATCAGCTCGGCAGCTCCCTTGCTCTGGGTCCCAGTGAAACCATTTACCTCAGATAGGGACTTGAACCCACGTGGCTGGGACTCAAACCAGTCAAAACCCTGCTTGGGACTCGAACCCATATGGCTGGGACTTGAACCCAGCCAAAATCTTGCTTGGGACTTGAACCCATGTGGCTTGGACTCAAACCCAGCCAAAACACTGCTTGGGACTTGAACCCATGTGGCTTGGACACAAACCCAGCCAAAACCTATGGTATCTGATTTTAGGACTTAATAAAGCTCAGGTTCTTGATGCCTCATCACAGAAAGAATTCAGTGAGAGACAAAGTGATAGGTAAGAAAGGACTTATTCAGATTCAGAGAGAAGTGCACTCCACAGACAGAGTGTGGGCCATCACAGAATGTGAATACAGCCGTGAAATGAGGTGTGGTTAGTTTTTATAAGCTGGGTAACTTCAGATGCTAATGAGTGGGAGGATTATTCCAACTATTTTTGGGAAGGGGTGGAGATTTCCAGGATTTGGGCACCTCCCACTCCTTGGTCTTTTAACAGAGCCTTGGAACTCTGGGTGTGTCATTTCACTTGCTGATTGAGGATCAAGGGGTAGTCTTGTCTGCCATCTTGGGTCCCATTTGATTCTAATCAGTTAATGTTGTGTCCTTGGGCTATGTCATTCTTTCAAAAGTTGTGCCCTGCCCCTTTCTCTCCTGTTACACCAGTGCTTCTAACAATGGGATTGCCAGGGGCACTGTCCTTATTCTGAGTAGCAGACAGTTCTGGGGTATCACTTAGATCCAAATGGCCCAAGTCTCTCTACAGCAGCTGGTACTTGCTCCATGTCACACAATCATTTCACAGAAGTTTTCTGAGCTTAGCAAGTGAAGTTCTTGGCTGCAAGAGATCAGGAACAGTGATCTGATTCAAGGGCTGCCAATGACTCATCATTTTTCCACATGGTGTCTTACTGTCAAGGTTAGTAATCAATTCCTAGGCAGGTCTAGAAGTCAGGGGTTAATAGTTCAGGGGCCTGCTTCCAGTTGCCAGACTCTCTATGTGATCTCATTGAAACCTCAAAATAACCCTATGATGATGCATGTATGATTATGCCCTTTATACAGAGAGGAAAACTGAGACTTAGGGAGGTTACTCAGTTGCCCATATCCACACTCTAGTAAGTGGTGGGATGAAAACTGAATTGTGTTTAACTTCAAAGTACACACAACAATAAGTAGTTTTGCCAAGAGTTGTAGGAATTGGCTATGAGCTCTGTATGAATCTAAGACTTAAACAATGGGATTGTGTTGTGCTCTTGCACTGCAGATGAAGACATAGATTGTGTGTTTATTATCATTATTTTAAAAACAAATGTTTTCAAGCCCTTTCTTAGTGGAGGTAGCCTGAAACAGTCCATGAAACATAGCAGAAGATAGAAGTAATGGAGACATTATGGTGGTAGTCTTATATAATTTACACAAAGATTAGTTTTCCCCAATTGGCAGTAAAAAAAGACCAGCCAAGATGAGGGGACTGGAACCTTTGCTCATAAACTTTGGCATGTAGAAAACAAAGTGTTTGACAGGCAATTGTTAAGGTGAGACTATGCTACAAAAGACCTAATTTACACATCATCAATTGTCATCCAGTTATTTTTGAAACCATCTGGGCCAGGTCATGCCTAAGGGTCCTCTAGTATGAAACAATGAGATGCTTTGACATGCTTTGATAATTCTGTTATGACAAAATTTTTTTAAAAGGTAAAATCATGACTTGTAGATATAAAATTGGACATATGGTAAGTATTTTATTCAACTTAATAATGAGGAAGCTGGTAAGGGTGTTATAACTAGTTCAGAGGGAAAGCTAAAATCTCCTAAAATTTATGTGGGCAAATAGAAATGCAGCTAGCTTCCTAAATCAATTAAACTTCTACAGGACAGCTTTTGTACTTCTGTTAGTTTCCTACAATGTACACAGTTGCAGAATGCCTCAAGGGCAATGGATGCTAGAATCAGATAACCTAGAAAGGTTGTGCTGGGTGTGGACAATGCATAGTTTTCTACTAAAACACAATTTTCTCTTATAATTCCTATGTTAAGAGGTGATAAAGGAAGTATTTAGCTGCAGAATTTTAAGATGATAGGTTAGTGCTCCTTCTGGAGGAAAGGCTATCTCTTTTGATATTTATCTTTTGAGTAGAGGCTTCCCTGGTGGCTCAGACAGTAAAGAATCTGCCTGCAATGAAGGAGACCTAGGTTTGATTCCTGGGTGGGGAAGATCCCTTGGAGAAGGAAATGGCAACCAACTCCAGTATCCTTACCTGGAGAACCCCATGCTCAGAGGAGTCTGGCAGACTACAGTCCATGGAGTTGCAAAGAGTCAGACATGACTGAGCAGCTATCATTTTCACTTTTGTTATAATAGAGAACTGGATTTTTTTGCTGGCATCTCCACTTTTTTAGCCTCAGTAGCAAGCAAATTATTTAAAATCTTTGTGTCTCAGTTTCCCTACTCTAAAACAGGGACAGTATTGGGGATGAGTAAGTGAGAATAGTCTGTGAACAGTGCTTAGCACAGTGCCCACCATCCTTATTATTACAGTCTTTCATCATGCTTTTTATTTCTCTTACACTTATATGTTCTTTCCTTTTCTCTTTTTCTGCCTATTTAAACTATGATAAAGAATAGGAAAACTATAGTGGTTTTGAAAAATGTATAGATAGGGTTTATGCTTCCTGATCTTGATTTTGAAAATTAACTACATAAGTTGTTATGTATGCCTTTGTATTTTTAAAAAAACAAAAAGCACTCTCCAAAAAAATATTTGTTTTCTGAGTAATTTCCACCATTGTTCTTAGAACAGCTAACCCTGAATTTAAACTGAAAAACTCCTTTTCAGTTGGCTCCTTTTCTCAGGTTAATGGCCAGAGAAAGCAGGTTCTAGAGTGGGAAAGGCCCTCAGAGGGGTCCTTCCAAGGGCACTGAGGACAGGACCCACCACCTGGAGGTTGACTCATGGGAGTCAGGACTAGGAGCTTTGTGGTTGAGTCTCTCCCTGTCCGACTCTTCAGACCCCAGGGGTCACATCTAAGGGCCAGAGAGTCTTCCCTGGGGGAGGCACAGCATGTTGCAGGCAAAAGAGAAAATCGACCACACAGCTCTGCCCAGAACAGGTGGTGCAAACCTGCCTTTGGGAAGTTTATTTTTTCCCTTGGGTTGGGTAGAGGAGGGACTCTTTTCAAACCCCTGGATGTCTCTGGGTCAGAATACTTGTGTGGATTTGACCCCATTGTCACTAGCAAAGCCCATTAACAAGTCCCGAGAAATAAAAATAGAATCTGGGTAACAAAGTCTACTCTTTTTTTTTTTTTTTTCTTTTCCTCTGTGCTTAGTCTAGTTTTACTTGCTCAAAGAGGGTCATGTACAGAGGCCTGGAACCCAGCCCTTCAGACCAGAATCCTTAGTGTGAAATGGCTATAGTGCCTGACACCTCAGCTCTGGGGTGTGTGCAGAGGTGCTGCACACAGCACTGCAATTCAAGATGGTGGCAGTGGTAGGCCGTGTGCAGAGATGTTGCACCTGGGGAGGCGAGCTGCACACCCTGGGCCAGCCTTGCGAGATCCTCGCTCTCGTGAGCTCCTTGCCCCTGCCCTTGCTGAGGAGATTCCTAGAAAGCAGCCCCCACTCAGTCTTGTCTGGGACAGCACACTCTCCAACAGGAGCTCTTACTCCTCTGCCTTCCTTTTCTTCTGAACCAAAGTCAGTCTCCTTCTACTGGCTTGAATGACATCTGGCAGGAGAACAATTATGGGCCCAACAGGAAAGTCCCAATGCCATCAGCCCCAGTTTCAGTTCTCATGCCCTGAGAAACTGCCAGTTTATTCAGGTGAGGCCCAGAGGCATCCTCCCCTTTCCTTAGCAACCTGAGATTTGCAGGAAACAAGACTCTCCAGTAAGCACTTGATATGAGTGAACCAGGTTGGGTTAGGATTTTACCTCTAGGTTAATTTGAAGGAAAGGAGAAGGAAAATATTGCTGTGTCTAAGCTTCTTTTGAATGCATGGCTACTGGGGTGATATCCCCAAGAGAGCCATTTTTCACTCTACAATTCCACTCCTATCATTCAATCTGACTGTCAGGCTGAGTGGGGGGCAGGGATTTTGGGAGAATGAACCACCATGCCTTAGGAAACAGTGATGCCTTAGCAAACAGTGAAGATTAGATCTCAGAGGTCATCCGGTGTGTAATTGGAATCTCGGGGCTAGGAGAACACAGTCAGATTTACACAGGGCTTCTTTGTCTCTAGGGATTCTTTTTTTTTTTTTTTTTTGCTATCATATCATCTCTGATAGAGCAAAACTGCTTGTTTTAGCTCTTGATAGAAAAGTAACTTCCCTTGTCCATTTTTTCACAGGCAATGTATAAACAAGGAAGAAAGTGGAAAGCCTGTCATTATGTGTAGCAATACCCACTTTTGGCCATGTGCCACAGAGAGGGACGTTGGATTTGAGGGTAGAAGATCTGGGTTTGAGTCCAGTTCTGCCTTGGGTAAGTTATGACATTACTACAATGAGAATAATGAAAGCTGTGATTCCCACCTCACAAGGTCATGAAAATGAAGGATGGTAAATATTTAAACATTCTTAAGTAATAAAAGAACCCACATGAAGTAGAGACCCCAGGCTGGGATGTTGAGTAGGTGAGTGTGTTTGTGGAACATAGAGATTTTAGCAGACTTGGGGGTCCAAGCGGTTCTGCTTCCTGACTTCAGAGCAGGATACTTATTGTTACCACAGGGGCCCAGGGCAGCCAGCAGCCACCAGCAGGGGGAAAGGTCTGGTTCCTAGCAGGTCAGGACTCTCTTAGAAGCAAAGAGGGAATGCTGAAATGCCCACTGTAAGTGGTCTATGAGTGTTGAGGAGGAAGAAATTTTCCTCTACCCTCTAGGTTCTTCTGGCTGGTCTAAGAATTAAAATGACATGAAGCAGATTAATAGGAGAAAAATGAAACAAAAGTTTAACAACACTGGAGAAATCCAGGAAAACTGAGTAACTTGCCAAAATGGCCAAAGCCCTTACCTTAAATACCATCTTCAGCTAAAGACACATGAGGATGTTGGGATAGTGGTTTGGGGCTTCAAAGCAGAGGAATGCAATTCACATGAATATTAAAAAAGCAACATTTGTTAAACAGTCATTTGCTGAACCATAGAGACAATGGACACAGAGTGGACTGTGATCTCTAGTTGCTGCTGAATTTTCCCACCAGTGCTAACCCATATTCTTTGCAGAGATCCCTGGTGATAGCTCTATTCTGGAAACAGGGCATCTATCTAAATTCTTTTAGGTAGTTAGGGATTAGGTCACAATTTCTTCCTGAGTCTTTTGAGCTTTGATTGTTTTGAGCTCAAAATAATCTGCTTGCCAAAGAGATGTTTTGGAATGGCAAATTTTGCTCCCCTACATGGGCTTCAGAGAGGAAGGCAAAACATGAATGGGCTACCTTGCAAAAATAATTCCCGCAGACTTAGGAGGTGGGGGTCAAGGACAGCTGAGATCTAGTGGACTGCAGGAGAACTGAGGGCTGTTGCAATGAGGGAAGTCCTGGGGACCTCACCCTTACTCCTTAGTGAATAAAGCCTGATACACTTAGTTATTAACCAGGTGTGTGCATGCTAAATCGCTTCAGTTGTGTCTGACTCTTTATGGCCCTGTGGACTGTAGCCCACCAGGCTCCTCTGTCCGTGGGATTTCCCAGGCAAGAATACTGGAGTGGGTTACCATGTCCTCCCCCAGTTATTAACATGGTAAGGAATTAATACTGCAATGAAGCTTGCTTTAGGTATCTCTCTGACTCTCTTTGCTGGCCCTTCCTGTCTTCAATGCCCCCTCCTTAACTGAGTTCCGAGACCCTGAACTGCCTTCAACAGCTACACCCCTCCCCTCTCAGCCCATTCCGCAGGAAAATTACCGCTTGGTTCTGCCTTCTCCCTGGAGACCCATGAGGAGAGACGTCTGGATATATAGGTGAGATCTTCTGAGCAAGGCATGTAGATGGAAAAGAGAAGATGTCAAGGGGATAAGCTCTGGGAGTTTCAGCATTTAAAGTCAGGAGAGTGAGGAGGGACCTTTCTGCTTTTGCAGAATTATTTCTTAAGAACAAGTTCTTAGTGGTAACATTTCTGGCTAAAGAGTGGGAACAATAGTCTGCAAGTGAATGTATGAATCAATTTCTGGGCAACTTTACCATCATTGAATATTAACATTCAACTTTTTTTTTGGTTCTTTTGGAATATGTAAATTGTAATCTTCAGAATGCTTTCATTTGCATTTCTTTGATTTCTAGTGAGCTCTAACATTTCCCCACTGTTTGTTTA
Source organism: Okapia johnstoni (assembly GCA_024291935.2). NCBI lineage: Eukaryota > Metazoa > Chordata > Mammalia > Artiodactyla > Giraffidae > Okapia > Okapia johnstoni. Next base: position 47,087,928 of record CM044307.1, on the reverse strand, counting down.
CTAATTGTGTTTCCCTTATGAGAATGGTCCTGTCTTTTACCTATTTGTCTTTTGGAATCGACATTTATCTTACAAATTTGAAGATCTTAATTCTTTGTAATGTTTGATGATAATATTTTCCCTGTTTAAAAATAATCTTCAGTAATGCTAATTCTTATAGTGCAATTATTTAAATAGCCTCAAAGCTGAGAAAGTTAAAATTCCCCCAGAGAGATGATGTGTGTGTTAGCCGCTTAGTTGTGTCCAACTCTTTGCAACCCCATGGACCTTAGCCCACCAGGCTCCTCAGTCCATGGGATTTCCCAGGCAAGAATACTGAAGTGGTTTGCCATTTCCTTCTCCAAAGAAAGGTGATAAACACTTTTTTTCAATTTTCTGCAAGTTCTATAATTAGATTTTTTATTTAAATCTTCAATCAACCAAAGCTTATTTTGGTGAATGTTTTATTTTTAATTACTTTTTCTATTATAAAAACCAATAAATGTTGATTATTCAAAAATAAGGACATTAAAAGCAAAAATAAAAACATGGTGAAAAGGATCCATAATTTCACCATCCAGAGATAGCCACTTTAGACGAATAATGAATGTTTGTGAATAGCACCTTGCAACCAAATTCATCAAATCCTAATATTTTGCCTTGTATGCTTCTTATTTTCATTAAAAAATAGAATACCTGTATACCTCTCTACCCTAACCTAATTTCATTTTCTCCTGAAAGGCAACTCTATCCTGAATTGGTACCTATAATTCTCATCTTCATTTGTATATATTTGCAGCATAAGTATATGGTTATAAATATATAACATTATTTTGTATGTTTAGAAATTATTATACTATCTATAATTTGTTTTTTTGTTTTATTTTTGGGATTTGCTGCTGCTGCTAAGTCACTTCAGTCATGTCCGACTCTGTGCGACCTCATAGACGGCAGCCCACCAGGCTCCTCTGTCCCTGGGATTCTCCAGGCAAGAACACTGGAGTGGGTTGCCATTTCCTTCTCCTTTTTGGGATTTACCTCTGCTGATAAAATTGCTATAAATAGTCGCATTGTATATCACAATTTGTTCATTCTGTTGATGGATATTTGTGTGGTTTAATCTGTGCTTGTTTTTTGCTGTTACAAACAATGTTGCAATGGACTTTCATCTACAAGTGAACTTCCAGAGTTTACTCTTAGAAGTGAGATTGAGGGCTTGTGAGACATGTGTGTCTTTAGTGTTGCTAGATGTTGACAATTTATTCTCCAAAATGGTTATTCCAATGAATACATCATCAACAAAATTGAATATTTCTCTGATTTTTCCACATCATCACCAGTACTTGATAGTACTGGATTATTTAATCTCTACCAGTTTGATGGTTATAAAATTGTATCTCATTGTTTTAATTTTCATCTTTCTGATTACTGCTAAGGTTGAAAATATTTTTACATGTGCTGTTGGTCATTCAAATTTCCTCTGCTATACATTGCTTATATCTTTTATCCATCTTTCTATTAGTTCATTAGTGTTTTTCAGTAAGAAAAATATCTTCTCCCCATTTGCATTGTCTTTTCATATTGCTTATGATGCCTTTTGTTGAATAGAATTTAAAATTTTCACATAGTCAGATTCATCAGGGTTTTCCTTCAGGAATATTCTGTAGAAGGGGTAAATTTTTACCTTTATAATCTCAGGGTATTTTGGCAGGGCCTGAGAATTAAACTGATATAAGACAGACTAATAAGAGAAAAGTATACAAATTTATCCAAGTATTATGTGACAATGGGAACCCTTATAAGACCCTAAGAAATTGTGAAATTTACAAGCTTTTATACTGGCTTGAACAAAGAGAGGCAATTGTGGAAAAGTAAATCATGTAGAGGGGCTCAAGGAAGATAAAAATTATTTTAACAGGGTCTGTTAGTACAGGATTCTCTTGGTTTTGATTCCCCATTGAAAAATGTTTCTTTTCTCCTGTTACTGGGAAGCCATCTTCCACATGGGGATTTTTATCTCCTGTTTTAGGAGGAAAGGGTGTGATAAGAATGCCCTTCTCACAGGATGCTTTTCGAGTGCCTGTAGCTTAAAAGAATACAAAGGTATTCTGTGATTTGTCACACTCTTTTACATTTGCTAGAATTTAACTTTGTTGGTCACCAAGGGTTCTTTCTACAGCTACATTCTCTTAAGTTCAGCTAAAAATGATTTGTCTGCCTGTGCTCATAGGGCCTGATGTGATGTTCAATAAAAGCAGATAAGTGATATGCACAAGACATTCCTACCTTGCATGCCCTTAGTAGACATAATTTGTAATGCTAAATCAGTTCAGTTCAGTCGCTCAGTTGAGTCTGACTCTTTGCGACCCCATGGACTGCAGCACACCAGGCTTCCCTGTCCATCACCAACTCCCAGAGCTTGCTCAAACTCATGTCCATCGAGTCAGTGATGCCATCCAGCCATCTCATCCTCTGTCGTCCCCTTGTCCTCCTGCCTTCAATCTTTCCCAGCATCAGGGTCTTTTCAAATGAGTCAGTTCTTGGCATCAGGTAGCCGAAGTATTGGAGCTTCAGTTTCAGCATCAGTCCTTCCAGTGAATATTCAGGATTGATTTCCTTTAGGATGGACTGGTTTGAGAGCCCAAGGGACTCTCAGAAGTCTTCTCCAACACCACAGTTCTAAAGCATCAGTTCTTTGGTGCTCAGCTTTCTTTATGGTTCAACTCTCACATCCATACATGACTACTGGAAAAACCATAGCTTTGACTAGACAGACCTTTGTTGACAAAGTAGTGTCTCTAATTTTTCATATGCTGTTTAGGTTCGTTGCAGCTTTTCTTGCAAGGAGAAAGCATCTTTTAATTTCATGGCTGCAGTCACCATCTGCAGTGATTTTGGAGCCCAAGAAAATAAAGTCTGTCACTGTTTCCATTGTTTCTCCATCTATTTGCCATGAAGTGATGGGACTGAATGCCATGATCTTAGTTTTTTGAATGTTGAGTTTTAAGCCTGCTTTTTCACATTCCTCTTTCACTTTCATCAAGAGACCCTTTAGTTCTTCTTCACTTTCTGCCATAAGGGTGGTGTCATTTGCATATCTGCTGCTACTGCTGCTGCTGCTAAATCGCTTCAGTCGTGTCCAACTCTGTGTGACCCCATAGATGGCAGCCCACCAGGCTCTGCCATCCCTGGGATTTTCCAGACAAGAGTACTGGAGTGGGTTGCCATTGCCCTCTCCCTGCATATCTGAGGTTATTGATATTTCTCCCGGCAATCTTGATTCCAGCTTGTGCTTCCTCCAGCCCAGCATTTCTCATGATGTACTCTACATATAAGTTAAATAATCAGGGTGACAATATACAGCCTTGATATACTCCTTTTCCTATTTGGAACAGTCTGTTGTTCCATGTACAGTTCTAACTGTTGCTTCCTGACCTGCATACAGGTTTCTCAGTAAGCAGGTCAGGTGGTCTGGTATTCTCATCTCTTTCAGAATTTTCCACAGTTTATTGTGATACACACAGATAACATCCTGGAATGTTAGGTCTATGAATCAAGGCAAATTGGAAGTGGTCAAACAGGAGATGGCAAGAGTGAACATCGACATTCTAGGAATCAGTGAACTAATATGGACTGGAATAGGTGAATTTAACTCAGATGACCATTATATCTATTACTGTGGGCAGGAATCCCTTAGAAGAAATGGAGTAGCCATCATAGTCAACAAAAGAGTCCTAAATGCAGTACTTGGATGCAATCTCAAAAACAACAGAATGATCTCTGTTTGTTTCCAAGGCAAACCATTCAATATCACGATAATCCAAGTCTATGCCCTGACCAGTAATGCTGAAGAAGCTGAAGTTGAATGGTTCTATGAAGACCTACAAGACCTTCTAGAACTAACACCCCCAAAAAACGTCCTTTTCATTATAGGGGACTGGAATGCAAAAGTAGGAAGTCAAGAAACACCTGGAGTAACAGGCAAATTTGGCCTTGGAGTACAGAATGAAGCAGGGCAAAGGCTAATAGAGTTTTTCCAAGACAATGCACTGGTCATAGCAAACGCGCTCTTCCAACAGCACAAGAGAAGACTCTACACATGGACATCACCAGATGGTCAACACTGAAACAGATTGATTATATTCTTTGCAGCCAAAGATGGAGAAGCTCTATACAGTCAGCAAAAACAAGACCGGGAGCAGACTGTGGCTCAGATCATGAACTCCTTATTGCCAAATTCAGACTGAAATTGAAGAAAGTGGGGAAAACCACTAGATCATTCAGGTATGACCAAAATCAAATCCCTATGATTATACAGTGGAAGTGAGAAATAGATTTAAGGGACTAGATCTGATAGACAGAGTGCCTGATGAACTATGGACAGAGGTTTGTGACACTGTACAGGAAACAGGAATCAAGACCATCCCCAAGAAAAAGAAATGCAAAAAAGCAAAATGGCTGTTTGAGGAGTCCTTACAATAAGCTATGAAAAGAAGAAAAGTGAAAAGCAAAGGAGAAAAGGAAAGATATACCCATTTGAATTCAGAGTTCCAAAGAACAGCAAGGAGAGTAAGAAAGCCTTCCTCAGTGACCAATGCAAAGACATAGAGGAAAACAATAGAATGGGAAAGACTAGAGATCTCTTCAAGAAAATTAGAGATACCAAGGGAACATTTCATGCAAAGATGGGTTCAATAAAGGACAGAAATGGTAGGGACCTAACAGAAGCAGAAGATATTAAGAAGAGGTGGCAAGAATACACAGAAGAACTGTACAAAAAAGATCGTCACGACCCAGATAACGCTCAAAATTCTCCAAGCCAGACTTCAGCAATATGTGAACCGTGAACTTCCAGATGTTCAAGCTGGTTTTAGAAAAGGCAGAGGAACCAGAGATCAAATTGCCAACATCTGCTGGATCATCGAAAAAGCAAGAGAGTTCCAGAAAAACATCTATTTCTGCTTCTTTGACTATGCCAAAGCCTTTGACTGTGTGGATCACAATAAACTGTGAAAAATTCTTAAAGAGATAATGCTAAATGACTATATTAATTTCTTAATTCATGTGTGTTCCCATACATTCATTTATTCACTCATTCAACAATTATTTTTGAAAAATCTGCTATGTGCCTGCTATCTTCCTGAATCTGCTCCTAATTTTTTCAAACCAGTTGTATTGGAATTGGTACTTGTGCATGTTTACCCTCCTAAGCCTGTGAGTTTATGTGAGTGTGCATGTGTGATATTTTTCACAAATCCGTGGATGAGGAAGATACTTATCTCTTAGAATGAACTAAGTATCAGGTCTTGTTTCTCTGTGATTTGAAAAACTGTTTGTTGACTCATAGAAATATTATTCAGAGTATTTGTTTAGGCCATACTTCTTTTGCTGAATGAGGTATGTCTTAATAACTTTCTCAATTTCCTTCTCCATCAGTATTTTCATGTTTTTTGTATTTTGTTTTGCCAACTTTTTATTTTGTATTTTGTATTGTCCATTTGGCTAAACAATTCAAATTGATTGTCTTAAGTTGTCACAGCAATGATTTATATTTTAAAATCGATTATATCAGTTTTTAAATCACCAGTCTTTTCATTTTATTGACTAATTCAGTTCAGTTCAGTTGCTCAGTCATGTCCGACTCTTTGCGACCCCATGAACCGCAGCACACCAGGCCTCCCTGTCCATCACCAACTCCCGCAGTCCACCCAAACCCATGTCCATTGAGTCAGTGATGCCATTCAACCGTCTCATCCTCTGTTGTCCCCTTCTCCTCCTGCCCTCAATCTTTCCCAGCATCAGGGTCTTTTCCAATGAGTCAGCTCTGCGCATGAGGTGGCCAAAGTATTGGAGTTTCAGCTTCAACATCAGACCTTCCAGTGAACACCCAGGACTGATCTCCTTTAGGATGGACTGGTTGGATCTCCTTGCAGTCCAAGGGACTCTCAAGAGTCTTCTCCAACACCACAGTTCAAAAGCTTCAATTCTTCGGCGCTCAGCTTTCTTTATAGTCCAACTCTCACATCCATACATGACCACTGGAAAAACCATAGCCTTGACTAGACGGACCTTTGTTGACAAAGTAATGTTTCTGCTTTTTAATATGCTGTCTAGGTTGGTCATAACTTTCCTTCCAAGGAGTAAGCATCTTTTAATTTCATGGCTGCAGTCACCATCTGCAGTGATTTTGGAGCCCAGAAAAATAAAGTCAGCCATTGTTTCCACTGTTTCCCCATCTATTTGCCATGAATACTTTTTATTTAATATATTTACAAGGGTTTTAATATATCTTATACTCTTTTCAGAGAATGAACATTTAAATTTACTTCTACCAATTTTCTACTTTTTAGTTTGTATCTGTCATTTTTTTATATTTCCTCTTACATTAACATTCTTCATAAGATTTTAAATCAAGTGCTTAGTTCATTTATTTCTTATTTCTAAAATAAAATCATATAGATCTATACCTTTCCCTCTGAGCCTTGGTTTCTCCACACTCTCACTCTTAATAGGTGGTGTTTTCAGTTTTTATAGTACTTCAGAAATTATGATCATGTTTTTAATTTTCAACTTGACCCTGTTGCTCGGGAGAATTTTTGTTTTTGTTGTTAGAAGTTCTCAGCCATGTATTTGTTTATTGTTATTATAAATTTTTGCCTGCGTATAATTTTAAACTTACAGAAATGTTGAAAACCAGATTAACTTTTAGCTTAATTCACCACTTGTTTTGATGGAGAGAAGTGATGCTTTTGAACTGTGATGTTGGAGAAGACCCTTGAGAGTCCCTTGGACTGTAAGGAGACCCAACCAGTCTATCCTAAAGGAAATCAGTCCTGAAAATTTATTAGAAGGACTGATGCTGAAGCTGAAACTCCAATACTTTGACCACCTGATGTGAAGAACTGACTCATTGGAAAAGACCCTGATGCTGGGAAAGATTGAAGGCAAGAGGAGAAGGGGACGGCAGAGGATGAGATGGTTGGATGGCATCAATGACTCGACTAATATGAGTTTGAGTAAGGTCCTGGAGTTGGTGATGGACAGGGAGGCCTGGCATGCTGCAGTCTGTGGGGTCGCAGAGTTGGACATGACTGAGCGACTGAACTGAACTGACCATTTGTTTATATTTGCTTGTTTCTATTTTGTTCTGATTGCTTTGTAATTCATTCTCTATATATGAATTCTTTTTCTGAACCACTTGAGAATAAGTTGCAGGTGTAATATATATACCTAAATACTTCAATGTCTATTTTCTGGGGTATAGATTTTCTCTTATAAAACCATGGAAATTTAATGGTTAAGAAAATTGGAAAATTTCATATTGATACAATGATTTTCTAATTCTGTAGTACATAATTATCAGTTATCACAATGTATTTTATATATACTATAGTTATAATAAATAGAAATACTATATATAATATAAAATATGAATAATAAATAGAAATAAATGTATATCACCTCTATTTAAATTTATAATTTATTTTAATTGCTACATATAATATATATATATATATGCATAGAGAGAGAGAGAGAAATTGAGAGATAATAATGAAGGTGACAGTGGCAACAACTGAAGTGGCTATATACTTACAGAAACTACTCCAGATAGGGCACTTAATACATGAGTGTTTATTTTCTTCTTGTAGTATGATCTAAAGAAGTTCATATTTATTGCTGTCTTATTATGAACTTAGTATTTATTCAGAGTAGAAAAATAATGCAAAATAACAACAATCACTCAAATTTCAGAGCCTAGAGATAACCATCATTAGTATTTAGATATATATATTCTAGACGTGTGCTTTCAATCAACAAAATTTCTGGTTTTTTTTTCTCTTTAAATAAAATATAAGTACATTAAAATATGGTACATATAGTGTGATGAATAGTTTTAGTCTTTATATAAGTCTTAGTATTTTATTATTTTACATACTTTATAGCTAATGTTCATAACAACTTTGCAAAGTAGAGCCACATTTTCAGATGAAGAGTCCCAGGTTCGGAGAGAGTCAATAAATTGCTTAGGTCACACAGCAGTAAGGGATGGAGTTACAATCCAAATCCTGCACTGTTTGCCTCCAAGGCTATAGAGTAGATCACTGTTTTGCCCAAAGCTCCTTTCATTGGTTTTACTTATATCATTAACATTGAGTTTTATTGCATTGTGGGGAGAAAATATATTGATATAATTTTCCTTGTGGCTTCCCTGGTGGCTCAGGGGTAAAGAATCTGCCTGCCAGTGCAGGAGATGTAGGCTCAATCCCTGGTTCAGGAAGATCCCCTGGAGGAGGAAATGCAACCGACTCCAGTATTCTTGCCTGGGGAAATCCCATGGACGGAGGAGCCCAGCGGGCTACAGTCCATGAGATTGTAGAAGATTCAGATGTGACTTAGTGACTAAACAACAGTAACAGAAATGTTCTATATCAATTTTCTCTTGATTTAGTTTTGGGGCCTTGTTGGAGAGTTAGTATATATCTACTAATGCCCAATACATTGAAAAAATGTATAGTCTATGTGATTGAGTTTAATATAAATCTGCCTGTTCTTACACGTTAATTGTGTAGTAGTTATCCCTTCGCCTTGCATTTCTAGCTTTGGTATTCCATGTCTTCACTGTGGGTTTTATATTTTTCATTATAATCAGAAGCCTCCTAGTATCCTCCCTCTACCTCTTTTGTATGATATCAACTTTACCAGTTGTTTTCTTTTTGTTATATAGTTTCCTTGATAATACTTTTTTATTTTTAGCTTTCTGTATCTTTTTGTTATAGATCATCTTTAAACAATGAGCATATTGTTGGGTCTTGTGTTTTAATCCATAGGAATTTTTTTTTTTTTTTGAGAAATGAATGGTCTAGTTATATGGAGTCCTCTGGGATGCAGGTAACAGTGATATGAGATGGGCTTGCAGCTATGAGCTGTGGACTTTTGCTAGTTACTTAATGATTCTGGGAGGAGGCTACCTATTTCCTTATCTGGAAAACTGTTTTAATTAAGAGTGCTAACCTCACAGAGTTGTTGTGAAGAATAAATAAGATCAAGAAAATTCAGGAATAGAAATATATTAAAGCATATTAAATTATTATATGTAGAATGTAGTTGTCATTATCTGCTATTATAGACATCATGCCTGGAAATATCATTCAAAGCAAGTTTATTGGCAATAGCACATAAAGCAAGTTCTTAAAACAAAGATCTATGTTCAAAATGGGGGTAATCAGCTCCATCCTTTTCTCTAACCATGTCTCAAACTTCTCTCTGAGATAATAAGAATAACTTACAATAAAGTGGCTGAGAAGCAGTGGTCCAGCGCCCCTGACGTGTTCCCAGTTTTCAGTTCAATTGTCCGTCTCTGCTTCTGGCTGCACTGTGGAGTTTCACAACTTGACTTAAATTCAGCCCTGTCAGGAATCACTGCCTTGCTTTGCATTTAATTAAGCAAATGTTTAGGTTGTATAAATACGTTATTTGCTCCCATAATGGGTATGGAAGCTGCAGGCTTAGCTGGCCTGGCTGTTTTCATCAGGCATGGAAAAACTGAAACTAAGGAAAACAAACAAACCAAGTCAGGCTGGGTTTTCTACTTCCTGGATCGTGTAACTTGTACTACGACCAATGAAAGCCATCTGGTGGGCACCCAGACATGAGGGCCGAGTCTCAGCCTGTGGTTCTCCTTCTAGCTGTGCTCCAACCCCTGCGCAACTGAAACCTCTGCATCAGTTACAGTTGTTAGAAACTGAAACTGAATTCTTATTTACTTCTGCTCCTAAGAATAAAAGAAGGACAGGGACAAAAGTGAAGAAAGTCTGAGGTTTAAACTACCGTCCACTTTTAACTTTCCAAAATGGTCTTGGTATTTTCAGATCCAGATAACCTTAAATCAGACAATGCAGTATTACAAAACTGAGAAATAAATATCCTATAATGTTATAAACTGATAAACTCCAGAAAACCTCAGTCTATTTTTAGTTTCAGTAGCTTCAGGTCTTTGCTGGCTTCTATTTGATCAGTCAGAGGGAGATATGGGTCCACTTCCTACCTGATACAATAGAGCAATTTTCTTAACCTCCTCTGATAATAATAATCATCTCTTCTCTTTTAAACACAGTTTCCAAGTCCCTCCCAGGAGATTCTGATTCAGTCCATCTGGGATGGTGCATCAGATTTGTGTTCTTAACATGAGAAAAGCTTGGGAAAAAGTCAGAGTAGAGGGAATAGTCTGTTTTTAGAATCAGACAGCTCTGAGCTGAAATCCTAGACCTTTCACTTCCTAGTTATGTGGCCTTGCACAAATTACTTAACCTTCCGTAATCTCATCTGAAAAAAAAAAAAAGTGGAAATAAAAACATCTACCTGAAAGAGTTGTTGAGAGGATTAAAGGAACTTAAGCCCTTTATAGTATCCACTTTTCTGCATTCTGCTTAATCATTTCTTCTTAATTTGCAGATTGTGAACTTATTTAGCCCACAGGCACAGTGGTTTGATATATATGCATATATATGTGTGTGTATATATGTATATATATATATACACATAGTGTGTGTGTGTACATATATATAGTGTGTGTACATATATTTATATATAGTGTGTATATATATACATATTTAACTTATCTTCTCAATTTGTTCATCAGACACTTGTAAAGCTTTTGTTTATTTATTGGCTGCACTACATGGCTTGCGGGATCTCAGTTCCCTGACCAGGGATTGAACCTGGGCCACATCAGTGAAAGCCTTGAATCCTAACCACTAGACCACTGGGGAACTCTGTGTGAAGCTTTTATTGTGCTCAAGAAACTGGGATTCCCAGTACCCACTAAATACCTTCTTGATAGTATGATGTGTCAACATAGCCCACCCCCACGTTTTGAAGGGACTGCCAAATTTCTTGTGTGTGTGACTTTTCTGTGACAGGCTCCTAATTATTCAGGGGTCCCCTGTGTTTAGGAGTGTCATGATCTTATCCCTCCACTGTACCAGAAATTCCAGTTTTCTTGAATCCAATCATATATGTGTGTATATATATACGTGTGTGTATGTGTGTGTGTGTATATATATATATATTTCCTTCTGTAGTTGAGGCAATTCCCCCAGTTTTACTGAAATATTATTGATATAAGTATGTCTAGTGTGTACAGTGTCATGATTAAAGACATGTATACCTTGTAAACCCTGGTGATTCAGAGGGTAAAGAATCTACCTGCAATAAAGGATACCCAGGTTCGATTCCTGGGTCGGGAAGATCCCCTGAAATAGGGAATGGCAACCCACTCCAGTATTCTTGCTGGGAGAATTCCATGGAAAGAGGAGCCTGGCAGGCTACAGTCCGTGGGGTGGCAAAGAGTTGGATATGACTGAGCGACTAACACACACACATTGCAAAACGATGACAACAGTAAGTTTAGTCTCCATGCGTGCGTGCTCAGTTGCTTAGTTGTGTCCAACTCTTTCCACCCAATGGACTGTAGTCCACCAGGTTCCCCTGTCCGTGGGATTTTCCAGGCAAGAAAACGAGTGGGTTGCCTTTTCTTCCTCCAGGGGATCTGATTTTCCCAACCCAGGGATTGAACCCGTGTCCCTTTCATTGGCAGGCAGAGTCTTTGCCACTATGCCACCTGGGAAGCCCCCACATCTTCATCTCTTGACATAATTATGATATATATATTTTCCTTGTGTGGTGATAACATTAAGATCTACTTTCTTAAAAACTTTCAGTGTAGTCACCATGCTGTGCATTAGATCCCCAGACCTTGTTTATCCTTTAGCCAGGAGTTTTGCACCCTTTGACCAACATCTAAAAATATGAATGCTCCGCAAATCTGCATATCATCCTTGAGCAGGGACCATGCTAATCTTCTCTGTAATCATTCCAATTTTAGTATGTGTACATATGTACATATATTTTTCCTTCAACAGAAAATATACATTTAAATTATTCCATTTGATTTTTACACAGAATATGTTCTAGGTGCTTTGCATTGGTAATTTCCTCTTCCTGGCCAGAAAAACCTTTGTACTTTTTTCTCCCATCGTAATAGCAAGAAATCCAATGGATTTCTGGAGAATACATTTATATTTCCTTTATATTTAGCTTTGTTCAAAAGAATTAAGACACAAGGTGGGAAAAATAAGGTGAGCTCAAGATTTAAATTACACATCAAATATATGTTGTACTGTTCTTTTCCCTTCCCGGTCATGGGCCAGGTATTTGTGCTAAACTCTTAAGCAGTCATTGCAAACCCTCTGCAGACAGAAAATGAAAGGGGTGATCCTCAAACCAGTTATTAGGATGATCGTTTATATAAGCTCTGAACACTGTTTTAAGTTTTCCACTAGCTTGAGACTTTATATCCTAATTACTATCAGGATCGTTAAGAACCTACATAAGAGTCATGAAGTATTACAGAAAACTAGCTCTTTCCAATATCCCAGCCAAATATAAAGTGAATCAGGGGATAAAGAAATCTCTTGCTGTAGAATTGATGTTAGCTGGATGGAAGAGCTGGGCCAAGGATCAGCCAGTCCCCTGGTCCAAAAGTCATCACCATAGCAATGCTAGTGATGGCTGCTCTACTTGTATCAGCAAAGACACCCTTAAGAGACACCAGTAAAAAGATGAGCCTGTTATATTTCTGGGCTAGGCTCCTGGTAAGGGAAGTTCATGTCATTTTTATGCCAAATCACTAGGAAAAATAAAGAGCCTCTTTCATGTTAACCTTTCAAACCGAAATCTACAAAGTAAAGGCAAATGTCCAGACGCATAGCCTGGCTGAGGCTAGGTGAGTGTCTCTTGTGTAGGAAACCTGTATCTTCCTTAGATTTGCCTTTTAGTCTTGTTTCTTCCTAGTAATAGTGCTACAGAACCTTCAACAAGAAGAACCCAGAAGAGGATAGTTGCTTTTGAAGCCACTACTCTTGTCTGCCTCATTCATTTCAAACAGAGGTACTTCTCAAAGAGATGAAGGCCTGTGTACAAACAACAATGCCCATTGCATTCTCTTGCCACCAGCTGTGATGTGGTGGCTTTTGATTCTACAAAGAAGCTGCCTTGTTTCAGAAAATGATTGATGGTTCTTCTGAATGAAGGAGGCGATGAGAACAAATGAGCAGGGCCCTTAGTAAGGCAAGGTACTTCAAGAGAATGGGCTTGAAAGCACTTAAAATAAAAGGTAAACACAAGCCTCTATGAAAGTAAAGCATTCTGTAAGGCACTGAGCTGTTCCTAGTTGATAATTGGCAGTTCTTAATGATCTCCTTGTGTTTGTGCATCTAAGCTCTCTGTGGAGACATCTGACTTGGGGTTTTATGCTTTTTGGTGGAGGAAAAAAATTAAATCCAAATAGATGTCATAAAACAGAGAAAACTAATTGAAATAAAAAAACAGAGGTAGCCTGAGTTGGATTTAAGGCAGTGAAACAGAAAACAATGCATTGAAAAAGCTTGTAATGAAGCATTTCTGTAGAAGAGAGGGCAAGCAATTTCTCTTTAGAAGGACATGGAAAGGTCTTCAAAGGCTCATTACAAACACCATGGGCAGTGTTGGAACCTGTGAATTCTGAGAGATGGGCATCCTCATTCCATTAACCCTTGTCTTTCCCTTTTTCCTAATAGAAACAAACCAGTTAAAAAGAGACATTAGAGACATCTAGCCACACTCCTTTTATCATAAGAAACTCTATCAAACTCCCTGTTGGTCAGCATTCTTCATGAGTCCATGTTGAGGGCACAGTGCTGGCTGAGGAGCAGGTGGTGGGAGGTTGTGAGCATTGCAGAGGTGGGAGAAGTTAAAGCAGGAATCCTTGTCCTGGTCAGTGGTTCTTACACACCATGTTCTCATAAAAAGAAAAAAAAAATGTCTATCAGCTAGATAGTATTCTATGTAACTAAATCAGGATATCTCAGTTTCACAGAGAAAAAGGTAATCAAATCAGACACTCTTGGTTGTAAACCCAGCAGCCGTTCTTTTCTTTCATTTTGTAAGAAATATTTATTTATTTATTTGTTTGGCTGCACCGGGCCTTAGTTATGACAGCTCAGATCTTTAGTTGTGGCATGTGAACTCTTAGTTGTACCATGTGAGATCTAGTTCCCTGACCAGGGATTGAACCTGTACACCATTGAACTGCACCAGAGAAGTCCCTATTTTCTTTATTTTTTTTGCCTGTAGAGCCCCAGTTTTGATTGGGAGTCCTTTTGTCTTAATCATGATTCAGGGAAGGGTGAACCTACCCCAAATCCCAAGAATAAATCCTGATTTTTGCTTTTTCAATGGTGACCAAGCTAGGAAGAATTTTGAGATGGTTCCCATGATCTTCACCCTCTGGTGTTACACCAGTGATCATGACAAAAGGCAGATCACCTGGATGGGCCTAATCTAATGTGGGAGCCCTTTAAAAGCACAGAATTGTCTTCAGCAGCTGGTAGAAGGAAGCACCGGAGAGACTGGAAGCATGAGAAGGATTCAGTGCACTGTTATGGGTGTTGGAGGTAGAGAGGGCCATGTGTAAGGATGGAGAGCTGCCTTTGGAGTTGAGAGCAATCCCTGGTGGACAGCCAGCAAGGCCATGGAGACAATCCTACAGCTGCAAGGAGTTGAAATCTGCCAACAATCTGAATGCATTGGAAGTGAATTCTTCCCACGAACTCTAGATGAGAGCTCAGCCCAGGTAATACCTTGATTTTAGCCAAGTCCCTAAGCAGAGAACACTCTCAAGTCTTCCCAGACTTCTGACCTATAGAGCTGTTAGACAATAAATGGGTGTTGTTTTAAACTCTAAGCCCATGGTTATTTATAATAGAGCAATAGAAAACTAATAAAGCAACCAACAGTATCAAGAAATTCACATTTCTGCTCAGGAGGCAGTAGTTTTCAGCTCTGACCCTAATTAGAAATCATCAAGTGACCTGTGGCAGAGACTGGTGATTATTCAGTAGCCACTCCCAGCTTTTGTCTTTGTGCCCACACCTCCCTGATACCTCATGAAAGTCACAAATACCAGATTCTTCCCTTCCGCCTACCCATCCTGCTGGATAGTCATGTGACCTGGCTCTGCCTTCAGATACAGTCCTATGAGAATATGAGGTTAGAGCTGTAGCAGCCATTTTGTAGCCATGAGGTGAGAAGCCGAAGGATGGTAGAGTGGAAAGAAGGAAAGATCTTGATTCTTTCCATGCAATTTTATTTATTTATTTTGTGACAATTTTGAGCTAAGGTGTCAACTCTGGAATTGTGTACTTTCAGATCTGTGGTTATACAAGATAATTTTCTTTTATTGATTAAGTCACTCTTATTTTGGTTTTCCGTTGCTTGAAGCTGAGCATATCTTTACATATGCTTCCTACTCTAAACAGTGTGGTAGACAGAGTGAAGAGACCTCTGAGGTACAGTGCATGTAGAGGTCGAGGATCAGGCTTTTGGCTCAGATAGGAAAGGGTACATGGTATCCCAGGGCATGAAGGAAAAGTAAATATTCCCTGAGAATTTTCCCCAATGCAGAAAAGTGGCCCTTCCCCAGTGGCACTAGTCATATGGACTTGGGCCATTCATCTAATCTTGGCAAACCTTAGTTTACTCATCTTCAGAGTGAGGATAATAACGCCTATGTCACTTGGTTTTATGAAGATCACATTTGACTATGTATGTAAACTTGTTTCGGAAATTTAAAAGGAAGCTCTGGTGTAACGTCAAAGCCTCACTTGGTGCCTGGCACGTAGTATTGATATGTATGCTCAATAAATATTTGTTGGCTGGATATGCTGTGCCTGTTTGTCCACATCAGGGTTGTTTGCACCGGACTATGAACTTGGGGGTTGCACTGCTGTCTAATTGCTCCTAATAGCGCCTATTCCAGGGGAAGCTTAAAGGAAGATTTTACTAAATGTTTTCTTCTTAGCATTGATGTATTAGGTACTGCAGCCTGGATGGAGAATTCAGCTTTTGTTTTCTATGTATTTTCCACTAAATATTGCTATGATGAGGTGTCTGTTTTGATCAGGGATGCTGTCAATTATTCCTCTCTCTTTCCGACTTTCTCTATGATTTAGGGTATGAAGACATCTGTTGGCTTTAACCTATCACTGTTGTGTAAGATGCTTTGGCTCTAATCAACAGAACTGTGTCCAAGGCAGGCTGGCCCCCTGTGAACTCCCAGGCTGCTGAATCAGTCATCCGCCAGGTGACAGCTGGTGCCTTTAAGACATTGTGGAGCCAAAGAAGACAGTTACACCTGGCCCTTTAAAAGCTTCCCTATGGCAGACAAACCAGGAACCTATTTGTTTCCTTCAAGCTTGCCCGCTGTAACATCAGCCATTTTTCCAGGTCCTCATCCATAGTTCATTTTCATGCATCCACTTGTGGATCTCATTGACCCTTGGCCTCCCTAAGATGGACTCCTGGGACCACGGCTTGCTGCTGATTCTCTGACACGTTGTTGTTCAGTCACTAAGTTGTGTCTGACCCTTTGTGACCCCATGGACTGCAGCTTTCCTGTCCTTTGTTATCTCCCAGAGTTTGCTCAAATTCATGTCCATTGAGTCGGTGATGCTATCGAACCATCTCATTCTCTGTCACCATGCTTTTGCTTTGCTGTGCTCTGTGCTGCACTGCATATGAGACACAGAGAAGCAATGCTGAGGGCAGATAGGCTGGCATCTGAGAAAGACTTCTTTCAGGTTGCTCCCCAAAAGGAACTATATTGGAGTAAGGCAGCAGAGAAGATTCTCTACAGAGTCTAGAGACTCTGAAGTCTAGATGACTTAACAAGTGACAGAGAGAAGTTGAACATAATATTTATGTACCAAGACATAGATGGTGTAGCACTGATGATACAGGATGTGTGTGTGTGTGTGTGTGGGGATGGGTCAATGACAGGATTGTGCAGCCAAGATGAGGGGAGGTAAAAAAGAACACGTTGATCTTGAGGAGCAAAACCACAAGCTGGAAGCAGTGGGGCTGAGAGTGAAGAATGGACACTAGTCAGAAGATGGCCACTCCATCTCTTACTCCTTCTGTGAATCAGGAACCTCGTGTGCCTCAGTCTCCTCACTGTCAAGGGAGACCCTGGCCTTTCTGGGCTCACTGGGTTACTGTACATTTTTGATGATCTAAAGCAAACATGATCATAGTATAGACAATATTATAAAAACATGGTACACATTGTGTTCTTTGGTTTATTCTGTGTGCTTGATATAAAACAGGAGCAAGGTGTTTCCTAGGCTCTCCATTGTCACTTCTAAAGTTGTCACCTCTCCTCCCCTGAGGCTATGAGTGATGGGTGTGGCCTTGAGGGGGACACTGTTTAGGTGACATCAGGGATGGTGACAGCTCCTTGCAGGGTGTCACAAGGCATCCTCACATCAGTGGGTGGCTCAGAAGTTCAGTCGTGAAATGTATTCAGCCTCTGAGGAATTGGGTTATAGACAGATGGTCTTAATCTACAGGCACAGTTCATTTTGGGAAAAAGTGAGCAGTGAGGTAAATTGGTTTGAAAATAGGTCAACATCTCCTACATTCTTAGAGCTGGGAGGGAACCTAGAAGGTGCCTGATGAACGGCTGCTTGGGGCCTGAAGGCACAGGGGCTCCCTGCGCCCAGTGTTTACACACGCTATGCACTTTGCCACATGATGTCTCTCGAATGTTTGTCTCTCACTGTCTCTCTCTCTCCTTCTCCCTTTAAAAACAATATTTCTCGATCTCATTTGTTTCTTGTTAGCCACTCTCTTTTTAGTCTTCTTATTATTTTGTTAAAAAATTTTTAATTGAAGTATAGTTTTTTTTTAATGTTTATTTGACCTTGATGGATCCTAGTTGTGGCATGTGGGATCTTCAATTTTTGATGCAGCCGGATCTTTAGTTGCAGCATGTGAACTGTTAGTTGCGGCATTTGGGATTGAGTTCCCTGACCAGGGATTGAACCTAGGCCCTGTGCATCAGGAGCAAGAGTCTTAGCCACTGGACCACCAGGGAAGTCCCTAGCCACTCTCTTTTTAGATAGATTCAAGTTTTCTGAATTTAACTTTTAGTTAAAACTTTTATTTTGAGATAACTATAGATCCGTGTGCAATTTTAAGAAATAATACAAAGAAATCTCATGTGCCCTTTACCTGGTTTCCCCTAGTGCCCTACATCTAGTAAATATTTGCTGAATAAGTGTATTGACTTCCACCAACACAGACATGACAAATTTGGGCTGCACTGTGCTGGGTACTATGGGGTAATGAGAAGGAGCTGTGGCAGGAAATGCTCCCGCCCCCATGCTCCGTGCCCGACTCAAGCATGGCTTGGTTCACCTTCTTTTCTCTCTGGCCTTACCCTTTGGGGTGCCCAGGTCCTGTGGGCGTCAGCCCCAGTGGGACCACTTGGAGCTTTTCCATCACAAGTCTATTCCAGAGGCGAGCTAGAGTATGTGAACCCTCTCTACCCATCCCCTACCCACTCATACACACATGCCATTTCCTAAAGGAAAGTCATTTTTGTAACTGTCAGATTTGGACTAGAACTGTTGAAGTATTCAAAACTACCTCTAGTCAGTCACAGTTCTATTTTTCCAGAGTTGGTGTAAAAATATCATTACTTTTTCATCAAAATTGAAAATAACAACAAAAGAGAACCTGAGAACTAGGTGAGGTTGGGCAAAGGTGGCAATGACTGAGAGATAACAAGCAACATATTTTAATACTGTGGACAGGGACTCATGTGGGCACACACCCTACTTCCTGCCTCCCCCACCCAATCTCCACCCCCACTTCCATGCTCCGTTCTCATCCCTGCTGTACAAAGCTCAGTTGGGTTTCTCCCATGGACACTGTGCAAAAGGCTGTCCCCCACAAGCCCAGATGGCTGCCTTTATGATGGCTCCGTGATGCCTCATTACCCATATTATGTAGTAGTATGTGCATCTCATGTTAAATTAACGGTATTGACTGTGCTGGGGTAATGGATTGGCTAGTTACTCTCTTTCTGAGCGGTTACTCAAGCTTGCCATCTGGCGAATCTAATAACCAGGTGGTGAACCTAAATAACCTCACTTTGGTGGGGGTAGAAGGGACCCCAGTTGCTTCTGTTCTTGCCATCTGCAGCCTCCTTTTGGATCGAGATGTCCAGAGAATCAGTCATGCTATTTCTTAATGGAATAGCCATTTGTTATCAGAGACCCTCCCACTTCACTTATGTGGAACTCCACTCTCCAGTTTCTTCACCAGTTTAGAATACACGCAGGAACCAGGAGTCAACTGGTTCCTTTCAACTAGGTAGAATTGAAATGTGCACATTTGCTGCTCTTCAGAAAATCTTTTGGGAAGTGAGTTATTCCTCTCTCCCAGCGTTTTCAGAGAAGCTCTCTTCTTTCACTTGTTGTTCCCTGGAATGCAGAAACCTCCCCAGATACACATTTTTCACCATGCTGTTGATTCCTCATTAATCGTGGGGATGCTGGGCACTGCCAGCCTTTAACCTGGATGCCCGGGAAGTCCTTATAAATAAAGGATGCAGCAAAACCTAATGAGAGCAGCATCATCTCAGGCTGCAGCAACAAGAGCTATCTCCCTCCACTTCCAGGAGGGCCCACTCTCTGAAATTTCAGTCTGTTCTGGCTAGTGTGATCAGAAAGAGCAGTGCCCAGCATCCCAGGCAGCACTCAGCGTGAGTGCTTTAATCATATGCAAGGCTGAAGAAAGGCAGGAAGCAAGCAGACCCCTGCAGACAGGCTTTTTACCTGCTTTCTCCTGCAGGCTAAGGATGCAGCTCAGTGACTGGAAGACATTTTCAGGCAGAGCAGCCAGCAAGGCCTAGAGATCACAGGCAGTGAGGTGTTAGGCAGTATCTGCTGAGGCCCCTTGTGGCCAGTGTGTGAGTGAGCTACAAAGCTGGGGCTCTCTGCAGCACCAGGTTACACAGGGACTTGTATGACTTGCTAGGAGGGTCCCACAGATACATAGAGGTAGGGCAACTGTATTAGGACAATTTTCATTACAAGTTATAGAAACCAACTGCCTTGCTTAAGCTGAAAGGAGCCTTTAGTTAAGGATCCCAAGGGCAAATTGCAACATCCTTGAGGAAGGGACTGAAGCAAAAAGGCATATAAACTCATTCTCTCCCCACTGACATTTTGTCCCCTATATGAGCTTCCTCTGCTTTTACAATCCACTTGGGTGAACACAAATGTTTACTGTAATAAATACTTACCCTACATATGAATGAGTTCCATTTTGAAAGTGTGTTTATACGTCCAAATTGTTCTTAAGTCCAACAAAGTAAGCCTAGGTACCCAACTAACAAAATCAGCTATATAGTACTGTTAGGTAGTTAGAATAGGAAACAGGAGTCCAGAATGGCTGTGGCTAAACGCTAAGGAAGGGAAAAGCCTGCAAATATAGAACAAAGGAAGGTCCGAGGACCGTAGTGAGGACCTCAGGTAGAACGAACAACACTTCTGGCTAGCCCAGTTTACATAGAGCTGGCCCAGAGAGAGAAAAAAACATATAAAAAGAGGAGCCAAAGGGCCGGGGGTCTCTCTTTCTCTCCCATGTACTGGGGCGCTCTTCGCGTCTTTGGGTCGACGTGCCCTCATGCCTCCAGGATGGATTTTCCTGCTATTTTCTAAATAAAATAGAGCTATAACACGGAGCTGTAACACTCATTTGTCTAAGAGCTATAACACGGTCTGTCCGAGACCTGAGAGCTATAACATGGTCTGTCCGAGACCCGAGAGCGATAACATGGTCTGTCCAAGACCCGAGAGCTGTGACGTGCCGAGGGCTTGTCACTTAATGTCCGTCGCTCCAAATCTTTGTTGTGACGAGACAGAACCGAGGAGCATACACTCGCCTGACAGTACTACACTGTAATAGGTTTCTAATACTTGTCACACAAATAACACGTAAACAAAAACAAAAGGTATAGAAAACACTCTTAATCTTACAGTATAGCACCTTGAAAAGTACAGTTCAGTTGCTCAGTCGTATCCGACTCTTTGCGACCCCATGAACTTCAGCACGCCAGGCCTCTCTGTCCACCACCAACTCCCGGAATCCACCCAAACCCATGTCCATCGAGTCGGTGATGCCATCCAACCATCTCATCCCCTTTCGTCCCCTTCTCCTCCTGCCCCCAATCCTACCCAGCATTAGGGTCTTTTCCAGTGAGTCAACTCTTCGCATCAGGTGGCCAAAGTATTGGAGTTTCAGCTTCAACATCAGTCTTTCCAATGAACACCCAGGATTGATCTCCTTTAGGATGGATTGATTGGATCTCCTTGCAGTCCAAGGGACTCTCGAGAGTCTTCTCCGAAACCACAGTTCAAAAGCATCAATTCTGCGGTGCTCAGCTTTCTTCACCGTCCAACTCTCACATCCACACATGACCACTGCAAAAACCATAGCCTTGACTAGACGGACTTTTGTTGGCAAAGTAATGTCTCTGCTTTTAAATATGCTATCTAGGTTGGCCATAACTTTCCTTCCAAGGAGTAAGCGTCTTTTAATTTCATGGCTGCAATCACCATCAACAGTGATCTTGGAGCCCCCAAAAATAAAGTCTGACACTGTTTCCACTGTTTCCCCATCTATTTGCCATGAAGTGATGGGACCAGATGCCATGATCTTAGTTTTCTGAACGTTGAGCTTTAAGCTAACATTTTCACTCTCCTCTTTCACTTTCATCAAGAGGCTCTTTAGTTCTTCTTCCCTTTCTGCCATAAGGGTGGTGTCATCTGCATATCTGAGGTTATTGATATTTCTCCTGGCAATCTTGATTCCAGCTTGTGTTTCTTCCAGCCCAGCGTTTCTCATGATGTACTCTGCCTATAAGTTAAATAAGCAGGGTGACAGTATACAGCCTTGACGTACTCCTTTTCCTATTTGATACCAGTCTGTTGTTCCATGTCCAGTTCTAACTGTTGCTTCCTGACCTGCATACAGTTTTCTCAAGAGACAGGTCAGGTGGTCTGGTATTCCCATCTCTTTCAGAATTTTCCACAGTTTATTGTGATCCACACAGTCAAAGGCTTTGGCATAGTCAATAAAGCAGAAATAGATGTTTTTCTGGAACTCTCTTGCTTTTTCGATGATCCAGCGGATGTTGGCAATTTGATCTCTGGTTCCTCTGCCTTTTCTAAATCAGCTTGAATATCTGGAAGTTCACGGTTCATGTATTGCTGAAGCCTGGCTTGGAGAATTTTGAGCATTACTTTACTAGCATGTGAGATGAGTGCAGTTGTGTGGTAGTTTGAGCATTCTTTGGCATTGCCTTTCTTTGGGATTGGAACGAAAACTGACCTTTTCCAGTCCTGTGGCCACTGCTGAGTTTTCCAAATTTGCTGGCATATCGAGTACAGCACTTTCACAGCATCACCTTTGAGGATTTGAAATAGATCAACTGGAATTCCGTCACCTCCACTAGCTTTGTAGTGATGCTTTCTAAGGCCCGCTTGACTTCACATTCCAGGATGTCTGGCTCTAGGTGAGTGATCACACCATCGTGATTATCTGGGTCGTGAAGGTCTTTTTTGTACAGTTCTTCTGTGTATTCTTGCCACCTCTTCTTAATATCTTCTGCTTCTGTCAGGTCCATACCATTTCTGTCCTTTATCGAGCCTATCTTTGCATGAAATGTTCCTTTGGTATCTCTAATTTTCTTGAAGAGATCTCTAGTCTTTCCCAATCTGTTGTTTTCCTCTATTTCTTTGCACTGATCGCTGAGGAAGGCTTTCTTATCTCTCCTTGTTATTCTTTGGAATTCTGCATTCAGATGGGAATATCTTTCTTGTTCTCCTTTGCTTTTTGCTTCTCTTCTCTTCCCAGCTATCTGTAAGAAAAGTACAGTAGTACAGTAGTACAGTAAAACAGCTGGCATTTAGGGGCTGGCATTGAATGAAGAGTCAAGGAGAGTTACTGACTGAAGGAGGGAGAGGAGGCAAGGGTGGTAGAGTTGGAGGATCATCAACCCTAGGAGATGGAGGGCAAGCTGCAGTTTCACTTAGGCCTGACATTGATGAAACACATGTGCACATCTTTGAAAGTTCACAATTTGAAGGTTCACATGTAGGGGACTTACTGTGTTACAAAACACCCAAGCTGTGATGGTGACAGGTTTTGGTTTTAGCCATCTCAAGAGATACTATTTCTTAGTCCCAGTTTCAGATGTCTGGCAAAGAGGCTCTGATTGGCCATCATGGATCAGGTGCTCAGCACTGGTCCGATCAGATGCTGCCATGGTGGGGAGCAGAGATACATTGTTCAAAATGACTACTGGGGCCCTTGGTTGTGGATCAAGGATGGACAGTGAAGGGCTTCTTTATGAACAAGGTAGGCACTCCAAATGGACTACCTCAGAGGAAGGGCTGAGCAAACTGTACGGCCTTCTTCCATCTGTGGCGCTCTGATTGAGGGGCTTCCCTAATGGCTCATATGGTAAAGAACCCGCCTGCATTGCAAAAGTCGTAGGAGACTCAGGTTTGATCCCTGGTTTGGGAAGATTCCCTGGAGGCGGAAATGGCAACCCACTCCAGTATTATTGCCTGGAGAATTCCATGGACAGAGGAACCTAGCGGGCTACAGTCCATGGGGTTGCACAGCGTTGGACACGACTAAAGCAACTGAGCACTGCTCTAATTGAATCCTTATGTGCAATACCTGTCTTCTCTCAGCCAGCAGTGGAGGTGAACTCAAGCACAGGATTTGTGTTTGTAGGTTTGGGCTGAGAAGATGGGGATCTACCCACAGCAGCACAGGTGTGTGACCACTTTGGAAACACTATTGAGCTCTAAAAAGTGACACAATTCATAGATAACAATGAGATCAACTGGGCTAACATCCCCTTAGAAGCTGAGAAAATAAATGAAAATAAACTACCATGTAGTTTTTCCTTAGAATATGAAGTGTGGTTTTTTAACATCAAGTAGCAAGTTAATGAAAATCAAAATATAAAGAAACTTCACCCACCCATGATCTCATTCTGTTCTTTTTGTTCCTTCTTTCCTTCCAGCTTCTGTTCACATGTACACAGAATCTTATATAGCTTTAAAGAGTATAAACAACATTTTGTATTCCGTATTATGTAATAACTAGTTTCCACACTGCCTTGTCATCTTTTTAACTATCTTTGTCGGTATGCCATCCTTCAAGTTAAGTGTGATACATTTTACTTAGCACATAATTAAGGTCTGATTTAAAATCTGAGACTGTGAAGCTGGAAGAAGTCTTAGGAAACCATTGAGGCCCTCCCCAAAAAATGAACCTGAAGAGGAGACTGAGTTCCCCAAGGTCACAGGGCTGGTTAATTTCCAGAACCAAGGCTAGATTTCATTCATTTTTCCAAACATATGTTTATAATTATTCACTTCATATCAGGTGGCAATGCATGGGTTTCATCTTCAGATCCTTTATCATCACCTTGCGTGATCTAATTAACATGTGCTGGCCAGGAGCCATTTCTTATTTTTCTTAACAGAGAAAAGAGTGCTTTTTAAACTCACTGTCAGGAAAATAGAGGTTGTGGAGCTGAAAGGAGTAACAGAAATTTTAAATTGGACTGGTTTCGTGACTGGTAGATAAGTCAGCATGCAAAGACATTTCTGTTTCCCAGGTTTGGCTTGCTTTCTCAACGCCCCTTGCAAACTCCACAGGGATTTTAAGATTTAAGTCTGGGTATAAGTTTATGCAAGCTGTTAGTCACCTTTCTAGATGAAAAGCACCACAGGATTATGCTTGAAAATGTTCCCTGCTTCAGTACAGATTCCTTTGGAGTAATTCAGCTATAGTATGATTTTGAGGGGGAAATGATTGAACAGATATATTTCAAAACGTATTTGCATTTGAAAACAGGGGTTTATCAGCCAAAAGAACTATTCTTGAAAGGTACACATGCAGGGCAAATTTAGAACAAGCAGAACAATTTAGACATGATAGCTATGAATTGCCCAAAAGCTTAAAATACAGGGGGCTCTGATCATACAGAATCCTGGGCATGGATTGAATCATGAATATCTGGTGTTTTTCTTTGGAAAATGTATTGGAACAGGAAATCTTGTCACTGCCTAACTCCACAGACCAATCCAAAACATTCTAGGCATGCATCAGTGCAATTGTAACCACTCATTTGACCAGAAAAAAAACAGTGAAGAAGCCTAAGTGTTTGATACAGAGAAGAGGGTGGGCTCTGGAGTCAGATTACTTGAGTTAGTATCTTGGTTCTGCACTTAATGCATGTATGATTTTGACTGGGTCTCAGTTTGCTCATCTGCAAAATGGAGAGAATATTCTTTAATTCATAGAATTGTTGATTTGATTGTGTTAAGTCATGTTTCGTAGTACCTCGCAAACTCACATGTCAACACAGATCAGTTGGGATCATGCTAAGATGCAGTAGGGACAGAGAAGCACAAATATTGTCTGATCTCATTTATACGTAGAGTCTGAAAAAGCCGAACTCATAGAAGCAGAGTAGGCAGTAGTTGCCGTGTGCTGGAAGGCAGGGGGGATGGGGAGAAGTTGGGCAAATGGTACAAACTTCCAGTAGTTATAAGAGGAGTAAGTTTGGGGAGTGAATTTCAGCATAGCGGCTATAGTTAATGATTCTATATTGTGTACTTGAAAATTACTAAGAGAATTAATCTTAAATGTTCTCATCATAACAATAACAAAATTGTAATTATGGGACATGAAGGATATGTGGTAACATATATATGATACGTGGTAAACATATATATGAATATGTATATGTATATACATATACATATTGTATATGTATGTATATACATATACATATTGTTTATATGTAAACAATATATGGATCAAATCATCACATTGTGTGCCTTAAACTTACACAGTATTATATGTCTATTTATCTCAATAAAGCTGGAAAAAAAAAGGAAAAATAGAGGTGCAGTAGAGCTGCTAACTGGATTTCTAACAAGCTCCATTGATAGCTGCATTGCTTGTCTCCTGGTGATGCTTGGAGCAGTGAGCATGCAAAGAGTCTGTTCCATGGACAGCATTCAGCAGTGCTAGTTGTCATCCTTCAGGTGGGTCTCTCCTTCTCTTTCTTTCCTGCCATTGCTCCTGCATACCCAGTCCTTTCATTTCTTTCCCTCTGTTCTTGAGAAGTCTTCCAGACCTTTGTTCTAGCTAATCTTGTCAGCTTTGAGTGATCGACTGCATAGACATTTAAGTGTGTGTGTGTGTGTGTGTATGAGGGAGATGGCAGAGATACTGAAATAGTCAAGCTCAGGTTTGGAAAAAGCAGTTCCGTCTTGACCATGTCTTCCACAATGACTTACACTTGCTATTGGAAGGGAACTCAGTCTTTCCTGAGTTATAAGGACCTTTGGAGCAATTCGTCAGTTTAAAGTTTAGGCTCACTTGGCAGAGCTTTCAGAGGGTGTCCCTTCCCTTCCCCAGCCTCTGATGCCTCTGAGCAAGGGAAGCATCCCATCCTCATGTCCTGTAGGGAAAGGCTCCTGGTCGGAACACTACTTTCTACCAGCTTCCTCTCACCTCCGTCTGGAGTCCACCTGGCCTCCATCCTTGTGTATCTGTGTAGACACAACCATAGTGGTGTAACTTGGGCTCTGCTGTCTTGGCACCTTCAGGGCTTGGTGGTGCCCCCTGTTTATTTGACCCCGTTTCAAACCTTACTGGCCTTATAGATCCTCTGAACATCAGCCACACTCTCCATCTGGTCACTTGGCCTCTCACAATGGCCACCCAAGGCAGGCCCCTTGCTCTCAACTCTGCATCCTTCTTTAACCCTTTCGAGGTGGAAACTTCCAGACACTGTGTGAACAGAGATGTTCAGGGCACCGAGTCCAGACCGCTGTCTTTCTGCACATCCCATATTGTCATCTCTACATGCTGTGGCTGCCCCATGGTGACCCAGGTGCTGGGCAAGGTGCTCTCCCAGGAATTCTAAATGGGAAGGGCACTGGATCTGCTTTGGATTCAGCTTTTCCTTCTTTCCCCTCAGAGTTTCTATCTGTCCCCACTCCCTGCCTTGAATTAAGGCTCAGAGGTAGGGGGTGTCTCAAGCAGCTACTTCTTCCCAGGTTTATCCTTTCCAGAACCTTCTACTTTCTCCCAGAAAGGTCTCTACTTTCTCTTTTGTCTGTTGGGAATTGTTCTACACCGTAACTTCTTTCCTACTTAAGGACTCTTTGATCTAGGTGGGTCCAGCCTACTGCCCTTTCTCTGAGGCAGTAAACCACATGCCCTAACCCACATAATGGAAAGAAAAAATGGGGAGGGCATATTTTTGCTCATTGAGAATTAGATTAAAAATAGTTTAAAAATATTGTCCTTATTATATATTATAGCTGCTGCATATACAATAAGAATGAAAAATGAAACTCCTTTGCTTTTTCCTTTGTCCTTAGCAGATGTTACCAACCTATCACATTACACAGTGTAGGCATCCAGGAACAACCAACAAGAGCTGGATTTGGAAATAGAACTCTTTTCTATCACTAGTATAGAATTAAGTTTAAGGAAGGTAAAGAAAATAAGCAAAATCTAAACCTCACATCCAAATAGGCGATGTAAGTTTAAATTTGGGAACTCTATAATTAGAAATCACTTTAAAGTATGAAATTGCTACCCCATAATGATTATCCCCAAATGATTATTCACCCTCTTCCTGTATCACTCTAATGACAGGGAACTCTCTACCCATTGATAGTGAATTGCATTTTTATACTATTCTAAGTAGTAGAAAGAGAGTATTTGTACCTGCTCATTGAAACTGGATTCTACACATGACATATTTAATTCTCGTCCATACCATTGCCCTTCAGCTGTTTGAAGGCAGCCGTCATGGCTCCCATTATTGTCTGTATTCTAGGTTCAGTCTGCCCAGTTCTTTTCATTGGCATGACTTCCAGCCTCCTCAGTAGCTTAGGACTGCCCTGTGGGTCTTTCCCTATTTGATGAGCCTTTGAAAAAGCCATGGAGTTAACTTTGATGGAGAATCCCCCCTCTTCCCTACACACTGTGGGTTTTTGTTGTTGTTGTTGCTATTTGTTGTTTTGAAAATTGGACACAGAAGTTACATTAAAGGTGCCAATTGCTGGGGATGTGTAAGAGTCTCTGCCACCTGTAGCCTGATGCTTTGTGCTCAGAAACTCCAACTTGTCTGGTACACATCCTCCTTTTCTCCCTCTCCCCACATCTGTGTTTCTCTCTGTCTCTCTCTCTAACACACACACACATACCTCTGGGCGGCATCATTTCTCAGCTGGCTACTCAGAGCATTAGCTTGTACATGCTTGTTTTACTGTTTGCTTGTCTGAACTACAGGCTTAATATGGAGGCTGCCGGAAAAAATGTTTTAAACCCAAGCAGTGCAGTTGAAATCACTTCATTTTGAGATATCTGTGAAAGTATTCTATTGAAATCAGTTAGGAAAGTCCTGAAAAGGACTTGCTAATGCCTCCTCAGTTTTGCCACCAGACAATTTGATGTTTATTAAATGGGCAGAAATCCAGCAGAACTTTATTGTTGGGGTTAAGGAACTGGGATTAAAATGAATGATGATCATAAGAACAGCCAACATGACTGAGAATTTTTTATGTGCCTGTCTGGCCCTGTTCTGCCTGCTTAATATTTATTAACTTGTTTAATATTCACAAGTTTGGCCTCTCGCCCAAACTTGTGATCTACTAAGTGGTGGAGCCAGTCTGAGCCCACATGCCCTGGCTTCAGAGCCTGTGCAGTTAACACCATGTGATACTGTGCATTAATGGTATTGTCTCTAGTAACACACAATTCATGTCAGCAGTCAGAAGTAAGCACATTTACCAAACTTGTAAGGCAAAAATTTCCAAACTGTGTGGTTAATGTCTTTCTGTCTCAGTGTCTTCATTTGTAAAATGTGCTAATATAAATTAGTGGTGTGTGTGTGTATGTGTGTGCGCACGCTCAGTTACTAAGTCCTGTCCGACTCTGCAACCCCACAGACTGTAGTCTGCCAGGTTCCTTTGTCCATGGAATTTCCCAGGCAAGAATACTGGAATGGGTTGCCATTTCCTCCTCCAGGGGATCTTCCCAACCCAGGGATCGAACCTGCATCCCCTGCACTGGCAGGCGGATTCTTTACCATTGAGCCACCTGGGAAGCCCCATAAATTAGCAGCCCTATTTATATAAATATAAATGGTGCTCAAGATGCATTTTCTTCTACTCTCCTTCCCCAAAACACATAATTTTAATTGGTTTAAAAACAAGACCACATCATTCATTCAAATTTCATGATGGGTTCTAGTCTACTAAAATCCTGGATTATTTTTTAGGGTTTTAGCTGGTGGGATTTAGCCCTCCTGGCTTCTTGCATGCACTACGCTCATGTGGTTTCTCCCATTTCTGAAATGTACCTCCCTGTCCACCCAGGTTCCATCCATATTTACAAGTTTCTACCTGGCCCATCTCCTGCACGAATCCCTGGAGCACCATACCCCACTTTGAGCCATTGTGTGTCTTAACATGAACACAAGACAGTTGTATTCCACCAACAAACATTTTTGAGCATTTATTACATGCCTAGAATGATTCTGGATCAAGATTTCTCAACCACAGCACTATTGACATTTTCAGTGGTTTGATGATGGTTACTCTTATGTGTCTATTTAACTGGGTATAAGGGTACCCAGATATTTGGTCAAATACTACTCGGGGTGTTTCTGTGAGGGTGTTTTGAGATGAGATTAATGTTTAAATTGGTGAACTTTGAGTTAAGCAGATTGTCTTCCCTAATGCTGGGTAAGCCTTATCCAACCAGTTGAAGGTTTGAATAGCACAAAAGGCTTACTCTTCTCTGAATAAAAGACAATCATTCTGAATGATGGCCTTTGAACTGGGACATCAATCAGCTCTTCCAGGTTCCATAACAGCCTGCCAGCCTTCAGACTTGGACTGGGACATCGGCTCTGTAGATTTTGGATTTGCCAGCCTCCATAAGAATGTGAACCATTTCCTTATAACAATTACAATATTTTATAATAATAATATTATTATATAATATTATTATTATATTATATTGTAAATATGCTATATTATGTTAGAAATATACTATATTAGAAATAATATACTATAAGTATTAAATTTTTATTATATCTTATAATTGATATAATATATAATGAATTTATATTTTACTATATGATTAATATAATATATACTGTGATCATATGATAATATTATAAATGTGCTGTATATTAATATTATTATAATATAAGCATAATAAATGTTATCATATTATAACTAAGATGAAACATAATAAAATGTAAATAAATATGAATTCGGTATTTACTCATCCTGTTCCTCTGGAGAACACTAATTCAGGCAGGATAATTCTTTGTTGAGGGAGCTGTCCTGTGCATTGGATGTTTAGCAGCATCTTGACCTCCACCCACCTGATGCCAAGTAGCCCCCACCACAGTCGAGTTGTGACCATCAAAATGTGTCCGAAAACGGCCAGCTGTCCCCTGGGGTGCAGAATTGCTCTGGTTGAGAACCACTGCTCTAGGCATGCTTAGGAGTCAGCACTAAAAGTCAGGAGTGAATATGGGACAATTAACTATCAACTTGTGAAACATTTTGCTATCTCAATTTTAGCTAAACTTGTGATTTTCTTTTTTGGAGGGAGGAATTGAGAGAAATGACAGCAACCTTTACAGAAAAGAATGGAAGGTTTCTTTCACTGGGGAAGGAAAATCTTGTGGAATATGAAGTAAGAAAAGCTGTAGGCTGTTTGTCCCAGATAAGTGCAATTACTTTTCAAGTATTGAAAATTCATTAATGAGAGAAAAATTACCCACATGCCTCAGCCCTACTGACTAACTCTAGTGAGCACAAAATCTGTGCAGTTCCACTTATAAATTCCTCTTGAGTCCTGATATTTTTGAGGGATTATGTGATTCTTTAAATGAATCCAAAACCCATTGTCGGTCCTGGACACATTTAATAACAGAATTCTGGGAGAGTAAGATTAAGAGACACAATCCTTCAGTCTTTCTCCAAACAATTTTATTACAGAAATGATTCATGAACTGGGAGTCCCTGAAATTGATCATTCGTAATTTATATTCTTTGCAGACAGCGCTTTTGAGGTTCCTTTCCTTAGTTGTTCACTGTCAGTTATCCAGTGCAAGTTGCCAGTTGTTCAATGAAAATTTGGTTCAATTCTCTAAGAAATTCACAGTCTTAAAAACATTCATAAGCCTGTAGGGAGCTGAGAGGTGACTCTGGGCTGATTTTAGCTAGCTGTGCATGGCTGAATATACAAAGCATTAAAGCTAATCTGAGACACAATGTGACAATCAATAGCAATACAGTATGTGCTGAACAGTAAAACTTAATATTAGTTTTACAACAAGAGGCAGGATACAAGTCAAGCTGGGGAGGGCAGAGCCAGGGGTGGAAAGCTTTCAGCTGGATTTAGGAGCAACATTGTAACCGAACTGGATGCTGGAGCTGGCCTGGGCATTTTTGACAGAGTTCAGAGTTGGGCTCTAGCACCTCTGCTCTCCTTGTCAGCGATTGTCATTTATGAAGTGGAGCTGATGTAAAAAGGGTCAGTTTCTGCCTTACCACGTGGCAGAGCTGTAGGACTTGAAGGGGGTTATATGCTGTAACTCCCTGTTGTGTAGGTGAGGAATTACAAGTCCAGAGTGGTGATATGAGAATTTTAACAGTGACGTTAACTTCTATGGGGTGTTAATTGTCTGTCAGACACTTGGCTGAGTTCTCTATGGACATCATATCTTAATCTTAATGAGGCAGACACTGTTATGATCCCATAGTCACAGACCAGGAAACTGGAGTCAGGAAATTTTAATCACACTGGAAGTGAAGCATTGTCATTACTCAAGTCTAGTACCTTCAGCAGTCTGGTGTGTTTCTTATTTTGCTGCTGAATTTCCTCATCTGTAGAAGTCTTTCATTCTTTTGCTCCCTTCTTCCCTTCCTCCCTTCAGCACAGGCCACTGAGCACTTAGGCTAGACCGGATACCATCCCAGACTCTGGGAAAGCAGCTAGCAGCTTCCGTAGTTCAGAGCTATTAGTTAGTGTGGGAGGCCAGTCTAGGAGAGATAAAAGTGGGAGCTAATGTTTCTTAGTTTTGCTGTTGTTCAGTTGCTCAGTCATGTCTGACTCTTTGCGACCCCATGGACTGCAGCATGCCAGGCTTCCCTGTCCTTCACTGCCTCCTGGAGCTTGCTCAAACTCAAGTCCACTGAGTTGGTGATGCTTTCCAACCACCTCCTCCTATGCCACCCTCTTCTCCTTTTGCCTTCAATCTTTCCCAGCGTCAGTGTCTTTTCCCATGTGTCAGCTCTTCACATTAGGTGGCCAAAGTATTGGAGCTTCAGCTTCAGCACCAGTCCTTCCAGTGAATCAATATTCAGGGTTGATTTCCTTTAGGATTGACTGGTTGATCTTGCAGTCCAAGGGACTCTCAGGAGTCTAGTCTTTCTCAAAAGCAATATGTAAAGAAAGGGGTTTTGGCCCCAGAGGCCTAGGATAACCCTTGGTGACCATGAGGCTGACCTGAGCAGGTCAAAGGGCCAGGCTGACAGTGGATGGCTTATCACTGGGGTGGGCCTTGCCCCTGATTTCTTCTCAGGTGAGAAGAGCTGTGGACATGGACAGCTGAAATGACTGGCCTATAGAGAGATGAATTTAGTTTTGTTGGACATCACAGTTAGCCTTTGTTGAGTTTACAAAGAGGTGAAATGGCACAGAAGGGAGGCCTTGTTGTTGGGGCCTTGAAGGTGGGATTGTACGGTCTGGGGGGGTACCTGGGGTTTGGCTTTGTCAGGACACCAGTATACCTGTTTTGTAATCACCTCCTTATTTGCCCATCTGCTCAGCAGGCTCTGAGCTGTTGATGACTAGGAATGCTATCTTGTTCTTTTTATCTCAAATGTCAAGATGGTTTCTGGCCTTCTTCATATTCATTGAGTATTTGTTAAACAATTGGGAGATCCTCAGTCTTGCAGTGTCTAGCAGCTGGGCTTTGTGAGGTACATTTAGAGTTTATGTGGACAAGGGGAACTGATTGAGGTCAAACTTGAATGATATGTACATACAGTGAGTGTATGTCCCAGATTTTTTGGAACAGACCCCGTTTCAAATATTCTCTCCAATTTTTCCTCTAAGTACATTTTTATCTGTCAGGCTTAGTGCTCTGAAATTTTGGTTTCGAAAATATGCACAGTGCAGCAAAGACGCTGACTTGTTATCTCGCTGTGGCTGGACTGTTGAGGTCTGTGTTCTCCTGTGTGTCAGAGACTTGAGACCCTGAATAAGTAATAAGAGGGCCGTGTGGTGAGCACGGATGTAGCAGAGCTGTGGGTTTATTTAATTACTGTCTTTTCTGACCTATTTCTGTATGTGGGTATATCAGTCAGTCTTCTCCAGAGAAACAGAATCAGTAGGATGTATTTCAAGGAATTTGCTCACCGGACTGTGGGGGCTGGTAAATCTGAAATGTGTAGGAAAGGCCAGCACACTGAAACTCCTCGGCAGGAGCTAATGTTGCTGTCTGGAGAGAGAATTTCTTCTTCCTCAGGGAAATCTCAGTTTTGCTCTTAAGGTCTTTCAACTCAATGGATAAGGCTCACTCACATTATCAGGGGCCATTCCCTTTACTTAAGGTCAACTGATTGTGGATGTTAACTTCATCGACAAACTGCCTTCACAGCAACACTAGAGTAGTGTTGGATTAAGTAACTGTGTGCTATAGCCTAGCCAGGTTAACAAAAAACTAAGCTGAAACTCCAATCTTTTGGCTACCTGATGTGAAGAACTGACTCACTAGAAAAGATCCTGATGCTGGGAAAGATTGAAGGCAGAAGGAGAAGGGGACGACAGAGGATGAGATGGTTGGATGGCATCACCGACTCAATGGACATGAGTTTGAACAAGCTCCAGGAGTTGGTGATGGACAGGGAAGCCTGGTGTGCTGCAGTCCATGGAGTCACAAAGAGTCAGACACGACTGAGTAACTGAACTGAACTGAACCATCATTGCAGGTGAAATATGAATTGCCCACAGTCTGTCCCAGAAGGACAATATAAAGGAACAATCGTGAGTTTGGGCAAATTCTGGCAAATGTGGGGGCAGGATTATCTGATAAACTGCTGTTCTCCTCCCCAAAGAGGGGCAGCCACAGCCTGTTGACCTGCTTATTAATCCCAGTGGGTTAAGTTAGCAAAATCTTTGAAGTGTCCCCACAAGGAGACTGCTGCTCTAGCCCCAAGAGGGAGAAATGTTGGAATAATACTCACCTTCCTTTCGCCCTTTCATGGGAAAGTGAGGTGAAATGAAGTGAAAGTCACTCAGTCTGTGTCTGACTCTTTGTGACACCACGGATTCTTCAGTCCACAGAATTCTCCAGGCCAGAATACTGGAGTGGGTAGCCATTCCATTCTCCAGGGGATCTTCCCAACCCAGGAATCGAACTGGGGTCTCCTGCATTGCAGTTGGTTTAAAGAATCCAGTTCGATTCCTGGGTCGGGAAAATCCGTTGGAGAAGAGATAGGTTTCCCACACTAGTATTCTTGGGCTTTCCTTGTGGCTCAGCTGGTAAAGTATCTGCCTGTAATTCAGGAGACCTGGGTTTAACCCCTGGGTTGAGAAGGTCCCCTGGAGAAGGGAAAGGCTACCCACTCCAGTATTCTGGCCTAGAGAATTCCATGGACTGTGTAGTCCATGGGGTCATAAAGAGTTGGAAACGACTTTCACTTTCATGGGGAAAGGGGCCTGATTTGATTGGTGTTGGAAGAGGCATTCTGTTATGGGCCCTGAGTATCTCTAGGTGTTCTTTCTGTGTAAGCCATGAATGCAAGAGCCTGATTGCTCTTTACTCAGGCCATTACTCAGGATTGCTTTGGCAGTGAGCACCTTGAGAAAGCAGGTAATGACTTTCCTGGGACAAAGAGGAGACTTGCCTCTACTTGCTATAAAAATGGTGAAACATCCAAGCTCTGACTTCCTCTCCTATAATAATCCTCTGCGTATTCAGGGTCCATCTAGAAATACCTGCATTGCCCCTTAGGACCTGGGGGGCAACTAGTGTGAACATCGTGCTGACACTCTGGCTGTTGCACGTACTGTGAGTAATAAAGTCCTTTGTCTCTGATCTAGTTGTTTGTCTCGTATCTTCTTGCCAGCCTCCATGAATCTGTTGCAGGGGAGTTTGTTAGCTTGTTAGGATAAAAATCTCAGACCCTCTACAATTTTTTACAGTAGGAGGCCTTGATTCCCTGTAGGCAACAAGTATTTGTTTCACATTCCTAGCCTTTCCTTCCTCCTCCATGCAAAGAGGGTCTATCCTGGAGACCAAACTCTCCCTACTCCATAATCTCATTGCAAGAGTATATATAGTAAGAACTGTTTTGACTTTCCAGCTCTATTATTAAGAAAGCTGCTGTGTTGATTACTGGTTGGGCTTTTCCCAAGTGGTTTAGAATCTGGAGGGACAAGAGTGTAACATCTAGGTTCTTCTAGAAATCCCAACTTGTACTGAGTACCAGGCTCCATACTAGAAACTGGGAGTGCCATTGTGAAAAAGAAAGGTCCCTGGTGTCTTGTAGCTGATAGTATTAATGGGGGAAGGGAGCCTGAACAGATGTAAGAAAATAATGTGCAGTTTCAAGAGCAGCGCAACATGACTGCCTGCAGATCACATCCCTTCGTCTAACATTTTCTTCTTTTTGAGTTTGATTTCTCTGAAGTCACATTTAAATCATCCTAGTTGGATTTAGGTTATTCTTAGGTTTGTAAGTAATACATTTACAAACTCTCTCTCGGAAAGTTATTTCTGCAGTGGTTAAGATCATCATTATATATGTTGATTTGTACCAAATTCATTCACAGAGGGTGACATTGCTATAATTTTGGAGTAAATTACATTCTAACTATACCTTATAAAATAACTCAATCAACCATACAGAATTCAGTATTAAAACTTAAATTATAATGTGGATATTGAAATTATTTTAGGTAAATATTGCATATACCAAATCATTTATTATAATCCTAAACTCTACTTTCATTATGTTTTTCAGCAAATAGACTCAAAGTAGAGTAGAAATTGAGGGATCTATCTGTAAATCCACCCATCTATTGTCAGTCACTGTGCTAGGCACTAGGAATATAGAGGTAGCTAAGAGTAGATATTTCAAATACTCCAGTCTCATAAAGGACAAATGTGGTTCAGTCATGCATATAGTGAAAAGGACCAAATTTTGCAGAAGTTTGATTGGTACTTATTAAGGCCATAACCCTCAGAGCTACAGCCAATCTTGGAGAATATAAGTTTTCTTCTTGTCTGTTAAAAATGCAGGAATGAGCCTTTACATCCCCGTGCATAAGCTGATAATCCAAAAATAACACGTCCAAATCTTATCTGTGATTTTTCCATAGTATGTATACATTTCTGAAATGAAATTTATAAAAGACAACATAATTCAATTTGTAAACATTTACTGAGTTTCTACCATACACAAGGACCTATAGTAGGTTCTACGGGGGACATAAGACAAGATACATGCCCTTGAAGAATTTGCAATCAATTGAGGACATTCATTATTATCATGGACTTATGAATCTACTTGTCAGGCAAGGGTTTCCCCTTTCAACATAATGACTCCTTTATGACTTTTTATGATGCTTTTATCAACAATATGTTGGCTTTAGTGTCTCTGTATTAACCCAAATAATCAGTCAACATATCTGTATTGCAGGAAATGAATGAAAGGCTATAAGGGAGGATGATGAAGAGATAGGAGAGGAATTCATAGTAACACCTATTCTATAGTGGGCACTTTATGATTAATAAATTCCCAGAAGAATCAAGGAAGTAGGTATTATTGTTCTTTCCCTTTTTCTTTTACAGATGACAACATTAAAGCTCAAACATTTCCTTAAACCCAGACAGCAAGCGGCAGACCTGGGATTTTTAGGTCTGCTTAATATCAAAGCCCAAGCTTTGTCTGCTATAGTTAACTCACCGCCTTCCAAAAATGTATGTGTGTTTTCAGAAGCAAGCTAGCAAAGAAACAAGTAAGCAAAAACGCACCTAACAAAAGAAAGAAAGCAGTGAATTTTGTGGCACTGGAGGTATTTATAGTAAACTGAATACATATTGGCAGAGATACAGAGGGGGTTAAAGCATTGAGTCTGGGGTGAATAGAGTGATGCCAAAATTCCTTTCAACTCTGGATTCAACTTCTATGAAAGCGTGAGTAAAATGTGCACCTATTTCCCTTTTCATGAGATCCTCCACCATGTGGAGCACCCTGTGCTCTACCATGGATGCAAAGAGTCATCGGAGTAGATATTGGGAAAAACAAGGCCCATGGCCCATATCACTGCAGAGCTTATCAAGATGCACAGCAGTTGATCCTGCTGAAAGTTTAGCTCGTGTTGTGTGTATGTTTCCCATTTGTTCCATGGAGGAAGTTCCTACAAATCAATCATACCAGCTTTGGAGGAAAAAAATCTTTTAGCTTCAAAGAAGCTCCTTTCCCAAGGGGAAAGAGACAACTAGACCTTTTTTGATTTCAGATCATGTTTTGGACTGAATGTTTGTTGTCTCTTTGCAAATTCATATATTGAAACCCTAACCCACATTGTGATGGTCTTTGGAAGTGAGGCCTTTGGGAGGTAAATTAGATGAGGTCATGGAGGTGGGGGCAGGGGCACAATGGGATTAGTGCTGTTGGAAGACGAGGAGGAGAGAACAGAGCCCTTTCTCTCTTTCCTTCTCTGTGAGCACACCACAAGAAGGTGACCATTTGCAAGCCAGGGCTTGGGCCCTCACCAAGAACTGAATCTGCTGGCATCTTGACCTTGGACTTCCCAGCCTCCAGAGCTGTGGGAAGTAAATTTCCATGATTTAAGTCACCCAGTTTATGGTGCATTCTTGTGGCAGGCCACGTTGACTGAGACAGACCCCTTAAGGCTATTGTTCCAATCATTTTTAAGAGTTGGGCTGGTCTTCCTATTTGGGGAAACCTGTTTGGGAGAGAGGTTGTGATAACATCCTTTGAGTTTCACAGATTGAAAGGTAGTGTGATTTGGGGGGATAGAGAGTGAAGTGAAGGTAGGGGAGCAGTGAGAATCTCTGGCACAGTGACTGGGCAACTGAGTCCTTGGAACATGGGTGTGCAGGACCAGAAATCACAGAGCATTGGGAGCTGCAACCTGGGAACCTGAGCTGCAGCCTCACAGGCAGAACTGAGGTCTGCGGGAGTGTGGGGTCTTTCTCCAGGTTCTGAAGACCGCTTTCAGTAGTATCACCAAATGGCAGTGAGCAACAGTGACAAGGTGGACTGATTGGACACCAGAGACTCGCTGTCCCAGTCTCTCTTTGGACTGTGAAAATTTCCAGTGTTTCTGCATTTTGTTTGTTTGTTTTCTTGCTTGTTTTCTAAACTATTCATAGGAAAGAGGAGGCCCAGAAAGCAGGGCCAGAGCAGGGTAAATTTGAGTAAAAAAATCATTGCTGAGATTTGCAGCAGGAAATGGTGGAGCAGTCAGTCCCCCAGGGGCACCATGGACCTCTCTTCTAAGTGGAGGAGACAGGCTGGGACTGCGAGGAGCAGACACTTCCAGCCATACGCTGATTCTTTGCAGTGGCTGGGCAGCCATAGTCTTAACAAAAAACTCAGTATCTTTATTACTCTTGGTCTCAGAACTCCCAGACTTGACATCTCAATAACATAAGAAAGTTCTAGAGAGTGAAAGTGAAAGTAATAGTCACCCAGTCGTGTCCAACTCTTTGTGACCTCATGGACATGGGATTCTTCAGACAAGAATACGAGAGTGGGTTGCCATTTCCTTCTCCAGGGGATCTTCTTGACCTGGGGATAGAACCCAGGTCTCCTGCATTGCAGGCAGATTCTTTACCAGCTGAGAAACCAGGAAAGTTCTAGATGGAAGCCTTATTTAGATTTTGAAGGGTAGTTATACATGGAGGCATAGTGTTCAGATGTTTGGAGATTGGGGTATTTGGCACTTATGAACAGCATCAGCAATGACAACAACAGAGAAATATAGATCTACGGTAGATCTACGGGCTTAATATTTAACATTTGGGTTTTGTCATGATACAGATTTACAAAAAACAAACAACAACAATAACCCTGGCATGTGTGATGTGGTTGAGTGATGGATCTTTGAGAGCACCCCTAGACATTCCCCTCGAGTTTCAGGCAACAGAATGAGATTGGCTGGTGAATAAAGCCCCTGGCTCTGGGTACCCTGGGTATTTGTGTCCTGCAGTCCTATTTTTTGAGGAGCTGAGAGCAAATGCCAAGGGTTATTTGCAGCAGGAAATGGTGCACTCATGTCTGATAGTTCAATCACTTCCTCTGGGCCAGCCTCTGAGATTCACTCATGTCTGATAGTTCAGTTCAGTCACTCAGTCGTGTCCGACTCTTTGCGACCCCATGAATTGCAGCACGCCAGGCCTCCCTGTCCATCACCAGCTCCCGGAGTCCACCCAAACTCATGTCCATCGAGTCGGTGATGCCATCCAGCCATCTCATCCTCTGTTGTCCCCTTCTCCTCCTGTCCCCAATCCTTCCCAGCATCAGGGACTTTTCCAGTGAGTCAACTCTTCGCATGAGGTGGCCAAAGTATTGGAGTTTCAGCTTCAACATCAGTCCTTCCAGTGAACACCCAGGACTGATCTCCTTTAGGATGGACTGGTTGGATCTCCTTGCAGTCCAAGGGACTCTCAAGAGTCTTCTACAACACCACAGTTCAAAAGCATCAATTCTTTGGCGTTCAGCTTTCTTCACAATCCAACTATCACATCCATACATGACCATTGGAAAAACCATAGCCTTGACTAGATGGACCTTTGTTGACAAAGTAATGGTCTCTGCTTTTTAATATGCGTGTCTGGTAAGTGCTTACCAAACCTGAACAAGTATCCAGAGAGAGACCCTGGCACGGCAGCCCACTCCAGTCTTCTGGCCTGGAGAATCCCATGGACAGAGGAGCCTGGAGAGCTACAGTTCATGGGATCGCCAAGAATCATGCAGGACTGAAGCAATAGAGCACACATGCACTTTTGTCATTGTATCTAGGGGTGCTGGCTCTGCTTTCCCAGATCTTTCCTTTACTTCTTCCCTGTGTTTGACTTTGTTTGCCTCCTCAGCACCAGGAATTACTTTCAGAGACCTGGGGAGTCTGACCGTGTGCTCTGAAAGTCCCCTCACTTAGGGGAGGGTCTGATGTTTCTTCAGTCTTTACCAGCCAAGGGTCTGATGGCTAGTTGGTGAAATCCTGGCCAGCTTTGGAGAAGGAGGCCTGAAAGGAGCTTTGAGGAGTCTGAAGATAAACACTTTCCTTCTGTTCTGGTCCTCCCCTTACCTTCATCATATAGGTCACCAACTCTTACTCCAAAGCCGTTGCTGCCTCTCCTTTCCTCTGCCTTCTTCCATGCTTCTCTCATTTCTCCCCTAGTGACTGAAAGAGTTGTAAATAATTTTCCTGCCTTCAAATTCTTACTGTTCTAGTCCATGCTCTGAACAGCTACCCAGGAACTTCTAAAGTACACATCTGTTCATGCCATTCTCTCATTTGAGAACACTCACTGGTTCCCTGTCACTCTCAGGGTACTTTGGATATTCACTCCTTCTCCCTGAAATACCCATCCTCTTTTTCCTTCCTGGAAAAGAATTAATCATTTATCATCTCCTTTGTGAAGCCATCCAAGATTCCTTTGGGTGGGGTTACTCCCTTTTTTGCTGTTGCTGTTCAGTCGCTAAATCATGTCTGACTCTGCAACCCCATGGACTGCAGCATGTCAGGCTTCCCTGTCTTCCACTATCTCCCAGAGTTTCCTCAGATTCACGTCCATTGAGTCGGTGATGGTAACCATCTCATCCTCATCCTCTCCCTCTGTGCTTCTCCTCCTGCCTTCCATCTTCCCAGCATCAGGGTCTTTTCCAGTGAGTTGGCTCTTTACATAGGGGACCAAAATATTGGAGCTTCAGCCTCAGCAACAGTCCTTCCAATGAATATTCAGGATTGATTTCCTTTAGGATTGACTGGTTTGATCTCCTTGCAGTCCAAGGGACTCTCAAGAGTCTTCTCCAACACCACTATTCAAAAGCATCAATTCTTTGATACTCAGCCTTCTTTATGGTCCAACTCACATCTGTACATGACTACGGGAAAAACCATAGCTTTGACTGTACAGACCTTTGTCACCAAAGTAATATCTCTGGTTTTTAATATGTTTTAATATCTCTGGTGTTTAATATCTTGTCTGCCTAGACAAGAAGTTTTTCTTCCAAGGAGCAAGTATCTTTTAGTTTCATGGCTGTGGCCACCATCTGCAGTGATTTTGGAGCCCAAGAAAATAAAATCTGTCACTGCTTCCACTTATTCCCCTTCTGTTTGACATGAAGTAATGGAACTGGATGCCATGATCTTAGACATTTATTCTTTTAAAAAAATGAGAAGAAATAATTTCACTTGTTCATTGATTTTTCAATTAACTTATGGGCACAGTTTAAAATTAGTCCCATTTACAAACTTAGTTAATTACATTTCCCTTAAACATCTTCAACCATGTTTATAAATTTAATATGTTTTCTTTTTAAACACTTCAAATGCCTGGCAGGGTACACTTACAATATTAATAAGCAAAACCCTGTTAAGCATTTAAATTATTCTGTATCCAATAAATGAATAATTATAGTAAATCAAGTTCTACTAGACATGACACAGCTATTTATAGACTTAATATTCTCTTGTACTTTTCTGCTAAAAATGAAAAGTGTCAGATTCTCTCAAATATGACAAACACTTTCGGGGTTGTTTTTAATTGTCCAGTGTGGGAGTAATACTTGCATTCCATGCTTAACTTGCAAGGATATTGTGAAGATGGTACAAGACATAGCACTTGGATGATACAAACAAGCTTTGAAAAAAATTAAGATGCAGTTTTCATATCAGGAGAAAGCTAACCTCTGTCAAGGACACACTTGAACCATATCTTAAAAGGTGAGGATGAGTTTTCTTGTTTTCTCTTCCTTCCCCACATGAAAACTCACTTTGAAAAAGAGCAGATAATTTGGATGAAGTTCAAATGACTAATAGAGACCTCCTGTGCCTTCTCTTTCAGAGGCATGATACTGATATCATAACTAAATCTCTTTTTAAAAAGTACAGTTGGTTTACAATGTTTCAGGTGTACAGTGAAGTGATTTAGCCATATATACCTTGTTGTTTATCTATTTTGTATATAGTAGTGAGTATCTGTTAATTCCCAATTCCCAATTTCCCTCCCCCCACTTTCCCATTTGGTAACCGTGAGTTTGTTTTCTATGTCTGTGAGTCTGTTTCTGTTTTATAAACAAGTTAATTTGTATTATTTTTTTAGATTCCACATATAAGTGATGTCATATGATATTTGTCTTTATCTGACTTACTTCACTTAGTATGGTATCTCTAGGTCCATCCATATTGTTGCAAATGGCATTATTTCTTTTTTATGGCTGAATAATATTCCACTGTGGATGTATGTGTGTGTGTATGTGTGTATAGACACAGATACATATATTTATATACACCACTACTTCTTTTTTAAAAAATTAATTTATTTTAATTGGAGGCTAATTGCTTTACAATATTGTAGTGGTTTTTGCCATACATTGACATGAATCAGCCGTGGGGGTACATGTGTCCCCCTTCTGAACCCCCCTCCCACCTCCCTCCCCATCTCATCCCTCAGCGTTGTCCCAGTACACCAGCTTTGAGTGCCCTGTTTCATGCATCGAACTTGGACTGGTGATCTTTTTCACATATGGTAATATACATGTTTCAGTGCTATTCTCTCAAATCATCCCACCCTCGCCTTCTCTCACAGTTTTCCCAGCACCACTTGTTAAAGAGATTGTCTTTTCTACATTGTATATTCTTGCCTCCTTTGTCAAAGATAAGGTGTCCATAAGTGCGTGGATTTATCCCTGGGCTTTCTATTTTGATCTATATTACTGTCTTTGTGCCAGTACCATACTGTCTTGATGACTGTAGCTTTGTAGTATAGTCTGAAGTCAGGCAGGTTGATTCCTCCAGTTCCATTCTTCTTTCTCAAGATTGCTTTGGCTATTTGAGGTTTTTTGTATTTCCATACAAATTGTGAAATTATTTGTTCTATTTCTGTGAAAAATACTGTTGGTAGTTTGATAGGGATTGCATTGAATCTATAGATTGCTTTGGGTAGTATACTCATTTTCACTATATTGATTCTTCTGATTCATGAACATGGTATATTTCTCCATCTATTTGTGTCCTCTTTAATTTCTTTCATCAGTGTTTTATAGTTTTCTATATATAGGTCTTTTGTTTCTTTAGGTAGATTTATTCCTAAGTATTTTATTCTTTTCGTTG
Organism: Okapia johnstoni; assembly: GCA_024291935.2. NCBI lineage: Eukaryota > Metazoa > Chordata > Mammalia > Artiodactyla > Giraffidae > Okapia > Okapia johnstoni. Next base: position 47,044,545 of record CM044307.1, on the reverse strand, counting down.
CAATGATGACTGGAATTGTTTCCACAATTTCTCTTTCTGTTTTCTCTTTGTTAGTGTATAGGAATGCAAGGGATTTCCGTGTGTTAATTTTATATCCTACAACTTTGCAATATTCATTGATTAACTCTAGTAATTTTCTGGTGGTGTCTTTAGCGTTTTCTACGAGAAGGATCATGTCATCTGCAAATAGTTAAGAGTTTTACTTCTTCTTTTCCAATCTGGATTCCTTTTATTTCTTTTTCTTCTCTGATTACTGTGGCTAAAACTTCCAAAACTGTGTTGAATAGTAGTGGTGAGAGTGGGCACCCTTGTCTTGTTCCTGACTTTAGGGGAAATGCTTTCAGTTTTTCACCATTGAGGACAGTGTTTGCTGTGGGTTTATCATATATGGCTTTTATATGTTGAGGTATGTTCCTTCTATGCCTGCTTTCTGATACAATGAACCAGTTAGACCTAATTGATATCTATAGGATATTTCACTCCAAAACAATGAATTTCACCTTTTTCTCAAGTGCACAAGGAACATTCTCCAGGATAGATCACATCCTGGGCCATAAATCTAGCCTTGGTAAATTCAAAAAATTGAAATCATTTCAAGCATCTTTTCTGGTCACAATGTGGTAAGATTAGATGTCAACTACAGGGAAAAAAACTATTAAAAATACAAACATATGGAGGCTAAACAACATGCTTCTGAATAACCAACAAATAACAGAGGAAGTAAAAAAAGAAATCAAAGTATGCATAGAAACAAATGAAAATGAAAACATGACAACCCCAAAACCTATGGGATTCAGTAAAAGCAGTGCTAAGGGGAAGGGTCATAGCAATACAAGCTGACCTCAAGGAACAAGAGAAATATCAAATAAATAACCTAACTTTACACCTAAAGCAACGGGAAAAAGAAGAAATGAAGAACTCCAGGGTTAGTAGAAGGAAAGAAATAATAAAAATTAGGGCAGAAATAAATGAAAAAGGAACAAAGAAGACTATAGCAAAAATAAACAAAACTAAAAGCTGGTTCTTTGCAAAGATAAATAAAATAGACAAACCATTAGCCAGACTTACCAAGAAAAAAAAGGAGAAGAATCAAATAAACAAAATTAGAAATGAAAATGGAGAAATCACAACAGACAACATAGAAATACAAAGGATCATAAGAGACTACTATCAGCAACTATATGCCAATAAAATGGACAACTTGGAAGAAATGGACAAATTCTTAGAAAAGTATAACCTTCCAAAACTGAACCAGGAAGAAATAGAAAATCTTAACAGACACATCACAGGCAGAGAAATTGAAACTATAACCAAAAATCTTCCAACAAGTAAAAGCCCAGGACCAGATGGCTTCACAGCTGAATTCTACCAAAAATTTAGAGAAGAGCTGAAATCTATCCTACTCAAACTCTTCCAGAAAATTGCAGAGGAAGGTAAACTGCCAAACTCATTCTATGAGGCCACCATCACCCTAATACCAAAACCAGACAAAGATGCCCCCCAAAAAAGAAAACTACAGGCCAATGTCACTGGTGAACATAGATGCAAAAATCCTCAGCAAAATTCTAGCAAACAGAATCCAACAGCATATTAAAAAGATCATACATCATCACCAAGTGGGCTTTATCCCAGGGATGCAAGGATTCTTCAATATTCACAAATCGATCAATGTGACACACCATATTAACAAATTGAAAGATAAAAACCGTATGATTATCTCAATAGATGCAGAGAAAGCCTTTGACAAAATACAGCATCCATTTATGATTAAAAACCCCCTACTACTTCTTTAACCACTCATCTGTTGATGGATAATTAGGTTGCTTCTATGTTTTGGCTGTTGTCAGTAGTGCTGCCATGAACTTTGGGGTACATGTCTCTTTTGAATTAAAGTTTTCTCTGGATATATGCCCAGGGGGGATGGTAACTCTATGTTTGAATTTTTAAGGAGCCCCAGGTCTCTCCTAATCAGGACGTTCCTCTGTCTTTGGTAGAGGAGAGTCAGTGAGCTTTCCAGTCCTGGGAGGCTGGCACAGCTATTATATGTGTTTGCAGGACCAGTGAATGAAATCATAGCAGACAGGTAGTTGCATACGTTGCCAACTCCACTCTGTCAGCTTTTCTCCCACAGTCCACATATAAGGTAGAAGAAGGATAAGGAGTGTTAGCAGGAGCAGCAGCAATGAATGAACACTGCATACATCTTGAGAAAGCTGTGGGGTCTGGATGTTTAGCAAAGCCCCCAGTGTACTCACCTTTTGCTCCAGAGGGCGAAGAGCAGGGGCATCCTCTCAGGTCCTGGTAGGAGCATGTAGGGAGCCTCTGTCAGACAGTCTTGCTTCCTGGGGGAGGGGTTTCAACCTCCCTTCTGCAGTCTGGGCAGAGTTGGTTCATCTCAGTGTCTGTTGCTAGTGCCTGCTAGGCATCAGTTTCCATGGGGCAGTTCAGCCAGCAGTTCTGTCTCCTGGAAGCACTGACGCCTTCCTACTGTATATGAAGTGGTGAACACCTTGATCCCCAGGCTGTGAGGGTGGAAACAGAGCTGCACTGTACACTGCCTCTTACCTGGCAGTTTGTTGGCTGGGCCAGCGGTGCATTGGACTTGGGTCTGGCTTCAGGAGGATGACTTGGATGCCTCAGCCAATATTTGGCTGAACAGAAGAGCCAGTGGGCCGTGGATTTGGGGATGGCAATCCTTTGGCATGACTGAGACTCCCTGCCTAGAGGGTGACCAGCTTTGATTTCAGCCCCTGAGGCTGGTCTGCTGGCCAAGTGGGGAGTTCTGCCTCTTCCCTTCCCTCGTCTTCCTCCCCCTTTGCTCTGGGGCCTGGGGGTGGTTATGCTGCCGCATGGGACATACCACTGTGGCTAGGCACTTCTAACTCAGGGCCTCTCTGCACCAGCAGACTTGGGAGCTAGGGCTCATCAGAGATCCAAGGATGTTCCCTCAGCCTAACTCACCTATCTCCCAGGAGGAGGCAAAGAGCCATGAGTTCAGAATCACACAGTAAATTTACTGTCCAGATGTGAGGCCAGAACTGGAATCAGATCTTCTACATTCTGAGTTCTCCCCTTTATACCACACTGTGTCTCTACCAACCAGTCATCCACAAACAACGTCAGGAACCTACTGGATGCAAGCATGGTGCTAGACAAAGGGATACAAAGGGAGGGACAGAAAAGACAAGGGGACAGAGAGAGGGACAGTTCACAGCAGAGAAAGAGAAGGGAGAGAGGAAGCTTGCCTACCAGGTGGTCACAGAGAGAGGATGCAGGCAGCAAGGATGGGATGAGCAGGACCACTGTTAACCACTGGAGGTGAATCCCATGGGGAACACTCTGTAATTTCGGATAGTAGAAATGAATGGTGTTATGGAGCGACCGTTGACATACGCTGCAAGATGTATATGATTACCTGGGGCCAGATAGGTAAACATTCTTCTAACTTAAGCTGCAGGAGATAGGCAATTTCACAAAGAGATGAATTCTCCATTTATATGAGATGACTATGTGCAAAGCAGGAGATACCGGGTGCAGGGTGTGTAGCCTATATCTAAGGCTTGTGCACCATGTCTGTGGGGCAGGTAACTGGAGTTGGAGACCTCAGAAAGGGGACTGAGCAATGAATGAGCCCCTGCTGGAGGGAAAGGTCAAAGTCTTACCTTCCTGAGAGCAGAAAGGAGAGAGACAGAAATAGTTCTTGGAGATAAGCTTCAAGAGCACTGAACATGCTGGGCACTCTCAATTCTGGGAGATTAAGCTGAATTAGAAGGAGGCCTGTGCTGGATCAACTTGACTCAGAAGTCAAATGAGACTGAGTGAGTGGATGAAATGAGGCACTCTCATGGGTTGAATTGTGTTCCTCCAGAAAAAGGTAATATTGAAATTCTTACTCCTGGTACCTCAGAATGCAACCTTATTTGGAAAGTAGAGTCTTTTTGGAGGTAATTAAGTTAAAAAGAGGTCTTGAGTGTGGACCCATAATCCAAAATATCTAACATCCTTAAAAAATGGGGGAAATCTGAACACAGAGACTGACAGAGACACAGACACACAGAGAGCTCCATGTGAAGATGAAGGCAGAGATCCCGGTGATCTCACCTGCAAGGCAAGGACACCAATTCAGTTCAGTTCAGTCGCTCAGTCGTGTCCAACTCTTTGCGACCCTATGAATTGCAGCACGCCAGGCCTCTCTGTCCATCACCAACTCCTGGAGTCTACCCAAACCCATGTCCATTGAGTCGGTGAGGCCATCCAACCATCTCATCCTCTGTCGTCCCCTTCTCCTCCTGCCCCCAATCCTACCCAGCATTAGGGTCTTTTCCAATGAGTCAACCCTTCGCATGAGGTAGCCAAAGTATTGGAGTTTCAGCTTCAACGTCAGTCCTTCCAATGAACACCCAGGATTGATCTCTTCTAGGATGGATTGATTGGATCTCCTTGCAGTCCAAGGGACTCTCAAGAGTCTTCTCCAACACCACAGTTCAAAAGCCTCAATTCTTTGGTGCTCAGCTTTCTTTATAGCCCAACTCACATCCATACATGACTACTGGAAAAACCATAGCTTTGACTGGACAGACCTTTGTTGCCAAAGTAATGTCTCTGCTTTTTAATATGCTGTCTAGGTTTGTCATAGTTTTTCTTCCAAGGAGCAAGGGTCTTTTAATTTCATGGTTGCAATCACCACTTGCAGTGATTTTGGAGCCCAAGAAAATAAAGACTGTTACTGTTTCCATTGTTTCTCCATCTATTTGCCATGAAGTGATGGGACTGAATGCCATGATCTTAGTTTTCTGAATGTTGAGTTTTAAGCTAGCTTTTTCACTGAGAGGTAGGTAGAAGGAAGTCTTATTTTTCCTTATGTGACACATGTGGAAATGGAGCCTGAGGGAGCTTAAGAAAACTGTCCAAAGTAACAGCTAGGAGGAGGTAGACTTGGGATTGTAGCTCAGGCCTGCATGACTCCCAAGTCCTTGCTCTCATCACTAGCCAGGGCATCAGTGGGGACCAGGTAGGGAGCTGGACCAGAGTCACCTGGGGACCTACATTTGGTCATGATGATATTGCTGTTACCTAGCACAGTGCCTAGCACATAACTCCTGCAATAGATGTTTGTGGAAACAGTGTAATGAGAGGCCTGTTGGGGCCAGGACTGTACATACCAGGGAAAAGGCATCAGTAGAATAACCTTGCCTTCTTATGCAGACAGAACATCAGGGAACATGTGGGTAGTGGGCTTTCTAGCTGAGATAGTAGCCTTATTAGAATGAGGTAACTTTGTAGACTCTGGCTGGGGTTTGCTTGAAATCTTTTGGTTTGCTTGGAATTGCTGAGCTCACTCTTGCTGAGCTCCTAAGTGGGGTTGAGACCAGTCTTTGGAGCTATCCAGATTTACTTCCCCTCAATCCTGTGGTTGTTATTACTATTATTGTTATGATCTCCAGCTGTACTTCTAGAACATTCTCAGGTACATAATGCTCTGTGGAGTCTGTTTAAAATGCAGTTTCCTAGGCTTTCCATTGCAAATCTTGATTCAGCCCATCTGGGGAAGGACTCAGAAATCTGCCCACAGGAGACTCTGGTGCAGCTGATCAGAGGATCACACATGAAAAACAGTTTCCTGCATTTCCTTGTCTGTGGCATGTGGAAGTTAGATGAGCTCTGGGGTATCCTTCAGTTAGAAAGTTCTAGAATTCTTTCCAGTGCTGTGAAATACAAGCACAAGGTACTTGCATTTCTTCTTCTTTTTCTTTCTCTAAATATTTATTTATGTATTTATTTGGGGCTTCCCAGGTGGTTCAGTGGTAAAGAATCTGTCTGCCAATGCAGGAGAAGAAGAACTCACAGGAGAACTCAGGTTTGATCCCTGGGTTGGGAAAATCCCCTGGAGGAGGGAATGGCAACCAACTCCAGAATTCCTGCCTGGGAAATCCCATAGACAGAGGAGCCTGGTGGGTTACAATCCATGGGGTCACAAAGATCAGACACAACTGAGCTACTGAGCACACATGCATACATGTATTTATTTGGCTGTGCTGGGTTGTAGCTGTGGCATGTGGGATCTTCAATCTTTATTGTGGCATGTGAGACTTTTTTTTTTTTTAGGTTTTCTTTCTTTTTTTTTATTTTTTAATTAGTTTATTTTCTATTTTTTAACTTTACAATATTGTATTTGTTCTGCCATACATTGACGTGAATCCACCATGGGTGTACATGCTTTCCCCCTCCAGAACCCCCCTTCCACCTCCCTCCCTATCCTATCCCTCCAGGCCATCCCGGTGCACCAGCCCCGAGCACCCTGTATCATGCATTGAACCTGGACTGGTGATTCGCCTCACATATGATAATTTACATGCTTCCGTGCCATTCTCCCATATCATCCCGCCCTCGCCCTCTCCCATAGAGTCCATAATACTGTTCTGTTTATCTGTGTCTCTTTTGATGTCTCACATACAGGGTTATCTTTACCGATTGACTGAATACCATATATATGTGCTAGTATACTGTATTGGTGTTTTTCTTTCTGGCTTACTTCACTCTGTATAATAGGCTCCAGTTTTATCCACCTCATTAGAACTGATTTGAATGTATTCTTTTTAATGGCTGGGTAATATGCCATTGTGTATATGTACCACAGCTTCCTTATCCATTCGTCTGCTGATGGGCATCTAGGTTGCTTCCATGTCCTGGCTATTACAAACAGTGCTGCGATGAACATTGGAGTACACGTGTCTCTTTCAAGTCTGGTTTCCTCAGTGTGTATGCCCAGCAGTGGGATTTCTGGGTCATATGGCAGTTCTATTTCCAGTTTTTTGAGGAATCTCCACACTGTTCTCCATAGTGGCTGTACTAGTTTGCATTCCCAGAGACTTTTTTTTTTTTTAAGTTGCAGCACATGGGATCTAGTTCTCAGGCCCCCTGCATTTGGAGTGAGGAGTCTTACCCATTGGAACATCAGGGAAGCCCTGGATGCTTGCATTTCTGATGTTAAACCTTCAGTTCTGATCCTGACCTTGACTGTCAGTGGGCTTCAGGAAGTTGTACATTGCACTTGCTCCCATGTTTACCTGGTTCCAGGCACACATGAGCATCACTGCTCCCAAAGCAGGAGGGAAGCTGATGAACAGAAAAGGACAAGGCCCCCAGTCTAGCTCAGCGTGTCTCCCTCCAGCTGCCCCTACAGATCAAAGGAATGCTAATACAGGGAATGTGCATAGTTTTCAGACTCTGGCTCCCTGGGTGGGGGCTTTCTTTTATGTCATGAAATCCATGAAAAGAGGAAACCCATGCCTTTACATTGGCGTCCTGTGGTGGAAAGTCCCAGAAATGTGAGATCTCCTACAGTGTCCTCCCACATGATGTGATTTGAGGAAAAGATGGGATGCAGTGCTGGCCCTTCCTGGGAGGACATGTGACACTGAAGGTGATGCAGGCACCTCGGGTCCTGTGGCCCACAAAAGGCCTCTGTGCCATACGTGTGCCCACAGGCTAAGTGGTACCATAAAGAGCAGGCCTCTTGATGCTTTGGGCAGCTTGAGGCTTCGGTTTCCTGTCACAAAGAAATACTGGGGTGGTGTGAAATTTCCATGAATAACAAGATCATCACCAGTTGTCCTGGGGCTGAAATCTGTGAAACAAGCCTCCAGCTTACTCTGGTTAAGTTAACCAGCTTGGCTCTGCTCTGCCAGGGTTCTCAGAACAACAGAGTCACATACAGACGACTGTCAGAGGCTTTCTGCAGAGTGTGTGGTGTGGGGTATGTGTGTGTGTGTGTGTGTGTTTGCATGTATTGTATGTGTGGTATGTGTGTGTGGTATGTGTAGTATGCATGTGTGATATATGTGTGGTGTGTGGTAGGTGTGTGTGGTGTGTGTGGAGGATGTGTGGTGTGTGTGTGTGATGTGTGTGTGTGTGTGTGTAGTTGGTGTGTCTGTGGTATGTGTGTGTGTGTGTGCAGTGTCCTGGTGTGCTAGACAAGGGAAAATCTTGGCCCTGGATTCTGGGACTTCAGAGAGCTCCTAGAACCTCACTGGTGACTCATTTTTTTTAAAGAACAAATCCCTTATTATAACCCATAATCTCATTCAGAATGTACCCTTCCATCCTCATTTCCAGCATAACTCCCCACCGCCTTGCTATAGACCTGCCCTCACGTGTAGGATCTGGGGGCTGTGCTTACAACTTTGCTTGTGTAATTTCTCCTGTCTCAGAGCTCCATGAGGGTGCATTGCCATTTCGTTTTTGTCCCAGGTTAAAGAGAACTCAAGAGCTTCTATACTTGTCATTGCTGCCCAAGAAGATCTCCAGTGCTTATGGAGAATAGAAGGCAGATGCAGCAGCACCGGCCTTTCTAGCTGTCTGTGCTTCACCATTTATTCCTGTTAAGGACTGACACTGATACCAGTATCAACATGGACACCGATATGAGTATGGATACTAATGTGCATACAAATATAAATACCAGTGTTAATGTGAATGTGAATACAAACAGTGATACGAATAGCAATAGTAATTCCAGTACAAATACCAATAAGAACATTGATATGAATACTAATACTAGTATTAGTCCATTTATTCCTCAGGGCTCTCTAAGACTTAGATGAGCCATTGTTCACAAAAGCAATATTTGGATTTTTGTATTGTAATATTTGGGTCTCCTTAACATCTCAGGGGTTTTCCAGGTGGCTCAGTGGTAAAAATCCGCCTGCAATGCAGGAGATGCAGCTTCAATCTCTGGGTCACGAAGATCCCCTGGAGAAGGAAATGGCAACCCACTCCAGTATTCTTGCCTGGGAGATCCCATGGACAGAGGAGCCTGGTGGGCTACAGTCCATGGGGTCGCAAAAGAGTCGGACACTACTTAGCTACTGAACAACGACAACATCTCAGAATCATCTTCTTTGATGAGCACCCTGTGTAAATCCTTAAGTGCCCACCTTTCTCTTCTCAAGAGAGGGAACCGCTTTGGAGCTAGGAAGGGCAGGAGAAAACAAGATGACTCCGCAACTGGAACCCCTGGCTCCTGTGGGGTGAAGGGCAAGTCCCCTTCTTGCCCACATGAAGTTGGGGAGGTCTCAGAGCCCTTGATCCCTACCTCCATCACCCTGGGGTGGGTGAGGTGGGGAAGGTGTTACCAGGCTGGAGGTGAGGAGCTTGAGGGGCCATCTCTACCCGCCCCCCCAAGATCCTACAGAAGAGGGCCTGGAGCAAGGCCCTAGCCATGGATGTGGCTCTTGTGTTACACCTGCTCTTGGCAGGCAGGGCCTTCCAGACCAGGTTCTTCCCATTTGTCAGAGAAAAGAACAAACCACACATGACAGAACTTGCTTCTCAGGCTGCCAGGGAGAAGCAGTAGGGAGTGAAGAGGGGGTGGAGGGGTGGAATCCGTGGTTGAACTTGTCTTAGCAGTGTGTTACACCCAGTCTGGTGGGTTTGGAGTGTGGTTTTCCTGCTTCACGTTAGGTTGGAGGTTTATAGCTCTTCAAACATTGCCTTTACGGTCTGTTGTCAGCAGCAGACATCGTTTACTTGGTATGAAGCTCTCCTCAGGTTGCCGCCTTCCCTTACCTTGTTCTTGGGGCATGGCATTCTCCTGCAGGTCTTGCGCTCTGTGGGTTGGCTCCTGGAGTAAGCTCTGCTGGGCAGGGTGTCCCGGTGCGTGGCCAGAGACCAGAGGGGGCAGGGCTCACTTTCCATTGTAAGAAGCTGAAGGGGCCTCAAATATCTCCGACCCCCAGTTTTGGCTTCTGCTCTAACCACTTACTCAACTTCTCTCAGCTTCATTCATATTCTTTGTCTGTAAAGCGGAGCCAGTACACCTGCTTATCTTCCTCAGTGAGTGATGCTGAGGAGGCCAGGAGATGATGCAGGTAAATAGGAAAGTGTCTCAGAAAATTATAGCTCTTACTCTTATGATCTTCTATCTAAGCAAGGGTTTCTGTTCAGTGGGCCCATCTTTTTGGCTCCGTCTGACCCTCCCCATTCTTCAATCCTTCTAAAAATACCACCTCTCCTGGGTGGAGAGTGGAGGCAAGGCTCCACACGTTTCTGACCAGGGCTGAGGATGCACAGAACAGAAACTGAGTTATACTTAAGGTGTCCTGAGAATTTCTCAGATTCTCTTTCAAGCACAGGCAGGCGTGAGGATCTCGGCAGAAAGGAGAAAGAGGATCCTTAGGGAACAGTGATGAGATGAAAGCTGAAGGGGAGGCAAAGCTGGGGTAACACTGCCAGGTAGCTTGTGGGAGTCAGTGGAGACATCAGGTGGAAAGAGCTTCTAAAGAGGCAGGTGGCTTGGGATGTAGCAGAGGGCGGGGGAGGGTTCTTGAAGGCAGCAGGCAGGAAGAGTGGGTGGGCGAACAGCAAGGGAAGCGGCCCCTGGGCAACACCTAGTTAGCCTGGCACAGGGCCTGTCTGTCCAGGATGGAGACTTGGCAGTGGGTGGTAAGGGATGCCTCAATCTTGCTCTCTAGGGGCTGTTCCATGGTTGGTTGGTGAGGGGGTGGGTGGATATATTGGGGAGTGTGTCTAGTCACCTCTCTCTTCTCTAAGTATCTTTGAATGAAGGTGTAGCCTCTTCTAGCTGGCCTCCACCTGAGCCTAAATCACCCAGAACAGGGCTTCCTTCTTTTTTTGGATAGGCTCTTGAAGGAGTAGTGTATTTTCTCCATGCAAAAAAAGGCTGAGAAACAGCAATTCTGCAAGTTTCTTCATTCGCTCACTGAAGTAGATGTACTTCTCTAAAAATCTCTGCTAGAACACTTTCAAGCTTCATTTGTCCAGGAGCTTAGCTGAATTTCCCCCCATCAAGTTAGAATTTGCTTTCCAAGCAAATCTGCCCAAGCAAATCTTATTTGTATATGATTGAGTGAAGATAATTCTTTTTTAAAAATAAACTTTTTATTTTATATTGGAGTATAGCTGATTAACAATGCTGTGATAGTTTCAGGTGGACAGCAAAGGGACTCAGCCATACATACACGTGGATCCATTCTCCCCTACATTCCCTTCCCATCCAGTCTGCCACGTAACATTGAGCAGAGCTCCTTGTGACATACAGTAGGTCCTTGTTGGCTATATATTTTAAATATAGCAGTGTATACATGTTGATCCCAAATTCCTTAACTAATCCCTCCCTGCTATTCTTCCCTTTAACAACTGTAAGTTCATTCTCTAAGTCTGTGAGTCTGTTTCTGTTTTGTAAATAAGTAGAAGGGAATTCTTGAGGGCTCAGATGTCTGCAGGGTTATGGGGTAGAGCCTGGTAACAACTTGTAAATCTTACAGAAACTTTCCTACCTAGTTTTCCACAGGCATACCTTGGAGATATTTTGGATTTGGTTTCAGACAACTGGATTAAGGCAAATATCATAATAAAGTGAGTCACACAAATTTTCTGGTTTCCCAGTGCATGTAAATGTTATGTTTACACTATGTTATAGTCTATTAAGCAATCACATTATATCTAAACATATACATACTTTAATTAAAAGTATCTTATTGCTAAAGAATGCTAATATCTGACAATGCAGGATTGCCACGAAACCCCAATTTATAAAACACACAGTGAAATGAGGCACAATAAAACGAGGTACGTCTGTACAAAACTCTCCTCTTTCAAACCTTAGGCGCACAGAACAACGGGTTCTCAGCTAGTCAGAGTTTGCCTCTCTAGTGATGTAACAAAGAAAACAGCTCTTCTGTCACTTTGCCTTAAGATACAACTTTTAAAAAGCAAAGAATAAATCAATGCATTATCACCCTTCTCTTCCCATTCCCCATGAACATAAAAGTTTGTTCAGAGAAGAGGGACTAGAAAATCTTTCCTTTAGATTTCTTCAAACATAGTAAAATACAGATATTTCAAAGACAATTTCCTTCTTTTAAGTGTATTCTCATTTTATCTTCTCATGATCACTCTTGGTCCTCTTTTACAGCTGGGAAAGAAAGATGCGAGATTGAAATAGATCGTCCAGGTCCGATGACTGATCCGTGGGGAAAGCACAGGTCACATTCAAAAGTTCTGACTCGAGACCAATCCCAGCATTCTGCCCTTAGGTGATTTGGGTTGGGTCATGGGGTTTAGGGTCTCTTCGGCTTCTGAGCACTGGACAGGCGTGCTCTGCTGGAAGCCAGCCTGGCAGGTCTCTTTCCACTCACCAGAGCCCACTGATGTGAGCAGTGTAGCCCAAACTAGGGAGTAATACCATCTTTGCCTTGAAGACGCAATGCAGTCTTCAAAGCCACAATACAGAGTGGACTACCGCCAGATAAAACCCTTCAGGAAAAAGGTGGAGGCCGCGTGCCAGGGACCTTATATCAAGGAAACTGTAGCATGACCAACAGTAGATCATAAAAGCAAAGCTGTAAAAACCATAAACCTATGTAATTATGTAAAATCCTAAAACCAAGTCTCAAATCCCAGACTGGGCGTTCATAACTTCCAGTATTGATTATATGAAGAGTCCCGGTGCCTTCTAGGGTGTTTATGAGACTATAATCTAACAACTTACCTTCCTGACTGTCTCATTTCACCACTTCCCCCCAACACGTGCTGACTTAGCATTTTGTTGAAGATTTATTTCACTCTTTCTCCTGTAATAGTTAATCACTCATTGTTCCTCCTTTTCTCGGACCTTTGCTCTTTGACAGCAGGATCCTGGTCAATGTTATCTACAGCCCTCTAATATCTAAAATAAGCCATAGGTGTAAGAAATGTTTGCTTAATTGATGTGAGACCTCAAGACATTGGCTGGAACCACCAATGCTTAGACTAAGTTTAAGTGTGATATTTTCACTGCAGTAATTCTCTTCAGATATAAAGCATTAGTTTACAAATGAGTCCTCAAAAACAAACAGATCTATAACAAAAATCTTTAAATGTTTTTCTTTTAACTCAGTTCCATTCTTGAGAATGTATTTAAGGAAGTCTGAAATACAAACCAATTCTACTCTTGAGAATGTATTTAAGGAAATCTGAAATATAAACATATCTCTGCCTAGGAAGCTCATCATAGTTGTAGTAGTGAGAAATGGGAAATGATCCACATGTCTGCTACTTCTGAAGAAATTACATCAAATGATGGTTTATCCATTTGATGCTATTAGACAGTCATTTAAATGCTATTTATGAAGATTTTTGATGACTTGAGAAAATGCTTAGGATATGATATGAAAAAACTAGAATTCAAAACTATATTGACTGATATAAGATTATTCTGGAAAACTGGGCATGGAAAAATTGCAAGTAAAAGTGAAAAATTTCTAAGTGATTTCTCTAAGTGGAGAAATTTTAAGTGATTGTTACTGCTATAGACTGAATGTTTATGCTCTCCCTGCTCAAATCTGTATGTTGGAACCTGATCCTCAGTATGATGGTATTTGGAGATGGGGCCTTTGGGAGCTGCTTAGGTCATGAGAGTGAAGCCCTCATGAATGAGATTAATGCTTTTATCAAAAGGACCCCTGAGCATTCTCTTACCTCTCTCTATGTAAGGACAAAGCAAAAAGATAGCCGTCTTGAACCAGGAAGACTTGAGGGTGCCTCGATCTTGGACTTCCCAGCTTCCAGAATTGTGAGAAATACACTTGTGTTCTTTGTAACTCACCCAATGTATGGTATTTTTGTTATAGCATTCAAAATAGGCTAAGACAGCTACTTTCTTCCTTATATCCTTAATATACATGGATTTTTAAAAAACCAAGCAATTTCATAATCCTCCAAAAACCAATCATGAAATGTTCTTTAAAAGTAATGAAAAACATATGTTCAAAAAACCAGTTATTATGGAAAAGGAGAAACAAGAAGGAAAAGGGGAAAAGGTATAGGAATAGACAGTTCACAGAAGAGGAATCCATCTGCTTAATAAGCGCCTTCAAACATTTTCAACCTCACTAGCTGGGGAGATGCCAATCAAAAGGACAGTGACAACCCTAATGACTGGCAAGATCTAAGAAGAGTTCTGGCAGATGATCCCTGGCTCTCAGGTTTCTCTGACAGTAATGATGAGCAACACAGGACTTGGGAAGGTGTAATTATTGTCTAGGAAGTACATATACCTCTCCATAAATACAGAGGTATAAATGTGTGGCTGCTTCATCTGTGGGAGACATCACAGCGAATCAGCCCACCCAAAGCAAAAGAACTTTATGTCATAAATTCTGTAAGTCAGAAACTGATTAAAGACTTGTATGACTTCCTTTCTCTTAAAATGAACGTCTAGAAAGCAGACTCAGACGACACGAGCATGTCGGGGAGTTTACCAGAACGGTCCTTGGGAAGGGAGCAGGATTTGGCAGAGGGAGAAGCCCAGCTGTGATGGAATCTCAAGGGAAGCTGTGACAGTGACCCTGCAGGCAGTTCTAAAGATGGATGGCCCTTCAGAGTTGAGACAAGGAAACCTGGTGTTTATATCCCTCTATCCATCAGGAATGCGACATGGCCTTGGGGAAGTAACTTCATTCAGCTGAGGCAGTTCCAGAGTTGCTGATTCCTGAGGACTGTCCCCTGTGTCACTTCTGGCAGCTTAAGGAGGAGGCGTTTCATTCTCAGGATCTGGGGGTGTATCACAGCGTCCACCATAAAATGTGTACTTGTTCGCTTAAAAAAAAAAAAAAAAGGAATATTTTAAAGCAGTTCCAGGTTCACAGCAAAATTGAGAAGAAGGTACAGAGATTTCCCATATACTCCCTGACCCGACACATTGGTCAGTTCAGTTCAGTCGCTCAGTCGTGTCCGACTCTTTGCGACCCCATGAATTGCAGACACATGGGTAGCCTCTCCCATTTTCAGGTTCCCTTACCCTGGTGGTACACTGGTTACAGGTGGCAAACCAGCACTGACACATCATTATCACCCATAGTCCATCATTTACATTAGGGTTTGTTCTTGGTGCTGTACATCCTATGGGATGGACAAATGTCTGATGCCATGGGAATCTGATGTGACAAGGGCTGCAGTAGGGAGGTAAGCTGCTGTCCTATTTTCCCCTGAATGCATAATCTTTAGAAAAACAGCAAAAGTCATAATAAAATGAGGGTACTAGTGAAGATGTGGGAAGACTGACATTTTCAAATTTTGCATTTGGGTGGGTAGATTTCTAATTTTGCAAAGTAATTTGGTAATACCTATTTTAAAAATAACACATCCCCATTTCTAAGCAATTCCATTTTTTGTACATGTTTTCTTCAGAAATATGAGATCCATTTGTATGACTGTATCTATGAAGATGGTTAAGGCAGTAATGTGTACAGTGGCCCAAACAAAAATCAAATAAACCTGGGCCTGAGTGTCAAGCAGGCTGTCAGAGCAGAGACCAGGTTGGGCAGTGTGACATTGCTGTGGCCAGAGCCTGGGGCCCACTCTGCTGGAGCTTTGTTTTCTCGAGTTTGATGAGAAAGTTCTCATCCTTCTGAAAAGCCCAGCTCATCAACATTAGAAAGTTATCCCTGACTGAAGTTGTACCACTTGCACAGAAAGGAAAAAATGCTTGGCACAATGCATGTGTCCTAAGTCACTTCAGTCATGTCCAACTCGCTGTGACCCCATGGACTGTAGCCCGTCAGGCTCCTCTGTCCATGGGATTCTTCAGGCAAGTATACTGGAGTGAGTTGCCATTTCTTTCTCCAGGGGATCTTTCCAATCCAGGGATTGAACCTGTGACTCTTGTCTCCTGCAGTGGCAGTCAGATTCTTTACCACTAGCACCACCTAGGAAGCCTCCTTGGCACTGTATTCCCCTTGAATCATCTCTGTTGCTTTCTCTTTAGCACCTGTTACCTTATCCTGAATCACCTAGCAAAGCTGATCTCATTTGAAAACAACTTAATCACCTTCTTCTTGCCGCATCCTGGTCCATCATCTCGCTTGCGTTTTAGAGCCTCGAGCAGACAGGGGCCTTGGCTTGGTTTAAAAAATATATGACATGGACCTTGAGTGTCATCCCTTCAAATAGTGAATGGCTTCCCTATCAGCATGAAATCGGCACCAGCTTCCTGGGTAGCACTAGTGGTAAAGAATCTGTCTGCCAGTGCAGGAGATGTAAGAGACTCAGGTTTGATCCCTGGGTCGGGAAGACCCCCTGGGGGAGGTGATGGCAATCCACTCCAGTATTCTTGCCTGGAGAATCCCATGGACAGAGGAGCCTGGCGGGCTACATTCCATGGGGTCGCAAAGAGTCGGACATGACTGAAGCAACTTAGCATGCATGCAGCATCAAGTATTCACCCTACCACTGAATCTGTAGAATATACAGAAGCTGCATGGAGGGCTCCTTCAAGAACTCTGGTCTTTTTTAGACCATATTCTCCAGCATAAAGTTGATCACACAGAGTTTAATATACAAGATAGCAGTCTTTCTCTGGTTGTTTTCCTCAGAAATACTTTGTGTTATCACTGCTGTCTTCTATCAGCTGGTGAGGACCAGAGCCAGGGAACTCCTCCTTGAAACACAAAGCAGAGGAAGGGTGGGTGATGTGCCCACTGCTCTCCTCTGCCTTCATCTCTCCACTGAAAACATAGCTCAGGGAGTGGCAGGAAGCTGTAGGTATTCAATAGGTAGCAACAGGAAATGTGAATTTAGAGAGTATGAGAGGCCTGAATTAGAAGAAGCTACGATGCAGAAATCTAAAAGATACAGTGCTGGAGTGAGAGGAGCTCTAAGAGCATGAAGGATCCTGATTACTCAGTGGGGGCAGGTCAGACAGGACCCTGTATTGTCTTGAGGTCAAGTTAGCGTGATACCTCCAAGGATGCAGCCTGGCCCACTCCTGCATCGCAGCATTTTAGTTAACAGGAAACAGCAGCAACAGCTTTACAGACACTGGTGGGTGGCTGAGCCCTCAGCCCAAGCAGCTGCCTCCCTGCCCCCAGCTTGCTATGCACACAGGAAGGCTCCCTCCTCACACAGTGTCTTTTGGGTGTCTGTGATTCTGAGGCCCTAATCCACCCATTCGCCTCTTTGTTCCTGTTTCTGACCTTGTGCAGAAGGCATGGCTTCTAGGTCCCTTTCCTTTACCTCCCACTGCTGAGGGTCAGCCCACACTTGCCTGTGTTTGACTTTGGCTCCTGAGACCCCAGACCTACCCTGGAGTATAAGCCCTTCAAGGACTCAAAGTCCTACTTTGAGTATTTCCCCACATTAATTAATTCATTGACTCAAAACCATTCAGGGCACCTACTCTGTGACTAGTACCGAAGACTGAGGATATACCGATGGCAAAGTGCTATTCTAAATGCTTACCCGTATTAACTCATTTAATAACTATAATGGCTCGTTGGGTACTTTCTACTATTATCCCTATTTTACAGATGAGGCAACTGAGGCACTTAGTGATTAAGAAAATTTCCCAAGGTCACAGAGCTAGAGTGTGGATTTGGGATTTAAATACACTCAATTGTGTTCCAGGGTACATTCATTTAACTACTTGGTAACTTCTGCTAAGTAGGAGGTACTGCTATACCTCTTACACCCATGCATGGAGCTTCTAGCGCAGTGATAGTCCTCTTGGGGCTCCGTCAGGCAGAGCAACGGCAGCAGTGGGAGGGAAGTGCTGGGGTGGTAACTCAGAATCCAGTTGCTGCACACAGCTGCCCAGAGCAAGTGCTGGGGGCCACATCCCCTGACCTGTGTGATTGTTTCTAAAATGCAGGAGTTCAGCTGTGGTTTCACTATGGGTTAGTTCCTCATTAAGACGCTATTGAGGGTGTGTATATGTGTATGTACTATTCAGAGAAAGAGGACAACACAAGGCTGAAAAGACCACGTATCCCACTGTTTCTTAAACTTCAGTGTGCATGAATCACCCGGGGCAGGGCCTGAGAATCTGCATTTCCATACAGTTCCAGGTTGGGATGGGGTGCCCACGTGAGAGCAGCCACTTTCAGAAGCAAGGAAACAGGACCAAAGCTTTCAAACCTTACAGAAAAGCACACTGGGATACTTTCTTCCGATCAGATTTTAGTAAGTAAAGCAGATAAAAGTGGAGCCACCTTGGTTGCTGTGAAAGGGGAAGTAGGAGCCCAGCCCCAAATGCTTTTTCTCCCCTGCAAACTCCTGGAACCTCAGAGAAACGCCAGGCAGCTCTAAAGCAGCCCAGTAATCTGGACCCTGTCCTTGTCTAACAGGGCTTCACTGTAATATTGATACTACTCATGTGAGACTACTAAGTACCTGAACTGTGCCTGAGGTGACTGAGGAATGGAATTATTAATTTAATATAAATTAACCTAATTTAACTGAAAAGCATTAGCAGTATAAAACATTTTTCTGTTAAATACAACTTTGCTATTTTGGTAGGACATTTCATGAAATCAAATTTTAGGGTGGTCTACACCAAAACACTTTACCCATCTACTGTGTGTTAGGTTTGAATGATTGTTTTCTTTACATCTAATGTAACTTGTGTTTATTTGAATATTTTCTGCGTAAAACATGAATTATAGTGATATTCATGTAAATTATAATTGGTGTTTGTACTTATTAAAATGTTTGCATTGCATTTGTTTTCAGTAATATAATTAAATTATTTTTCTGGTTAAAAAATAAGTGTGGACAAACATTTAAATTTTTTTTTAACTTTTTATTTTGTATTGAGGTATAGCCTATTAGCAATGCTGTGATAGTTTCAGGTGGACAGCAAACGAACTTATACATACATATACAGGTATCCATTCTCCTCCAAACTGCCCTCCCATCCATGGGAGTTCCATATGCTACACAGTAGATCCTTGTTAGTTATCCATTATAAATATAGCACTGTGTATGTGTCCATCCCAAACTCCCTAACTATCCTGTCCCCTATTCTTCCCTCTTGGCAACCATAAGTTCATTCTCTAAGTCTGTGAGTCTCTTTCTGTTTTGTAAATACAAGTTCATTAGTATCATTTCTTTTTAGATTCCACATATAAGGGATGTCACGATATTTTTCCTTCTCTGGCTTACTTCACTCAGTATGACAGTCTCTACGTCCATCCATGTTGATACAAATGGCATTATTTCATTCTTTTTAATGGCTGAGTAATGTTCCATCGTAGATACATTTTCTTTATCCATTCTTCTGTTGATGGATATTTAGGTTGCTTGCATGTTTTGGCTACTGAAAACAGTGCTGCAGTGAACATTGGAGTTCATGTATCCCTTTGGATCGCAAATATTTAAATTTAAAACAAAGGCATACTACTGCTTTAAAATTGAGTGGAGAGGCAGAAGCTAGTTCTATAACTGGAACAGCAACACTTAGATTTTATTTTTCTCAAAACACTTCCACATTTACAAAGAAATGTCAATCTATGCCCTAAAAAGTTGAACACAAGGCATGAATTTTTTTAATCTTTTCTATTTATCAGAGAATATCAGCTAGATATGAAAAAATTAGTTTTATCATGATGTGCTGAGATCTAGCTATATCTGTTTAAAAATTCAAATTTAATGAAATTTTGATGTAAGAGACTGATGTTTCCCTTACTGCTTCATTTCACTCTGACACATACTGAAAATATTTAGGCTGGGTTTTCTGAAAGAGATGCTGTGAAAAGTGTAATGGATGAAATTGTTAAGATTGTTCATTATAGATGTACTAATGCTATGAATCATTCCTCATTTTCTAGAACTGTTGAAAGAGATAGAATACAATGGATTTAATCAATCTGATGTTCTTTGCTAATACTCATTGTTTGAGTGGTGGAAGAGTTTTACAAAGATTTTTTCTTGGAACAAAAGGAATATTTGCCAAATGGTCAATAATCAAAGACACAAAATGTCAGTGATTTATATTTTATCACTCACATTACACTGCACATGGGCATGCTAAATTTGAAGTTCAAAGTAAAGGAGAAATTTATTTTTGATCTAGCTGGATAGGCACAGTTGAAATCAAAGCTGTGACTAAAATCGAGATTTAAATCAACCATAATGATTTTATATCTTTTTTCCTAATATGAATCAATTACAGAAGATTTTAATTGTAGTCAACAGTGTTGTATAAGTTGACTGGGAAAAACTATAAGAAAAACTTGGATATTTTGCGGATATTAGTAAATTCAGAGTTACTTTTCAGTTAATGTAATATTCTTTTGAATTTGTGTCAATAAGACTGAGATGACCCAAAATTAGTAAATTTATCTAACTTGAACAAAAATATTTTGAAACTGATATGATTTTGCTCCAAAGTCAAATCACTTCTCCTAAAAAAAATATAAGCAATAATTTGCTCAATGTGGATACAAATATTGAAAGGAAATTATTTTTAATATTTAGTTAACTTATTGGGAGACCATTAAGTTTGTTTGGAACACCTTAGTTATATGACTACTTTTAATGGTAAATTTTATGAAATCTCAATACAGACCTAGTATTTCTGATGAAAATGTAGTGTTCAAATTGAGATGTGCTATAAATGTAAAATACAAACTGGATTTTTAAGACAATATGAAAAAGAATGTAAAGTGTCTTAGTTTTTTTGTTTATTACATGTTGAAATAATAGTTTAGGTATATTGGGTTAAATAAAACATATTATCAAGAGTAATTTCTCTCACTTCTTTTTACCTTTTAAATGTGGGCACTGGACAACTTAAAACTATGTATTTGGCTTACATCATCCATTTTTCTTTTTTATTCCCAGGATATTTGTATATGAAACTTTTCCATGAAAACAGGGATCATCTTTGCCCTTTTATTTCTTTTCTACTGCTGAATCCTGGTAATAGAACTGTGTTTTACCACACAGAAGGTATTCAGGTAAATGTTTGCTAAATGAGTGAAAAATTCTGGGTATATAAATTTTTTTTTCCTGTGATAGATTTTTTTGTCATAAACATCTTACACAAGTTGATGTGTCAGTGTGTGCATGTATATTTTATTTATATCCTTAGAATAAATTCCAAGATCATTGTGTAAAAGGGCATGGACCATTTTATAACTTGTTAAACATTGCCAGGTTAATCTCAGAAAATACTGAACCAATTTACAATGCTATCAACATTGTAAATGGGTTCAGGATATCGGTTTCCCAATGCCAACTTTTAAAGGCATTTAGAATGATTAACAGGAGAAGGCAATGGCACCCCACCCCAATACTCTTGCCTGGAAAATCCCATGGACGGAGGAGCCTGGTAGGCTACAGTTCATGGGGTCACTAAGAGTCAGACATGACTGAGTGACTTCACTTTCACTTTTCCCTTTCATGCATTGGAGAAGGAAATGGAAACCCACTCCAGTATTCTTGCCTGGAGAATCCCAGGAATGGCGGAGCCTGGTGGGCTACCATCTATGGGGTCGCACAGAGTCAGACACGACTGAAGCGACTTAGCAGCAGCAGCAGCAGCATGATTAACAATTGGGCTAGTTACTTATGTCTCTGAAACTCAGTTTCTTTAAACTGTAAAATAGAGATAATGATATGTTTGAAAATTGAGTGAGTGCATACATAGGCAAATACACAGTATTTGCCACGTGTGAAGTTGGTATTAAATGTATGATTCCCATATAAAAAAAACTGGAGTATCATAGTGCTCTCTTATAGTAGTAATGCATCTCTGCTGGGGATGTAAACTGCCAGGTGAGGTGGGAGCTAGCTCCTTTGGGTACTGGATAGAAGACCTCAGAATCACATGAGTGGTAACTGCTGCAGCTTGTAGAGTTAGATGCTTGGGAGAAGGAAATAGTCTCATATTTTTGTACACTTGATTCTCTAGCTGCAAAGGTTTATTTAAAATCATGTTGAAAGCTGACATCTCATATATGCCTCGCTTCCCTGATAGCTCAGTTGGTAAAGAATCCACCTGCAATGCAGGAGACCTCCGGTTAGATTCCTGGGTTGGGAAGATCCGCTGGAGAAGGGATAGGCTACCCACTCCAGTATTCTTGGGCTTCCCTTGTGACTCAGCTGATAAAGAATCTGCCTGCAATGCAGGAGACCTAGGTTCGATCCCTGGGTTGGGAAGATCCCCTGAAGAAGGGAAAGGTTACTCCCTCCAGTCTTCTGGCCTGGAGAATTTCATGGACTACAGTCCATGGATCACAAGCAGTCAGACACGACTGAGCAACTTTCACTTTCATATATGCCTAAGGACTCGATCCCAGGAATATTTAATTTCAAAATGAATATTTCATTTTATTTATTATTAATTTTTTATTACCTAGCAAACAAAGAAAAAGTTCTAAATAAAAACCCCTTTGGGTGATGATTTGACAAATTCCAAAATGGGGTGGAGGTGAGTTAGGATCCATAATGGGTTTAGAGGAACACTAAGAGAAACAGCTTGTCAGCTGCCCCACATCTGGGTTCTATTCCTCAGACTCAGGAGCACCTAGATCTCCTATGTCCAGTAGAGTAGTCACTGGCTACATGTGCTGGTTGAGCACTTGAAATGTGACTTCATAAATAACCAGTGTGAAGAAAATGTAAAATGTCTCATGAGTGGTGTTTAATTATGATTACATATTGATACAACATTTTGGATGTCTTCAATTAAATAAAACATATCATTAAGATTAAGTTAACCTCTTTCTTTTTCCTTTTCCAATGTGGCTACTAGAAAACTGACAAATGCATATGTGGCTCACATTATATTTCTGTTAGTGCAGGTTCAGAACCCTACATCTGCCTACAGCACTCCCAGCAACCTTCTAGAGCCATTTACATACTTTCAAAGATGGATGGACAGCTTTGATTAGTTCTAAGCTTGGAATTCACAGCCTGCAAATGAAGCAGCAAGTGTTTTCTCTAGACAAGGATCTGTGAAGCTGACTGGAAACTGTTAAAAGGCCAGAAAGTCAGACCAGAACCTCACCTCAGTTAACACCAGTAAAATTCCAGAATTTTCCTGTACATTTTTATTACAATGGACTATTAATGAGCCCAGAAGTCTGACACTGGCACCTGAGAAAAAAACTTTTTGTATTGTTTTTCAAGTCCAGAAACACAAAGCTACAATAAACTAATAGTGTAGTTCTTCTATGAAGAAATAAAATGAAACTATTTAGATTAGAAATTATGTCAGTGTGAATCCTGCTTCCTCTAGGAAGCAGGGGCCAAGATGAACTAGAACTTGCAAGAGATTTATTGAGACAAATGTCTGTGAAGGAGAAAGAGGGGAGATGGCAGGAGATGGCAGGGAGAGTCTTCAGATCATAATGCAAGTCTGACACCTGTGGAAGGAGAGAGGGGGAAAAAAATTGGACAGAAAGAGCCTCAGACAGCAGTGCAGTTCAGAAAGGCCAGGAGGAATCCCAGAGCTCAGAGGCTGCCTATTGGAGACAGCTTGGGTCAAGCAGGATGGGCCAGAATTGTACCCCCACTGCTGTGCTCAGCCACTGGCTGGGAGCAGCCTGGGGGACACCAGTGGGGAGGTGGGTCTGCAGGGAACTAACTGGGCTTACCAGGCAACTTTGCTCCCCTTGGCAGGTCCACTTGAGGGAGAGCTGAGTGGTACACTGATCTTCAACATCAGATACTGTGCTAATTCAAAGTTAAAATTACAAGCTTAGGTGTTCTTGTACTCTATCCCATATGTTTCAGTGAAGAAAAGTCCTGATAACTTCCTTTAGAAAGAGGGCACTTCTGCATACTGATGTCCTGGGTGAGGACCAGAGTCAGGATACCAGATACTATTGGTCTTAGCTCTGCATGCTCAAGATATTAATTTCTTGCAGCCTCAGTTTCCCCATCTGTAATACTGTTGTGAATTACAGTGTGTACCTTGTAGGGTTGTGACTATTTAAAAAGGATACCATGTTAGGGAGATTTTTACAAAAGTTGTTTGGTCACTTCATTCATATACCGTTGGTCCCACCTACTGGAAATCAAGTTACAAGGGCTAAAGACATAAAAACAAGTAATATCATGTTGAATTTTATTGGCAATACTTGCCTCGAAAATGATTGTTATCTATGAAAAGTCAGTTGAAACATTCTAACTGATCCAAGTGGCACACCCATCAGGAAATTCTTACAACTTTCATCTTAGAACACTTCCCCAGATATTCCCAAGGTGGGATCCATCCCTTCACTCCGGTCTCTGCTTGAATGTTACCTCCCAGGCCTTCCCTCACCCCTCACCCCAAATATCAGCTCCATCACCATTTGTCCTTTACATCGCTCTGCTCTCCTTTTCAGTGCATGCCGGTTCCTGACATGATACTGTATTGTTGATTAGCTTATTATTGTCTTCTCCTCTAGAACATGAGCTTCATGGGATCAAGAACTTTGTTTCATTTGCTGTTATATCCCTGGAATGTTGCCTGGCATATAGTAAGTAATTGATTTTCTTGATTGGATGAAATTCACATGTGGTTTCCTAAAGGAACGAGAAGGCAAATGAGGAATTTGAAATGACGATAATGTCTTTCATGAAAATCCGGGTCTACTTAAATGGTGAGGGGAAGAGAAAGAGGCTAATTGCAGAGCACAGGTGTCCATGCAAATCACTTTGGACAGGTTCAACCTCCTCTTTGGTCAGACCTTTTACCAGAATTGCTCAGTTCAGTTCAGTTCAGTTCAGTTGCTCAGTCGTGTCAGACTCTTTGCGACCCCATGAATCGCAGCAAGCCAGGCCTCCCTGTCCATCACCAACTCCCGGAGTTTACCCAAACCCGTGTCCATCGAGTCGGTGATGCCATCCAACCATCTCATCCTCTGTTGTCCCCTTCTCCTCCTGCCCTTAATTTTCCTTTGTGACCTTGGTCAAGTTGACCTCTCTGGGCCTTAAACTATTTCCCTTAAAATAAGACAATAGAGTTAAATTGTTTGTAAGGATTTAAAAAAATTTTTTTTTTCTTCCAGGGCTTATGTTTTGTGAATGTGTGATGGGTGGATTCAAGCAGGGCTGGGTTATAACTTCCTTTTAGAGCTCTCTCTGAAAGGCAGCTTAGCATTTGGCACTGGGAGTCGGGAAAAACACCAGAAGCAGCCTCGAGATGTGACAGATGTAAAAGCTGCCTGTCCTGTCCCCATCCCAGAGCTCTGGAGTGGCCCTTCCATTTCCAGGAGGAGAGCCCTCACAGAAGAGGGCAGATGGCCTGGTGGTGATGGAGCCCGACTGCTGTCAGCTGGTTTCCCTGTCTCCCACCCCCACTGACCTGGGAGTGGTGAGTCACATTTTATTACCGCGAGTGCCTGGCAGTGGCCCCACACAACTTCTTGAGCTTGTCAACACCCAGGATAGAATAATTCATCAGAGTCCCATTTTTAGCCGAGAGTGAAAAATGAAGTCACCAGAAGATGCCAATTAGGAATGCAGATGGGAGGCGAGAGTTTGTTGAAGGACAGGACTGCCTTCCTGGGGCAGCCAATCCTGACAAGTCCTCAGGGCCCTAGGTCTGCAGTCTTCAGCCTCACAGCGCCTGGGGAGGAGGGCTGGAGGGAAAGGCTGCAGCTGGAGGGAGGGACCAGGGCACGCTCTGTGTCACCTACTTTCAAGATCGTATCCACCAGCAGAGGGATTTTAGCTTCTCTTTGCTCCAGGAAATAGGCACTTCTTGCTATCTTGAATAATAAAGTCTCAGGGAGTTAGGAGGGACATGCTGAATTCTCTAAATCCAGAGACTTTCTAGTCACTTGTTCTGTTTTATTTTAGTAGCAGAGGGATGAAGAAGGAAAGGATTTGTGTCCTGTACGCTCAGCTTTTCTCTTGCTTTCCCCCAGCTCTAGAATTCTGTAGTTCATTGCTAGGTTTGAAAATAACACATTTCAGCCAAGCTGAGCATGTGGGCAAATTGCTGATATTTTAAAGATGAAGCAGCACCGTTTCAGTTAAAAAAAAAAAAAGCAACTCAGTTCTGTTACTCTTATGAGGTGTGGGATCCTGCTCAAGTCACCTAATCTCCTGCCTCTATTTCTTAAGGACATGGTAACCCACTCCAGCACTTCAGTATTCTTGCCTGGAGGATTCCGTTCACAGAGGAGCCTGGCAGGCTACAGTCCATGCGATTGCAAAGACACGACTAAGTGACTAACACTTTCATTTCACTTTTAACAAAGAGGAGAAAATAATAGAACCTACCTCACTTTTTTGGGAGGATCACGCAAGATAATACAGTTCAGGGCTTGTTTAACACGGTGCCTGCCTGTAAACTCAAGTAAGAGTGTGGCTGAGTAGAAAACAAAAGCCCATGGGCCAGTCCCACAGAGAGGGGGCTAGGTCTGTGGGGGAGGATCAAGTGGCCCCAGCTTGGGGAAGAATAGGTCTGACAGGGACTGCAAACTAGGCTGATGGTTTCCAGAGAAAGATAAACAGGAGGAAGTGAGTCTGAGGTGGAACTGATTAACAGGATGGCTGGTCTAGAATCACAGGAAGATAATGACCTCTGCCTTTAAGATTATCGCAGGCCAATCATGCAGAGGATTTTCCCTCATTCAGAGACCATTGCACAGAGGCTGTAGCTCCATCAAACAGTATTTCACAGTTAACGGTCATCTGTATCTGTGATTCACCTGGCCTTCGCCACAACCTTGTGCTCTAAGAGAGGTCACATCTCCATTTTGCCAGTGAGGAAATTGAGTCTGAGCAAAGGGGACTTGCCCTAGGAGGTGGCTGGCAGTGAGGAGCCAGGAGAGGCATCCAGGGCCAACTCGAGCTACAGTTTCCTGAGCCTTCTTCTACCTTGTTTTTGTTGTTGGTGGTGGTGGTGGTGGTGGTGGGAGGAAGATAGTGGCTGAGGGTAGATTACAGGTCCAAATTCTGGTCCTTCCCCTTAATGACTTGTGTGGTCTTTCTTGGGCAAGATGCTTAATCTCTGCTTTTCCTCATTTATAAAGTGGGACGGTAATGCTGACTTTCCTAGTCTCGACATCAGTTTGCCAGAAATGACTCAGGGCTCAGCTCTAAGCTTTCTTTTCTCAAAACAACCAGCTTCTCCAGCTTCTCATTCATACCTACCGCACCTTATTATTCAAGCACAGACTGAAAGTCTATACTTGCATTCATTTCCTGCTTGAAAGACTCTTAGCTCTAGATCTATACTGTCAACTGCCAGTCCAACTTTCACACTTGGACCTCTCAGGCATCTCAAAATGGAATTTCATCCCTTCCCCCAACCCAACCTCCTCTTTCCCCAGATGCCCCTTCTCTGATGTCCCCAAGTCAGTAAATGGCACCACCACCCACTCAGTTATTCATGTTGAAATTGCTCACTTCCAATTTATATTTTTCTCTTCCTTGATTTCCCCATTTCCTCACTTTCCAAGTTCTATGGATTTTAACTCCTAAATATTGCTCGAATCCACCCATTTCTATCTCCTCTCCTTTTCTAACCACCTCACCTCTAGTCAAATCTGGTCAAGTCACCTTCATACTTAACCTACACTTCTGAAACATCCTCCAGGAGATTTCCCTGGATTTACTCCTGCACACTTAACATATTACACACAATTAACCATCTTAACCGTTTCTCAGTATACAGTTTAGTAATAAGTCTATTCACATTGTTGTACAATCTCTAGAACTTGATGATCTTGCAAAACCAAAACTCTGTATCATTAAACAATTCCCCTTCCTCCTTAGCCCCTGGCAACCACTATTCTACTTTTTGTACCTATGAGTTTGACTATTTTATGTACCTCATAGAAGTGGAATTAAACAACATTTATCTTTTTATTTATCTTTGTGAATGGCTTATTTCACCTGGCATAATGCCCTCAAGGTTAATCTATGTCATAGCATGTGTCAGAATTTCCTTCCTTTTTGAGGCAGAAAAACATTCCATTGTGTGAATACACCATGTATTTTTTTTTCCAGGCCATTCATCTGATGGGTATTTGGGTTGTCTTCATCTTTTGGCTATTGTGAATAATGCTGCTATGAACATGAGTGTACAAATATTTCCTTGAGATGCTGCTTTCAATTCTTTGGGGTGTTTACCTAGAATTGGAATTGCTTAATCATATGATGGTTCTATTTTTAATTTTTGAAGAACCATTGTACTGTTTTAAAATAGCAGCTATACCACTTTACATTCCCACCAACAGTGCACAAAGGTCACAATTTCTCCACATCCTCCCAACACTTATTTTTTGATAGCAGTCATGCTAATGGGTGAGAACTGCTATTTCATTGTGGTTTTGATTGCATTTCTCTACTAATTAAAGATGTTGAGTATCTTTTCATATAATTATTGGCCATTTGTATATTTTTTGGTTGGGAAATATCTATTCAAGTCCTTTGCCCATTTTTAGGTTGGGATTTCCTTTGTTGTTGAGTTGTTGGCGTTCTTTATATATTCTGGATATTACTCTCTTATCAGATAAAAATTTGCAAATATTTTTCCCATTCCATAAGTTGCTTGTTCCCTCTGTTGACTATATCCTTTGATACACTTCAGTGGCTTTTTACTCTTCCTAAAATACAATGCCCAAATCCTATATAACTCAATGTCAGCTTACATTGCCAGTCTCACAGAGCTCCCTATGGATTATTAGGCTGCAACGACTGGCCTTCCTTTAGTTCCTATTAGACACTGAGCTCCTTCCTCTTTTGCTTGCTTCATTCTTTGTCTTGAACACCTGATTAATTGTTTGTGTGAGCATCTGTTCAAAGATCACCTCTTCTAGCAGCAGACTCCATGAGGGTTGGGACCATTACCCAGTGGCACAGTAGTGATACTTCTAGGGGTCTGTGAAAATACTTTAATTTACATTTCTTTTCAAATTAGCTAAAAAAATGAATGTAAGAATATGGATATATGGTAATTAAATCAGTCTAGCTCAGCTGGTAAAGAACCTGCTTGCAATGCAGGAGATCTTGGTTTGATTTCTGGGTTGGGAAAATCCCCTGGAGAGAAGGGATAGGTGACCCACTACAGTATTCTTGGGCTTCCCTAATGGCTCAGACGGTAAAGAATCCACCTGCAATGTAGGAGACCTGGGGTCGAGCCCTGGGTCGGGAAGATCCACTGGAGGAGGGCATGGCAACCCACTCCAGTATTCTTGCCTGGAGAATAGCTGTGGACAGAGAAGCCTGGCGGGCTACAGTCAGTAGGGTCACAAAGAGTCAGACACGACTGAGCGACTAAGCAGCAGCAGCAGATTATATTTGTCTTTATACCAAGAGAGTCATAAAATATAAATTGAATTTTTTAATGGTACAAAGAACTCAAAAAGGCAAAAGTGCCCAGGGCTCACAAAATGCATAAGATGATCCTGACTGTGCCTGTCTTGTTCACACCCATGTCCTCATTTGGCCAGTTATAAGCCCAACACATACTAGATGCTCAGCTAAAATGCAAAGAATGAATGGAAAAATGAGAATAACAAGAAGGACTTGTCTGCAGCAAATGCACAGAAACTCCCTGACACAGATTTCTTGAAAATAAACCCACAGCTCTTAGTCATAAAAGATACAGGACACTGAGTCTCTTCTCATCTGAGCCCAAGGGTGCTTTGTTCTAGTGGCTGGGGAATAAAGCTATCTGTTTTGGGAGATTTTGAAAAGAGGCCTATAGAAGTCAAGATCTAGCCTTAACACAATTCAACCTGAGTTGCCCGTAGTTCTTAAAAACTGAACCTGCACACACAGAGAAGTCCTGGGACTAAGGTAGTATTTTCTTTTTCTTTGTTTTTAAAATCTTTTAGACATTAATTTTTAAAAAAAGTTTTATTGAGTTATTATTGTCATACAATAAACTGCATATATTTAAAGGGTGAAATTTTGGCATGTGTATACACCCTGAAACCATTACCACAATGAAAAAATGAACATGCTTATCACCTCCAAAAGTTTCCTTTGTGATCTCTCCTTCCTGTTTGCCCAGCTCAGGTCTCTATTCTCAAGCAACTACTGATCCAATTTCTATCACTACATATTAGTTTATATTTCTAGAGTTTTACATAAATGGAATATGCAGTGAGTACTCTTTAGTCTGTCTTAGTTCATTCAGAATACTTATTTTGAGACATCCATGTTGTTGCATCAATAGTTTGTTCATTTTTATTGTTGGGCAATATTTCATTGTGTTGATGAGCACATTCATTTATGATGAACATTTGAATTTCTGTTTTTTTGGCTACTACAAAAAGCTCCTATGAACATTGCTATATAAGCCATTGTATAGACACGTATTTCCTTTTCTCTAAGGTAAATTTCTAGGAGTATAATGGCTGGAGTATATGGCAGGTGTATCTTAAACTTTTTAAGAAACTGCCAAAGTGTTTGCCAAAGTGGTTGCACCATTTTGCATTTCCACCAGGGGTGTGTGGAGGGCTCTAGTTTCTTCATGTTCTTGCCACACTTGATGTAGCTAGCCTTCTTAAATTTGAACCATTCCAATTGGTGTATGTAGTAGTATCCGATGGTGGTTTTAATTTGTATATCCCCAATGACTAATGATATTGGGCATTTTTATGTGCTTATTTGCCATCTGTATATTTTTGATGAAATATCTGTTTACCTCTTTTGCCCATTTAAAGAATTGGGTTGTTTGTTTCCTTATTGCTGAATTTTGAGACTTCTCTATATATTCTAGATACAAGTCCTTTGCCAGTTATATGCTTTGCAAAGTCTCCTCCCATGTTTTTGGCTTCTCTTCATTCTCTTACCACTGTCTTTTAAAGAGCAGAAGTTTTTTTAATGTTGATCGGCTTGCTTTGCTTATGTACAGTGCTTCTGGCATTATATGAAATCCTTTGAAATCTTTTCCTCTAACCCCAGGTGATGAAGATTTTATCCTATGCTTTCTTCTACAAGTTTTATTGTTTTAAGTTTTACATTTAGGTCTATGATCCATTTTATTTAATTTTTGTATATGGTATAAACTATGGACTCAAATTTATTTTATTTATATTTAGTTAATTTCCCCGGTGGCTCAGACAGTAAAGCGTCTGCCTGCAATACAGGAGACCTGGGTTCGATCCCTGGATTGGGAAGATCCCCTGGAGAAGGAAATGGCAACACACTCCAGTAGTCTTGCCTGGAAAATCCCATGGATGGAGGATCCTGGTAGGCTACAGTCCATGGGTTGCAAAGAGTAAGACACGACTGAGTGACTTCACTAATTAATTTTCTCAGCATAGTTTGTTGAAAAGGCTATCATTTCTTCAGTGTTTTGCCTTGAGCCTTTGTTAAAATCACTTGTCCATACATGTGTGGGTTAATCTCTGAACTCTATTCTGTTCCATTGATCTATTCTGTCTGTCTTTATGATAATACCACACTGTCTTGACTGCTAGAACTTTGTAATAATTTTTGAAATCAGGTAGTGTTAACCACTTAATTTTGTTCTTCTTCAGATTTGTTTTGATTATTCTATGTCCTTTAGAACCGGTTTGTTAATTTATTTAAAGTGGCCATCTGGAATTTTGATTGTAATAGATTTGAATCTATAGATCAATTTGGAGAAAATTGACATCATATACATATGGCCTTCCCAGGTGGCATTAGTGGTAAAGAACTGCCTGCCAATGCAGGAGATGTAAGAGATATGGTTTTGATGTCTGGGTTGGGAAGATCCCCTGGAGGAGAGCATGGCAACCCACTCCAGTATTCTTTCCTGGAGAATTCTGTGGACAGAGGAGCCTGTTGGGCTACAGTCCATGGGATCGCAAAGAGTCGGACACGACTGAAGCAGCTTAGCACACAGCACACATATACATGTATATAGATCAGTATGAAAATTAGGACACAACTGTGAGGCTAATACTTTCACTTTTTTCCACTTTTTCATAGCACTATGTATATTGTTAAGATGTCTATTTTCTTCAAATTGATATATCTCCATATATCTTTAGTCCCTCTTTTTCAGCCTTATTACTCCTCTCCAGATTCCAGATGTAGCTCACATGGTGGCTCCACCTAGAATATGCTACCCTGAGTTACCAGGAGCTCTGACAAAGAGAAAAAAGGAAATGAGGAACAAATTAAAAAAAAAAAAACAAACCGTAAAATTAAAAGCCAACTAGGAATAAGTATTTGTCACAAATGTGGTAGAGAGGCTGATAGCCTCAAACTTTAAACTGTTTCTATTTGATTAAAAAAAAACACTAAAATATCAGTATAGGAAAATGAGTATGGAACATGAACAGACAGTTCACGGATCAGGAAAGAAAAATGGCTTATAAATGTATGGGGAAATGTTTGGCTTTACCAGTAATCACAGAAATGCAACCATGACAATAAAGTACTTTCTGCCCTCTGCTGCACTGTGACACTACTCAAAGCTGGTGAGGGTGTGGGGGAAAGCACTGCTCCCACACTCTTCAAGAAAGCAATTTGGCAACAGGCTTTGCAAAGCCTTGAAATATTCATACTCTTTACCTAGTAATTCCTCTACCAGAAATCTTTTAGAGAAATAATCAGAAATGCAGACAAAGATGTATGGGCACTGATGTTAATCATGGCATTATTTATTATTAACAAAGCAACCTAAATTCCCAGTGCTGTGGGATGGTGTTCAGATTATAGTACATCCAAACAATACAGTCCCAGACAGTTACTTAAAAATGATGTTAACTAAGCAGTTTTAATGATCTAGGAAGATTTTTTTAACATAAACTTTAAAAAATTCAGAACTGTATATTCAGTATGATCTCAACTATATTACCTTTGCAAGGAAAAAAAAGTCCATAAGATAATTTTAAAGTTTTAATAGATTATCTTTGGCTGGTGTGATTTGGGATGGTGGTTATTATCTTTATACATTTTTAGAGTACATACACTGAAAGGCACACATATTAACCTCACAAATTTGACAGTGACTAACATATCACACTCCTATTACAACACAGAATGTCTCCATCTTTCTGAAAAGTTTCCTGGTTACCCTGTCTAGCCACTGTCCTTCCTGCAAGAGGTGACTTCAAGTTTTCTTTTTTTCCTCCTTAGGTATGTTTTGCTTGTTCTAGAACCTCACATAAATGGACTTATAAAGTATACTCTTCTGTGTCTGGCTTCTTTTGCTCAGCATTATATGTGTGAGTTTTATCCTTCTTTTAATTTTCTAAATTTTGCATATTGCACTTGCCCTATTCTAAGAATTAAAAAAAAAAAAACATTTTATAAAAGCAGGGCTCTCATTCTTTGTCCGCCCACATCTGGTCTGCGTCCACTCACGTGAAGCTTTGTCCATCAAGCCCTTCATCCCCCAGTCTCATTGACCTCCCCCTCCTGAGCTTCTGTGCAGCTTGGGGGCTGTGCTCCTGACCCTGACACCTTACTGTTTTCTCCTATTAAGTGTTACTGTAGGAGAACAGCTCTGGGGGTGCCTTGGTGACCCTGCAGGTAGCCACAGAGGCCATGCAGACAGGGCTAGCCCTTGGTGGATTGAGTCCTGGCAGAATGCCTTGTGAGCCTTCCAGTGCAGGAGAGTGCCAGACTCTGAGGAACTGCCACAAGGGCGCTTCTCACTTGCTCCCCTCTCATGAGACACTTCTCATCTCCTCTGGGGTTCTAGGAGGAGCAAGGCTCCTCGGCAGCAGGTGCCCAGGCTTCTGCTCCCTGTTTGTTTTGATGTCACCCTGCGCCTGGGCCACAGGGAGCTGACTCCTCTGGGTGCTCTTCCTTACACTGTCTATGTAAATAATAATCTGTCTGAATTTAAAGGGGTTAGTGGTTTCTCTGCCAGCCACATCTTCAGCTTGGCCTTGGCCTTACCTGTGCTTGACAGTTTCAAGTACACATCTTTATTTGTTTCCTAGGGAAATGAGTAACAGAGTGCCATAGAAATTTTGTTTATTCTCATTGGAGTATAATTGCTTTACAATGTTGTGTTAGTTTCTGCTGTACAATGAAGTGAATCAGCTATTATTGTTGTTTAGTCAGTAAGTCATGTTTGACTCTTTGTGACCCCATGGACTGTATGTAGCCCACCAGGCTTCACTGTCCATGGAATTCTCCAGGCAAGAATACTGGAGTGGGCTGCCGTTTTCTTCTCCAGAGGATCTTCCTGACCCAGGGATCAAACCCACATCTCCCACATTGGTAGGCAGATTCTGAGCCACATGGGAAGCCCACAAATCAGCTATATGTATACATATATCCCCTCCCTCTTACACCTCCCCCCATTCTACCCCTTTAGTGACCACAGAACACTGAGCTGAGTTCCCTATGCCATACAGCAGCTTCCCACTAGGTATCTATTTTACACATGGTAGTGTATATATGTCAGTCCTAATCTCCATCGTCTGACCTTCCCTTTTCCCACCCCCCCCCCCCACCCCCCGTGTCCACGTGTCTGTTCTCTGCTTGGCATCTCTATTCCTGCCCTAGAGCTGGGTTCATCTGTGCCATTTTTCTAGATTCCATACAAACAAGAAACAAAATGTGGTCATTTGTAGAGATGTGGATAGACCTAGAGTCTGTCATACAGAGTGAGGTAAGTCACAAAGAGAAAAACAGATACCCCATATTAACACATAGAAATTTATTGTCTCATAGTCTGGAAGTCTTGAAGCCCACAATCATGGTGTCGGCAGGATCAATTCCTTCTAACAGCTGTGAGGAAGAATTTGTTCCAGGCTCCTCTCCTTGGCTTGTAGTTGACCACCTTCTCCCTGGGTCTCTACATGATGTTTTTTTCTGTGTACCTGTCTGCATCCAGATTAATCCTTTCTGTAAGGACACCTGTAATGTTGGTTAGGGCCCATGTTAATGACCTCATCTTAGCTAATTACACCTGCTGCAACCCTGTTTCTGAAAAAGGTCACATTCTAAATACTGGGGATGAGACTTCAACTTATGAATTTAAGGGGGATACAGTTCAACCCATAACAATGTCTTTGTCCCCAACTAGACTGCAGGTCCTAGCCAGGAGGGTCTCAGTAAGTACATGGCAACTTTATTTGGAAGAAAGTGAACAGAAATAAGGAGTCATCAGGAGGTGCCTGCAAGAGGAACTGTGTGGTATCACCCCAGTGATATTCCCTCATCCTTGTCAGTGACCTTGGGCTGGCCAGAGTGGAGAAGTTAGATGAAGGTTGTTAACCAGATAACAACCTTACTTCTTTCCAGCAGGGACAGGAAAGGCATTCTCCTTGCCATGGCATTCATTGTCTTCTCGGGGAAGCTACATTAGTTATCCCAGGATTCTGAGAGCCCCAATGAGGGCTGGGGCAGCCCCTGGAGTGACAGTTCACGCAGGTCCTGCGGAAGCCTGAGGTGGAACTCAGAGAAGATATGACCATTCTCCATTGTTACAGGTGAGGAAACCAAGGTTGAGAGGCTGAGCAGGTTGTCTGTCTTTGGGCTAGGGTGACAAAGCTGAGCAGAACCCAGGTGTCCCGACTTCCTGTGAAGTGCTTTTATCCCCCATGAAGCTTTCAGTAAGCCATTTGTCTTCTCTTGGGCTCACCGTCCTCAGTGTAATGTAGCAAGCACCAGGGTACGCCATAGACCGTGCTGCCTTGAATCCATGGATGCCCACAGCCTGGGAGGAGGGCAGTCTCCAGGAGCTGATCAAAGAGAGTACCCCACACTCCTGGTTCTTCAGCAGACTGTCCCGCCTCGGACCTGGGAGGACTCCCTGAGTTCATGTTCAGCCACAGAATTTGCTTCTGGCTCTTCACACCTCATGCCAGACTCCAGTCTAGCAGCCAAAACAGGATACTTTCATATTCCACACTGCCCTATGCTTTGTTGAAGATTTTTAAAAAGTAAAATCAATGTGCATGTCTATAAATAGAGTGTAAGTTCCTTTGAGAACCCCATCCTTCATCTCTAGCCTGGCTGTAGTGCTAGTGCGTAGAGAAATAAACATACCACCTACATTTATGGAAGAGCCCCTCCCTGCAGTGATGGTTGGATGGGAGGGAGAGAAATCTGAGTTGATGAATCTGTTTCTTTTCCCTCCTACCAAAGTCTACTCTTAGGTTTGCTTTAGAATAAATTCCTCCCTTCCCTTGCCTGACCTCCCTTCAGCTTCCAGACAGTGGACCTGAAAAGAGCACTTTACTTTAGGGAAGAACATTAAATGACTCTAAAACCAAAGGATTGTCAGGTTTTCTCCCCTCAAGGCCTCTTAGGAATATCAAGGGTTTCCTTTAAATTTTTATTTTATTTTAAACATCCATTCCAAGGCAGCCCAGAAAAAGAAGCAGCAGGAGATGAAGAAGTGAAACCCTACCAAATCTTCAATGTGAGTCTTCACTGTAAACCCAGTTTTCCTTACTGGAACACCAAAGCAAACATGATAAACATGATCAAAAATGATGCCATTTGAAAAACTCATTAGTACATCTGGGAATCCCCATGGGAAATTTCAGGGAATCAGAGGCTTCTGGGAAATACATGATTCATAGAAAAGGAATTCACCATTTTCTCCCTGAAGAGACCATCTGAGGAATAATGTTCATGAGTGCAAATTTCATGTCATGTCTGGGTAGGCTCTGGGAATCCTAGCAGAGTTCCTGGCAAGTAGTAACTGCTCAACTGATGTTTGTTAAATGAATAAACAAGGGCCCTACTTTGAGATGGTTGGATGGCATCACCGACTCAGTGGATATGAGTTTAAGCAAACTCCAGGAGATGGTGAAGGACAGGGAAGCCAGGCATACTGCAGTCCATGGGTTCACAAAGAGTCAGACATGACTGAGCGACTGAATAGCAACTTTCTACACACAATAAATCTGGGGATGGATAGAGAGATGAGGTGCCCTGAATAAGATAAAGACCTTTATCACTACTTGTATTTTTCTGCAGTTAATTATGAAAGAGAATGTGTTCAGTTACTCAGCCATGTCCAATTCTTTGCAACCCCATGGACTGTAGCCTACCAAGCTCCTCTGTCTGTGGGATTTTCCTGGTAAGAATACTGAAGTCAGTTGCCATTTCCTTCTCCAGGGGTCTTCCTGATACAGGAATCAAACCCACGTCTCCTGAGCGTCTCCCGCATTGCAGGCAGATTTTTTACTGCCGAGCCACAAATCTAATAGTAAAATCAATTGTTTTCATTTTCTCTATTTACTGTCTCTGACCAGATTTGTGGAGGCCCGATGCTACCAGTATGTTTTGTGTTGCTTGATTGTCCCATTTAATGTGGTTTACTCTGGTTAATGATGGAAAACTGCTCTCCTGCTCTCTGCCCCAAAGAGGACGAGAATTTCATGCTCAAATCTCAGACATGTTTGGCTACTCAGCATCTTATAGGAAAATGTAGTTGGTTGGGAGATAGGAGATGATTTCTTGAGTCTTTTTTTATTTCTTAGTATCTCTAATTCTCTGGACAACTCAAGGAGTTGACGTGACTATAGACTTGGTACATTTGTGAACAAAACCTCAAAATCTAGAGCTGTCTCTTGCAAAACCTGAGCAAAGTTTCCAATTTGCTATGGGCATTTCCAGTGAGTGTCAGCATGTGAACAGGTAGAGTTGGGGTTCTCAGCTTTCTGTAACTTATGTCGGGAAAGCTGTTTGCTCGAAATTGTCTTTCTGACACTGCCCACATGTATTAAGGTATTATGAAAGGAAAGTGGGCCTTGAAACTGCCAGGAGTGATTGTCAAGATATTTAACAACATTTCTGGCCTGGGCAGGGCCAGTCAGAGGTTTTCTTCTAGCTCTGAGGGAGAGGGACAAGTGAGCCAGGGCAAGGAGGAGAGACATCGGAGAGGACAGGGGTTTGAGTCAGCAGCTAGATACCAACTGAAATGAAACCAGCTCAAAGTTTATACAACTGGGGTGACCACACAGAGGTGTCCCAGTAGAATAACTGCGTAACAGTAAGAAAGAACTAGACCAATTAAATTTCTACTACCCACCCTCTGGCAATGGTCCTCAAACTGTCCGCACAGTAGAATCCCCAGAGGACCTTTCAAAAATGCCAAAGCCCAGGCCATAATTTCTGGGTTGGAACCCAGTGTCTTTGAAGCTCCAGTGTGCAGGCAAGTTGAGACTCCTGCTCTCGGACGTTAAGTTAGTTTTTATATCTTTTGGACACAGGAGTCCTTCTCAGTAAAAAGTAGACAATACCCAGCTCATCAGCTGAGAAAATCAAATGAATATATGCAGTGCCTGACATGTAGCAGGTGCTCACTAATGATTTTCCTTTCTCTTTTCCCTCTAGAATGATTTATTTTCCTTTGTCACTTGTTTTGAAATATCACCATTTGGACAAACAGTTAACCACTTTTTGAAATGGAAATGGTCCTGGAAGGGCTTGGGGCTCTTAGTCATTTATATCTTTGTGTGGGTTATTGAAGGTGATGCCTCTTCAAAGCCAGTTGACATGAGATGAGCTAGGAGGTGGGGATTCTAACTGCAGGAGTTAGTTGAGCCTGAGGAGTCATGAAGATTCCCCTGTGTTCCTGACACTGTAGAGTAGCAGCTGCTTCAGCCTCCTGTGGAGAACATAACCTCAAACTCACGGCTGCCTTGTTCTTCTCCAAAGCCCAGTTGAAGAGAGGGTGTATTTGTGAAGGATGGCCTGTTCCTCTGGTGAGGCACTCACCTTTAGGTTCCACCAGTTTTAACAGGTCTGTGACTGGGGTTCAGGACTCTGGGAATGGGAGTCCCAGGCAGCATTTGTGTATTTGTGTGAACTGTCCGTTTCCTCCCAGCTTTCTTGACTCTTGAAACGAATTTCCACACCCCACCCAACCTCCAAATGTAAGAATTATTATTTTAACATATTCTTGGAAGAAGCTGCACCCCACCCCCCACCCCCCTTGGGCACGCTCTTTCTGAATGGTCCTCTGTGGAACTGTTCTGCTGAATTGCACTTGGGCGTGATACGCAAACTTATATTGGTGAACAACTGAAGAAGTGACCCTTGAAACTCTTGTAATAAGGCTGTTGTTGATTTGTGGGTTATATTGTGCTGTGTGCATTCCTAAAGGAGCAAGAGAGATACTTCTTCCCAGCCACTGGGCCGTTGTTTAAATCTTATGGACACTTCCTTTGAGTCTTTGGCTTCCAGAAAACTTGGAGCGTAAAGGAGGTTTAGAAATAAATTTTCTCTGGTGAAATGAGTGAAGTTCAAGATGTGAGGGTAGCCAGAACAACCTAGGGGGCACCTCTGCCCTGAGTGAACGAGGCACAAGGATTGGTGAGGGTCCCATTTAGGGAAAAGTACCCTTATTCAAGCACTGGGGTTGGTACTCACTGGATGCTCAATGCTGGCACAAAGTAGGTGCTAAGTAAACGCTTTGCTGAATGAAGGTGGTGCTCCACAGAGCTCTTGAAGCTGTGTTTCCTGCCAAAGTGGGGAGATTTTCTGGCCTACCTTTGTGTTTCACTGTTATTTGGATCTCAAGGCAGGCTGTTTTGTGAACCCACCTCTGCCCAGAGATCCCTGAAGTAAAACCTCTCTCACTGTTCACTCCCATCCTCCTCTCCCCCACTCCTTTTTCCCTGGTCTTCTGGCCTGGAGTGTGGTCTGAGTGACAGGCCAGCGCTGAGCTGGTAGACTTAACCACTTGCAGCAAAACCATCCTTCCTGCATCCAGCTCCATATTTTCTCTGCCTGGAGGCCTTTTCTCATGCAGATCACTCCTGAGGCCTGGGCTCTGCAGTTGAGTCACTAGACTCAGGTCTCAGCTCTGGCTCTGGCTCTGTATGGCAGCTGCAAGACTTGCAGCAGATGATTGACCTTCAATCCTCAGTTTCCTCATCTGTGATACACAAGTAGTGACAGTACTTTCCATGTAGATGTGGTATGAGACCCTATTAGACGGAGTGATGCAGCCAAAAACTGAGCAAAACCCACTGCAGTCTGGCATTTGGACTAGGTGTTCGTTCAAGGTTTCTCGAGGACACTGAAGAAGGAGGAAGCGTGGCCTACACACAGTGAAACTTCCTTAAAGTTCTCATTTCTCCCTCTCACCCAAGTTCCAGCCTCACAGCAGCTACCTTTTCTCTGTCTCCAGATGTTACCCAGTATTGGGATCATTTTATGTAGAAGGAGTTCCCTTTTGACCACTAGCTTCTGCATTTTTACCATTTTTTCAACAAACAAAGCACTCTTCCCCAAGATCCATTCTCTGCAGAGAAATTATATATACCTTTAACAATTTTTGTTTCAGTTATAAGTTTAAAGCATTGAACTTTGCCAAAATTCTGAAGCTGATATCCCTTTAAAATTGCTATTCATTTTTGCTTATTTTTAGTTCTTAACTCTGGCTGCACCTAAGAATAGCCTGGGGAACTTTTCAAACAATCCCAGTGTACCCCAAGATCTGCTTCAGACCAACTGAATCAGAATTTCCCAGACATGAGGGCTTTTCTGGTGGCTCAGTGGTAAAGAATCTGCCTGTCAAGCAGGAGGTGCATGTTTGATTTCTGGGTTGGGAAGATCCCTTGGCAAAGGAAATGGCAACCCACTCCAGCATTCTTGCCTGGGAAATCCCATGGACAGAGGAGCCTGACAGGGGCTACAGTCCATAGGATTGCAAGAGTCAGACATAACTTAGTGACTTGGCTCTTATCCTTAAAATGTGGTCCACAGATGAGTGTCTTGGGCATCAGGTGGGAGCTAGTTAAAATGCAGAATTTCAGACTTCTTCCATATTGATCAGAATCTGTATTTAACAAGATCCTTGGGTAATGTGAATGCACGATGAGAAGCACTGCTTTTGGCCTTAATCTGTGGGTGAGATGAGAATGGCCAGCAGTGGATGTAAGTACTTTCTTGGAGGCATTAGTACCAGGACAAATCAGTGGCTTCCTGATAAACTACCAGAGGTCCTGAACAGAGGGTCTGAGGTAGGTCCCCACCTCTGTATGTTCACCATGCTCCTGGGGGGATTTAGAGTAGGGGTCCCCAACCTCTTTGATATAATGCCTGATGATTTGAGGTGAGCTGCTGTAATAATAATAGAAATAAAGTGGACAATAAATGCAGTGCATTTGAATCATTCCCAAACCATCCCCTGCCCATCAGGTCTGTGGAAAAATTATCTTCCACAAAAGTGGTCCCCAGTGCCAAAAAGTTTGGAAATTCTGATTTAGGGGGTTATCAGCCAGATGTGTGTACATTGCCCAGGGAGAAGGTTCTCAGCCTTGACTGGGCATTGGGGTCACCTGGGGGACTTAAAAATAATCCCTATGCCCAAGACTGCAGCTCAGACCAATTAAATAAGAATCTGTGGAGGTGAGATTCAGGTATCAGTGATGAAGGTATCAGATAATCAGGTCATTTCAATGGGTAGGTAATCCTGAGAACCACTGCTAGAGCTTTCTGATTCTTATCAAGCCTATCTGAAAACAAAAATGTTATCTGAACATTATGTTCCAGAAGAATTTACTTTGTATGAAAGTCAAAACCTTAAAGTCCAAGAATAAATCATTAATTGCTGCTCAGTGAACTCAGTGTGGGCAGAATAGCCTTCTCTTGACCATCCCTACCTAGACTTCCCATCACCTTGCAAATATCCTATGTCATCTCTTCTCTGTTGTTGTTGTTGTTCAGTTGCTCTGTAGTGTCTGACTCTCTGCAAGCATCAGGGTCTTTTCTAATGTCAGCTTTTTTCGTCAAGAGGCTCTTTAGTTCCTCTTCACTTTCTGCCTTAAATGTGGTGTCATCTGCATATCTGCGGTTATTGATATTTCTCCCAGCAATCTTGATTCCAGCTTGTGTTTCATCCAGTCTGGCATTTTGCATGATGTACTCTGCATATAAGTTAAATAAGCAGAGTGACAATATACAGCCTTGATATACTCTTTTCCTAATTTTGAACTAATCTATTGTTTCATGTCCGGTTCTAACTGTTGCCTCTTGACCTGCATACACGTTTCTCAGGAGGCAGGTAAGATGGTCTGGTATTCCTATCTCTGTTTAAGAATTTTCCATAGTTTATTGTGATCCATACAGTCAAAGGCTTTAGAGTAGTCAATGAAGCAGAAGTAGATTTCTTCTCTATTAACCCTGTTATAGTCTATCTGTTTAGAGATCTCTGTGCTGGGGGAAAATGGCTTTCAGTAAAATCTGTCCTGGGTTTGGCCTCCCCAGCACGTGCCCTGCAGCCAGACATCACGACAAGGGGGCAGATGCTAGGAGATAGGTGTCAGTACCAGACTTTTCTTTCTTTCTTTTTTTTTAATCTCATTGGAGTATAGTTGATTTACAGTGCTGTGTTAGTTTCAGGTATACAGGAAAGTGAGTCAGTTATACATAAATCCGCTCTTTTTTAGATTCTTTTCCCATATAGACCATTACAGAGTATTCAGTAGAGATTCCCGTGCTACATGGTAGGTCCTTATTAGTTATCTATTGCATATATAGTGGTGTGTATATGACAGTTACAGTCTCCCAATTTATCTCTCTCCTACCTACCCACGGAAAACCATAAGCTTATTTTCTACACCAGTAACTCTTTGTTTTGTATATCGGTTCATTTGTACCAATTTTTTTTAGATTCTGCATTTGTGATATCATATGAAATTTGTCTGACTTACTTCACTCAGTATGACAATCTCCAGGTCCATCTATGTTGCTACAAATTGCATTATTTTGCTATTATTTATGGCCAAGCAATATTCCATTGTATATATATACCACATTTTCTTAATCCACTCCTACTTTGATGGCTGTTTTTAGGTTACTTCCATGTCCTGGCTATTATCAATAGTGCTACAGAGACTTTTCTCTCTTCTGTATCAGACTCCACTCAGGCCCCGCTAATACTCCCCTACACCCCCTCACCCTGCCCCCATCTGTTTATTTCCCTAGGGAATATGCTGACAGCCTGCCCTTTGGTGCTGAATTACCAGAAAAAGATAAGCTGAGCATTTGGGTGAGAAATTTCAGAGGTGGGCAGTGGCCCATTCTACCCCCACCTGCTAGGTCACAGCTGGGTTCCTGCAAGGAACAAATGTTCTTCCAGAGTCCCAGTCTTCCTTTTCTCCCTCATGACTGCCAGAGGTGGTGGTGAAGTCTTGGCCCCAGCTCAACTCCAACTGGAAATAGCTCAATACTAGGGATGGTCCCTCAGAAAGTTTCTAGGAATGAAGTAACATGCAGGGAAATGACCTAGAATCAGTATATTTTTACAGTTTTGTTAAGGTATAATTGATAATAAACTGTACACATTTATAAAGTGTGTAATTTGATGTTTTGACATATATATACCTGTAAAACAATAACTGAAATTAAGGTAATGAAAATAATTTTTTTCTTTATTTTCTGAGTAAATGAACACAAATCTCTAAAATTCTGCTAAAGAAGTATGTGTATGTGTGGTGTGTGCGTATGTGAGTTTAACTGCTTTGAATTTTGGCAAATATATCTTTAAAAAACTCAGATGTAGAGGATTTTTTGAACTTCAAACAAAATTGTAAATCACAAATCACATATTCTACAAACTATTCTTTTTTTTATTATTTCTATGTTAGCTCATAAGGAGTTTTTAATTTCAACTATATTATTTTATGGTTTATAAAAACTTTGGCATATACTACCATATTTCTTATGGTGTGATTTTATTGCCACCAAAGCCCTTAAATGTTAATTATTCTAATTTCTATTTTAAAGCTAAAGAATGTAAAAGGACTTGGCTAGGATCACACAATTAGCGCAGCCAAAGATTTCTGATCACTGATCCCCAGCTCTGTGTTTTCTGTAGCATACCATGTAATCACTCATGGGTAAGAAAGAGAGGCATAAAAACCCAAACAATTAATTAAAAAAAAATCTTCAAACAGCTTTGACATTTATTTTTAAGGTGAAGATTTATTTTGCCATGGAACATCATCGTTTTTGCACCATGTGTGAATAAGTGAACTTTGGCGTTTATGAATTCTGTTAGAACCTTGTGATACTTTTGATGCATTGGCAATTAGCCTAGAAGGTAAAAGGCCCCAGTAATATCCAGACAGTGTCAATTGGCTTTCTTTTTCTTTTGGGGGGATTTAAGATTTTTCGAACTAAACTCCATCCTTCCTTTTTTTTCCTCTTTTTGAAAATAGAAGTTGTGAATAATACAGTAGGACCAATGACCACTGGGAGGCTTTTCACATGCTACTGTAACATTCTAGATAGTTAATTTAGAGAGAAAGCCCTTTGCTTTAGGGGAAATGAGAAAATATCTATCTTCAGTGTCTAAAATAAAGGCCAACTAAGAAGAACAAGAATGTTTAACCCTGAAAGTAATCAGATCTTAGGATTTTAGAATCCCAAGATCCCAATGAATTAGTAGAAAATGTTGCAAGCTGGAAGGACCTTGGTGACTCTTATAGTCCAATCTACTGATCTTACAGTGTGTACAACTGCAGTCCAGAGAGGGGAGGTAGTTTTTCTAGAGTTGTGCAACAGGTTAGCTAGCTGCAGAGCCAAGCTTAGCACAAAAGTGTCCTGACTCCTGGACATCTCCCCACTGGATCAGCGAGCCTTCATCTTTCTTCAGTTGTGAGGAATCCTTTTTGGGGAAGTCAAAACCATTTCAGAGATACTCATGTAACACTTGCTGGGTAATGATTGGTTGAGAAAATAGGTGATGAGAAAAAGCCACTGTGAATTCATTAATTATTTTAATTTCTTTTATATGATGCCACCTTTTCCCATAGGCAGGGGGAAAGAGCCATGAATCCCCAGGTGGAGATGGGGATGTTGCTCCTGCTTACACCTGACAATGCAGTCTCACCATGCAGCTGGGCTCTGCTGGCCTGCAAGTTCCACTGAGAGACATGATAAAGTCCTACAGACCAAGAACTGCCACTGGAGAACTGGAGATGTGCTAACTGCTGAGGCTACAGGTTGTTGGCAAAGGAGCTTGATGTTGACTACCAGGGGAGGTCCAATTATTGAACCAGAGGCAGATTATAGGGATTAGCAGGTGTGCCAATGATCTGTTTCCCACTTTTCATGCTCATCTTGACTAAGG
Source organism: Okapia johnstoni (assembly GCA_024291935.2). Classification (NCBI taxonomy): domain Eukaryota; kingdom Metazoa; phylum Chordata; class Mammalia; order Artiodactyla; family Giraffidae; genus Okapia; species Okapia johnstoni. Next base: position 46,999,814 of record CM044307.1, on the reverse strand, counting down.
GAAGGTAATCTGCCATGACCCAGCTAAAGAATCACATTTGCTTTAACTCAGTTATGACCCTCCTCTTCCCCCTTGCTAGATATTTGATTTTGCAGTCTTCAGTGTAGCAGGAGTGGTCCTGTGATGTGGTTCTGGTCAAGAAGATGGAAAAAACGTTGCTGGAAGCTCTGAGGAAAGCTTTGGCTTTGCTGATGAAAAGTCCAGCTGTAGCTGGTATCACTCCCTCTCTAGATTTCCTGCCGTGAATGTGGCCAGGATGTCCATGGTGACATCTTCTGATCATGAGGCAAAGGGCAAGAGTGGAATGGAGGTGTGACCCAGAGATCTGACCCTGTAGCTAAACCAACCCCAGAAATTGCTTTCAATTTCTTGTTATGTAAGAAAAATGAATCCCTATTTATTTAAGCCACTGTTAGCTGGATTTTCTATTATTTGCAGCCAAAAGATCTCCTGATAGCAAAAGCTAGAGTCACCCCATTGGGGAAAAACTGAAAGAAACTTAGAAGAGGGGAGAAATAGATGTTAGTTACAGCCTCGGGATCAACTGTAGAATTAAAAGCATGGTCCCTACCTCCTTTTCAGGTATACACTCCCCTCTTTGATAATGTATCTGAAAATTGAAGGATTTTACCCCCTTTTCCTCCAACATTTTTTAAAAACAAGATGGATGTTATTATTTTAGCTATTGCTAACTTGAGAATATTCTGTTTTCCTCCCACTATATTTATCAGGTGTGTTGGTGGTGATTACATTCATTATTTGCCCTGAGTTTGCAAAATGATGAGGAATAATCCCTAGAAAGGATAGCAGAGGGAACACAAGAGGATTGAGTATCATGAGGAGATCATGGGTTTAACACTGAAAAATAGCTTAATAAGTGAATGCATGACCTGGTCATTGCACACAGTACCTGCAGGATGCATGCCTTTGGTGGTCTCCTTGCTGGGAGCAGATGAGTTGTGTGCAGCTGTGTCTGTGTGATGAGTTAGATACACAGGGTTGGATCTGTGAAGACAGAAGGGTGTGTTGCACATGTGCAGTCAGGGGCTTGACATGTTCCACATTCTCTGGAGCAGAAACTCCATGGCCCACAGCCACCTGCTCTGAAATGGAGCTTTAGCTGGTCTTTCACAGGAGAAACCACTGCCTCAGTCATGGGAGGTTGCCTGACTCCAGGACAACCAGTCTTCACATGGCCTGCTATGGCCTTAATATAGCCTGCTACGTAAAAGTGGCCTCAATAAACAGATTTTCTCTCTTGGAAGTCTTAACCGAATGTTCAAAAGAATTTGCTACCTGGGGATAGAAGAGTTACGATGAGGTGGCTGAATCACATTGATGTCTGGGTGCTAGTAGATCTAGATAGTCCTTCCTTCCTGGCTCTGTGAGCCATGATGGCCTCTGTTCCTGAGTATGCATGTGTGAAGGTTGGTTTATGCCAACTTGGCTAGGCTATACTACCTGGGTATTTAATCAACTTCTGATCCAGGTTTTGCTGTGAAGATATTTTGTAGATGTGGTTAACATTTAAAATCAGCTGAATTTAAGTTAAGGGGGTTCTGTCTCGATACTGTGGTTAAGTTTCAGTCAATCAATTGAAGACCTTAAAAGCACAAGTTGAGGTTTCCTCGAGAAGAAATTCTGCTGTAAGATGGCAGCATCAACTCTCGCTTCTCTTTCTCTAGACAGCCCTGACTGATACCCCTTGAAACTCTACCTTCTGTATCACTCCATGGTACTGCTACCAAAGAGCCTTTCTCCCTTTGTTCCTTAAAATCAAAAGAACCTACACAAAAGCTCAGTAGTGTCCACTACCTTTGTGAAATGGTGCTTATAGTAGTGGGAGACCTAGTGATTCAGTCTACAGTTAATGCTTGGTGCACCTGTGAATTCTCAGAATACCTCCAGTCTCCAGGAATTGGGAAGAATGAATTGACTTGCTCCATCTTAGTAATAGGATTTCATTAGCTGCCTTTGCTCCATACACCAGAATAGTAGGAAATAGACACATGTTCAGGGAAGAAGCACTATTCTTCCAGGATTACTTAGTGAAAGTTGCTTAACCTTGTACTTCCTTGTTAAGAGAATGAGCAGCCCAATCCATGGTGGAGTAGTCAGGGACTCTTAGTTCAGTTCAGTTCAGTCACTCAGTCGTGTCTGACTCTTTGCAACCCCGTGAATCACAATGCGCCAGGCCTCCCTGTCCATCACCAACTCCCGGAGTTTACCCAAACCCATGCCCATCGAGTCGGTGATGCCATCCAACCATCTCATCCTCTGTCGTCCCCTTCTCCTCCTGCCCCCAATCCTTCCCAGCATTAGGGTCTTTTCCAATGAGTCAACTCTTCGCATGAGGTGGCCAAAGTATTGGAGTTTCAGCTTCAACATCAGTCCTTCCAATGAACACCCAGGACTGATCTCCTTTAGGATGGACTGGTTGTATTATCTTGCAGTCCAAGGGACTCTCAAGAGTCTTCTCCAACACCACAGTTCAAAAGCATCAATTCTTCGGTGCTCAGCTTTCTTCACTGTCCACCTCTCACATCCATACATGACCACTGGAAAAACCATAGGATATTTCCACTTTGAATTATCCCTTACACCCCTGCCACCCAGGGGAGATGCTCCCTGCACTGGAGACATGCCTACTGCCCTTCCTGTCTGAAGCTCAAATTTGTCCCTTCATTGGTGTCTGCCCTCTAATTACCTGTGTGCCCAGATCAGTTCATTGCTGCCTGTGACTTATTCTCTGATTTTTATGCTCGCATAGAATGAAGGAGAAAATGATCATGGATGTCCGGCAAGCTGTAGGGACAAGGGATGAAAAATGACATGGGATGCTGCTCTGGGTGGTGATCAAGAACTAGATACTAGAATTCTTCTGCAAGAAGAATAAAGGTAGATGTTGGGGTTGTGGGAGCAAGAATCATCAGAAAAGGAAGCCCAGGAAGACAAACTTCACCTATTTTATTTCCCTCTTTGGGTTTCCAAAAGGCCAGAGCAGTTTTAAGCTCAAACACAATAACCACATTGATTATAATGATTGGCATTTGGCCTTTTTCTTTTTTTTTTTTCATATAGCTCTTATTAGTCCTTTAAAAAATGCTTTATTAGTCATTTTAAGAAACAAATGCACTGATAAATTTGCTATTGTATAAGGGAAATATGACAGACTAGAAATAGGAAAGAGCCCGGTTTTGGAGCTGGACTCATTCGTATTTGAATTCAGACTCTGTCATAGGCTGTGTGGTATTGGTCAAGTTACTTAACCTCTCTGAATTTCTAATTTAATACCTGCCCTGCAGGAACTTGATTAGGACTCATGGTGAGTCTATGTAGAGTGTCTGGGAGACCTGTCACACTGCCTAGCAGTCTGCAGTAACAGCAGAGAGGTAATGAGCGCTCACAATGCTACAGGTAATGCCCTGAGCACATTAGCACACTGGACACAGAACCAGGTCCTCATGGCCTCCATTCCTTCTGCCACTCTCCCCTCCAACCTCCCATCCAGAGGCCTTTCTAAGGAAACACCCGGCAGAGCAGAACTTGGGCCTCACCCCATCTCCTTAAGAACTGATACCTGTCCGAGGCCTCACCTGGGCTCTACAGCTGCAGCCATAGGAAGCATAGGTGGCCAGGGGATATGACCAGGCCTCGTTGCTGATCCTGACACAGACTCAGGGCTAGCAGGTAAGGCCAGTCACCTCTCAGGGGAGTCCTGCCTGAAGTGGATGAAGTTGTGTTATGAACCAGGGCCTATGGTTGGTCAAGGCTCCTCAGAAAGCCCAGCCCATTCCCCTGGCAACTTTCTATCTGCACATGGAGTGGCTTTTTGCCCATCACCTCTGAGGGCTGGGAAGACTGAATGCACAGGGCCTAGCCATGAAGCCCTACAAAGCACACAGCAGGGAGCACTGAGTAGGGCATCCAGGCTCAGCCCTGCGGTGAAGTATTCAGTTATCTCCTGGGAGGGACCCAGTACAGCTGGAAGGGCTCAGGTCAGAAGTGCTGAACGGAAGGACTAAGTTGGTGATGCAGACCTGGGCCTAGAACCAGCTGGGGAGTGAGGATTGTTGCCATATTGTCCCAGAGAAGCCAGGTGCCTGGTTGCCAAGGAACATCTGTGTTGGAATTGTATACGCAGGCCCAACAGAGCCAAATTCCTTAAAAGCAGTTTCTTTCGCCCAGATGGCTTCAGCAGCCTTGACAGAAGGGGGCTGTGTGTGTGTGTGGAGGTGGGTGGCATTCTCAATCTGAGCCTCTCCTTCTTTTTTAGGACTTTGTCCCTTAGTGACTCTTCCCAAGTTAAATTGTACTTCTTGCTTTTCTCAAGCACTTAACCAGGAAGGAGAGAAGATGGACTGTCAGCGAGGGAAATGTGTTGGAGATCATCCAGGATCACTTAGGTGGCAGCATTCCACAGTGACTCTCACTCCCAAATATCCACAGGCAAGGAGGGATGGATACATGAAATGCATAAATAATCCACGTGCCTGAGTTTAAGCCAGAGCTGCCCCTCCCCCAGGCCTGACCCATTGCTACACAGTGCTAACCCAAAAGAGATAGGGTTTATTCAATGCCCACTCAGAAATCTGAGAGTCTTGACTGCCTAAGGACATACAGATGGTGACTAGTAAGATGACAACTCTCTTTCCTGCCAAAGGCCTGTTTTTTTCTGGGAAGTTGAGACCTAGTAAAGTGTTCTTACATGTGAACAAAGGGAGAAAAGAAGCTATCCAGCGTGGTGGCCCTAGTTGAGTCCCACTGGGTTGGTTCTAATCAAAGGTGTTCGCCAGAACTGTCTGGGGAGACTTGACAAAATAAAGAGGTCGAGGCCCCACCCCATACCGACTAAATTAGAATGTCTAAACATTCCCTGAGTGTTTCTGATGGGCTGCTCAATTAAGGACCATGTTGTAGAGGAATCAGATTATTCAGTCCCCCTGAATATTAGATTATTCAGTCCTCCTGAATAATCTGATATGGGCTGTATTTCTCAGGAAGCTAGTTTTTCACTGATTGTTTATCTTCTAACAGAGATAGTAAGCCTAGGGGCATGTGTTCTGGAACCCAAGCACCTCCCACTTCCACCACCTTCTTTGGGCAAATTACTTAACCATTCTGCTCTTCAGTCTCCTCATCTGTAAAATGGAATGAATGACAATGCCTGCTGCAGATGGTTATTGTGAAGGCTGAGGTAATACATATCATTACCTAGAGTTTTGCAAATGATAATCAGCCTTACCCTGATGGACATTAGCTATTGTAATTATTAACACATTTGACATGATAGTTTCAGGTGTAAGATAGCATTGTTATTTCTGGGAGCCTCTGAGAGAGGTAGACTGGCATGCTATTTGTTTTTCTCCAACAAAAGTCCATTGGTTATCATCTTTGGAAATTCTTTTTAGCTGGAAAAGGAAGACACATTCAGGCAAATTGGTTCAGGTTCACAGGTGCAGACTGATCTGTAAATTAGCCTTGGCTAAAAATAAACCAGCTTGATCATTTCTGTTTCCAGTAATAGAGTAAATTAGATAGCCAGAATAATTTTCCCACCCCCAAACAACTGAAGTATTGAATAAAGTATATTTTTTTAAAAATCTTTAAAATTGCCTCTCTGAGCTGACATGGAGGTAAGAAATCCTCTTAGCTCCCAAACAAACTGAAACCAAGAACTCAGAGAGGTAAATGAATTCTAAAGCTTGCCTCCACCCTGGAAGTTTCTGCCAGATGCTGGCACCTTGGGCTACTGCTTTGGAGGTTGATGGGGATGGGATGGAGGATTTTAAGTCCAGAGCTTGGTCAAAGTAGGGTGCATCATAAGAGATCCTTAAATAAAGCTGGAATCCCAAGTGATTACACATGTTTTATGGTGAACACAGAAAGAGAAGCAAGAAAAGTTGTTGGTCTCAACCATGATAATCACTTGGACTGGGCATAAACTGACTCTCTCTTGCATTTGCAGTTCAAATTCATTCCACATGTGTGGCCCTAAATATCTAGGTGTGAACATTTAACATGTTCTCAGTTTGGTAATATCTCACATGACCAGCTGCATAAGCCCAAATATATTCTGGAGGAATTCTGCTGCAACTCAGTTCTCTCAGAATTTCCATAGACAATATCCAAGGAGAATGAGCAGCTCATAGTTAAACAAACAAACAAACTCAAAAACACACAAGGAAACAAAGTATTATGATTGAGAGAACTAGCAAAAAATAGAAATAATAATAAACAAACATATACTAGAAGTAGATCAACCAGAGCATTAGATGTTAGATTTATTGGACACAAGTAAAATAGCTATGCAAAATATGAACAAGCCTTGAAAATTTGAACAAGAAGCAAATAGACTTGAAAAAGAACCAGCCAAACATAACTTCTAACTCTTAACTTAAATCTAAATAAACCTTAACATATAACATGATTAAAATGTCATATTTTCAGGGAAAAAAATATTAGGAGTAAAATACCACACAACATAAGCACTGGATTAGGTGGGCAGATAATTGGAATTAAGGAAAAAAGTTGACGACCTTGACTTTTTCAGGAGGGGGTTAAAATAGTAATTATAGAATTATTAAATTGTTAGAAATGCATTTTATAATTTTTAGGGCAAACCACAAAAAGGATATGGATATGATAAATTGTAAATGAATGAAAGACAAATGAAATACAAACAACAGCAATCTTGCTTAATTCAGAAGATGTGGGGTATGGGAGAAGAATAAAGAGAAACAAATATATACACATAGTAGGATGATAGAAATAAACTCAAATATATCAGTAATTACTATGAATACAACAGGACTTATGTCCTGAGTTAATAGACAAAAATCAATAACTTGAATGAAGAAATATTACCTAGATATGCTATTACATGAGATGCTTTTTAAACATAAGGATATAGAAATATTGAAAGTTAAAGGATGAAAAAAGATAAAATAAGCAAGTACTAATCAAAAGAAAAATGGAAAAATAATATCAGAAAAAAACAGACAACTCCCTGGTGGTCCAATGGTTAAGAATCCACCTTCTAATGCAGATGACAGGTTCAATCCCTGGTGGGGAACTAAAGATCCCATATGACACACGCATGCCACAACTATGCAGCCAAAATATTTTTTAAAAAAAGAAAAAAAAGCAGACTTTAAGCCAAACAGTTTTATGAGCAATGTCACCATATAATGGTAAAAGGCTTAATTTCCCCAAAATATATAATAATTCTAAACTTGTAAGACATAGGTATAGGTCTTATATATATATATATATATATCATACATAGCTATATGTAGATGTATATGACATATATGAAATACCATCTCATATATATTAGTAATAAGATAGATATTTAAAATATATATAATATATATTACATATATACACATGTAGTCTCAAAATACACAAAGCAAACAAATGACAAACACTACAAATGGAAGCCAGGCAAATCTATTGCACTAGTAGGAGATCTTAACACATTTGTATCAGAAATTAACAGACTAAACAGTAAGCACTAAACTAAAAAATCAGTAAGGATACAGAAGATTTAAAGTACGCATTAGTAAACTTGATAAAACGGGCAAATGGAGAACATTGGACTCTGCAGTTGGAGATTATTTCTTCTTTTTAAGCACTCATGGAATTTCCTATGAATAAATTTCAAACGTAATTAAGTTAGAAATAATAACAAAACATAATGAGAAACATCCTTATATTTAGAAATGAAAAGCACACTTTAAACAACTCATAGATCAAAGAAAATGTCTAATGGAAATTTACATACATAGAATTGAATATGATGTTTTAAAACTTCTGGAATGTAGTTAAAGCAAACTAAAAATGGAAGAAGTATTTGTTAATCTGGAAAAGAACCTCTTAAAAACCTACAGCAAACATCATTATTAATTGTCAAAAATTTAAGTTCAAGGAATAAGACAGAGATGCCCACTTCTAATACTCCTGTTCAACAATGTATATGAGGTCATAGCTGGGGTAGTAAAACAAGAAAAAGAAATGAAAAGCCTAAAAATTGGAAAGGAAGAAACAACTGTCACTATTTGTAGAAGTAGAAATTCCAAAATAATCTATATATGAATTATTAGGGCTAATAAGAATTCAACAAAATGTCTGCAAATAAAATTAATGTAAAAATTAATTGTATTTCAATATACCAGCAGTAATTAGAAACTACAAATTTAAGACACCACTTACATTAGCAATAAAAAATTAAGTGCTTAGTAAATACATTTTTAAAAGAGACGGAAGTAGAGATAAAGCTCTAAAACTTTACTGAAAGACTTTAGTACTAAAACCATGCAGACATACACCATGTGTACCACTGGAATTTCACTAAATCGATAGATCAAAAAATGAACGAGTTTACAATTTCATTTTTTGATCTATAGGTTTAGTGAAATTCCAGTAGGAGTTTTTATTTGCTTATTTTTTGGTAGAACTTGGCTAGAAGATTCTTAACTTTACACAGAAATTTAAAGGCCAGAGATAGTCAAACAATCCTGAAGAAGCTGCAGAAGGTAATAGGCCCTATTACAGATCAAAACTTCTATAAACTGTTGCAAATTGAACGATGTTCAACTTAAGAACTTTGTTATCAGAAGATACATTTAAGATAATGAACAAATGACACAATATGTAGCTTCAAGTGTATATAACTACAGAATATGTAACAATTCTTATGAAGCAATAAGAACAAAACAAATGACAAAATAGTGGGCAAAGGCATTTTACAGAAGAATACACATATGACTCACAATCACATGGAAAGATGCCCAATCTCATTATTTACCAGAGACTTACAGATTCAAACTACAATGATAAACCATTTTATACTAATAAATTAGCAACAACAAAGTTGATAATTTAGAGTGTTGAGGTTGTGCAAGGAACTTATTAACTGCTAGTGGTAATATAAATTGGTACAATCACTTTGATTAACAGGATAGCATTACTTAGTATTACCTGGTAAACTTGAACATCCACACACTCTATGTCCAGCAATTCCACTCCTAGCTGAAGAAACTATTACATATGTGTGCTAGGAGACATGCAAGAGTGTTCACAGCAGCATTGATCTTAGTGATTCCAAATTGGAAACGACTCAAATGCCCATTGACAAAAGAATGAATACATACATTCTGATATATTTGATTCAGTATATGAAGCAATAGGATACAGCTGTGAAAATGAATGCCCTACGCAGAGCTGCCCTCAAAAGCATGAAGGAATCTTAAAAACATAAAATTGAGCACAAGATGCAAGTCACAGATCAATTCCTAACAGTATGACTGGATTGATATAAATGTCAAAAAGCAAATTTAATTAGTCTGTTTTTTTTAGAGACAGATTCATGGGTGACAAGAAAAGAGAACCATTAACACAAAATCAGCCTAGTAAGGTTAGCAGGGGAAGAAGGAGAACGTGATGTGGAGGAGTCCTGTAGGGATTTTCAGGTTTGTAAGATTCTATACCTGCTTCTGTGTGTGCTCAGTCTCTCAGTTGTGTCTAGCTTTTTGTGACCCCATGGACAGTAGCCCGCCAGGCTCCTCTGTCCATGGGATTTTCCAGGCAAGAATACTGCAGTGGGTTGCCATTTCCTACTCCAGGGGATCTTTCCGACCCAGGGATCGAACCTGCATCTCTCCTGCATCTTTTGCATTGGCAGGCGGATTCTTTACCACTGGGCCACCTGGGAAGATTCTATTTCTATTCCCGAATGGTGGATATGTTACTGAGCCTTTCAAGTTGGGTCCCAACTATCATTCTCCTGCCTGGTGTCATTCGAGCCAACAGAATGACATCCGGTTCAGTTCAGAAGCAGAATAAAAGTTTAACACTTTGATCCAAGAATCGAGGGGTGCAAGCTCATGCTCTACAGCAGGGGTCCCAAACCTTTTTGACACCAGGGATTGGTTTTGTGGAAGATAATTTCTCCACAGGGTGTGTGTGGGGGAAGGGAATGGTTTGGGGATGATTCCAGCTCATTGCATTTATTATGCACTTTATTTCTATTACTATTACATCAGCTCCACCTCAGATCATCAGGCATTACATCCTGGAGGTTGGGGACCCGCTGCTGTATAGCACAGGTCCCCCCTGAAAGGCCGGGTGTCTCTGAGGTGGGTGAAGATAGGCGAGGGTGGAGTTCTCCGGGGTGGGCGCAGCTGTGCGGCTCAGGGCTCAGATTGCGACAGTTTGCAGCGTTGCCGCCCGGGATGCTGCGGCCATCTTGAATCGAAGCACTGCTCGGCGCTTCCGCACAGAGCTGGGGAGCTGGGGTGTCCGCTGGGCCATTTCCCAGAAGGAGCTCTGGTCTGAAGGGCCAGGATGAGCAAGTGAAACCAGACTAAGCACCAAAGAAGAAGGAAGGTTAGATTTTGTTCTGTCACTGATTTTATTTTTATTTCCTGGGAATTGTTAACGGACTTTGCCGAAGACAAATACACAGGTGTTGGTGTTGTTAGTGGTTTCTAAACGTTTTATGCCCTTCTTTTATACCCTTCTGCACAGGTCTCATCTGTGCGGTGGGATAGGTTGTATAGTTTGAGCAACCTGGAGTAGACTGGACAGATTTCCAGGATTGTAGAAACTCATTCCATCCTCAAAGTTTGTCCTGTTTTTTGATGTCAGCCTCTGACCTGCAGAGCAGAGCTGTAGGTAAGCTTCTTATACCCTTCTGTGTGTATAACATAGTTCATAATTAAAGCAAGGCAAAAAAAAAAAAAAGCCTTTAGCAGATAAAATTGAGATTATCAGCTGAACAAAAATTGTAGGGAGTACATAAAGAATAGCCAGGTGCTGTGTCTCCCATGAGGCAGCGGCCTCTCCCGGGGTCCACTTTGACACTCCCTGGTTCTGGCCTGACCCTCCTCACCCTGGCAAGGGAAAGGAAACGGCCTCTCCCCTCTCTCTCCTGTGTTAATGAGATTGCAAGTCTGGGTCAACTGCTTTGTCCAAGGTCACACAATTACTGAAGGTTCCAGGTCCACCGTTCATTTCTCATATTATTATGCAGTGTTTTATTTTATCCTTCCCGGGAGGGCTTCAGAGGAGAGCATATTAAAAGGCTACAATAATTAGCCTCACATTGTAACACCCTTGACTCCAGGCAAGCTTCTGTAGCAGAGAGGGAGACGTTTGGTTCAGCTTTTCTGGGATGGGTCTGAGAGTCTGGCTGGAAAGCAGGAGAGAATTTCCCGAAGATGCCCACTGTCTGTGTAGGGCTGCTTTGGGTCATTGTTGTTCCCAGTGGTATTTGAGCAATCACTGTGGACCTCAAGGAGGGCAAAGCATTGGATCTCATCTTTGCAGTGGGATAGGTTGTATGGTATGAGCAACCTGGAGTAGACTGGATTTCCAGGATTGTAGAATTACTCATTCCATCCTCATAGTTTGTCCTGTTTTTTGATATCAGCCTCTGACCTGCAGAGCAGAGCTGTAGGTGAGCAGGTGAGAATTGTAGGGGAGCAGATGATAGCTGCAGGTATGTTTCAGTTGAACAGGTGGGAGCTATAGGTGAATGGAGGCTCCTTTCACTGAAGTAGGGTAGGTCCCTAGTCCTGTTGCTGCTGCTGCTAAGTCACGTCAGTCGTGTCCAACTCTGTGCGACCCCATAGACGACAGCCTACCAGGCTCCGCCGTCCCTGGGATTCTCCAGGTAAAAGTACTGGAGTGGGTTGCCATTGCCTTCTCCCCTCTAGTCCAAGGAGCCTCTTTTCAATACCCCAAGACTCTATCCTCCTGTTTCTGCAGCTATTTTAGGGAAACAATCTTGTAATCCCTTCTAAAAAGTAGTTCCTTTCTGTTAAAACATGTGTAAAGTAGTGAAAGGTATAAAATGTGACCTCAGTAGGCCTTGGACATAACTGGGGGTCACCAGGCTGGTTAATGATGAAGCTTCAGGACAGTAAGTTCCTTGTTGCCTGCAGTGGATAGGGTGGTGGGGATAGCTTTTCCTTAACTACCATTCTGGTGATCCACCCCCAGCTGAAGATTCTCTTTTGGTTGATTATCAAGATTCTCACTTGAGTACTTGACAGTAATTTAAAGATCAGGAAGATAAACGAGAAAATTGTACAGTACCTACATTTTCCCTCAACAAAATCTTGTAGAGGTTTGCTTAGGCCCTGTTGGCTTCTTTACCTCTGCTACCCCTAGCCGAGAGCTGCCATCTGGACGTTCCCCCAGTGCGGGCACAACCCTGGGAACCCTGGACCACCTGCTGCACTTACCTTGCAAGGCCTATTGCCCTTGACCTATGAACATTTATTTCAGGTTTTTCCTTTCTGCTGATTAGCAAGGGAAGGTGTCATCATAGCCTTAATAATAAACCAGTAAACTTTAGAGGAGTATTTGGGCTTTGTAGAAGACTTGTTTAACCTCAAAAGACCAAGGGAGAACTGTATACTTAAACATGGTTAAGGGAGTCAGTTTTATGTTTATGAATCTAAATGTATTACAAGGTGTGATGATCAGTTTTATGTTCAGGCTAGGCTACAGTTGCTGGTTATTCAGTCAAACACTAATCTAGATATAGTTGTGAAGGTATTCTGCAGATGTGATTAAAGTCCATAATCAGTTTTCTTTAAATGAGCGGATTATCCTAGATAATCTGGGTGAGCTTGATTGAATCAGTTGAAAAGCCTTAAGATCAAAGGATTTACTGAAGCAGAAGGAATTCTGCCTGTAGACAGCAGCTCAGGCCCTTTGTAAGAGTCTCTCTAGCCTGCCCTTCCTGGTGGCTGCCCTGTTAAGTTCAGGTGTACCTAGTTATGAGTTAAATTGTGGTGGTGGTGGTTTAGTCGCTAAGTTGCATCCGACTCTTGAGATCCCATGGACTGTAGCCCGCCAGGCTCCTCTGTCCATGGTATTCTCCAGGCAAGAATACTGGAGTGAGTTGCCATTTCCTTCTCCAATTGTGACTACCTCCAAAATACAGGAGTTCTCACCCTCCATACCTGTTAATGTGAACTTTTTCGGAAATAGGATCTTTGTAGATGATCAACTTAAGACAAGGTCGTTAGGGTGGGCCCTAATCCAATATGATTGTGTCTTTATCGGGGGTGAAATTTGGACACAAAGACATGCATAGAGGAAAGATGACCTGCAGAATCAGGGAGAGGGAAGGACCGATATATACGTATCCATCTCCACATCCTACTGTGACTGTTTCTCTGTTAAAACACTGATGCACCAAATCAGGAGGAGTATGGCAATATCCCCTGGAGGAGGAAATGGAAAACCCACTCCAGTATTCTTGCCTGGAGAATCTCATGGACAGAGGAGCCTGGCGGGCTGCAGTCCATAGGGTTGCAAAGAGTCGGACATAACTGAAGCGACTTAGTGTGCATACCACTTTTGGATGGTAACCCTAGGTTTGATCCTGGAAAACAAAGAGGATATTAGTGGGAAAACTGGTGAAACCCAAGTAAAGCCTGGAATTTAGTTAATGTACAACTGTTGATTTCTTAGTTTTGCTGAATGTATTGTGATTATATAGGATTTTAGCAATGGAGGAAGCTGTGCAATGGTACAAGGGAACTCTGTACTATCTGTGCAACTTTCCTGTTAATTAAACATGATTCCAAAATAAAACATTTGCTTTTAAAAAAGTAGCCCAGATCCAACACTTACCAGCTGTATGACCTCAGGAAACTTATTTAGTCTTTTGTTTATCTCTTTTTGGGGGGGGGGCGGTTAATAATACAACTGCTCATAAGATTGTCTTAAGGATTAAATGAGCTAAAACAAAACCACATAGATTGCTTACAACAGTGCCTGGCACAAGGTAAGTGCTTAATAAGGGTTAGCTCTAATTATAATATTTTTGTTTTATACACAACTTGTTCTCCATGGCTACTTGTTCATTGTGTGATCATCACATAGACAAGTGTTCTTCTGAATTGAATGTAGGCTTGTAAAAGACTTCCCGTTGGAAGATCAGAAGAAAAAGTGGAACCTCTGTTTACTTGCTGCATTTACTTCATTCTTTTAAGGAGTTTTGATCTGCATATGTGCTATAATACATATCTTAATTTAGTATCAGCATAACATATGTCTTTTTTATTGATAGAGTAAATGATCAAAAAGGCCTAGGGACCAGTACTGTGCTCTTAAGGCAGTGTACGTTCTTGCATCCTTGTGACCTTCTTTGGGCTCAAAGACACAGCCACTTAGGCAAATTAATTTTGCGTTAAGCCCTAATCCCTAACGGAGAAGGCAGTGGCACCCCACTCCAGTACTCTTTTGCCTGAAAAATCCCATGGACGGAGGAGCCTGGCAGGCTTCAGTCCATGGGGTCGCTAAGAGTCAGACACGACTGAGCCACTTCACTTTCACTTTTCACTTTCATACATTGGAGAAGGAAACGGCAACCCACTCCAGTGTTCTTGCCTGGAGAATCCCAAGGACGGGGGAGCCTGGTGGGCTACCGTCTATGAGGTCGCACAGAGTCGGACACAGTTGAAGTGACTTGGCAGCAGCTAATCCCTAAGCCATTTAAATCTGCTTGAAAATAATATTTAACTCAAAAGGCTGAAAATGTTGAGATTGACTCAATGTGTGTTTACAACCCAGTGTTTCTTCAGTCTGTATTACTTCAATTTGTTCTAATACTGGACAAAATCTTTTCACTTCCCTTTTTTTCCTTATAATTTGGTCTTTTTAAAAAAGATTTATTTATTTATTCACTTTTGGCTGTGCTTTGTTGCTGCACACGAACTTTCTCTAGTTGTGGTGAGCTGGGGCTACTCTTCGTTGCGGTGCATGAGCTTCTTATGGTGGTGGCTTCTCTTGTTGCTGAGCACAGGCTCTAGGCATGTGGACTGCAGTAGTTGCAGTGTGTGGGCTCAGTAGTTGCGGCTTGTGGGGCTCCATAGTTGTGGCACACGGATTTTAGTTGCTCCATAGTACGTGTGGCCAGGATCAGACTTGTGTCCCTGGCATTGGCAGACGGATTCTTAACCACTAGAACACCAGGGAAGCCCTCCACTTACTTCTGAGAATCTAAATTTTCTCTCTGGCTTCCACCACACTTTATTTGTTGCCTCACATAATAGCCTTTTCAAGTTATTTCAGCCACAGGAGATTTATAAATCTAGAGTGTTTTGGTTCTAGGTGGTGATTCATGTAGCAAGATAGAATGTTTTTTTTTTTTTTTAAAGCGTGGAGCAATGTAACTGACATTAATTTTTAGTTTTGTATGCATTCACTTATTCACATTCATTCAGAATAGTTTCTTCAAATTTTGTTTAAAAGTTCTTAGAGACAGTCAGTTTTTTAGACTCAAATCCTGTTGGTTTTCAGAACCTCAGTTCACATTCTACCACTAACCGGATGTGTGTCCTTGGACAGTTTTTTTCTTTTAACTGCTTTATATCCATTTCTTTATTTGAAAGACAGAATCTTTACCTTGCAGCGTAGTGTAAGGAATAGCGATGTATACGTGAAGCACTTGCATGTGTTTGGGTTGTGGTAGGTGCTTGACAAATAGGTAATTTTACTATTATTGTTGTTATTTTATTCCTATCATGCCAATCACTAGGATAGAGCTAGGAAAACAAAGACAGCTAAGGAAAATAAAATTCCTTTGCCTGTAAGGAAAATACACATACACACACCTAGAAATATTATTAATACTATTGATGCACTTGGTATAAAAGTAAATTGTAAATTAGTAAATTGTATCAATTTACTAATACCAAAAGCAAACATACAATGAAAAGCAACATCTCCTGGCCTACTTCACCCAAGCCCTAGGCCCTTTCTTCTAAGACAAACTTTATTAGCTGTTTCTTTTTCATCTTCTGTGATTCAGTCTGAAATTCAAAATAATAAGCTTATATTGCTGTTGCTTAGTTTTATCAGCTTTAGAACGTTCTATTTACTCCTTGTTATGATAGATGAGGATTTTGGTCACGTCCCTGTACTTCCCTAACCTCTTCCCTTCCTGATGTTTGATAATTATATTATTTTCTAAAAATTCCTCTATAGCTAGTATTTTAAACTATATGGTTAAATCTCTATTTCATATTCTATCACCTTCAGTGAGTATTTTAGTCCCCTTAAGGTTATCACTCTCTCTCTTTAATCTCTTATCTCCTGTAAGAAGCAGCCCAATTCTCTAAAGCGCAAATTGATGAATAACAAACTTGCTGAATTGACCAAATTTAGGATTTTGACATTTCAAAGTAATGTGATTGGTCTGGATTCCTCCCAGCAATTTCGTTTTAATTAATCTAGAGCCCTTTTTGTCAGCTGCACATTGGTCTTATGTTATCAACATTCATAAGATTTGCTTTCAGTTCTGCAGTTGTAATAAGGGCTTCGCTGCTTTCTCTATGGTTGGTCTTAAAAGTTATAATTCACAAAGAAGGCCTTCGCATTATTATGATTACCTAATTATTGCCCACTGCAGGGAGGGGGAGTATCCTTGGGTTATGTATTCCAATCTAAGGGTCCTTTGTCAGGTTACTTGAAAGGGAGGAGTCACAATAACATCAAAGTCAAATGGCTTTTCTTTTCTTTCACTTTGTTGGTTACTTAAAATCATGTAACTTTTTACTTTGCTCTGTATGTGGATCACTACCTTCTTGTACAGGCTTTGGTCTTCCTGCCATTTCTCACCTTTTATCTTTCTTTTTTCTTCCTCCCGCCCTCTCGTCTTTTCTTTCTGACCAAAAGAAGAGTGTGACTTTCCCAGAGCCTCAAGTTTAGTAAGCCTTTCAGACATAGTAACTCTTAAAGAGCCCCTGTCTTTCTCCAGGTCTTAGGCTCCCTGACCTGAGTTAGGACCTGTCGCTGCCTTCTGGACAGCTGTCCTGGGACTTTTCTATACACTCTTCCTAGGTTGGATCCACATCTTTCTCTTTCTGGAGTATGTCCTTTAGTAACTTCTTAAGAAAGTCAGAAGTAGTTTTTTGAGGTCTTGTTTGTCCAAAAAGGTCTTTGTTTAGATAAGTCACATTTGATTGATAGCTTGGCTGAGTATACAACTCTACCTTCAAAATTCATTTCCCACCAGTTTTATTCTGACATCCAGTATTGCTCATGAGATCCAATGTCAGAATGTTTCTTGTTTTTTGTAGGAACTCTGCCCCCCACACCCTACAAAACACCGTAGAGGCTTTTTATATTTCTTTAGTCTTGATTTTGTATGTCTAGTTGTAGATCTTTCAGAAGTTTTATTGAGCTGGGAAAAGTCATTATCTGATGACTTAAAACTTTCATTTGGGGGAAATTTTTTCTATTTTTTTGATAAAATCCTTCTTTCCATTTTCTTTAGACTTTTTTTTTTATAACACCAATTAGTTGGATAGTAGGCCTCCTGGATTTTTAAATACTCTTTCTGTGTCTCATATTTTCTGTCATATTTCTTATCTATTTGGGTTTTGGCTTTCTAATATAAAAGACTTACTTTTGGTTTATTTTTAGCCCTTCTATTAAATTTTTAAACTTTTTACAATTTCAAACCTTGTTTTTTGACTCTTGCTAAAGGGTAACAAACTTTTATCTACATAAGAATAACATAGAACAAAACCCTGAGTTTATATATGTACGTATAATTTATATATTTGCATTAAAATTTTATGTATATAAAATTTATATATAATAAATACATTTTAATATTTCCCTTTAGGTATTAGATGGTTTGTCTTAGTATTAACTTTCTTAATTGCTCATGATTTGATACTTTCTGTTTCTTGAATTATTTCTAATTCCTAAAATCAAGTTTTCTTTTAGTTTTATGCTAGTTTTTCGTTCCTTCAACCTGTTGGTTTTCTTATACATATTTCTGTCGGTTCTTTATGCTCTCTGATGTGCGTCCAGTATAGTCCCTTTCTGCCTGAGTTCTTGAGTCTACATTAGTTCTCAGCAAGGAAGAACTCTGATTCTCTCACATTTATCCCACTTCAGGAAGTAATTATGATGAAGGGGAAGACCTGAATGGTTTGAAAGTAACTGCAAGGCTGCTTTCAAAATTCTTATTAATGCCAATATATAAAACTTGACATGTTCAGACTACTCAAGAAAGTCCAGCTTGAATTACTCAGAGATGTTTTAAAATATGGTTTTATTATTTTCAATTATTATTAAAAAACTTCACCTGAGCTAGGAAAATGCCACAGGTAAAGCCCACTGAAGATTGAACAGATAAGAATATGTTCTATTTAAATGGTGGCTTGAACTCGCTCTAGTGTTTCAAGTGGACAAATGTGAGTTCTGTAGTCTTACAACATTTGCATTCATTACTGAATAGCCTCTTTAATATGAAGATAAAAACTTAAACTCTAGCCTAAAACCTTAATCAGAATTTGAGTTAGGGAGAGTAGAAGCTGTCATGAACCTTGTCTTTTCAATGAAAAAATATGAAAGGGTCTTTTTTTTTTTATCACGTATATATGATATAAATGGCTTGATATTTGTGAAGACTTATCAGTAGCAATAATAACACTCTTATTGCCAGATCCAAAAGGGAAATAATGTTATATGAATCTGTTTTACTTTAAAACCAGCACAAAAAATTTATAGAATCAGATTTCATTTTGGAATTGCTTTACTAGCGTCAGTAATTCCTATAAATTTTTCATAAGAAACAATTTGGTCTGAGAACACTTTGGTCTGAGACCTACAGGTCTCTGGAACATTTACCCCAGTACCTGACTTGAACTTTATTACAAGTTCAGATGTTCTCACAGATTGTGACATTTCTTCGTGTTATGAACAAACAGCATTTGTGTGTTTAGGATCAACATAAAAGGGAACCACATGAGCTCTCAGAACACCACTGAGCAGTCCTGGCAGTCGGGGACATACAGGGTTCTTGGTCTTGTGCGTTTCAATAGATTTCCCTCTGTGTTGGAGGAAGAGACTAAGGCTCCCTGGCAATAATCCACTGTTGAAGGATTCACCTTTATCTCGAATTACTGGAGAAGTCTCAAGGGACCAAGACAAGTCACCTGCCCGAAGTCCTACAGCTGGGGAGCAGCATTGTGGGGATTCACGTGTCTACACCACACTGCATGTAGAGACGTAGTTTGTTTGGATGTGGCCATGGGCTCTGGGCAGTTGAGGGAAGGAGAGGTACTGACAGTGCAACGGGACCCTAAATTTGTGCGAGGGAGATGTAGAGAGCAATCCACTTTTCATTTTGTCTGAGGCCAGACCACATCTAGACTTCGGCTCTTGTCTAGGCTGCAGAGCTGTGCTTGCCGTGAGCTCCTTGCACACACCTTCTTGGCGAATGACTGGAAAAGGTGTATTGATGTTTTCCTGAACCACATTGCGTCTCCAATCATTAACATGACCCTTTATCTCCTACCTTGTTGCCCAGTCTTCTCCCCCTTTGAAGACGGTTGCAAAAGTGATAAAGTCCTAAGAATTACTTCTCAACCGTAGGTCTTTCCTAGAACATGTCAGAGGTGATCTTTTTGAAAGGCACCCATCCACCTGTCCCAGCCAGGAGCTGGGCCTCCACCCACATGGACTCTTCACCTCTAATTCATCCTCACCATCCTCCTGCCCCACCTCCCCCCTCTGACCCTGTCACTTCCCTGATTTAACCTTTTGTGGTTCCCCGCTGACTCCAGGACAAGGTCTGGGTTTCTTGCTCTGGACACCCCAGAATACCCATCTGCCTTCCAGATACAGCTCCCTTGCATCCTCCACAGCTGGTCAAATAGAAAGCTTTGTGACTCCCTCCAGATACTGTTTTTCTGCACTAGGGCTTTGTTTTCCTGCCTCTCATGTGGGATGCGCTGGCTTGCCCATCTCTACGTATCTGAATTCTAGATAGGGACCTCCCTGGAGGTCTAGTGGTTAAGACTTAGCATTCCAAGGCAGGGAGTGCAGATTTAACCCCGTTTAGGGAGCTAAGGTTTCATATGCCTCATGACAAAACTAACAAGCAACAACAACAGCGACAAAACAACCAGAACGTAAACAACACAAACAATATTGTAACAAAGTCAATAAAGGCTTTAAAGATGGTTCACATCGAAAACTAAACAAATACATTCTATTCATTTTTGAGTGCCTAGATCAAAGTCAGCACCTGCATATAGCCTCCCTGGTCTCACAGCTGTGACTCTCCCTGACAGTCGAAGGGCCCTGGGGTCCTGAGACCGCTACATGGAGGGCCTCATTTCATCCTCGCAACCTGTGAGGCAGAGACTGATCTCAACGGACAAAACTGAGACGTACAAATGTTCCCTTGCCTGAGGATCTTGAGCTGTGAGCACTGGAACCGGGATAGGAACCCAGGGGTGCTGTGCTTACAGCCTAGGTTTCCACCATTCCGGAATGCTCCAAGACCTTCAGTCATCACGTAACTGGTGTCTCTTGCACTGTAAAAGGCTTTAACGTCCTGGTGGGTGGGAGAATGTCCGACTCACTCCTATTTTCTCTACTAATTCTTGTATGAATGGCGTGTGAGGAGAAGGGGGGATCTTCTCTGTGGAGGGCAGTACCGCTTGTGACTGGGGCCCTTCTGTGGTCCTCTGGGAGGTGGGGTTTGTTTCTTCCCTCCTCCTCAGGTGTCCTGCATACTTCCCATCCCTTGCCAACTCCATCCTGTCTACTTCTCGCCATTCTTGCTCCCTGTCTGCTCAACTGCCACAGAAGCAGAAGGTGGGCTCTCTCAGAGACCCTATAGCCCTCCCTTTCTCTGCTTTCATCCAAGGTGGTCTGAACTCCTTTATACTTCTGAGTCTTTCCTTTTCTGGGCTGGAGTATTCATCTTCTCCTCTTTAGCACTATGACTGCCACACGCTGATGGGACATAAAACCCAGCCTTGATGCCATGGATGAGTACAACTAGGTACTCTGATCTCTGCCTTGTAGATTCTCCCAGCACTCCCGTCGGTACTGTGTCCAGGCTCTGAATTGTGGGCTTCCTGGCAATTGATTCATTCCCTCAGTTAATGCATAATTATCAAGATCTTATATGTGGGGTCCTGATGAGGCTGCAGTGAACAAAGAGTAATGTCCCTGTCTGCAGGTACCCTTACATTCTCGCACAATGTCCTATAATTGGTTTGTGAGTGCCTCCTTGTCTCTTCACTTAGACTGTTAATTCCTTGCTGGCAGGAATCTTATTTTCTGGTCCTCTTGTGGCCTCTGCACAGCTTAATAAAGTGCCAGGTACAGCATAGAAACAGTAGCAGTCGATAATATATCGTGAGCTATAAAGCATCTTTAGCTTAAGAAGCATGTTTCATACATACAGTCATATTTTTAAACAGTATCCTTAGTAGGTAGGACAAAACTGAAGAATGTTGGTTCTGAGTAGTTTAATGATATCACATATCTTAAAATACATATTCAGTAAATATTGTTCAGCATTTATTAAATGAGAATAGGAGAAACTGCCTTTCCTGTTGTTCTCTGCAAAGCAAGGAATTTATATGCACCGAACCTTATATAAATGTTAGAAATGTTAATTTTTATACAACATGAATGTGTTTAAAAGAATAATGTGGGATAATAATGTGACTTATAATTAAAATAATAATAATAATGTGGCTTAGAATTTAAAAAAAATGTCCCCTGCTCTTCTTTACCCCCTATTATACTTCCCAGAGACAGTCAATTTGAACCTTGTTTTTGTTCTTCTTCATGAGAGGGAAATGTAAATAATTGTGAACAGAGGGCAGATGGTAGTAGATTGTAAATGTGGCCACAAGCTCCTCTTCCCGTTATGTTCATCCCTTTACAATATGACTTTGCAACTTCTTCCATCAAGAGGCAAAGTCTTTTCCCCCACCTCTTGAATCTGGGTTGGCCCTGGTACATTCTTTGTTTAATAGCCTAAGACAGAAGTGATGTTTTTGCAAAATCTGAGTTTTTAATAGGTCTTGCAGCTTCCGCTTTGGGCCTTTTGGGTCAATTCTGTACTGAGACAGTCATTTAGGGAAGCCAGTCTAGGCTATAGGGGTGAACTGGAGTATCCTAGTTGACAGCCATCATTAACAGCAAGATGTGCAGATAAGGCCGCCTTGGACTGGACTGTCCAGCCCAGCCCAGCCATCTTTCTGGGAGAATGAAGCCCATGGGTGAGCCCAAGCAAAATCAGTAGAGAAAGGGCCCAGCAAACCCACAGAATTATGAGAAATAACAAGTAGTTATTGTTTTAAGGTACTTAGTTTCTTTCTCTGGTGTTGGGATTGTCCATTAATTTTCTGCTATCACAAATGAAGATTTAGTTCATTACTTCATCTCCTTCCTGCCACACATCCTCATTTTATAGTTTTGACACTAGTCTTGGTTTCTCTGTTCATCACCTTTGCAACCTCAAAATAGTTAAGCCTACATTATTTGTTCCTTGAATATTTATTGACTCCCCACTTTTTAAGATGAAAACATTGTTTCCTCCCTCCTTTTTACCCGTATCATCCCCTTTCACCTCCCAGTTTCTTTTCCTTTCTAAAAAGTTTTTAATTGAAATATAATTATATGCAAAAATATGCATAAATCATAGTGAAAAGTTTGATAAGGGAACACATCTCTGCAACTAGTACTTAGATCTAGAAATAGAATTTTATCACCACCTGGAAGTCCCACTTACTACTTTCTACCAAATGATGTAACCATTATTCTGACTTGTAAAACTTGTAAATAAGTTCAGTCTTTTTTTTTAAATTTTGTATATAGTTGTCTCTCAATTTGTTCGAGGACCTGCATGGAAACCAAAACAAGGAGATGCTTAAATCCCTTACAATCAGCCTTTTGTGTTTTCATGTTCAATCCATGATCGGCTGAATCTGTCAATGCAAAACCCACAGACATAGAGGGCTGACTGTAACTATTCAGTGTATTCTCTATTTTACCTGGCTTTCTGTTATTGTTCAGCATTCTGTTTGTGAAATTTATCCCTGTTGTTGATATACTTATATGTCATTCCTTCTTGTTTTTGTGTGGTATTTATTATATGAAAATAATGTTGATGGGCACTTATGGTCTGTCTAATATTTGGATGTTGTGAGTGTTATAGTAAGCAATATTACACATTTTTGATGAACTCATGTATACATTTATATTGGATATATGCCAAGAAGTGGTAATACTGGGTCATAGAGTACATATATGTTCAACTGTACTAGATAGTGCTGAACAGTTTTCCAAAGTAGTTGCACTAATTTGCACTCCTACCAGCTATGTAGGAGAGTTAACTGTTACCCCACATTTTTGCCACTGTTTTGTATCATTTGATTTTTTTGTTATAACCATTCTATTGGGTTGGTAGTCATGTAAGACTGGGTTTTTTATTTTCATTTCTCTGAAGTTTTGAATTTTTTGATACCAATATAGTGGGATCATTTAAACTTTTCGTATTCTATTTATTCTGACATAAAAAGAGCAGGGTTTTGGATCTTGGATCTAATGACCTTGCTAAATTTACATAACGATTCTGAAATTACTTTTTGATGTTTTTAGACTTTTGTGTACAAAACTATATCATCTGTGAATAAAGTGGAATTTTTTTCTTCCCAATCCTTCCTTATGATTTCTTTTCTTTCCCTATTACATTGGCTAAAACCAGCACAGTGACAAATAAAAGTTAAGATAGCAGGCATCCTTGTTTCATTTCCCATTCTAGGGAAATGCTCTTAACATTTCAACATGAAGTAAGGTGTTTGCTATAGATTTTTGTAAGGATACTGTAGGTCAGATTAAGGAAGTTTACTTCTATTCCTAATTAGCTAAGAGTAATTATCAAATGCTTTTTCTGTACCTATTGAGATTATCATATGATCTACACCTCTTTTTTACTTGTTGACATGATGATTCATATTATTCACAAAATTAAATTACTTTTGAATTGCTAGAATAATCACTACTTAATTTTGATATATGATCCTTGTACATATATTTTGCGTAAAAGTTGGAAAGAATAAGATGTGATTTTTCAGAAATGTTTTTGACACTAGTTTCTAGAAATATTAGGAGTCCAGATGCAGAAATCAAGGTTGAAGTAAATGGACACTTATGTAAGCCTATATTTCCTTAATGACTTTGGCACTGTCAGAATATCTATCTCGACAGTACTACTATGCATCCTTAATAATCTGAAGGATACTTGGGGAACTCACAATTGAGATTTGTTAATAGAGTCAAAAGAATAACGTAAATTACAAGTGCTTTTACATATTTAATCTTATTTAGAGGTGCAAAAATTCCTACATCTAACAGACACAATGAATGAATGGATAAATGAACAAATAAATATAGTTATTCTCTCCCTTGTTTTGGGATACCTCAGAACATATACTACATGACTTAGACACTGTGCCAAATATTACTTATTGATACTCAGCATTGTTCTCACCCTTCTAAGCTCTCCTTTGTCTGAGACATTCTCAGACCCTGTTGCCAGCAGTACTGCAACCTAAATTCCACTAATGAGAGGCACTGGTGTAAAATTGAAGGGAAAGGAAGAGGAGAAACCACTAGTCTCAGCATTAGTAACCTAGTAGGTGTCAGCAAATGGCAGATGAGTTGTTATGCCAGCGGCTTCTGGGCGTAAGGATATTTTGAGACTTATCTGCTGCCACATGGAGCAAAGATAATTGGTGATGGTTCTCATGATTCCTGCCCTCCCTAATTTTTCACACCCTAGCATTAGTTCCTGTATCTTTGCTCCATCAGTTCAGTTCAGTTCAGTCGCTCAGTCATGTCTGACTCTTTGCAACCCCATGAATTGCAGCACGCCAGGCCTCTCTGTCCATCACCAACTCCCGGAGTCTACCCAAACCCATGTCTATCGAGTCGGTGATGCCATCCAACCATCTCATCCTCTGTCGTCCCCTTCTCCTCCTGCCCCCAATCCTTCCCAGCATTAGGGTCATTTCCAATGAGTCAACTCTTTGCATGAGGTGGCCAAAGTATTGGAGTTTCAGCTTCAACATCAGTCCTTCCAATGAACACCCAGGATTGATCTCCTTTAGGATGGACTGGTTGGATCTCCTTGCAGTCCAAGGGACTCTCAAGTCTTCTCCAACACCACAGTTCAAAAGCATCAATTCTGTGGTGCTCAGCTTTCTTCACCGTCCAACTCTCACATTCATACATGACCACTGCAAAAACCATAGCCTTGACTAGACGGACTTTTGTTGGCAAAGTAATGTCTCTGCTTTTAAATATGCTATCTAGGTTGGCCATAACCTTCCTTCCAAGGAGTAAGCGTCTTTTAATTTCATGGCTGCAATCACCATCAGCAGTGATTCTGGAGCCCCCCCAAGTAAAGTCTGACACTGTTTCCACTGTTTCCCCATCTATTTACCATGAAGTGATGGGACCAGATGCCATGATCTTAATTTTCTGAACGTTGAGCTTTAAGCCAACTTTTTCACTCTCCTCTTTCACCTTCATCAAGAGGCTCTTTAGTTCTTCTTCACTTTCTGCCATAAGGGTGGTGTCATCCGCATATCTGAGGTTATTGATATTTCTCCCGGCAATCTTGATTCCAGCTTGTGTTTCATCCAGCCCAGCGTTTCTCATGATGTACTCTGCATATAAGTTAAATAAGCAGGGTGACAGTATACAGCCTTGACGTACTCCTTTCCCTATTTGGAACCAGTCTGTTGTTCCATGTCCAGTTCTAACTGTTGCTTCCTGACCTGCATACAGGTTTCTCAAGAGACAGGTCAGATGGTCTGGTATTCCCATCTCTTTCAGAATTTTCCACAGTTTATTGTGATCCACACAGTCAAAGGCTTTGGCATAGTCAATAAAGCAGAAATAGATGTTTTTCTGGAACTCTCTTGCTTTTTCAATGATCCAGTGGATATTGGCAATTTGATCTCTGGTTCCTCTGCCTTTTCTAAAACCAGCTTGAACATCTGGAAGTTCACAGTTCACATATTGCTGGAGCCTGGCTTGGAGAATTTTGAGCATTACTTTACTAGCATGTGAGATGAGTGCAATTGTGCGGTAGTTTGAGCATTCTTTGGCATTGCCTTTCTTTGGGATTGCAACGAAAACTGACCTTTTCCAGTCCTGTGGCCACTCCTGAGTTTTCCAAATTTGCTGGCATATTGAGTGCAGCACTTTCACAGCATCACCTTTGAGGATTTGAAATAGCTCAACTGGAATTCCATCATCTCCACTAGCTTTGTTCATAGTGATGCTTTCTAAGGCCCACTTAAAATATTATGCCGGTATTTTCATAACTTATGGGAATCCCAAGAGCCTAAATTTGATTTCTTTCAGCCAGAAATACTGTTTTCGGTCTTTCTAGGACCTAGGGGTGACACCAAGCATGCTTCAGCCCCCTTTAATAATCTTAATGGATAAATCTAAGACTTAGCTTACCCACTTTGCTGTGGGCCAAAGGTTTAGTCTACAGATTACAGAGCTATTACCAACATTCACTCCTGGGGCAATCTTACCTTTTCCATCATTACAGTTTCTTCTGTTTTGTGTGTAATCTGTTGTTATTCAGTTGTTCAGTCATGTTTGACTCTTTGTGACCCCATGGACTGCAGCACACCAGGCTTCCCTGTCCTTCACTATCTCCTGGAGTTTGTTCAAACTCATGTCCATTGAGTTGGTGATGCCATCCAACCATCTTATCCTCTGTCACCCCTTTCTCCTCCTACCCTCAATCTTTCCTATCATCAGGATCTTTTCAAATGAGTCAGTTCTTCACATCAGGTGGCCAAAGTATTGGAGTTTCAGCTTCAGCATCAGTCCTGCCAATGAATATTCAGAGTTGCCTTCCTTTAGGACTGACTGGTTTGGTCTCCTTGCTGTCCAAAGGATTCTCAAGAGTGTTCTCCAGCACCATAGTCTGAAAACATCAATTCTTCAGCACTCAGCCTTCTTTATGGCCCAACTCTTACATCCATACATGACTACTGGAAAAACCATAGCTTTAACTATATGGACCTTTGTCATAAAAGCGATGTCTTTGCTTTTTAATACACTGTTAGGTTTGTCATAGCTTTTCTTCCAAGAAGTAAGTGTCTGTTAATTTCATGGCTGCAGTCGCCATCCACAGTGATTTTGGAGCCCAAGAAACTATAATCTATTACTGTTTCCATTTTTCCCCATATATCTGCCATGAAGTGATGGGACTGGAGGCCATGGTCTTAGTTTTTTGAATTTTGAGTTTTAAGCCAGCTTTTCCACTCTGCTCTTTCACCTTCCATCAAGAAGCTCTTTAGATCCTCTTTGCTATCTGCCATTAGGGTGGTGTCATCTGCATACCTGAGGTTATTGATATTTCTCCCAGCAGTCTTGATTCCAGTTTGAGCTTTATCCGGCCCAGGATTTCACATGATGTACTCTGCATGTAAGTTAAATAAGCAGAGTGACAATGTACAGCCTTGATGTACTCCTTTCACAATTTTGAACCAGTCCTTTGTTCCATGTCCTATTTTAACTGTTGGTTCTTGACCTGCATACAGGTTTCTCAGGAGGCAGGTAAGGTGATCTGGTATTCCCATCTCTTTAAGAATTTTCCACAGTTTGTTGTGATCTACACCGTCAAAGGCTTTAGCATAGTCAATGAAGCAGATGTTTTTCTGGAATTCCTTTGCTTTTCCTATGATCCAACAGATGTTGGCAATTTGATCTCTGGTTCCTCTGTCTTTTCTAAATCTAGTTTGTATATCTGGAAGTTCTCAGTTCACATACTATTGATGCCTAGCTTGAAGGATTTTGAGCATTACCCTGCTAGCATGTGAAATGAGTGCAATTATGCAGTAGTTTGAACATTCTTTGGCATTGCTCTTCTTTGGGATTGGAATGAAAACTGACCTTTTCTAGTCCTGTGGCCACTGCTGAGTTTTCCCAGATTTGCTGGCATATTGAGTGCAGCACTTTCACAGCATCATCTTTTAGGATTTGAAATAGCTCAGCTGGTATTCCATCCCCTGCACTAGCTTTGCTCATAGTGATGCTTCCTAAGGCCCACTTGACTTCACACTCCAGGATGTCTGGCTCTAGGGCAGTGATCACGCCATTGTGGTTATCCGGTCATTAAAACCTTTTTTGTACAGTTCTTCTGTGTATTCTTGCCACCTTTTCTTAATATCTTCTGCTTCCGTTAGTTCCATACAGTTTCTGTCCTTTATTGTGCCTGTCTTTGTAATCAGTAAGCTTATACATTCTAGGTAAATAAGCAAAAGAATAAAATCACCAAACTGAGAAATTGTGTTAGCCTATCCATGATTTTTCACATTTTGACTCTGATTATGCTTGAGCCAAACATCAGAGTAAATAAAAAAAAAAACAAACAGTAAATAAAAAGCCACCCTGTTAAACATAATGTTTCATGAAAAGCTACAAAACATACATGCACACATACACTCTTCAACTCTCCTTTTTCCTCGATTTGTCCATCAAACCTGCAAGTATGCATTGTACTGTTCTCCAAAGCTTATGTATTCTTTTTAATATAAATATTTAAGACAGCATTCCAAATGCAGGTAAGAATTCTGGTTATATGAGTCCCAGTGGTAAATAAAGAAAGAAAGTCTTAAAATTTTGAAGGGTAGCCTGGAACTATAATTTTAAAAGAAACAAATGGATGTGTAATATCCTAGGAGTGAAGGGGTCTATGTTGTATTCCATCAGAGACAACACTGTGAAGAAAATAAAAGAGAGGAGAGATGGACACACCCCAGTTCTCCTCACTACTAGCTGGGCTTAGAAAGTGTTTGTAAGGGATTGGAGCTGACGACTACAGTGCTCGAAGCAGCAAGATGGCACTCTGTGTCTGGATGCACCTGGAGCTGTGTGTACAGCTTCTTTGTGAAAGGAGAAAACTGGGAAACAATATAGGTATGGTTTCTATTTTAAACCAGAGTAAGAGAAAGGAAAACAATGAACTGTAACCCTCCACCTCTGGTGTCACGATATTTCAGCCTAAGAATGACGTTGTCCTTCCTTCTACTTTTCTGCATGACTCAGAAGCTGACATATGACCACAGCAAGGAAACTTACATATTTTGTGTATGATTCAGTTAAATCAGTCACTCAGCAATGTCTGATTCTTTGTGACCCCACAGACTGCAGCACACCAGGCTTCCCTGTCTGTCATGAACTCCCAGAGCTTGCCCAAACTCATGTCCATCAAGTCAGTGATGCCATCCAACCATCTCATCCTCTGTTGTCCCCTTCTCCTCCTGCCTTCAATCTTTCCCAGCATCAGGGTCTTTTCAAATGAGTCAGTTCTTCGCATCAGGTGGTCAAAGTATTGGAGCTTCAGCTTCAGCATCAGTCCTTCCAATGAATATTCAGGACTGGTTTCCTTTAGAATTTGAGGAAATCTTGGAGATCAAACCATTCAATTGTGTATGATTACTATTGCATTTAATTATTGGAAAATGAAACTGGCAATAGCATTTATACACATATTTATTTACCTTCATTATATTTTAGTAATTTTTAAAATGAAACTGTACAGGTTTGGAATGTGTTACTCAAAGCTTAGCTTTCCTGTATATCCTGTGTCCTATTCTTTTTTTAAAAAATTAATTATTTATTTTTGACTGCGCTGGGTCTTTGTTGCTGCACACAGGCTTCTCACTGCCATGGCTTCTCTTGTTGCGCAGTGCAGGTTCTAGGTGCATGAGCTTCAGTAGTTGCAGCACTCAAGCTTAATAGTTGCAGCTTGTGGGTGTAGTTGCCCCATGGCATGTAGGATCTTTCTGGACCAGGGATTGCAAGGCAGACTCTCGACCACTGAACCACCAGGGAAGTCCCCCTATTCTTTCTATTATGCAAAATTCCATAGCTTGGTGGTTTTACAAGCATATAGGTGGCATGCAGGATGAAACTTTGTGATACTGGTCTAGCTCATTTACTTTTTTTCTTTGTCTGCTCCTTCCTATCCCTCCTCCTCCTCTTCTGTTCATGTTTTATTGACTTTCAGCTTTTAGAGATTTTGTTCACTTTCCTGTGATCTCAGCAATACATTTAGAGTCATGTTTGTTCAGAGTCAAGTAATTTATTCGAGACTTACTTTTTTAGCAACAGGAGCTTCAGAATATTTGACCCACTCTGCTCCCAGAAGTGAACATCTCTATCTGCTTTACATCTTGTGTAAATGTGTTGAAATTTCTCATCCATCTGTGGTCCCTTTGGATTCTCTTGATTGTTGTTGACTTTGTCCTTTTTCATGTCTTTAGTTTCATCTTAATGTAATCTCTGGAGAAAGAGGAGATAAATGTATGTGTGTTCATGCATTATTCTGAACCACAAACTACAACAGTTTTTTCAAATTTAAGATTTAAATATGCTCTGTATTCTTCAGTGGTTTTAATTGTACAACAAAAATACAGATGAAAAATAAATAGAAATGTCAACCTAAGTTCTATGGAAAACAAAATTACCATTTAGTTAATGAACTTTAAAATGATGGAAAAGAAATGACACTGCTAGAAAGTAATTTCCAAAGATTTTCGTGGCTTTTTCAAAAACATAACTTGTTTATGGAAGATCACTATCTGCATATTGATTTTTTAAAAATATCTTGCTTGAATAAATGATGCCATACTGTAACACTTTACCTTGGATTAACTTTTGGGCTTTTGTAATAATATTGATTGTCCTTGTTCATTGGGGTTGCATGTTACCATAGCTATAAAGGTTTCTTAAAAATAAGTTGAAAGGGTGCTCTTTTCTAATATCTGACAAGTCCAGGCTTTGAGCAGTATACTTTTCAGTTAACAATAATACCTATGCATTCATTTGAGACATTTAGAAATATGCTTTAAAAATCTGCAAAATAAGAGTCCTAACCAACAATATTTGTGCAATTTAAAACTGTGGAAAAAATGGTGATTAAGAGTATGTCTAGGGTAAATAAATTAGTTTCTTTTCGCTCATACACCTCGATAGTGGATCAGTCCAATTCATTTGCTCAGTCGTGTCCAACTCTGTGACCCCATGGACTGCAGCATGCCAGGCCTCCCTGTCCATCACCAACTCCCAGAGTTTACTCAAACTAATGTCCATTGACTTGGTGATGCCATCCCACTATCTCATCCTCTGTCATCCCCTTCTCCTCCCACCTTCAATCTTTCCCAGCATCAGGCTCTTTTCAGTGAGTCAGCTCTTCACATAAGATGGCCAAAGTATTGGAGTTTCAGCTTCAGCATCAGTCCTTCCAATGAATATTCAGGACTGATTTTCTTTAGGATGAACTGGTTGGATCTCCTGGTTGTCCAAGGGACTCTCAAGAGTCTTTTCCAACACCACAGTTCAAAAGCATCAATTCTTCGGCGCTCAGCTTTCTTTATAGTCCAACTCTCACATCCATACATGACTACTGGAAAAACCATAGCTTTGATTAGATGGACCTTTGTTGGCAAAGTAATATCTCTGCTTTTTAATATGCTGTCTAGGTTGGTCATAACTTTCCCTCCAAGGAGCAAGGGTCTTTTAATTTCATGGCTGCAGTCACCTCTGCAGTGATTTGGGAGCCCAGAAAAATAAAGTCAGCTACTGTTTCCATTGTTTCCCCATCTATTTGCCATGAACTGATGGAACCAGTTGTCATGATCTTAGTTTTCTGAATGTTGAGCTTTAAGCCAACTTTTTCACTCTCCTCTTTCACTTTCATCAAGAGGCTCTTTAGTTCTTCTTCACTTTCTGCCATAAGGGTGGTATCATCTGCATATCTGAGGTTATTGATATCTCTCCCAGTAATCTTGATTCTAGCTTGTGCTTCATCCAGCCCAGTGTTTCTCATGATGTACTTTGCATATAAGTTAAATAATCAGGGTGACAATATACAACCTTGACGTACTCCTTTCCCTATTTGGAACCGGTCTGTTGTTCCATGTCCAGTTCTAACTGTTGCTTCTTGACCTGCATACAAATTTCTCAGGAGGCAGGTCAGGTGGTCTGGTATTCCCATCTCTTTCAGAATTTTCCACAGTTTGTTGTGATCCATCCAAAGGCTTTGGTATAGTCAATAAAGCAGAAGTAGATGTTTTTCTGGAACTCTCTTGGCTTGTTGATGATCCAGTGGGTGTTGGCAATTTGATCTCTGGTTCCTCTGCCTTTTCTAAATCCAGCTTGAACATCTGGAAGTTCACAGTTCAGAGCTTTCACAGCATCATCTTTAGGATTTGAAATAGCTCAACTGGAATTCCATCACTTCAAACTTTGATTTGTTCAGACTTTGCATTACAAGATGTCTGGCTTAGGTGAGTGCATTATTTTCAGGGTTAATGTGAAAGGCAAAGAAGTAAAGGAAAGATATACCCATTTGAATGCAGAGTTCCAAAGTCATTGTTTCAGCTGCCTGGCACCCAGACTCCTTTGTCATAGTAGCCCAAATTACTTTCAGAACAATGAACCTTCTCATATGTGCATAGAGATGAGAGATCAGTGGCATGCTCTTCCTTTCAGAATCTAAAGGTTCTGTTTGTCCCTTTCTTTAAGCCCAAATCCTGGTGGCAGACAAGAAGTCCTAAGGCTTAATGATGAGCTAATAAGTCTCTCTCTCTCTTTGTCTGTCTGTCTCTGTCTCTCACACACACAAACCTGAGACTTTGAACCTGGACTGAAGTGTCACAAGGATGAGATAAATGACTGGAGTCATTTAGTCAATCAGTGATTGGCCAAGACCTTTGAGCTGTTCTTGCCACTAGAATCTTTGAAGATATCTCTTTCTGTATCCTCCTCCATTGGTTTATTCAGTTCCCTTTTCAGTCACGTGAGCTTCTTTCCCATGTGAGCCTTCTCGCCACTTCTTCTTAATATCTTCTGCTTCTGTTAGGTCCATACCATTTCTGTCCTTTATTGAGATCTCATAGACAGAGTGCCTGAAGAACTATGGACAGAGGTTTGTGACATTGTGCAGGAGAGCTGGATCATCGAAAAAGCAAGAGAGTTCCAGAAAAACATCTATTTCTGCTTTATTGACTATGCCAAAGCCTTTGACTGTGTGGATCACAATAAACTGTGGAAAATTCTGAAAGAGATGGGAATACCAGATCACCTGACCTGCCTCTTGAGAAACCTGTGTGCGGGTCAGGAAGCAACAGTTAGAACCGGACATGGAACAACAGACTGGTTCCAAATAGGGAAAGGAGTACGTCAAGGCTGTATATCATCACCCTGCTTATTTAACTTATATGTAGATAGATCATGAGAAATGCTGGGCTGGAGGAAGCACAAGCTGAAATCAAGATTGCTTGGAGAAATATCAATAACCTCAGATATGCAGATGACACCACCTTTATGACAGAAAGTGAAGAAGAACTAAAGAGCCTCTTGATGAAAGTGAAAGAGGAGAGTGAAAAAGTTGGCTTAGAGCTCAACGTTCAGAAAACTAAGATCATGGCATCTGGTTTCATCACTTCATGGCAGATAGGTGGGGAAACAGTGGAAACAGTGGCTGACTTTATTTTTCTGGGCTCCCAAATCACTGCAGATGGTGACTGCAGCCATGAAATTAAAAGACGCTTACTCCTTGGAAGGAAAGTTATGACCAACCTAGACAGAATATTAAAAATCAGAGACATTGTCAACAAAGGTCCATCTAGTCAAGGCTATGGTGTTTCCAGTGGTCATGTATGGATGTGAGAGTTGGATGATGAAGAAAGCTGAGCGCCAAAGAGTTGATGCTTTTGAACTGTGGTGTTGGAGAAGATTGTTGAGAGTCCTTTGAACTGCAAGGAGATCCAACCAGTCCATCCTAAAGGAGATCAGTCCTGGGGTGTTCATTGGAAGGACTGATGTTCAAGCTGAAACTCCAATACTTTGGCCACCTGATGCGAAGAGCTGACTCATTGGAGAAGATCCTGATGCTGGGAAAGATTGAGGGCAGGAGAGGGAGATGACAGAGGATGAGATGGTTGGATGGCATCACTGACTTGATGGACATGGGTTGGGGTGGACTCCAGGAGTTGGTGATGGACAGGGAGGCCTGGTGTGCTTTGGTTCATGGGGTCACAAAGAGTCAGACATGACTGAGCGACTGAACTGAACAGGAGGATATTCCCATGGGAACATGCTCCTGTGTGAGCATTCTTTTCCTGTGTAACTACTAGTTATTTTCTATTGTTTGCTAACAAAACACCTTAATGTGATTCACCTTATGACACAATATGATTAAGGATCATGAGCCACCAACCAGTGTTACAGTAAGTGATCTCAGTAACATCAGTCAAACTGACTTAGTTCGACAAGCTGGAAATGTAGTATCAAGCAGGAGAGAAGACTGTCCTCATCCCACCTAGTGTTCAGAACCACAGAAGAAACGATCTGACACAGCAGAATTGAACACGACTCCACATGTGTTTCTTTTTCAAAATTGGAACAGGAATCTGGTTCTGTACAAGAAACTTCTCAGAGACAGAGGGTACCACACTGATACAGCCGTTAATTCCCTTCAGCTAGCCTAAACAGAGTAGAGAGGCTGAAGTCATTTGGTAAAAGTGTTCCTACTTTCCTATATTTTCTGTTGCCTCTTTCAATTTTTGAATAACTTAAAATCATTTCAGCATTTTAGCATATAGCAAACCACACAATCGGGTTATCAATGCACTTTGCAGGACTATGTTCAGGAGCTTTTAACAAAAAAGGAAAAAGAGTGACTTTAAAAACTTAATTTTTCTGCCACAAGAAGTTTGGAGGGAGGCAGTCCAAAGCAGATGTAATATCACAGAAATGCCTGCAAGGGTCAGGTTTCTCTCTTGCTTCTCCTCTACCCTTAGCATCACTTTAAGTCCTCTGTCCATGGGATTCCTCCGCTATCTAAAATATATATAAATATGTATACATATATATATTTCCCCCAGATAATATTTTAAAACCTAGTAAAAATGTTATAGAAATGAAAAGACTGTAAAGAACCATCAGGCCAGAATTTAAGAAAAAGGAGGAACTGGGGAGGTTTCAGTTGAACACCAGCTGCCCTCAGCATGATGCAGCCTTTGCTAGTGCCCTGGGGTTGAGTTCAGGGAAGATTTACTTCTGGTTTATTTTCCCCTCAGGGTGTAGCCTTTTGAAACCAGGTTGATAAGGAAGAGGGTTTTCTATTAGATTCCCAGGATCACAGTGAGCCCTGGGTCATTACTTCCTTTTTCTCACTCTTGTGTTGTTCAGTCTCAGTCGTGTCTGACTCTTTGCAATCCCACGGACTGTGGCACACCAGGCTTCCCTGTCCTTCACTATCTCCGAGAGTTTGCTCAAATTCACATACATTCTGTGATGCTATCCAACTATCTTATCCTTAGTCTCCCCCTTTTCCTCCTGCCCTCAATCTTTCCCAGCATCAGGGTCTTGTGAAATGAGTCAGTTCTTCCCATCAGGTGGCCAAAGTATTGGAGCTTCAGCTTCAACCTCAATTCCAATAAATATTCAGGTTTGATTTCCTTTACGATTGACTGGTTTGATCTTGCTGTCCAAGGGACTCTCACTCTGTGCGGTTGCAAAGAGTTAGACACGACTTAGCGAGTGAACAATAATAAGACCACCAAGACTGAAATCCGAATTTGTGTAGGTCAACCAAAGCTGTGTGGGCAGAAGCAGCTTCGAGGCCCAGGTCTCCTACATGCATAGGTGAACTACCTATTGTGAAGGCAAGGACAAATTAACACTAGAAGAGTTACTAATACTGGCAATTTCTTAGGCAT
This sequence comes from Okapia johnstoni, assembly GCA_024291935.2. Classification (NCBI taxonomy): domain Eukaryota; kingdom Metazoa; phylum Chordata; class Mammalia; order Artiodactyla; family Giraffidae; genus Okapia; species Okapia johnstoni. Next base: position 46,964,199 of record CM044307.1, on the reverse strand, counting down.
GTTTTCCCTACCTTATGATTTCCTCCCTTCTGTATTCTCTGAAATCTACTGTTCACCTAATTTCTTTGTATAACTTCTTAGTTCATTTTTTCTTTATAATTTCTTCTTTTTTAAGTACTGCTTTATCTACATTCTCAAACTTTTGATATATATTATTTTATTGTGATTTAGTTCTGAAACATTTCTAGTTTCTTTGACCAAATTGCATATATATATATATATATATATATTTAGAAACACATAAGAAATAGATGATGCATTCAGAAAAGTGCATAATTATGAAAGAATAGCTATATAAATTGTTCACAGAATGAACATATCTATGTAAATATCATCCAAATCGGGAAGTAAAACAAAGATCTTAATCTTTGTCTTTTCATTCTATTGTTTAGTCCCTTTACATTTAAGGTAGTTTCTTCTAAGTTACAAAATTTCTTTTAAGCATACTTATTAGGTTTTCTTTTAGAATTGTTTTATTATCAGAAATTATTATAGTTTAAGCCTCATAATTATTATATTTAACAACACTTCCTCATGAAGATTACCTATTTGTGAGTATTTAAACTTTGGATCATGAATTCGTGTTCAGCATGGTTTCTCTGTGAGAATGCCAGGCAAACTAGGTTTAGGAAATATTCCTTCACAATGTTTTTGTGTTTATTCCTGCTGAGTAATGTGAATTTGAACCCTTAATAAGGAGGATGGCAGGGATTTTGATTTCTCATTTGTACTAGTCTGGGTCTGGTCAGGAGACAGCAATCACACAATAATTTAAATAAGTTAGTTTAAGGAACTATTAAGCTATGATAAGAGAGTAACTAAAAAGATGTAAAGAGAAGGCTGAAAGGAAGGACAAACTTAGGCTGGGGTCCCTACCCCAAGGCTGGGATTCAGACCTCATTGGTGAGATGTGGTTAAGCTCACAGGAAGACCGAGAAGCTCACAGGGCTGGCTAGACTCAAGCGGATGCACAGTTCCTGGGCAGGCAGGAAAGAGCTCTCTGGGGTGCAGGCGATATCAAAGCTGTTATGTGTATGCACACAGGGATTTGAATGCCACTGTGGGCAAGAAGTCGCGAGCACTTGGTGCCCCTGCTGGGAGGGCCATGGAAAGGTGGTCTCTAGGCCTGGACTGGGTCACTGAGGTCACTGAAGGGCTGGGCAGAACACAACTGGATGTGACTACACACCCACGCTGCTGACGCAGCATGCAACAAGAGCAAGAAAAAGCCAAACCCAGCACACAGGAACCAAGAAGAGACTCCCCCTTCCTCCTGCAATGTCCCTCCAGCGCCCTCTGCTGACAAAGTATTGTATCACGCTTACTGTAAAGGAGAAATGCTTCAGGCTCCAATCCATGTGTTACCACAGTCCAGGTACTCAAAGGTGAATTTATAACTGAGAGGCAATATATTGGTAAGTGCCCCATCAGGACTGACATTTTTCCTTACCCAGAATGTGGGTGAAGTTACTGCCTTGATCTCTGTGCCAGTGGGCACATTATTGTTAGTCTGCCTTTCTCTGAAGGTGCTGCCCTTTGAGACTCCTGCCTTTAGCTAGGGGTCCTCTTCCCACTCCCCACCAAAGGTGGACTCAAGGACGTGGGCTTTAAAACCCAAACTCACTGGAAGCATATAAATGTCACCTCACCCAGCTGAGTAGCTGCTTGGTTATTTTATCACTTGTGCGTGTGTGCTAAGTCACTTCAGTGGTGTCCGACTCTTGGTGACCCTGTGGACTGTGGCCCACCAGGCTCCTCTGTCCATGGAATTCTCCAGGCAGGAATACTGAAGTGGGTTGCCATGCCCTTCCTCCAGGGGACTCTCCCCAGCCCAGGGATTGAACCCACATCTCTTACATCTCCTGTATTTGTAGGTGGGTTCTTTACCACTAGCACCATCGTATCACTTACACATTACTTTCTTTTATGTTCTTTCTATCTTGGGAGCACTTGGGAATTTCTCTTCCTTGTTTTAAACTCAGTGGTGCACTAAAAACAAAGGGACACACATTATACCCAGAATTTCTAAGTGGTCTTAAAGGGAAAGTTTTCAGTCTGTATTACCCTGGCTGTTTAACAATATCATTCTTGTTCTTTCTTCAGTTTTCTTTTGAACTTTCTGGTAACTTCTCGAGAGACTGCTAAAAGGTTTTAAGCATAAATAAAATTATCTTTATTACAAATTGCATGATACTACATTGACTGATGATGGCTGCTAATTTCACATAATTAATGAGTTAGAGTATCTTAGGCATGTGGAGTGGCTTGTGCAGTGGTTGCCTCATGTGATTGTCATGTATGCATTTTAAAAACACTCCAGAGATGGATTCATTCTGACAAGGGAGGATTTTTAACTTCCACTTCATGGTTCTGCATACTTTGGTGGGTGTGTAACCAATTTCCATTTCATTAGTTACATAAGATGTCACTTATCTCATTCTTAATAACTGGAACCATATATCTGATTTATTTCAGCAATATATTAACATAACATATAGGTTGTGCTGTAAATTGGCCTTATCCTTCGTCTAATTTTAGAGATTGGTGTATTACTTTACTGGAGAAACTAATGCTCTGTAAATTTAAATAGATATCCTCCTCTGAGCTTCTGACACATTTTTGCATACCTCTAGACTACATTGCCGGAGAAGGCAATGGCAACCCACTCCAGTACTCTTGCCTGGAAAATCCCATGGATGGAGGAGCCTGGTGGGCTGCAGTCCATGGGGTCGTGAAGAGTTGGACTCGACTGAGCGACTTCACTTTCACTTTTCACTTTCATGCATTGGAGAAGGAAATGGCAACCCACTCCAGTGTTCTTGCCTGGAGAATCCCAGGGACGGTGGAGCCTGGTGGACTGCCGTCTGTGGGGTCACACAGAGTCAGACACAACTGAAGCGACTTAGCAGCAGTAGCAGACTACATTGCAGGCTTCTCTAGTGTCTCAGAAGGTAAAAAATTTGCCTGCAGTGCAGGAGACTCAAGTTCAATCCCTGGGTCAGGAAGATCCCCTGTACAAGGGAATGGCAACCCATTCCAGTATTCTTGCCTGGAAAATTCCATGAACACAGGAGCCTGGTGGCTACAGTCCATGGGGTCACAAAGAGTTGGACATGACTGAGCAACTAACACACACACACACACACACACACACACACACACACACTACATTGCATATCAGTTGATTGTAATTTTTGATTGCTTATCTAACATTTCCTTTATACTAGGAGATCTTTAAGGATGGAGTTTTGTTATCATCCCCAGGGTCTAGCACAGTTGATAAAGGAGATGACAATTAAATATTTGTTGAATGAATACATTTTTGCCTAGGGCTATACAGCTAGAAGTAACTCAGCATAATATATTTGGGGAACCACCATACTCAAAGAGTTTAGCTGGAGCAAAAGGCATGTGAGGGGATTGTAGCTGTGTAAGTAAGCAGAATCCACATCTTGGCTATCTTGTATACTGTGCTAAGGTTTGGGAATCTTCCTAAGGGCATGGGGAGCCATTCAAGGGTTTCTGGAAGGAGACCTAATCAGACACACATTTTGGAAAGATTATTCTGTTGGTTTCATGTAGACCATGTCACTGCATAAATGGCTCTCATCAAATATTGGTGGAATGAGAATGCATGAAATAATGAATTAGCGTGCTGCACGTGGCTTGGTATGAGTGAACTTTCCTTTGGTTTTATTGTCTGAGGCAGAATCCTTGCTTGGAAGGTGTCAGGGATTGAATTGTGTCTCCTCCCCTAACTCAATTCATATCTTGAAGCCCTAGTGCCCAGAACCTCAGAATGTGACTGTATTGGAGATATGGCCTACAAACAGGTAATTAAGTGAAAATAAGGGCGTTGGGGTAGGCCCTAATTCAGTGTGACTCATATCCTTCTAGGGGAGACTGGACACGCAGGCACCAGGGTGCACGTGCAGAGAGGGACAGCCTTGCGAAGAGGCAGTGAGAAGGTAGCCGTCTTGGAGCCAAAGAGACTGGCCTACCAACCCTGGCAGCACCTTGATCTTGAACTTCCAACCTCCAGAATTGTGAGAAAATAAACTTCTGTTCTTTAAGCCATCCAGCCTGGAATTTTGTTATGGCAGCTCTAGGAGACTAACAGAAGGCTTTACAGGATGGCCAGTGTAGCAAAGTTTGACTTCAATTATGGAATAAAATGTTACCAACTATAGTTACCATATTTTACATTAGATCTTCTCATGTAGTAATACCTGAGTAGTTCAACAATAAAAAGGATCTTTAAGTATCATTGGGGAATCAATGATTTCAACTCTATCATAATGTGTGAAATAACAATAAAAATGAAAAGATATTATTGAACTGAAGGGCTTCTGATTACTAAAATTTACAAAAATCATATTCTGTTGTACATCTGCCTATGATTATCCTGGCCTTACCTATAACCTGGTGTCTACCCTGGTGGCTCAGACTGTAGGGAATCTGCCTCCAATGCAGGAGACCCGGATTCGATCACTAGGTTGGGAAGATCCCCTGGAGAAGGAAATGGCAACCTACTCCAGTATTCTTGTCTGGAGAATTCCATGGACAGAGGAGCCTGGTGGGCTACAGTCCACGGGGTGAGAGATTCGGACATGACTGAGCTTCTGACACACACATACACACACACACGACCTGACACTGAATTGCTTAAAGATCTCAGACTTGTTGTACCCTCCCTTTGCCTTACCCTTCCTGCCCATTCATTCTCCCACTCCTCTCAGCCTCCTGGCTTGGCTCTCCACATCTCTGGAGCAATCCTCCCAGATGGTTCTGCTCATTAGCCTCCTTTGGACAGTGCTATCCCTCACCTGCAGGCATCTTCATACTATGGACCACTTCCTTGTCTTTACTTCCCTCCCAAAGCAGCTTAAAGCCCAAAGCCCATTCCCTCTAATACTTTCTTTCCAATGAATCTCAAGGTCCTTTCCACTGGTCCCCTTTGCCCCACATGGTCACCCCTGTTGCTGGATAAATGCAACATGGCTTCTCTGTACTTTCCTCCAGGCTACTGTGAAAATGGAAGTAATAGTCACTCAGTCATGTTGGACTCTTTACAGCCATATGGACTGTAGCCTTCCAGGCTCCTCTGTCCATGGGGATTCTCCAGGCAAGAATACTGGAGTGGGTTGCTATTTCCTTCTCCAGGGGATCTTCCCGATACAGGGATCAAACCTGGGTCTCCTGAATTGCAGGAAGATTCTTTACCATCTGAGCCACCAGGGAAACCTCCAGGCTGCTGAGTGGGGCTGAAAGAAAAACAGTTACTCAGCTGCAGATTCTTGCTGCTATTACCTGATATTAGGAGAAGGCAATGGCACCCCACTCCAGTACTCTTGCCTGGAAAATCCCATGGACGGAGGAGCCTGGTAGGCTGCAGTCCATGGGGTCGCGAAGAGTCGGACACAACTGAGCGACTTTACTTTCACTTTTCACTTTCGTGCATTGGAGAAGAAAATGGCAACCCACTCCAGTATTCTTGCCTGGAGAATCCCAGGGATGGTGGAGCCTGGTGGGCTGCTGTCTATGGGGTCGCACAGAGTCGGACACGACTGAAGCGACTTAGCAGCAGCAGTTCTCATTAGTGTCTTCATTGCTCTGGAGACAGACCTTTGCATTTCCTGGTCAGCTCTCTCCACTTTACCAGAAAAGCCTTCTCAAATCCCATCCATGCTCCTCCTCAATAGAAGACCCTTTCACCCTCCTCCTCACCCTTTTTTCTCATCAGATGACTTCACCTACACTTCAGTAACATCTAATGTTTATTGAGCACCTACTCTCAGCCACACCCCAATCCAGGTTCTGGGGATACAAAAATGAAAACGTAAGGCACTGACTGTAGGGTTTATGTTCCAGTAGAATGAGATGGATGATAAACAGATGACCACACAGAACAGCATTAGCTGTGATAATATAAAGAAAAATTAAGTAGAATACAGGGTGGGGAAGAGTGATGAGGTGCTCTTTTATTTAGGGAGAGTCAGGGAAGATTGTATAGGGAGCAAGTTATGTGTTTATCTGAGGGAAGGAAAATAAATAAAGCCTCCAACATGGGAACAAGCTAAGTGTATGGAGAAAGCAAGAAATGGGGCCAGGCAGCTGGAGCAGAATGAGAAAGAATAACAGGAGATGGGCTCAAGGTGGTGGAGAGGGAGTAACAACGTAAGGTCTAGATGGCCTTTGTAAAGATTTGGGAGCCTTTGGAGGGCTTTCTGCAAAGGAGTGACAAGATCTGTTTTAGGTTTTAGAAGGATGCTCTGGTTGCTATGTAGAGAAGTGACTAAGAGTAGAAGCAGGCGTTTCAAAGACGTCAGAGTTGTGTCGTCCGTCTAGGGAATGGCGAATATATTTTTGGTTGCACAAAGGAAAGTTGCAGTGGCTGAGAAATTTCATCAGCTGAGAAGTTCTTCCTGGTGGCTGCAGCAAGGTGCAAATCCTGCTGGTGGTGATGATACCAAAGGCAGTACTATCTCAAGCTGAGTCCTCTCTGGTGGCAACATGAGGGCTCCTTGGCTGGGCTTTCTTCCCCACCTATTTCCCTGTGTAGGCCTGTGTTTCCTTGGCCTCCAGTGTCAGTTCTATTGCTTGCAACTGAGAACTTTGCAGATGCAATGGAAGATTTTTTTTCACCTGAGAATTTTGCAGAGTACTACTTTTCTAAAGATAGCCTGTTCTAACTTGAGTAACCCTGACTGTAGATGTGGGGTGGTGTTACTGAGCCAAACTTGGTCCACTTGCCCACACACAGTAAAAGCAAGCAACTGACACCAGGTTGTGGTGAAGGAACTTACAGCATTTATTGCAGGTGCAAAAGAGGAGTGAGGGGAGCTAATGCTCAAAAAGCCCAAACTCCCCAAAGGGTTTTAGGGAAAAGTTTTTAAGGGCGAGGTGAGAGAGAAGAGTTATAAGGTATGTGATGGGCTCATGTACAGTTCTCTGATTGACTGAAGGTGAGGTAACAGGGTGGTGTCACAGGGGTTAAAATCTCCAGTCCTCAGGCTCCAACCAGTCTAGGGGCTACATGCTCATGGTCATCATGTGGTTAACATCTTCCATTTGGTGGGGGTTTTAGTATCTGTAAAGCAACTCAGGACATGTGCATCAGATGCTGTTGTCCACGTCCTTCAGGGAGAAACTAAAGACTCTGTGAGTGCTAGATGGCTGATTTGCTGTTTAAGTTGTTACCAGTTCTCCTGGCCCAACTGCAATTTTTTGTTGTTGCTGTATGTTCACGTTCTTTCAATCATTAATTCTTGAACCAGGCTTTTGTGAGGCTGGGGAGGCCTGGGACTATAAGTTTTCCAGAAAGAAGAAGCAGGCAGAGGACATGGGGTGGCGGTGGGGATGTCTGGGCTGGGCGGGGCCCATGGGGGTCTGGCTTGGTTACAGTGAGAAGAAGTCACAGAAGCTATTCAGAATGAAGTTGTATTTAGACAGGAGGAGAGTGGGGTGAGAACAAAGATAGGCAGAGGCAAAAATTAGATGAAACAAATTAAAATGTTTTATGAGATCAATTTGAGTAGCTCAGAGTAAAATTGACACATTTTGGTGACTTTTTTCTTTTAAAATTGTTTTAACACTTCTTCTGAAGAGAGCTACTTATTAAATTTTAATTCTGTTCTTGAGAATATTGTCAGAGAGGAAGGAATTTTTCGCTACCCTTCTGTGTTCTTCTGGCTGGTCTAAGAATTAAGCTGACATGAGACAGATTAACAGGAGCAAGTCGAACAAAATTTTAATAAGATATATACATGGGAAAGACCCAGGAAAACTGAGTAACTCACCAAAATAGCCGAAGCCTTCACTTTAAATAATATCTTCAGCTAAAGATGAAAGAGGGTGTTGAGGTTGGTAGTTTGGGACTTCAAAGGGGAGGAAGGAACTTCGTATGAAGATGAAAAAAGCAGTGTTTGGTAAACAAATGTTTGGTGAGGCACAGAGTGGACTCTGGTCTCCAGGCCCTGCTAAGTTTTCCCGCCACACTTCAGTTTTTGTTTGTTTGGCTTTTTTTTTTTTTTTTTTTCATTTCCAACACCCTTAAAATTGAAGAAGGCTAATTTTTTTTTATCAATAAATTTATAATTTTAGAACTTCAGTTTAGAGGTTTCCCTGGTGGCTCAGTGGTAAGGAGTCCACCTGCCAATGCAGGAGACATGGGTTCAATCCCTGATCTGGGAGGATCCCACATGCCATAGAGCAGTTAAGGCCAAGTGCCACAATTATTGAGCCTGTGCTCTAGTGCTCTAGGGCTTGGGAGCGCAATTGCTGAAGCCTGCACGCCTATAGCCCATGTTCCTCAATAAGAGAAGCCAGCACAGTGAGAAGCTGGTGCACTGCAGCTAGAGAGTAGCCTCCTCTCGCCTCAACTAGAGAAAGCCCATGTAGCAGTGAAGACCCAGGACAGCCATAAATAAATAAACAAAGTTATTTTTTCCAAAAAAGCTTCAGTTTAAAATTATCAGCATGGATAAAGGGGACCTAGGAGTCAGGAGTTTTGGCTGAGAAAACTCTGTTTCTCTCTGTTCAAATAAGTAATCTGTAGGGAATGATCTCAAAAGTTTATTGCACCCCTAAATGTTTGATTCTACCTTAAACTGTTTAAAACTTACTAGAACGTTTTAAACATACAGAAAAGTGAAGAAAATTGAATAACAGACATGAATGTATTTACCATGTAGCTTTAGTAGATCTTAACATTTCGCAATACTGTATTTGCTGCAGGTTTTTCTTTTAGCTTTTTCAATAACTGTGCAATAAAATTCAATAAATTATCTTTCTTTACCCTACTGTATGGTCCTATGAATTTTAAAACTTTTTTATTATGGTAAAATATAGATAGCAAAATTTGCCATTTTAAAGTATACAGTTCAGCAGCATTGAATACATTCACATTGTTCTGTAACAATCACCACCATCCATCTCCAGAACTCTTCATCTTCCCAAGTTGACATTCCCTCCACATTAAACTGTGACTCCCATGTCCACCTCCCTGGAGGCTCTGGCAACTCTCATCCTACTACCCTTGTGAATTTTAGTCCTGTGAATTTCAGTACATCATAGATTGACATTACTGTCAACACATTCAAGATACAAAAGGGCCTCATCACCCCCCAAAACACTCTTTATAACCATACCATCCCCTGACCTCTGGCAACTGCTCATCTGTTCTCATCACTATAGTTTTGTCTTTTCACAAACATCGTAAATGGAATCATAAACTAGGTGACCATTTAAACATTAGTTTCTTACAAGCATGGGGATGCTCTTGAGGTTCATCCAAGTTTGTTCCTCTTTATTGCTCCCTGTCTACCCATCTCCCCTCTCCAAAAGTAACTGCAGTCGTAAAGTCGGTATGGTTGATTTTCATGAATATTTTTATAGTTTTAGTGTATATGTATTTAGCCACAAAACAATATATACTTTAGATTTCCTGTAGTTTAAAATTTAAATGAATGGTACCATAAAAAACATGCCATGTTGCAAGTTGCTTTTATATCTCACTATTATGTTTTTGATAGTTATCCGTCTAGGTGCCATGTTATTGCTGGGTATTAAATTTCACTGTTATAATACTGTCATATGAATATATCATGTGTATCATGGGTTTGTCCATTTACCTACAGATTGCCAATCTTTCCCTCATCTATCTGTCTGTCTCTTTACCCGACCCTGACTCTGTTAGGCCCCTCCCCAAGGCCTCCAGCCTACATGCCGGCCTTAGAGATGCCCACTCTAGGGTCGTAATGGGGAAATTCTCAGATCTCATGTCCAAACAGGTAGCTTATTTGGCAGAGTGCCTGAAAAGAGTTTGCACATGTATTTTCTGACCTCTATATAAACCCAACATTTCAGTGAAGTCTCAGTCTTGGGTGTGTATTAGAATCTCCAAGGGATACTTATGGGGAGGAGAAAGGGAGAGGTGGAGAGAGAAGAAGAGGTGAATTTTAAAATTAAATAATAATTTCAGTGGCAATGATGTTTTTTAAAAAGTCCTCAGGTGATTTTTTAAATATTTATTTATTTTTTAATTGAACGATAATTGTTCACAGAATTTTGTTGTTTTCTGCCAAATATCAGCATAAATCAGCCATAGATATACACATGTCCCTTCCGTCTTGGACCTCCCTCCCATCTCCCTCCCCAGCCTACCCCTTGAGTTTGTTACAGAGACTGTGAGTTCCAGCCCTCAGTTGATTTTAAGATGCATCCAGGGTAACCAATTCCTGATTTTAAAAACAAACAAACAAACAAAAATCCAGATAGCTTTTTCCAGTTGGGAAGCAGGCCTCTAGTCCCTGTTCCCAGCATCTCTCACTCCACAGCCCCCACCCCTTAGCCCCTATGGCCTTGCTGGAACCACCTTTGAAAGTGAAAGTGCTAGTCCCTCAGTTGTGTCCGACCTTTGCAACGCCATGGACTATACAGCCGACCAGACTCCTCTGTCCAGGCAAGAATACTGGGGTGGGTTGCCATTCCCTTCTGCAGGGGATCTTCCTGACTCAGAGATAGAAATCTAGTCTTCTGTATTGCAGGAGGATTCTTTAACATTGAGCCACCAGGGAAGCCACCTTTGTTTGCTTGCAAAACCTGACTCACAGGCTCTGGCCTCAGTCCTGCTCCTGGATGGGGGGTTTTTCTTCTGTTCCTGGTGCATAGGGACATTTACCTAGTTTCTGAGCCTTGCTATGATTTGTAAATTTACTCAGTTTGTATTTTGTCTAAAATTTCTATATGTTGGAGCAAAAGTGTAGCCTCAGAGCATGAACTCCTAGAAATGGTTTCTATCTCAGACTCTTGAAAGCACATTTTACCTGCTGAAGGGGTGCTTTGTGACTTCAAAGGAACACATGCTCCTGCTTTACAGCTTCTTTTCGTGTTTTACTTTTTTAGAGTGAGAATTATTGCTTTTTCCCATTTCAATAGTAAATCATGCTTGTGGCAAAAAGTTCAAATGTTACGGAAATATATGACTTACAAAATAAAAGTCTCCCATAATCATGCCCCTGCAGATAATTATTGTAAATAATTTTGAGTGTATTTTTCCAGATTTTCACTATATAAAGCTTGAACTAATTAATATAAACATGGAGTTATATTGGTGAACTATAAATTCAGTTGATTTTTACACTTAGCATACCTGTAGCATGGAAAATTTACTGTACTTAAATACCTACATCATTATTTTTAATGGATACATGGTTATACTTTGTCCAGTTACACCGTGGTTCATCTAGTGATTGCCATTTGGGATGTTTCAGTTTTGGCCGTTACAGATAATGCTGAAATAAATATTCTCACATGTTCATCTTTGTGCCTTTGTTTAATGTTGAAAACTGCTTTATCCTCTGGGAACCCACATTTCCTACTGAAGCCCCGAGTAAGTGCGTGTGCCTCTGGGGAAGGAGTAGCAGTCTGGGGAACAGTGTGGAGAAGGCTGGTGGCCAGCCCTGCTGTCAGATGGCAGTTGGCCCTTGCTGCTCCCTTGAGGGGCTCAGCCCTAAGGATCAATTTCCTGTGTCCCTAAACTCTTGATGCTGTGCACACTGAGACAGAGTCCCTTTGTTCCTCCTTCTCCCTAACCTGCCCAAGTGAACACCAACCTCCAGAAAGTGAACTTGGAAAGGTTTTGTGCAGTGTTTTTCAAGTTGCTGGACTGTGGCTTATTAGTGGATTACAAAGTCAAATTAGAGGCTTACAAGTGAGCAGTTTGGGAAAAAAAATCAGAATAGGATAGTATAGAAAATACCAGAGTGCATCACATAAAGTAAGTGTAAATACTATTTTTGGAAATTTTATTTCAGGAATATGTGTGTATTGGGTACTGTCTTAAGTCAGATTCTCTAGGAGCAGAGCTCCATAAAAGGATTTGGGTATATGTGATCTCTCTAGGGGGCTTTCCAGGTGGCTCAGTGGTAAAGAATCTGCAAGCAGTGCAGGAGATGTAGGTTTGATCCCGGGTTCAAGAAGATCCCTGGGAGCAAGAAATGGAAACCTGTTCCAGTATTCTTGCCTGGGAAATGCCATGAACAGAGGAGCCTGGCTGGCTGCAGTCCATGGGGTTGCAAAGAGTCAGACACAACTGAGCTCACACACACACTCAGACAAGAAGAGAGCGAGGGGAGCTGGATGGAGCAGTGGAGGAGCTGTGAGGAATTGCTCTCCAGCCTGATCACATGTGGGGCCCTGAAGCTTCAATTATATCAGAGTTGGTACTGCCTAAGACAAGCAGGTAGCCTCTTGAACCCCCATGTCAACAACCAGTCACTGGCTGCAGGCTGCTCTGAGGAAGAGGAGTGCATAATCTTCTGGAAAGGCAGCTCCTGCTCAGCCATGAGCAAATCTCTACAGAAAGAGGCAGCTGTGACCTTCAGCAACCAACACTCAGTCCCTGAGGGATGGGTACCCCAGCCAGCTCAGAGTTACCAATGGTGCCCATTATAGGAAGTGATATTAAATGCCCTTATTTGTGTGGGTCATGGTAAAAAAAAAATATTTAAGAAATATTGTTTTGGACGAATTTAGTTTATCAACCTGTGGGAAAGAAAGTGAGACCTTTAACACCACTGTTTCCTCATTTCATTAGACAAAGGCAAATCCTACATGCAAAAAGAATTTTATTCCCACAAGAGAAAAAGTGTCACCATAGAAAGGAAGCAAAATATAGAGGATGTTCTTAATGCTCTAAATTTAAGCCTTAAGGCCCTATGTAAGGCATCTTGGAACTATGTTTCCTGGATTGGGGCAAACCACTCTAGGGGTGTGGGGTGTGTGGGCTATTAGGGGGGACCTTGAAACTGTGAGATAAGCATGACACATATTTGTGAAACCTTAATTTAAGCTCAGTTAAATATTTTAAAACTTTTTTATGACTATAAATAAAACAGAAAAATTATAAAATTCATAATAAGTATGAACTTTTAAGATGAATAAAATTACAGAGAGATTTCAGATTTTGTATCATCGCTTTGGACCACAATCCCAGACTCTTAGAGGTTCTTGTTCATTGGCCTCTGCAGTTAGACATTCCAGGAGAAAATGAGGAAATGCAGCAGTTAGAGAAATTATTCTTCACCTTTCAGAAGGGTCCAGTTGACATGGAAAACTGGGCTCTGAATCCTTTAGGGTCTGAGAAGTTTGCTGGGAGCTAACATTGATCCAACCAACAATCTTAGTCACCAATCCTAAACTATTAGAACTGTTTAGTTGGGCAACAAATCATTATTAAGCACCAGCTAGGTGCCAGTGAATATTCAGGACTTCCTCCTGAATATCCTTTGGAAGGACTGATGCTGAAGCTGAAGCTCCAGTACTTTGGCCACCTGATGTGGAGAGCTGATCCATTGGAAAAGACCCTGATCCTGGGAAAGATTGAAGGCAAAAAAGAGAAGTGGGCAGCAGAGGATGAGATGGTTAGATAGCATCATGGACTTAATGGACATGAGTTTGAGCAAACTCTGGGAGATAGTGGAGGACTGGGGAGCCTGGAGTGCTACAGTCCATGGGGTCTCAAAGAGTTGGACATGACTGAGCAACTGAACAACAACAACAAAGGTGCCAGTGCTGGGGATACAGTGGCAAACAAGATCGGCAATCCTGCCTACTGGGCCATGCTGGTCAGGGGATTTGGACCTAACCAAATAAATAATGCAGAGTCATAAGAGAGCCTAAACCTTTCCCACATTCTGCCTTTTAGGCTCATATTAGGAGTGCAGTGGCAGGGGTCCCCTGTGGATGGGTGGGGACACTGATGAGTGCTGGCCAATGACTCATGACTGGACATGGTGTGTGCGCCTCCTGGGCTGAGCGGTTAATGTGTGCCCCCCTGGAGCTCTTTGCCCTCTGACACAAAGACCAGCTAAGTGCTGCATATGTGGCTGGTCCATAGGCAGGAGTCCCTGAGCTGAACCTCCCAGCTGACACAGCAGACGTGTAGAGTGAGAAAGCAATAAACCCTTGCTGTTTTAAGCCCCTGAGATTTTGAGGTTTTTATTACTGCACTGTAATCCAAACTATCTTGACTGATATAAAGCAATAAAGTAAAGTAGTATAAATATAACTGCTGTGGATAAAATGAACAAGTTGCTAAGAAAACATGACAGAGGGTGGTTTACACGGCTGGGGGGTTGCTTCTGTGAAGATAGGATATTTAAATTGGGATTTCATAGATGGAGTGTTATTTCCGTAATTGTTTTGCTTTACTGTAGAGGAGAATAAAGTGGCCCTGGAATCATGGAGTCAGAACAGGCAAGAAAAGTAGGGGCATAGACTTGTCTGTAGTCACACATCTAGTAGGTATAACTCTAGCATGTGGACTTGGGTCCAGGCCCCCTGCAGCAGGCCTGTGACTAAGGCAAGGTCAGTGAGGTGTGAGTGCAGCATTGGAGGAGGCCACTCTCCGGGCCTACCCTACACTTTCCACCCTGAGAATGAGTGCCTCCCTAGAGGTTATGCCTGCAGGGCCCACACTTAAGGAGGCACTCATTTCTCAGGATCTCTCAAGGCAGAGCTGATGCCTGGGAGTGAGAGTCTCCTTAAATATTGCACCCTCAGCACCTCCCTTGCTTCACCCTAGTCCCACGGGCTGCTCTCTACCACTGTTCTCAGTAGCATCCAGGCACATAGTGGCATGAGTGGTAAAAAACCAGCCTGCCAATGCCGGAGACGCAGAAAACATGGATTTGATCCCTGGGTCAGGAAGACCCCCTGAAGGAGGACATGGCAACCCACTCCAGTATTCTTGCCTGGGAAATCCCATTGACAGAGGAGCCTGGCAGGCTACAGTCCGTGAGGTTGCAAAAGAGTTGGACGTGACTTAGTGGCTCTAACAACAACAACATAGAATTTTGAAGCCATTACCACTTACATCAGCCCCACATTTCTTTGTTGTGACTATTTATGGTCATTCCCCATTCCTACCCCCAGTTCCAGGTTAATCACTACTTTCCATATCTATAGTTTTGCCTTTCCTAGAGATTTCATATAAATGGAATCCTACGTATGTAGCCTTTTGTGTTTGGTTCTCTTATTTCAAGGAATGTTTTTGAGATTCAGTCATCTTACTACTTGTGTCAGTATTGATCTCTTATATTGCTTCACTCCTATTCCGTTGTATGGATAGACCATATTTTGATTACCTGTTCACCAGCTGATGGACACTTGGATTTTGCCAGTGTTGGGATATTGTGGCTAATGCTACTATGAACACACATGTCTATGTGCTGACATAGTTTCATTTCTCTTGGGTATACACCTAGGAGATAATTGCTGGTTTGTATTTTAGGTGTATGTTTAGCCACTTAAGAAACCACCAGACTTTTTCCCCAAAGTGGCTGTAAGCATTCTACGTTCCCACAAGCAGTGAGTATATGCATGTTCCAGTTTCCCCAGATCCTTGTGGACACTTGGTATTGTTAGACTTCTTGCTTGTAGTCATTTTAGTGAATATGTGGTGATAACTTATTATGCTCTTAATTTGTATTTCCCTAATGTATAATGTTGTTGAACATCTTTTCGTACGTCTATTAGTCATTCATATATCTTTGGTTAAATATTCAAACTTTGTCTCATTATTGAATTTTAAGAGTTCTTTACATACTTTCTTTTCCCCTTTAAAAAAAAAAATTGGCTGCACAGGGTCTTATTTGTGGAATCCAATGTCTAGTTTTCTGACCAGGGATTGAACCCGGGCCCCTTGTATTGGGAGTGCAGAGTCTTAGCCACTTGACCACCAGGGAAGTCCCTTAGAGTTCTGTACATATTTTGGATTCATGCCTTTATCAATTATATAAATTACTGCTTATATAACCTTAGCTTTTGGCTTATATTTTAATTTTCTTAGTGGTGTTTGAAGAGCAAAAGGTTTTAATTTTGAAAAAGTCCAAATTATCAATCTTTATCTTTTATGGATCGTGCTTTTGGTGTCATATATAAGAAATCTGTCTAATTCAAGATCATGAAGACCTTTTCCTGTGTTTTCCTCTTGGGGTTTTGCAACTTTAGCTCTTGTGTTTAATTCTGTGATGCATTTTGAGTTATTTTTATGTAGCCACATCTTTTGAACCCTCCTTTTGACAGATAAGGAAACCAAAGCAGAGGGGCTTAGCTCATGTTCTGAAGCAAACTAGTGATAGAGATAAGATAACTAGCTAGAGTCTGTTCCAGACAAAGTGTTTGCTCTTACACAGCTTATCTGAATCTACATCTTCCAGGTTTGAGACTGCATGATTATTGCCTCTAACCTCACTTATTTAAAAAGTCCTTCTGAATGTCTGTGCCAAGTGGTTCTTAGCAGTTCAGGTCTACTGTGTCTGTTTCATGGCTGAGTAGAAGCACAATTGCTTTTAGCATCATTCTTTACACACTTGGAGCCACCTGAGCCCACTTCATCCACAATTTCTCCTAGCTAACTAGCTTTGGCTTCTTTTGCTCCCAGGGGCTGCCTCTGCCCCTTCTAGCTCTTGAATTGCTTCCCGACACTAACATCCTATACATGGCACTTGCCACTTGGTATTGAACATTATAGCTTTGAAATCAAGGGCAGGCCAGGAACATGGAGTTGGGTGGATTTCCCAGAGGATGCTGGAAGGGAAAACAGCTGTCGACTTCCATTCCAATTTGTCAAGCAAGGCAGTTGGAATTTTTAGGTCATTCAATTTCCTGGTATCTCTTGGGAAGAGGGAAAGTCAGTGCAGGGGGACCTGTGAGGAAAGAATGGGCCAAGGAAATCCAAGATTCATAATTGTTACTCATTTAAACCCTTGCAGAGCTGATGGTTTATTATCTTATGGTTTTGGTCCAACTGTAATACCTGTTATTTTCACCTGATCCTAAAAAGACTGCATCAGCAATTATCTGATTCTTGATTTTAAAATTCTGTTGAAGTTGTAGTTTGACAACAGTGAGCTGGAAGCAACCTAGATGTCCATCTCTACCAGAATGGAAAAGGGATATCTGTTGGAGGCAGAATGTTCTACAGTAGATAGATATATCATACCAGGTATGCATACACTTGACAGCATGGGTAGACCTTAAATATATAGAGTACAAAAGGAAAGAGTGTAAGATCTAGAGCATAACCTGAATAATATGAACAATGGGCAGTCAGTGTGGCAGAGGAATACTGGGGTAGGGGGTCTGTATTAGTTTTCTATGGCTGCTGATACAAATTAACACAAATTGGGCAGCTTAGAATAATGCAGCTGTATTCTCTCAAGTTCTGGAGACCAGAAGTTCAACCTCAGTATCACTGTGCTGGAATCAAGGTGTTGGTTCCTCTGGAGGCTCTATGGGAGAACCCATTCCTTTCTTCTTCCACTTCTGATGGTTGCTGGCATTCCTTGGCTTGTGGCAACATCATTGCAGTCTTCAAGGCCAGCATCTTCAAATCACTCTGCTCCATCTTCACATCACCTTCTCCTGTGTGTGTTAGATCTCCTTCTCCCTCCCTCTTTTGAAGTTACATGTGACTGCATTTAGGGCCCACCCAAATTATCCAGGATATAATCTCATTTTAAACTGATTTTAATCACATATGCAAAGCTTTTTTTTTTTTTTTTTTTTTTTTTTTGCCATATAAAGTAACATTCACAGGTTCCAGAGCTATCTTTTGGGGAACCAGCCACAGGGTCCTTTTATTATTTTTCTTTTATACCTCTTACCTCTTTTATACCTCAATCTCTCAGCAAATTATGTCAGCTCAACTTTCAAAACATGTTGAGAATTTACCAGCTTCCACCACCTCCATGGCCACCAGCCATCCTAGTTGCAACTGCCATCACTTCTCACTGGTCCCTTGGTTTACCCCCTTGCTTCTCTACAGCATGTAACCTATGTATCAGCCCGAATACCTCTTTTAAAACCTCAGTCAGATCATGATTCTTCTGTGTCTCATTTTTTTCTTACTTTGTGTTATTTCCTCTTTATAGTACTTATTCGCCAGTTGTCATATATTTATTGTTTATTTGTTTACTGTCTATCTCCTCCGTGAGGAGTTCTGTAAGTTCTGTAACCTTGTGGAATACAGTTTACACATCTGCTGTCCTATCGCCCCAAGGGAAACATGAATAAATCTAGAGCCCAGTGTTATACAGCAGAGCAGATAGCTTTATCTTCAATCCATATCGGGTCCTGTGGCTGTTTAGTGGACAGGTCCCAAGAGTCTCTCCTCTGGGGACCTGAACGTTCAGAGCAGTGCAACTATCTAAAGGAACTGTGAACTTTGAGGTTGGGCTGACTTTGAAGTCCTAGTCAGACATCTCCCGGGTGGATTATCTTGAGTGAGTTAAACCTTCTGAGCCTTAGTTGTCTAATCTGCAAAATGAGGATTGTAATTTCTGTCTGGCAGGATAAGTCCCAGGGTTAGAAATAATAAAGCCAAGGCACTTGCCATTCTGTTTTATTCCTGGGTGATCCTTCATTCCACCAGACTGTGAGACCCACGGCTTTATGTTAACATTAGGATCAAGTTAGGCATCTCAGTATCTAGGAAGGTGTGCCTGTCCCATCCTCTGTGAGGGGCTCCCTTTCCCAGAATCTGGGAAAGGCATGTAATATTTTCTCTCACGAATCTCCCAGAAGAAACTCTCCCAGCTGGCACCTTGACTTTAGACTTCTGATCTCCACAACTATAAGGAAATAAAGTTCTTTTTTTTTTCAAGCCACCCAGTTTGTGGGAAACTTTTGCCAGCTCTAGGAAGCAAATATGGTAATCCTTTAGCCAATTTCTCTTTCCAAGTAACAGATACACAGGTTGTGCTAACTTCCTTTTACTCAGAGGGGCTATTTGTTCACTGTTAGAGGTGCCCTGTGATATCCAGAATGTTTAGAAGCCATGTCTATAATGGCAAAATAAAATGGAAGTTTAAGATAATCCTTCGGTTGATATAGGAAAGAAAACTAACATTTACTGAACTTCAGTTCAGTTCAGTCGCTCAGTCGTGTCCGACTCTTTGTGACCCAATGAATCACAGCACACCAGGCCTCTCTGTCCATCACCAACTCCCGGAGTCTACCCAAACCCATGTCCATCGAGTCGGTGATGCCATCCAACCATCCCATCCTCTGTTGTCCCCTTCTCCTCCTGCCCCCAGTCCTACCCAGCATTAGGGTCTTTTCCAATGAGTCAACCCTTCGCATGAGGTGGCCAGAGTATTGGAGTTTCAGCTTCAACATCAGTCCTTCCAATGAACACCCAGGATTGATCTCTTTTAGGATGGATTGATTGGATCTCCTTGCAGTCCAAGGGACTCTCAAGAGTCTTCTCCAATACCACAGTTCAAAAGCATCACTTCTTTGGCGCTCAGCTTTCTTCACCATCCAACTTTCACATCCATACATGACCACTGCAAAAACCATAGCCTTGACTAGACGGACCTTTGTTGGCAAAGTAATGTCTCTGCTTTTAAATATGCTATCTAGGTTGGCCATAACCTTCCTTCCAAGGAGTAAGCGTCTTTTGATTTCATGGCTGCAATCACCATCAGCAGTGATTCTGGAGCCCCCAAAAATAAAGTCTGACACTGTTTCCACTGTTTCCCCATCTATTTCCCATGAAGTGATGGGACCAGATGCCATGATCTTAGTTTTCTGAATGTTGAACTTTAAGCCAACTTTTTCACTCTCCTCTTTCACCTTCATCAAGAGGCTTTTTAGTTCTTCTTCACTTTCTGCCATAAGGGTGGTGTCATCCGCATATCTGAGGTTATTGATATTTCTCCCGGCAATCTTGATTCCAGCTTGTGCTTCATCCAGCCCAGCGTTTCTCATGATGTACTCTGCATATAAGTTAAATAAGCAGGGTGACAATATATAGCCTTGACGTACTCCTTTTCCTGTTTGGAACCAGTCTGTTGTTCCATGTCCAGTTCTAACTGTTGCTTCCTGACCTGCATACAGGTTTCTCAAGAGACAGGTCAGATGGTCTGGTATTCCCATTTCTTTCAGAATTTTCCACAGTTTATTGTGATCCACACAGTCAAAGGCTTTGGCATAGTCAATAAAGCAGAAATAGATGTTTTTCTGGAACTCTCTTGCTTTTTTGATGATCCAGCGGATATTGGCAACTTGATCTCTGGTTCCTCTGCCTTTTCTAAAACCAGCTTGAACATCTGGAAGTTCACGGTTCACATATTGCTGGAGCCTGGCTTGGAGAATTTTGAGCATTACTTTACTAGCATGTGAGATGAGTGCAATTGTGCGGTAGTTTGAGCATTCTTTGGCATTGCCTTTCTTTGGGATTGGAACAAAAACTGACCTTTTCCAGTCCTGTGGCCACTGCTGAGTTTTCCAAATTTGCTGGCATATAGAGTGCAGCACTTTCACAGCATCACCTTTGAGGATTTGAAATAGCTCAACTGGAATTCCATCACCTCCACTAGCTTTGTTCATAGTGATGCTTTCTAATGCCCACTTGACTTCACATTCCAGGATGTTTGGCTCTAGGTGAGTGATCGCACCATCGTGATTATCTGGGTCGTGAAGTTCTTTTTTGTACAATTCTTCTGTGTATTCTCGCCACCTCTTCTTAATATCTTCTGCTAGGCTCTGTCTTAAATGCTTACGGTTGTTATTGTATGTAATCCTAACAATATCTCTACAAGGGAGGCACTATGATAGTCC
The DNA here is from genome assembly GCA_024291935.2 of Okapia johnstoni. NCBI lineage: Eukaryota > Metazoa > Chordata > Mammalia > Artiodactyla > Giraffidae > Okapia > Okapia johnstoni. Next base: position 46,943,568 of record CM044307.1, on the reverse strand, counting down.
CTTTGTATAAGCTTGGAAACTGTTGTTGTTCAGTTGCTAAGTCGTGTCCGACTCTTTGTGACCCCATGAACTGCAGCACGCCAGGCTTCCCTGTCCTTTACTATCTCGCGGAGTTTGCTCAAACTCGTGTCCGCTGAGTCGGAAACTGTAGCAGAGTTAAGTAACTGAGAGGGTGATAACCTAGATCTTTCAAAACCCTAGGTAATCATGCCTTAAGGTCGGATCCTGACTGGAAGTAGAAACTGATAACATCTTCTTTATGTGTGTGCATGATGTCACTTCAGTCGTGTCTGACTCTTTATGACCCCATGGACTGTTGCCCTCCAGGCTCCTCTGTTCATGGGATTCTCCAGGCAAGAATACTGGAGTGGGTTGCCATTCCCTTCTTCAGGGGATATTCCCAACCCAGGGATCAAACCCAAGTCTCCTGCATTGGCAGGCAAGTTCTTTACCTCTAGTACCACCTGGGAAGCCCAAAATCTTTAAAATTCTTCACATTTCCCCCTTTCATTGTGTAGAGAAGGCTAGAAAGTTCAAGGTTTCCTCTAGCCAACTCTTAAAGTTAAAAAAAATGAGTTGAATAAATCTAAAATATTCCTTAATATTCTTATTCTATCCAAAGGCTTTCTCCTAAGAGAAGCCAAAGGTGCTCCATAGATCTCACTGATAACTCATCTGATTAAGAAAATATTATCTTTCCCCACAGCAAGGCTTTTGTCAGAGATGGGGAAAGATAACTGAACTGTCACGGCAAAGACTTAGAGAATTCATTACCAAGATAAATAGGAAAAATGGAAGGAACTTGAGGGCTTCTTTGGGACTTCCGAGAGTTGGCAGGGCAATCATTCTTTCTAGTGTAACTGCATATCTTTGCTCTGTTCAGAGAATGAAAACCATTTGATAAGCCTGATGTGTGGTGGATTACCCAGTGGATTATTTTCATAACTAACAGCTTGAGCATGTTTCCTTTTTCTTTAATCCAAGTTGATTTAAACAAGGTTAAAGCCAAAGCCAGTGAGTAGCTATAACCTCAATTACAATCACAGCTTTGTTACCAGTTTGAATGAGAAATAAGTGCACATCTTTAACCTCTCACTGTTGAGGGTCTGTCTTTTCCTACTTCCAGGATCCCCCATTCTGGTGATAGTCTCAGGGCTTATTCAGCTCACACTGTTAATCCTGGCTACAATCTCTTTGTGTAGAGGAAACATAAAGTTCAGGTCCCTACATCTATCTGGTCCTTGCAGCTCTTGTCACAATCGGGGCCAGTGGCTACTCTGGAGCTGGGCTTGACTGGTCTGGTTGCAGGAGGGTTGAGAGCTCAGAAGCTGGGGGCTGGGCCATGGCCCCTTTATTGTTGATGTCACCGCATGGTGGTATCATGTGTGGAGGGAAGCATGCTGATGGAGTCGGGTGGGAAAAGTGCAGGAGCCCTGGGTTACTCTCTGCCCAGGCCTATAGTCTTTCCCATCTAGTCTTAGGACTGTTCCCTGTATGTACCCTTACCCTTTATTCTCCTGGCCCCTGGAAAGTCTTCCTCTTCTGTTGCCAAGGACTGCCACTAGGCTGGCTTCTGGGGCTGAAACCAGTACTTTCCCCAGGGTATAGTTAGTCAGAATAATCCAAGATATGGGATGTGTGCTTTCGTCTGGGCAGTGATAGAAAATAAAACTGGTTGGACAGTGTGCAGCCAGACCTGAGTGGAGCTGAGATGCCTGGCCCAGGGCTCCTGTGAGGGTTTTGAGCTGGGAGAGAGCCATCTGTCCCAAACCCTACCTCTGCTTCCAGCCACTACAGCCTGCGTTTCAAAGATGCTGATTTTTCTAGCAGTATCCCTGGGTATCAGAGGCAGGAAGGTGGTGAGAGGGGAATTACTGTGCTCACCCCTCCAGATGCAGCCTGGGGAGCCTTCCTGGGGTCTCCTCCCCTCAGTTACATGTCCTCTCTATTTCCAATGCTATAAGGGAGCTAGAGACTGGAGATCTCTTAGCACCTTGACAGTGTCTGAGATTCCCCCCATCTACTGAGTCAGCTGGTGACTATGCTTCCTCACCTCTGTTTATTCTTCCTTCAGCCCCTGTTCCAACCAAGGGTGTGTATTAAAGAAGGAGTTTACAAGGAATGCCACCTTAATGATTTCCTTTCCTTTCAAGTTTCATGGAGGCAGACTAGGGGGTCAGAATCCTAAGGTTTGGGACCCACCTTGGCACTTCCCCTCCCTAAGACTCAGTTTTCTCATCTGTAAAATAAATGGGTTAATGACATTGACTCCAAGAGGCACATCCAGCTCTACCATTCGATGATTCTGGGTTTTGAAACTCTGCTTACTCATTTAATATTATTTTCTGAAAACTTGATGTCTTGGTTGCAGTGTCCTCTGCTCTGTACACTGACGGGACAGAATGGCATTTTAATCACCTTGGCATTAACACATTTTAGAGTAGTTTTTGTCCCAGTGAATCTTCAGAGTGCTTTAGAGAAGCACAAATTTGAAGTAAATTATACTTTCTAAGGTGCCTCTCTCCTCCTTCCCTGCTTCTCTTTCTCTATCATTCATGAGTGTGTCTGTTTACACATGAGTGTGTCTGTTTACACCTGTCTTGGGCATATCTGTCTGCTTGAGGCCAGAGGGCTTCAGTGATCTGAAAGTTCTGGATGCTTCTGGAAACGGGTTACAACTCTGCTCCCTGCTTCAAAGGAGAGGGTGAGAGGGGAATCCCCGCTTGGGTCCCAGCCACCTCATTTCTCATCTCTTGAGCCCTAGGTCTCTTGGGAGATGGCTCTGCCACTAACCAGCTAGGTGAACTTGGGAAGGTTACCAGCTTTTATGCCTCAGTTTCCTCATGTGTAAAATGAGGATCATAACAGTATTTACCTCCTAGGATTCTTAGACACTTCCTGCTTCAGAATCATCTGAAGTACTTGTCTGAAATCCAGACTCCTGGGCCCCAGGTAAGATCTACTGAATCAGCACCTCTGGGAATGGGATGCAAAATCTGGATTTTTAACAGCTCTCCTACACGACACTTTCATATGATGCAATTCAGGAACCCGTCCCTTCAGTATATGATGCTTCTCAGCTCTCATAGCTTTTAACCTGCACCATCTTACTTAAACATCACCTTGATCACGAGAGGTAAATAGGGCCACCTCCTTCCTTTCTTGTGCCCAGGAAACTTCTGTCCAAGGTCACATCATATCTCTAAACCTAACACCCAACATCGCTTTCCATTTTCTCTCCTTTTGCTGAATCTTCTTGTAGGAAAGGATGGAGGCTATTGTGCAACCCATCAGAGAATCTGGCTTGACTTCTTTTCATTTCTTTGTGTTTAGTGGCTGAGATTCCTTGCTGCTGTTTGGCAGATAGACATCGTCTCCCTTTATAAATGTTTTTATCTGCTGCTGCTTTTATCTTATCAGACCCACAGTATGTCTTTGTCTTTCTGCTCCTAAAGATAATTCCCGAATTGCTATATGTCATAAATGTCATCTCAGTCACAACTCAAAATAACAAATGGGTTTGTTTCCAATGTGGAAAGAAATCTGGCAGCACCCTCCTTAGGTAGAGCTCGAATTCTGAGCTCTCTGAAATTCTGCTGCCTGCCATGCCCCTTAAGACAGGGGTCCCCAACCGCTGGTACCAGTCCATGGCCTTTAGGAACTGGGCTGCACAGCAGGAGGGGAGTGGCAGGCAGGCAAGTGAAGCTTCATCTTCCTCTCCCCATCACTCCCTATCACTAGCACCGCTGCCTCCACCACCCCCCACTCCATCCTATCTGGAAAAATTGTCTTACAAGAAACCGGTCCCTGGGGTCAAAAGTGTTGGGGACCACTGCTTTAAAGGACTTGGCTGCACACTTTGAAAGATGAGGAGGACTCGGGTACCCTGGAATCTTAGGGGGACAATGCTGAGTGCCACAGTAAAAGCGAATTGGGAGAAAGTGGGGTGCTGCAGCCTGGACAAGTTGGAGCAGTGTCCTGGGGACACATGCCCACACCTGTAGTTGAGAGGTAGGAAATTAGGCAGGATCAGGGTGCACTTACAAATCTGCAAACTGAGGAGCCCAGAAAGAAAGTTAATTGGCTTTTCTTGGAGGAGAAGCCATGACTACCACACCCACCCCCAACACTACCCTTTGCCTTGGGCCCCTTGGTTTGCAAGAGACATCATGTGCCTGCTGGAAGCTGAATAAGCAGAGTCCTAGTGACTGGGATGGAGGTTAAGGATGCAAAAGTCCTTGTTGCATGACCTGGGATGCTGCAGAACCATCACTGTGGGACAGTGGGAGACGCAAGATAGGAGTGCAGTGGGAACACGGAGGTGTGAATCCAACAGGGTTTGATGCCTATCATTAGCCAATTATAAAACGTGTTGCTGTTTACTTTTTCTTTTAATAAAACTCATCATGAAACTCAGTGACTAGCATACAACTGCACACTGGTGCCTGGCTTTAGGCATGGCTGCCCTCCAGAGTGGGAGGACTTTAGTGTGTGTGGACAGAGTTAACCCAGGGCTTTTTATCATGAGCATCTCTTGCGTTTCCCCAAAGGACGATGGGTTCTCTGAATGATTCCATCATAGTCTCCACCGTGGCACTATTGGCCTTCTGGGATGGGTGTTTATTTGTTGGGGGGAAGTCCCGTGTGTGGTTGGATGCCCAGCAGCTCCCCTGGCTCCCCTGCCTTCCGTGGATGACCGGGTCACACACCCACCAACTCTCAGTTTGTGGCAACCAGTTGTCTTCCTGATGCTGTCAAATGTCCCCTGGGTGCCACAGTTGCCCCTGGTTGAGAACTACTGTCATAGATAAGCAAGAGTAACATTTTCAGCCACTCTGAGATTCAGACTAGTTATGAAAGCACAAAACCTTTCCATGAAGATCTGTGACCAAAGAGTTATCCAGAGTTTGCCAGTTTAGCACAGACCTTTTCTCATCCTTTGACATCTCCTTCCCTCACAGTGGTCCCTGTCACCTGGACCTCTAACCTTTCTCCACTTCCCAGGCTTTAGGGCTCCCCTCCCAAGGCCTGCCTGGGGCCAGCTCTTGCCTCTGCTTCATTCTATGTGCCATCCATCATGCAGCCAGACACCCTGCCTCTGCTAGGCTAGCTTCTAGAGCTGGTCCTTGCATGGATTACCCGTGGCTTCCCTCAGCTTCTCCTCCTCAATGGTGCCTCCTCAGCCTAGAAATCACCGTTTTAAACTCCTCCAAGCCTGAGTCACTGCTCTGCCTGCTGAAACCCTCTGGCACTGCTCCAGAGTATGCCTCAGTGGGGAGGGGCACCCAGGACCAGTGCCAGCGTGCTGTCACCATGTACACTGGGCATCTGGGCCTGACGTGTGCAACCAAGCCTGCCCTGGCAATCAAATCACCTGGGATGATTGTTAAAACCCAGATTCCGGAGTTGTGCCTCTGGATCCTTGGGGACTAGGAATCTGCGTTTTCACAGTCTCCGCAGGTGACGGGGCAACACTGAGGCCAAGGGCAGTTCAGAAGCTGAGCTTGTTCCCCAGCAGCTCAGACTCTCATTTCTTCCCCCAAACCTTTCTTTTGCTTGGCCCTGCACTTGCTGACCTGGTTTTCTGTCTTGTTTCATATATACCTTTACATTTATTTTGGATGAAAAATCTAAAGTGAGACAGTTGTGGAGAAATCAGAAATCAGCCAGCAGAGCGCCATGTGAATGCTGGGGTTAGAGGTTGTGGGTGGTGGGGAGAAGGTTCAGGACTATGAGTCAGAGCACTGGTTTGGGTCCTGCTTCGACACGAGCACATCTCTTCCCTTCTATAGCCTTCATTTCTCCAGTAAATGGGGTAAGACAGAAAGTAGTTTGTAAGACCTTTTTAAAGCGAAAGAATTCTATTCTACCTTCAGTTGAAAACATACTCTAACTCCAATACAAAAAGAGCGAAGGTTTGAAAAATAGACAACCCTCAAATCCCATCCTCTGGCCATCTGCCTGGCTCCTCTTCTCCCTGCGGCATCATTAGAGGAACCCAGGGCTCCACAAACCCATCACGAGGTTCACAGGGCCTGGCTTCTCCCTGCCTTGGCCGTTGTAACTGGCTTACACAAGGCCTGGTCTCTGGCCTTGAGCAACCACAATTTAGTTTTCCTTTCCCACCTTACGGTAAATTAAATGGAAACGCTCTCTCCACCTCTAGGCTGAAAACTCCAGCAGGCTCTTAATTTCCAGTTCACTCTCAATTAACATGGTCACTTTAAGTTGCAAAACATAGTCCCAGCTCAGCTGTGCTCAATCTAAGAAATGAACCGAAACACTGAACTTAAATTTTAAAGCAAATCTTTATGCCTTGTCTGTCCTCCCACCCACCCCCATTTCAGTTTACTAGGCAGTTTGTGACCTCTCCAGGGTCAGAGAGGAGGGAGAAAGGAGAGGTAAATGAGTGCTTGCCTGGCAGCAGCTGTTGAACACTGTTTTTCCTGTGGGCTGCTCTGCTGGGCTTCTCCAGAGTTCTCGTTCCCATGGCTGTAGCACTCCTGCAGATCCCTCCATCTGGGGGTGCAGCTCCATTCCTGCAGTTGCCGGTGGTGCTTCCTTCCTAGGAATCCTGCATCTGCCTTCAGCTCTTTGCTGCTGGGCATGCTTTGTCCCTCCCGCTAGTCCTATTGGTCAGAACCCAGGACAATGGTGGTGGTGGTGGTGTTCGTTGTTCAGTCACCCAGTCGTGTCCAACTCTTTGTGACTCTGTAGCACGCCAGATCTCCCTGTCCCTCACCATCTTCCAAAGTTTGCCCAAGTTCATGTCCATTGCATCAGTGCTGCCATCCAGCCATCTCATCCTCTGATGCCCTCTTCTCCTTCTTCCCTCAGTCTTTCCCAGCATCGGGGACTTTTCCAATGACATTCAAAGGACAATGATAGGACTCTCTGAACTCTGGGCAATCCTGTAGAACCCAGTACGGTTACCTTGATTCTCTCCTACAGCTTTCTCAGGCATGAGTTAGGTGGCAGCTCTCCATATCTCAGCTGCTGGGTCAACAACAGGTCAGAGTTCTCTCAGGGTTGCATGAGGTCTGTCATGAGACTGGTGGTATAGGAGGAGGTGGGCACACAGGGTGGGCTTCCCAGGTGGTGCTAGTGGTAAAGAATCCTCCTGCCAATGCAGGAGACTCAAGAGACGAGGGTTCCATCCCTGGGTTGGGGAAATCTAGGAAATGGAAACCCACTCCTGTGTTCTTGCCTGAAAAAGTCCATGGACAGAGGAGCCTTGCAGGCTGCAGTTCATGGAGTCACAAAGAGTTGGTCATGACTGAGCATGCATGCACAGGCATGCAGGGCACAGCTGTATCTCTCAGCTTGAAAATTCTCTTTGCTCCACACTCTGACCCCTCTTTATCCTTGATCTGACTCAAGGGTGTCTGACTCAGGAGTTTTCCAGGGAGACATCATTCAGGATCCAACCAGGGATGTAGACCTTTATGAGTGTTATGGAGTAAGGGATGTACTTCAGCAGTTAGAGCATACACAGTGGCCGGAGGCACAGGGGGAAGGATAGGTTTGAAAAGAAAGACTGTGAATCAGCCCTAGAACAGGCTGATGAGTCAGAGTTCTCAGGGAAGCCTGGAAGCTGGGCTCTTCCAGCTGCTGGAGTAGGTGTGAGAAGGAGGCAGGTACAGACCCTTGGGGAAGGGTGTCTGCTCTTCCTGGTTGCTTCCTCACAGTTGGTGGCTAAGTGCCTGTGGTGGGCCTGGGGTCACTGCTGGGTGGCTGGGGTCAGCAGCTGAGAAGGAGAGCTGGACACCCAACAGGGAAAAGTGAAAATGAACTGGAATCCATTGGAGCCTGTGCCTTGGTCTACTGCCCTTAACCAACAGCAAGCATCAGTGAGCAGAGTGGCTGCTTCACTTCTACATCCCAGGACCCTCCCAGGTTCACATTTGATAAACTCAAATCCAGAACACTCTGTTAAGTTTCCTGGAAAGTATAGCACCCAGTGTAAAGCCTTGCCAGGTGGCTCAGTGGTTAAGAATTCACCTGCCAATGCAGGAAATACAGGAGACACAGGTTCAATCCCTGGGTTGAGAAGATCCCCTGGAAGAGGAAATGACAACCCGCTCCAGTATTCTTGCCTGGAGAATCCCATAGATAGAGGAGCCTGGCGGGCTACAGTCCATGGGGTTGCAAAGAGTCTGATAGGACTGAGCAACTGAGCACAGTGTAAATAAACTGACACTAGAACAATCCAGCACAAGAAGTTATGGAGCTAGCGCTTTTTTATTTTTTTTAAATCTACACTTTGCTTTTTATGCTCACATCTGTTCTATCTTGGCTGCTGGTAGAAACTTTCCATTTTAACATCCTATTATCCATCCTATGATTCTTCACTTCCATTTAGCACATTTAAATGCCTCCCTCAAAGAAGCAAGAAAAAAACCCCACAAGCCAGTGATGCACCATTTGCAACCAACTCTTGAGGGAACCAGAGAACAGCTGGTCCCCAGCCTTGGGCCATTTTTGAAAATGCAGTCAGTGATGGAAGAAGGTCATGAGAGAATGAAGCATATTTGTGACACACTCAGGCTGGTGACTGAGACTTTAGTCATATTTACAGAAGCTGGAAAAGGAAACTCATAACTCATGTTCACAGGGGTGATTGGTTTTATTTTCCATGTTACAAAATGTAAGACTAAATTTAAAGTCATTTGTGTGTACCACTAGCCCTGAATGGAGCTGGGTAGCAGCTGTTGGGAATGTTCCAGTCAATTAATTGTGATGTTTTTTCATAGTTTGGTGGAAAGCAGTGAAGGGGGAGAATGCTGGAAACTGCTTTTAAAAATAGCAGGCTGGAGTGATGAGCCCATCTCCCTCTGTGCTTCATTGGGAGTTTCTGCAGGTGTGGTACACATCACCACCCAGCCATTGGTGTGGCAATTCATTCCAACCACTGCTTTGGGGCTGTGCAGTCTAACAGCTTGTGACTCAGTGGAGAGAGGGTTCTGAAATGTGGGGGGAGTGGCTTCTTTGGTGAGCTGTCAGAAAAGAGGAGACAGAGGAAGTGAAGAGAACAAGAGCTCAGAAATCTACAAGGCGTGGAAATGTTCAACCTGGTATGGGCAGGTGTAGGGAAAATGGCTTACGCTCTGCCTTGAAATAGAAATGTAGTTCTCTTGGCACTAGATCCCAAGGATTCTCATACACCCAAATATATCCTCTTTGCTTATAAAATCTGTGACCTCCACACTCCCTTCATCCAGCTACGGAAGACAATACTATGTAATAAAAATAACAACTATTGATAATAACCCAACACATACTGGGCACATATGTACCAGAACGACTGTAAGTACATTACATGTGTTAGCTCATTGATTTCTCACAACAACCCTGTGAGCTGGGTACCGTAATTGTCCCATTATCATGATGTAGAAATGGAAGCACAAAGTGATTGAAAAATGCATCCAGGTAAGCTGTAAATGCAGCTTGGCTCAGTAGGGATTAAAGGCACTAATTTGGAGTTCAGACCATAAAATGCTACATATTTGGCTTTGAACAAGTTGATTAATGTAAATAAGTTTTAGTTTTTCATCTATAAAGTGGGAATAATAATAATAGTTTCTACATCTTAGAGTTGTGGTGGCACTAATGTGCCTGGTACATATTAATAAATGGTCTACTGTTATCATTACTCCCTAGGATCTTTTAAGTCTTTTTTCACCCCAGCTGCCCCCAGCCCTTTCCCCCCTCACATATTCAACTATTCCCATCTAAAATGTGTGTGTGTGTGCACGCGTATATGAACGTACCCCTGGTCACTAGGGAAGAAGGGAGATGGAGAAATGGGGCAGCTGCTTGGGACTCAGTCTAGGACTGGCAACTCTGTAATTAGCTGCAGCATCCCTGGGGTGTCATCTGCCTGCCACTTTTTGTTTGTTGATTTATTTTGATTTGACACATCAGGGCAGATGGGTGAGGGGAAGGAGGTTGGTAAGAGTCAATATTTGGTGACATGTGAATAACGTACTTGTGAAATTAATCAGCCTTATCATTTTTGGCCAGTTGCCATGGCTATAGAAAGTCATGCATCACGTAAATCAGAGAAAAAGGACCACAGTGTATCATGGCTCTTTGTCTTCCTCATTCAAAGCTCCCTCCAAGCCTCTCTGTCCTCCCAGTCAAGGCCATGGTCTCAGGTCCTTAGGTACTACAAGTGATGGGAGGCTTATCTACACCTCTGGATGATGGGATGGACTTTCTGTCTCTCTCAGGAATTATGTACTGAGGATTTAAAGACCAGTGAACGTGTTTGGGAAACAACAAAATTACTAACATTTTGTTCTGCCATGTAAATGCATTAAAAAGAAAATAAAAACTACCAATATTTATAAAAGGGCATTTTGATACCAAAAAGTAGGAATGACATAATTTTAGAGTAGAGGATAGGTCTTTAAGTGGGAGAAATTTAGTTTAACAAAAAACCTCTCTGTCATCTTTTTTTTTTTCTCATTTCATTGATGGCTAGTGAAAGTCTGCTAACAAATTGACCACATCATTAATATAAACAAGCTTTGCTAGTGGCTCAGTGATAAAGAATCTGCTGCAATGTGGGAGACCTGAGTTCAATCCCTGGGTTGGGAAGATCTCCTGGAGAAGGAAATGGCTGCTTACTCCAGTATTCTTGCCTGGAGAATCCCATGGACAGGAGAGCCTGGTGGGCTACAGTCCTGGGATCACAAAGAGTCGGACACGACTGAGTGACTAACACTTTCACTGTCTTTAATATAAATGAAAGCAAGAAGACAGAAAACACTTGAAACAGAGCTTCATTTGGAATTCCAGTGGATGTGATTTTGGGAGACACCAGGGCAGAGCAATTAGCTGTTTAGTGCCTCAGTATTCCCAATTATAAAAATGGATACATCAATTCCCATCTTGCCTACTTCTCAGTATGATTCCAAGGATTAGATTAACTAGATAATATGTCGTTCTTGTTGTTACTAAGTCATGTCTGACTCTTTGAGACCCCATACTGGAATGGGTTACCATTTCCTTCTCCAGGGGATCTTCCTGACTGAGGGACTTAACCTACGTCTCCTGCTTGGCAGATGGATTCTTTACCAATGAGCCACCTGGGAAGCCCAACTAGATAATACAGGTGGCAACACATGCTGGTGTCTTACCATGTTTGGGAGATCCTCGAAAGTAGCAGCTCTGTGTCTTTCTTCGGCATCTCCAGTGTCTGTTGCATAGAAAGTGGTTAATACAAATTTCCTGAATGAGTAATAAAGCGAGTCAAAGCGATGACCACAAAAGCAGGAAATCCAAACCAGACAGGAGGGAGGGCATTCCCAGGACAAGGGGCTGCTTACCTGTACCTCCTTCCCCTTTCCAGCCACTGCACATTCTACTATTCATAAAGGCTAGATTCAGCACTGAGCCAGAGTCTTAAATCTCCAGCAAATTCCATCTGTTATCTCTGAAATCCAGTTAATTTTCTTTTCCTTGGGGAAGACCTTTCAAGCAGTGACTATTATTAGTATTTGTGACGCACCCGATTAGATATTGCCTTTGGAGCTGGATTGTCTACATTCAGATACTGCCTCCTCCACTTATGAACTGCATGCTCTTTGGCAAGTTACTTTACCTCTCTGTGCCTCAGGTTCCTTATTTGCAAGTGAAGATAATAGCAGGACCCTCCTCATGAGGTTTTTATGGGGATTAGATGAGTTAGTACTTGGGGTCCTGCCTGGTACTTTACAGGCACTTAGTAAATGTTAGTCTGTGATTGTTAAGCTCAGAGGCTGCAGTGAGACCCCTTCAAAGAGTGTGGTATAAATTATCCTTTGAGGGTCCAGTTATGGGCAGATTTTGAGAGATACAGCTTGGCTCCCAGGCTTCTGAGATTTGAATAATTTGATTGAATATTTTAGTGCATTTAAAGATAGATGATGTCAGTCAGTCACAAGGGCATAATCACCATGGAAGCTAGAAAAAGGAGAGGCCCAGAGACAAAGGTGGACTTTGCCCACCTGAGCTCTCTTTTGATTGGTGGCTGTGCCTGGAGCATTAACCATCATCTTGTAAGGTGTCCCAAACGACTACGAAGTCAGACCCTGCAATGGGGATAGTTGCCCCCTTTCAGCTGCCAGACTCCTCTCTGTCCTGATTCAGGGCCACAAAACACCTTTCCACAGCCGATGAGTGGATTTCTGTCCCAGATCTGTCTTCAGGAGGAGAGTGGCTTTAAGCATCAGCCACGTGATCAGAGTCAGTTGTCCTCTTTGTGTCTACCCTAAGACCAAAGGTCAGGCCGTGGATCACTGTCAAGTTCTTAAATGAGTACCTGCCACATTGAGAAACTTCTTAGAAAACAGCTATCAGTCTTATACTTACTTTGACCTTCTATAGGCAGAAGTCTTTCTCTGCCAGCTGGCATATAGACAAAGGGACAGCTCCCGAGTCCAGAAATGGGCCATTATCCAACAAGCTGTGTGCATGGCCCACGGGGATGGATACTGAGCACCCTGAGCAGGATCAGATCCACTTAGAACCAAAGCCCCAAGTGACCCTTCCTTCTGACAAATAACTCTGCTGCTGAGCCTGGAAGATGCCTCTAAAGACTCAAAGTGCTTCATAAGAATTTACTTAGGAGGCGAAACAAGCCACATCAAGCCTTTGTTTGCCCTGGAACAGGAGTGACTGGGACCATGGCTTTGATCTCACCTGTGTTGCAAATAAAAGATGACTTTAGTGACAGGACTATGAACTAGATTACCTTGCACTGGCCTTCAAAACGTTTAGATTCTGAAGCCAGAATTAGGTCTTAGTGATTGAGTGTGCCATGTGCTCAGTCGTGTTCGACTCTTTACGACCCCATGGACTGTGTAGCCTGCCAGGCTCCTCTGTTCATGAAATTCTCCAGGCAAGAATATTGAAGTGGGTTGCCATTTCCTCCTCTAGGGCATCTTCCCAACCCAGGGATGGAACCCATGTCTCCTGTGTCTCCTGAATTGCAGGTGTATTCTTTACCCACTGAGCCATGTTGAGAAGCAGCCAGAAGGATCAGCGACCTTCTGCCCACACATCAGGCCTCTCATGCTCTGAGCTATCACTCATGCTGCCATTTCAGCACAAGGAAATGAACAAAACACCTTTCTTCCCTGTCTCTGGCAAATACCCTTCCTCCAAAATCCAAAATAGGGCTGAAGGAGCTTGGAGAAACTAGTTCAATGGTTGTCCACCTTTTCACCATCCAAACCCCTTTTCATAGTTTATTCTGTGGGTCCTGTGTTTTGAAAGATTTTTGTCTCCCAGATAAACAGCATCTAACAGGTAATAATAATAAGATAATTGGGCTTCCCAGGTAACTTGGTGGTAATGAATCTGCCTGCCAATGCAGGAGACGTGGGTTTGACTCCTGGGTCAGGAAGCTCCCCCAAAGAAGGAAATGGCAACCCACTCCAGTACTTTTGCCTGGGAAATCCCATGGACAGAGGAACCTAGCAGGCTGCAGTCCGTGGCATTGCAAGAGTTGAACACAACTAACAACAACAACAACAAGCTAATTAACAAAAGGCTAATATAATTGCTAAACTGAAATTTTGAATTTGCAAATAATTATGCTGAGTTCATCTAATTCCAGTCCAAAGAAACTTGATGTTTTTAAGCAGTCTGGGGCAGCCTGACCTCTGGTGACTACAACTTTGGGGAGGTTTTCTGGCAGAAGGTATCCAGAGGAAGCCCAACGACAGTTTTCTAGCCTCTCTGGAGGTCTGAGGGCCCTCTATCGAGAAGTATCAATCTAACACCAAACCTCACTTTTCAAATGAATTCATGTGTTTGTTACATTGAGATAAATGGGCACAAAGCTGACATTTACAGCTTTACATATTCCTGTATATGGCATCTCTACAATATACAGGACTTGATGCCAGGCTCTCTCACATGTGTGATCTCACCAAGAACTCACAGCTCCCTTTTGACCTAGGTGGTACTGTGTATCATCCCTGCTTTACAGATGGAGACACTGAGACAAGGGTAAAGAACTTCCTCAAGGGCATCTACCTAGTAAGTAGCAGTATTAGGACACTGACTCAAGGTTTTCTGGTTTCTTTTAATAGTTTCATTGAGATATAATTCACATACAACTCATTCACCTCATGTGCACAATCCAATGGTTTTCAGTATGTTTGCAGAGTTGTACAACCATTACCACAATTCACTCTAGTAAGTTTTTATCACCCCATAAAGAAACTCCAGACCTATTGTCAGTCACCCTCCATTTCTCCCAAGTCCCTCTCTCAGTCCTGTGCAGCCACCGATCTACTGTCTACCTCTGTAGAGGGACTTGCTCATTCTGCATATTTCCTATCAGCCAGTTTTCAGACTCTAAAATCCACATACATCAAACTATACCCCAGGAGTCAAGGCAGATTATAGACTTTCCTGGTGGCTCAGATGATAAAGAATCTGCCTGCAGTGTGGGAGACCTGGGTTTGATCCCTAGGTAGGGAAGATCACCTGGAGGAGGACATGGCAAACCACTTCAGTATTCTTGCCTGAAGAATCCCCATGGACAGAGGAGCCTGATGGGCTACAGTCCATGGGGTTGCAAAGAGTTAGACATGACTGAGCTACAGAGCACAGCACGTTACATATATTAATATTTATATATATAATATATATAATATAATATATATAACAATGCCATCCAGACATCTCATCCTCTGTCATCCCCTTCTCCTGCCCTCAATCTTTCCCAGCATCAGGGTCTTTTCCAATGCGTCAGCTCTTCACATTAGGTGGCCAAAGTATTGGAGTTTCAGCTTCAACATCAGTCCTTCCAATGAACACCCAGGACTGATCTCCTTTAGGATGGACTGGTTGGATCCCCTTGCAGTCCAAGGGACTCTCAAGAGTCTTCTCCAACACCACAGTTCAAAAGCATCAATTTTTCGGCGCTCAGCTTTCTTTATAGTCCAACTCTCACATCCATACATGACCACTGGAAATACCATAGCCTTCACTAGACGAACCTTTGTTGGCAAAGTAATGTCTCTGCTTTTTAATATGCTATCTAGGTTGGTCATAACTTTCCTTCCAAGGAGTAAGCATCTTTTAATTTCATGGCTGCAGTAACCATCTGCAGTGATTTGGGAGCCCAGAAAAATAAAGTCAGCCACTGTTTCCCCATCTATTTCTCATGAAGTGATGGGACCAGATGCCATGATGTTAGTTTTCTGAATGTTGAGCTTTAAGCCAACTTTTTCACTCTCCTCTTTCACTTTTCATCAAGAGGCTCTTTAGTTCTTCTTCACTTTCTGTCATAAGGGTGGTGTCATCTGCATATCTGAAGTTATTGATGTTTCTCCTTGCAATCTTGATTCCAGCTTGTGCTTCATCCAGCCCAGCATTTCTCATGATGTACTCTGCATGTAAGTTAAATAAGCAGGGTGGCAATATACAGCCTTGACATATTCCTTCTCCTATTTGGAACAAGTCTGTTGTTCCATGTCCAGTTCTAACTGTTGCTTCCTGACCTGCATACAGGTTTCTCAAGGGGCAGGTCAGGTGGCCTGGTATTCCCATCTCTTTCAGAATTTTCCACAGTTTATTGTGATCCACACAGTCAAAGGCTTTGGCATAGTCAATAAAGCAGAAGTAGATGTTTTTCTGTTACTCTCTTGCTTTTTCGATGATCCATCGGATGTTGGCAATTTGATCTCTGGTTCCTCTGCCTTTTCTAAAACCAGCTTGAACATCTGGAAGTTCATGGTTCATGTATTGCTGAAGCCTGGCTTGGAGAATTTTGAGCATTAATTGACTAGCGTGTGAGATGAGTGCAATTGTGCAGTAGTTTGAACATTCTTTGGCGTTGCCTTTCTTTAGGATTGGAAGGAAAACTGACCTTTTCCAGTCCTGTGGCCACTGCTGAGTTTTCCATATTTGCTGGCATATTGAGTGCAGCACTATCACAGCATCATCTTTCAGGATTTGAAATAGCTCCACTGGAATTCCATAATCTCCACTAGCTTTGTTCATAGTGATGCTTCCTAAGGCCCACTTGACTTCACATTCCAGGATGTCTGGTTCTAGGTGAGTGATCACGCCATCGTGGTTGTCTGGGTCATGAAGAACTTTTTTGTACAATTCTTCTGTGTATTCTTGCCACCTCTTCTTAATATCTTCTGCTTCTGTTAGGTCCCTACCATTTCTGTCCTTTATTGAGCCCATCTTTGCATGAAATGTTCCCTTGGTATCTCTAATTTTCTTGAAAAGATCTCTAGTCTTTCCCATTCTATTGTTTTCCTCTATTTCTTTGCATTGATAACTGAGGAAGGCTGTCTTATCTCTCCTTGCTTTTCTTTGAAACTCTGCATTCAAATGGGTATATCTTTCCTTTTCTCCTTTGTTTTTCGCTTCCCGTCTTTTCACAGCTATTTGTAAGGCCTCCTCAGACAACTATTTTGCTTTTTTGCATTTCTTTTTCTTGGGGATGGTCTGGATTCCTGTCTCCTGTACAATGTCATGAACCTCCATCCATAGTTCATCAGGTGTTCTATCAGATCTAGTCCTTTAAATCTATTTCTCACTTCTACTGTATAGTCATAAGGGATTTGATTTAGGTTATATGTGAATGGCATGCTGCAGTTTGTGGAGTCGCAAAGAGTCGGACATGACTGAGCGGCTGAACTGAACTGAACTGAATGGTCTAGTGGTTTTCTCCACTTTCTTCAATTTCAGTCTGAATTTGTCAATAAGGAGTTCATGATCTGATCCACAGTCAGCTCCTGGTCTTGTTTTTGCTGACTGTATAGAGCTTCTCCATCATTGGCTGCAAAGAATATAATCAATCTGATTTCGGTGTCGACCATCTTGTGATGTCTGTGTGTAGAGTCTTCTCTTGTGTTGTTGGAACAGGGTGTTTGCTATGACCAGTGCGTTTTCTTGGCAGAACTCTATTAGCCTTTGCCCTGCTTCATTCTGTAGTCCAAGGCCAACTTTGCCTGTTACTCCAGATGTTTCTTGACTTCCTACTTTTGCATTCCAGTCCCCTATAATGAAAAGAACATCTTTTTTGGGTGTTAGTTCTAGAAGGTCTTGTAGGTCTTCATAGAACTCTTCAACTTCAGCTTCTTCAGCGTAACTGGTCGGGGCATAGACTTGGATTACTGTGATATTGGATGGTTTGCCTTGGAAACGAACAGAGATCATTCTGTCATTTTTGAGATTGCATCCAAGTACTGCATTTCGGACTCTTTTGTTGACTATGACGGCTACTCCATTTCTTCTAAGGGATCCCTGCCCACAGTAGTAGATATAACGGTCATCTGAGCTAAAGCCATCCATTCCAGTCCATCTTAGTTCACTGATTCCTAGAATGTCAGTGTTCACTCTTGCCGTCTCCTGTTTGACCACTTCCAATTTGCCCTGATTCATGGACCTAACATTCCAGGTTCCTATGCAATATTGCTCTTTACAGCATCAAATCTTGCTTCTATCACCAGTCCCATTCACAACTGGGTGTTGTTTTTGCTTTGGCTCCATCCCTTCATTCTTTCTGTAGTTATTTCTCGACTTGATGTCACCGGCTCGATGGACATGGGTGTGGGTGGACTCAGGGAGTTGGTGATGGACAGGGAGGCCTGGCGTGCTGCGGTTCCTGGGGTCGCAAAGAGTCGGACACTACTGAGCAACTGAACTGAATATATGTAATATGCATAGAATGCAAAAATGCTATGTCCTTCATGTTTGAAGTGCACAAACATGCAAATATTATTCCATATCAGGGTAAAAAATGGCATGCAGTTATTCACCTGTCACATACCTGAATTTGAATGGCCACACTTCCCAGTCTCTTGTACCACTTTGCCAGATAACCACCCAGCATTCTGAGAGAAGAGACCTCTGTTATTGCTCTCTGTAAGCCTGTTCATCATTTGGTTTTGATCCAGGTCACCATTGCTGCCTCCAGGGTACCTGGTGTGTCCTCCTCTCTGGGTTGGGGGTCCGGCCCAGATCATGAGATCTCCTTCCCACCTGAGAGACCCTTCTGCATTTCTGGCTCCCCTGTTCTGTTCTCCTTAACTTTCCTTTACCTGCAAATTGCTCTTGGTGACATGATTTATTCTCCTGCCACAGATGGTAGGGATGTTTAACACCCATGTCTAATAGTTTTCCATATAGTATTCCCTTCTTGTCAGCTGCTTTGTCTCTCAGGTTCAGGTTCTGTTTTCCTAGGTGATTAATTATTCCTGCTAGATATATCCTTTGGCATCTCCAGGGTCTGTTCTGAAAATGTGTCTTGAATGCTTGTGTTTGGCTTATGCTTTGGGTATCAAGTTAAAAAAACTGCTTACCTTCTGCAGTGGAGATGGGTCACAAGGGACATGGATAGGCCTCCTTGAAGCAGGTATTCCCTAAGGAGTCACCCCCACTTTGCTCATTTCCTTCCTTCTTTCCACTGGCTTGTCCAGAGCATCCTCAGCTTACCAATCACAGTGGGTATGTAGGATGCAGCCTTACTTTCCATGCAGTGCTCTCTCATTTGAGGAGCAAGTGCACAGGGTACCATATGTGGGTCTGCACTGTGGTTCTTGAAGCTTTTAGACAATTATGGGGCCTCTCTCTGGAGCATCAAATTTACTAAATATTTCAGAAGGGATTTTTGTTGTTGTTGTTGTTGTTGTTGTTAAATCAAGGACTGATCCATTATGGGAAAGAATTTTAAATTAGCATAATTTTAAAGATAAATATAAGATCTCAAAGACATCTTTGGGCTTGTGAAGAACTTCTTTGAACCACCCCCCTCCACTCCCCACTATGCCTGCTCACCACTACACACACACACACACACACACACATCTATCACATACCCTAACCAGCCCCAGGGAGATATTTTCAACCCCAGCAACATGCATAGGGGCCTTTGGGTCCAAGGAGGCGAAGGAACCTGTTGATTCTGTTTCTCTTATTATCCAGTATGGAAAGTCTGCAGGCAGGTTTAGTTTATCGTGCAGACTTTTGAACTGGGTCCTTTTCATTAGGTCTCTCTGACAGGCATCTGACAGCAATTACCTATCCAGGGACCCAGGTCACCCACTGACCCCTCCAAATCTTCACTGGAAGCCGGAGAGGTGACTCTTCTTCAATGGTGTTTAAATATTTTGAAAATCATGTCTAACACCAAGTAGTCTTTATTCTTAACTGTTTATCCTATTAGATGACCTTAAATGCCTGTCTATATTTTATGAATGTTTCTAGGCCCCTTTCAGGTCATCACATCTAATTCCACACAGAGTTGGGGTAACCTCTTCCATCACTGCAACAAGCAGCACCATGCTCTTCTAGTTGTGAAATCTGGGCATGTTCCCTAACCTTTCTTTGCCCATTTCTTCATCTGTAAAATGAGGTCACTGATAGTTCATACTTTACAGGGTTGTTATGAAATGGGCCAAAATATGTAAGGCACTGAGTGACATGCCTGACACATTGGAAAGTTTCCATAAATATTCCCATACTTCAGTAAACATGTATTGAATATGCACTGGTGGAAAACATTTCATCTCCAAGGAATACCTTTATTGTTTTATACCCATGTGCCCCAGTTTAGCAATCAATGCTATAACACAAGTCTATTAGCAGGGTTGGAGTTACCTATTTTTTAAAAAAATCAATCCAGTTTTAGCAGAGGCCTGGGAATCCTTAGTGATATCTCCTTCCTCTTTAGGATTTTTAAGGTTCATTTCTATTCCTTTTCTTCTGGTATTCTGTTTACTATCTGCTTCTCAGAATGCGTGTGTGTGTTTATATGTGTATGAGTATATACTACTTCAATATATATCAAATTTGCTTAATTTCTTATATTTGTAAAAGACTTATGGATCATTAATACTTCAAAAGATTGACCTCCCTAGATCCCTGTGTATTTTTCTGGGGCACAATGGCAAGGTTCCATCAAGTCTAATCTACTTAGTGACACAAGGGCTTTGGGACCTCATGTATCTAGCATTTTCCCTTTAACTCTAGAAGTTATGTTAAACCAGCCATTTACATCTTCCCTGTTAGTAATTGTTTCTCTTTTGGTCCTAAGGCTGACTTGACAAATTGTATGATCAGGTCGCCCAAGATGGCTGACCTCTTGCTCTCTGTACTACTTGTCCCTGCTCTACTTGTAGTACTTGTACTTGTAGTACAAGTACTGTAGTACTTGTCTCTGTACTACTTCTCTGCTCTACTTGTCCCTGCCTCACCCACACCTTACTCACCTGACTTTCCCTCTCAATCATAGAGTCTAGTCAGAAATACCTATGTACTTGCCCCCAGCCCAAGATAGTGATTGTTCTAATCTTTAGATAAGAACTGTCACTACTATGATAGTTCATGAGGAGCAGTGATGCTCCTCTGCTGGTTTCCCTGGTGACTGATGAGCCAACCTGACTTCAGTCCCCTCTGTAACTGGTAATCGTCCCTCTCCCCTGTTAGCAAAGACTGCTGCCACGTCCTGCCTGCAATCCACCATCCATGAATGCTTGTCACTCCAGGATCCTTTTTGCTTTGGATGTGTTGTTCATTCACTCAGTCATGTCCGACTCTTTGCAACTCGGTGGACTGCAGCACGCCAGGCTTCCCTGTCCTTCACCATCTCCTGGAGCTTGCTCGAATTTTGTCCATTGAGTCGGTGATGCCATCCAAACATCTCATCCTCTGTCATCCCCCTCTCCTCTTGGTAGCAAAGACTGCTGCCATGTCCTGCCTGTGACCCACCGGTCATGGGTCACATGAATGAGTGTCGTTCCAGGATCCTTTTTGGTTTGGGGGTGTAAGAACCCTCTATCCATTAAACCATTGATGTCTCCGTCACTGTCTCCAAGCTCTTTCTTCAGTCTTGAGGCTGGGCAAGTACAGGGCCTGCAGGCCTCTGGAGTGCAGCCCAGCAAAAGTGGATTAGTTCATAGAGTTTGGTATTCTGTATTTTGGGAGAAAGGAAAAAAGGCCTATTACAGTAAAATCTTCCTTTTCCTTAACTAGGGAAATATGTGCATCTTTGAGTCCATTTTCGACTGCTTTGTCATTTGGGACCATCTTTCTTTCTTCCTTTTTTTTTAAAAAAAAGATTTATGTATTTTATTTTTTGGCTATGGTGGCTCTTAATTGCTGCATGGGGCTTTCTTTAGTTGCAGTGAGCAGGGGCTACTCTTCTCATGGTGCTTGGATTTCTCATTGTGGTGGCTTCCCCTGTGGCAAAGCACAGGCTCTAGAGCACAAGCTTCAGTAGTTGCAGTGCATGGGCTCAGTAGTCTCAGCTTGCCGGCTCTAGGGTGCTGGCTCGGTAGTTGTGGCGCATGAGCTTAGTTGCTCTGCAGTATGTGGGATCTTCCCAGACCAGTGTTCCTTGCATTGCAGGGCGGATTCTTAACCACTAGACCACTGGAGAAGCCCTCAGGCAAGGCTTTATTGGGGCCCCTCCTGCCTCAGGGTTGATTGAGAACAAACAACAGGTTCCCTTGCTTGGTTGCTCCCTGAGGGGTGGGTAAGCTTGTTCCTTATATGGGGTGAGGGTGGAGATGTGTCCAGGGGTTGGGCTGGAGGGGTGGCTTAGGTGGTTTGTCCATCTCTTAGGTGGGATTATGTGCATGGGTCATGCTCTGTATTTGCTCTGGGCTCTTCAGAAGTGACAGTTGGGGTTTATGGTCTCTGTATCTTTTGTCCAGAATTTGCCCTAACTGTGCATACACGCAGTTCTTTTTAGTCCCATATAGTTTTTTTTGTATTTTGTTGCTCAAGGATAGGTGTGTCCAGGTGCAAATGTTGTAGCATGGCAGCAAAGGGTCCCAGGGCTCAAGCCTGTCTCATTCCCCACTGAGAGATTCTGCACCCTTATTCTTAAGAGGTGAGGGGCCAAAGGTCTCTTCTTTTGAAACTTCTTCCTGCTGGACAGGGGCCGGGGGACCATCTTTGTGGTTTTTTTCTTTTTATGATTTTTAAAAACTTTTCTTTATTTTTAATTGGAGGATAATTGCTTTACAATATTGTGTTGGTTTCTGCCATACATCAACATGACAGGGACCATCTTTCTTAATGAAAGATTCTGCCTTTGTCCGTTTCCTACTACCTTTATCACTTCTAAGTGGTTAGGGGGTTTAAAACCAAACTCCCTCCACTGTGCTGGTTACCAGAGCCATTGTTATCATCTGGATTTGAATACCTCTTTCTTAAAAGGAATCATAAAAGAGATTTGATCAAGACTGACTAGTTTAATGAGTTTGGAGCCCTCTATTCTCCGTTTAAGCTTTCAACTGGCTTGATTCAGATCTAGACCATTGATTCTTTAGGTTTCAGGTATAGAGTTTCAAACTTCTTTTTAAAGTGAACAGAACCCAATATGATCCTTCACTGATTTATTTTCCTTTATCATAGGATAGATGATATCACTTTCTTTGTAATTGTTTTTATACACCTCTGCCAACCACGCCTTCTGATCAAGATACAAATAACAGAATGTCATTGATATAAAGAGATTAAAGATCATAAAGGTTCAATTTCTCACTTTACAGAAAAGGAATTATGAGAAGTGAGGTGACTGGGTCAGAGTCACAGCAGATTATATTTCCTATAATTTTTTGATTAAATCCACACTTCTGAGCCACTTGTGTTTAAGTTAGAGAAATGGGAAGGGGGAGAGAAAGATATCAAAGTCAGTGTCAGAAAGTGAACTTGGATGTTGTGTGAACAAGGGATGTCAGAATGGGGAACCGGATGTCGCCAGATCATCAAAACCAAAGGTGGAGCGCAACCAGGAGACACAGGTGAGAAGTCAAAGGATTCATGAAGCCAGTCAAGTGCCAAGGAGCAGAACTGTGAAAGAACTTGGGATCTCCATGAGGCTTCATTCTTAATTGCATGAATTCTTTTTATGGTCTTGTCTCTTTAAAAAATAAGTTCTATTTTTAAAAAATTAATTATATACATGATTAAGAAATTAAATAATGTTAAAAATGCTTATAATACAAAGTAGTGTCCTACACAACTCTACACCAGCTGCTAATCTTTTGCTAAAGGTAACTCCTTTGAAATTTTATTTGCTTTTTCTGGTATCCACTCTCAAATGTTTAGATAATATTCATATATTGCAATTTTAAAAGTTTTCTTTCCAGTTTTATTGAGAAATAGTTGATGTACATCATTGTATAAGTTTAAGGTGCAGAGCATTATGGTTTGATTTATATATATTGTAAAATGATTGCCACAATAGGTTTACTTCACATCCATCATCTCATACACATACAATAAAAAGAAAAAAAAATTTATAAGTGTTATAAGAGATGAAGATTTAATAACTCAACTTCTCTTTCCTCATCCTCTCCCCAAAATTTTATTATACTTTTAATTATACCAATAATTAGTGTTTGTATCATTAAACTAATAATACTGTGATTACATGTCTTTTATTATATCGCCTTTTGTCATTCTTTAGATTACCAGTTGCCTAATTGCTTTTTATTTTCAGTTGCTTCATCATCTTATTGTATCACCTATGGGTCCACTTTTTTCCTGGACACTCTTTTGTGAACCCTCTGTTTTCCAGCTTTGTTATGGGTGGATGGCTCTCTGGTCCTGTGACACAGTTATCAACCTGAGATCTTCTCTTAATGGATTTTCTAGGTTGGATTTACTATCTCTAGAATGTCGTGTTTTCACTTCCTTGGTTTACTTCTTTGGCTGGTTGGTGCACATCCTCTAGTCACTTTCTAAGGAAAAAAAGTGTCAATTTTCTGAGCCTAAACATGTCTGTATGTGTCTTTATTCTGTTTTCATACTTGACAAATTGACTGGATGTAAAATTCTAGGTTGAAAATTTATTTTCTTTAAAAATTTGAAGTCATTGCTCTGTTGTTGCTTGCATTTAGTATTGTTGTTAGGAAGACTAACAAGCATCGTGAGTCTCATTTTCTTATGATTTGTGCTCCTGGAAACTTTTAGAATCATCTTTTTATTCCTGATGTTTCAAACTTCCACATTTGGGGAAGTTTCCTCACGTGCTGATGGTTCAGTGGGCTTTTGATAGTTAAGTGAACTGACGCCAGAGTGAGATGACCCAGATTCAAAACCAGCTCCCCAGAGCTTTATATCAAAAGTCAGCTATGGTGCTGGCTAAGTTACTAACCCTCTCTGTGCTAGTATCTCTGTCTGTAAAATCACCAGGAACCTCCTGATACCGCTGTCAGATTAAAATGAATAACATAAATGCAACATTAGAATAGTGCCTGGCACTGGGTAGCACCTCAGTAAATGTTTTTGCTGTATTGATAGAGTCATTGTCAGTATTCAGTTCTGTGGACTCAGCATAGAAAAATGTGCCCAGTCCAATTATGCATCTCTCCAGGTGGGTCCAGCTGCCATTTACTGATAGCTCTCCAGAGGATCACCTGGCACCAACCAACATTCTTCAAGGCCCCAGAGGAGAAGTTCCAGTTCTTGTTGAGTTCTGTCTCTGTCATCACTGCTTGGCTGGCCAGGCCTTCAGTGGCAACTACTCCAAGCTTCCTTGTCACTCACAGGTGTGATTTGGCAGGATTCTGCCTCATTCTTCATGCCACCTGTCTTTTACTTCCTGCCCTAGGGATTCCCTGTTCCCACTGATGCCCAAGGCTCTAGATCCACCCAATGGCTACACATGCTTGTTGGCTCCCCAAGCAATGCCCAAGAAACTGCCAGCAGATGTACGAGCACATGGGCATGCTACTGGCCTGTGTGCACTTGTCTGGATGCCATGGATCTGGCTTCTTTGGTGGCCTCTGAAAGGGCAGATGGAACAACTAAAAAGTGCAGGGAGGGAGGGTTAAACCCCATGGGAATTTTAGGCCAGTGGAAAAGGGAGCCTACTGCCTCCTGGTTGGTTTGTCAAGAGGCTGTAAAACAACCAGCTATACTTATTACAAGTTCATGGGTAGCCTGAGAGCACCTTCTCTTGTAGTATTTGTTTTCGTCCTTTCCTGCCTTCCTCCCTCTTTTCCCTCATTCCTGCTTTCCTAGGATTGCCCTCCCAGATGAAGGGATAGCAAGTAAACCTGTGTCTTTGGCTATTTTTGTAGGGAATCCAGACTAAGACACAGTGACTTTAAGAACTTGGGCTCTGGAGGTGGCCTCCAGGTTTGAATCTTGGTCTTGGCCTTGTTGGCCACAAGTTACCTAACTTCTCTGTGCTTCAGTTTCTTCATCTGTGAAATGGGGCTAATAATAGCGGCTATCTCGGGTGATTGAAGATTTAAATAAGTTAATACTTACAAAACACATAGTAATCACCCAATAAATGTTAGCTATTATTATTCAGTTCCATGAACTTTTCAATATTAATTTTTGGTAGTTTCCTCTATTTTTCTTCAGTTCTCTATTTTCTGAAATATCTATAATGTCAATATTGGTCTTCCTGAATTGATTCTCTGTCTATTATAGTTTCTGTGGTATTTACCAGATCTTTGTCTTTTTGTTCTATTTTGTGGGAGAGATACTCTTCTTTATAAACTAAGCCTTCTATTGAGTTTGTATTTTGGTATCACGCTGAAAATTTCCGAGATTATTTTGTTCTCTAGTTGTTCCATTTTAATCACATCCTGTTCTTTTCTAAGAAGAGAAAGAGTATATAATGTTTTCTCTGTGCTCCTGGACTCTCTTCTCTGTTTGGGCTTCTCCTCTCTTGGGTGTTACTGATGCTTGGTCAGCTTCCTCTTCCTTTGCCTTCGTGACGACTCCTCTCTCCATCTCACAGTCCCTTCCTTTTTGTTCCCAGGGGTAGGGTTACCCGATTCAGAAAATACAAATACAGGGCATTCTGTTAAATTTTAACTGTAGATAAACAACAGAGAGTACTTTTAGTATATGCATGGCTATGCAATACTGGGACATACTTATACCAAAATGTTTTCATTATTTATCTGACATTTAAATGTAACTGGGCATCCTATATTTTCTCTGGAAACTCTATCCAGGTGCCTTTTTATTTTCTGAAGATCAAGGTAGGCTCAGTCAGTAGTACAAAAAGGCTTTGTCTTCACTCCACTTCTTTTCTTAAAGGGACACACGGCTATTTACATAACATATGGCAGTCTCACACCCCTGCAATTGTAAATTGGAGCCTGCTTGTTCATTGTCAAGTTAGTAACTCAACCATATTTCTCAGCTGTCTTCTGTTTCCTAGCCTCAGATTCAATAAATAAATGTGTTGTTCTAATAGTGTGTGTTCCAATGTGGCTGCATTTGTTCATTGTCTGTGCCACTCGCAGCCCCAGGGCAAGATAACCATCCTAATGTGACATTGCCTCCTCCATGGTCAGCATCTCTCGTCTGCTCTTAGGAGGGTCTGGAAGTAATTCTTACCAGATCGGTGTTTTTAAGAACACTGTCACGTTCTGTTGGTTTCCTCAATTAGTAGGCCCTGGCAGGTGACAGGTATATAGAGCAGGCTTTGCTAGTGCTGTGTGACCAAGAACATGAACTTGATAAAGAATGTGTGTCCTAAACAAAAGCTAAATTATGATTGAACCAATTATGTGAGAAGGTACAGGAAATGAATATAATGGACCTATATTGCTCAGGAAAGCAATTCACAAAATAACATTAACATTTTCATCTAATCCCCATGGAGTTGTCCTTTTTAGGTCATTTCCTTAAAAGTATTCTTCTTTTCAAGTCATAAACCTGTCCATGTTATTTCACTCCCAGTTCACTGTCAAAAACTCTCCCTGTTACATTCCTGAGGATATCCAAGGGGGTGAGCTCTTAACAGGGCTGGGCTAAATATAGCCTTTCTGGAGCCTCTGGTCTTTGCTCCAGAGTCAGCATCCGCTGTCAGCCCAGGCTGGTTTCCTTCCCACTTCCCTTCTACCTGGCAGAGCAGCCTCATCAGAGACCTCAAGGGTCAGCCTCAGAAGTCAGGGTGGGGAACTGAGGGACTTCTTACAGGCCTTGTCTTTTTACGTACAATACTGGTCCCAGCTGCTGTGCATCACCGTTCATCGGCACACACGTTATACGTCTGCAGTATATTCTGCCTCCATGTAATATACAAAACACACCCCTGACCTAGCAGTAGACTTATGCTTAAAGGAGGATTTCTATACATGGGATGTGTACGGTTCATCAGATGACAGGGCATTTACTTTTTTTTTTTCCCTAATGAGAAGAAATGAATGTTTTGGAGCAGAGAGTCTGAAATGAGAAGCTATGTATATATTTTTGCTCTTCTTGAGACTAAGGGATTTTCCCGGATATGCAACATTCACTGCTAAAACTGGACCATCTTGGGCAAACAGGCCAGCTGGTCACCGTCTGTTGCCTTCCCCACAACCACCCTTCAAATTCCCTTCACCCCTCTTTCTTACTCTGGGAAAGAGGTCAGAGCCCTCAAGCTGAAGTTTTGCAAGACATAATCCAGATTTGGGGGAGTTTCACATTTAAAGCACCATAAGGAGGAGCTAGCGATGTTTTTCTGAAGGTATTTGTGAGAAAAGGAATTTTCAGTGATTGAAGGGAAACATATAATTACATTTTTCATTTGTAAAACCCCTCTAGAGAGCTATTTTAAATGTTTGTTTATAGCTTGCTTGCCTTGATATTTCAGTAAATATCTCTAATAAGAAATAGAAAGATTTATGATCATAAACGGAGAAGGCAATGGCATTCCACTCCAGTCCTCTTGCCTGGAAAATCCCACGGACGGAGGAGCCTGGTAGGCTGCAGTCCATGGGGTCGCTAAGAGTCGGACACGACTGAGCGACTTCACTTTCACTTTTCACTTTCATGCATTGGAGAAGGAAATGGCAACCCACTCCAGTGTTTTTGCCTGGAGAATCCCAGGGACTGGGATTGCCTGGTGGGTTGCCGTCTATGGGGTCGCACAGAGTCGGACACGACTGAAGCGACTTAGCAGCAGCAGCAGCATGATCATAAATCTGTAAGGTTTGAACTGAGAACTACAAGCTGTAATTTCAGCCAATTCTCCATCGCCCGTCTCAGCTTTGTGACCGTGGCACTCTGCCTCCACCTGGCGGCAGTGTGAGTGACTAAATCTGACCACCTGCCTCTACTGTTAGTGGGCTTCCCTTGTGGCTCAGCTGGTAAAGAATCCGCCCGCAATGCGGGAGACCTGGGTTCAATCCCTGGGCTGGGAAGATCCCCTGGAGAAGGGAAAGGCTACCCACTCCAGTATTCTGGCCTGGAGAATTCCATGGACGGTATAGTCCGTACGGTCACAAAGAGTCGGACACGACTGAGCAACTTTCACCACCCTGCCTTTGTGTGTGTGTGTGTGTCTGTCTGTCTGTCTGTCTCTCTGTGTGTTTGTAAGTCCTAACAACCTCACTTTGGGGAACTGATTCTTAAAAATCAAACTATAAAGATGCCAATTTATCTTACATGATACTGTCATCCTTATTTGAAATGTAGGCACAATTTGGAACAAAGATTATCTTTGTATTTGGTTTATGTTTCATCATGTGAAGCTTCATGAACCCATGAAACCTTATAAAATAATTGATTATGTTAATCTCTTTGAAAAATAATGTTGTAAGAAAACGCTGTGAAGTATATAGTTTGTGAAAATGTCATAAGGGTGTATAGATCTTGTTAGATTATAATAATCAAACAAAACTTGTAAGGGATTTATTAATCAGACATGGCTCATCATATCCATTATCACACTGAGTTCCAGTTATTAGTTCACATCAGGGGATTTAACTGAGATTCCTTTTATAAAGGAAAAAAAACGTACATTTTTTTTTCCCTTATAATCTTTTCCCCTCTTTTTGTTTCAGTAAATCTTAATCATCAGCAATAATTGCTGAAGTTCATGGGTTGTTTATTACTAATGTGCTGAGAATAGAAGATTCAAACCTCTCTTGTATGTTTTGCACTTTCTTTGGCGGAAGTCATTTCAGTTTCCTAGGGCTGGGTTTCAGGGTCTGTAATATTGAGACAGTCATTACATATGCCAAGAGGTTGGTTTGAGAGTCAAATTATGGGGTGTGTGTGTGTGTGTGTGTGTGTGTGTGTGTGTGTTGTTATCCTGATGTTAGTCTCAGGGGCATCATTATCACTTGCAAATTGAAGACAAAAATTCTAGATCTTACTGCCTTGCCCTTGGCTGCCTTCTGCCCTCTATTTAGATCCCAAGACTAAGTTCCCCTGAGATGTGCCCAGGAATCCTAATTCTCTCTCTGCCTGCTGGTTCCCATCCTGCAGGACTTTTCCCAGGCACTCTTTTGCACACCCCAAGCCTCTCCCTTCCCCCACACTGGACAAAGCTACCAGACAGGCAGAGCACCAGGCCTAAATTGGGTGTGGGGTTCTGTGGGATGGGAGGGCCATGGTGAGTTAGGCTGGGATCCAGAGCCTGTGTCCCAGGCATGCTGCCATAGAGGCAACAGGTAGAATTAAGGGAAAGTGGGGAGTATGGGATTGGGGAGAATGGGAGGGATGACCCTTCCTTTCCTCCCCTCCCTTCTATGAGGAAAATAATTCTACCTCCAGGTCCAGTCTTAGGAACTATCTGATTCTGGGGACAGGAGAATTCCCTGTTTTGTTGTCTTTCTCAGTCCCCCAACTCTGCCCTCATCAACACACAAACAAAAACAAAGGAAGGGAACATACGCACTGTGACCATCTCCCCACCTGCTTGTGTAACTGATGTTCCTTCCGGAAGAGTCAAAACCTTGCCCTCCCTTGAATGAAGGTGTGAGAGGTGTTCTGGGAGCCAGAGGGGCTGGGAGGGGTAGCTGAGTCAGGGCAGGGGGAGCTACAAGGCAGTGGGGGGCATCCCAGAGTGGTGAGGTCCATGCCTAGTTCTGAGGAAGCAGACTTCAGTCAGAGGAGAAGGGAGTGTGAGAAAACAAACCTTTCCAAGAAAGGAAAACGCTTCCACCCAGGTCCCACCATTCCTTCTTCTGAGCTGGTCAGGCCTCTTCCCCATTCCCCACACTAACAGCACCTCCTTGCGGAGAGGCATGGACGTTCATTCATCCAGCTTGGATGGGGTCATGTGGCTTACATTTCTGGAAAATACTGTGTGATGTCACACTTTACCTTACTAACCTAATTTTATTTTTGTCTTCATCTTGATTTCTTCCTAAAGTGGAAAAAAAGAAAGAAAACCTGTCTCAAATCTTTGGAATGAATTGAGGTTTGCAGCATTTTGGTTGTATTTACAAGTGTTTAAATTCACTGCTGTTTTTCAGGTTCTAATGACTAACTTTTCCAGTATTTTTTTTTTTTTTAATAGCGTCTCCCAACTCTCTTCTGTGTGAACTAATGACTTAGGATTTACCTCTTGGCTTCCAATGTCAGTCCCACCCTTGGTGATGCAGTTTCTGCCAAACGTCCCCATGGCTGGAAGGCTGCCTCTCGGGTGATAGAACCTTTATTACTGTGCTGGAGTTGGAACAGCTGCTGAAGTTTTTCCAGAAAAAGAAAAAGAAGCAGCATTTCCCTCTGCAGACACTCCTCCTACTACTGAGGCCCCTGATGCTCTCTGGGCCAGAGCACATGTTACATTTTAAACCTTCTTGAACAAGATGCCCATCTGCCCCTTCCTGTCTGGAGTCTGAGGCCTAAACCCAGCGCTGTGGGAACATGTTTGGAGGTTGGTTCATCCATTTATGGTGGGCACATCCATGCCAAAGCCTCACTGTAGCACAACCAGAACTGGAGGGGGAGGTCTGTTGGAGGCAACCGCTGAGCGTACATCCAGATTCTTTAGGCTGTGTCTGGGGTGAACTACACTGGAGGAGCCCAAGCACCTGGGCTCTGTCCTCAGTATGGCTGGCAGAACAGTTCTGGGATAAAAATTTGCCTTTAGAAAACATTCCACATGAGGTTCATTCATTTTTAAAGGCTTTTTTGAGTTTGTGAAACCATAATTGGCGATATGGTCTACTATCTCATGTAACACCTTCCTTATAAAACCTAAAGCTTTTGCATGAGATAATTGCCAGAAACCATTTGTCTCTGTAGATGAAATCCTGGTGTGAAAAAGGAAAATTAAAATTTAAAAAATCCATCACATTTGCCTCCAAGTCTTCGGTGCTCAAGTCAGGTGCCTGAGACATATTTCTTTCAGCTGTTTTTTTTTTTTTTTTGAATTATCTGTCTTTCTGTCCATCTGTCTGCCCATCTATTTTTTTTTTTTTTCAATACTGGGTTTTAATCTTCAGAAAAAGGTCCAAATCTTTGACAGAAGCAGGTGTTTCTCAGGTAATAGAAGAAATGGTCATTTCAAAATTGCGGTAATTTCTTCACGTATTTGAATTCACACATTTTGGAAACATTGGATGATGAAGCTAAGAGACCCAAAAGTACAGAATTGTATCCCAGAAATAGGATGTGATTTCAATTTCTTTCTGGACAGGAGCATTGTATTAGCAAATGAGTTGGCACAGTGTTGAGGGCCTAGCAGCAGCAGAGGTGGCCAGAGGGAGGAGGTACACGCCCTGCATGCGAAGGGACTGCATCTGTGGCAGGACCTTGGCTGTCTTCCTGCTGCTTAGGTTCCAGCCCACACTCCTGGGCTGGCTCTTCTGTTTCAGTCCAGTTCTCTGAGCACCTTGGTATCTTGCCTAGACTCCCTTCCTGCTTTAGTTAATCATATTGAATTTCTATTGCTTGCAACCAAGAACTCTGACTCATCTAGTTAGCAAAGTAATTAGTTCAGTGATTTGCTTACTCAATCAGTGTTCCCTGAGCAAAATAACCTTCTGAGGTAGTATTCTATTTCTTCATCTTATGGTTGCAGAAATTGAAGCTTGTGAACTTTACGTTTTGAAAATCAATATGATAAGCTATGGGGGCTTCCTCGATGGCTCAGTGGTAAAGAATCTGCCTGCAGTGCAGGAAACACAGGAGATGTGGGTTATACCCCTGGGTCAGGAAGATCCCCTGGAGGAGAGCATGGCAACCCACTCCAGTATTCATGCCTAGAGAATCCCGTGGACAGAGGAGCCTGGTGGGCTACAGTCCATGGGGTCACAAAGAGTTGGACATGACTGAGCACAAGTACACAGATGATAAGCTAGTGTTTGGTGTATAAAGTGGTGTTTTCCATCTCTTTATGGTCCCCCTATAGGCAGGAAGAGTTAATCCTGGAGGATTTTTGATGTATCACTAGGAAAGTATCCAGGCTCAAGACTCCAGCAGTAACCTAGTCAATTGGACTTACACTCTTTGTTAAGGAAGGACTTGGTATCATGGCCAAAAGACCCTTTGTCTGAAAGAACTCATAGGCCCCAGTATGGGGAGGCTTTTGGTGGGACTTTTCTGAATAGCACCTCTAGGATGCTATATGGTGGGGAGACAGGGGTTGACGTTAGGAGGTTGCTGTCATCAGTTACATATTGGGTCCATCATTTCAGCAAGTTACTTTGCCTAGAATCCAAAAAGAATGATTTTGCAAATTAATTCCACTGAAACAAAGATCTTCTTCCTCTGGCATTTAAAACTGGGCTAAACCTTTCTTCCCCTTCTAGAAAAAGAAAGAGAAAGGAGTATCAAAATTTATAAAAGATGAAACCTCCACTTCCCAAAGCCCTGGAGCCAGCAATTCCAGCTGTGACTGTTTGATGAAACTGATTATACAGACAGCCAACTTAAGGCCATTTTGCTAACTGAAAGGTCACTATTCTGTGAGGCATAGATAATAGAAACCCTCCTAGTTCTTTGAAACTTGCTTGATAAGTATTTAGCAAAAGAAGTAGGGTTGGGAGGTTAGATAGGAGAAATCACTGAATTTCCTTCTGGAGGAGACCATGACCTGTTTTTGAATCACAAGTTTTCCTGGTGAGGAAAGAACAGCAGTCAGGTAGGGAGGGCGTGTTCTCCCATTACAGGCTGCATTTGAATGAACTGTGGAACACAATAGAAATTCCTAATCTGAAACCTCCTCTTTACCTATTGTGCAGTTTTCAACCTTGATCTTGTAATGTGTTATTTTCTAATTCTACATTCCTTTTGCAATACAGTTACTGCAGCTTATCATCATCTCCATCTTTTGGGGAGGTAATTTAGCTTGCTCTATTGACAACTATGTCATTTTTTTTTTCTGTTCATATTGTGGAAAAGGTGAATCTAGAGCTGGCTTTAGAGACTCATATGTAGGGACTCAGACACCATCAGATTTCCCTCTTGATCGTTGTTCGCTGGCATTATTTATTCCTAGTGCAGATAAACTTCATTCAACAGGGGTTGTGCCTAGCAGCAGCTTCCAGTCTCTTATCCTCAGAGAGCTTTTCTACCAGAGGGGAAAAGACTATTTTTCTTTTGTTCCAATTTTCTAGAGCCCCCTAGCGTACATGCAGTACACATGTGTGCTCAGTTGGTCTGACTCTGTGACCCATGGGCTATAGCCCACCGGGATCCTCTGTCCATGGGATTTCCCAGGCAAGAATAGGAGAGTGGGTTGCCATGTCCTCTTCCAAGGAATCTTCCCAACCCAGAGATCTAACCAGGGTCTCCTGCGTCTCCTGCATTGGCAGACAGATTCTTTACCACTGAGCCAGAAGGGAGTTTTAATTGGTTTGGATCAGGTCCTATGTTCATCCCTGAGCCAAACATGACAGCTAAAATATCCATGTGTAAAAAGACAGCTACTCTCCTTTGGATCACATGTTATAGTGTGGAAAGAGATGAGGGAAAAGAAGTTGTTTCCCCAAAAGAAGGGGGCATTATTCTCAGAAGAAGGAAGAATTTCTTGACTGACAAACAATAAATATTTATTGGTGCCTATTATGTGCCAGACAGCAATTTTAGAAGCAGGAGCCAGAGCCAAAATTGTTTTAAGAATATAAGCTCTTTGAGAATTTTCAGAAATCTCGTGGAAAGTTTTTTATTTCCACATAGCATAGAGAGGGACTTTGAGCGAGTCTTAGCCAAATGGCAAAGCATTGAGAGATCTTAGCTGGTATCTGGGTTACACAATGTGTTTTAAATAAAGCAAAAATAAAATATTATCTCTGATGGTAACTAAGTCTAAAGATGGTGTTGGAGAAGACTCTTGAGAGTCCCTTTGACTGCAAGGAGATCCAACCAGTTCATCCTAAAGGAAGTCAGTCCTGAATGTTCATTGGAAGGACTGATGTTGAAGCTCAAACTCCAATACTTTGGCCACCTGATGCGAAGAGCTGACTCGTTTGAAAAGACCCTGATGCTGGGAAAGATTAAGGGCAGGAGCAGAAGGGGACGACAGAGGATGCGATGGTTGGATGGCATCACCGACTCAATGGACATGAGTTTGAGCAAGCTCTTGGAGTTGGTGATGGACAGGGAGGGCTGGTATGCTGCAGTCCATGGGGTCAAAAAGAGTCGGACATGACTGAGCGATTGAACTGAACTTAAGTCTAAAGATAGAGACTCCTTTGCCCCAGAAATTTTGACTAGTGGCATCCATGTTTTTTTTTAGAAACAGTTAAATAAATTGATAAAAAACTGAAAGGTGATATGATATAGTGCAATATAGCAGATTTATTGTCAGAAGATTTGATGTCTACTTTTGATTCAACTTATAACTGTAACACTTTGGGTGTCTCAAGTTGGGTTCCCTAAGAGGTGGACCCTGAGATAGAGACCTATATGTAGGTTTTTCTAGGGCATGTCCTTGGGGTCGAAGCCTGGAAAGTCAGGAAATGGGACTGAGTGGAAGAGAAGTGGGGCTAGGATACAGTCACAAGGGCTCAGCTTACCCCATGGGACTTTGGAGCTGGAGTGGCCCTTCAGAATGTCCTGAGTTGGGGCTAAGGGGACTTGGCTTTTTTTTTTTTTTTTTAAACTGGAGGCTAATTACTTTACAATATTGTGATGGTTTTTGCCATACATCAATACGAATTGGCCATAGGCATACGTGTGTCCCTTCCTTCCTGAACCCTCCTCCCACCTCCCTCCCCACCCTGTCCCTCCAGGCTGTCACAGAACACTGGCTTTGGGTGCCCAGTGTGATACATCAAATTTCCACTGTCTATCTATTTTGCATATGGTAATGTATATTTCTCAATTCTATTCTCTCAAATCATCCCACCCTTGCCTTCTCCCACTGAGTCCAAAACTCTGTTCTTTGTGTCTCCTTTGTTGCCCTGCACGTAGGATCGATCATAGGTACCATCTTTCTAGGTTCCATATACATGCGTTAATATATGGTATTTGTCTTTCTCTTTCTGACTTACTTCACTCTGTATAATAGGCTCTAGGTTCCTCCAGCTCATTAGAATTGACTCAAATGCATTCTTTTTTATAGCTGAGTAATATTCCATTGTGTCCATGTACCACAACTTCCTTATTCATTCATCTGGACATCTAGGTTGCTTCCATGTCTTAGCTATTGTAAATAGTGCTGCAGCAAACATTGCGATACATGTGTCTTTTGCAATTCTGGTTTCCTCAGGGTATATGTCCAGTAGTTGGCTTGCTGGATTGTATGAGTTTTATTCCTAGTTTTTAAAGAAATCTCCATATTGTTCTCCATAGTGGTTATCAGTTTGCATTCCCACCAACAGTGTAAGAAGGTTCCATTTTCTCCATACCCTTATACCTTCAACATCAGCCTGACTGTGGAGGTAGGCTTACCTTGGAGGGAGTGGGATCTTTGCTGAGGTAGCTCTCTCTGGAGCAGGGCAATCCCAGAGGGAATGCTAGCAGTGGGCTTTCACAGTGGCTTTCCTGGCCTCTGGAATTAGCTCTGCAGTCCTAATGGGGAATCTGGGCCTTGAGGCCAGCATCTGCTCCCTCCATGGGGTCAGTCATCTCACCCCTCTGAGCCTCAGTTTCCACAGCTGTGAAGTGGAGAAATTGGTTCACTTGATCGCCATTTCCACCTTTAAAATCTTCTGACACAGTGTCAAGTACGTATTAGTTCTTATTTTCTGAAGTCTCACTTTGAAAATATTCCTTTGAAAATATCTGGTGATACAGGAAAAAGAGTGAAGAAGATCTTTATGGATGAATTTGGAGTAACTTTTAGGATACACTGTTTGGTGAAAGAAGCAAGGTAGAAAAACATGTATAGTAGGATATCCTTTGCCTAGGAAGAAAGGAAAAGGTGTGTTTTGCAAAGCAAGCAAACAAACAAAAACAGGCAAACACACAGACAGACAGACAGACAGACAGACACATACACACACACACACACACACACACACACACACACACACACACAAGGGATAAACCAGAGAGTATTAATATTTATGAGGAGGAGGAGTGGGACTGGGGTAGAAGGAGTGGATACAGGAGGATGTATATTATATATCTGGAAAATTAAATTAAAAGAAAATCAAACTCTAAATTGGAATACAATTAAAAAAACAAATAAATCTAGCTATATATCATATTGATAAAATAACCACACAGAGAAAAGAATTGATTCAAGTAAAATTTAGTATGTATTAGGAGCTTGGCTCACCATCCCTTAGTGGGATCTACTTTAACAAAAGGAATTCAAAGGCAACTAAAGATTTAGTATGCCTATTAGTTGTTAGTAATGTTAGTATTACAATTTTAAAACTATATATCAATATTAAAGAAAAAACATGTAAGTAGATATAGTATTAGGAGTCAAGGTTTTAAGAGAAAAGAAATAAAAATAGAAAATAAAAGAAGTTTTATGAAAAAACCTTTTCTATTAAAGTTGAATATAAGAATTCATATATATATATACACATGTATATGTACATATACATGTGTATATATATATGTGTGTGTGTGTATATATATATATATGTTTCCTAGCTTTACCCTCTTGAAAGGACTTACAAGTAATGACACTTAGTGGCAATGAGCACACTTATTGCCTAGATCTTGATGCCAATATCATTTTCCATTAAAAAGAAAAAGGACTCCTTAGTGAATGGCTGAATCTGTATCTAGTGAATCAGAAATATTTTGTATTGCTAGACAGCAAGGAGAAACTTAAAAACCAGTGTGTTCTTATAAAACGCATTCAGGATCTATCTTAAAGGCTCTTCCTCTAGCCACATTTGGGACCATTTGGACATTGAAAATAACAAAGAATATAACTGTTTATAACATATTAATTATATATGAAATTTATGAGACAATACTAATTTGAAAGAGAGGGAGAAGGAAAGGGTGGGGGGGCATGGGGAGGGGGAGAGAGAAAGGGAGACTAGAGAGAGAAGAACAGAGAACAGAAAGAGAGAGAAGTAGAGAACAGAGAAAGAGGGAGAAGAAAGAATAAAAAGAAAGCTCATTTTTACAAAAGAATGGTAGTTAATAAACAGAAGGAAGGATAAAATGAGACAGTCCCTGCAATCCCAACATAATGATGAATTCATTCTTCAGTGGATGCTAAGACAGTCTACTCATATGGCATCACAGTTTTAACCCACAGATTACTAATGACAAAGGAGAAGAAATGTACTTTTACTCTGGAGAGATCTGGCCATCACCGCCTTAACTAAGAGGCCAAACTTAACATCACAGATACTGGGACAACCCATTGTGTGACTCCTGGCATGATGCAACATGAAGAACACAAATTGCTTAAGATGTATCTTGGCAGAAATGTCTAATCTGAATCTGATCAAGCTGCCAGCCCTTTCAGTGTACAGGAAGTGTAGAGTTAGAGGAATATGTTAACTACACCACAAGGAAACAATCTGCCTTATCCGGAGTGTGCAAAATGTTCTAAAAATAACTGAATTTCTCAAAAAGTCAACATATATAAGTTTAAACAAAGGACAAAGAGAAAGAGGAGCACTGTTCACTGTTTTGAAACACTATGGCCTGAAAGGCCAAAAGCATAACAATCAGTGCAAGAATTTGGTACAGTTGTAGAAATATGAATATGAATTGGATATTAGATTATATTATTGCTGTTATTTAGTCGCTAAGTTGTGTCCAACTCTTTGTGACCCCATGGACTGTAGCCTGCCAGGCTCCTCTGTCCATGGGATTCTCCAGGCAAGAATACTGGAGTGGGTTGCCATTTCCTTCTCCAGAGGATCTTCCCGACCCAGGGATTGAAGCTGCATCTCTTGCATTGCAGGTGGATTCTTTACTGTGGAATTGTCATTTTCTTAGATGTGATTGTGATATTGTGGTTGTGTAGAAGATCTTTATTCTCAGGAGATGCATGGTGAACTATTTAGTGATGAAATGTCATGAATGTCTGCAACTTAATTTAAATGACTTAATAACAGATGATAAAAATATATACTTTTTCCTCCTGTATTTCCCCTGTATATGAGTAGAAAGATGATTGATTGATTGATAGATAGCAACAGAGAAAGTTAAAGCAAATTCAGCAAAATGTTGACAATTGGTAAATCTAAGTTAAGAGTATATGGATGTTACTTTAAGTCGTTTATCTTTTCTATAGACTTGAAATTTTTCAAAATTAAAAAAATTGGAGAAAATGCCAGACAAGACACCATCAGATCTGGAGGAGTCCTTGGACTTTTATCTTCTAAATCTTTCATTTTGTAGATTGTAAGATTAAAACCCAAAGGAGTTAATAGCTTGTCCAAGACCACAGTTAACAAGCAAGAGGACTGAGTCTCTGGTGTTATTTCCACTGTTCTTTACTGTGTCTCATAAAAATTAACCTTACTTTCTTTGGCATGTAAAATTATTTTTAATCTCTTTTAGTATCACACTGGCTTTTCCATATCAAAATGACTAGGGGAAGGCAGGGCACACACAAGCCCTTGATATTGGTTCCCTGTCTCTCTCCTCATTAGACATGAGTGTCTAGACTACAGGACGCCTTGTGCTCATAGGCCCTCTCATTCAATCCCTGTCACGTCTACCCCGCCTCACTGTCTCCTTGTTTCATTAACTTGGTGCCACTCTCACTGACCTGGCTATGGCGTGTTTCTTTAACATTCTCTGGCTGACTTTATAAAAGCTTCTTTGAAACAAATCATAACAGAACCAAGTCGACATAATTATATCTTGGCCGTGCTAATTGGAAACCTCAGGTTTAAACAAAAGGCTATACACAGGTCAGTGTCTTCTCACAATGTCCAAAGGGTAGCCTGAAACACAGCAATCTATAAGTAAAACCACCAGGCTGAGTTTGCCCAAGGACATTTCGCAAGATTGTAAACCAATGAAAAACAAACAGGTTTCCCAATCAGTCCTTGTTCCACAAAGGAAGGGATATGTGGTGGAGATGCTCTATGAAAATTAGGCAAAAACTGCAGGGCTTAAACCTGTCCAGGTAGAGAACTGAAAACAACTAAGGATCTTTAAGAAGTTTCGACTGAACTATTCTGCTAGTTCACACTGCCCCCTTTTTTCACTTTCACTTAATATTGCATTTTCTCTTTGCTAGTCTGATGTGCCCACAGTTTATTTTCCTTTGTTGACTGGCACAGAATGACTTTTATTTTTACTGTGTATTGAGAGTTTGATATAAAAAGATTCTACACAACTCAACCCCTTTTCCCCGTCTAGTCGTTGCTTACAGAGGTCTTTTTTCAATGAATATCTAATGAAGGTAGCTGTTAAATAAAAATGAATGTTATATTTATAAAATTGTGAAATGTTATTTTCTACCTTATAAAGAAAAAAATATATATCACGTGGAATGTATAATTTATAGGCAACCTGGAAGACTGTGGCAACTTAAATGGTATCAGGCATGGAATGAGCAGAAAAACTAAAGGTATCAAGGAATTCTGGAGGATATACCAGAGATGGCAAGATTGAACCCAAGGGTTCAATGTGTCTGCTGAGTAAGGTCCTTGGAAAAACAACCCTGTGTGTTTGTATTATTGGCACATTCCCTCCAAATTAGAGGCAGCATTTCTTCTGAATTTGTTGGGTTGAGCTTCTCAATTCTAGCGTGTTGTGTGTCTGCATATGGAACTCTAAAATTAGCTTTGAAAGCAGGCATAACAAGCTGCTGGTCTGGATTTCATTTGATCTGTACAGTATTTCTTAAAAAATCAGAACTTTGCACATAAAAACCCAGATTGCCAATTTCTCTTGATATTTTGGAAGATCTGGCAACACCAGGCTTGAATTTTCTCCTGGTAAAGGTTCCCATGGCCACAACTCTGTGGTTTGCCACAATCCCTAGAAGTCCTTGTTATTGTATATCCAGGCAGCTTTATTCAAATGGCTGG
Organism: Okapia johnstoni; assembly: GCA_024291935.2. Lineage (NCBI taxonomy): Eukaryota > Metazoa > Chordata > Mammalia > Artiodactyla > Giraffidae > Okapia > Okapia johnstoni. Next base: position 46,903,483 of record CM044307.1, on the reverse strand, counting down.
CATATGAGTTTGAGACCTACATTATTCAGTTTCAATTCATTTAGATAAAAATTTTTTTTTTACAAAAATAGGTATTTATAGCTATGAAGGCACCTTGTGAATTCAAGGCATAAAGTGCCACAGGGCATTTTCCATTACATTACTTCCATTACAATTTTTTATTTACTCTTCTCAACAACTCTTTGAAAGAAGTGTAATTATTATAACCACAATAATCATAAGACACGATTCCAAATCTTGGAGAGGTCGTGTAACTTGCCCATGGCCACACAGTTGGTGAGGAGTAGAGTCAGGATTCAAACCCAAGACTATGCTGTGAGAGAACTGAGGCCACAGAGGATCTTGAGTTTACAGTGCTTTATCGCTAAGGAAGCAACATGGAAACATAAAAATTACCATAGGTCAAAGACTTGAGAACGAGCACTGAGATCACAGGCTTGTTTTTCTGAGGACTTAACCACTTATTGGGCTTCCCTGGTGGCTCAGCTGGTAAAGAATCCGCCTGCAATGAGGGAGACCTGGGTTCGATCCCTGGGTTGGGAAGATCCCCTGGAGAAGGAAATGGCTACCCACTCTAGTGTTCTGGCCTGGAGAATTCCATGGACTGTATAGTCCATGGGGTTTCAAAGAGTCAGACACGACTGAGTGGCTTCCACTTTCACTTTTCAACCACTTAGTACTTGCTAACCTGGGGAAATCCCCTTTCCTCTTTTGTGTTGAGTTCTTGGTGGACGGGGTGAAACAGGAGACTTCCAAAAGCTAAGTTGTGTCCGATTCTTTTGCAACCTCATGGACTATACCCCGCCAGGCTCCTCTGTCCATGGGATTTTCCAGGCAAGAATACTGGAGTTGTTTGCCATTGCCTTTCCTGAGAGATCTTCCTGACCCACGAATCTAATCCCCTGAGATTCCTGCTTGGCAGGCAGATGCTTTATCACTGAGCCACCAGGGAAGCCCTATCTTCCTGTGTTTGGTACCTTATCGGAGAATAGATTTGTTCTTTTTCTTTGGTGCCCTCTGGTGGGCACAGAGCAAGAGAGGAGCCACTTCAGATTTAATCCAATTATTTATGAAGGGCTTGCCCTATACAAGGGCATGAAGGGCTCTTGGTTACCAGGTGAAGAGACTTAGACAAGAAATGATTCTGAGTCATTTTTTGATCACCATTGAGCACAGGAAATGAACTGAAGGTCTAAAGCAATTCACAATTCTATTGTATACATAATTGCAGAATCGGAAAATATTATAATAATGATAACCATGGAAATAACCATGTACAAAAAAGGTCTTAAGGACCAGGATAACCATGATGGTGTGGTCACTCACCTAGAGCCAGACATTCTGGAGTGTGAAGTCAAGTGGGCTTTAGGAAGCATTAGTATGAACAAAGCTAGTGGAAGGGATAGAATATCAGCTGAGCTATTTCAAATCCTAAAAGATGATGCTGTTAAAGTGCTGCACTCAGTATGCCAGCAAATTTGGAAAATGCAGCAGTGGCCACAGGACTGGAAAAGGTCAGTTTTCGTTCCAATCCCAGAGAAGGGCAATACCAAAGAATGTTCAAACTACTGTACAATTGTGCTCATTTCACATGCTAGCAAGGTAATGCTCAAAATCCTTCAAGCTAGGCTTCAACAGTACATGAACCAAGAACTTTAAGATGTACAAACTGTATTTAGAAAAGGCAAAGGAACCAGAGATCAAATTGACAACATCTGTTGGATCATCGAAAAAGGAAGAAAATTCCAGAAAAACATCTACTTCTGCTTCATTGGCTATGTGAAAGCCTTTGGCTGTGTGGATCATAACAAACTGTGGAAAATTCTTCAAGAAATGGGAAAACCACACCATCTTACTGCCTCTTGAGAAACCTGTATGCAGGTCAAGAAGCAATAGTTAGAACTTTACATGGAACAACAGACTGGCTTAAATTGGGAAAGGAGTATGTCAAGGCTGTATATTGTCACCCTGCTTATTTAACTTATATGCAGAGTACATCATGCGAAATGCCAGGCTGGATGAAGCACAAGCTGGAATCAAGATTGCCAGGAGAAATAACAACCTCAGATATGCAAATGATACCACCCTAGTGGCAGAAAGCAAAAGGAACTAAAGAGCCTCTAGATGAAGGTGAAAGAGGAGAATGAAAAAGCTGGCTTAAAACTCAGCAGAAAACCTAAGACCATGGTATCTGGTCCCATCACTTCATGGCAAATAGAAGGGGGAAAAATGGAAGCAGTGACAGATTTTATTTTCTTGGACTCCAAAATCACTGTGGATGGTGACTGCAACTATGGAATTAAGAGATGCTTGCTCCTTGGAAGAAAAGCTAAGACAAATCCAGACAGCATATTAAAAAGCAGAGACATCACTTTGTCGACAAAGGTCTGTATAGTTAAACTATGGTTTTTCCAGTAGTCGTGTAAGGATGTGAGGGTTGAACCATAAAGAAGGCTGAGTACTGAAGAATTTATGCTTTCGAACTTTCGTGCTGGAGAAGACTCTTGAGAGTCCCTTCGGCAGCAAGGAGGTCAAACCAGTGAATCCTAAAGGAAATCAACCCTGAATATTCATTGGAAGGACTGACGCTAAAGCTGAAGCTCCAATACTTTGGCTACCTGATGCAAAGAACCAACTCACTGGAAAAGACCCTGATGCTCCAAAAGATTGAGGGCAGGAGGAGAAGGGGGAAACAGGGGACAAGATGGTTGGATGGCATCACTAACTCAATGGACATGAGTTTGAGCAAACTCTAGGAGATAGTGAAGGACAGGTAAGCCTGGTGTGCTTTGCATAGGGTTGCATGCAAAGAGTCAGCTATAACTCAATGACTGAACAAAAATGGAAATAATGAGAGCTAATATTTATTAAGGACTGACAATAGCCCAGGCAGTGTTTAAAGTACTTTGTCTACTTTAATTTCCATTTCATTATTAAGTAAGCCTATCAAAGATTCCATTTATTATACTTACTTGTGCTGGGAGGGAGGTTAGAATGCAATCCCCTCTGTTTTCAGATGAAGAAATTGAGACCCAGGGACTTTGACTGATCCAAAGTCACACAGTAGATAACTGTTGGCCAAGTTAGGACCAGAAGCTAGTCCAGAAGTCTTTTTACCCATCTATCCAGCTTCTTCAATTTAAAATCTGGCTTAGTCTAGAGATAGGACTACCAAGAAATGATTAACAGAAGGAGGCATGTGATTAGAAGCTTAGATTTTGAGAGTTGAAAGGAGACTTAGAGGTTACTAATATAACTTCCTGTTCAGACAGAAACTTCTCTCCTAATCCCTGCAAAGTAGGTCCTTAGCAATTGAGTTAAAACATACCTCTATTCCTCATTTTGTCCCCTGAGGCTATACAGGATATATCTAAGCTCTCTTTTGTACACAGTCCTCCAAGAATTTGTAAATACCTGCTGTGAACTTGCAAAACATCATGTCTTTGCTAAAATTCCCAAGTTTATTTGTCCTTCATGTTATGCATGAATTTTAGAGTAATATTCATTATAAACATGATTGTCCTCCTCCAATGGATTCCAAAGATGACCTCCAATAATGATACCTCCTGGTATTCTTTCATGTTCTCTGCCGTACTGAATTTTGGCTCTTCTTGGACCTGCACAGAATGGGCAGAAGTGACTGTGGCAATTCCGGTTCTAAGCCCTAAGAAAGATGAGCAGCTTTTATCTTTGTGCTCTTAGAAGCTAGCCACCATGTAATAGTTTGGCTACGCTGCTGAAGACGAAAGGCCCCAGGGGATGGGATGCCATATGGAGGAGAACTAAGGCATCACCTCTGTGGATGCAGGAGCCATCTTAGATGTCCTGCCCATGGAGGACTCTTGTCCAGAGCATTGGCAGACCTAACTACTAACTGACTGCAACTGCAAGCAAGATTCCAAGCAAAACCAGCAGAAGAACCACTCATCTAAGCTCAATCAGTGCAGAGAATTGTGAGAGATAAGAATACACTTTTTTTTTAAGCCAGTAAGTTTGAGTGATTTATTATACAGCAATCGACAACGAAATATCCCATTCAAAAATATTTCAAGAAACAAAATTAGTATGTCTAATGCTGAGGGTGGAAAAAATAGTACCTCTGTTTATCATGACACTATTAAACCTGTCCTGGATTTAATTTATACTTGGCAACTACATCATCAGACTGAACTGTGTACGTGTCATGAACTGGCATATGAACTGGCATATGTCACAGGACAGTTTGGTAGCTTCTCTCCAATGTCTTCCTAAGTGGTGTTATAGACCTACAAAAAGGACTTCAATTTTTTTCTTGCTGATCTTCTTCATCTTGTCTGTTTTGATTTATCAATCCATCCTGATGAGATTTTTAGAACAAATTTTGTTTATTTATTTTTTCCATTAATTTATATTGATTGGAGGATAATTACTTTATAATATTGTGATGGTATTTGCCATACATCAAGATGAATCAGCCACAGGTATACATGTATCCCCCCATCCTGAAGCCCACTCCCACCTCCCTTTCCACCCTATTCCTCTGGGTTGTCCCAGAGCACCAGCTTTGGGTTCCCTGCTTCGTACATTGAACTTGCACTGGTCATCTATTTTATACATGGTAATGTACATGTTTCAATACTATTCTCTCAAATCATACCACCATCACCTTCTCCCGCTAAGTCCAAAAGTCTGTTCTTTACATCTGAGTCTCCTTTGCTGCCCTGCATGTAACCTCATTGGTACCATCTTTCTAAATTTAATATATATGTGTTAATATACAGTATTTGTCTTTCTCTTTCTGACTTATTTTACTCTGTATGATAGGCTCCAGGTTCATCCACCTCATTAGAACTGACTCAAATGTGTTCCTTTTTATAGCTGAGAAATATTTCATTGTGTGTATGTACTGCAACTTTCTTATCCATTCATCTGGACATCTAGATTTTTTCCATGTCCTAGCTATTGTAAACAGTGTTGCAATTAACATTCGGGTACATGTGTCTCTTTCAATTCTGGTTTCCTGGGGGTGTATACCCAGCAGTGGAATTGCTGGGTCATATGACAGTTCTATTCCCAGTGTTTTAAAGAATCTCCATACTGTTCTCCGTGGTGGCTGTACCAGTTTGCATTCTCACCAACAGTGTAAGAGGTTTCCCTATTCCCCACACCCTCTCCAGCCTCTATTGTTTGTGGACTTTTTGATGATGGCCAGTCTGATCGGCATGAGATGATAGCTCATTGTAGTTTTGATTTGCATTTCTCTAATAATGAGTGAAGTTGAGCATCTTTTCATGTGTTTATTAGCCATCTTTTCATGTGTTTTCTTTAGAGAAATGTCTGTTTGGTTCTTTTGTCCACTTTTTGAGTCTTTTGCCCACTTTTTGATTGGGTTGTAGAACAAATTTTAGTTCTGTCATCTATTACAATAATTATCCCTTGTGTCCTCTGCAGTTTGACAAACATGTCATACATATTTTATCAAAATTATTGATAAATTGATGAATAGGACCAGGCAATATCAATCAATTTTCAAGGCGCCAAAGATTGTCTGAGTAGATTCATATACATTAATTGAACAACACTTTTAGGAAATGGACATTTCAGCTAAAAAAACTCTTCAAATCAGTCATCCAGGGTAATAATTATCCCTAGTGTCCTCTGCAAGTTAACACATGCCATCCATATTTTAGGCAAGTCATTGATAAAATGGTTTACTAGAACAGGGCAAACTCAGGGTCCCTTGGCAGGGCACTAAGATCTTCCTGCTCAGAAGTTTGTTCTGTTGATTGAGGAGCACTTTTAGGAAATGATCAATCCAGCTACAAGTCTGTCTAAACTGTTGTCCACCAAGCTGCTTTTCTTCTTATGATTCAAAATGACATTGCAGACCCTGTGCCTTATTAAGTCAAGGGATATCTGGCCTCTAGCCTTTTCCTGAATTTTCTGGGTAAAACTTTCCAATTTAGTCTGGCATTACTGGCTGCTGTTAGGGCTCCTAATGGACACCACTCTATCTCCTCCACGTCATGAGCAGTCTGTTTTAGAATTTGAAGAACACAAGTTTTGTTGTCAAACACCTGTTTTGAAATCATGGCTATTTTTGCTGTGAACTAAGGCAAGTTAGGATTTCCCTGATGGCTCAGCAGGTAAAGAACCTGCGTGCAATGCAGGAGACACCAGAGACTTGGGTTCAATCCATGGGTTGGGAAGATCCTCTGAAGGAGAAAGTGGCAACCCAGTCCAGTATGCTTGCCTGAAAAATATCCCCTAGATAGAGGAGCCTGGCAAGTTACAGTCCACAGGGTCGAAAGAGTCAGACACAACTGAGTGACTAAGCACAAAAATACACAAACAAAGCAAGTTACTCACTTTCTCTGAGCCTCAGTTTCCTCATCTGAGAATAAGAATACTTTCTTCATGGTTTTGGTGTGATGATTAAAATGAAATAATATGTCGAAAGCAGACAACACTATGCCTGGCATGTACTAAGTCAACACATGTTGAGTTTCATGATTGTTAGTTGTTTTTTTTTTAATTGTAATGATAAGTGACTCAATCTGTAGTTTCTAAAACTGACTTCTTTCTGTTTTCTGAAAATTTGAATAACACATGCCTATCCCTAGTCTTATGGCACTGTGTTGAAGAATATAATAAAAATAAAGATAGTGCTGCTTTCTATCTGCCATCTGTTAACTTGAACCATCTGCCCAAAGCTGTGGGCCTATCCCTTTCATTGTTTTTCTTGCTCAAAACATTGATTAAAATGTGGCCCCATCCCTTTGCCCAACTTGAACCTTTTTCAGCCTTAGCATGTTTCTCAAGGCTCAACTCTTTGGGGGCTCCATCTGCCATCACACAGACCCGTTGGGGCCATCCTTTGTTCCTGCCTTCTTGCAGAGGTCTGTCATCACCTCTAAGACCAGACCTTGAGATCATTTAGGCCTTCCAGAATGGAGTAGAAAACCAGTCAATGGCAAGAAATCATGTGATCTAGGGTTAGGGAGCAGGACTTGGAGAAACTGGAGAGCATCCTAGTCATGGGGAAACTAGAGTACCCGGAAGAGAAATGAAACAGGATAATAGTAACAAGGATCTGGTTACCAAGTAGTGGAACCAGGCACCAGGCCAACACAGTGAGACACCAGGAAGTACAAACCCATCTCTAATTTTGTGGTACCAGATCTTGGGTTTGAGTTAATTCTACAATCAGGTGGCTCAGCAGTGGTGGGTTACTGGGCTACCCCAGCAGAGAGCCAGGCAAGGTACTAAGATATCCTCCAAGAGAATTTCCAAGATTCCTGATGCTTGCCCACCCCATTCGATTCTCCCAGCTGGTCCTGAATAAAATCCTGGGGAGCCCTTCTTCTTACTCATTTCTGAGCCTTTTGTGAGATGACCTTATTGCGAGGTCAGTCAGAAATCTATCAGACGCCTTTCTTTCAGCAGAATGACAGTATTTAGCTACAAATGGGTGGGATCCAGGTCACTGATGACTCTCTGAGTACTCAAAATGTCAATTCAAGGCTAGGACAGATCTGATAAGAATGGACAGAGGCAGTGATAGGTTACACTTCATAGGGAAGTCATTTTTAATCCACTTTAATGACCCAAGGGAATGGTACTGGTTGTAATTCTATGGTTGTCTGTACCATCAAGGTGCCCTTAAATGTCACTCAAGAGCCATCTAAGACTTCTGCCATTTTTAAATCTTTTAAAACTAAAAAATGGAGAAATAAACCCCATCACAATCCCACCTTTTGGAGAAAATCTGTTAGAATTTGGAGGGCATCTGATCTAGTTTCTTTCTGCCCTCCTGTGCCCCTCATCCACCCCCTTCTTATTGTCCTCTTTCTCTTTCTCTCTTTGGACCTCAAGGGCAGAGAGTTTAGTTATTTATACTTTTCATTCATGGCACATTATCAACATTAACATGTCCTTGGCTTTGCTTCTGTTTTATTATTTTCCCCCTTTCTCCTGAATCATTACTCTCACTGCCCCCTCCTACCACGAGTGGCCATTCTAAAAATGCTATATTCTTGCATTTACATGCATCATTGAAGAATATATTGTATTTATGTATTTTCAATTTACATAAATGGTGCTTGCTATAGGTCTTGTTCTGTTTCTTTTTATTATTCTCTGTTTGTATGATCTATTTATAGTGCAAATGTCCATCTGGCTCATTGCTGCTTACAGCTGCATGATGTTTGATAGTATACATCCACCCTATTTTATTTATCTATTTCCCTAGTGATGTACCTTCAGATTGTTTCTAACATCCTGCTGCCACAAACAACACAGTAAACATCTCCATGTATATACCCCTATGCATCTGATTATCAGAAGTGTTTAGACAGGAGTGAGATTGCTGAATCATAGGGATACACATATTTAGTATCACAGAATGCTTCCAGATTGTTCTTCGAATGGTCATAACATTCTGTTTTATTGAGAAATGATTCTCATTCCATAAAATTCACTCTTTTATGGGGTATAATTCAGTGGTTTTTAGATTATTCACTGAGTGGTACATCTAATTCCAAAACAGTTTCAGTTCCTCCAAAAGAAACCTGGTAACTATTAGCAGTCACTCCCCATTTCCTCTCCTCCTAGCCCCTGTCAACTGTGGGCTAAAAAATCTACTTTCTGCCTGTATAGATTTGCCTACACTGGACATTGCACACAAATGGAATCATTCTATATGTGGCCTTTTGTGTCTAGTTTCTCTCAGCCAATTGTTTCCAAGGTTCATCCATGTTGTATCAGTATTTCATTCCATGTATCAGTATTTCATTCCTTTTGCATTGCTGAATAATATTCTAGTGTATGGAGATATCACATTTAATTTGTCCATTCATCAGATGATGGACATTTGGGTTGTTTTTTGGCTATTAAGGATTATGCTGCTATGAATATGTATTTATAAGTTTTTGTGTGGCCATACATTTTCAGTTCTCTTGAATATGGACTTGGGAATGAATTCCTGGGTCTTTTGTTAACTTTGCTTAGTTACTGAGGACTGTCCCAAAGCAGCTGTACCATTCCATGTTTGTACCAGCATTATATGAAGGGTCTATTTTATGTACATCCTCACCAATACTTGTTATTATCAGCCCTTTTTTTTACTAAAGCCAGCAAAATAGGTGGCTTATCACTTGGTTTTGATTTGCATCTCCTAATGGCTAACTATTTGGAGCATCTTTCTGTGTGCTTATAGGCCATTTATGTGTCTTCTTTGGAGGAATGTCTGTTTAAACTCTTTGCCCTTAAAATTTGCTTATTTGTCCTTTTATTGTTGAATTGAAATAGTTTTTTAAATACTATGTAGAAAAGTTCCTTATAAGATATATGACTGCAAGTGTTTTTATCCATTCTGTAGATTGTCCTTCCACTTTATTGTGTCCTTGAAACACAGAAATTAATTTTGATGAAGTCCAATTTGTCATTTTGCTATTGATTATGTTTTTGATATAAACCACTGTCAAATCCAAAGTCACAAAGTTTTATGCCTATGTTTCTTTCAAGATTTTTATAGTTTTAGCGCTTACATTTAGAGACTTTGATCCATTGTGAATTAATTTTTGTATATCTTATAAGGTGTGCTGTGCTATGCTTAGTTGCTCAGTCGTGTCTGACTCTTTGCGACCCCATGGACAGTACCCCGCCAGGCTTCTCTGTCCATGGGGATTATCTAGGGAAGAATACTGGAGAGGGTTCCCATTTCCTCCTCCAGGGATCTTCCAGGGATCGAACCCACGTGTCCGGCGTTGCAGGCAGATTCTTTACCATCTGAGCTACCAGGGAAGCCCAAGAGTACTGGAGTGGGTAGCTTATTCCTTCTCCAGGGGATCTTCCTGACCCAGGAATCAAACCGAGTCTCCTGCATTGCAGGTGAATTCTTTACCAGCTGAGCTACCAGGGAAGCCCCTCTTATAAGCTATTGATCCACATATATCTTTTGCATGTGGATGTCCAGGATATCCAGTTGTTCCAACACCACTTGTTGAAGACCATTCTTTTCCCCATTGAATTATCTAGGTACCCTGGCTGAAAATCAGTTGACTGTGAATGTGAAGGTTTATTTCTGGACTCTCAGTTTGATTCCAATATTTTATGTCTGTCTTTATCCACACTGTTTTGATTCCTGCAGCTTTGTATTCTGTTGTAAAACTGGGAATTGTGAGTTCTCCAACTTTGTTCCTTTTCAAGATTGCCTTGGGAGTGTTTGGGAATGTTAACCATCTGTATCAATTTTCTATGGCTACTGTTATATATTAGCACCAACTTAGTGGCTTTAAACAATAGAATTTTTTTATCTTACAGTTCTGTAGGTCACAAATCCTGCATGGATTCACCAAAATCAAGGTGTTGGCAACTTTGTGTTCCTCCCTGGATGCTTCAGAGGAGAATCTTATTTTTTTGTCTTTTCTAGCTTCTAGCAACCTTCTTCTTTCCTTGGCTCACGATATGGTTCTCTGTCTTTAAAGCCAGTGGTGGCAGTGAGAGAAGGTGATATCCTTCTTGCACTGTTCTCTCACACACTCTCTCTTCAGGGGGAGGCATGCCTCCCTCCCACAATGACGTTTTCTTGTTTTCAGAATACAAGGCTTGTGTTTCTCTTGTTACATTTATTTTGGGTACTATTGTAAGTGGAATTGTTTTTATAGTTTTGTTCTCAGGTGTTTGTTGTTAGTGCATAGAAATAAATTGATTTTTGTTTTCTTGATCTATCCTGCAACCTGGCTGAACTCTCTTATTATATCTAATGACACTTTTGTGAAATCTTTAGAATTTCCTACAGGAAATATCATATCATCTTGAAATAGAAGTAGTTTTACTTTGTGTTTAGCAATCTACATGTCTTTTATTTCTTTTTCTCGCCTAAATGCTATGACCCCCAATAAAATGTTGAATAGATATACCAGAGTGGACATCCTTGTCTTATTCCTGATCTTCATCTCACATGCTAGTAAAGTAATGCTCAAAATTCTGCAAGCCAGGCTTCAGCAATACGTGAACTGTGAACTTCCAGATGTTCAAGCTGGTTTTAGCAAAGGCAGAGGAACCAGAGATCAAATTGCCAATATCTGCTGGATCATCGAAAAAGCAAGAGAGTTCCAGAAAAGCATCTATTTCTGCTTTATTGACTATGCCAAAGCCTTTGACTGTGTGGATCACAATAAACTGTGGAAAATTCTGAAAGAGATGGGAATACCAGACCACCTGACCTGTCTCTTGAGAAACCTGTATGCAGGTCAGGAAGCAACAGTTAGAACTGGACATGAAACAACAGACGGGTTCAAAATAGGAAAAGGGAGTACATCAAGGCTGTATACTGTCACCCTGCTTGTTTAACTTATATGCAGAGTACATCATGAGAAACGCTGGGCTGGAAGAAACACAAGCTGGAATCAAGATTGCTGGGAGAAATATCAATAACCTCAGATATGCGGATGACACCACCCTTATGGCAGAAAGTGAAGAAGAACTAAAGAGCCTCTTGATGAAGGTGAAAGAGGAGAGTGAAAAAGTTGACTTAAAGCTCAACGTTCGGAAAACTAAGATCATGGCATCTGGTCCCATCACTTCATGGCAAATAGATGGGGAAACAGTGGAAACAGTGTCAGACTTCATTTTTTTGGGCTCCAAAATCACTGCAGATGATGACTGCAGCCATGAAATTAAAAGACGCTTACTCCTTAAAAGGAAGGTCATGGCCAACCTAGATAGCATATTTAAAAGCAGAGACATTACTTTGCCAACAAAAGTCCATCTAGTCAAGGCTGTGGTTTTTCCAGTGGTCTTGTATGGATGTGAGAGTTGGACGGTGAAGAAAGCTGAGTGGCACAGAATTGATGCTTTTGAACTGTGGTGTTGGAGAAGACTCTTGAGAGTCCCTTGGACTGCAAGGAGATCCAACCAGTCCATCCTAAAGGAGATCAGTCCTGGGTGTTCATTGGAAGGACTGATGTTGAAGCTGAAACTCCAATACTTTGGCCACCTCATGTGAGGAGTTGACTCGTTGGAAGGGACCCTAATGCTGGGTAGGATTGGGGGCGGGAGGAGGAGGGGGCGACAGAGGATGAGATGGTTGGATGGCATCACCGACTCGATGGACATGGGTTTGGGTAGACTCCGGGAGTTGGTGATGGACAGGGAGGCCTGGCGTGCTGCAATTCATGGGGTCTCAAAGAGTCGGACACGACTGAGCGACTGAACTGAACTGAACTGCGGGGGAAGATTTTAGTCTTCACCATTAAGTGTCATGTTGCTTTGTGGGGTTTTTTTTCTTATAGATGCCCTTTATCCCACTAAAGAAGTTCCCTTCTATTACTACTTTGTCGAGTGTTTTTCTAATAAAAGTGTTTTGGATTTTTGTCAAATGATTTTTCTACTTCTATTAAGATGACAATATATCCTCCCATGTTTTTCTCTAGAAGCTTTATAGTTTTAGCTTTTATTCTGAAGCCTGTGATCCATCTTGAATTATTTTTTTTATGCATTGGGTTACCTTGATGTAGGAGTCAAGGTTTCCTTTTTTCCTAGTTGTTCAGTACCATTTGCTGAAAACAGTTTCCTTTTTCTATAGGACTGCATGTTCTTTATTGAAAATCAATTTACTGCATAAGCGTGGATCAAAATGTGAATTCTCTATGCTGTTCCATTTATCTACTTGTCCCTCCTTATGCCAATAGCATACTCTCTTGATTGCCACAGCTTTATAGAAAGTCTTCAAATTATCTAGTATAAGTCCTCTAACTTTGTTCCTCTTTTTCAGGTTTGCTTTAGCTCTTTTAGTTCCTTTACTTTTGCATATATGTTTTAGAACCAGCTTGTCAATTTCTACCAAAAAAAATGCTGAAACTTTGATGGGAATCACATTAAATATGTAAATCATTTTTATTTTGATAGATGATCTTATAAATTTGGTAGCTCTATTAGGTAACTAAGTGGTTTGGTTAGCTTCTTAATTGAATCTAGACTCTATAATTCATGAACTAAGCATGGCCCTGTGCAAGTTGCTTGCACCCGAGTATATGAAAAGAATTGCCATATCTAAGTCAGTCACATGACTTGGATTATTTGTCAGCAAATTTATACTCCTGGAGATTTTTCTTCATCAACTTTTTTAATGGGACTTCCTAGGTGGCACTAGTGGTAAAAATCCTGCCTGCCAATGCAGGAGACATAAGAGACGTAGGTTGGATCCCTGGGTTGGTAAGATCCTCTGGAGAAGGACATGGCAACCCACTCCAGTGTTCTCGCATGGACAATCCCATGGACAGAGGAGCCTGGTGGGCTATACTCCATAGGGTTGCAAAGAGTTGGACACGACTGAAGCAACTTAAGAAAGCAAATATACAGCTGAATTAGTAAATGTGAAATAATAATAGAATTAGCTAACACTTATGAAGAAGAAAGTAAATTCTAGGCTCTATGTTAAAATGTTTCATAGGCATTTTCTTAATACTTTCAACAATACATAGAAAGCAAGTGCTAGTATCATTCCTATTTTATGGACAAAGAGGCTGAGATTTGAAGGGTCACATAGCTATTCTGCAGTGGAATTCAGTCTGGTTGTCTGTAGAGCCTGGCCTCTTGAGAACTAGCCACCAACCTGTGATTGCACAGACTCCCTTCATGGTATTGTTCCAAAGATCAGTGGTTCAGTCACAGAACCTCTACTCCCTGCTCTTGACTCCAGGCCAAGAACAGGCTCCTAGATGGTCTTTCTCCTTGATCCACAGAAGTCTTTTTGGCTATAATTATATCATCTATTAAGTGAGTGAAAGTCGCTTAGTCGTGTCCGACTCTTTACGACCCCATGGACTATATGTACAGACCGTGGAATTCTCTAGGCCAGAATACTAGAGTGGATAGCCATTCCCTTCTCCAGGGTATCTTCCCAACCCAGGGATCGAACCCAGGTCTCCTATATTGCAGGTGGATTCTTTACCAGCTGAGCCACAAGAGAAGCCCATCATCTATTAAAATAGAATCCAGTTCTCAGTATATCACCAGATGAGATCTGCCAGCTGAGGGCCATGAAAATCTCCTTTGGTACAGGTAATTTCCTTTACGCAAAAGTTGGGAAGTATTGTGCCACTTTTTTATTAGCTTTTATCTTCAAAGGTCTGAAGTCATTGGGCAAAAAGTATAAACAAATAAACAAACAATAAATAGGAAGCATCAAACACCACTACTCCAAGTGGAGCAGCTTAGGAATTTTTAGGTTTTTCACTTACCTTAGTCTGTTACAGTGATTCCCTCGCATAGGGCTGCATAGATGTTAAATATTTGGATATCTTTTCACAGTGTGTTTCAGCTTTTAAAGTGTAAGCATTCTATGGAGTATGTATTTTTTGGTGTAACAATAGTCACTAAAGATCTTTTCTAAAATCCAGGTAAATTCAAGACTTCCTCTCTTTCTAAAAATAATTTCACTCCTGCCAGATGGCAACTTTTAATAATAGTAGGCAAATGCATTTTCCTTTTGGTATAAAAATGTAAATATTTTGTGAAAAGCTTAAAGAAGACTCTGATACAAGGGTACAGAACTGAGATAAACTTGTTCTACAAAATCCCCATGTCTCTCTGAGATATCAGAGTAAATCCCTTGTTTTCAGTCTTCACAGATTCTACATTGTTATTAACTGGAGTTGAAGGACAGTCTCACTAGAAATGTGAAGTATGAATGGATATTTGATGATATTCGGAAATTATTGATAATTATTCTTGTGTGATAATGATATATATATATTTTTTTAAGAATCCTTATCTTTTAAATATACATATTAAATACCCATGAATACTATTATATTTTATGTCTGGGATTTGCTTCAAAAAATAAAATAATCCAGGCAAGAAAATTTGCCTGGTGGGCTATGGTCCTTGGAGCCTCAGAGAGTTGGACATGACTGAACACATTTTAAGTGCTTCCTATGTGGTGCTAGTGGTCAAGAAATCACCAGCCAATTCAAGAGACATAAGAGATGTGGGTTTGATCCCTGGGTCGGGAAGATCTCCTAGAGAAGAAAATGGCAACCCACTCCATTATTCTTGCCTGGAGAATTCCAGGGACAGAGGAGCCTGGTGGGCTATAGTCCATGGGTTGCAAAGAGCAGAAGAAGATTGAAGCGACTTAGCACCCACACAGGAGGAAGAGGCTGCGGGGGGCGTGCTAGAGCCCAGGATGCTTTTAGTAAGCCAGGAAAATGTTTTAGTGTCTTCTAACATGACATGAAAACGTTTGCTACCAGTGCTATCATAAAACATAATTTAAGCAAATAAATTTCTGTCCACGAAGGCAAACATTCCTAAAGTCCCCAAAAGACATAATGTATCCATGGGGTGTCAGACTCTGCTTGGACACCATGTGCATCCTCACACAGTTCCATGAATTCTCTCATCTAATTCAGTTCACTTATTCATGTTCAGTTTTATGGGGGCCTTCTTTTATTAGCTTTGAGACTACTTCTCTTTATAAGAGCTACTCTGTTTCCAGCAACAAGAAAGAGATTGAGGCTTGGTGGATCAGTCTATCTACTTGTCTTCCTACCTATCTATCTGTATATCATTTATCTATCATCGATTATGTACCTGTTTAATTCTAGTTCCTAAAGAATTACTTTTTTAAAAGATTTTTTTGATGTGGATCATTTTTAAAGTCTTTATTGAATTTGTCACAATATTGCTTCTGTTTTATGTTTCCATGTTTTTGCTTTTGTTTTTTTTTTTTGGCCAAGAGGCATGTAGGATCTTAGGTCCCCGATCAGGGATGGAACCCCTACGTTGGAGGGCAAAGTCTTATCCACTGGACAGCCAGTGAAGTCCCAAGAATCTGTTTTTTAAAGATAGGTATTTGGCTCTTACTGACTTCTGAAAATGGATGTTCTCTTGGACAAGACCTGACCTAGGCAAACCCATTTGTAAACTGGGAAAGACAGAGGATTTGAGTGTACGCACCTGGAAAAAGAGAGCTTCTTTTTTCCATAAATTATAAAAAACCTTTCTGGGGTTAATTTCCATAAGCACACACTTCCTCTTCATAATGCCAGTCATTAATCACCAAGCAGTGTTTAATGAGCATCTGTGGGGATCATAGATTCCCTACTGTCCAACCTGAAAACTCAAATTTAGGGTCTCCTCTTGATTTGGGGTAAGAAGTATAATGTACCTACGGGGTCTGGTTCTGACTCGTCTGGCATCTCTGTTTTTGACAGAACTGCGATCAAGGCACAGGACTTCAATGTCTTCTCTTATGTGTCTGTCTGTTCTTGAATCTAGGGTCTCTTCTCACTGAAGGCATCTGGGTATGAATGGGTACTGCAGGGGAGGGCTATCCTGTGCGTGGCAGGAATTTCAGCAGCATCTCTGACTTCTACCCACTAGATGCCAATAACACTCCTACCCCAGCTGTGACAACCAAAACTGTCCCTAGACATGGCCAAATGTCCCCTTGCAGGGGTGATAGGTGAGAGTGAGAAGGAGTAAACTGTCCCCTTCTGAGAGCCACTTACCTCTCACCCCTGAGGACCCCAAGTCTGAGAATCCTACCAGGAATTACTTGGTCACCACTAGACATGTTTCTCAAGGAAACCCATGTACTTTAACCAAGTCAATGTTCTCAACACTGGCTACACCCATTAGAATCACTCAAGATGTTTACCAAGTTGTTTTTTCAGAAGTTCCCCAGAGATCTTAATTTGTAGATGGGACAGACAACCTCTGAACTAAGTGTACTTGGCAATCTTATTACTCATAAAAACTCCAAACAAACACGTCACTCCAAATTTATTTCAAATAGGAAATGCCAGTAGTTTCAGAGCAAGAAGAAATTCTATATGTCAGTCTATTACTGTCTATTAAAGGCCCCTGGAGACATTTCACATGTGCTTTTTGTTGTTCTGTTATCATTACAAAACAGTTGAGAAACTGGATAGTCTGGGAATTCTAGCTTTGTAACAGTTTGACTAAAAGTGCATCACTTGATGTAGGACAATTTCTCATGCTTGTAATGCACAGACACTTTTTTTTTACACTTTTAATTTTATATTGGAGTATGGTAGATTGACAGTGCAGTGATAGTTTCATTTCAGGTGGACAGAAAAGGGACTCAGCCATACGTACACATGTATCCATTCTCCCCCAAACTCCCCTCTCATCCAGACTGCCTCATAACATTGAGCAGAGTTCTCTAATTCACTGACTCTTGACCAAAGTGGCAGGGAGGACCCTGACCAAGGGGAAATTCCTGGAATGTACAACGCTGAGATGGTCAGGAAGATCAAGACTTAGCAAGACTAAGGGTGGCCTGGGAAGGGTCACCCTTAGTCACCTCTGATGATGTTCTTCAGCAGATGAAAAATATGGGCTACTTCTTCCCTTTGTAGTGTTTCTGGGAATAAAATCAGACAATGGCAGTCTTTATAACTTAGGATCCAAAAGAATGTTGCCCAGGCTGTGCACAAATTCTGGCAGCTGCCAGTCCTACTTTTTGTGAGCCAGGAGGGGCTGGTCAAACATTTTGTGCACTTATTAATCTGATATGTGTAGGATGCATTCGATGATGTTCAACTTTCCATGGGACCTTAGGCAACTCAACTTCCCTAAGGTTTTGTTTTCTTATTTGAAAGATAAGCAGCTTGATATTTACCCCAGATGGTCACTAGGAGGATTCAATTAGATAATGTGTGTGAAGATGCTTTGTAAAGCCCAGTAGGTAGCCAACTGTAAACCCAGACCTGAGCAAGCTATTACATAATTGCATTCAGTTCATATTTCTCTGGTTTGTCCTCCGGTTGTTCTGCCTCCAGGTCTGGGTTCAGATCTGGATGGTGCATTTCAATGAGAAGAAAATAGATGAAGCCTCCAACAGCAGCACCAACCAAAGGGCCCACTACAGGAATCCACCAGAAGTTATTCCCAACTCTGAAAGCAAACAAAGAAATCAGTGATACATCAACTGGCCTTCCTTCTAGTATCACTGCTAGTTACTCACTAACCAGATAGTTGCTCTTCTGCTCATGGCTCTTTTTAAATCAGCAAGAGCTAAGTAGAATGGCACTCATGGTAGCTTGGTAACCAGTATCCTTTCACTGGCTGGACCCTTTTGAGTTGGATGTGTTGTGCCAGGCTTAAAGGGAGGAGTAGGTTCCCTGCCTGGCCTTACTGGTAAGCAAAGTCATTTACATCCTATGATTGAGGGGATGCCAGAAAAATGTCTGTGTTAATTGCTTAAAGGTACTATTTTGCAGGATACTGATTTCAGTTGACCAAGTCCATTGTTCTATCAGTACCTGTGAGAGAAATGTCCCATTTATTTTCCTTTCAGAAAACATAGTCCCTGAACCCATGGCAACAATTGAGAGCATCTAGGGCAAGTTCAGGTCAATTATTCAGGAGTTGCCTTTCCTTCATACTGAAGTGGCAAGTCCTGGGGATTGTGAATGGAAGGGAGATGTGGAGAGATTCCTGGACATGATTGGTGGATGAGGGCAATCACAAGATAAACAATCAGGAAACATTTGTCAGTGAATGAATTAAAAACTCAAAGGTAGATATATGAATTAAGTACTAAATATAATTTAATTCCGTACTTATATTTTGAGGTCACAGCTTACTTAAATGTATTTTCTGATAAGGATTCCCTCTCCCCTCCAGAAGTTCTCAGTGTCAGTACATTATATTGGAGGTCTAGTTCTGGGAGAAATCAGGTGTCTCTGTGGATTGTCACCATCTCTTTTGGGGACAGAAAATCCATTTAGATAATTCAGTAGAAAGGACCATGAGTGCTCTGAAGCAAGTAAAACTATACAGTATAGTTGTGTAGTTGTTTAAGGATATGTGCATTTGAGATAAAACTTTTTAAAAGAAGGATAATTATGAACAAAAAGTTCAGGGTAATGCAGAGGAGGCAGAGGAAACAAAAGGAACTCTGCATAGGAATTTCACAGTGTTTTATTTGGGGGACATATTCATGGCTGCTATTTACAATTTCATTTTTAATAACTATACATATTTCCATGAAACTGTTTGTATTGAACTTTTATTAGAAAGAATAATAAAGGAGATATTATATTATTTAATATAATATTTTTAATAACACTATTTAAAAAATAATAGTCAATGTATAGCAAAACAAATACAATATTGTAAAGTTAAAAAACAGAAAATAAACTAAAAAAAAGAAGAAAAAAGAAAAAAAAAGCTTAGCACTAGGAATCAGAATAATAATTATGGTTGTCTGAATAATAATCACAACAATAAAAAAGTTACAATGATAAAAATAATAATAATAAAGGGGGCCGATTCTAGAATCCAAGAAACCTAGTTCTAATCTCAGGAGTGTCCTGGGTTTAGAGCACTTAGCACATTGCTCTGTGTGTGTGTGTGTGTGTGTGTGTGCTCAGTTGTGTCCGACTCTTTATGACTCTACAGACTGTAGCCACAGGCTCCTCTGTTCATGGGATTTTCTACTCCAATGGAGTGGGCTGCCATTTCTTCCTCCAGAGGATCTTCCTAACCCAAGCGTCGAAACCAAGTCTCCCACATCTCCTGCATTAGCAGACAGGTTCTTTACCACTGAGCCACCTGGGATCTCAGGACTACAGAAGGTTTTTGAGCAAGTCTCCCCATCTCTGAGCTTCATACTTCCATTTATACCATAGTCCTTTCCACCCATATCATGCAAGCACTCTCTTAGATCCTGAATCTTAGATCATGAATGCAGGCTCCAGGGAAGAGCACTGAGATTGAGCACAGTGGCCACCAGATGGCACTCTTACTGTGCAGGAAAGAGGACGTTGCACTCCACTCTTCTCACAGAACCTTATCCCATGCCTCCAAATTTTCTATGAAAAGAATTTTCTGTGAGAGGCACCTTCTCTTCAGCACATGCTGCTGCTGTTTAATCAGTCGTGTCCAACTCTGCAACCCCCCTGGGCTGTAGCCCACCAGCCTCCTCTGTCCATGGGATTCTCCAGGCAAGAATACTGGAGTGTGTTCCCCTTTCCTTCTCCAGGGTATCCTCCTGACCCAGGGATCAAACCCAGGTCTCCTGCATTGCAGGCAGATTCTTTGCCATCTAAGCCACCAGGGAAGCCCAAGAATACTGGAGTGGGTAGCCATTCCTTTCTCCAGGGGATCGTCCTGACCCAGGGATGGAACCCTCATTGCAGGCAGATTCTTTACTGTCGGAGCCATCAGAGAAGCCCTTTTACATCCTAATACTTAAGGGAAAGCAAGAGTCAGCTAGGGTATGTCTTGCCTTTGTCAGACCCTGGGGAACCTACTCCCCTGTCATCCGTACTCCTTGCCATACAGAGGCAAATGAGGGTCTGAGAATAAGACAGTCTAGGTTTCATCTGAGATCCTTGATGTGGATCCAAGCTAGGAAATCTCCTGAGATGCTTGTCTTGGGTGGAAAACCCTGAAAGGATGGAACTCTAGGGACCCTTTGGAGTTCTGTTACTGCTCAAAGATTTTCTTTTGAACTTTTGGTAGGGGATTATCAGCCAGCCTAGCTATTTCATAACTGGTATCTGCCCCTTCTACTCCTTTTTAGTTTCTTTTATATAATGATGTCGATTAATTTTTTGTAAATTGAAGTTCTAAACACATAAAACTTCTGCCCTAAATCCTTTGCTGCTCCCTATAATCTATAGAAAAGAGAGCAACAAAAATCCCAGAGTCTTGTTCTAGAAATCTAGTCCTCTATGATCTGAAACAATTGCCCTCCTAAGTTTCTTCATACACCCTTCCAACTAGACTAGATCATGTGTCATTTTAACATACTGTCTTTAGATACAGATGCCTCTCTGCTTGAAATAGTCTCTCTGTCCCTGATTGAACATGACCAAATACTATGAAATGCCCCTACTTCCACTCCCATAGTTCCTAAGTTTGGAGTTGCAAATCTCTCAACTCCTGGGGTTAGTCATTTGACAGCTTCAACCTGTATAAGAGCCTGTGCTCACACTCTGAAATAGAACATAAACAAAGCAGAGAAGGGCAACAACAGTAAAGGGCATCTTTAGCACTGGGCCTTGAATAAGGGATTAGGAAGCTGCATGGATGAATGAATGCATGCATGAGGGGAAAAAATCCTGATCCCAATAAGGGATGCAGTGCTCAGAGTTAGGCATTAGGTGATTTCAACATCACAGATGTGGGCTCCTGCCATATACTTAACAAAGCAAAGAGAACAGGCAAGACCTGTTTTAGGACCACCATCACTCTTAGAGCTTTGGATGAATCACCAAGCAAGGCTCAAAGCAAGGCCAGATCACTCTGGCGCGTCTTTGTTTTAGGGGTCTGTGTGAAGCTCACAGAGGTGTCTTGGTGGTGAGGTGAGGACAGTGATCTCCTGGAGTGAACCTCAGGAAATTGGTATTAAAGGAAACTCATGGGTTAATTCTGGGCTTTGGAAAGAAGGAGACCTTTAACATATGTTCTCAATGGTCCATTGGAAGAATACAAAGGATCTAGCCTAGCTGTGAACATTTTGTTCCACCTTTTCATGTTCTAGTATGGTCATTCTGGAACAGAGCTCCTCAACTGTGGCACTCTAAGCATTTTTGGCTGAATAATTCTTAGTTGTGGGGATCTGTCCCGGGTACTGTAAGATGCTTAGCAGTTTCCCCTATTGGACTCTACCCACTAGATACTGGTGACAAGTTCTGCCCCCACCATCCCCAGCTGTGACAACCCAAAGTGTCACCATGAATTGCCAGATATCCTTGGGGGCAAATTTGCCACTGGCTGAGAACCACTGCTCTAGAAAATTCATTGTATTGTTCGTTCCTTAAAGATAGGGTATGCTGGGGACTTTCCTGGTGGTCCAGTGGCTAAGAATCTGCCTGGTGATGCAGGGGACTTGTGTTCAATCCCTGGTCAGGGAACTAGGATCCCACATGCCATGGAGCAACTAAGCCTGCATACCACAACTGGAGAGAGAGTCTGTGCACTGCAACAAAAGATTCTGCATGATGTAGTGAAAATCCCATGTGCCACAACTAAGACCCAGTACAAGAAAAGAAAGAAACAAAAAAGATAGGGAATGATGCTTGATTCTCTTTGTATCCCTCATCTCCTAGAACATATGTGGCACAGAGCATTTATCCATTCTTTTATTCAGTAGCTTTCACTGAGGCTTTCTGTGTTGCTAGATCCTATTTCAGTCACTGCAGACAGAGCAGTGAAAACACGGTTAAGGTCCCTGTCCTCACAATGCTTACTCTGTAGTGGCTCTAATGCTGCCAGTGGTGGTATTAGAATAGTGTCAGTGATTCCTCTCTGTCTGTCTCTTTGTCTCCCCCCCGCCTTTCTCTCTCTCTGTCTTACACACACACACCACATCATAAATCACCAGTGATACGTTCCACACTTATGACGAGGGTGCTCTTGCCCTCACCCTCCCATCTGCGCTCTCTTGGATCTCCAGGTCGAAGCCCAGCCCTCCCCACTGAGGCGCAGCATGAATCTTCCTCCCTCTTCCCCGATCATTTTGTTACTTACGTGAACACCTCAAACCCCCAACCTGCCAAAGCAGTGAAAAGTCTGGGACTCAGGTCTCGAGCCGGGTTCATGGCGCAGCCACTGTTCATTCCCAGAGAGGAGGCGATGGCAACAATCAGGAAGCCAATGACAACAGGCTCTAGGCCTCTGGGGACTCCCAAGTTTCTCGAGTCAAAAATGGCAAAGATGACAATGAGGAGGAGCATGGTGGCCACTACCTGGGTAAGGAGAAAATGTACGAGGGGTTCAGCTTATATTCTTCCCACTGGCCCACCTCAAAATGCACCCCCTATTGTTACAAACAAACCTAGTAATAAGCAACATACACTGGCTGAGCGCTGTGTCAGAGCCTTTTCTTCTTTTAGCAGTCCTAGACATGGGTGCTAACACCTTTCTCCTTTATAGACTAGTTACCTGACCGAGGTGACAGTCAGTGACAGTCAGGTGTGGATGCAGAGGGTTTAACTCTAGAGACTGCATCTCAACTACACTGACCTGCTAAGCTACTATGAGATAGAGGGCAAGCTGCAGGCTGGAGAAATGAACAAAGGGGCTCATTCAAATTGGTGAGAAAAACGATGTGAGACATCAATAGATACATGGGCAAAGGAAATGAAAAGACAGTTCATATAAGAAAAATAGATTTGAAAAACAAATAAGTGGGGAAAACTGCTTTGTAATGAAAAAAATGCAAGCAATACCAAATGTTAAGGAAATGATATCAGTTCTCTCAGGCTTTTCTGATTGAACTAATCATGCTTTATACTTTTGAAAGGTAATTTAGCAATGATTTAGCATATGTATTTTAAAAACCCCATAAACGTGTGGACTCAATTGGACCCAGTTGGATATTTGAGAACTACACCTTGGAAATAATCTAAAATATGGAAAAATCATAAAATGAATATGCAAATATGTAATTAAGCATTATTTATAGTACTGGAAAACTGGATTCCACATCAACAAGGCAAAAGCAATTGTGTAGTGCCCATTCTATAGTCTGTTATACAGCCACTAAAAACAATAAATATGAAATCTGTCTGTACAATGTGATGATTAAATATTTACCTCAGTTAACATGAAATATTTTTCTAGGTTAACATGAAAATGAACAGGTATGTTTTCAGAAAAAAAATTAGAAAACAACAAATTAGGTAACATTTAAAAAAAAATTAGAGTCTTCCCTCGTGGCTCAGTTGGTAAAGAATCCGCCTGCAATGCAGGAGACCCGGGTTTGGTTCCTGGGTCAGGAAGATCTGCTGGAGAAGGAAATGACAGCCCACTCCAGTATCCTTGCCTGGAGAAGCCCTGTGGGCAGAGGAGCCTGGTGGGCTACAGTCTATGGGGTCACAGAAGTCAGACACGACTGAGCAACTAAGCACACACATGTGGTAACATTTAAAAAATATTTATGACATTAGGTAAAAAATTATATGTGCGTTACATTTTATACTTGAAAATAACACAAAAGACAAGTTGTAAGGGATTATAAGAACAATGATAGCAGGCACCTTGAAGTGGTGTGGTGTAGTGGGTGTTTCCCCCGGTCTCTACTTTCTAAAATTTCTAAACTATTATTTGGAAATTGTATTACTATTTTATTTTAGCAACTAAATGACAGCCACCAAATACTTATTATGTGCCAGGTACTTCATTGCTTTTTCTCATTAGACTCACACTAATCTGTGAGATAAATCCTATTTATTCACAATTTACAGATGAGGAAAGGAGGATTGAAAGAGGTTAAGAAACTTGCCCAAGGGCACAGAGCTCCTAAACAGAAGAATCAGGATGAGACTCAGACAACTGATTTAAGACCAGAATAGTTGTGCTATTGGCTACATGACAAATGCTTGGATGCCCCTTGTTTAAATGTCAATAAGGAGGACACTTCTAGCTGCCTGTAGAGTCTAGATAAACCTATTCATATGGGGAGACACCGAGGACCCTAAGCTCACCTACCACACTTCACAGTTCTTGAACTGAGAACAAAACATCTTTTCTCCAGATCTCTACAGTTATATGATGTGAATAAATGAGACAATTTCACAAAGCGAACCCCATTTGCCTCTACAGGGGTTGAAATGTCCACTCTTCCACTTTTCTCTGAACTTCAACTGGTGTGAAACAAGTGTACTTTTTAAAGAGGAAGCAGGAAACTCTTGGTGGCTCAACTTTGGCAAGCGCAAGAATTTGTCAGGAAAGCTAGGGTTATGCTTAGGGACCTCCAACTTTGGAAACAGACTTTCCTTTCTGATAGGCCTGTAATGTTCCTATGCATCCTCCTTATTAGATTATGTCTTTTCACTGAAGTTGGGTCTTTGTTGCATATACACTTACTTGTTCTGCAAATGCATTCACCAGAGACAGATATGGAGCTGGGTATGTTGCGAAAATGTGTGCTGTTGCATTTTCTCCCACGATGAGCAGTTTTCCACCAGCAAAAGACATAAATGCATCTACGGAAGACAGAGCTCTGGCATGTTAGTATCCTCTGGGCAGAAGAGAGGGAGGCCTATGCCAGGTCTTGTGCTGAGCAAGT
Organism: Okapia johnstoni; assembly: GCA_024291935.2. NCBI lineage: Eukaryota > Metazoa > Chordata > Mammalia > Artiodactyla > Giraffidae > Okapia > Okapia johnstoni. Next base: position 46,878,444 of record CM044307.1, on the reverse strand, counting down.
ACAGACAAATAGCCAGGTTCAGTTTGGCAGATCCATATCATGTGCCTCTCTTCGTCTCATAGTATGGTAGTTTTAGAGATGCCCAGAGAGGTCCCAGGGTGATGGGTCAGAGAGAGAAAGCCCTGGCTGCCCTGGATGGTTCTCTCCACACTTGAGCCAAATCGTTATTCAGTGGGTCTTGGGAACCAGTTTTCTCTGAGGGCAATTGTTGGAATTTGCAAGATTGACTAAAAGCCAAAGTGAAGCTTAGACCTGCTCTAGGCAGAATCCATGATTCCCAGAGGGTTCTCAGTAACCCCTAATACCAGCCCAGCATTTGAGGGCATCAAGTACAGTGAAGACACCCTTAGAGCAAGAGACACAGCAGACCCTGACATAGCCAGTGTGGTCTAGGTTGTCCCAGACCCCCGGGCCTCTCCTGACCCAGCAGCTGACTCTCCAGGTTTCTGATCTGATGTTGAGTTCTCCTTTAGTTTTCTCACACTCTAATTCTTAGGATAGTCTGCGGGAAGAGATGCCTTTCCACAGGTACCTCTATTAGGCTTGACTCATAAATTCTAGTTTCCTACGTGTTCCAACTTGAGAGTTATAAGGTATTGAGATTTACTTTGGGTTAGATAGAAGGTACTACTTTAACAGTTGATTTTATGGAACCCCAAGATTTTTTAGTTTGAAGGGGTTCTGAAGTCATCTGGTTCATTCCCTCATTTTCCAGAGGAGGAAACTGAGACCAATAAGGTCAGATGACTTATTGAAGCCACACAGCTACTTACTTAGTTCACATGGAACTAAAGTCTGGGTCTTCCATCGTCAGAACTTTGATTCTCCCAGGACTGTTGCCAAATGGAAGCCCTGGCTATTGGACAAAAGGGAGATGGGGTTCCCTACCCACCCCATTTCTCTGCTGTGTTCCTTCCTTCAAAGGCTTTGCTTCAAATTCCTTCTCTAAATACTTACCATTCCCTTTGCCACTAGTTAGTGGCTTCTCTCCCAGCCAATTCAGAGAAAGCTATGCAGAAGCCAGTGGCCTGTTGCTTGCTTTGGCATTGTTTACACTGTAGTACTGGTTGGGTCTAAAGATAGAATTCCTTTATGTTCTCCCCTTCATTTAAGTTGTGATCATTTTCATTAAGAGGCTTCATGAATGTGCCCTGAGAATAATGTTGGCCCCGTTAATTAAAACTTAGGACCCTTAGAAGGGCTTCCCTGATGGCTCAGATGGCAAAGAATCCACCTGCAATGCAGGAAACCCAGGTTCAATCCCTGGTCTGGGAAGATCCCCTGGAGAAAGGAATGGCAACTCACTCCAGTATTCTTGCCTGGAGAATTCCATGGACAGATGAGCCTGGCAGGCTACAGTCCATGGGGTCTCAAAGAGTTGGACACAACCGAGTAGCCAACACTTTCACTTTCATTCAGGACACTTAGAACTGCCTGCCTGTCAAGCGTTTGATAGACTGTGTCCTGTTCTTCCTTATTGCACCTGTTCCTGCCAAGTAATCCTGAACTTCGGCTTACACCCAGCTCTCCCTAATCTCTGGACTCAGGGGCCCTACTCACCATAGTAAATGCCAAAGAGGGTTGCAGCCCCTACAAAGGCTCCCAAGAACTGGGCCCCCACATAAAAGGGGAATTTGAACCACTTCATCCGTCCAAAAAGACACAGTGCAAAAGAAACAGCTGGGTTGACGTGGCCACCTGCAAAGAAGACAAGGTGATTAAGAAAGTCAGAGGGCAGGCCAGGGAGAACTATTGTTAAGAAAAGCTTATCTAGGGACTGCAGGCAGAACTCAGTCTTCTAGGTAAGGAACCATATGTGAGGACACAGAGGGGTGTGTGTGTGAGAGTGGGGAGGAAGAGAGGACCATTAATCCTCATGGCATCGTTAGATACTTTTCAGGAAGTTTAGCTTTCTCAAAGTCAAATTTATAAAGAAACTTGTATTCAAGTGGCTTATTTTCCATCTCTGTCTATTTATATGTCTATCATTCTGTCTATCCATCATCTCTCTGTACTGGGCTTTCAGTTCAGTTTAGTCACTCTGTCGTGTCTGACTCTGCGACCCCATGGACTGCAGCACACCAGGCCTCCCTGTCCATCACCAACTCCCAGACCTTGCTCAAACTCATGTCCATTGAGTCGGTGATGCCATCCAACCATCTCATCCTCTGTCGTCCCCTTCTCCTGCCTTCAATCTTTCCCAGCATCAGGGTCTTTTCAAATGAGTCAGTTCGCATCAGGTGGCCAAAATATTGGAGTTTCAGCATCAGTCCTTCCAATAATATTCAGGACTGATTTCCTTTAGGATGGACTGGTTAGATCTCCTGGGTGTCCAAGGGACTCTCAAGAGTCTTCTCCAACACCACAGCTCAAAAGCATCAATTCTTCAGTGCTCAGCTTTCTTTATAGTCCAACTCTCACATCCATACATGACTACTGGGAAAACCATAGCTTTGACTAGATGGACCTTTGTTGTCAAAGTAATGTCTCTGCTTTTTAATATGCTGTCTAGGTTGGTCATAGCTTTTCTTCCAAGGATCTTTTAATTTCATGGCTGCAGTCAACATCTGCAGTGATTTTGGAGCCCAAGAAAATGAAGTCTGTCACTGTTTCCATTGTTTCCCCATCTATTTGCCATGAAGTGATGGGACCGGAGGGACCATGATCTTCGTTTTTTGAATGTTGAGTTTTAAGCCAACTTTTTCACTCTCCTCTTTCACTTTCATCAAGAGGCTCTTTAGTTCTTCTTTGCTTTCTGCCATAAGGATGGTGTGTCATCTGTATATTTGAGGTTATTAGTATTTCTCCTGGCAATCTTGATTCTGGCTTGTGCTTCATCCAGCCCAGCATGTTGCATGATGTACTCTGCATATAAGTTAAATAAGCAGGGTGATGATATACAGCCTTGACATTCTCCTTTCCCAATTTGGAGCCAGTCTGCTTTTCCATGTCTGGTTCTAACTGTTGCTTCTTGACCTGCATACAGATTTCTCAGGAGGCAGGTAAGGGGGTCTGGTATTCCCATCTCTTTAAGAATTTTCCACAGTTTGTTCTACTGGGCTTTGCCTATCTATAAATCAATAACCCCAAAGAGATTGATGTAAACTGTTAGCTTCAGTATATTTTTAAATCAATATATTTATATAATATATTTAGAAGATTTAATTCTATATCTAGTAATTACTAAGTCCCTGCCCAGAGGATATAGAAATAATACTAGGACTGAAAAAGAAACGTGTCTTTAAGGGGAATGGCCCTCCATTGGTGGGCTGTGCCTCTCACTGAGGGAGGTGCTCAGTTTATTCTGAGGTGGTCACAACATCTGAGTGGATTCTCTGTAGTTTCTCTGCATAGACAATGTATATCTCACACACAGAAACAGAATAACATTTCCTTCACTCCAACCTAAATTCAGACTCAAGAAATCATCTGCTTTGATTCTTATCCATTTGCAAGTTCAGGCAGAGGACTTGCTCCGGGGGTAGATTACTGCCATCCCCAGCTGACTTTGCTAGTAGCAGCAACAACCACACATATTGAACACTTGCCGGATGCTGTCATATGGGTAATTACACGCACATGGTCCTCTTAAGAATCCGGTGAGATGGGTCCTACTCCAGTTATCTGGTGGGGAAACTGAGAAGTCAAGTAAGAGTTTATGGTCACATGGCTAATAAGTGGTAGGTCTTGGATTCAAATCCAAGCTTATTTTGACTTTTCTAGATTTTCTTTACCAAGTTTATAAAGGGTTTCTCTGCCTTAGAAGGCCGGCAAAAAAATTTCAAAAGTCATCTTTGAACATATGGGTTTGATTCCTAGGGATGAAGGACACACGTGTGAAGAGTACAGAAGACATTTAGTGTGTGTGTTGGGGGGATTAGAGTGACTGTCAGTGTAACCACACTGAAACGTGGACCTCTGGGGTATGAAAATAGCTGTAAACAAAGCAGTGATAATAATGATGATGGTGATGATGACGATGACACTTTGCCATTTGACTCCACATAGAACGTATTGATAAGCTTGTTTTTGGAAGCCTCCCTCCTCTCATTGCCTCAGAAAGAAAGTTACGCTTCTCCTGAATCTCTAAGCCAAGGTGGGCTTGCAGTGGGGAGGGATTCTGACTGCTGGCTAAACTGTGAGGGCCCTGTCTTCACCTGACTCTGCCCCTCAGGGGCTCATATGAACAAGAAAACATCAATACATCAAAGCACAGGTGACTTCCTGAAGACTTACACATGCATCACCTGTTTTGTTTTGCTTTTAAATCTAAGAGAGTCATAATTCTGGAGACTGGCAAGAGTACATCTCACTAGGAAGCTGGAAACAGGGCTTAGAAGAGGGGACCACACAGGGCAGGGGAAAAGTTCCTGGAGCCAGCCCTGTTTCTCTTCTTCTAGAGGCTAGTTGGAGGGTCACCGCCACCCAGCCAGCCTGGAGAGACCCAGTGTGAAAGGACCCAGGGACATAAGAAATCACCTCCAATCAAAAATATCTCCCCTCAGATGAATCTGCCAATGGGAGTTATTATTTAGCAAGCTCCTCTTCCAAAATAAAACTTGCTGTAGGTTTAAAGCATAAAAGATTTGTGCCTTTAGTCTCTCAAAAGCACTCTGAGGCCAGAACTATTATGCACCTTGACCTTCACATACCAAAAGGCAGTTAGTTCAAGATATGAAATTGGAGATATAAATAGCCCGAGATCTTTATTGAGATAGCTCAGGCTACAAAGATATACAGAGGGAAAGCTGTTTGAGGGTCAGAGAGGGTGTGTCTGGGAGGGCGCTTTCCAAAGCAGTGAGGAGAGTTTCTCTTTGCAGAGATGTGTGATCCCCCGGCTCTCCCTCACCTGAAAGACAAAACAGAGCAGCACTGCAGAAGAAACAGGAGTGTTCGAGTTGGAGAGGGCCACACTCATATCTTGGCCTGTCAAAGTGGTTGTGATGATCAGATGATTCCCATAAAGACCCCAGTGGGTGAGGCTGAAGCCCAGAGGAGGCCTGAGATGAACGTCTTACATGAGCAAGGTGATCTGGTTCAGGGTTCTGTCCTAGACGAGTCGCTTTCTCCCTGCCACCCGCAGACAACTCTGTGATGGAGGTAATCCTACTATTTTAGCTCTCATTAAGCAATCTTGCTTTTTTCTGGAGATTTTTATTGCCTATAAAATGCTGCATCAGAAACAGCTGCCCTAGTCAAGGCACAAGTCAGCAGAGCAAATGCTGAGTGTGGGGTGCTGCGTAATCAAGGTATTGCGAGTTCTGATTGGCCAGACTGGATTGCCAGACTCCGGGCAAGCTCACAATGGGGCAGGGTAGGTGACTCCTGTGCAGAGAAGTAATTCTTTATGTTCCAAAACCAGAGGTCAGCTGACCTTCCCAGTCTGGACCACAAAGTGGGATCCCATTTATGTTTATGTCTAATATACATTGGTTACTTTTGGAATTCCCAAAGAGGGCCTCACAAGTGTCCACAAACCAGTATGTTAGTTGCAGCCACTATGAGAGAATCACCCCCTCCCGCCCCCCTCCCCCCATCTTCCTCTCCTATTCCCAGGCTGTTAAAGCCAATACTGAGTCTGCACTGATGTCATCATTGGGCCAGTGTGTTATCTGTGCCTGTTTCCCCCAGTTCCCAGGGAGCCTGAATAGCGCTTAGTTCCAAACAGAGATGGGAAATAAGCTCCCTTTCCCCAGATCAACACTGCCATCCTAGGTGGCTCAGTGGCAAAGAATCCGCCTGCCAATGCAAGAGATGTGGATTTAATCCCTCGGTCTGGAAGATCCCTGGAGAAGGAAATGGCAACCCACTCCATATTCTTGCCTGGAGAATTCCATGGACAGAGAAGGCTGGCGGGATATAGTCCATCGAGTTGCAAAGAGTTGGACATGACCTAGTGACTAAACAACAGCAATAGCTGCCTTCTATTAGCCAGGCTCAGAAACTGTTCTCCTTGCATTTGGGGATCTCACAGTCTCTCTGAAACAATTTGGACAGCTCCCGAGCCTTGCTCAGAAACAGCGTTTCGTGAAAACAGTCCCCTTACTCCTCTGAGCGCAGGGATTTAACCAAACCCATGCTAAAGGCCAGATGGGAAGACCTCACACCATCTTTCACTCCCTCTTCTCCTTTCTGCTGGTCTCTGCCCCTTTTCCTCCCATGATAACTCCAAATATATCAGTGTATGCAAACAGACATTGACAGCGGTGGTGGTGAAGTGTTACCTACATTGGTAAGGTCTGGGACCAATTTATCCTAAGTAAATATTTGATGATATTCAATTCAGGGATTTATGTATGTGAAATACTGCAAAACCACATCTCCACCTTAAAAAAGTAGCTGAGAATATGCCTACATTTATATTGCATGGTTTGTGGAAACCATACTTGTCTGAATGTAGTTGGGAGGGTGTGGGGGGAAGCATTGGAGCATTCTGCATGCTTGTTTGAAGCCAAGAAGGTGTTCTGTCTCTGGTGTCAAGACCTGCACTGTTATCAAGCCTTGGCCCATTCAGGGTGGCTCCCTGGTTATTTTTGCATCTCGGGTAGGCAGTAGAGTGCTGGGATCACAGCAAAGGCTTGGCATGAGTTTGAACAGAAACACTGCTCCTACCTAACAAACCACATACATGGGAATCTATAACCTGGACTGCCTCAGGATCTGAGTGCCCCTTTGATATGGAAAGGCTGCCAGCCAGCAAATGACTGTTCTGAGCACCTAGTCCCCGGAGGCTCTGAGGGGGTCTGGGCAGTCATTCTTCAGTGTACGATGGCAGTGCTTGTCACCAGTCCAGCCAACTCACCTGCAGGATCCTCCCCTGGACCATTCTGCCCTGTACTGGACCTGTACACCCCTGTCTAAACTGCCTTTCCCATGATAGATCATTGGAAGTGTTGTTTAGTAATGGGGACCTGCACTTTGCCGTCTCATGGACCCGGGCCAAATCTTTGATTTGCCTTTTTACCAGCTGTGGGATGTCTGGCAATTAATTTAACCCCTTGGGGACTTCCCAGATGACACAGTGGTAAAGAATCCGCCTGCCATTGCAATACACACAAGAGACACATGTTCGATCCCTGGGTCGAGAAGATCTCCTGAAGTAGGAAATGTCAACGCATTCCAGTATTCTTGTCTGGGGAATCCCATGGACAGAGGAGCCTGGTGGGCTATAGTCCATGGGGTTGCAAAGACATGACTGAGCACAAACCCAAAGCAAAAATCCTCAGGGCTCCAGTTTTCTCTGTAGAATGGACAGTAATACCTGCCTCAGAGTGCTGGTGTAGAAGAGGGAGGAAATAAATTGTATACAGCACCCCATATAGTACCCAGCACACTCGGGTTCTCTTCTTCCCTTATCACCAACAGTCTTACCTTAGTGTTCTGAGTCCCCAAGACAAGGCTGCTGAAGATTCTGCAGGCCTTCGGGAAGTGGATCATTTCCACAGTTCCTTCCTAAGGTCCCAGGCTGCGTTAAGTATCATTTCATTTTGCTTCTCAGAACCTTGAGAATGGCTTTTAACTAGCCTACCATTCAGGGCAGGGTTGGACCAAGACTTCCTGACTGTCCCTGCACCTCCATGAAAGCACCAGCTACTTTGCAAATGGCCCAGGGCTCTCTGTGATTGCTCTGATAAAGGTCTAGGGAATTGCCTCTGTTGGAGTGATCTTCATAGGGCCATTCGCAGAATATCTGCAAAGTGGTTTTCAAGTGTGAGATGGAGCTTGTAAAAGAATGTATTGACAGGAGAAGAATACAGTTCAGTGGCTGGATTTAGGAATCAGTCAGTTCTGAGTTCCAACCCTCATCTCTGTCTCTTGCTACAGGTTGCCAAAGCGGCAAGTCACTTAGCATTTATTTGCTGGCCATTTAAAATTGGTCATTTATAAAAATAGAATCAAAGACATATTCTTGCAGGACTGCTGAGATCTAAAACAGTTAAGGTATGTAAAGCACCCAGAACAGTGACAGTACACTGGGATGGCTGAGTTAGTAGTAGCTGTCATTGTTTCTGGTACTTACCAGAGACACCTGCACTCACATAAATGGCCATTGCGACTGCCATTGAAAATCCAGTATTGATAGTGACGATTCCTCCAAAGTGTCCTCGACTGAGAACAGCTTGGGCAACAGAACCACATCCAAGGACCTGGAATGAGAGGAAACTCAACAAGTGAGTGAAGATGGCCACCATCAAAGACAATGGGAAGTCACAGTAACAAGAAGCGTTTTTCAAGCACATTCACAAACCAAGCTGCCACAGGCCTTGTATAAATCAGCTTATAATCTTCCAACTGTGCACAGAAAGCAAAATGCTGGTCCTGAGGCTGCATCTGGATTATGGATGAGTTTTGTTAGGCCTTCACAGTGTTAAAATTTTTAATGAATCTATAAATTGGGTAATTTGGTTATCATTTCATTATATATAAATACCCAATCATTATGTTATAAAACTGAAACTATTAACATAATGTCGTATGTCAATTATACTTCAAAAAGAAAGGGCGCGAGGAAGGGAGGGTAGAAGGTGGGGGAGGAAAGGAACATTTGGTGAGGGAGGGTTATTGGGAAAGATGAAACAGTTGCATAAAGTTTGGTAGGAAAACAACAGGACAACACACGACCATCGGTCATCCTCACGCTGTGGTTTAAAGAGCCACTGTGGTCCTGAAGGAATGTCTGGGGCTGTGGGATCATTAGATCATTGCTCCTAGATGTCAAGTAGCCAGACTTTTTCTAGAATACAGACCCCAGTTTGGGTTTCTTAACTAAAGAAGAGCACCAACTGGAGGGATGACTCAGCATCAAGTAATGGATATGATTTGAGGGTATGTGAAGAAAGTTTTCAGAAACAAATGTATTCAAGGAACAAGAGACGAAGAATAGAAAGGCTTCTCGTCGGGATGATAATAACCAACTATGGTGTCTCTTCACAAAAGGATGAGAAGGGAAATCGGAACCTGAAATAAGAGAGGATGCGTATCAACTATTTCCTGATAGTGATGAATTAATTCTAAATAGCTCCCTTGGAGCTCATTTGTGAAGTCCTTCAAAGAAATACGATTATAAACAAGGGATGTTTAACACATATAGAATGGTTTTGTTTTATTTCTCCCTGAAGGCAGAGAAATTACCTAGATGATCTTTTAACATCCCCTCCAGTCCCTGACTCTAAGATATATCGACTTAACTATAACTGCTAGACAGTAGGGAGAAGGAGGACCTGACATCTGGAGGGATGCACCAGGGCTGCACATCACAGGCATGGGGCTGTCTTTGATGTTAATCACAGATTTGGCTCCAGACTCTATACTGAGAGCCAAGTTAAGTTGCAGCAGGAACATGGTTCCTCTTCCCTTTTTAAGAAACAAAAAATTTCCCTGGGTCCATCTCACAGCCTACCAATTTCACCTAGACTTGACATTATTTTTTCTAGAATCCTTATCTGTTCTAATAAATGTCAGAATTAAAACCACACTGCTGTCTTTCTTTTTAATTCAAGACCAATTAAATGCCCCGGGTACAACTTCCAGGCTAACTGTCATTTTGGCAGCCTCTTCTGAAAAGAAGGAAACAAAACAAAACAAAACATTCCTGACGCTTTGAAGACCTGATTTAGACAACCAGGAGTAAGAAGAGACACATTCAGACATGGGCCAGTCCTGAGCTATTACCACTTTCCAAATAAGCTTCTTCCCTCTTTTATGGTCTGATATTCATGGACTTGTGATATTCTACAGGGGACGTAGAAGCTTTAAAAGGTCTGAGTGGACCTGGGGAGGTTTCTGTTTTGTCAAACTTCATTGTGATTAATACTGTCCTCTTCCACCCTAGATGCTGAAATTGCTTTTTTGTTCTTTTCTAGGGAGGATAACTGATGGCATCACCGACTCAATGGACATGAGTGTAAGCAAGCTCCAGGAATTGGTGATAGACAGGGAAGCCTGGCGTGCTGCAGCCCATGGGGGTCACAAAGAGTCAGACACTACTGAGCACTGAACAAAACTGAACTGATGCTGTGCACTGCAGGAAGTGAGCAGAAGGAGAAATGAACAAGGTAAGCACTTCAGTTTACCTAGTCAGAAATTGCTATTCAGAGGATTTCAGCCCATGTTGAAATCATTTTTTCCTAATTTTTAAATACTCTTACTATAGCCTGAAAATTAATGAGGCAGACAAGTAATTGCCTGCTAGTATCTTTTCTTGCCTGCTTCTTCTCTCCTGCATTCACAGCACCAGGGAAGTAGACCTTGGATATCCTGACGTTATCATACACTGATCACTAGGGAATTGATCACTCACCCTTGTTTCCTTCTTTTGTGTGGTCACTGTAATTTTATTCTTTAAAAAATGAGAGAACTGTCATTTATGGTATTGCTGATAGAATTTCCAACATGATTCCATGTTCTAACCATTAAGAGCTGCCTTATTGTTCCCCTTCTTAGACACAGAAAGAGCCATGCTGTCTCAATTTTTCTGGTCTTTGCTATCAAGAAATCTATTTTGGACTCATCACCCCTTCATAGTCTTCTCACTAAACCTAATCTTTTCTCTCTGTAATTCATTTGTACTGTCCCTACTGAACAATTTGTACTTAGTTGTTTTCCAAGTGCCTGATCCTGATTTCCTTATCTAGAAAACAATCTCTGAGATTCCTTTGCATACCAACAGGCGACAGTAGGCTAATCTGTTCTGTTTCCTTGGGTGGTGTGTTTCCCACGTCTACCACCACTCCTTCTGTGCCTGCCATCCGCAGACCTCCAATGTCTCTTCCACCTTCATGCCAGGATCCAGCACCTACTTTCTCCAGAAGACTTAGAAAACCATGTAGGGGAGGGAGGGTATTACAAAGCCACACATCTAGCCTTCACTGTGCTGCCCCAAATCCTCTTTCATATTCTCCCAATAGTTTCACCAAACCTTCTCTTCTCTCATTAACACAAGGCACCTAATTCCCTTTCTGAAAATAATATCTCCTTTTACTTGACTCAGCACCTGTTAAGTGGCCTTGAACATCAGTGGCAATTCAGAACATCACATAAACATTGCTTTCCAGTTATTCAGTGATATGTAACTATTTCCAAACCTAGTGGTTTAAAATGGCAATGTTTATTTTGCTTGTGAATCTGTCATTTGGGCAAAGTTTGGTAGAGCATCTTATCTCTGCTCCAGTTTGTATCAAATGTGATGATTCAAAACTTGAAGGACTGGAATTATCTGAAGGCTCACCTAGTCACATGCCTAGAGGTTGATGTCGGCAGGCAACTGATGCCTCCCCTGGGATGGTGGCCAGCACACCTACACACGGCCTCTGTGTGGCTTAGCCAGGTTCCAGGGGGTGAGTGCAGATAGCCTCAAGAGCCTGCATTCTTAAACCCTGCATTATGCTACCTCTCAGCCATGGCACTGTGTTGCTTCTGAATTTGATAGCACACAAACTACAACATCCTAAATAACCATTGACCTGGCCCATGTTGGTTGCCTTTAGCAATAGGGAGCTTATTACCACATCAGGTAGCTTGTTCTATGTATTTTTGGTGTTCCAGTGGTTGGGGAGCCCTTCCTTACATGAAGTTGTAGTCTTTTATCCTGTAACTTATATTCATTAGCTCCTGGCTTAGTCTTGGGACTTCAGGGAAGAAGCATCTTTTACACACCAGACATTCCACTAACTGGAGGGAGCGAAAAGTCCTCCGTGAATTTTTTTTTCTGCTGAATATTTGTCCCTTCATCTTGGATCCTTAGGGCTCCTCAGATCCCAATGAGTCTCGCCTGGATAAGCTCGAGGTTGTTACCACCTCTCTTAAAACACAGAGCCCACAAATGGGCACAATCCTCCCTTATTTTTTTGAAGCCTTTAAAAATGTTTTTTATTTAAGACTAAAATCCCATACAGATTCTCTTAGAGATTTCTCTAATTCTCTAAATTCTCTCTTAGAGAGAATATGAGGAATATATAAAAATATAAAGAAAAGAACAATCACAATGACTTTATCTATGAACAGACATTATAAAACTTTGGCTTATTTCTCCCCAGTAATTTAAAAAATATTTGTTTATATAAGTATAATTGAACAACACTGTCAACAACAACAACTGACCTACAGTGTCAGTTCCAGGTATACAACACAATGATTCATTATTTCCATACATTACAATGATCTCTGCAAGTCGGGTTGCCGTCTGTCACTATACAAATTTATTATAATATTACCGACTATGTTCCCCATGCTATACTTTTCATTCCTGTGACTCATTTATTTTATAATGTGAACTTTGTACCTCTTTAATTTCCCTCACCTATTTCACTCATCCCTCCACTGCCCTCCCCTTTGGCAACCACTTGTTTGTTCTCATATCCTTGAGTCTGTTTCTATTTGTTATGTTTGTTCATTTATTTTGATTTTATATTCTCTGTTTGACTTATTTTACCTAGCGTAATACCCTTGAGGTCCATCCATATTGCCACAAATCGCACGAATTCATTCTTTTCTCATGGTGGTGTAGTACTCCATTGCATAGACATACCATATCATCTTTATTCATTAATCTATTGATGGACTCTTAGGTTGTACCTATATTTTGGCTATTGTAATTAGTATTGCAATGAACATAGGGGTGCATATAACTTTTTAAATTAGTGTTTATTTTCTTTGGATAAATACCCAGGAATGGAATGGCTGGATCATGTGGTAGTTCTGTTTTTAATTTTTTGGGTAACCCCCATCCTATTTTCCTTAGTGGCTACACCAATTTGCATTCCCATGAATAGTATGTGAAGGTTCCCTTTTCTCCATATCCTTGCCAACACTTGTTATTTGCTGTCTTTTTGATGATAGCCATTCTCACAGGTGTGAGGTGACACCTCACTGTGGTTTTGATTTTCATTTCCCTGATGATTAGTGATGTTGAATATCTTTTCATGTGTCTGCTGACCATGTCTTCTTTGGAAAAATGTCTCTTCAGGTCCTATACACATTTTAAAAATTTTATTTATTTTTTATTGAAGAATAATTGCTTTACAAAATTTTGTTGGTTTCTGTCAAACCTCAACACACATTTGTTTTTTGATGTTGAGGTGTATGAGTTGTTTGCCTATTTGGGATATTAACCCCCTATCAGATATATTGTTTGCAAATATTTTTCTATTTTGTAGGCAATCCTTCCTTGTTTGTACATCATATCATATTATGCCATCATATTATGACATGGTAATTAATTAGATACCTTCTGTTCATTGCTTCTATTGCCATCTAGTGGGTCACTTAACCACAGGATGTAATTCAACTATTCACATATTAATGCCTGGTTTTCCCAATTTTATAAGACTCAGGATCATGTAATGAATTTCTTTGACCTTGTAACAGAATATAGAATATTGGAGGTAATTAAATAACCAGATCCTAGGTGTTATTTCCAATTATGACACTTGGTGTTTGTGTAAATGAACATGTTACTTCTCAGTCTCAGCTTGCTCATCTATTAAAAAATAACACCTGCTTGCCTTGTTTCATAAGATTGTTCAGCAAAGGTTCAAATGGGGCAACCTTAATGAAGGCACTATTTAAATAACAAAGGACAATAATAGGTGAAGGATATTATTGCCTTTAGTATAAACTCAAAAGCAAAACCCCAATACAAGGTGAATACATTCAGGCAAAGGGACTCATGGACTTAACCCCTAACTCACTGTCTGGCAATAAAAATGGGAGAGAAAACACATCTATGACCGAAATTATAAATAGCTGTTATTTCATTCCAAACATGAGAACAAAATTTGCGGAAAGAAGAGAAGTAGCAAAACGACAAGAGCTTCAAGGTGTTCTGCGTATTTGTGGTTACTCTCCAAAGTGAGGTCATTTCATGGCTGGCAAGATTTTAGTGCTTTTGGTAGTAAAGCAAGACTAGAAAAGAGGAGGGGGGTAAATACCGTAGCTATCAGGATCTGTGCATGGCAGGAGTGGGAGAAAGCATTTCATTGGAAGAGGAAGAAGGACATTTGAAAGGCAGAATTCCTACAAAAGATTGACTGGTGAGTGAGGTACCCTCAGTCATTCTCAGTCACCAAAGCCACACGTTTTGAACTTTTTTTGGTACTCTTTCCTCTTCTCTCTCTTCACCCACGGTCAATTATTTCCGTATCTCTTCTGTGGGCTTCTGTGGAGCCTTCTGTGGGTTCTGACCTTTATCCCCGGTTCCAGTATCTCCCCACTCAGCTAGCGTGCCAGGTGAAGCACAGCTTGCACACTGGCCCACACCCATTGCTCAGGAAGTACTAGCACCAGCCCCTCAGCCTGGCTCTCAGGGCTCCCTGGTGCCATGCCTCATGAGTCCCAGCCCAGTGTTCTCCCCAGAATAAATCTCCCCATCAGCCAGGCTGGCAACCCATTCCCTTTGAGTCCTTCGGACTTGACTCTCATTTCCACCTCTGCACACCTGCTCATGCCATCCCTTCCAGCACAATATCTTTTCTGCATTTTCCCCAGCCCAAATCAATCTATTCTTAACACCGAGCTAAAATGCTACCTTTTCTGTAGGGCTTTCTCTGGCAACTGAAGCCCCCAAAGACCTCTCCTGCTTATTTCATCATGTCTTTACAATGTCATTTTATGTTATCCCCACCTTGCCTTGTGGCACTCCACCAAGACCATAATGCTCACCAGTTCACTTGTGCTTCTTTATATTCTGTGCTCAAACCGTATTTATAAAAGATATTAAAATATCTAAGAGTAAATGGGAAAAAAATCCTGCCTAAAATGTCTTTTCTTTCTTTTTTTAACATATTTATTTGGCTGGGTTGGGTCTTAGTTGCGACACGTGGGGTCTTCATTTTGTCATGTAAGATCTTTTGTTGTGGCACAAGGACTCTCTAGTTGTAGCATGTGGGCACTGGAGCATGCAGGCTCAGTAGATGTAGGTGCATGAGGTTAGTTACTCTGTGGCATGTGGGATCTTAGTTCCCCGACTAGGGATCAAACCCGAGTCCCCTGCATTGCAAGATATATTCTTAACCACTGGACCACCAGGGAAGCTCCAAAATGCCTTTTCAAGAGAAAAAGTTAGTTTGGGGGCACAATGTAAAAAGTGGGAAGTGTAATTTCTGAGACATACCTCTTGAGACTGTTGGAAATTTCCCAACTGAGCCATGAATCCTATGACAGGCTGACTACTGGACATAATGTGAAACCTCACATGATTAAGTGATTACCGTAAACTGAAATGCTGGAGGTGAGGACAAAGATTCATGAGTCCACAGATTTTATTTCATGTGACCTTTCTCAAATCTCCTTTGTATCTACTACTTCCTTCAAAGTGTTAACCAAGATATTCCTAGCACAGAAAACACAGTGCATAACAGACTCCCAAAATATTTGCTTGATATATGAAAGCTGAGCACTTTCAAAAAAGCAGTTAGTCCTGGTAGGCTACAGTCCATGGGATCGCGAAGAGTCAGACATGACTGAGCGACTTCACTTTCACTTTTCCCTTTCATGCACTGGAGAAGGAAATGGCAACCCACTCCAGTGTTCTTGCCTGGAGAATCCCAGGGATGGCGGAGCCTGGTGGGCTGCTGTCTATGGGGTCGCACAGAGTCAGACACGACTGAAGCAACTTAGCAGCAGCAGCAGCAGCAGCAGCTGGGGCCAGCGATTACTGGGGAATTTTGGTTATCACAAGTGATCTGTGATTCCCTGTGCGCATCAACACTGTCCAAAGAAGGAAAAAAATTAACATGTCTTGTATCTTCAAGGTGTTTTGCCTATTTGTGATTACTCTCCAAAGATGGGTCATTTCACAGTTGGCAAGGCTTTAGTGTTTGGATGTCCGGTGGTTAGGACTCAGTGCTTTCTCTGCTGGGGCTCAGGTTTAATCCCTGGTCAGGGAACTAAGATCTTGCAAGCTGCACGACATGGCCAAAAGAACAAAAACAAAAAAACAACAACAGAGAAAAAAAAAAGAACTTTTTTTTTACAGAAAGAAAAAGAGGAAGGGTAAATACTATTGTTATCAGGGTCTTTGCATGGCAGGAGTAAGAGAAAGAATTTCAGTGGAAAAGGAAGAAAGACATTTGGAAGGCAGAATTCCTACAAAAGATTGATTGGTGAGTTGAGGTAACCCCAGTCATTCCCAGTCACCCAGGTCGTACCTTCTGGAATTTTGTGTTTCAGTATTTTCAGAATTAATGGATACTAAAAAACAGTTTCTATCCTATAGAGTTCCTGAAAATATTCAACGTTGAAAGAAACTCCTTGGGAAACATTGTCATGGAATTTGTAGTAAAGGCTGAATGAAACTATCTTTACTCATCTGTTTAGGGTTATGTGAGTAAAAGAATACAAATACCAGCTACCATCTATTTGATGTGTGCTTTGTGCCAATTCTATGCTAAGTGCTGTAATACAGGTACAGTATTATTTCATCATCATCCCATTAACTTACGATCCCTCTGAAAGGGAAGTATTGTTATCTCCATTTTATTGATGAGGAAAATTGAAGTTGGGAAAGGCCAAGCAATTTTCCCAATGTTACATCATAAAAGGAAAGGAGACAGAACCAGGGTTTGATTGCAGGCCTGTCTTAGTCAGAGGACTGTGCTCCCAACCATTACATATTGGACAGAGCAAAAGGTCATCACAAGCAACCAAGGTCCCCAAGAATTCATGGAAAGTTTCAGGGAGGACACTGGGTTTTCCACAGGAGGTAAGATGGGGATACCAGTTTTCCCATCTGCATACTGAGAATAAAGACTATCTGGGAATGTGGAAGGGTTTGGAGGCAGCAGCCATCTATTACCAAACCACCCAATATTAAAGGCCTCCCTGTAGACCAGATACAGTCTGAGGAGAAAGTACTGAGGTTGAAGCTCATTTGGAAGCCTCAGAGAGCCTGCTCTTTGTGACAGGACAAGTGGCTTTTCTGGTGACAACATATGTGGTCACTCTGGTTCAGAAAAACACCAACACTTGTACTTTATTGCTGAAGCTTCCCATGACCTGGAGAAAAATCCTTTTCAGCCCCATTTCCCTTCCTTTCTCAGAGATCAATGAGACATGTTGATGATTAAGTGCAACTTTTTCACTTTGTGCACAACCTAGTTTTTTGATTCTTGTTTGCTTGATTTTTAACTCCCCTTGCAGAGAGAGCTTCCACTAGATGACCAAGTGCTCACCAGGGAAAATCAGACCTGAAGGCAGAGTGAAACCTTTCCCTGTCTTGTTTTCTTTTGCTTTTTTCTTTCCTCACAGTGTCTCCCTGTCTTGTAGTCATCAGCTGAAGACACACTCCTCCCCCTGATGCTGACCAAACCTGTCTACTCCCGGCTGAGAGAAAGGTGGCGTGGGCCTTTTCCACACTTACAAACCACACCCATCAGCCACGTGGATTTCTTGTGGAGCTGGCCAACATTTAGGGCACTTATTTAGCATTCAAACCTATCACAACAACAAGACTCAAGAAGTCAAACAATTCCACCTCTCTTTGCAGGCCCCACATGCCCCTTTAATACCTTTTACTGAATCAGAGCCAAAGAACTAAGCCAGATGACCATTCTAAAGTGCTCTAGAACCTTCAAAGCACACCTGGCTAGTGTTTTATTGTACTTTTAAAAACTTGCCTAGGAAGCCAATATCCTCCTTTAACCCAGTGGTGCCAGTTTGTGCCCACTGTGGGCAGCAGCAATATGATGCAAGGACAGGAATCATGTATGACTGTTCACCTTATATTGCTGGAGGTCTTCCTCAAAATAGGTAAGGAATATATTTTGAGTGAAAAATATTCTTCAGTAGGTAATTTGTCATAAAGTGATATAAATAGTCATAGAACAGAAGTCAGCATTAAAAGAATCTATCTGTGGCAACACATATTTTAAGTAAACTGATTTGTTTTATGTGTAGGTGGGTGAGTGTATGTGTTTTCATCAGATATGTATACATACACTCCTCGCACATATATATATATATATATATATATATATACACATATATATATGATATAAATAATCTCATTTAATCCCAGTAAAAACCTAAGGGGGAAGAAAACTGAAACCTTAGGCCAAAGCAATTAAGTAATTTATCGGAGGACTTACAGCTAGTGAAAATATCTTTTTGAACCCCAAATTAACATTTCCATCCAAAGTTGATGTTCCTTCACTTACATGAACAGCCCTCGACTGTACCTGAGCCAAATAAATCATTTGTCCAGATTTGTATTTCCCAAGTCTGTCTTTCAAAAAATCAAATTGCTGTGTAGCACAGGGAGCCCAGCCTGGTGCTTTGTGATGACCTAGAGGGACGGGAGGGGGGAGGAGAAGGAGGAGAGGGAGGGAGGGGATGTACATATAATTATGGCTGATTTGTATTGCTGTATGGCAGAAATCAACACAACACTGTAAAAATTTTAAATAAATATATATGTATTTAAACTAAAAAATAGGAAAAATATCAAACTGTAGGAAACAAAGATCTCTGAATCTACAAATACCTCTCATTGAGATTTGGTATTCACTTTTCTTCATCCATTCCTCTCTGTTCATGTACATTTAAAAATTCTAAGTGCCGTGCATTCTGCCTGGTGTAGGAGGGATGCAAAAAACCAGACAGCGCCTCTCAAAGCTCACAGAGCAGTAGGAGAGGTAGGAGCTGGGAACTGGTAAGAATCATGAGAACCGTATGAAGTGATGCACTGTCATTTTATGTTACAAGCTTGTTACTCATGAATGGTGTAAGTATTTATGCCTAGGGAAAGTGCATATGGGGATGTAGTTTTGTAATTCAGCCTTGCTAACTAGATGACAGAAATTTTGACATTTAAGTCTCCCCAAATTTTTGAATTACTTGATTAATACCCCAAATTATTGAGCCACCTGACATCAAATCTGAGATATATTAATATATCGTATGAGTATATAACAGATTGGTCTCATGAAGAACTTGACTATGATAATATAAGATCAAGATTTATCTTCTGATATTGCCAGAAATAAAATGATTTTTACACTATTGCCTCAACCAGTTTTGCCAGAGGGTAGGATGGGAAGAGAAAAGGAACACAGTCTTGCATGTAGGACTTAGATTTCTATTAGCCAATCCTCTTGTAAACAGGTAATATCAGACAGCAGACTTAGACCTTCAACGATCTCTCCAGCTGTGCTTTCTTGGTGAGAATACTTTTTGTAGAATGTGGTTCAGGACACCTTCAGAGCAGAGTCACAAACTAGTGGGCCATGGTTGAAGACTGCCTTTAAGTAGGATTGACTCAAAGATGTGTTTTGTTTGGCCCACATGGTGATTTTTAGAAATTGCTGCCAGTATTTAAAAATAGAAAAATTATACATAGAACTCTGGGTTTCTGATCATTCTTGCAAAACTGTAATATTTGATGAAGCTTTACCTCATTCCTGCTTAGACACAGTGGAGATGGTCTGAGTGGCAAATGAGATGCCCCCAAGACATGGTATACACTGCCCACTTCCTCCCTAACTCCACCAGGCCCACTTCACTCAGATATCTTACCTGTCTGGTTTCAATAGACTCTGGGGCTATCGAGTACCATCTTAAATCCTAGGAAGAGAAAACCATTTAGATTTTGGGGCTTGTAACTTTCTGGCCCCACAGACACCATGGTGATAGCAAACCTGGCCTGAGACGCAAGACAGCCTCCCATTTCCTGGAGAAAGGATCTGTGGCTACCTTCAAATGAAGGACTAACTATGGGTAAAACTTTATCTAAGTAGGTTAAGTAATAGGAAGACCAAAAAACACAGTCCTATTTTTGAGACGAAAGTAATTCTGGGGGCTTGCCAGAGTGTCTCCTCTCCCTGTAAGCATTCTATCTTTTGTCCCTGGAGAGGAAGAAGAATAAATCCCCACCTGTCAGGACCCTGGTCTCAGCAAACCTTGGCACTCCAGCCTGTGCTGTAGGTGTCTGTTACCAGAAGTCCCATATCCTACTCCATCTGTCTATATATTAATATACCTATTTATTTTATGTGACTTTGTCTATTGGAACATGTAATAATAATAGTAACAACAACAGAAACAAATACTGATTACTGAGTGTA
This sequence comes from Okapia johnstoni, assembly GCA_024291935.2. Taxonomy (NCBI): domain Eukaryota; kingdom Metazoa; phylum Chordata; class Mammalia; order Artiodactyla; family Giraffidae; genus Okapia; species Okapia johnstoni. The sequence continues at coordinate 46,858,387 of CM044307.1, read as the reverse complement.
ATAGCATACATTAGCCTGTATTATAACATTAGCCTGTATAATAGCATATATTAGCCTCGCAAGGACCCAATGAGTCCAGCTCCTCTTATTGTCTCCACTTTACATATAAGGAAACAAAGATTAGAGAGATTAAGAGGTCAAGAGAATTTCTTACATTCACAGAGGCAGCAAGTCATAAGGTCCAGGTTTGATTATACTTAATTCTGGCCACTGGATGGGTGAATAAGCAAGCATTTACAACATGTATACAATGGACAAAGTGTCTCACCTCTATTACTTCCGTAATAGAAGCTCCAATACTTTGGTGACCTGATGCAAAGAGGCAACTCATTGGAAAAGACCCTGATGCTGGGAAAGATTGAAGGTCAAAGGAGAAGGGGGCAGCAGAGGATGAGATGATTAGATAGCATCACTGACTCAATGGACATGAGTTTGCGCAAACTCTGGGAGATAGTGAAGGACAGAGAAGCATGGTATGCTACAGTCCATGGGGTTGCAAAGAGTTGGACATAACTTAGTGACTGAACAACATTCCTCCAAATATTAAATTCCCATTTAAAAAGTGAAAAACTGGATGACTTAATAAAAAGTCCTATTGCTAACAAGTGGCAGAATCTGAATCTGGAGACAACGTCTCTGATTCCCAGCCCAGTGTTTCTCCTGTGACAACTGCTGCTATCTCATTGGGGTTACTTGGTTTCTTTATTAGGACAGAATGTCTCTTTATGCACAGCTTTCCAGTTGGTTAGATTTCCAGTTGGAAACTAAAACTTTCTCATAACAAAAATAGTCACAAAGAACTTGGACTGACATCTGGACATTCTGGTTAAAAATAAAGTATTGGGTGGCATGTAACCTGAGATAATATCAGAACACGATCAATCATCTCTAAGAACCAGCTGTATTTCAAAAGAGATGATATTAAGGCAGGCTCATAAAAAGAGAGGAATCTGAGGTTTGAGAACCAAATGAATGGGCAAATGGCCAATCTTATAGCTCTCCAAGTAGAAGAGTACCCAGAACCAACACAGATCTCAGAAATGAGAGGTGGCTAAACTCAACTATTTCCACTAAGCTGAAAAGAATAGTGACCTCCTTTTCTGATCTGCACCCAGTCACTCATTCCCTCAGCTCACCCCAATTAATGCCAGAATAGGGGTCAGAATAAGAAACTAATGAATAATTTGTTAAGATGTGTGTGTGTTCATATCAGGATAACTATGGGGCTGAGTGTGCTGGCTATGGATGGAAGGTTGCTGAGGACAATTCTCACTTCATTCAGAGTGGTCCCAACAATGTCAAGTATATTTCAGGTCATTCTCAATCTGGAAGATCCTTGAAGATGGAAAGTTTTAGAGCCCTGATTTGTTTCTTAGGTTCATTCCAGAGCTTGCAGTTCCTAAAGTATGTTCCATGGATCATCAGTTCCATGAGATGCTCCTCACAAAATGGGGGTTGTCACCAAGTTAGTCTGGGGACAACTGTATATTCTAGTCCCCTCTTAGAGATTTACAGAGAAGGTTAAAGGCTCTGATGATTCCTATAGTTGAGAAAACTGCTTAGCTTAGTTTATCCCAGTGTTTCCAAAGTGTATTTTGGAAGGACAGCATTTTCTTTCATGTAGTTCTTGTGTGCATTTTACAGAACTAGTGTTCTTCAGAACACAGTTTGAGCAATTCCCTAAATCACTTGGAAGAGATAAATTCCGCTGAGTGAGCTCTTTTATGGGGAGCAGAGAAGTGAAGAAAATATTCATGAACATGTAGAAAATTTTCAGTTATAAAGGGCATATGATAAAATATGAGAATTAGTGTCCTTCTCACTCCAGATTTCATATTTTATTCTATACAGGTAACTAATAACAATATTTTCTGGTGTATCCTATTAAACGTGTACATTTTATACAAATGGGAATATTTTCTACCTGCTTTTTCATTTTAAAAGCTTAGTGAGTCTTTCTATATCAGCATATGAATATTGGCCTCATTATGTTTAACAGCTGCTTAAGAGTCCATTACAACAATACATTCCAATTTCTTTAAACTACCTGTTGATAGAGGCATAGGATTTAGGGGGAGGTTTCCTGCAAAGAAAGAGATTAAGCCATTTAGACTTATTCTAGGATGAGGACTAAGCCCTCAGGTCCTTTTTGATCTTGATTGACTATCCTAGTCGTGTAGCTTAGAGTGTATCAGCCCATCTATCAAGATGGCTAGGGGGGTGGGGTGCACATTTTGCTGGCATATTTACTTTTAAATCATTTGCTTTGCTTTGCAGGGTCAGTGAACATAGCAATCCTACCTCAGACATGAAATAAGGTGCCCACTAGATACATAAAGTCACTCCTGGGTGCTTTTACATCTTGATTGATTCTATGGATTGTGATCTCATTTCTATGAGGCTTCCCTCCCTCATAGTCCTCACAATGCAAGTCCTCTGCTTCACAAGGCTGATAAATAAGGAGGAGCCAGCTTCTGCTCTCATCCCACATTCTCCTTTCTTGTGAAGTTGAGAACATGTTGCAACAAACTTTGTCACTAAACACTAAGCAACTCCACTTCTGGAAAGTAAAAAACGAAAATACTTCCCTTTCAAAAGTAATGAAAATAGCAAGTTTTCTGGGACAAAATTAAAACTCAGGGATCACAGAGTTTATTTTTGGCAGAATCAAATGTGGCTTTATGAGTCTGCAGCCCTTAGATCAGTGACTCAGAACAGAATTTTCTCCCCAGGTTCTTTGGAACTCTGAAATTTCCCAAGTTAGTATGGCCCTTCATGTTCACTGCTGATAAGGGGAAGACTGCAGGGAAATCCTTCAGCTGATACTGACTCAGGGTCTAAGGATTTGAAGAGATTCAGCCTCATTTGGAGAAAGCATAGGGTTTCCCCCTGACCTGCTTCTTGAGAAATCTGTATGCAGGTCAGGAAGCAACAGTTAGAACTGGACATGGAACAACAGACGGGTTCCAAACAGGGAAAGGAGTACGTCAAGGCTGTATATTGTCACCCTGCTTATTTAACTTATATGCCAAGTACATTATGAGAAACGCTGGGCTGGATGAAACACAAGCTGGAATCAAATTTGCCGGGGGAAATATCAATAACCTCAGATACGCAGATAACACCACCCTTATGGCAGAAAGCGAAGAACTAAAGAGCCTCTTGATGAAAGTGAAAGAGGAGAGTGAAAAAGTTGGCTTAAAACTCAACACTCAGAAAACTTAAGATCATGTCGTCTGGTCCCATCAGTTCAGTTCAGTCGCTCAGTTGTGTTTGACTCTGCGACCCCATGAATCGCAGCACGCCAGACCTCCCTGTACATCACCAACTCCCGGAGTTTACCCAAACCCATGTCCATCGAGTCAGTGATGCCATCCAACCATCTCATCCTCTGTCGTCCCCTTCTCCTCCTGCCCCCAATCCTACCCAGCATTAGGGTCTTTTCCAATGAGTCAACTCCTCGCATGAGGTGGCCAAAGTATTGGAGTTTCAGCTTCAACATCAGACCTTCCAATGAACACCCAGGATTGATCTCTTTTGGATGGATTGATTGGATCTCCTTGCAGTCCAAGGGACTCTCAAGAGTCTTCTCCAACACCACAGTTCAAAAGCATCAATTCTTCAGTGCTCAGCTTTCTTCACCGTCCAACTCTCACATCCATACATGACCACTGGAAAAACCATAGCCTTGACTAGACGGACTTTTGTTGGCAAAGTAATGTCTCTGCTTTTAAATATGCTATCTAGGTTGGCCATAACCTTCCTTCCAAGGAGTAAGCGTCTTTTAATTTCATGGCTGCAGTCACCATCTGCAGTGATTCTGGAGCCCCAAAAAATAAAGTCTGACACTGTTTCCACTGTTTCCCCATCTATTTCCCATGAAGTGATGGGACCAGATGCCATGATCTTAGTTTTCCGAACATTGAGCTTTAAGCCAACTTTTTCACTGTCCTCTTTCACCTTCATCAAGAGGCTCTTTAGTTCTTCTTCACTTTCTGCCATAAGGGTGGTGTCATCCGCATATCTGAGGTTATTGATATTTCTCCCGGCAATCTTGATTCCAGCTTGTGTTTCTTCCAGCCCAGCGTTTCTCATGATGTACTCTGCATAGAAGTTAAATAAGCAGGGTGACAATATATAGCCTTGACGTACTCCTTTTCCTGTTTGGAACCAGTCTGTTGTTCCATGTCCAGTTCTAACTGTTGCTTCCTGACCTGCATACAGGTTTCTCAAGAGACAGGTCAGATGGTCTGGTATTCCCATCTCTTTCAGAATTTTCCACAGTTTATTGTGATCCACACAGTCAAAGGCTTTGGCATAGTCAACAAAGCAGAAATAGATGTTTTTCTGGAACTCTCTTGCTTTTTTGATGATCCAGCGGATATTGGCAATTTGATCTCTGGTTCCTCTGCCTTTTCTAAAACCAGCTCAAACATCTGGAAGTTCACGGTTAACGTATTGCTGAAGCCTGGCTTGGAGAATTTTGAGCATTACTTTACTAGCATGTGAGATGAGTGCAGTTGTGCGGTAGTTTGAGCATTCTTTGGCATTGCCTTTCTTTGGGATTGGAACGAAAACTGACCTTTTCCAGTCCTGTGGCCACTGCTGAGTTTTCCAAATTTGCTGGCATATTGAGTGCAGCACTTTCACAGCATCACCTTTGAGGATTTGAAATAGCTCCACTGGAATTCCATCACCTCCACTAGCTTTGTTTGTAGTGATGCTTTCTAAGGCCCACTTGACTTCACATTCCAGGATGTCTGGCTCTAGGTGAGTGATCACACCATCGTGATTATCTGGATCATGAAGATCTTTTTTGTACAGTTCTTCTGTGTATTCTTGCCACCTCTTCTTAATATCTTCTGCTTCTGTTAGGTCCATACCGTTTCTGTCCTTTATAGAGCCTATCTTTACATGCAATGTTCCTTTGGTATCTCTAATTTTCTTGAAGAGATCTCTAGTCTTTCCCAATCTGTTGTTTTCCTCTATTTCTTTGCACTAATCGCTGAGGAAGGCTTTCTTATCTTTCCTTGCTATTCTTTGTAACTCTGCATTCAGATGGGAATATCTTTCCTTTTCTCCTTTGCTTTTCGCTTCTCTTCTCTTCCCAGCTATCTGTAAGGCCTCCTCAGATAGCCATTTTGCTTTTTTGCATTTCTTTTCCATGGGGATGGTCTTGATCCCTGTCTCCTGTACAATGTGACGAACCTCTGTCCATAGTTCATCAGGCACTCTGTCTATCAGGTCTAGTCCCTTAAATCTATTTGTCACTTCCACTGTATACTCATAAGGGATTTGATCTAGGTCATACCTGAATGGACTAGTGGTTTTCCCTACTTTCTTCAATTTAAGTCTGAATTTGGCAATAAGCAGTTCATGATCTGAGCCATCACTGGTCCCATCACTTCATGGCAAATAGATGGGGAAACAATGGAAACAGTGACAGATTTTATTTTGGGGGGCTTCAAAATCACTGGAGATGGTAATTGCAGCCATGAAATTAAAAGACACTTACTCCTTGGAAGAAAAGCTATGACCCGCCTAGACAGCATATTAAAAAGCAGAGACATTACATTGTCTACAAAGGTCCGTCTAGTCAAAGCTATGGTTTTTCCAGTACTCATGTATGGATGTGCGAGTTCGACTATAAAGAAAGCTGAGCGCCGAAGAATTGATGCTTTTGAACTGTGGTGCTGGAGAAGACTCTTGAGAGTCCCTTGGACTGCAAGGAGATCCAACCAGTCCATCCTAAAGAAAATCAGTCCTGAATATTCATTGGAAGGACTGATGCTGAAGCTGAAACTCCAATACTTTGGCCACATGATGCGAAGAACTGACTCATTTGAAAAGACCCTGATTCTGGGCAAGATAGAAGATGGGAGGAGAAGGGGATGACAGAGAATGGGGTGGTTGGATGGCATCACCGACTCAATGGACGTTAGTTTGAGTAAACTCCGGGAGTTGGTGGTGGACAGGGAGGCCTGGTGTGCTGCAGTCCAAGGGGTTCCAGAGTCGGACATGACAGAGCGACTGAACTGAACTCATGGGGTTTCCTGGTCACTCATGGTCACATATTCCAGGTGGGAGAAAGGGAGCAGAGAGCTCTTCACCACTGCACCCACACTCATCAGCCTTCTCTTTTTCAGTTTTCCACCTTATGGTAATCGTTTCTGGTTGGTGATATACCTGGGCAACCTAGCAGAAGCCAATGCATACCTGTTCTGGAAGAGCAATGCCACAATTTGGGCCCTAAAGATTTCCCACACTGAAGAATAAACCTTCCTAAAGAGCTTACAATACAAATTCACAAAACACTAAAGGAAATGATCCTTTGTGAATGAAGCAGTGGATAAAATAAGCAGGATGATAACCAATTCCAAAACTTGAGATGATGGAAATAAAATACCATAAAGTACTGTAAATATGTTAGACTTTAGTTACACAGATTAAAAAAATAAACACATAAGGAGAGAAAATAAAAGCAATTAAGTACAAGAACCAAATAGAATTTCTAGAAATGAAAACATATTAAGGAAACTGAAGACTTAATAAACATATTAAACAGAAGCCTAGATATAACAGAATAGGGAATTAGTGAATCAGCAGACAGATTTGAGAGCACTACACAAAATTCATCATGGAGAGGTTTAGATAGATTTGTCAAAGTGGTTGGGAGAGGTAATGAAAAAAAAGTGAGAGCATCAAGCATATATACAAGTATAATTGGAATTCTGAAAGAAAAAAATAGAGTCTGGAGGAGAGAAAAGATGATAAAGCTGAGAATTTTCCAGAGTTGGTGAAAATTGCAAATCTTTAAATTGAAGATTAACAATGAATCCTGGGCACTACAAAGAAAATAAATTCATTCCTAGTCATATTATAGTGAAGTGTCAGGAGAAAAGGGGAAATCTGTAATAGTAGTCAGAGAAATGCAGATTATTAAGGACAAAAATTAGACCAATAATAAACTTGTCAATAGCAGTAATAAAGATACTGTGATGATACTTGCAAGTTGCTAAACAAAACCAATCATCAACCTAAAACTTATCAGCTAATTTATCATCGAAGCTTGAGAGTGAAATACAGACATAATCAGACAAAGACTACCCTTTCTGCAAAATTTCCTTAAGAAATCTTTTTTTTTTTTCCTGCACAAAGAAGCCAGCACCTGAAAGAAAATAAAGGGTGAATGCAGTAATGATTAACAAATACACTGGTAATTGATAGTAAATTCAAATAAGTATTCACTATTCAAAACACTAATATTAAGCACAATGAGTAGAATATTAGATAATAATGCCATAAGATGGAGTAGTTGATTAAAATTAGGCTTTTAAAACATTTTTGTGTTGTTCAGAAGGAAAGAGATGTCAATTCATTTTAAAGTTTGTTAATGCAATAATACATTTTGTTAAATGTAAGGATAAGTACTTAAAGAATAGAAAGAGTAAGCAGAGGAGAAAAGGGAGAAATAAAGAAAGCTGATGGGAGAATCAACTCAATGGGAGAATGTAAGAAATGTCAAAGTAGAAACTAACTGGAAAACAGAAACCACATTAAAAATTAAAGAACAAAATGAATATATGTGTATAACTGAGTCATTTTGCTGTACAGCAGAGATCAGCACATTATAAATCAAAATACTTCAATAAAAAATAAATAAAAATTAAAGGGCATCACCACAGGTACAGCAGAGATTTTTAAAAGCTGGAAGCCAATACTATGAAAAATCATTTCAAAATTACTGCTTTCACTATATTAATTTTGAAAGTATTAAAAAATTTTAAAAACTACATTTGAAAACAGAAATGAAGCACAGTTCTCTGGAAAAAAATAAATTGCCAAAATAGAATTAATAACAGAAAATCTAAATGAAACATAGCTTTAGAGAAATCTACTTTCAAACATCTCTCTTTCAGTTCACATGCTAAGTAATCTTTAATGAACTGATAATCCTCATTTTATACAAAGTGTTCCAGAAAACAAAAAGTGGGAAAAAATTACAATATATTCATGAAGTTAATATGCTGCTGGTAATAAAAGTAGACAGGACAATATAATAATTGAAATTATAGTCCAGATCCTTAATAAAACATTGCAAACTAAATGCTGTGATTAAGTAGGAATTAATCTCAGGAATGTAAGGATGATTTAACACTAAAAATATTTATCAATGTAATTTTCTTTATCAACAGATAAGAACAGAAACCCATGTGGTTATCTCAATAGATGTAGAAATGTATTTTTTTAAAAATTCAACAATTGTTCCTAATCAGAGTTTTAGTAAATGAGAAAGAGATAGGAATTTCCTTTCTCAAATCGAGAATGTCTACCGAAAACCAACAGAAACTATTGTTTAATGGTAAAATATAAGAAGCAGATTTTTAAAAGTTGGGGATAGAACAAGAATGACACAATTATAGCTTCTAGTAACATTGAACAAGAGGTTTTGATTATAATAATAAGAAGAAATTAAATATTTAAGGACTAAAGAGAAAGAAAATTAAAAACTCCCATATTCTCAGAGAAAAAGGTATTACCTATGTCAGTACAGTCCAATAGAACATTTTTCAATGAGTGAAAAGTTCTATTGTTATATCTCTGCTGTCCAATATGGTATCCAATATTCATATATGGTTATTGAGCACATAAAATAGAACTAGGAAGGGTGGAAACTAAATTTCTTATTTTATTTAAGATTAATTTTAATTTAAGTAGCCACATATGGGTAGTGGCACTCAAATTTGACAGCCTTGAGCTATACAGAATATCTAAGACAATCTTAGACTTATTTGAATTAATAAGAGAATGACCAAGTTTGCTGAATGCAAAATCAATATATAACACTCAGTATTGTTTATAAACACTAGTAATAACCAATTAGAAAATATCATTTAAAAGGTACTATTCACAGTAGTGATCGTAACCATAAGATAGCTAGAACTATATCAAAACAAAAATAAATGTATGACTAACACCAAGTAAATTATAAAACTTTGGAAAGAAATATGAAAGCAGACCTATGAATAAAGCATTATTTATGGGTGAGCAGATTCACTATTTTAAAATGTCAGTTCTGTCCAGAATACTGTAAATTCAGTGCTGCTGCTGCTGCTAAGGCACTTCAGTCGTGTCCGACTCTCTGTGACCCCACAGACGGCAGCCCACCAGGCTCCACCATCCCTGGGATTCTCCAGGCAAGAACACTGGGGTGGGTTGCCATTTCCTTCTCCAATGCATGAAAGGGAAAAGTGAAAGTGAAGTCGCTCAGTTGTGTCCGACTCTTCGCAACCCCATGGACTGCAGCCTACCAGGCTCCTCCATCCATGGGATTTTCCAGGCAAGAGTACTGGAGTGGGGTGCCATTGCCCTCTCCAAATTCAGTGCAATTCCAGTCAAAATCTCTACAGGGTATGTATGGAACTTGATAAACAGATCCTAAAATTCATGTGGAAGACTAAAAGGCTAAAAATAGCTAAGACAATATTGAAAAACTAACAAGGAAGAAAAACACGAGATAACAAAAATTATTTAGAAAGCAATTATAACAAAAATATGTGACAGTGATATGGGTTTGGGCAGAGAGATCAATGGAACTAAATAAAGTCTAGATATACACCACATTTATATGGGAACTGGTATATAATAGAGATGGCATTACAACCCGTAGAGATAGGACAGACTAGTCAAAATGGTACTGGAACAACTGGTGATCCTTCCAAATAGACACCTACTCTACATTCTACCCCCAAATAAATTCTACACAGGGAACTATACTCAGTATTTTATAAAAACCTATAATGGAAAAGAATCTGAAAAATTATATATACATATATGTATATATATGTATATAACTGAATCACTGTGCTGAAACTAGCACAACATTGTAAATCAATTATACTTCAATAAATTTTTAAAGAAAATTCTAATAATTTAAGCCCCTAAATGTGAAAAGCAAAATATTAAGCTGTAATTAGAAAACACAAAATATTTTTCATGTCTGGTTTTAAATATCAGTATTCCATAACCAATAAGAAAAAGTAGAAAAACAAAACAAAGAAAAAATATGCAGAGGATATGAAGAAGCAATTTCCAGAGGAGAAAAATCTCAAAGTTCAGTAAACATGAGAGGATCAACTGCACTAGAAATTTGTTGAAATTTCTAGTGAACTTTTATTTCTGGTATATCAAATGGACAAAAATAGAAAGTTGAAGCCTATCAGGAGAAGGCAATGGCACCCCACTCCAGTACTTTTGCCTGGAAAATCCCATGGACGGAGGAGCCTGGTAGGCTACAGTCCATGGGGTCGCTAAGAGTCGGACACGACTGAGCGACTTCACTTTCCCTTTTCCCTTTCATGCACTGGAGAAGGAAATGGCAACCCACTCCAGTATTCTTGCCTGGAGAATCCCAGGGATGGTGGAGCCTGGTGGGCTGCCGTCTATGGGGTCGCACAGAGTCGGACACGACTGAGGCGACTTAGCAGTAGCAGCAGTATAAATTTGAAACCACTTTGGAGAGCAATGTTAAAATACACATAAAGGTGAAGATCGACACACCCAAGGCCAAAAAACCCATTTCTAAAAGAGGAACTCATGTACCAGGAGGCCTGAACAGGATGTCTTTAACAGCAGAGTTGGTAACAGTTCATGATGCGAATGGATATACACACACTAGCTGTCCAGCACAACAATTAAACATCAACATGGCCCCAAATAGATAAATCTCAGAAAATGTCTTTGAGGGAAAAAACATCTCAAATGATAGAAGGTATAAAAACTATGAAGCCACACATATAAGTTTATGAAACATCCAAAATAGCAGCATAGATTGTCATGGGAGGCAATAGTAAAGTGCAAAAGCACGTGCAAAAAGGGAGAGAACCCAGAGAGGTCTGATTTTAAATCCAGCTCCACCACACATTTGCCTGTGAGCAAGGTGTTCCATGTACTAAGCCTTCATTTCCCCACCTGTAAAATAAGAACAGTTTCCTTATCTCACTAGATTTTTCCAGGATTAAAGTGAGTGTTAATGCCCGTCACCATCCTTTGACTTCATCACATAACTGGAGTGAAAGAATCTTCCACTTCAGGCCCCTCTGCACCTGCATTGAAGGCACAGGGAAAGAACCCAAAAAAGACCTCATGGCTGGCTCTTCCACACTTCAGATTTAGAACCTTGGGCTTTGTTAAAGTGACAAAGCACCCACATGCAGAAGTACAGATCCAGGAAAGAGAGAGTACTAGACATACACTGTAATAAATAAAAGAAGCAGATAGCGTTGGCGGTAGATGTTCTTTCCCATGTTCTGCTGTGGTAAAAAGAGCATTTGACAGAATTCTGTGAGCGAGCCTATGGGTCTCTGTTTCCTCATTGGAAAGACGCAGGGATCAGACAACAGAGACAACTTCATCCCAGTGTAAGGACCTGTGGATGAGGATCCCTCCACGGCTCTGGGAAATAAGCCATCCAAGATCAACAGAGGCTCCTGGCCTATTATTGGCCAGCATATTGACAACTCTAGCTCTGTGGGATCCACAGTCCTGGAGGTTGTAGGCCTGGAGTAGGACACAGCTTTGCAAAGCTACAAGCTTGAACCAAGCAGAGAGAAGACAGGACAGGGGACTTTCCAGCCAGAGATAAGACAAAAGATTTATGAAGTCTCTTAAGGGCTGATTCCTTTTAGTTCCTTTGCTCTAAGCCTCCGATTGGTCTCACAGAGGAGGACCTAGAAAATAGAAATATTAGGGGAAAAACACAGAGTGCCATGCATGGCCAACATGTTTGTTAGAGCCATGGAGAGATGGCTGAACCACCCTAGAGTCCTGGTGTTACAGGAGGTTTGAATGTGTTTGTAGGTGGTCGTGCCTGTGTGCTCAGTTGCTAAGTCATATCTGACTCTTTGTGACCCCATGGGCTATAGCCCACCAGGCTCCTCTGTCCACGGGATTTCCCAGGCAAGAATACTGGAGTGGGTTGCCATTTAAGAAGTCTAAAAACTTCATGCTAATAGATCTTCTATAAAATGTTCATGTCATGGTCATGTCTGTCCTATATAATAATCTTTTGACACTCTACTGTCTAATGTATTTTAGGCTATAAAATTAATAAAGTTCTCTTGGACTTCCACATGAAAGGTGCTAATTCTCATTGAATACTGGTATTGGGTTGGCCAAAAATTTCATTTAAGTTTTTGTGAGATGTAATAGAAAAACTCAGATGAAATTTTTGACCAACCAAATATATTAGGAATGACTGAAGTCAAGATATTAAGCCTAGCTCTTGTGTTCATGGGCTGGGTGACCTTGGGTGAACCTCTTGATTGTATTACATCTGTTTTCCCATCTGGCAAAACGGAGTTCATCATGTTTCTCTTTCTCCCCCTCCTCCCCTCCCTCTCCCCCTCCTCTCCATGGAGAGTTATAAAAAATAAGCAACAGTCAGATGAAAAAACACTCCATGCCTCTTAGAGGAAAAGCAGAGTGGAAACCCAAGGCCCAGTATGTGCATAATACAGGGCAACTGGGCTCCATGCTGATTCCTAGGACCTACAGTTGCATCAGCCTGTGCCTTGGCTTCCCATCAATAAGAAGCACAAAGGACATTCACCTCACTCTTACCTCACAGTTGCTACCAGTCTCTGGGAACTCCAGACAATGTAGTAGGCCAGGATTGCCCTAAATTACACCTTGCAAAGCAGCCTTAGTTTAAGAACTGGGTAATTTTAAGAACTTTCCTATTTCACACTGAATGCTAATCCTATATTCTTTAGTTTCAACAGTTTCCTAATATGGACCAGACCTATTCCAAGATCTGAGAACACTTTGTAATAATTATTTGAGAGCCCTGTAATTTCTGTAGCCAGCCTCTGCCCTTTCTATTTCCCTTCAGGGCACAGATCAAAGATATTACTTTTAGCAAAAGTACTTGCATTATTTCATTCTTAGATAGGCCAAAAGGTAGATGTCTAATGTACAGGCTTGACAGGGTGAGGGAAAAAATGTAGGGTCTTTTCCCAATATACAAGTAGATGCTATCTACTCCTAAGTCCAGCCCTGGAAGGATGTCCTTCCACCATAAGGAGAAATATGGCTGCTGGCTGGGCTGTTCACCTTAGCATCTTCAATAGGATGGGCTCTGTATCAAAGAATCCTGGAATGTTTGGAGAGAGGAGGGTACACAGAATAGTGAGGAGTGAACATAGCTCCTGTGAGAAATGATGAGAGATCTTGGGAAGTTCAGCCTCCTAAAGGAATTATTAATTCAACACACATTGATGGGGTTCGTTTATGTGTGGGCAGAGTTCTGTAGTCAATTCTAGGGAAAGGTATGGGCACGATGCCCAGGAGGGGACAAAGCAGCTATTTTTAAGTACTACAAAGACTCTCAAGTAAAAGAGCAGAAGGATCAAGGGGAAAGGGAGCTAACATGTAATGAACTTCCTATCTCAGGAATTTTACATGTAGTGTATATTTAATGTACAACCTGAAACCCACACGTCATGGGCCCACATGCAGGGGGCTGAGAAGTCTGTTCTCTGCCTTCACCTTTACACCCTTCAACCTGAGTTGAGTAGTCTTTTCTTCTTGGTGGCCCAACTAATGATCTGGTTTCATCAGGTGCTCATTAATTAAAAACATATGCACACAGTGCTAACTCAAGTCTCCAGTCTATAGAAATATTAAAGCAGAGTCTGATTTACCATCTATCAAGGAGATTACCAAAGGAATTCCAGCAATGGGTGGAAGTAAGTGGAAAGCGTAGGCTCTGTAATTAGAAAGAACCCCAGTTCACTGCAAAACACACTGGTTTTGGCCAGTTACTTCATCTCTTTGATCCCTCATTTCTTCAACTGTTTATGGGTGATAAATGTAGGTAAAGAAGCTAACAAACAGTAGATACTTATTACTTACTCCCTATATTTGCAGCTCAGTGCTTCTAAACCTCTTCTCTGTGATGGGAAGGATGCATTGCAGACTGTCTTCCTCACACCAGTAAAGGCAAAAAGGCCTGCCTATCCCAATGTCTGGACTTCCCTGGTGACTCAGCAGTAAAGACTCTTCTGTAATGTAGAAGACGCGAGTTTGATCCCTGGGTTGGGAAGATCCCCTGGAGAAGGAAATGGCAACCTACTCCAGTATTCTTTCTGGAAAATCCCATGGACAGAGGAGCTTGGTGGGCTACAGTCCATGGGGTCACAAGAGTCGGACATGACTTCGCGACTAAACCACCACCACCATCCATCCCAATGTCTAAAAGACCTAATTAGAGCTAATTTTTTAGCTTACGACTTAATTACTTTAATATACAGAGAATTTTTCATGGAACTTCTCTTCCTTTAATGCTACCAGTTGCTCTTATCAGTCATTTATATCACAGTGTGAAGGAGCTTGAGGTGCTTCCCTTAAGAGCACTTTTCAAGATTGGGGTGAAAATGGCATCAGACTCCCAGTGTCTGGGAGAAAATTAACTTTACAAATAAAGTGAGTCCTACATATACACTCTGCCATTTTTCAGTGCTCCCTTTGCTCCATGCCTTATCAACATGCAAACTTTTTACTAGAGAAAGTAAGGCAAAATGCACATTTTCTAATAAAGCAGAAATAATTACTTGGATAACCTTTGAGCAAAACCATGTAGATTTATTAAAAACTAAAATTTTAATTTACATGTATATTGAAAAAATACATTTTTGCGGAAATTTCTTGCTTATACATCCCCACAAGCCTCAACAAAATTGAATATTATAGTCAGAAAGATTTCATCAGGATTCATTTTAGAACAGTATAAATAGAAATCAAGCATTTCAGGAAATGATTGGATTTAGCCAGAAGATACAAAATTTAATTTTTGAGCATACAGTGCCAAGGTATTATTTCTGCAGCTTCCACCTTGAATTGCAGGGGAAGACACATTACTGTTTGCTTGAGCAGAACAGTGAATGGCTGAAAGCCGCTTTCATTTACTCAATTCAGACAGGATGAGATTATGAAATAGATTCTTATGAAGAAATAAAGAGGGTTTTTTGGTTACAAAATACACAGATGTTAACTCACTTCCTCCTCTATTTTATTTGCAGAGCGCTTAGAATTGTAACTGAATTTACTTCACTTCTCTGTATCACAGGTCACCCTGAGGATGAAGTTAGGCTGGGATAACCACCATTCTTCCCTTTGGGACCAAATTGTCAAGTAACATAACCACAGGATTTTCGACTTCCTGAGGGCAATTTTCCAGTAAAGAGTGACTAGAATCAGAAGAATCTTGGATTTCTATTTTCTGTCTCTTTTCCTTCCAACGCCCTTCTCCCCAACACCGCCCTGGTCTAAGTCACATAGATGAGAGGGGAGGATGGTCAAGAGGGAGTGTAAGAAATTGTCCTAATACCTTGAAGATACTTGAATGAATCATGTACAGAGAGGCTTTTAGAAACCAGAAAACATATCGCTCTGTCTCATTTTATACTAGTTCAATTTTTTGAGTCCATATTCATTTCTTCATCTTGGATTAGTCTCCTGAAATATTATGTATTTACACAAAGCAAAGAACTTTAAAAAAATGAGGTATAATTAGCATATAGCAATATGTTAGTTTCAGGTGTATAATATCCTAATTCAATATTTGTTCATATGGTAAAATGAGCATCACAATAAATCTAACTAATGTCTATCTCCATACATAGTTATACATTTTTTCTTGTGATGAGAACTTTTAAGATATAATCTTAGCAATTTTCATATATGTAATATGATACTATTAACTGTAGTCACCATGCTGCATATCACCCAAGAACTTTTAACATACAAAGTTTATGGATAATCCTCTATAATCTTAAAAATGAAATTATTCATAACTAGAGTAGGGAATCTTCGAGCGGATTTTTGTTGTTGTTTTAAAGCAAGTTAAAATCAGTAGCAGCTACTCATGAAAATAATTACACATTTAATTTTTGCTCACTAATGGTTTGAGCCCAGCTAAAAATTCAGGATACAGAGAATGCTGGAACATGCAACAGGATTAAAACCTAGAGCCAATGCCACTTAAGTATACTTTCCAGACTTTGGAAAGTTGTGCATATCTTCAGACAAAATCCTCAAAATGTTCTTAGAATACATCCTTCCTTTATATCTGACAAGTTTTTATAACTCTCTAATTGAAACTCTTTAGAGATTAGTTTGAGTTAAATAGAGGGGGAAAATAATATAAAACTACAGCTAGACCATTGCACAGTACACTATTTCTACCTAATAAATTAGTGCATTTTTTAATTTAGTAAAAATCAAGTGATCTGACAACACAATCTTTGCCAAACACTTATAATAACAAGCTGTCTCTTAGCATCCATATTTATTGATTATTGATAAATCAGCTTAACATTTGTGGGGAAATAAGCAGAGTATAAATCAGTTAAGCAAAGAGAAAAATTTTCTAACAGCTGACTTTAGTCATTTTAGAGCCTGAGTAAATCTGTAAAATGAAGAAAGTACTTCATGCCCCTCCTCCTCTCTCATCCACTTTTGTGGCTAAATGGAGTGAGTAAATAGAAACCTAAAATGTTGGCCACTGAGTAGCCAAACAGTCTGGAAGTAACTTGCTGATTGCTGAAAGAAGTGAGTCTAATGAAGAACTCAAAACAAAGATAAAAATTTTTATCATCAGCTAGGTTACAAGTGAGGCATCCTTGGCTCAAAATTCAGGAAATCAGAAAATACTCACAATCATTATAAATGTACCCACGAACTCAGAGAGCATTTCCTTGGCTAAGGTGTTCTTCAAGACCAATCTCTGCTTCAAGCTTTTTTTCTTTTGTTCCATCTCAGGCTGCATCTTGGGGCTTTTCCAAAGACCACTTGTTTCACCAACACCTGCTTCTTCTGATCCCTACTTCACTGGCACATAAAAGTTTTTAACAACTGCTCATAGGTTCCTGGAGATACCTGATTAGATTAACCAGTCCCAATTAGAACCTGTGGTTTACTCCTCTGGTGGTGAAGTTGTCATTCCGTGGTTGCTGCTGTTTGTTTGAATGGTGAGGTAGAACCTAAAATCCTGAAAACGACCGTTTTTGTACCTGATGGATTAATCATTACCTTCATTTTCATGGTACTTTTTTTCTCTGTTGGTTTTTTTTTTTTCGAGAGATGAGAAAAGAGATGTATTGGTTGCGTCGTTGCCAAACCACAGCGATGGGCTCCAGTCCAGGAGAGATTTACATGTTGCACAATTGCAAGCTTCTGACTTTTTTTTTTTCCTATTCAGAAATGGTTGGTTGAAGTGTAGCTTGGAATTGTCAAATCAAGCACGTATACATCCAGTGTAAACATTCGTCTCTGAAGGCGCTTTCATGCACATTATAGAACATGAATAAAATATAGATGTGTTGTTCTGCAAGATTAATCACTCTTTTTTTCTTCCAATAACATTTTGATGATTTAGTTACAGCTCCTTGATGATATTGAGAACCACTGCATTTGTTCTAGAGATGAAGAAATTACCATGTGTGTGCTCAGTGTTTCAGTCACTCTTTGTGACCCCATGGACTGTAACCCACCAGGCTCCTCTGTCCATGGGATTATCTCAGGAAGAACACTGGAGTGGGTTGCCATTTTCTTCTCCAGGGGGTCTTCTTTACCCAGGGATCCAAACTGCATCTCCTACATTAGCGGGAAGATTCTTTACCACTGAGCCACCTGGGAAGACCCAAAGAAATTAACATACAGAGAGACAGTTGCAAGTTTCACATGGCAAGTCTATAGAACAGAATGGGATCTCCTGCTCCGATCCTGTAGCTGGAATTCATCTACTGAAGATAGCTTGGAATCAAGAATCAGAATGATGGAGAAACCAACTTCTTAAGAAGCATTTTAGTTTGAAAACCAAGTTGCTCTCCTTCATTTACCATGAAATACTTAGGCAAAACCCATAGTAAGTAAACAACAGTAGCTTGGAAGTCTATACTGCTTAGAGGCCACTGAGTCAGAAAGAGCTCAACCTGAGTATATGCCACCCCAATTAAGCAAGAAAGGAAGTAAAGATACCTGAACAAGTCTCCTGGGTTATATTTTTTAAGTTTGATGAATTAACATCCCTACAGACAGCAAACTGTGTTCAAGACTAGCTTTTCAGCACGTCAAAAATTCAAGTCTTGTTTTTCAAAACTAGTTTGAAGAAGTAGAATCCAGTGGTTGTTTCTGAATCCCAAAGCAGTCCCATGGAATTAGTACCCATGCTGTGTGCTTCTTCCCAGCTCTCCCAAGAGAAGCCAGCTCTGTTTCAGGCCCTCCCCTGTCTTTGCAGGAGTCCCACAGTAATTCCCAGTTAAGGGGGCAGGCTGGAAGAGAAGGAAGGGCCTGGAGAAAAGAGCTGCAGATATTTCAAGGACAGAAGACATACCTAATATATAATTGAAATCAAGAGTTTAGGTCTAAAGAGATTATAACTTGCCTGAGAATATGCCATTGCCAAAACAGTAATTAAGCATTTGACTAACTCCTGGTTAAGTTATGGATACTGTTGTCTAGAAGAGTTATTTATGACTGCACTATTCCCAAGTCGCAGTGGATGGACCAGAGAAACAGGACTTTATTGTTGTGTTTACAACTAATACCACACAAGGGTGTTCTTTGCTTTGTCCACTCCCTCACCTAACAAATATTTATGGCGTACTCATTGTGTGCTGTGCCAAGCACTGTACTTAACACAAACACATGGGGTTCTTGCCCCTTACAGAGCTCAGAGTCTCATGAGGGAAGCAAGCAGGAGTGAAATAATCACACACACAGAAATAGGAAATCACAACAGAGATGTATGCTATGGAGGTAAAGGATATATTTCTATGAGCAAATGTAAGCAGGGAATTTCACCTTGCTAAAGATCTCTGATAGCTTCTCTAAGGATATCATGTCTGAGCTGAGATCAGAAGGAAGTATAGAGGTAAATCACATGAAGTGGGGAATGTTTTGGGGGGTGGGGATGGGAACAATATAATGCCTATCCAAGAATGAGAGAAATGACTGTCTCCCAGAGGCAACAAAGGAGCACAGAGCAAAATGAGCCTAATTCAGGGGACAGACCATACTGAGCCTTGTAAATCATGTTCAAGATAAGAGCAATAATAAGTCACTGAAGTGGTTTAAGCAGGAACAGGACACCATTAAATTTGAGTATGAAAAAAAAATTATTTGTTATTTTTGGCAGCACTGGGTTTTCACTGGTACGTTTGGGTTTTCTCTAATTGTGGCAAGTGGGGACTACTCTTTGTTAAGGTGTGGAGTCTTCTCTTTCTGTGGAGCACAGGCTCTAGGCATGTTGGCTCAGTAGTTGCAGTTTGTGGGCTCTAGAATGCAGGCTTAATAGTTGTGGTGCATGGGCTTAGTTGCTTCACGGCATGTGGAATCTTCCTGGGCCAGGGATTAAACCCATGTTTCCTGCATTGGCAGACAGATTCTTAACCACTGAACCACCAGGGAAGCCCCCATATTTGAGTTTTAAAAAGATCATCTTAGCTGTGAGATGGAGGGGGTATTGGAGAGGGCCCAAAGTGGATGTATGTAGACATTGGGGGATATTACAGAATGCCAGGACTAGGTGGTAGCTTTCACAATGGAGAGAAATGGAAGAGTTCTTTATATCTTAAAATTGGAAGGGCTTGATGTATTGGCTATGAAGGATGAGGAAAAGGAACTCAAGATTAATGGCTATATTCCTGGCTTGTTGGGGGGAAAGAGGGGCTAAGCATCCAGAGACGAAATGCTGGAAGAGGACCAGGGCTGCAAGGGAAGGTCGTGAATTCTGCTTGTGCAGGTTGAGCCTCAGGGACTTTCTAGTGCTCCTGAGAGGAGATGTCAAGTAGGAAATGGTCTGTATTCAAGAGAAAGGTCCATGTGCTCATCGAGGTGATAACTGAAGTCTTGAATAAAGATGAGGTTACAGGCTTCCCAGGTGTCACAGTGGTAAGGAATCCCCTGCTAATGCAGGTTCGATCTCTGAATGGGGAAGATTCCCTGGAGAAGGAAATGGCTACTCACTCCAGTCGTCTTGCCTGGAGAATCCCATAGACAGAGGAGCCTGGTAGGTGGCCTGTAGTCCACAGGGCTGCAAAGAGCCAGACACAGCTGAGCATGCGTGCCATACCTAAAATAAAATAAAATTGAATCAAATTTTTTTTAAAAAGATAAGGTTACCTTAGGGGAGGGTTTATAGAAAGCAGAAGTTGAGCTTGTGGTACTAAACATTTCAAATCTTTATAATTTCTTTCATTCTACCTTCAGAGGACAGTTACTCTTTTCATCTCCATCACCATGAATTCATCCTCAAACCTAACTCACTCACACTCCCCTTTGCAAAGCACCCTCATGCCAAAGGTCCTGTTGGGCAATAGGGCTGCTTAATTTCTTTCATTTACTCATCCAGAAAAACCTTTTATTATTTACCATACATCATGCACAGCATTAAGCAGTAGTGATTCAAAAATAAGGTAGACAGATGTCTACTTCTAAGAATTTATACAGTCTAAGTGACAGATATCTCCACATGAATAGATCATATGGTAAAGCAGAAGCAGGTGCAAAATACTAAACCAAAACCCCACTTATCACCACATAGACGTCCTAGAGGCTGCTGTGCAGTGCCAACACAATGACTCATTCTGCCACCAACAGTCCTAAAATTGTGCCTATCTAGACATAGTGCCAGGCTAAATCTCTGGAGCTAGCCTATCTAGCTCTTTTATTTATTCATTTACCTCAGTTTCCTCATCTTTTATTTTATTTTTAAAAAAAATTTTATTAGAGTATAGTTGATTTACAATTTTGTACCCAGATCTTCTATTTTTCCCCTTCCTTCTCAGTCCCTCCCTAACCTCAACATTCTCTTCTCTGCTTTTGCCTGAGGAAGAGAAACTATCTTTGCCACCATCATGGGATTCAATAAGTCTGTTGTTCTTAAGGAGAACCATCTCTTATTGCGACCTGACTTGCCCAACCTCTGCTACTTTGGCCAACTTAATCCCCCACTCTAGTTCAGAAGCCCCTTTGATGGCCACTGTTGGGGTTGTGTCACCATCTCCTCTCACAAAATCTTTCATACCAGGATACATCCCACTGACTAAAACTTCCAGTTCCCACCTTTCACCCACTCTCTTTCACCAATCTGCTTCATAGATTACAGTCTTCATAGATTACAGTCTGTCAACTCCTCCCTCTCCACCTAGCTCTTACCTCACTATCACCCAGGTTAATGATGCACTTACCAGTATCTCTGGTTCCACTGACCCCTTGACTTTCTTCCACACCCACATTGCCAAAGCCCAACTCTGAGTAAATTCAACTATTGACTTCTCTCAAATACTTTCTTCCCACAATGTTGAATAATGCTGAAAAATTATATAAAGGTACTGATTGACCCTAAAGATAGCTGTGATCTAGCATCAGCAATGGCCCCATATCTTTGGTTGATCTTTTATTTCAAAGGTTCCAGACTTTAGGATGCTTCCATATCACCCAACTTCAGAAACTATGATTTGGTAGATCTTGGATGGAGCCCAAGAATCTTGCATGTATTCCTGGTAGTTCAGCTCCCACGCACTATTTCATTCTACGCAGCAGCAATATATTTCTTCTATGCTCCTCCAGTTTCCTGTTCCGATCCTCCTACTCAGCTGATGATCTTTTATCCCAATCCATTGAGAAAACAAACAGGTTCATTAGCTGTAATACTTTTGTACCTCTTCTCTTCAAAAAGTTGCCCTAATTTTGTTTATAATGTCCTCCTTTCCTTTCCTTTCTAAAGTTAGCTCTGATGCTGGTATACTGTCCCAGCCCCTCTGAAACCTTCCAATTAACATTCTCCTCACTCTCTCAATCTCTTTCCCCCATTGGCTTCCTTCCTGGGTCTTAAAAAGAAGTTCAGGTCTTAATTCTCCTGCAAAATGTTCCTTCAGAAGTATTTCACCTTAAATTTCACAGTCTTAATCCATTTGGGCTACTATGACAAGATCCCATAGACTGGGTGTTATAAGCAACAATCATTTATTTCTCACAGTTCTGGAGGCTGGAAGTCTGAGATTAGGATGCTGGTAAGGTTGGGAGAGGGTGAGGGCTTCTTTCCTGGTGTAGATAGCTACCTTCTTGTTGCATTCTCACATGGCTGAAAGAGAGCTCTAGTCTTGATCCTCTTTTAAAGCTACCAACCCCACTATGGAGACTCCACTCCCTTCAGTTCAGTTTAGTTCAGTCACTCAGTCGTGTCCGACTCTTTGTGACCCCATGAATTGCAGCACGCCAGGCCTCCCTGTCCATCACCAACTCCTGGAGTCTACCCAAACCCATGTCCATTGAGTCGGTGATGCCATCCAACCATCCCATCCTCTGTCGTCCCCTTCTCCTCCTGCTCCCAATCCTACCCAGCATTAGGGTCTTTTCCAATGAGTCAACTCTTCGCATGAGGTGGCCAAAGTATTGGAGTTTCAGCTTCAACATCAGTCCTTCCAATGAACACCCAGGATTGATCTCGTTTAGGATGGATTGATTGGATCTCCTTGCAGTCCAAGGGACTCTCAAGAGTCTTCGCCAACACCACAGTTCAAAAGCATCACTTCTTCGGCGCTCAGCTTTCTTCACCGTCCAACTCTCACATCCATCCATGACCACTGGAAAAACCATAGCCTTGACTAGACGGACCTTTGTTGGCAGAGTAATGTCTCTGCTTTTAAATATGCTGTCTAGGTTGGCCATAACCTTCCTTCCAAGGGGTAAGCGTCTTTTAATTTCATGGCTGCAATCACCATCAGCAGTGATTTTGGAGCCCAAAAAAATAAAGTCAGCCACTGTTTCCCCATCTATTTCCCATGAAGTGATGAGACCAGATGCCATGATCTTAGTTTTCTGAACGTTGAGCTTTAAGCCAACTTTTTCCCTCTCTTCTTTCACTTTCATCAAGAGGCTCTTTAGTTCTTCTTCACTTTCTGCCATAAGGGTGGTGTCATCTGCATATCTGAGGTTATTGATATTTCTCCTGGCAATCTTGATTCCAGCTTGCGTTTCTTCCAGCCCAGCATTTCTCATGATGTACTCTGCATATATGTTAAATAAGCAGGGTGACAATAACCAGTTTGAATGAGATTTCTGTTCATTTCAATATTAAAAAGCCTAAATTTTTTCATTATCTTAAATTTTTAAGATAGAATATAATGAACTATAAATATTCATCCTTTGCTCTCTCTTTTTTCTTTTTAATCTTTATATTTATTTCTTTTTCTTGCCTTAGTATATGGGTAGAAATCATTACAAAAATATTGAATCATAATAATAAAAACCGGCATCCTCGCACTGTTCGTTAATTTACAGACAATCCTTTAGTGAACTGTTAAGTTTCATGTTTCTTGTTTAATCATGAGGAGACTTTTTTTAAAAATGTAAGCAATGCGATTTTATTTTATTTTTTTAATACATTTATTTATTTTAGTTGGGGGATAATTACTTTACAATATTGTAGTGGTTTTTGCCATACGTTGACATGAATCAGCCATGGGTTTACATGTGTTCCCCATCCTGAACCCCCCTCCCACTTCCCTCCCCATCCCATCCCTCTGGGTCATCCCATTGCCCCAGCCCTGAGCATTTGTCTCATGCATCGAACCTGGAATGGTGTTCTGCTTCACATATGACAATATACATGTTTCAATGCTATTCTCCCAGAACGTCCCACCCTCACCTTCTCCCTCAGAGTCCATAAGACTGTTTTATGCATCTGTGTCCCTTATTCTGTCTCGCATATAGGGTTATCGTTACCATCTTTCAAATTCCATATATATGCCTTAGTATACTGTATTGGTGTTTTTCTTTCTGGCTTACTTCACTCTGTATAATGGGCTCCAGTTTCATACATCTCAATAGAACCGATTCAAATGTATTTTTTTTTTAATGGCTGAGTAATATTCCATTGTGTATATGTACCACAGCTTCCTTATCCACTCATCTGTTGATGGACATCTAGGTTGCTTCCATGTCCTGGCTATTATAAACAGTGCTGCGATGAACATTGGGGTACACGTGTCTCTTTCAATTCTGGTTCCCTCGGTGTGTATGCCCAGCAGTGGGATTGCTGGGTCATATGGCAGTTCTATTCCCAGTTTTTTAAGGAATCTCCACACTGTTCTCCATAGTGGCTGTACTAGTTTGCATTCCCACCAACAGTGTAAGAGGGTTCCCTTTTCTCCACACCCTCTCCAGCATTTATTGCTTGTAGACTTTTGGATAGCAGCCGTTCTGACTGCTGTGAAATGGTACCTCATTGTGGTTTTGATCTGCATTTCTCTAATAATGAGTGACGTTGAGCATCTTTTCATGAGTTTGTTAGCCATTTGTATGTCTTCTTTGGAGAAATGTCTGTTTAGTTCTTTGGCCCATTTTTTGATTGGGTCGTTTATTTTTCTGGAATTCAGCTGCAGGAGTTGCTTGTATATTTTTGAGATTAATTGTTTGTCTGTTGCTTCGTTTGCTATTATTTTCTCCCATTCTAAAGGCTGTCTTTTCACCTTGCTTATAGTTTCCTTTGTTGTGCAAAAGCTTTTAATTTTAATTAGGTCCCATTTGTTTATTTTTGCTTTTATTTCCAATATTCTGGGAGGTGGGTCATGGAGGATCCTGCTGTGATTTATGTCGGAGAGTGTTTTGCCAATGTTTTCCTCTAAGAGTTTTATAGTTTCTGGTCTTACATTTAGATCTTTAATCCATTTTGAGTTTATTTTTGTGTATGGTGTTAGAAAGTGTTCTAGTTTCATTCTTTTACAAGTGGTTGACCAGTTTTCCCAGCACCACTTGTTAAAGAGATTGTCTTTTCTCCATTGTATATTCTTGCCTCCTTTGTCAAAGATAAGGTGTCCATAGGTGCGTGGATTTATCTCTGGGCTTTCTATTTTGTTCCATTGATCTATATTTCTGTCCTTGTGCCAGTACCATACTGTCTTGATGACTGTGGCTTTGTAGTAGAGCCTGAGGTCAGGCAGGTTGATTCCTCCAGTTCCATTCTTCTTTCTCAAGATTGCTTTGGCTATTCAAGGTTTTTTTATATTTCCATACAAATTGTGAAATGATTTGTTCTAGTTCTGTGAAAAATACCATTGGTAGCTTGATAGGGATTGCATTGAATCTATAGATTGCTTTGGGTAGTATTCTCATTTTCACTATATTAATTCTTCCAATCCATGAACATGGTATATTTCTCCATCTGTTTGTGTCCTCTTTGATTTCTTTCATCAGTGTTTTATAGTTTTCTATATGTAAGTCTTTTGTTTCTTTAGGTAGATATATTCCTAAGTATTTTATTCTTTTTGTTGCAATGGTGAATGATATTGTTTCCTTAATTTCTCTCTCTGTTTTCTCATTATTGGTGTATAGGAATGCAAGGGATTTCTGTGTGTTAATTTTATATCCTGCAACTTTACTATATTCATTGATTAGCTCTAGTAATTTTCTGGTAGAATCTTTAGGGTTTTCTATGTAGAGGATCATGTCATCTGCAAACAGTGAGAGTTTTACTTCTTCTTTTCCTATCTGTATTCCTTTTATTTCTTTTTCAGCTCTGATTGCTGTGGCCAAAACTTCCAAAACTATGTTGAATAGTAGTGGTGCAAGTGGGCATCCTTGCCTTGTTCCTGACTTCAGGGGAAATGCTTTCAATTTTTCACCATTGAGGATAATGTTTTCTGTGGGTTTGTCATATATAGCTTTTATTATGTTGAGGTATGTTCCTTCTATTCCTGCTTTCTGGAGGGTTTTTATCATAAACGGATGTTGAATTTTGTCAAAGGCTTTTTCTGCATCTATTGAGATAATCATATTTTTTTTATCTTTCAATTTGTTAATGTGGTGTATTACATTGATTGATTTGCGGATGTTAAAGAAACCTTGCATTCCTGGGATAAATCCCACTTGGTCATGATGTATGATCTTTTTAATATGATGTTGGATTCTGTTTTCTAGAATTTTATTAAGGATTTTTGCATCTATGTTCATCAATGATATTGGCCTGTAGTTTTCTTTTTTTGTGGCATCTTTGTCTGGTTTTGGAATTAGGGTGATGGTGGCCTCATAGAATGAGTTTGGAAGTTTACCATCTTCTGCAATTTTCTGGAAGAGTTTGAGTAGGATAGGTGTTAGCTCTTCTCTAAATTTTTGGGAGAATTCCACTGTGAAGCCATCTGGTCCTGGGCTTTTGTTTGCTGGAAGATTTCTGATTACAGTTTCGATTTCCGTGCTTGTGATGGGTCTGTTAAGATCTTCTATTTCTTCCTGGTTCAGTTTTGGAAAGTTATACTTTTCTAAGAATTTGTCCATTTCGTCCAAGTTGTCCATTTTATTGGCATATAGCTGTTGGTAGTAGTCTCTTATGATCCTTTGTATTTCTGTGTAGTCTGTTGTGATCTCTCCATTTTCATTTCTAATTTTGTTGATCTGATTCTTCTCCCTTTGTTTCTTGATGAGTCTGGCTAATGGCTTGTCAATTTTGTTTATCTTCTCGAAAAACCAGCTTTTAGTTTTGTTGATTTTTGCTATGGTCTCTTTTGTTCCTTTTGCATTTATTTCTGCCCTAATTTTTAAGATTTCTTTCCTTCTACTAACCCTGGGGTTCTTCATTTCTTCCTTCTCTAGTTGCTTTAGGTGTAGAGTTAGTTTATTTATTTGATTTTTTTCTTGTTTCTTGAGGTACGCCTGTATTGCTATGAACCTTCCCCTTAGCATTGCTTTTACAGTGTCCCATAGGTTTTGGGTTGTTGTGTTTTCATTTTCATCCGTTTCTATGCATATTTTGATTTCTTTTTTGATTTCTTCTGTGATTTGTTGGTTATTCAGAAGCGTGTTGTTTAGCCTCCATATGTTGCAATTTTTAATAGTTTTTTTTTTTTTTCCTGTAATTGAGGTCTAATCTTACTGCATTGTGGTCAGAGAAGATGGCTGGGATGATTTCAATTTTTTTGAATTTACCAAGGCTAGATTTATGGCCCAGGATGTGATCTATCCTGGAGAAAGTTCTGTGTGCACTTGAGAAAAAGGTGAAATTGATTGTTTTCGGGTGGAAAGTCCTGTAAATATCAATTAAATCTAATTTGTCTATTGTATCATTTAAAGTTTGTGTTTCCTTGTTAATTTTCTGTTTAGTTGATCTATCCATATGTGTGAGTGGAGTATTAAAGTCTCCCACTATTATTGTGTTATTGTTAATTTCCCCTTTCATACTTGTTAGTATTTGCCTTATATATTGTGGTGCTCCTGTGTTGGGTGAATATATATTTATAATTGTTATATCTTCTTCTTGGATTGATCCTTTGATCATTATGTAGTGTCCTTCTTTGTCTCTTTTCACAGCCTTTATTTTAAAGTCTATTTTATCTGAAATGAGTATTGTGACTGCTGCTTTCTTTTGGTCTCCGTTTGCATGAAATATGTTTTTCCATCCCTTCACTTTCAGTCTGTATGTGTCCCTAGTTTTGAGATGGGTCTCTTGTAGACAGCATATATAGGGGTCTTGTTTTTGTATCCATTCAGCCAGTCTTTGTCTTTTGGTTGGGGCATTCAACCCATTTACATTTAAGGTAATTATTGATAAGTATGGTCCCGTTGCCATTTACTTTGTTGTTTTGAGTTCGTGTTTAAACATCCTTTCTGTGTTTCCTGTTTAGAGAAGATCCTTTAGCATTTGTTGGAGAGCTGGTTTGGTGGTGCTGAATTCCCTCAGCTCTTGCTTGTCTGTAAAGCTTTTGAATTCTCCTTCATATCTGAATGAGATCCTTGCTGGGTACAGTAATCTGGGTTGTAGATTATTCTCTTTCATTACTTTAAGTATGTCCTGCCATTCCCTTCTAGCCTGAAGAGTTTCTATTGAAAGATCAGCTGTTATCCTTATGGGGATCCCCTTGTGTGTTATTTGTTGTTTTTCCCTTGCTGCTTTTAATATTTGTTCTTTGTGTTTGATCTTTGTTAATTTGATTAATATGTGTCTTGGGGTGTTTTGCCTTGGGTTTATCCTGTTTGGGACTCTCTGGGTTTCTTGGACTTCTGTGACTATTTCCTTCCCCATTTTAGGGAAATTTTCAACTATTATTTCCTCAAGTATTTTTTCATGGCCTTTCCTTTTATCTTCTTCTTCTGGGACTCCTATGATTCGAATGTTGGAGCGTTTCATATTGTCCCAGAGGCCCCTGAGGTTTTCCTCATTTCTTTTGATTCTTTTTTCTTTTTTCCTCTCTGCTTCGTTTATTTCCACCATTCTATCTTCTACCTCACTTATCCTATCTTCCGCCTCCGTTATTCTACTGTTGGTTCCCTCCAGAGTGTCTTTTATCTCCTTTATTTCATTATTCATTATATATTGACTCCTTTTTATTTCTTCTAGGTCCTTGATAAACATTTCTTGCATCTTTTCAATCCTTGTCTCCAGGCTATTTATCTGTAACTCCATTTTATTTTCAATATTTTGGATCATTTTTACTATCATTATTCTAAATTCTTTTTCAGATAGATTCCCTATCTCCTCCTCTTTTGTTTGGTTTGGTGGTCATTTCTCATTTTCCTTTACTTGTTGAGTATTTCTCTGCCTTTTCATCTTGTTTAGATTGCTGTGTTAGGCGTGGCCTTTCTGTATTCTGGTAGTTTGAAGTTCCTCTTTATTGTGGAGGTTCCTCACTGTGGGTGGGGTTGGACGGGTGGCTTATCAAGGTTTCCTGGTTGGGGGAACTTGTGTCAGTGTTCTGGAGGGTGGAGCTGGATTTCTTCTCTCTAGAGTGCAATGGAGTGTCCAGTATTGAGTTTTGAGATGTCTATGGATTTGTTGTGCCTCTGGGCAGCGTGTATATTGATGCTCAGGGCTATGTTCCTGCATTGCTGGAGAATTTGCGTGGTATGTCTTGCTCTGGAACTTATTGGCTCTTGGGTGGAGCTTGGTTTCAGTGTATATGTGGAAGCTTTTGGATGATCTCTTATTAATTAATGTTTCCTCTGGCTTTCAGTCTTATTCTTGCAGTAGCCTCAAGACTTCTCCATCCATACAGCATCGATAATAAAACTTTTAGGTTAATGGTGAAAAGATTCTCCACAGTGAGAGATACCCAGAGAGGTTCACTGAGTTACATGGAGAGGTGGGGGGGGGGGGTTTGAGGTGACCAGGAGGAGAAGAGGGGGACTCAAACGTGGAGAGAGCAGTCTAGCCAGTAAGCACTTCCCTCTGTGCTCTCCACAGTCTGGAACCCTCAGAGAGGTTCACAGAGATACATAGAGAGGGGGAGGAAGGTAATAGAGGTGAGGATGTGTAGAAAGGGAGGAATCAAGAGGGGAGAGAGAGCTCTGGGCAGTATTCTGTTTCCAAAGTGTTCTCCGGTGCCCAGAACACCCTCAGAGATTCACAGAATTGGGTTGAGAAGAGAAGGATGAGGGTGGGAGATAGAGGTTCCCTGGGGGAGAAGAAAGAGCGTCAATAGAGGGAGAGAGTAATCAAGCCAGTAATCACACTCCTGAGTAAAAATGGGTACTAAAGATTGTATTCTTAAATGCACAAAATTGATATCAAATATGTAAAACAAAGATTAAAAATCTAGAGTAGAGTTTAGACTCTTATAAATCATACAATATAAAAAAAAAGAAAAAAGAAAACGTATAAAAAGAAAAAAAACAGTAAAAGAGTAAAACAGTAAAAAAAGAAACAGTAAAAAATAGTAAAACAGAAAAAAAAAACAGTAAAAAAATAAAACACAAAAAGTATAAGATATATGTATGCAGTTTGCTTTAAAAATAGGGTTTTTTTTTTTGCAAGGTAATAGTGGGTTATGAAAATGAAAATTAAAGGTGTAATAGAGGACTTAAAGAAAAAAGAAAGAAAAAAAATTTTTTTTAATTAAAAAAAAATGATAATAGTAAAAATATATCCAGGACTTTCTCTGGAGCTGTTGTGAGCAGTGTGGGGTCTGTTCAGTTTCAGATAGATCCTTGTTCCTGCTTATACTTTTCAAGATCTATAGGCCCCTTTCAACGCAGTTGGTGTTAACTACAGGGATTTTAATCTGTTGGCCTGTCATTTCCAAAGCACTTCCCTCTGTTTATTTGGCTTCAGTTTGGAGGTCTCTTCAGTGTCTAATTTCCGCCCTGCCACAAAGGGGCGGAGGTGGTCTCTTTAGGTTCGCTTGTTCAGTCGTGCTGTGGGGAGGGAGGAACACTGCAAACCAGTATCACTGGCGTGTGTGTGGAGAGCTCGCAGTGTCTCGGCCGCACTGGGTTCACCCCCGCTCACGGCGTGTGTGCTTTCCCCGTCTACCCCGCTCAGGCTTCAGGTTACTCTGCCGGGGAGTGGGCCCTGCGATGCGCGCACTTCCCAGGTCTAAGCCGCTCAGGTTCAGGTTCCCGGGTACTCCACAAAGGCGCAGGCTCTGTTGGGCCGGCGGTTTGCGCCGTTCCCGGTCGGAGCAGCTCAGGCAGCCACGAGTTTGGCGAGCGCACTCTCCCCTGTCGGGGCGGTGCGGCTTATCACCTCCCTGGTCCCCGCCTCGGTTTTCGGGCGCGCCTAGCTCTGGTGTGCTTTGTATCAGTTCTGGGGAGCTGGTCTCTGGCTGCGACCCTCCCGGTGGCTGTCGACCCTCCGGGATCTCAGGCAGTCTTTGCTCAGAAACTGGAAGCCTGTTTGCAGTTTGGTAGGGGGTGCCCTCTCTGGGGTCGAGTTTGCCCCTTTCCGGCTCTGGCTGGTCCCGCCTGCCCGCTGTGTCCGGCGGGGGATGGGGCGGTCCACAGGCGGCTAGCTCTTCTCTGGTATCGTTCAGTCCTTTGTTCTGTGAGTGGGCCGGCAGTGCCTTCGATTTGGGCTTTTTGCGGGATAGTTCGCTCTCTCTGGCTGTCCCACAGTTTAGGTTGCTATCTCACGTTAGCTCCCTCCGATTGCCCTCAGGGCGTTCGGGCCTAGTCCTTATCCTAAGCAGTGCCGCCCGCTCGTCTCCGTTCAGCCCCCACTTGCTGGTGGCGGATGCGAGCGTCTGCGGTTCTTTGCTGGGAGTTGCCTTTAGGCACGTAATCTGTGGGTTTTATTTATTTTTTCTCCTGGTTATGTTGCCCTCCGAGATTCGAAATCTTCCCCCAAACCCGCCGGTGAGAGGGTTTCCTGGTGTTTGGAAACTTCTCCTCTTTTACGACTCCCTCCCCGGGTCGGGTCTCCATCCCTAACTCTTTTGTCTCTCTTTTTATCTTTTATATTTTGTCCTACCTCCTTTTGAAGATAATGGGCTTTTTTCCTGGATGCCTGATGTCCTCTGCCAGCGTCCAGAAGTTGTTTTGTAAAGTTTGCTCAGCGTTCAGATGTTCTTTCAATAAATTTGTGGGGGAGAGAGTGGTCTCCCAGTCCTATTCCTCCGCCATCTTAGCCCTGATCGCAATGTGATTTTAAAAACAGGAATGAATGCTGGAATCTATCAAAATGTCTGTTGAATATTTACTGAGGCTATTACATTTCAAAAAATTCTTCTGTTTCTTGTTATGTTATTACTTAATTATACTATATTTTAAATGTTCTTATATTCCTGAAAAGATCCCTATTTAGTCATGATACACATACACAAATACTGCTAGATTTAATTTTTTGAATATTTAGTTTTTCATTTTCTTTTGGCTTGGAAATTATAAGTAGGTGATTTGTGTTTTATTTGTCAGAGTTTGATATCAGACATACTATTTATGAGCAAAAAAACCTGGAAAGTTTTCCATATTTCTCTATCCTATAGAACAATTTAAATAACCTAAGAATGATATGTTCCTTAAAAATAATGGGTTCCATTTATACACAAATGTGGACTAATCTGGGCTACCCAGCTGGTGCTGGTGGTAAAGAACCTGCCTGCCAATGAAAGAGACATAAGAGACACGGGTTTGATCCCTGGGTTGAGAAGATCCCCTGGAGGAGGGCGTGGCAACCCATTCTAGTCTTCTTGCCAGGAGAATCCCATGGACAGAAGAGCCTGGTGGGCTACATTCCATAGGGTCAAAAAGAAACACAACTGAAGTAACTTACCATGCATGCGTGCAAGCATGAGCCAATCTCCTCTTTGATTAGCAGATCTTTGAGAAGATTTTAATACCTGCTGAATAATTACTTTTATTTGTTTGTCTTAAGTGATTTTTCGGCTTCCCTTGTAGTTCAGATGGCAAAGAATCTGCCAGCAATGCAGAAGACCTGGGTTCGATCCTTGTGTTGAGAAGATCCCCTGGAGAAGAGAATGGCAATCCACTCCAGTATTCTAGCCTAGAGAATTCCATGGACAGATCTTGGGGTCGCAAACAGTTGGACATGACTGAGCAACTAACACACGTAAGTGATTTTTGGTCAGTTAGTCTTTTCTAAAAATTCTTTTATTTTCCATAGATTTTTAAAATTAGTAATACTGATGTAGCAAACAATTTTAAAGCATCATTTTTCATTTCAAAACTTATTTACTTATATTTTCCTCTCTTTTTGCCTTGATCCCTACCAGACAGATATCTCTTTCATAGTTATTTCTGAAGAACAATGTACTAATATTATTTGTAAGTGAGTTTAATTTTATATAAAATAAACTTAATATATTTCTCCTGATTTAGTTTAATTTCTTTCATTGTTCTTATTCTTTAAGTTTGCTGATTAATTAATTTATATTCTTTCTTGTAGAAGTAATTAAGGTTATGAATTTTCCTCTAGGAACTTCTTTAGTTGTATAAATATGTCTTGGTATATTGTGTTTAATTATTATTGATTCTTAGCAAATCTGTCATTTCTGTTTGATTTCCCTTTTACCAAATAGATATTTGTTAGTGTGATTTTTTTTTAATGTACTATCCAAGGAAATTTTTTTATTGGTATCTAACTTTATTGTAGAATATTCAAAGAATGTATCCTAAGGTTTCAAATTTGTGGGATATATTGTAAAAATTCTTGTGGCCTAATATATAATCAAAGTTTTCTAATATTCTTCCATGTTCAGTTCTTACTGTTGCTTCTTGACCCGCATACAGCTTTCTCAAGAGACAAGAAAGGTGGTCTGATACTCCCATTTCTTTAAGAATTTTCCACAGTTTGTTTTGATCCACACAGTTAAATACTGTAGCTTAGTCAGTGAAGCAGAGGTAGATGTTTTTCTGGAATTCCCTTGCTTTCTCTATGATGCAATGGATGTAGGCAATTTGACTCTGATTCCTCTACCTTTTCTAAGTCCAGCTTATATATCTGGAAGTTCTCAGTTCACATACTGCTGAAGCCTAACTTGAGAGATTTTGAACATAATCTTGCTAGCACGTGAAATTATATGATAATTTGAACATTCTTTGACATTATACTTCTTCAGGATTGGAATGAAAACTGATCTCTTCTAGTCCTGTGGCCACTGCTGAGTTTTCCAAGTTTACTGACTGACATATTGAGTGTAGCGCTTTAATATCATCATGTTTTAGGATTTGAAATAGCTCAGCTGGAATTCTGTCACCTCCACTAGTTTTGTTCGTAGTAATGCTTCCTAATGCCCACTTGACCTCATACTCCAGGATGTCTGGCTCTAGGTGAGTGACCACACCATTGTGGTTATCTGGGCCATTAAGATCTTTTTTGTCCAGTTCTTCTGTGTATTCTTGCCACCCCTTCTTAATCTTTTCTGCTTCTGTTAGCTCCTTACTGTTTCTGTCCTTTATGTTACACAAAGTTATATATTCATATAATCAAGAAGAATGCTTATTTTTGTTATTTTATTATATTTATTATTTTAGTTTTTTATTATACATAACAAATTACCACAAACCTAGTATCTTAACACAACACAAATTTATTATCTGGCAGAATTGTGTGGGCCAAGGTGGCATGGATAGTTCCTCTGCTCAGATCTCACAAGGCTGAAATCAAGCTGTTGGCCAGCCATCAGCTAGTGTCCTTTATTTGAAGGCTCATGTAGAAATTTTTTCAGTTGGGAATGGCCTAGACCACATTTTAAGGGTTCTCCTAATTAAATCCATCTTAACCAGGATAACCTCTCTTTTGTTTAACTCAAAGTCAATTGATTAGTGTTGCCAACTGGTATAAATTATAGTTGAAAAACCTTTCACCCATGTAACCACACAGTCACAAGAATAATGTCCTATTGTATTCAAGCCTGGCCCATGTGCAAGGGGAATGCACGATAGGGTATAAACAAATGGTGGGAAACTTGGGGACCAACTTAGAATTTTGTCTAACACATTTAACCTATCAAATCCTGAAAAAAGTATGTTCATATATTTCATCCTGAGAATGATTTTAAGAAATTCCTGTGTTATTGGAAGATTTTGTTTAATATATGTCTGTACTAGGCAAAGAACAGCAAGGAGAGATTAGAAAGTCTTCCTCAGTGATCAATGCAAAGAAATAGAGGAATACAATAGAATGGGGAACACTAGACATCTTGTCAAGAAATTTAGAGATACCAAGGGATCATGCACAATAAAGGACAGAAATGGTGTGGACCTAACAGAAGCAGAAGATATTTAGAAGAGGTGGCAAGAATACACAGAAGAACTATACAAAAAAGATCCTAATGGCCCAGATAACCACAATGGTGTGATCACTCACCTAGAGCCCGACATCCTGGAATGTGAAGTCAAGTGGGCCTTAGGAAGCATCACTACAAACAAAGCTAGTGGAGGTGATGGAATTTCAGTTGAGCTATTTCAAGTCCTAAAAGATGATGCTGTTAAAAGTGCTGCACTTGATATCCCAGCAAATCTGGAAAACTCAGCAGTGGCCACAGGACTGGAAAAGGTCAGTTTTTATTTCAACCCCAAAGAAAGGCAATGCCAAAGAATGCTCAAACTACTGCACAATTGAACTCATCTCACATGCTAGTAAAGTAATGCTCAAAATTCTCCAAGCCAGGCTTCAACAGTATATGAACTGTGAAATTCCAGATGTTCAAGGTTTTAGAAAAGGCAGAGGTACCAGAGATCAAATTACCAACATCTGC
The DNA here is from genome assembly GCA_024291935.2 of Okapia johnstoni. Taxonomy (NCBI): domain Eukaryota; kingdom Metazoa; phylum Chordata; class Mammalia; order Artiodactyla; family Giraffidae; genus Okapia; species Okapia johnstoni. Next base: position 46,823,399 of record CM044307.1, on the reverse strand, counting down.
TGGATCACTGAAAAAGCAAGAGAGCTCCAGAAAAACATCTACTTTTGCTTTTTTGACTATGCCAAAGCCTTTGACCGTGTGGATCACAATGGACTGTGGAAAATTCTTAAAGAGATGGGAGTACCAGACCATCTGACCTGGCTCCTGAGAAATCTGTATGCAGGTCAAGAAGCAACAGTTAGAACTGGACATGAAACAACAAATCGGGTTGGAAATTGGGCTCCAAATCAGGAAAGGAATACATCAAGGCTATATATTGTCACCCTGCTAATTTAACTTGTAAGCAGAGTATATCAGAGAAATGCTGGGCTGGATGAAACACAAGCTGGGATCAAGATTGCTGGGAGAAATATCAATATTCTCAGATATGCAGATGACACCACCCTTAAGGCAGAAAGTGAAGAAGAACTAAAGAGCCTCTTGATGAAAATGAAAGAGGAGAGTGAAAAAGTTGGCTTAAAACTCAACATTCAGAAGAGTAAGATCATGGCATCCGGTCCCTTCACTTCATGGCAAATAGATGGGGAAACAGTGGAAACAGTGAGAGACATTTTTTTTGAGGGGGCTCCAAAATCACTGCAGATGGTGACTGCAGCCATGAAATTAAAAGACGCTTGCTCCTTGGAAGAAAAGCTATGACCAACCTAGACAGCATATTAAAAAGCAGAGACATTACTTTGTCAACAAAGTTCTGTCTGATCAAAGCTATGGTTTTTCCAGTGGTCATGTATGGATGTGAGAGTTGGACACTATAAAGAAAGCTGAGCGCCAGAGAATTGATGCTTTTGAACTGTGGTGTTGGAGAAGACTCTTGTGAGTCCCTTGGACTGCAAGGAGATCCAACCAGTCCATCCTAAAGGAAATCAGTCCTGAATATTCATCGGAAGGACTGGTGCTGAAGCTGAAACTCCAATACTTTGGCCACTTGATGCAAAGAACTGACTCATTGGAAAAGACCCTAATGCTGGGAAAGGTTGAAGGCAGGAGGAGAAGGGGATGACAGAGGATGAGATAGTTGGATAGCATCACCGACTCAATGGACATGGGTTTGAGCAAGCTCCGGGAGTTGGTGATGGACAGGGAGGCCCACTGTGCTGCAGTCCATTAGGTTGCAGAGTCTGAACTGAGCGACTGAACTGAACTGATACTAGGCAATATTGTTTGTGGGGTGGCTCTGCACTGTGTCCACATGGCTAGGCTCAATACCTCTCCCAGAATTCCACTTTCTGTATATTTCTTTTGGGGTGGGGCCACCAAAGAGCTTCTCACTGGATGTGGACAGCAGAAGTACAAGAGTAGCCATTCTGTAGTTAACATGGGTTACTGCTTGTCTGCTGGCTCACTTTGCTGGTGTGAATCAACAGCCAGGTTGTATCCACTCCACCTTCCCCTGGTTCCTACTTCAGTTTCTCTGTTCCTGCACTAGTGGGGTGTATGTGTGTGTTTCACCACAATGAAGTATCCTAGCTTCTGTAGGATGTTCAGACCTTCAGAGTCAGGGCCAATAAGAGCTGACAGTTTTCAGCAGTTGTCAGTCTGTGCTTGTGGACTCCTGACTATGCTGGTAGTTTCCAGCTTATTCTTCTTCTCCCTCACTTTTCATCTATCTTCTCTTCCTCACTGCCTGCCATGTGGACCTCACATATGCTCCCCTCTGCTAGTAATTGAACAGACACAAATTAAAACCCCAATGAGATCACAATTCATACCGATCAGATTGGCAAAAACAAAAAATGTTATAGTATCCAGGGTAGGCCAGGATTTAGAACCACTGTAATACCAGTACATTGCTGGTGGCAGTATAAATTAACATAATCCGTTTTGTGACCACACTCATCTTGGCATTATCTAATAAATTTGAAGGTATGGATACCCAATGACCCAGCAATTCCACATGAACAAATACACCCTGGGAAAATAATTGCATAAGTATACCTACAGGGATGTACAAGACGATTCCTAGCAGGACTATTTCTAATAGTAAAATAACTGGAAACAATGCAGATGCTCAAACAATAGTTAAATGGATAAATAAACTGAGTAAATTTTTACAAGAGGATGGACTTCCCTTGTGGCTCAGCTGGTAAAGAATCCACCTGCAATGCGGGAGACCTGGGTTCGATCCCTGAGTTGGGAAGATCCCCTGGAGAAGGGAAAGGCTATCCCCTCCAGTATTCTGGCCTGGAGAATTCCAAGGACTGTATAGCCCATGGGGTCACAAAGAGTCAGACATGACTGAGCGACTTTCACTTTCTTTCACTTTCACCATAAAGTAGTTGAAACTAATGAATTGCAGTTAAAAAAAAAAAAACAGAAATGAATCTCAGAAATATAATGTTGACCCAAAAAGCATATTGCGGGAGAGTTTATAAAGAATGATTCCTTTTACATTAATGAAAAAACATACAAAATTGTTAAACAATTTTTAGGACCCAAACCTAGGTGGTAAATCTATGAAGAAATGCAAATGGATGCAGAATTATTAGAGTCTGTGTCTCAGGAGAGCAGAAGAAGAAAGGAATTGGATGGCTCAGGCAGGGGACAGTAAGGTAATAGTCCTATTGCTCATCATAAATTGGGAGATGTGTTCACAGGTGTTCATTATATCATGAAATTTTATACCTTGCATGTGTTTTATTAATAAAGAGAAAAAGTGAATAAAACATGGAAAAAATAATAGAAGAAATGAGCTCTCTGCTCACTGATTCACTCTGTACGTCTTTGGGAGAGAAATCTTTTTTTGAATTTTTCTTAAAAATAATTTGGCCATGCTGCATGGCTTGCTCAATTTCATCCCTGACCAGGGATGAAACCTGGGCCACGTCAGTAAAAGCCCCAAACCCTAACCACAAGACTATCAGGGAACTCCAAGAGAAATCTTTCTGAAACATGATTTAGTTACAATTTTCCCTTGTCTAATGCTCAGTGATTCCCTGTTCTCCAAAGAGTGAAGTCCAGTCTCCATAGGCTGATATTCAAGGTCTTCCACAAATCTGGCTCCTTCAGACCTGCCAAAATATGTATGTCAATATCCCCCCAAATGCAGCCCTCCATTTCTTCTGGAAGGGCCCTTATAGGTGGCACAAAGTGTCTTGCTCATTTCTGCCTACACGTTCTTCCTTATGCTCTCTTCATTCACCTCAAATGTCCTTCCTCTGCCTCTCTTCCTATCCAAACCTTGCTTACCTCATCTTCCTAAGGCTGTGACTACTTTCTAACTCATTCATGAACCCTTCGCTCCCAATTCCACTGAACAGTGAAATGTCTTGTAATCAAATGCCCCGTTTATGGTGTGTATTACTCACTTAACCCTTAATTATATATAGCTTCTTATCTCTTCTTGTCTGAGTGTGTATATGTGGATATGCACACGTGTGGCTTTTTGTCCCTCCCCAAATAGATGATAAAGTTATCAAAAATAAGGACTATGCTTTATAATTCTTGGTATGGCCTAAGGGCTTAGCACAGTAAACATTTGTCGTAACAAAAGATCCTGTCTCAAAAATCTTTAATGGCATGAGATACTTTGAAAATGCCTCAGACTCGAGTCAAATATGGAAACAGTTTTCAAAATTGGTTCTAATTTTGAACCAATTTTGAAATAGTATGTGCTATGACATTCAAATTTTCTAGTCGTACTTCCTCTTCAGAAACATCCTCCTTTACTTGACATTCTGATGTAGCCATTTTTACCCAGGTACCATGTTTTTACATGACCCAAGGTACAAATTTTAACTGTTCAGCTTAAACAAAATTTACCAGTAATGTGCATGACAGACCCTCCATCCTATCCACTCCTCTGTGTCCTAAAAGACTCAACCTATCTATGACCCTTGACCAAGGGGCTTCAGGAGTGAGGTAGGGAATAGTGTGTCTTAGGGGTTGATGAGAGGTGGGTAAGTTTTCAGGAAAGGATAAGAGAGAGAGTACAGAGCCACTTCATGGTGGTCCTGGCAAATATTCCCCCTTGGAAATATCACCTTCTTTTAAAGTACTCCACTTTCATGAATGAAGAAAATCTTTATCTGTCTTTATCAAACATACAAACCATCTCACAATAAAATTATCATCAAAGAAGTACAACTTAATATTTATAAAGAATTGACTGTGGGCAGAATGCTATTGTGTTTTTTTTTTTAATAACTCTTCACAGTGTATCAAATATTTACATAAATTATTTATTTGCATCTCAAAACAATCGTATAAAGTAAAAGGAACAGATATAAACTGCAATTTCTTGTTCCTTCTCTCTTATACTACACTGTGAGTGTTTAAGAGGATTAGAAACCATGTTGACTATTAGACACCCAGTATGTGATATGTCCATGGCACATAATCTTTGAATAAACATATGTTGAAGTAGGGAGTAAGCAGAGCCCTCCCTTTACAGTTGAGAGAACTGAAGCCTAAGACAAAGCAGCAACCTGTCTAAAACCATGCAGTTAATGAGAGTGAGGATTCAAATCTGAAGCCTTGGACTTTGGATCCAGTGTACCGACCATTGCTCAGACACAGTGAAGAAATCTCATTTTGTCATAAAGTGAGAGGAAATTTTGGCTTATGGGTAGATTTTTATTCAATCTTTCTCAGTTTCTTTATGAGTAGGCTATTTTGTAGAGTGAATACACTATAGTTGGGAAAAGATTCCTTTGGTAGAATTGCAGCTCTCTGAGAGTGAGGCTGAGGCCAAGGGATTGGTCTTGCTTGTGCTACTTGGCTTGGATGACTCCACAGCCCCAGCCATGTGCATCTCCAAATTACACACAGCTGATCACATGGGCCAGGGGTGATCTTGTGCAAATTCATCTCGAGAATTACAAAAAAACCCCACAAAACCTTCTGCCCTGTGGATAGTACATTAGCAGCAACAACTGTGTATAGGGAAGCTAGTATTATAACTGCAACTTTAGTATTTCAAGAACCTAAATAATTCATCAGGTTTGGGGTCAGGGTGAGGGATCACAAATTCCACAAGGATGCCCATTCCCCTGGAAGTTCATACACTCCCTCCACCAGGAAGATGCTGGACACAGCATCTCAAAAGAGGTATTAAACACATCCCTACGCTGCCCCCTCCCTCTCAACAGTTGGGATAGGAGTCCAGTGCCTACTTTTTGAGCTCTGCCAATTATTGTTGTTCGGTCACTAAGCCATGTCCTACCCTTTGCGACCCCATGGACTTTGTGACCCTATGGACCCTCCTCTGTCCTCTGCTGTCTCCCAGAGTTTGCTCAGATTTATGTCCATTGAGTTGGTGATGTTATTTAACCATCTAATCATCTGCCACCCCCTTCTCTTTTTACCTTCAATCTTTCCCAGAATCGGGGTCTTTTCCAATGAGTCTGTTCTTCGCATCAAGTGGCCAAAGTATTGGAGTTTCAGCATCAGTCCTTCCAATGAATGTTCAGGGTTGATTTCCTTTAGGATTGACTGGTTTGATCTCAAGCTCTCCAAAGGCCTACTGGTTCTATCTAGTAGCCCAGCGTGCTGTCCATATAGTCCCAAGACTCTGGGAATTCCTTCTTGTTCTAGCAAGTAGCTATCACTCTTTTGGTTGGTCATATTGCCAGTTGTATCTGTAAAAGTGCTAAGTCAGGCTTTTCTTCCAGAAGTTACTTCACTAATTAACAATTCTAACTGTTTCATTAAGTATAGAGGGCACAGAAATCTCCTTCCAAGGTAGCCCTCTTCTCCTAACTTCATATTCGTTGTAGCACAATGGGGAGAATCAGCACTGGTCACTGATCCATTTCTCAGGAAAGGGCAAAGTAAAGGGTGACCTTTACCTTGCTTTTAGAGAAAACATGGCATCCTAACCTAAAGAATACCCTGGAAATCTCCATAGACTTCTGGGAGACTCCCATGAGAAAATGAGGCACACATGCAAGGTACACTTCCTTCATCTCCTGAATCCACCAAGGGTTTTATTATTATTACAATTTTTAAAAAATTTGACTTGTTAGATGGTGAAAAATATATTACAGTGACCTCAAGAAATTTTAAAACAAAACCATATAGTTCAAACATACCATTATCTAGAAATCTACTGCAGACTATAACACTGGCAGTGAAAACTTTGTCCTTGGTGGTGAGTTAACGGTGTGTTTTGAAGTGCCATATTCTCAATGGAAGTGCACTCTCAAAACACCTCTAAACATCTTCTGGATTAATACAAAGAATATGGAGACTGTGATAGTGGCTACTCATGTAGACCTTTTGCAGATTAATTTCTGAACAGTTGATTGAATCTCCACCTAGCTGAGGTACATTGTAATAGTTGAATTGATAAAAGTAACCAATCAATTAAGATCCCATAAACAGTAGAGAAAAAATTTAAAGTCAACTCCATTTGATCTTAATTGAATGTAGTAATAGCTAATGTGTGCTTGCCCAGGGGAATCTTTAATTCCATGTCTGTCATGTCCTCTCTGATCTCAGTTTATTGATATTCTGAGTACAAAGATAAAGAACATCTGTTTACCCAAATGTTTGCTCAGAGAGAATTTAAGGGAAAGTGTGTTGACTAAATGAAGGAAGGTCACTTTTGTTTTTGTTATTTCTGTGATATCAAAGGATTCGACTGATGAAATTTGGTGTGCTACTAAAGGACATGAAGGAAACCTTGAAACAAAGGTTTAGTTTGAAACAAAAGTTTAGTTGACTTGAAACAAAAGGGCAGTCAATTACACTTATCAAATGATCATTTGATCTTTAATTTTAAAATAATGTATTTGATACATGGAGAGAGGCAAAGTGATATCTTGAAAGCGGTTTAAGTTACTCTCTGAAAACATATTGGGCATGTTGCTTGTATTGTCTATAGTTATGATATAATGCTCTTATCCACATTGATTCACTTCAGTTTAACAAACATTTGTTGAATATGCAAGTGCTTGGGACTATGCTAGGTCCTGGGCACATGAAGATAAGTAAAAAGCAGACTGGGTCTTCAAGATGATCTCAATTTAATTAAGAAAGCACATAGATAGTTGGCAAATTTGGTACACGTATAAATGGTTGAAACAAGTGAACTCATAGTCCATGGAATTCCCAGAACTTTTGCCCCAAAAGGCTATCATAGAGAGAGGCTGATGGACTCTCTTATGAAAGGAGATTGTCCTTTGAATGGAATCTACTGAGACCCAGGAGGTTGTCTGCAGCCTCACAGGTCTAAAACTTAATTTCATAGTGTTACTCAAGTGTGACTAAGCCCTGGAGGACTGACTCAAGTTACCAAATTCATCAGAGTCTGACTAACAAATGGGATGTCTGTTTATGAATTTACAATGAGAAAAACAACCATGTTACTCCTCTTGGCTGATGAACAAACATGTCCTTAGCAATAGTCTTTGCAGAAGCCAAATTGTTCTTGAAAGCTTGGAAAATGTGGATCAGAACAGAGAACTGGCTGCCCCAACACCTGCTCCATCCACTCACAGGCTAGCGCCCTTCAGGGAGGCTTTGCTTCCCATTCCAACTAAGGTACTCTCTCTCCAGGCTGCAGATCCTCCTGGTCCTCATTTCCTTGGCTCCTTTTCATATTCTCTTTTTATCAACCTTTTCGGTTTTCACCTTTCAGTCCATCTGCTTTGGGGTTGGTGTTTCCTTAGATGGTCCCTGGATCTCGACCTGACTTTGACTCCTCAATGCTGTTCTTCAGTTAACTCTTGACCCTGCTCAGTCCCACATCTAGCTCAGCAACCAGAATCTGTCTCCATCCAAAAGCCTAGCATCCCCATCCCCATCACTTTGTCCTGGAGGGGATTCAGAAAGTAACCTGATGGGTGATGTACCTATTTCTACTACATAAATCTGCCCACAGAAGAAACGAGACCATTGTGTCCAATGGTCGTGACTCCATCAGCAGTACTGGAGACCATTTCTTCTTTTGAGAGAGTTCAGTGTGGGGTTGAATTTGCAGTCCCTAGAATCAGAGAGCTTGGGTTCTATTTTCTCTTCACCACTAATAGTTATGGTGCCTTGGGCAAGTTATTAAATGCTTTGCACCTCAGTTTCCTCATTTGTAGAAAGGGGATTATAATAGTTCATACCTCAGAGGTTCTGAGGTGTGAATGAATTATTTTTTATAACACAGTCTATATGGCACATAGTAGGCACATAGTACTGTTGCTGTTGCTGCTCTTGGTCTAAACTTTTTCTGGATTCCAAGTGGCCCCTTTCCTTTATGAGAGCACAGTGACCTCAGATATTTCACAATGCAATTGAGTGGGTTATAGTTTCAGAGTAACACCCTCTTGATTTGATGCAGGACAGGATTAGATTAGATAGCACGTGCATACTTGCATACCATCTCCAGGATACACAACTTGGCACTTGCCTAGTCACAGTGACAACAGCCACCACTTATTTAGCACTTTTTAATGTGTCAGGCATCATATGAATGGCTTTATGAATATTACCACATGTAACATTGGCAGCATCCTTATAAAGGATGGTATTGTTTTTGCCATTCTAAAGCTGAGAAAACTGGACTTCCTGGTATTAAGACGTTTGCTTGTAATGGACAGCAACTGAATGCCCTCTGACTGAAGACTCATTTACTAATTTAGAGTTAATAAATTATTGACCTAGAGTTCCTAAATTCCTCTCCTTTTAGGGGCAGGATTGGTCCTGGGCTAGACTCTTGGGTAGAAGTCAATCCATCATACTGTTAGAGGACTGTAGGTGACTGTAGATCAAGGGCACCATCCTCACATCCACCTCTATGGCTTCCGTGTCCCTTCTCCAGCTCCCTTCAATTCCTAGCTAGGGAAACAGTCCTCAAAGACTCTATCCTTGACTGCTCCCTCAAGCCTGAGTCTGGCTTCTGGGTTTAGGCACATGCAAGTGCTACCCTTGGAGACCCTAAGTCCTGAGGTGAACTGGGAACTTTTGATTCTGGCCCCACATGGCAGGCTCTGTATCATAGGTTTGACCCTTTATCTTTTCCAGCCAAACGTTTTACCCTTCTACCTTTGCCATTTCTTGCTACCATACCTTTATTCCCTAGGTCTCCCAGGTTTGTAATCTTGGAGTCACTTTTAACATATTTCTGACCTTATACTACATATTCAGCCTTCTGTCATAGTATCTCTTATGTATACATTATCTTTTCCTATCTCACTAACAGTCCTAAGTCTTTTCATTGTGTATACGAAATACTAAAAATAATCTATGAACTCCAGAGTTTTTAACCTGGGAAACAAACACCCCCTGGATGGGCCACAGGTGAGCTTGAATGGGCATGTAAAACCCCTGAAATTATTTTTTAAAGTGCTGGTATGCATACATGATGGGCTTCCCAGATGGTGCTGGTGGTAAAGAATCCTCCTGCCAATGCAGGAGACATGGGTTTGATCCTTGGGTCAGGAAGTTCCCCTGAAGAAGGAAATAGCAATCCACTTGACTGTTCTTGCTTGGGAAATCCCATGGACAGGGGAGCCTGATGGGGTACAGTCCACGGGGTCACAAAGAGTGAGACAAGACTTAGCAACTAAAACAACAACAAATGCATACATACATTTTTCTATGTAAAATCATAGTTTTCATCAGTCTCTCTAGAGAGATTGTGTTGATTTCCAATTACCACTGAAACAAATTACTGAAACTTTAGTGGCTTAGAGCACAAATTTATTCTCTTACAAGTGTGGAAGTCAGAAGTCTGAAATCAGAATGTTGGCAGGACTTCACTCCTTCTTGAGGCTCCTCTGTCTGTGCCTCTTTTAGTCTCCAGGAGCCACCTGCATTCTGTAGCTTGTGGTTCCTTCCTTGCATCGCTCTAGCCTCTTGCCTCTGTTGTCATATCTCCTAGTATTCACTCTGATCTTCTGTCTCCCTCTTATAAGGACTCCTGTGATTTCATTGGACCCATTCAGGTAACCCAAGATTCTCTCCCCCTCTCAAGATCCTTAATTTAATCACATTTGAGAAGTTTCTTTCTCCAAATAAGGTAACATTCACAGGCTCGGGGGATTAGAATACAGACATCTTTAGGGGACCTTTATTCAGCCTACCATGGAGTTAATACTCCAAATATGCTTATTTAACAACCACACAGAAATTATTTCTCAAACATCATTCTTATCTTGCTATCTCCTGTATAAGTTTATAATTATTTCCTCTTACCTATCAGATCAATGTATTGGGTTGGCCAAAAGTTTACTCAGGTTTTTCCGTAACATCTTACCTTACAGAATCCAGCATTCAAGGCCATTAGCCAATGGGCCCAAATTCATCTCTCTAATCTCATCCCCAGCATTCCCCAACTGGGTCACTTTAAGTCATTCCCCTGAGACTGCATTATTATTTCTAGCTCTACCCTGTTCACACTGTTCATTGCTGAGAATAACCTCCTGATTCACTCCTCTCCACCACTGTCATTTCCTCCTTTTTTATCAAAGACTTTCTTTCATATCGTTTATCATCCATAATGTTTTCCTTTATGAAGGCTTAGACTCATTGTTGACCAACACTGTAATTATGTTTTATTTTGACTCATTCTCTAGCTGAGGATGAATAAATATTCCAAGGACAAAAGTTTCTTTCACATTTCTCAAAATGCCTAGAGGAGCTTATGAATGAATAGTTCCTTTTCTCTCTTTTCTCTCTAGTTTACCCAGAAAACAATTCTATACTCCACACATACACTGTGTCTTTCATTCTGGTCCTTTCTCCACCATCCAACATTAGCTATTCTGAAATATTCTGAAATCAAGTCACTCACACAAAGAAAAAACGTTCACGGACCAGAATTTTTAAAATGTTCAATTTTTAAAGAAAACTATCTTTATTTCAACCTCTGGTATTTAAAAGTCTGAGAGGTATTTTTCAGATTCCCCCCTACCACCCACCATCAGAGATAGAGAAAAGGCACAATTTAGGAAATCTTGAAGTGGAGGATTACTTTACCTACAATACCACTGGAATTTGTTGTTTATCTATAGTGAGTTAGAAATACCTGCAACCTGTCCCATCCATTGGGGGGTGGGTTTATTCAAAGATCCTGGAGAACTTCTTATAAGATTCTCTTTAGAACTCTGGGCAAAGCCCCTGGATGACAATAGGACTCCTCCACCTCTACCTTCCTAGCTTCTTCTCTTGGCTTTAACTGCAAATTGTCTTTCCTCTAAGAGCCCATTTTCCTTTGTGACTCTATTTCCAATGGCTCATTCTTCTACATTCCATTTCCTGCCTGCATCTCTGAAACAAGGGAAAGAGACCAGTGCTCCTGAGTCTTCACTATTTGCTTTCAGCTCCAAATTGTTGGGGTCACACTGTCTTCCACTGTCATCCAGTTTGTTTGTTTATTTGTTTTTGTCATCCTTTTGTCACATCCATACTTGCATTCCCTCAAGAGTGTGTCAAGCTCTTCATGCCCCAAGCTGAGTTCAGTCTCTTTCCGGTAAAGTCTTTTCTCCCTCCTGTGTCCCTATATCCATGAATGGTATTTCCATTTACCCAGTCACTTCATCTGGAAACACCCTTAAACTCTCTCTCTCCTGAAAATCCTATTTGCAATCCGTCACTATATTCTCAGAATCCTTTCCCGCAGCCTACAACCTCAGCTTTCATAAACTAGTCCCACTTACTCTTCTGGGTTCAGATCTCATTATTTCCCCCCGAGAACTCTGCTCTCTATTTTTATACATCTGTAATTTAACATACGGTAGCCATCTATGCCATGCCATCTCCAGCTTCCACACCTTTACATGTGCAATTTCCTTGGTGTAGAACAGCTTCTCTGACTTCATCATTCTAGTTAACTTCCATTTGTCCTTCAAAGTTCAGTTCTAATATGACCTCTTTAGAAGATTACCCTGGTCACTGACCCCACTGTTACAGGAAGGGGGAACACTTGCACGGCCTGAAACTGGGCTCTTGTCTAACACTTGGAAATGAATTGTCCGAGTAGACATATGTGCTGACAAAAGGCAAGAGATTTTACTGGGAAAGGGCACCCGGGTGGAGAGCAGTAGGGTAAGGAAGGGAACCCAGGAGAACAGCTCTGCCACATGGCTTGCAGTCTCGAGTTTTATGGTGATGGGATTAGTTTCCAGGTTGTCTTTAGGCAATCATTTTGACTCAGAGTCCTTCCTGGTGGTGCGCGCCTTGTTCAGCCAAGATGGATTCTGGGAGGTGGTTGGACATGTGGTGTCTCCTTTTGACCTTTCCTGAACTCTTCTGGTTGGTGGTGGCTTATTAGTTCCGTGTTCCTTACCAGGACCTCCTGTTATAAAACAACTCATGCAAATGATTACTAGGTGCCTGGCCAGGGTGGGTGGTTTCAGTCAGTGTGTTTCCCCTAACACCACTACTCCACAAAGCTAGGTGACTCTTCTTGCACACATAATACATGTGCACAAAGCCATGAGCACCACACATCCTGAGGACTTTGGCTCCTCTGTCTCCTTTATTGAACTGTGTGCTCTTTGAACTAGAAACTGCAGCTTACTCCTCTTGATACCCTCCCCTTTCTTGGGACCCTGGCACAAAATCTAGCACATTTAAAGTAGCTCTGCAGCATAGCTTTTATCTCCCCAACCCACCCCCATTAAAGCAGTGACTAGATAGCAAAACCAAAAATCCACAATCAACAGATATAACAAAAATAAGTGACATAGTCCCGCCATTACTTCCAAAATACAGACAGCTGAGAGCAAACCACTGATAGCTTTACAACCTGAGTTCTATGGGCTTCTGCAAAGGGAGAAGAAGCAAGAAGGAGTGAAAACAGAAAAACTCTGAAACAGCCAACAGATAGTCAGGGCAGAGGGAGGGGTGAGCACTGTGAAAACAACAGCTGACACTTGGAGAGCTCCGGCCATCTCTAAGCAGGTCAGTGCAAAGGGACCACGGTCCCAAACTCTCCATACTGACCCACCAAAGCTCCCTTTCTGTGCAAGGTCGGACTCCTAGGAATGGAATCAAAAGGGAGAAGGGAAGAGAATGTCCAGCTGCGAGTGGGGGAGGGGAACAGAGTCATTAACTCAGAACGTAAATCTCCTTACCTTTTAACACTGACTGAAGACAGTGGAAGAGGGCACTCTGTGGAGTTTGAAGAGCTATCTGAACATCTGAATCAAGCTTCCTTCTAAAAATTCAGGAAAACAATATTCTCATAGGAGAATTAGTATTATAATAGAAAACTACCAAGGTCAAATTCCACACAAAATGATTACACGAAAAAGAGATGCCTGTTTATTACAAAGAAGATAATAGCCCTGCAATGGACAAATCTGTTTTGAATCAAGTGATGCAAGTTAACATCACTAATCGTCAGTTCAGTTCAGTCGCTCAATCATATCCGACTTTTTGCGACCTCATGAATCGCAGCACACCAGGCCTCCCTGTCCATCACCAACTCCCGGAGTTTACCCAAACTCATGTCCATCGAGTCGGTGATGCCATCCAGCCATCTCATCCTCTGTCGTCACCTTCTCCTCCTGCCCCCAATCCTTCCCAGCATCAGGGTCTTTTCCAGTGAGTCACCTCTTCCCATGAGATGACCAAAGTATTGGAGTTTCAGCTTCAACATAGTTCTTCCAATGAACACCCAGGGCTGATCTCCTTTAGGATGGACTGGTTGGATCTCCTTGCAGTCCAAGGGACTCTCAAGAGTCTTCTCCAACACCACAGTTCAAAAGCATCAATTCTTTGGTGCTCAGCTTCAAGATGTATCAATAGCACACATTCCCTGGTATGATGCACTAAAAAGGACACAACGTCACTTCTCTGATAATTCTTACCAAAAATGCATAATCTCAGTTTAAATTGAGAGAATATCAGGCTAACCCAGATTGAGGGAAACTGCAAAATAGCTATCTCTTCAAAACTGTCAAAGTCATGAAAAACATGCAAGAGAGATGGAGGAGACAAGGGAGAGAAGACAACCAAATGCAATATGGGATCATGAATTGGATCTTGGACCAGCAAATGGTATTAGAGAGAATGCTAGCAGAATTTAAGTAAGGTCTATATTATTGGTTAATACCACACTAGTGTGAATTTCTTGGTTTCTGTAGTAATACTATAGTTTGTAAGATGAATGAGGGGTATAACTCAGAGGAAGCTGAGTGAGGGGTATAACTGGAACTCTCTGTACTATTGTTGTAACTTTTATACAAGTTGAAAATTGTTTCCCCAAAAATGTTTTAAAAACTGTATGTTATACCAGTGGGAAGAAGCAAAGGACAACACAAGGGTAGGGGATTAAGAGATACAAACTACTACATTTAAAGTAAGCTACAAGGATAAATTGTACAACACAGGGAATATATTTCATAATAATATAAATGGCATATAACCTTTAAAACTATGAACCACTATACTGTACACCTGTAACATATAATATTGTACATCAACTATTGTTCAATTAAAAAAATTGCATGTAACTTATAAGGAAAATGAAATGCAATTATCACAGACTTTTTCAACAACAATGCTTAATTGCAGGAAGAGATGGAGTAACATTTAAGACACTGAAGGAAAGCAAATGTGCAACAAGGATTTTATATCCTTAGTAAAACTGACCTTAAAGTATAAAGAACACATTCATATGCAAGAACTCAGGAAATATAGATCCCATGAGCCCTTTTTAAGAAATGTACTCAAGAATAAGCTTCAGACAACCAAAGTAATTATGGAGACATCAGCATAAGGACTTTTGGTAAGTGTTAAATATATAGTTCTCATAGAACTGAGATTCAGTTCAGTTCAGTTTAGTCGCTCAGTTGTGTCTGACTCTCTGCAATCCCATGGACTGCAGCACGCCAGGCCTCCCTGTCCATCACCAACTCCTGGAGTTTACTCAAACTCATGTCCATTGAGTTGGTGATGCCATCCAACCATCTCATCCTCTGTCGTCCCCTTTTCCTCCTGCCTTCAGTCTTTCTCAGCATCAGGGTCTTTTCAAATGAGTCAGTTCTTCACATCAGGTGGCCAAAGCATTGGAGTTTCAGCTTCAGCATCTTCCAATGAACACCCAGGGCTGATCTCCTTTAGGATGGACTGGTTGGATCTCCTTGCAGTCCAAGGGACTCTCAAGAGTCTTCTCCAACACCACAGCTCAAAAGCATCAATTCTTTGGCTCTCAGCCTTCTTTATAGTCCAACTCTCATATCCATACATGAGTACTAGAAAAACCATAGCTTTGACTAGACAGACCTTTGTTGGCAAAGTAATGTCTCTGCTTTTTAATATGCTGTCTAGGTTGGTCATAACTTTTCTTCCAAAGAACTAAGATTAATCTGGATTAAAAGGATGAAATGCTAGCATAAAGAGATATATGATATTTCAGTATACATCATATATATCTATATAAAATCATAAAACTGGGGAAAGAATGGAGATAGCATATGCCCACCATTTTTTTGGTAACTATTTTTAGTAATCATAATTAGTCATGGTAGTATTAGACTATATTGTTCTAAGTCAAGATAAAGCAAATAAGTGCTTATGGGATATTGTGATTCTGATTCTATCATCCCTTGTGTCCTTGAAAATCAAGATTCTCAGTGTGAAAGAAAGTAGATACAGATGAAATAGAAAGGAGTTATGTAAAAATTTTGTAGTCTTGAATCTGAATTGGAAACTTCAGTATGTATGTATGTATGTGTATATATACTCTCTATGCACTGAAAAGGCCTAGAAATAATGACAAACTTAATAATATGAGGCTTTTAAAACTGTTTTACATTAAAAGGAATAAATGTTTCTTGGAGAAGTGGCTGATTGCAGATTTGGAACAGGAATTAAAGTATCGTCTTCTGAATTGTCCATTACCTTTGTTGCTGCTATTGTTTAGTCACTAAGTAGCGTCTGACTCTTTGAGACCCCGTGGACTATAGCACACCAGGCTCCTCTCTCCATGGGTTTTCCCAGGCAAGAATACTAGAATGGGTTGCCATTTCCTTCTCCAGGGAATCTTCCTGACCCAGGGATCAAACCTGTGTCTCCTGCACTGCAAGCAGATTCTTTACCACTGAGTCACCCAGAACCTGGGAAAATAAAAAAATAAAATAAAAACCCAAGAATTTGTCCTTCTCACCTATAAAAACTACCCCACAGGGTAAATAATACATGAGGTGAATGTCTTCCTACAAACTTAATCCAATTAGTATACAAAAACAGCTATTTTTCGAGCTATTTCAAATCCTAAAAGATGATGCTGTGAAAGTGCTGCACTCAATATGCCAGCAAATTTGAAAAACTCAGCAGTGGCCCCAGGACTGAAAAAGGTCAGTTTTCATTCCAATACCAAAGAAAGGCAGTGCCAAAGAATGCTCAAACTACCGCAGAATTGAACTCATCTCACATGCTAGCAAAGTCATGCTCAAAATTCTCCAAGCCAGGCTTCAACAGTAAGGTGAACCTTGAACTTCCAGATGTTCAAGCTGGATTTAGAAAAGGCAGGGAACCAGAGATCCAATTGCCAACATCTGTTGGATCATCAAAAAAGCAAGAGAGTTCCAGAAGAACATCTACTTCTGCTATGCCAAAGCCTTTGACTGTGTAGATTACAACAAACTGTGGAAAATTCTTCAAGAGATGGGAGTACCAGACCACCTTACCTTCCTCCTGAGAAATCTGTATGCAGGTCACGAAGCAAAGTTAGAACTGGACATGGAACAACAGACTGGTTTCAAGTTGGGAAAGGAGTACATCAAGGCTATATATTGTCACCTTGCTTATTTAACTTATATGCAGAGTACATCATGCGAAATGCTGGGCTGGATGAAGCACAAGCTGGAATCAAGATTACTGGGAGAAATATCAATAAATTCAGATATGCAGATGACACCACCCTTATGGCAGAAAGTGAAGAACTAAGTAGCCTCTCGATGAAAGTGAAAGAGGAGAGTAAAAAAGCTGGCTTAAAACGCAACAATCAAAAAACAAAGATCGTGGCCTCCAGTCCCATCACTTCATGGCAAATAGATGAGGAAACAATGGAAATAATGACAGACTTCATTTTCTTGGGCTACAAAATCACTGCAGATGGTGACTGCAGCTATGAAATTAAAAGACACTTGCTCCTTGGAAGAAAAACCATGACCAACGTAGACAGCATATTAAAAAGCAGAGACATTACTTTGTCAACAAAGGTCCATCTAGTCAAAGCTATGGTTTTTCCAGTAGTGTGAGATGTTGGACTATAAAGAAAGCTGAGCACTGAAGAATTGATGCTTTTGAGCTGTGGTGTTGGAGAAGACTCTTGAGAGTCCCTTGGACTGCAAGGAGATCCAACCAGTCCATCCTAAAGGAAATCAGTCCTGAATATTCATTGGAAGGACTGACGTTGAAGCTGAAACTCCAATACTTTGGCCACCTGATGTGAAGGGCTGACTCATTTGAAAAGACCCTGATGCTGGGAAAGATTGAAGGTAGGAGAAGAAGGGGACGACAGAGGATGAGATGTTTGGATAGCATCACCAACTCGATTGACATGAGTTTGTGTGAGCTCTGGGAGTTGGTGATGGACAAGGAAGCCTGGCATGCTACAGTCCATGAGGTTGCAATGAGTTGGACACAGCTGAGTGACTGAATTGAATAAGAGAACACAATGTCACATATAACTTTACCAAAGAGATTAAACTTGGGTCTGATTCAAGTCTCTGGATCCCACTGCCAACTGGCAGAAAACAGAGGACAGGGAAACAAGCTGAACTGCACAGTGAGGACAAGATTAGTAAAATCCAGACTTTGTGAAACTGTGGGTTGAATGACCCAAGTTCTTTAAAAGATAAATTATAAGGGAAAGAAAGGAGTTGAGGGAGAATCTGTGGATTAAAAGACACCTAAAGGACACATCAAGTTTTACAAAGTGAGCAAGATTACATGGTACTATCTAGGAGCACACACGAGTCATCACAAAATCTTGAGCAAACACAAGAGATCACTCTCAAAATCAGAATAGAGAAATGGGCGAGCTGTCTCAGGATGATATCTGAAGGGGCTTCTAGAGTGGCGGCAAAAGTTCTTTTTTTTGACCTGGACAGTGGTTTAAAAAGTGTTCTGTACTTTCTGTTCTGTGCCTGTGTGGCTTTCTTTTAATTGTTAAAAAATAAACCAGCTGGCGTGCTGAAGTCCTTGGGGTTGAAAAGAGTCAGACATGACTGAGCGACTGAACTGAACTGAAAACATTCAAAATGTTCATTTCAGTGAATGCATGTAAGAATGCTTGCATGAATGGACAAACGAAAAGCCTAACAAGTCATGAGGCCCTAAGAATAGCTTTCTTTTCTTTGAGCTTTGGTTCCCGGATTTGTGAAATGAATTGCTTAAACAATAAACTTGAGACCCTTCCAATTCTGTCACTCCAATAACTTATGCTTCTAATAGCAAACATCTGTTGATTATTTTGTTGTTGTTTGCTAAGTCATGTCCACCCCTTTGCGACCCCATGGACTATAGCACGCCAGGCCTCCCTGTCCCTCACTATTTCCTGGAGTTTGCCCAAGTTCAAACTGAAAAAAAAAAAATCAAACTGAAAGAAAAACTAGAGATTTCAACAACGTTCACAAAGGATGGTGGCTGTCTTCTTTTAAGTTATGGTTGTTATTATTTTGCCTAAAGAAAGGTGAGCTAATATTTTGGAAAGCTTCATCAATGGACGAACTTCATCTGGGTCTCTGCTTTATGTCTTTTACTCCATGAAAATGTCTTTTCAAAGCAGTGTTATCTGCCCACGGAGAATTTAAACAGGAGTCATCATTTTCTTCCAGTTTCTTGAGCTTCTCCTGTCTTCTGTGATATTAGAGCATCAGCTGTTTCTGCTCCTCGCTGCTAATGATGGGCTCTCGTGCTGGAGCTCCCTGGCCCTCTTGCTGAATCTTGACGATGATTTTGACCACTGAATCAGTGATACTATCCAACCATCTCATCCTCTTCTGTCGTCTTCTCCTTTTGCCTTCATTCTTTCCCAGCATCAGGGTCTTTTCAAATGAGTTGGCTCTTTACATCAAGTGGCCAAAGTATTGGAACTTCAGCTTCAGCATCAGTCCTTCCAATGAATATTCAGGGTTGATTTCCTTTAGTATTGACTGGTTTGATCTCCTTGCTGTACAAGGGACTCTCAAGAGTCTTCTCCAGCGCCACAGTTCAAAAGCATCAGTTCTTCAGCACTCAGCCTTCTTTATGGTCCAACTCTCACATCCATACATGACTACTGGACAAACCATAGATTTGACTGTATGGAGCTTTGTCAGCAAAATTATGTCTTTGCTTTTTAATACACTATCTAAGTTTGTCATAGCTTTCCTTCCAAGAAGCAAGCATCTTCTAATTTCATGGCTGCAGTCACCATCCACAGTGATTTTGAAGCCCAAGAAGAGAAAATGTGTCACTGCCTACTTTTCCCCCTTCTTACACTTCCCTATGAAGTGATGGGACTGGGTATCATGATCTCAGTTTTTTGAATGGTGAGTTTTAAAGCCAGCTTTTTCACTCTCCTCTTTCACCTTCATCAAGAGGCTCTTTAGTTCCTCTTTGTTTTCTGCCACTAGAGTGGTATCATCTGCATATCTGAGGTTGTTGATTTCTTCCAGCAATCTTGATTCCAGCTTGTAGTTCATCCGGCCTGGCATTTTGCTTGATGTACTCTGCATGTAATTTAAATAAGCAGGGTGACATTATGCAGCCTTGACATACTCCTTTCCCAATTTGGGACCTGTCCGTTGTTCCATATAAAGTTCTAACTGTTGCTTCTTGACCTGGTAAGATGGTCTGGTATTCTCATCTCTTTAGGAATTTTCCACAGTTTGTTATGATCCACGCAGTCAAAGGCTTTTTGCATAGTCAATGAAACAGTAGTAGATGTTTTTCTGGAATTCCCTTGGTTTCTCTTATGATTCAATGAATGTTGACAATTTGATCTCTGGTTTCTCTGCCTTTTCTAAATCCAACTTGTACACCTGGAAGTTCTCAGTTCACGTACTGCTGAAGCCTAGCTTGAAGGATTTTGAGCATAACCTTACTAGAATGGGAAGTGAGTGCAATTAACATTCTTTAGCACTGCCCTTCTTTGGAATTTGGATGAACAACTGACCTCTTCCAGTCCTGTGGCCACTGATGGATTTTCCAAATTTGTGGACATATTGAGTGCAGCACTTTAACAGCATCATCTTTTAGGATTTGAAATAGCTTAGCTGGAATTCCATCATCTCCACTAATTTTGTTGGTAGTGTTGATTAATTACTTACCAAGTGCTAACTGTTTTGTATATGTTGTCGTTGAATCTTCATAAGAGTCAGGCTTAGAGAGTATGCAACTTGCCCAAAGGTAATTGGCTTGAATTCAGGGCTAGCAGATCTCAAAACTTACCTTGCTATGCTAAGATGCTATGCTGAGATACTGTGATAGCAGTAGTTGCTTTTGTAATAGGATATCCTTCCTTGATGTCAAATTAAAGGTGAAATGGTTAAGAGGTCAGGTTCTACAGACTGATCTTGTGAGTTCAAATCCCATCTCCAACACTTAGCAATTGCATGACTTTGGGCAAATAATTTATCCTTGCTGTGCCTCAGTTTCTTTATCTGTAAAATGGAGATAATCATGGTATCTATCTCAGAGGGATGTTGTGACAATTATATAAGTGCCTAGCATAATGCCTGGCACATAGTAAGCATTAATTGTTTACTATTTTCATCAAATAATCCATTCTTATTAACTGAGCTCATATGTAATAACTGTTAAATGTCAGATTAGACAAGGGCTAAACTTTTCACTTTTAAAAATATGTAATAATGTTATTCTTTACCAAGATTCACAGATACAAAGTTTTGAAGTGCTAAGTTTTGCATTAGAAGAGTGACTTTAATAACAACAAGACACTACTTTTGGCTCCACTAGCTAATTTCTCTAAGGAAAAAAATATTCAACTAAATACATAAATTGTCCTTTTGCCCTTCTGTTTTTTGAACCTTGTATTTGGTAATGCCACTTGAATAGTAAATATTGGCATGATTTACTTAGCCTTTGATCCGTTTTTCCCAGCAGCTAGATAAGACTCCAGATTGCTTTAAGAGTTTTTCAAAATTTTTAAATTTAAAAAATTTTATTGATGTATAGTTGATTTACAATGTTGCATGAATTTCTTCTGCACAGCAAAGTGACTCAGTTATACATGTATACAGTGTATAACTGAGTCACTTTGCTGTGTATGTGTGTGTGTGTGTGTGTGTGTGTGTGTGTGTGTATATATATATATATATATATATATATGTATATATATTCTGTTTTATAACCTTTCCATTATGGTTTGTCACAGGAAATTGAATATAGTTCCCTGAGCTATACAGTAGTACCTTGTTGTTTATTCATCCTCTATAATAGTTTCCATCTGCTAATTCCAAACTCCTAGTTCCAAACTCCCAATCTTCCCCTCTTCCTTCCTGTTCCCCTTGGCAACCACAAGTCTGTTCTCTGTATTGGTGAGTCATTTTTTGTTCCACACATATGTTAATTTGTATCATGTTTTAGATTCCACATATAAGTGATATCATATGGTATTTGTCTTTCTCTTATGATTTACTTCACCTAGTATGATAATCTCTAGGCCCATTCATGTTGTTGCAAATGGAATTATTTCATTCTTTTTGATAGCTGAGTAATATTTTATTGTGTGTGTATATATCTGTGTGTGTGTATGTGTGTGTATTCTATTGTGTATATATTTATGTGTGTGTATGTATATATATATATATATATATATATACATACACACACACACATATGTGTGTGTGCTTCCCTGGTGGCTCAGATGATAAAGAATCTGCCTGCAATGCAGGAAACCCAGGTTCGATCCCTGGGTTGGGAAAATCTCCTGGAGAAGGGAATGGCTACCCACTCCAGTATTCTTGCTGGAGAATTCCATGGACAGAGAAGCCTGGAAGGCTACAGTGCATGGGATCACAAAGAGTTGGACACGACTGAGCGACTAACACTTTCATATGTATGTGTGTGTGTATGTGTGTATGTATGCGTTCATGTTAAGTTGCTTCAGTCGTTTCCAACTCTTTGCCACCCACTTGATGACAGCCCACTAGGTTCTTCTGTCCATGGGATTCTCCAGGCAAGAATACTGGAGTGGGTTGCTGTGCCCCTCCTCATATATATGTGTATGTATATATATACAAACACACCACATTGAAAAAGGAATCTACTGACCACTAATAAGTAAAAACAAATTAAACCTGTTTCCTAATTAAAAGAAATACAATGCATTTAATTAGGAACACACAAAAATTGTCCAAAGAATAATCGAGAACCTAATTTTATTATCTTCTGCTTTATACTGAATATAAAAGCCCTATCTCCTTGCTGCTGCCACTGCTGTCAATGGAGACACTTCTTGGGGACTCTGCTTCTCTGAACTAGAGTAGAATTGTCCTTTCCAAGTGATTACAACTCTTTTGACAAATTTTAGACTGTCAAACCTTTGAATGACCTGAGAGTTCACTGCTGTTTTACATGAGGGAAGCCAGAGGTTGGCCCCTGCTTTAATCCAATTCTATATAAACTATAATTGGGAGAAATTCCTCTATAATAACTAACATTTGAATGTCACCCTTTACAAGTTTCTGGCGCTGCTTCAGATTTGTTTTTTAATGTTTATATCACATTGATGATCTAATCAGCATCTTGTCAGGAGTTCATTTTACTTATCTCTGTATTCCTTTTGCCCTGCATAAAGCCAGGCTCTTAGGCCTATAAATGCTGAATGAATAAATGAATGAGCAAATGAATGAATGACATCTATAAGCAAATTTGAGAGTCTAATGGGAAAAGAAGAACTGAAAAGTATTGTGGGCACTCACTTTTCATTGTTTCTCGTTGCTTTGTGGTCCTGTTTTTTACATAAGTTCTACTTAATCTTCAAGGTGCAGGGAACTTCTGAGTTTCTCAAGAAGACAAATTACTAGACTAAAAAGGACACTTTGATGGAAATCCATCAAATACTCATTCAGCAGTGAGAGCTGTAGGTGAGGATATACTAGAGATCAACTTGAAAAATAGAAGATAATCTATCTTCTGATACAAGGAAACACCTGGGAGGAGTAGGTAGCAGCCCTTTTTCTAAGGTTACCCTGCAGAGGCCCTGGACTGGTTAACTCCTGGCTACCATAGCAAAGCTTTCTTCTGCAATGCATCAGACACTAGGTGCCTCCCTTCTTCCCCATGCTGCTGTATATTTAGAGTCATAAAGAGGAAATATGAACATTTAAAAATTTTTTATTCTTTATCTGGGCCTTGAACATTTGCTTGGGAACCTATATCAATTTCTTCCCAACATATCACATCTTAATCGTTTGGACCAATATAGGCCTCTTTAAAAATAAGTAAATGGAAAGCAATCAAAATAAAATTGTCATACAAAAAGATTTTGCTTTAAAAAAAAGATAAAAAGCATTTTATGTAATGGGAGCAAATGTTTCTTATGAAAAATTTTACTCCTTATATTTAAAAAGATAATTCTGAATAATTTCTAATTAATGGTTTCAAGATGATGAAAGAACGAAGACAAAATTATCTGAGAATTTTTTAAAAAGTGTGGATATGAAAACTCAAAAACTGTAATGGAAGACTTGTAGGTAAGGATGGTAGATTGAAGCAAGATAACTGATTTTTTTTCACCTCCCTGTTCTTGGAAATTAACTAAAAATAGGGAAGAGAGGGTCAGAGATTCATAAACAGTAACCAGTCAAGGAAAGTGGGACAACTGTCAAAAAAGGTAATGAGCAAAACATGGAGATTTGAGTCTGAGGCAGTCCAGAATGGCCCCTAAACCTTCCCTCGCCTCTCAGAGGCCTAGTGAAGGGAGAAGGAGAGTGAACCCAATCCTGAGAATCCTCACAAATACTCTCCAATTTGTAAGAGGTATACTGTAGCAACAAGTCAGTAGCCTTTGAAAAAGCTAAGCAGAAGCCCTGGAAGCGGATGTTCCATTCATGTCACCATGGAGCCTAGCAGAGGTTGGAAGGGCCGAAGGACTTGCCACCTTCTAGGACCTGTTGCTAAGTTGAAGGACTCAGCTAGTATCCACAGAAGCAGTGCTCACCTGCGGCCATGAGGATGGTCCTGATAGAGGATGTATGTACTCACTTCCCACAGCTACTATTACCAGTTACTCACAAGCTTAGTGGCTTAAAACAACCCAAAGCTATTATATTATAGTTCTAGAGATCAGAAGTTGAACATGTGTCTTCTTGAGTTAAAATCAAGGTGTCTTCAGAACTGTGTTCTGTTCAAATATAAACTGAGGCATATTAAAATTTTAAGAATTTATTTGAGTAAAAAATTGATTCAGATGGGCAGTATCAAAACAGAAGTGGTTAGAAGCACTCCAGTGAAGGCAGCTGGGGTGAAACCTGTATAGAGAAGAGGCAGAAGCAGAAAAAGGAAATTATTTGATTGGTTTTAGCTTAAGACCTAGTTGACTATTTGTGTTTCGGTGTCTAGGTTTCTATTTCACAATCTTGAGGCATTTACAGGCTTAGATTTTGGTTTACTTGGGTAGGCTGCCATGGCCTGAGACACCTCAGTCTAATGGCCTCCTTGTTTAATGAATTTAACAGTTTCTTCTGGAGTCTCCAGAGGGCGCTCTGTTTACTGCATCTTTTCCTGTGTCTAAAGGCCACCTGCAGTCCTTGGCTTCTGGGCCCTTCATTTTCAGAGCACACCACCACCACTTCTCATGTTTTCTTGAATGACTGTTCGCTTGAGGACCATCCTGGCATCTCCCCCTTTCCTTACACACGTCTTACTGCGTGAGAAGAGACATCTTACTGGTGAGTCTGGGAGAAATAGCTGCATGGTGAATCCCCTTCTGGAGTCTCTTTCAGATCTGACTAAATGTGAGGTGCAGTCCCTGTGTCCATTTTCACATGGAAACTCATGAATGGACTCTGTTCCAGCCAAGAGGAATCCTATAGTTTGGGACTTTTCAATTCGAGGGAGACATATCAAGATACCTTTGTGGCTGCAAATTCAAGCCACATTCCCCAATTTATCAAAAAAGTAGATTTTAAAAAATCTGCAGAGAAAACTCCTGTGTCTTATTTTTCAACTGGTTCTGAACTTGGCCTCCTAAAATCCCTAGTTTCCAGCTTAGCTAGAAATCTTAAATAGACAAGGACTGACACTATAGAGTCTAAAATATTATGCAGTAGTTGAGGCTTTTGGGGTATCCACGTGAGGCACTTTAGGACTTCATGCTTGAGGGTGCATGGGTTTTCACCTTTGACAGTCTGAAAGAATTTATAAGTTGGCAAGTTTTTACAGCTATGTGGCTGTTTATGACTGGAGAAGCCCAACGCAGCCTTCAAAAGTATATTTAGTATATGGTCCTTTAAGGTGGACTTGGATGTGATCTAGGTCAGTGTAACTTTGGCCTAAACAGATTCAGTTTAGCTTCGGCCTGGCTGAAATAAGGATTAAATTATTGGGAAACAGGTCTTATAGTTCCGTGGAAATTTTACCTCAAAATAGGTAGAGCTTCAAAATATGAGTGTTTAGGCTTTAAAGAGCAATTTTAATTGTCTTTAGTTGATTTATTGGTGAGGTTAGTAACCATGATTTTAAACTAGAAAGATAGCAAGATCAGTTCTATGTGGCCTATGGAGCACTCATATATTAGTTCCTTGCCAGGCCTAGTTAAGAGGAACCAGAGAATCCCCTTCATGTTTGACGTGGTCCTAGGACCAAGAGAGGTAGAGGTCAATGGCCTAGACTCCTGGAATCACACCGTTTGTAAGCTCAAGTGATCTTAAGTTGGCTTTGTTTTGTTATCTGTGTTAATTATGACTGTGGTTTGACATCTGGCTTATACCTCAAGATGGTGGATGATTTTGTTCCTGTGTGTGTGCTCAGATGGTCAGTCGTGTCTATCTCTTTGCAACCTCATAGGCTGTAGACCGCCAGGCTCTTCTGTCCATGATATACTCCAGCAAGAATACTGGAGTGGGATGCCATTTCCTCCTCCAGAGGATTTCCCAACTCAGGGATCAAACTCGTGTCTCTTACCTCTCTTGCATCGACAGATGGATTCTTTACCACTAGCACCATGTGGGCAGCCCAATTTTATTCATGAACTAATCAAAAGGAATAGAAGCTTTTCTTATACAGAGGTTATGGCATCGTTCTTGGGTTGAGGAAGAGAAATATTTCAGTGAAATTATTGCAAACCTAAAGACTAAGAAATAAATAGAAAAAGCCTGTATCTATAATACCATCTTTGGGAACAAAGTTGCTTAGAAAATAAAGAAGGTATTGTTTGAAAAGACTAGATGTGGATCCGGAGA
Source organism: Okapia johnstoni (assembly GCA_024291935.2). Lineage (NCBI taxonomy): Eukaryota > Metazoa > Chordata > Mammalia > Artiodactyla > Giraffidae > Okapia > Okapia johnstoni. Next base: position 46,797,102 of record CM044307.1, on the reverse strand, counting down.
AGGAAATGGCAACCCACTCCAGTGTTCTTGCCTAGAGAATCCCAGGGACAGAGGAGCCTGGTGGACTGCTGTCCATGGGGTTGCACAGAGTCAGACATGACTGAGGCGACCTAGCATGCATGCATGCATTGGAGAAGGAAATGGCAACCCACTCCAGTGTTCTTGCCTAGAGAATCCCAGGGACAGAGGAGCCTGGTGGACTGCCGTCTATGGGGTCGCACAGAGTCAGACACGACTGAAGCGACTTAGCAGCAGCAGCAACAGCAGATGTGGATCCAGGCTTTAGGTCCCTGTCAATATACAATTTGGATGTTTTCTTAGTAAAAGAATACAAAGTTTATATACAAAACTAATGACTGAAAACTTTTAACTTTAAGTGGATTCAACTTATCAGTCTTTGCCTTTACATTTTTTAATGTCTTTTTTGAGAAATCCTTACCAAATCCTAAGGTCATAAAGATAGTCTTTATGTAATCTTAGGGATGACTAATTCTACTTCTTGCATTTGATTTTTAATCAGTAGGTATTTATTTTTCTTTCTGGTACAGGGTAGGAATCTGATTTCATTTTTCCTTACTTGGCAGTCATTCTAGTCCCATTTGTTTAAAAAATCTCTCTTTTTCCTCTTCGCTCTGCAGTGCCCCCCAGTCAGTCCTCGCACAGATCTGCTTCCAGACTTTAGAGGTCTATTCATTCTAGAGTTCTATTTCTTCATGCCCAAACAAATACCACACTAACTGAATTACTATAGGTTTGGAATAAATCTTGTTATGTGGTAGAGCAAGTCCTCCTATCTCATTCATCTTTAAGACTATCTGATATTTCCTTATGATTCAATGGAGAAAGAACACAATACATCAGGCAAGATTCTGAGACTGAGAGCAGAAAGTAAGCTCAGGTGAAGAGTCAAACCCCAGCCCCCAAAGATGCCTTTCTTCAGAAATAATTAATGTCAATAAGAAAATTTTTAAAAATAAATGTTGAGGCGGAGTAGGGGGAAGTTGTGAGAGTTCATGTCCTATGGTTTCACACTTCATGACCAAACTTCCTCTCCACCAACTTACTTCTTCTCCCATCATTTCAGGGAAGAAATTTCCTTTTCAAAGGTCATCAGTGAACTTATAAAATCCTATAGCCCTTTTTTGGTAATCTTCCTTCTTGCGTGTGTGTGTGGGCTAAGGTGCTTCAGTCATATCTGACTCTTTGTGACCCTATGGACTATAGCCTGCCAGGCTCCTCTGTCATGGGGATTCTCCAGGCAAGAATAGTGGAGTGGGTTGTCATGCCCTTCTTCAGGGGATCTTCCCAACCCAGGGATCAAACCCATGTCTCTTATGTCTTCTGCATTGGCAGACTGATTCTTTACGACTAGCGCTACCTGGGAAGCCCCCATCCTTCTTGATCTTCCTGCAAAAACTGATACTACAGACCACTCCTTTCACCATGTTTTTCTTAAACAGATAGATTGAGATATAACTCACATATACAATTCATCCAAAGTGTTTAAACCAATGGCTTTTAATACATTCACAGAGTTGTGCACTGATCATCACAATTCATTTTATTTTTAAACAATAGTTAATTTTTTACTGTACTGGGTCTTTGTTGCTGCATGGGCTTTTCTCCACTTGCGGTGAGCAGGGGCTACTCTCTAGTCACAGTGCAAGGGCTTCTCATTGTGGTGGCTTCTCTTGTTGTGGAGCACTGGTCCTAAGGCATGTGGACTGAGTAGTTGCAGCATGTGGGTTCAATAGTTGCAGCTCCCAAGCTCTAGAGCACAGGCTCAATAGTTGTGACACACAGGCTTAATTGCTTCACTGCATATGGAATCTTCCCAGACCAGGGATCAAACTTGTGTCTCCTCCATTGGCAAGCAGATTCTTTACCACTGAGCCACCAGGGAAGTCCCCACAGTTCATTTTAGAACATGTCATTACCCCAAAAAGAAACCCACTGTCCTTAGTTGTCATCCCATAATTCCCCCACCTGCCCCTCTGCCATAGGCAACCACTAATCTGCTTTCTGTCTCTATGGATTTGTCTATTTGGGATATTTTATATAAATAGAATCTTATATGTAGTCCTTTGTGACTGGCTTACCTAACTTAGCATATGTTTTCAAGGTTCATCCATATTATAATGTGTTTCAGAACTTCATTACTTTGTATGGTTAAATAATATTCCATTGTATGGATTTACCACACCTGTTTATCCATTCATTAGTTAATGCACATTTGAGTTGTTTCTACTTTACAAGATATTGTGAATGATGTTGCTTTCCTTTTTAAAACTCTCCTTCTTTTGGCTTTGATATCACTGTATGTCGTTATAATAGTTTTCTGTTACCTTTTGAATTAAAAAGGTAAGAAGTAAAGATGGAAGGAAATAGAGAAAGACAGAGAGAGAAAGGAAAGAAGGAAAGGAAAGGAGAAAGGAAGGGAGGGAGGGAAGGAGAAACGAAGGACCAGCTTGATGTTCAGTAATCTCAACGATATCAATTGCTTTTCTGTCTCTATCTCCTAAGGGCTTCCCTGGTAGCTCAGTGATAAAGAATCAACCTGCCAATGCAGGAGACATGACTTTGATCCCTGATCCAGGAAGATCCCCTGGGGAAGGAAATGGCATCCCACTATAGTATTCCTGCCTGGGAAACCCCATGGACAGAGGGGCCTGGCAGGCTACAGTTCATGAGGTCACAAAGGGTTGGACAAAACTTAGCAATTGAACAACAACAACAACACTCTATCACCTATCTCATCTCTTCATCTAGAGGCAAACTATGGCCAGTGATTTCAAGCCTGGATTTTTAGGTATTTTTTTGTTTATTCATTCCTGCCAAAGCCACCCTTCCCCATCTTTCAAGAAACATAAAACTTCTACCAATCAAGTTTCATCTCAAATGCCACCAAAAGCTTTTCCATAACTCTTCTAAACTTTTAGTGCTTTATTTTTGCCGCTATTATATCACATACTTTATGCTAAAATTATTTATGTATTTACTCTTTCCCCAACCAAACTTAGTCCTTGAGGACAGGTACTATATCTTATCTTCCCTATCAAAGTTAGTCTTTGAGGGCAGGTACAATGTCTTAGGGGCTTCCCAGGTGGTGCTAGTGGTAAAGAACCTGCCTCCCAATGAGGGTTTGATCATTAGGTTGGGAAGATCCCATGGAGGAGGAAATGGCAATCCCCTCCAGTATTCTCGCCTGGAGAATCCCATGGACAGAGGAACCTGGTGGGCTACAGTCCATAGAGTCACAAAGAGTGGGACACGACTGAAGTGACTTGACACACACTATGTCTTATCTTGGTATGTTTGTAGCACCTCCCAAACTTGACCTATTCAAAGTGGTGGTACAATAAATAGTTATTTGTGAAACTACTCGAGTGGAACCATGTGAACTGACTCAACATTTCAAAAGACTATCTAGATAGTTGAGGGAGAATTATTTGGAGATTCTGAGTTATCCCAAATCAAAATCTTCAGTTATCTTTAGTTTAAGGCATGAACACAGAGAAGATGATTGTTGTCTTCTGAATAATTCCTATCATATTCTATTTGAGACAATGGCTCACTGTTTCAAATATACTTGACTCAATACTAATTCTAACTAAATATCTGTGTATTTGAAACAAATAGTGAGTGACTTAAAAAAATAGCTTAGTCACTAGAGTTAGGGGCATCATAGTTTCCAAAACAATACTAGATCATAGTGTTTAAACACACACACACCAAAAAACTCAAAACAACACACCCACATCCCACGGCAACATAAGTTAAGGGAGTTCTGTAGTCAACCAAATGGAACTACCACCCAGGTCATGATGTAACTGGGTTTGAGGCAAAGATTTCTGAGATGGGTTTTAAAATAGTTAAAAATACATCACTAGTCATCCTCAAAAGACTGTTAATTCTAGCACCACTTATGAGTGTTCTTATCTATAAAATTTGGACATGAATGTAGTCTAGTCTTAGGAAGCCAATTTACAACCAATTTACAGGAAATGTGGGAGATAGAGGAACAAGTTAAACAACACCATGAATCCAGAACAGCTGAATCCAGAGCATAAACCATTCCATGATACAAATAACATGTTTATTTGTTTTTAATAAATAGATGCCATAAAGTAAAACAACAACAACAAAGTGATTGGAGACTATTTTAAAATAAACTTAAGATACACAATAAGGGCAACATGTGGGTCTTGTTTGGATCCTTATTTCAACGAATTGACTGTAGATAAAAAATACCTTTAATAAAATCAAAAGCATTTGCATATCAACTGGGTTATAGATGATATTAAGGAATCATTCAATTTTGTTATGGATAATAATGTTATAGTGATAAGCCTGAGATGCATAATAAAGTATTACATGTTATATAACATAATGTGTAGGTTTTGCTTTAAAATATCCAAGAACAAAAAGTATTGAGAAAAAGGTAAAGTGAGTTTGACAGATTGTTGACACATGTTGAACAGTAGGTAATGGACATGTTAGGGTTTGTTAGAATTCTTCTTCTTGTGTGTATGTTTGAAAATTGCCATTATAAATTTTCTTGCTGCTGCTGCTGCTGCAAAGTCGCTTCAGTCGTGTCCGACTCTGTGCGACCCCATAGATGGCAGCCCACCAGGCTCCGCCATCCCTGGGACTCTCCAGGCAAGAACACTGGAGTGGGTTGCCATTTCCTTCTCCAATGCATGAAAGTGAAAAGTGAAAGTGAAGTCGCTTCGCGACCCCCCTGGCAGCCTACCAGGCTCCTCCGTCCATGGGATTTTCCAGGCAAGAATATTGGAGTGGGTTACCATTGCCTTCTCCAATAAATTTTCTTAAAAAGTTACAAATAGGACAGATTTGGATTTAAGCAAAATATGTCATGTACTTTCTATGGGTAAAGCCCTATGCTAGGCTTAACACTTCTATAAACTATACCTTACATAATTCTCAGTATACTCCTGATGCAAATGGAAACTTGTTTGCACATTCCGAGAGTGGAATTTCTGTTTCCTCCACTCCTGTGGAATTCCTGTAATCAAACCCCATTGGCCTTTAAAGCCAGATTCTCTGGGGGCTCTGACTCCTATTGCCAGACCCTCAGGCTGGGGAGCCTGATGTGAGGCTCAGGACTTGCACTCCTGTAGGAGAACTTCTGTGGTGTAATTATTTTCCATTTTGTGAGTTGCCCACCAGGCATGTACAGGATTTGATTTTATCATGATTGTGTCCCTCCTACTGTCTCATTATGGCTTCTTCTTTGCTTTGGGTGTAGGGTATTTTTTGGTAGGTTCCAGTGGGGTTTTTTGTTGTTGTTAATGGTTATTCAGCTGTTAGTTGTGATTTTGGTGTTTTCGTAAGAAGGGGTGAGTTCGTCTTTCTACTCTGCCATCTTGCTGACCAAACTCCTCCCTTTTCTTTCTATTCAGGTCCTCTGTTGATTGCCTGGAAAAGGCCATGTTATAGTGATTTTTGAGTTTTAACTTTATTTTCAAGTTTGTTAAAAATTTTTGCAGTTAATCCACAGAAAATGTTCTAATCAACATTGGCATTTTTCAGCAGATCCATTTTCTGGGTCCCACAGGGTTCTGTGTTGCAAATATTCTGTTTTTACATATTCTTATATTACATATAAGCATAGCAGTCCCTGGCTGATTGATGATTGGTTGCACAGGGGACCCTCAGGGGTGGTTTTATTTCTCATGTACCTTTGCCTAGAATTCAGCAAGCCAGTTGAAAGCCCAAGAGGGTTTTACAAGCTACCATTTTTCAGCTAAGTGTCTATATATGTCTCCTACTACATGGGACAATATCCTTGGGAAATTGTAGGGATTTATATAACTCTAGTGAGGAACCACAGCCTCTACCCAGTAGACATGTCAATATCAACTAAATAATCACATGAAGGGCTGAATGTGTCCCCCACAAATTAAAGTTTTAAAGCTAGCCCACCTCCCTCAGAATATAGCCAGTTTTTGGAGATAAGGCCTCTAAAGGAGATGATTAAGTTAAAACGGACAACTTGATCTTGAACTTCTGGCCTCCAGAATTGTTTGAAAAATAAATAAATTTCTGCTGTGTAAGCCCCCCAGTCTGTGATACTTTTCCATGGCATCTCTAGTAAAGACATCTCTAGCAAGACATCACTTAGTTTGTTAAGCTATCATAATGACCAAAGATAGAAAGAGATTTTTCAAGTACCAGACAATTGGAACTCTTAAATTTTGGCTCAAAAATGGGACAGTTAGGGAAAAACAAAAACAGCTACACACATATCCACACATTTTGTTGTTGTTGTTGTTCAGTCACTAAGCTGTGTCTGACTCTTTGTGACCCCATGGACTGCAGGATGCCAGGGTTCCCTGTCCTTTACTATCTTCTGGAGTTTGCTCAAATTCATGTCCATTGAGTTGGTGATGTTGTCTAACCATCTTATCCTCTGCCACCCCCTTCTCTTTTTGCCTTCGATCTTTCCCAGCATCAGGGTCTTTTCCAATGAGTCAGCTCTTCTCATCAGGTGGCCAAAGTATTGGAGCTTTAGCTTCAGCATAAGTCCTTCCAATGAATATTCTGGGTTGATTTCCTTTAGGATTGACTAGTTTGATCTTTTGCAGTCCAAAGGACTCTCAAGAGTCTTCTCCAGCATCACAATTCAAAAGCATTAATTCTTCGGTACTCAGCCTTCTTTTTGGTCCAACTCTCACATACTTACATGACTAATGGAAAAACCATCGCTTTGACTATACAGGCCTTTGTCGGCAAAATGATGTCTCTGCTTTTTAATACATTATATATACACAAAAATGTGTGTTGTTAAAATGTCATACAGATTTCATAATTATTTATTGATTGCCTTTAGGTTCCTGAAATTGTGGTAATAATAATAATGAAAAGTCTAATGTATGCTAAAGTTGCTTCAGTTGTGTCTGACCCTTTGTGAACCTATGGACTATAGCCTGCCAGGTTCCTCTGTCCATGGAATTCTTTTTTTTTTTTTTTTTTGAGTTGCTTTTTTTTTTTAAGAAGTGAGTTTTTTTAAAAAGCAAAAACAAACTCATAAAAGTAAAACTACATATATTTGTTCAACTTGACAATTAAAATGAAAAGATGATCAGATGTGATTGTTTTAATCTACACTTATCCTAAGACCGAGTATGCACTGGTAGGTGACTTCCGGAATCCGGGGGACACAGAAGCACCAACTAACTAACTAACTGTCCACAGGCCTCACAGTCCAGGTGGGGAGCCCAACAGGGCGACAGTTACGTCCGAGACGCAGACCCGTCTGACCTGGAGGCGTGTCACTTGCGTGGGGTGACAAGCTCTGGTCTCCAACAGCTCTGTCCCTTTGGCCAACACCGCATGGGGATTCCACCACTGCCCCGCTGATTCTTAGCTGAGGCATCGCCTCCGAGTGTGAGTCTTCTGTCCATGGAATTCTACAGGCAGTAATACTGAAATGGGTTGCCATGCCCTCCTCCAGGGGATCTTCCCAACTCAGGGATCAAGTTCACTTCTCACTGTGTCTCCTGCATCGGCAGGAGATGTGGTTCTGTAATGCTTACCTAGTATTTAGAATGTTCCAGGCAATGTTTTAAGTATTTAATCTATATCAACCATTTAATCCTAACAACAAACTCACAAGATAGACACTGTTATTACCTCTATTTCAAAGGTGAAGGAACTAAGGCTCAGAGAGGTTGAATAATTGATTGAGATCACAGAACTCACAAGAGGCCAAGTTAGGATCTGAATCCAAATAGTTGTCCAGAATCTGAATTTTTAAGCTCCAGGACTCACTGCCAGACTGACAGTGTGATGGAGAGTGACTGAATTGCTGGGGCAGATGTTTACACAAGGCTAGTGAAAACTTCTACATATGAAAAGGCTTAGCAGCTCAGATCAGAGCATCCACGCACCCTTGTGTGTCTCATCTGTCAGTCTGTCACTGTGTGGGTAAAAACAAACTATATGGTTATAACCGACAAATGCAATTTGCCTTCAGTTATTGCTATGGTAAAGATGTGGTTTGAGCTCACCATACTTTCTGGTCCACAGTGAAAAGAGAAGATTCTGAGTTTAAGAGTCAAAATGCCTACCCTCAAGGTCCTGTTTTATCACTGTGAACTGTTTAACCTTGAGCCTATCAAAATACCAAGCTTCAAGGCCCTGCTTTATCACTGTGAGTTATTTAACCTTCTGTTTATCAACTGAGAAATTTTTTCCTAACTGTAAAAATAAAGGTAAAATACTGCTTTGGAGATTTATGTGATGATTGAGTAAGATAATGAATATGAAAAATCCTGATAGAAATTTCTCAATAAAGTAGTTCAGGAAAATCTGAGTCAAAAATCTTACCTAGGTGAATGAAAATGCATGACAGTGCCTGTAAGATGTTAGTGCCAACTACTAGATAAATCGAGAGATGAGCCTAATATTTAGTAGGAAGAATGAAGCCTAGATGAAGTGAAGGAAAAGATTTAATCCACTCTATTTTTGGCCTGCATTGCTTTCCTAGACTCTTCGACTTTTACATTATACCATAGATTCCAGTTAATGAATCTTGCTCTACAAAGTAAGTTAATATTATGCAGTTAATATTATATGATCAAACCATATATATTAATAAACATGGTGTTATTTTTTCAGTATTTACAATCATCTTTGGAGTCAAAATAGTACAAAACAGCATAAGTCATATAAACTTCATGATTATCATTATTTCACTCACCTATGTTAAAAAAGCCAGCATCCCCAACAGTTTAAGATCCTCTTTCCCTCAGACATGTCATCCCACATCCCCTACAAGACCTCAGATGTCAATGAGCTAGAGACAACAGAAGTTCTAGGTTATAAGACTGGCACTATGGCCTTCATCCTTGGAGAGAAGGCAAGGAGAATAGCCCAACTGAGAGGAGTGTACCACCAGCTAGTAGACATCAATAGGGAAGGATGAGGGCACCATGAAAGTGGACTCTAAAGGTTCAGGATCTGGATGTAAGGGAGCAGAGTAAACGTGTGGTCGGGGAGGGTGGGAAAGAACCAGCTCAAGAATTTTGCTGTTCTTACTGCATTTCACCTTTTGGATTCAGAAAAGTAGGAGTTCCTGAGCCAAACTAAAATTAAAAGTTTTCCTAAAAAATCACAAATATCTTCCAGCTTTATGGTTCCCACTGGCCTGGGTAACTAACATAGTTTTGTTTTCCCAGCCTCTTCCCCCACTATCCCACTTCCAAATTGACACCAGGGCTATCTTTCTAATTCAAAAGTCTTTTTTCTTTTTTGGAGGTTATAATCTATTCACATTTTATTTATTTTTTTAAATTAATTAATTGATTTATTTTTTTACTTGACAATATTGTATTGGTTTTGCCATACATTGACATGAATCCGCCATGGGCCACTTCCGTGATGAAAACACCTTCACTGGTTCCCTGGTGTTTTCAACAAAGAGTGCAACTCCTTGGTATGACTGAATCCATTATCTACTGCTGCGTAAACACAGAGAATAGACTTATGGACATGGGGAGAGGGGAGGAAAGGGTGAGATGTATGGAAAGAGTAACATGGAACTTACATTACCATATGTGAAATAGATAGCCAACAGGAATTTGCTGTATGTCTCAGGAAACTCAAACAGGGTCTCTGTATCAATCTAGATGGGTGGGATGGGGAGGGAGATGGGAGGGAGGTTCAAAAGGGAGGGGATATATGTATATCTATGGCTGATTCATGTTGATGTTTGACAGAAAACAACAAAATTCTGTAAAGCAATTACCCTTCAATTAAAAAATTAATTTAAAAAATTACTCCCAAGCCTAATGGCTTAAAACAATAATCACTTATTGTCTCCCATGGTTACTGTGGGTAGAAATCTGGGCAGAATATAGCAAGAGTGGATTGTTTCTGTTCTGTGGTGTCCAGGGCCCTGCAGAGAGACTCACTGGGTAAAATCATCTGAAGGCCTATTCATCCCACATCTGATGGCTGATGCTGGCTGGGGCCTGGCTGGGGCCAAGATACAGAACATCTACACCAACGCTCTCCTTTTGCCCTGGGCTTCCTCACGACATGCTGACTTCCAAAGACAAGGATCCAGAGAGAAGGAGAGAGGCAGGAGGAGAGGAAGAGGAGGAAGTGCACTGAGCAGAAGCCACCTGTCTTTTACAACCCAGACTTGGGAAACATGCAGCATCACTCCTGCCATGTCCTACTGGTCAGGGAGGTCACAGAGGAACCCAGGGTCACAGAGAGGGAACAGAGACCCACCTTGAGACGGAGGAAAGTGAGATCCTGTAGGATGAGATATGTAATTGTGAGGTCATCTTTGAAAAACACAGCCTGCTACATGACTTAAGTTGACCCTTCACCTCCACCAGCATCATTTCCTTCTACTCTTCACCACTCACTCTACACTTTCCATACTGATCTAGTTTAGTTTTTTCCTTTTACAATGACAAACTTTTCCACACCTCCGAACCCTTTTATATGCTACTCCTTATGCTTGGAATATCCTTCCTTTTCTCTGTTAACTCCCTAGTGAAAACCTTCTCATGCTTCAAATCCAAATTCAAGCCACATTGCTGCAAAGCCTTCTTGTCCCACCCAAAGAAGGTTAACTATTCTCTTGCCTAGGCTTCTATATATAGTATGCTCATCTCTGTCTTACAGTATTATCTGGTTGAATTTTTATCCTTAACAGACTACGAGCAACTCAAAGAAAAGGACTAAGGCTTGTTCTTTTCTTTTTGTTGTTCTTTGTTTTCCCCCTCACATTTCCCTATTGCCTCCTGAATACCAAATATTTAACACGGTGCATAACATTAAGTCCTCACTCATTAAATGTGACTTGAATGGCCGAATAAAACTTTAAGGCAAACTTTGGAAAATTATCATTTCAAGGGTAGGGTGTCTTCCTTGACCTTCTATTGCAAATATTCTTTTCCACTTCTATTATTGCCTGAAATACTTTTTTTTTTTTTACAGTAACAAAATAGTTTATTCATGAGGTCTTAGGAATTCCAATTCAGAAGACAGATTTGGGAAACCCCAAAGGAGTGTTTGGGGGAACAGAAACAATCAGGGGCTTATAAAGACAAAATGCCACAGGTTGTTAAAAGTTGCCTGGTGATGAAATACTGTACTTTTTAAGCCTTACATTTGTGAATGAGAGAGAGAGAGAGAGAGAGAAGAAGGAGAAGAAGGAGTAGGAGACAAGGGAGGAGGATAGAAGGAGGGAAGGAAGGGGAGGGAGGAGAGGGAGGAAGTAGAGGAGAAAGTAGAAAGAAAGCTGAGTAGAGAAAGCTGGTCAAGGCAAAACACTGCCTCAGTCAAAGCCATTTCTATGCTTCTAGGAAAGAAAAAGTTGAGAATAAAGACACACTGGGGGGATAAGGAGTGAGGACACCAACAAGGAAGGAAAGACAACAAAAAAGGGAAGACTGTGAATACCAGGAACAAATTCTGCCTTGCTCACAATTTTCCCTCTAGGCAAATCTTGCTTATCTTCAGCTGTTTCTGCAGGGCTAGATACTTGAGGCAAAAGTACCCCATGTTCTGCCCGGTTCCTTAGCAGGAACATAGCCCAGGATTTTTCACCCTCCTTTACCCTCCTACTGCCTCCTCCAGCCCTGCTGTTGTGCCCTCAGGGCTGGCAAGGGTAGGAGGGAGGCCCTCCCTGCATGGATCACTTACTTCCAGGAGCCCCAAAATGGCCTTTCTATCAGGCTCTGGCATCGATCCCTTGGTGAGAATGTCATGAGGTCTGCAGCCCCATTTACAGCTACCCTTCTTTCTACTCCTTCCATTCTGGCTCTGGCCCTCATTTTCTAGATTCTGCGACAAATGTGTCTCTTTGGGCTTGAGTTTCTTCATCAGATCCCCCAAACCACCTGAAAATGAGAATGCTCAGGTTATTAAGCACACAGACTCTGAACCCTTCATTGGGAAATGATCCAGCAGGCCTGGGAGGAACACAGAAATTTCTTACATTTACAAGTGATGAGGAGAGTTGAGGAAAGCCTGGACTAGAAAACCTCCAGTTCCCTTGCTGGGCTTGAATAAATGGACTTCATTAAAATTTTCTCTTCTCTAACACATGGTATTATGATTTACCCTCCAGAGTCACAGCTGTGATCATCCTGTAAGTAACAGAAAGCCACTATGGAGAAGAGTAGCACGATCATATTTGAGATGTTGAAAGGCCAGTCTATCGGTAGTGTAAAGAGTGGTACAAGAAGAGAAAGCCATTATGGACAAAATTTTTACTATAGTACAGAAATCCTCTTTTCTCATTAGTGTCTTGGAGCAATCCTGCTTCCCATATACTGCAGGAACTCATCTGGTATCACTTAACTGAAATTCATTGTCATCATTCACAGCTACAAATGCTATTCAAGAGACCAGGGCTGGGACTCCCCTGGTGGTCCAGTAGCGGCTAAGACTCCATGCTCCCAATGCAGGGGGCCCAGATTTGATTCCTTGTCAGGGAGCTAGATCCCACATGCTGCAACTAAGACCTGGTGCAGGCAAATTAATTAGTTAATAATAATTTAAAAAGAGCTGAGGAGCAAAGCAGTAGCATTGGAGGTGAAAGAAGGGGCAGTACAGGGGAATGAGAATAAGATAGAAGATGCAGAACTTGGTAAGAAAACGGTTAACACAGAGACCAGGCTGTGCCTTGTAAGATCTTAGTTAGTGGAACCTTCAGGCATCTCACAACCCTTTCTTTTTCATCATTTTGTGGTCTCCTCCAATGGCCCTAGGAATTTCTCTCACACCTGATAATCTTTTGATGCATGCATAGACCTTTTGGACCTTCTTCTGCTTTTTCTTGGCTATTTGCCATGTTTAATGGCAATAACTTACACATCACACTTCTCTAGGACTTGCTACCACCTAACACATATAATATTCCAGAGTAAAAAGGTGAGCAAGAGAGCTGATTTACCCTAGTTCACCATTCTACTAAATCAGTTTCTTAGCTTATCATCTTGGCTATGTCCTAAGTATTCCTTTATGGTAGTTACACTTTTCCAGTTTGTTCCATTCTTCCTGCCTCCATGCTGGTCTTGCCTACATGCCTTCCTATTATGTAGGTACAGCTCAAATGCCATCTTTCTGATTCCCATGGAGACATAACCACTTTTGCTTCTGATCTCTGTAGCTCTGTAGAGCATGATGCTACAACTATGCTCCCTACTGGCCTGAACTCGGAGCTCCTTGTTGTGAGATGATGGTTATGTACTTTTTTAGTTCTTAAGAATGCTATGCTTGTTTTTGTTGGATTATGAAGATGTAATGATCATATTTTACTTAAACCACAACTTGTTTAGCTCAACCATGCCCTAATTCTTTATTCCACAGTTTTGAGAATAACTTTGTGACGTAGGTAAAAAATTGGAATTGTTTTCCTTTTGTAGTTAAAAAAAATAATGCAGATTTCCTAATACAAACTTTGGCAGTCTTCATGAGGATACAGTCACATTAGCATGGACATTTTCTATTGGGAACACTTCAGTGGCTCAACACAGTGAATAAGGGAAGAGTCCGGACTAAAATTTAGGTTTCCTAAATCCATGGTGGCTCAGTGGTAAAGAATCTGCTTGCCAATGCAGGAGACGATGGTTTGATCCCTGGGTTGAGAAGATCCCCTGGAGAAGGAACGAGCAGCCTGCTCTAGTATTCTTGCCTGAGAAATCCCATGGGCAGAGGAGCGTGGTGGACTATACAGTCCAGGAAGTTGCAAAGATTAGGACATGACTAAGCAACTAAACCACCACTAAATCCAGATCCAGTACCTTTTCCATATTGAAATAAGGTAACCAAATAAAAAATTATTACAGCATAGAGAAACCCCTGACAACATTGACTCAACCTGTTAATGATACATGAATACCACTTTACAATGAGAAGCCAATTAATGTATTGCGTTCAAATTAAAGCAGTGTTTCTGGAGATACTTTACATGTTTTTTTCAGAGAAAACTTTAAAAATATGCAGGAGGATTATCACAGGATGATCAACAACAACAAAATCAATGCAAACTAATCAAGATGTCTCTGGAAAGTCCCATAGAACCAGGACATAAAGAAACAGTGATCTCTTAAGCCCATAGAGAAGAATAACTCCTTGTATCTGAAGAGAAAGTGAAAGTGTTAGTCGCTCAGTCCTGTCTGACTCTTTATGACCCTATGGATTGTAGCCCACCAGGCTCCTCTGTCCATGGGATTCTCCAGGCAAGAATACTGGAGTGGGTTCCCGTTTCCTTCTCCAGGGGATCTTCCTGACCCAGGGATCGAACCCGGGTATCCTGCATTACAGGCAGATTCTTTACCAACTGAGCCACAAGGGAAGTCCTACATATCTAGGTCCACCTCTAACATTTGTGGGGTCCAGATAAAGGAGACAAATGAAGACCCCATTATCATACTTTTGAATATTTTACAATTTTTAACTAGACTTTTAAATTCTTAAATATAGGGTTCTCCTCCGCTTTAACAAGTAGAACTTCATGGTAGCAAAATGTTTAAATTTGTAAAGCTCTAACGCACTGGTCATAGCAAACACCCTCTTCCAACAATACAAGAGAAGACTCTACACATGGACATCACCAGATGGTCAACACCGAAATCAGATTGATTATATTCTTTGCAGCCAAAGACGGAGAAGCTCTATACAGTCAGCAAAAACAAGACCGGGAGCAGACGGTGGCTCAGATCATGAACTCCTTATTGCCAAATTCAGACTTAAATTGAAGAAAGTAGGGAAAACCACTAGACCATTCAGGTATGACCTAAATCATATCCCTTATGATTATACAGTGGAAGTGACAAATAGATTTAAGGGACTAGATCTGATAGACAGAGTGCCTGATGAACTATGGACAGAGGTTCATGACAGTGTACAGGAGACAGGGATTAAGACCATCCCCATGGAAAAGAAATGCAAAAAAAGCAAAATGGCTGTCTGAGGAGGCCTTACAAATAGCTGGGAAAAGAAGAGAAGCGAAAAGCAAAGGAGAAAAGGAAAGATAGAAGCATCTGAATGCAGAGTTCCAAAGAATAGCAAGGAGAGATAAGAAAGCCTTCCTCAGCGATCAATGCAAAGAAATAGAGGAAAACAACAGAATGGGAAAGACTAGAGATCTCCTCAAGAAAATTAGAGATACCAAGGGAACATTTCATGCAAAGATGGGCTCGATAAAGGACAGAAATGGTATGGACCTAACAGAAGCAGAAGATATTAAGAAGAGGTGGCAAGAATACACAGAAGAACTGTACAAAAAAGATCTTCACAACCCAGATAATCACGATGGTGTGATCACTCACCTAGAGCCAGACATCCTGGAATGTGAAGTCAAGTGGGCCTTAGAAATCATCACTACAAACAAAGCTAGTGGAGGTGATGGAATTCCAGTGGAGCTATTTCAGATCCTCAAAGATGATGCTGTGGAAGTGCTGCACTTGATATGCCAGCAAATCTGGAAAACTCAACAGTGGCCACAGGACTGGAAAAAGGTCAGTTTTCATTCCAATCCCAAAGAAAGGCAATGCCAAAGAATGCTCAAACTACCGCACAATTGCACTCATCTCACACGCTAGGAAAGTAATGCTCAAAATTCTCCAAGCCAGGCTTCAGCAATACGAGAACCATGAACTTCCAGATGTTCAAGCTGGTTTTAGAAAAGGCAGAGGAACCAGAGATCAAATTGCCGACATCCACTGGATGATCGAAAAAGCAAGAGAGTTCCAGAAAAACATCTATTTCTGCTTTATTGACTATGCCAAAGCCTTTGACTGTGTGGATCACAATAAACTGTGGAAAATTCTGAAAGAGATGGGAATACCAAACCACCTGACCTGCCTCTTGAGAAACCTGTATGCAGGTCAGGAAGCAACAGTTAGAACTGGACATGGAACAACAGACTGGTTCCAAATAGGAAAAGGAGTACATCAAGGCTGTATATTGTCACCCTGCTTATTTAACTTCTATGCAGAGTACATCATGAGAAATGCTGGGCTGGATGAAGCACAAGCTGGAATCAAGATTAGGGGGAGAAATATCAATAATCTCAGATATGCAGATGACACCACCCTATGGCAGAAAGTGAAGAAGAACTAAAGAGCCTCTTGATGAAAGTGAAAGAGGAGAGTGAAAAAGTTGGCTTAAAGCTCAACTTTCAGAAAACTAAGATCATGGCATCTGGTCTCATCACTGCATGGGAAATAGATGGGGAAACGGTGGAAACAGTGTCAGACTTTATTTTTGGGGGCTCCAAAATCAGTGCAGATGGTGACTGCAGCCATGAAATTAAAAGATGCTTACTCCTTGGAAGGAAGGTTATGACCAACCTAGATAGCATATTTAAAAGCAGAGACATTACTTTGCCAACAAAGGTCCGTCTAGTCAAGGCTATGGTTTTTCCAGTGGTCATGTATGGATGCGAGAGTTGGATGGTGAAGAAAGCTGAGCACCGAAGAATTGATGCTTTTGAACTGTGGTGTTGGTGAAGACTCTTGAGAGTCCCTTGGACTGCAAGGAGATCCAACCAGTCCATCCTAAAGGAGATCAATCCTGGGTGTTCATTGGAAGGTCTGATGTTGAAGCTGAAACTCCAATACTTTGGCCACCTCATGAGAAGAGTTGACTCATTGGAAGAGACCCTGATGCTGGGAAGGATTGGGGGCAGGAGGAAAAGGGGACGACAGAGGATGAGATGGTTGGATGGCATCACTGACTCGTTGGACATGGGTTTGGGTAAACTCCAGGAGTTGGTGATAAACAGGGAGGCCTGGTGTGCTTTGGTTCATGGGGTTGCAAAGAGTCGGACACGACTGAGTGACTGAACTGAACTTTTTATTTGACTGAAAGACAGTAAATTATCAAGACTACTGAATTTCGTTATTATGGAGTATGTCCTTATGTTCTGTTGATGTGCCAGCAATGTTGGGGTAAGTAATAAAGACATGTATGACTCATAAATTATATACTTATTCCACAAAATGCACCTTTTGACTTTATTTCATCAAAATCACTGTATTGTTATAACCAAAATTTTCACATAATTTGGTTATTTTGACAGTAATAATTTAAAAGTTTATAAAAAATAATTTGAAGTGTACATGCTTGAATATATTTCATCAGAAATGTTAATTAAATGAAAGTAGAAACACTGAAGCATTTCTTATATTTTAAAAAAGTTATTTTTCCTAAAATATTTAAAAATTTTAATTAAAGTTAAAAGGCAAAATAGAAATTAAAATTGATGAGTGTCAAACTTAATAAAATTACTCAGTTTTTAAAAATATAATTATATCTCATAAAATGTTTTTATAAAAACTATTAGAAAATCTAGAGTTTAATGTCTGTCTAATTGCTGACATAAAGCATCAGTCTTATCACAATTAATGCAAGTTATGTCTAGACCTACATGGATACAATACAGATTTCAGAGTATTATAAATTGTTTAATATTGCAAAATGTATGTTCAGTCACATCCAACTCTTTGCAACCCCATGGACTGTAGCCTGCCAGGCTCCTGTGTCCATGGAATTCTCCAGGCAAGAATACTGGAGTGGGTAGCTATTCCTTCTCTGGGGGATCTTCTGGATTCAGGGATTGAACCCGGGTCTCCTGCCTTGCAGGCAGATTCTTTACCATCTGAGCCATCATACGAAGTCTGGGAAAAATACTGGAGTGGGTTGCCATTTCCTTCTCCAGGGGATCTTCCCGACCCAGGGATTGAACCTGCGTCTCTTGTGTTTCCTGCATTGATAGGCGGATTCTTTACCACTTACTCACCCTGGCACTATTTTTCAGATACTGAAGAGCATTAACTTCCCTTAAAGCACATTAAATCTTGCGGGCCTAAGTATTTGCTGTCAGTTATGAAGATTTTCCTCAAAAGAATCAAGTTGTGAATCTCTTGGGATATTACTAGATCTTATAGTTTTCTTTTACATATTCCCAGGAAGTCTTGCCAGTGCTAGGTACATAAGAGTCCATTAATATGAGGCACACAAATATTGCAGTGATTCGTTTTTAGAATATTTGATTAGTGTGCAATTGATACTCTAACAAGGATATTGGGACTTTGCACTTGTATAATTGAAAGCAAGAAATATTAGTCTTTTAATAGTACAAGTGTCAGCTTGAATGTAAGGAGTAAAATGGAAGAAAAAGACTTTTAACACCCTAATAGAGTATCATGCACATGCCTTAATTACTCCTCCCTGCAGACTTTGGTCCAAAGTCACCTGTTTAGTGACAGTTACATGGCAGATATTACGTGCTTTAGAAGTGATTTCTGAAGATTTTCCTCACATTCTTGCCACTTCTAATTTAAGTGAATTCTAGCTCTCACCCACCTTTCCTGAAACTCACGGCTTTTTCATAATTATTAAAATTGCCTGTTTTACATAGCCAGAGAAAGGAAACCCCAGAATTTTAACAACTGAAAATATTGTGGAAATTCATTTCAGATTTTTGAATTTTCTACAATCCAAATATAACTGACTATTGGAACATCTAGTTTCCAAAATAGTGTCTGGCCATATTTTTAAACACATAAAATCACATGAATTTGGGGTGATCCTAACATATACTACAGTAAATTAAATGTTTTGTTTAATCTGGTATTAATTTCCTTACTAAGTGTATTATCTTAGGCATTTTAATAAAAAAACTCAGGTTAGAAAAACTTTATAATTTGAGATGACAGTCTCAACCTATACATTTTCATATTGAAAAGTGTCTTCAGGTGTGTGTTTTGCAGTTCTGATTTCTATATTTCTCTGGGAAGGCAGCTATCGCTGGACAATATATTGCTTTTCCCAGGTCAGCCAGCCCATTTGAGAACATCACAGTATGCAGAAATGCTAAAACTGAAAGCTCAAGCTGTTTTAGTTATGTATACAACAGACACTTTTCTTTTTTTCATACTAGAAAAGTTTGAGTCTTGTCAACCGGCAAGCAAATGTTACCCTGGTGCTGTCTCCATATTCATTAGCCTGTAATGAATCTATTAATTGAATATGTAAGTTTGGCTAATTAGATGTAAGACATGTCTTCAGATTTAAAGGGTAATAATAAAAAATTTAAACTGAAACACCAGATTAAGCATTTAAGGGTTGATAAATGTGGCCTGGAAAGTGCACAATTCCAATATAAATTAGTTAATTGCCTCTGTTAATTTAGGTGAAATACATTAGCAGAAAGGTCAATCCATTTGAGGTTTGATGTGTTTTTCAAATAGTAAATTAAAAATAGCAAATCAAAGAGCACTAGAAAGTGAGAAACATGAAGTCCACTTTTCCAATCCAGAGAGCAGTATGGACTCAAGTAACTCCTCAGAGTTAACATTCTGTTGGTTAACCAGTGGTTCTCAAGCTGGGCTGTGTCTTATAGACACCAGGAAGTTTTGTTAAAATTATCAATGTCTAGGGCCCCAACTTAAACTGATTGAAATCTCTGGAGGTGGGACCAGGTATCTGTAATTTTTCAAGCTCCCTATGTGTGTGTGTTTAGTTGCTCAGTCATGTCTGACTCTTTTGTAACCCTTTGGACAGTAGCCTGCCAGGTTCCTCTGTCCACGGGATTTTTTGGGATTTTTTTAGGGAAGAATACTGGAGTGGGTTGCCATTTCCTCCTCCAGAGGATCTTCCTGACCCAGGGATCGAACCCGCACCTCTTATGTCTCCTGCATTGGCAGACGGGTTCTTTACCTGTTGATCCATCAGAGAAGCCATAAAAGATCCCTAAATTATTTTAATAGGAAACTAGGCTAAAAACCATTGGACTATTCCATGAATGTAATAGCAGGAGTAAAACAGCAACATCAGTCAATGGCTGGTATGCAAGCATTAGTAGTGTTAAACTTAATGCTCTCTTTCATTACTAAGAGGGGGAAAAATAAACTGCCCTTAGTCCTTACTGCGTTTACTCTTCTGGCTATGTCTGTGTCAAAGAGTCTACTGTTATTGTTGTTTGGTTAAGAGGTCCTATCCCAACTCTTTTGCGACCTCATGGATTATAGCCCACTAGGCTCCTCTGTCCATGGGATTCCCCAGGCAAAAATACTTTAGTGGGTTGCCATTTCCTTCTCCAGGGGATCTTCCTGACTCAGTGTATGAACCTGAATCTCCTGCACTGCCAGGTAGATTCTTTACCAGGGAGCCACCAAGGAAGCCCATAAAGAGTCTATTACTTGAGAATATTTAACTAGGATTTGGGAGATGGGAGGAAATCCCAGGCCCAGGTGTTTGCTTTTGGGAGTTCCAGTCTTGCAAATAGTTAACTTACTGGATAACATTAGTTACCTTCACACTAAAAAATGTCAAAGGAGTTCTTTGTTGGGTTATGTTTTGGAAAATGTTCCCTCATCACTTGTGTCTTCTGTCCCCCATAGCACCTGGAAGAGTTTAAGACTTATGGAAACTCCAACAAAAGCATTTATAATAGGTTGTCTCCTTTCTGATATCCTCTTTCACTCTCATTCTGCCCCACATATTCTAACTTCTTTCCTGTCTCACATTGTCCTTGAATTGTTTCACATATGTAGTTACTGTCATCCCGCACACTTCCTTTTTGTTCTTCTTAAGACTCTATGCTGATGCTTGGCCCATAATGTATCATCAATAAATATCTGTTCAGTTGAAGCTATTTGATTGATAGAGGGGGGAAAAATCTAGGTTTAGCAATGTAGTCAAGGAGTCACAGATGCTCTGAAATGGGGAATAGGTATGTCTGAATCAAAAAACCCTTACTTTGTAACCTAGGACTGGATGTCCAAATTGGATGTCTGTGTCCTGGCTCTGAATGCCTCATACCCTTGACCTGTGCTTTTCACAGACTGAACTGTGTGGTTGAGAAGAAAGAGGCTGGCATTCCCTCTCTGTTTTCTATTTAAAATGTTCCTCATAATCTTGTCAATGGCTCATTCTACCATATAAAGGAGAATAATTATTGTTCATTTAACCTTGTGTTCTAATGACCATGAACATGGATCCCTGTCCCAAATATCACCAAAGTTCACATGAGGATTACTTATGCCCAAAGCCCCTCTTGTTAAATGACTGTATAAGGAAAGAAAGACTTGGGGAAGAAGTTTATATTTAAAAATGCATCATGCTCAGTCACTTCAGTTGTGTCTGACTCTTCGCAATCCTATGGGCTGTAGCCCACTAGGCTCCTCTGACCATGGGATACTCCAGGCAAGAATATTGGAGTAAGTTGCCATGCCCTCCTCCGGGGGATCTTCCCAACCCCGGGATTGAACAGAAGAGCAAATTTAGCTTAGTTACATGCCAAGCACTTATCTGGGTGAAGGAAAACATAAAAATGCAGGGGCTTGCCAATTAGTAACTCTTCCTCACCCACGATGAGGAATTGGAAATAATACTTGTTTCCAATCTGCCACACACCCATGTGACTTGCTCTGGGATATTACCTTCTCTTATCTAGCATGTGAATGAACTGTAGGCTTCTAAGTACTGCACCTTTTATGGTAAATTTGGCTAATGAACCCTATTGTTCTTTTCTTAAGGGTCACAAAAGATCTTTTGATGATAGTCTAACTGCAGTGTAAAATTTGTCTGAATCTCAAGTATTTTTTTCCTCTAAAGTAATTCACATTAAAACTGTAACATCTAACTAAAGAGTTCTTACCAGTATCAGATGCATATATTAAATCCAAGCTATTGCTTTTTAAATGACAATATTTACTTGCACCTACATACCATCAACTGCAGAGGGAGCTAATGCCTTTTTTTCCTCAGGGCCATCAGAAAAGACTCCATAGCTGAGATTTTAATTTTTCTCTATGTGTGTTAAGTGTGATTATTGATAAAGTACTGAGCTATCTCTGCAATCAAATTTAAGCCTCTAAAACATACATGAGGTGGAACTGGGCTTTACAACAAAGAGGAATCTAGTTTCCACTTTTAAAATGGTCTCCTGAGGTTCTCAAAAGCTGGAATATATATTTTAAAAGGAAAGAATTGTGTTTTGTATCAAAACATGATTTTTGGAGTCATGACCAATTAGGAATCTACTTCCTGCAACCATAAATACTCTTTTTCATAGAATATAGTGACCAGAGGCCACATTGGGCATAGGGAATTAATATGTAGAGAATTTTTATGGTTAATAAGTGCCACAATCTCACCCCTTTTTCCTCTAGATATTGGAAGGAAAAGAATAATTAAGTGAGCATTTAGATCCCAAATAAAAAGTTAATATTCACATTAAATAAAAAAAATGTAAGTGAATTTATTTTATAGAAGTTTTCATAATGGGTCCAAAATACTTCATTAAGCATTTCTGGATAAAAATATGTAAAGCTCTTTATAAGCTTTTGTTAGTATATTAAATACCATTTCTCTGTAAATATTCCTTACATTAAGCTTTCCTGTTAGAGTTTTCAGGAAACATTTCAAATAAAGTAGCCAGACATATCCCATTTGAGATGAATGAGATCATTAGGAAACACTTATATTTGAAATAAGCACTGAGATCATTCTGCATACAACCCAAGGGCCTTAATTTTTTAAATATTTCAAACACCATGCTCCTTTAGACTTACAGACATTTAAGGAACTGATTCAATTAACCCAGAAGAAGGAAATGCTATAGTGTGTGATTTATTTTTGCAGATAAATTAAAATGCAAGTGTATCTGTTAGAAAAGGTAGGCTATCAGTGTGGTTAGTGATGGGAACAGGGAGGCAATTAAGCAGGGCCACCTCAGGCTGAAATAGCGCCTAAACATGGAAGCGTGCCGTTCAAGCTGGACATTGAGCTACTGCCAAAACCAAAAGTGTTCCTTCATTGAAAGGAATATCTGTGCTCTACTTAGTCTCCCTCATTGACTTCTAAAAGATGTTTCTCGATTTAACAGATACTTTCCCCCCTTATTGTAATCTGAAAAGAAGCCTAAATTGTTAGGGTTTCATACCTAAAGTCAAGCTTCACATAAAGCTGATGCCTGAAAATTACAACTTTGCATTCTGCTATTTAGGTGAGGAAATATGAGGCAAGAATTTATTTTTCTCCTCTACGACTCCAGGATATTGGCTCCACCAGGCCTAATAAATTGTTTTCACAAGGAAATAAATAGAGCATGCTGTAGTGTACGTTCCCCTGTGCAGGGGGCTTTAACCAAGATGTATCCTAAACAATAAATAATTACAGATGGGGGAGGGTGGGGGAAGGAAACATTATAAGGTTGGGAAAAAATGTTTCTTAGCTAAATCAGGAAAGACTTAACATTCAAAATGTTAAACCTGAAGATAAAGACTGCTACCTCAACCACTGTAAAATCTGTGGAGGAAATAAGAGGACAATAAAATAAGAGAAAAGAACAGGAATATGAGAAGAGTTGCTAAAGCAGCTTTGAAAGTAAGTAACAGAAGAATAAATTCTACTAATAGAAACCAACAAGACTGAAGTAGTTGTAATTCACTATTCTTTTCTGCTAAATCTTGTCCCCCATTTTGAATTAAGAATTTGCACAAAAAATGGCCATAATCATGAGCTGAAGATAGGGGGAAAAGAGAATGACTGTACAAACAACAATAAAAAACTCTTAGAAACCTATGAGAAGATAAGTTTATAGTAAAAGATGGGGGAAAGTGAAACAAAATGTAAGACCAGGAAGAGAAAATGTCCCTTAATCAGAGAGCTTGGGAAAGTTACCTTCATTTTACAGTTGAAGTAGTCAGCGGAAATGGCACTGTTTAGGAGAAGAAATGTTTTGAAAATGTTTAGGAGAAGCCAAGAGATCCTTCCTTTCTGGCCCAAATAAGAAGGGAATCTGTTTATTGCTCTTCCTCACTAGGATTCCCAGGTGGTGCTAGTGGTAAAGAACCTGCCTGCCAATGCACGAGATATAATGAGACATGGGTTCGATCCCTGGGTCGGGAAGATCCCCTGAAGGAGGGCATGGCAATCCACTCCAGTATTCTTGCCTGGAGAAACCCATGGACAGAGGAGCCCGGCAGACTGCAGTCCACAGGCTCACACAGAGTTGGACACGACTGAAGTGACTTAGCACGCATGCACTGTGTAACAAATGCTGATAACTCTATCATGTCGTTCCTTCCAGCCACAGTGATGGAACTGGAGTTAGCACACCAGAGGGGCGTCAAGGGCGAATATCTCTGTCTTATACTTTGAGGAGAATATAAATCAGTGGTTTCTGGTTTGCAACAGTCTTTCTTGACAGTATTCATTTATCAGTTTAATTTATACAATTTTCCCTTTTCTCTTCCTCAGAATCTTTTGATGACTTGTCCTTCTCAGTGTCTCGAGTTAAGGCCCTTACAACCTTGAGGCAACTGCCTTGCCAGCCTCATCTGCTGCTGCTTCAGCACCACCGATGTCCCTAAAAAGCATTCACACATTTCCATGCCTTTGCTCTTGTGGACTCTTCTGCCTATTCTGTTGTCCTCTCCATGCTGAAGGCTGACCTTCCTTTTAAGGCCAACTTCCAAGGTCAGTTTCCCCAGATAGCTGGCCTCTTCCTTGGTGGGGCACCCAGATGGTTTTGTGGATGCTCTTTCCATAACTTTTCCCCACAGCCTCTCATAGACTTCTTCTCCGTGGGGGGTTTAAGCTCACTAGAGTCCAGAGCTATCTGTCTTACTTGTAACCCAGTCTCTACACAATGCCTTGCATCAGAAAGCACTCAAAACATGTTTGTAGAATTGTTCCACAAGCACCACTGATTTCCCTCACTACAGACTTCTCCCTCTCTCAACTAACCTTACTTTTTAATCTCTCAGTTGTATCTCTAACCCTCTAAGGTTTTCATCTATTTCATGAACATATACTGTTATTATTAAAGCATAATCTTTAGTCATTGAGAGCCCCTGTGAACTGAAATCTCACCACTTCCTCGGATCCTCAGCTAAGGTCCATAATTTCTCCAAACAAACAAAACACACACACACACAAACACAACCCCCAATTCACTCTGGTAACTTAATGTAGATATAATGGGTTCTGAGAGGCTGGAAGTTATTTCTTTAGACCTAATACTGAAATGATATATTTAAGTCTATTTCTACTGTTGTTAAGTACCAAGCAATAAATATAGGGCTGTTTTAGTTACTGAAAGTGTCTAAGCCAGGATCTTTTCTGGCGGACACTTAAAATCCAAAGAATCAGTAGACCTCTGTCAGGCTTGCAATGAGAGTGCAAGTGACCTACAAAAAGGTCTTTTGATCTTAGACCACGGACCCCAAAGCCCATTCTGAGATGGGGGTCTCTGTGTTCTTGACGTAGACCTACATGCTGACCTCTAGAGTTCCAAGAACTAGATCTGTTGGAGCTTTGAAAAGGCTTAAATTAGGGAGCTCAACTCTAAAGGGGGCAGTTCAGTGAGAAGCCTAATGTCTGGCAGCATGATAGCTGTTAGCGTGGAGAACTACAGAAAAACAAAACTAGTTGTATCCTTGTGTGTTTTGGGACGAGGAGAGTCCCTGTTTCCCGCTAGAAAGAGGGATCAGAAAAGCCAACGCAGCTTGCAACTCCGCGGAGCAGCTCCATCTTCCCAAGGCCCCGTCCTCCCGGCGCAGCCCAGACCGCCCGGGGTGGTCCCGGCCAGCAGAGGGCAGCAGCTGGGCGGGAGAGTCCCGGCGAGGGCCGCGCGGCGTCGACAGGCTCGCGGGGACACTCTTTTTGAGTAGTGGAGCGAGAAACTCGCTCATCACTAACCGTCTCCGACCCTGTGGCCACGGCGCACCTCGGGGCGCGTTTCGGGAAGTGGGTTGCGCGGGAACCCGGTAGCGACCCGGAGGGCCCGGCGCCCTTGGCGGGAGAAGGAGAGCGAAGGGAGTCCCGCGAGTCCCCGGGAGAGAAGGAGAGCCGGGCTTCCGCGGGTCCGGGGCGGGAGGGGATCTCTGCGCCGGCTGCAGCGTCGGTTGCCCCTTCTTTGGCCGGACCCCTCAGGGCCCGGGCTTCTCCCACCGACACCGCGTACCGCTCTCGGGGCCAAGTAAGCGCCGGGCCGCTCCGGTCCCCTCGCCAGCCCCCCGCTCCGCTTCCAGGGCCGGGACGGGCGCCCGACATCGGCCAAGGTGTGCTTTCCGCCGACGCTGCCCCGGCCGGAGCGAGGCCGTGGCGCAAGTTTGCGCTCCCGCCGTCGAGGACTGCGGCGGCCGCGTGGGCTGGTCTCCGCGCTCGCGGGTGCTCAGGGTGAAGGGGGGCGGCGGGCGCACTTGACCGTGGGTCACGAGCGTCCGAGCCGCACGGCGCTGGGCGGCGGGCTTTATGTAAATCCGGGCTGCGCCGGGGCGTCCTAGGTAGGATGGACCAGCCCCCCGCGCCTCGGCCCTCACGTCCAATAAGAAGAGCCCCAGCTTGACACCTGCCTATATACAGGCGAGCGCGCCCCCGGCTCTCGGACCGCGCGCACAGCCCCCGCACTGCCCACGCCGCGGGCGAGCGAGACCCCGGCCCGCCCCCATGACTTCCAGTGAGATCGAGATGCCCGGCGAGGTGAAGGCCGACCCCGCCGCCCTGATGGCGTCCCTGCACCTCCTGCCGTCGCCCACGCCCAACCTCGAGATCAAGTACACCAAGGTAAGGCACCGCGGCGGGCCGGCCGTCCACGGAGACTTTCTAGAACCTTCCTTCCTCTCCGTGGTCTGTTAGGGGGTGCGGGCGGCGTGACGGGCTGTGGGGCCGGGCAAGCCCGTCGAGCCCGCGCAGCAGAGGGATACCCGGTCCTCGGCGTTGGGGCTTCTCAAGTCCCGCCAGGGTCTTGGGACGCGTCGGGGACTTGCCTTCGCCAGCCTGCCGCGCGGCGCTGGCAGTCGCCGTCAACGGCTGCTTCCCAAACCGCGTCCGCCGCTGCCTCCTCGTCCGGTTCTCCGCGCCCCGACTACTGCGGGGAAGGCGTCGGCACCGCTTCCACTCCTCGAAGGGTTTCCCGCCGGGTTGGCCGAGCAGCCTGGCCGTCTCTTCTCGGCCGTCCACCTTCAGTGGACCGTCTCGGGTACCCCGCAGCCCTAGCGGGGCGCGGCCAGCGGCTGTCCCGTAGGATCTTCCAGGCTCACAGCGCTGCGGCCGCCTTTGCAGATTTCATGGAAGCCTGGCCTCTGAGTACAGTAGATCCAATATCAGCGTTTTATTCGAATTTTGTAGGTAGTGGCAGTTTTCCTGGAAAACTTGAGAAGTCTTTAAATTCGTGCATATTAACGGGTTCGCTTTTGAACTGAAAAAAAAAATGCTTTTTATAATGAACTCTGACATCTCGGGTTACCCAAGCAGGAATTATTTTTTCTTGCACCACAACATAAAAAGGAAATGCGCTCGCTACCTTAATGTAAATAGAATTTACTTTCCACAAATTGGACATAGAATAAATATATTGATTACACATACAGGGGAGGTTATGTTATGGCATTGGGGTGAGAGAAATAGATGCAATTTACAATAATGTTTCTTGGAGTTCCTTTTACAGTTGTCTTGATTTTCTGTTCCTTTCCGTTGATTTCTACTCCAGACATCGCCCATTCAACCTAAACGCATACTGCGCACACGCAACACGGTTAAAGTTGTTTTCCATCATGCTTATTAGGAGATAAACTAAATTTTGTCCAGGAATGAATTGTTTGGTTTTGTCTTAAGGACTGAAAGAGAAATATTTTTAAAAACCCATCAGAATATTGAAATTTTACCCGCTAAATTTTAGGATAAAAAGCAGGGTGGCTCGTGTTTTGAATGCCAGTTTAGATGGATTTAATGTACCTGTTAGCTTTTTAGATGGTGTGACAAATTTTTGAAAGCCTTTTTAATGAGAGGTCGTTAATGGTTACAACCATTTAGGCATTGTTTGCATAACAATGGTGCCAATGTGTGGCACTTCTCCGGGTTTGGGAACAAGCAAGGAAAGCCTATAGCGTAAGAGTTTTGTTTTATGAGGGTCCCTAACCTCTTTAGGTTCTCTTTAGAAGATTTCGGGATGCAAGAGCTGTGCTGGAGAGGGGACCTCAGATTGGGGAGGGTTTGATTTTAGTCTTATTTTGGATTGAATTTTCCTCACGGCCCCTGAATGGAGTTTTAGGTTTGCAGTAGGTATCTAGGAATTTAATTTGGAAGCTTTTCCAGCTCTCTTTTTCTCTGACAACCCCCGCTTCCTTTTTTCTCTTGTTGTGCCCCAGTAGGAAAGACAACTGATTTATAGCTAATTGAAGCCTTTAATGTGGAGTCCTTTAGTTCAGGGGAGACTTTTATCCAGTATCCACTTTCCCACTTATTACAAAGAAAAACAATCAGAAATGAAATAATGGATCGTAACTTGATTCTTTAATTTGTGGGGAGGAGGCACCTTATTTTAGGCTTGACAAACAACCCTCATAAACACTGAGCAATACTAATGTAAAGGCAAGCTCTTTTCACAAAATCTTGTAAAATCAGGTATCTGTGAACATTCCCAGCAGTTTTGCTCCTTGGCCCTTTAGTGAGACTTCTGAATTTTCTGAGACAAGTGGTATGGGCAAGCAGCATCTTTAGCACGGAGAGCACAAGCTGCTCTTTTGATAGCCTAGGGTACTGGGCCATGATTTTTTACTTGAAAGGAAAATAAGATTAATGGAGAGTTTTAAAAAAATTCACTTATCAGAAGCAAGGGAAATTCTATTAGTGATTTTAAGCAGAAGAATGAACAAGGTACAATAGTTGGTCCTTTAGAATAGTGATACCGCATTCATTAGGAATTTTTAAAAGGGCAATAGCTAAAATATTATGCTAGAGAGCTTGTTGAATAACACATAGGAAAGAAATACAGTATTTATGTCAGAAAATGGTACCAGATAAATATAGATGGATCCTTAATAATTTTTGTCTTGTTAAATGAATAATTTTAGTGAAGGATATATAACAATAGGATTTTAAAATATTATCTGGGGACCAGTAGAGTCATACTTACATGTAAATGGTTATATTTTGAGAATTTTAAGTACCATGCGTTCAGAAAACTTGCACTTGTGATGTTATTTTTTATATTTTTCACCATTTCTTTCTTCTTCTAAAAGTATTTTACATTTTTTATAAAAGGGGAGTAAAGGAGGCCATACGAAATAAAAGTTACTGCTGTTGTCTGTCCAGTGAAAATGCTCCACAATTAAAGTTCAATCCCCAAGAATGCTGAAAGGGATAAACTCATGGTTTTGTATTGACTCTCAGGCAATTACATCTAGTTTTTAAAATAAGCCTATCTCGCTGAAATTCCAACACCCATTTAAGACTAATGATCAAGAGTACCATTTTTTGAATATGTCTAATTTTATTTTCCTAGTATAGCAAGCTAGACCCCAACAAGTTTTAAAACTGATTCTTTTTAAAGAAATATGTTAAAACAAAAAAAACTGCAGACTGTTAGTCAAGAAAGACTGATAACTCCATCAACATGAACTAGCAAAGGGACCACTTTGGGGCCAGGAGAATGTGCGCTCTTTTCCTTGTATCTTGAGAAGATTGCTTAACGGCTTGCACAGGAGTGAGTGTGATTGTTGTTAGCTGTGCCTTTATGGATTAAAGATTTTTCTGAGTTGTTCCTGTTTTATCAGTCTGATTGTTAAATTTTTGTATATTTGAATATATTGTAGGAGTATACACATGATAAAATCAAGGCTTGCACTTTGCTGACTGCCCCTAACTTCAGGGACGATCTCTTCCAGATTCCCAGATCTTTGGAAATTTTCGGACTGTATCCCACCCCTACCTTCTCTATTGTCTCCATCATCTTTTCTGGCTCTGTTAGTCCCTCCTTGCCCCAACTCCCCACTACACACACACACACACAGTCATTGTGCCGTCTCTCTGTTGATCACTTTTTCAATGAAAGTTTATGCCCATAACGAACACTACCATAAAGAGTAGTGTTTTGTTTTCCTTCAGGATTTGATACTGTGGAGAGCTAGTTCATAGGGAAGAAGAGGGTTATGGAGAACTGACCCACTGAACTAGAAGAGAAAAAAAAATGGAAGGCAATAAACTGAAAATTAGAGCTAATGTGCATTGGGCAACTATTATTTATTCTTTTATTTATTCATTTAGCAACCTTTTCTTGAACATCTACTGTTTTCTGGGATCAATTTCAGTTCAGTTCAAAGAATTTTTAAGTGGCTGTCTTCCTGTAATAGTGCTTTTCATCACACTGGTTGGGCTCTGGCAGAAGCATCCTAGGAGCTTAGGGCCTTTTTAGAAAGATGGAATGCCAAATTTTGGTTATCAGCATGGTAGTAGTTCAGTAGATCAATGTAATAATAACGATAATGATAACATTTATAATGCCACTTACATTGTGATGGAGCCTAACGGCTTACCTAGCACTTTCATATGTATCTGAGATCCTTGCAAAACCTTTTGAAGGACACAGAGTAGGAAGAAATAGGAATAATTGATAAGGAAAACCTTGGCCTTTGACTTACAAAAAATTGATAGAGCTTGCCTCACCATACACTTTGCTTTTCCTAACAGTCTCATACTTTTTTTTTTTTTTTGAGAAGTTTAAATCTTTTATGTGTTGCTTCTGTTGGAAACACGGAGAGAATATGAACTGGTCAACTCCTCTTAAGTAGGAACTCCTTTTTGTGACCTTTGATTTCCTGACTTTAAATGACTATATTTGCTATTTCTATGAGCTTGTGGGGGTTCTTTTAGGTCTAGGGCAGGATTCTTATCTATCCCAGGGATTATCTCTTTAAGGTTTGGTTATTTCTAAACCTCTAATCAAGATTGTCTTCTTGATCCTAAGTTGTTAATCAAATTTCATGTTTATAGGAGACCTCGGGTTTTCAAAAATATACTTTTTAATAATTGGACAGCTTTCTCATGTTTGTATCATCTCCATTTAACCCAGGGAAGCTAAACAACTTCATTGTAGAACTTGAATTAGGTAATTTTTCTGGGTTCTGTCTGATGCCTTTGGTTAAATACGCAGGAATCATATGGAATCATTTGCTGAGGTGCTTTTGTCCTTTATTTCTATAAAATGAGAAATTATAGTTTTTCTGTATGATGGTAAAAAGCCTTCTGAGGAACGTGTTCTGATTTTCTTGCAGCCTGGCTTGAGAAAAGCCAGGCGTGCATAGTGAGTTCTCTTTCATGTTAGATGATGATTAACCTGATGATCAATCCATGACCAAAACAAAAATATCTCAAATATCAACATATACAGTTTTCTCTCAAGTCTTTCTCAGTTGGATAATGGAATACAAATATTGATGTTTATTTTTTTATCTTTTAGTTAGTGACAGCTTGTTGGGGTCAGCACACTGTAGACTCTGCTTGATTTTGTAAATAAAGTTTTATTGGAACACATCTACAACCATTCACTTACATGTTGTCTGTGGCTGTTACTACAATGGCAGAGTCAGGTAGTTACAACAGGACTGTATGACCCACATTAAGTTTATAAGCCCTTGACTTACTTAGAAAAAAGAAAGGCTCTTGGTTAAAAATAGGCCCTTGTTCAAATCTAGGTCATATTTGTAATTCTTAGTGCTGTGCACATATAACATTTATTCACCACATAGTGCCAAATACGGTGCCAGATTCTAGAGATGGAATAGTAAACAACATATGAACGGTGTCTCCTCTCAGGGAGTTTCTTCACTGAGTGTCAATTTCTACATCTGTCAAAACTGAGGTAATAGTAGTGCTTACCTTACATGATGGTTGTTGTCAGGACTGAGCAAGTATGTAAAAGTAAGTGGCATATAATGACAGTCAGCCAAAGTCTAGTTCCATTTCATTTTTGGGAAGTGACGGATATATTTTTGCTTCAAATTGAAAGATGTCCATTTTAAGGAAGATTGGAATTGTATAGTCAAGAGCTGTTTTCTGTTTTCTGAAACAGTCCATTGTTTACTAATTAGTCATAAGGGTTTAATATTCTCGGTAGCTGTGGAATCATTATGTGCTTACACTGGATTTTTATCAAATAGGACCCCTTGGAGGTTTCCCTATCAAGGACTTCTCATTACTAAAAAGTTACTGAATCAAACAGTTTCCAGCCAGGATTTTAATGATCAAATTAGTTATTGTCGACACATGTGCCAAAACTCGGCATCAACATGCCTTTTATACCCAGTCCTGAATGTCAGATGGCAGAGTCATTTCTGGTGTTTTGAGTAGCTTAAAGAAAGATCTTGTCAAGTTGTTGGTGCATAAATCTGGGAAGTATGATAGCATAGGAGGACATTCTCAGAAGGTGGATGCCTTTTGAAATGGAAAATAATCTTAGTTTATACAATTTAAAATTAAAGAGCCTTTCAGTGGTCCTGATTTCCCGGTTTGGGGGGACTTCACCCGCCAAACAATAAAAGCACCACATAGTGACTATTTTGGAAGTCTTCCTAAAACTGTGACAATTAATTTCAAAGCCAGTCATTTCCCCTTAGACACCAAACCAATGCACAGAAATGGATTACCATAATGTCACCTTGGTTAATTTTTAGTTGCCTTTTCAGACATGCTTTGAGCTTTATTCCATTTTACCTTTCAGATATATGAGATAACCCAAATTGTGAATTTCTTATCTCTGGCATTTCTCTCTTGCTAGTTTGTCTGCTTGTAAGATGGTAGAATTATGTTTAAATTGTTTCCCTTCCAAATCTTAATGGTTTATTCACAACAACTCTCTATTTTATCGCATAATTTGAAAACACTTCCAGCCTTTGAAAATTCCAGCTGGAATAATAATTGAGTGCTTTCACCATCTAGACTTTAGCTGGGCTCGCAACAAACTAGCCTGGGGCTAAACACAGGGGTTTATTGAATTCTGTAGAATGTGGTTAAAAATTAGAATGTCTGTGAGTGAACATTCTAATTTTTTATTATAGAAAGAAGCTTTCCTTTTACTACAGTTCAGCTCTGTTGCCTCCAAAAGTAGATATCTGCTCTGTTTCCTTTCCTTACCACAGTCTGACCTTTGGAGAGCCAGAGTTGCAATTTCTTTATTTCTAGATCTCTGAAAAGATAAAACCTATTGTCCAGTTGAAATTGGAAAACACCTTATTTAGACAGAATTGAGGGTATCATGGGTACCAAAACAGTTTCCAATATTGGTTATAAATTATAGATAAAAAATAAAAATAATTAAAGATTATATTTTATACACTTTCTTCTATATGATTAATTTTTCTAACCCGTCTTTGGATTTCAAGTCCCGTGACTCTTAGGATTTTGCCCCAGGTCATTTCTAGGGATTTCTGAGATGAAGCTTGGTCAAAAAATTGTATAAGCAATATGTTTCTTCCCACAGAAAGGATGGAGCCTACCTCCAGGTGAGTAGATCTGCCAAAGTAGTGTGAATTTAATAAACTCACTAAGAGGCAGAAATCACCTGTTTCCCTCCTCCTGCAACCCCCATAATTGACTAACACCAAACATATGGACTGAGGTATGTGTGGTGCTGGAGGGTTTAGAGGGAAGGAAAGGGGGAAATAAAAAGACCTTGACTGGGAAGACAGAGTTATGAACTATCTCTACAGATCAACAGAGGATAACATAAAGTCTTATTTCATGAGGTGTAAAAAATGGACTCCCTCACTGAATCCTTTTTAGGTGGAAATCAGGAAATAGTATGAGACTGGTTGGTTGAACATGAAGCCAGTGAATTCTCTATATTTTAGAGTCTGATAACCAATGTACCAATATAACTTGATTTTCACAGGGAAGGTTATCTAATTGCATTACTCAGGGTTATTTTTATTTTTAACTGCAGCCAGAGCTCACCCTTTTGCTTTCCTGAATTTATTTACTTACCATCATTTATTCATCACTTATTAGAGCTTCTTGTGTCCAAAGCATTGTTAGTCACTGTCTGACACGAAAAGATACATAGATGTGTGCATTGTCCTGAAGAGGCTAGAGAGGATTCCTGCTTGGGTGTGTGATGAGGACATGCACACCAATAAATGTGGCACATGATAGAAGCTGCTGAATTCTTGACATGAATGTACTTGAAGCACCATGATGATTCAAAGAAGGGATGTTTCAGGCTCAGCACATCAGGAGCACTTTGTATTCTTAGAGATACTTGAGAGGAGATCAGATACTTCAGTCATACAGGAGAGTGTAGACAATGTAACAAATGTGTATACGTTTACCCAGATTTGTTTGTTCTTAACTGTTTGCACTATTTGCTTCTAATCTTTTTAAAGAAATAAATTGATGCTCCACCTGTGAACTTCTCCCAGTCCCCTCTCTCCTCTCCTTTCTTCCTCAGAGGTATTTGGCATTTATCTTTCCCACTGGTGTATGTTCATACACACGTATTCATAAATGATGTGTACTATTGTCTCGCATTCTAAGCCTTTTAATATAAATGGTACCATACCATGCCAAGGTTACAGCCAACCTAGACAGCATATTAAAAAGCAGAGACATTACTTTGCCAACAAAGGTCTGTCTAGTCAAGGCTATGGTTTTTATAGTGGTCATGTATGGATGTATAAAGAAAGTTGAGTGCCAAAGAATTGATACTTTTGAATTGTGGTGTTGGAGAAGACTCTTGAGAGTCCCTTGACAGCCAGGAGATCCAACCAGTCCATCCTAAAGGAAATCAGTCCTGAATATTCATTGGAAGGACTGATGCTGAAGCTGAAACTCCAATACTTTGGCCACCTGATGCGAAGAACTGACTGATTTGAAAAGACTCTGGTGCTGGGAAAGATTGAAGGCAGGAGGAGAAGGGGACAACAGAGGATGAGATGGTTGGATGGCTTCACTGATTCGATGGACATGAGTTTGAGTAAACTCTGGGAGTTGGTGATGGACAGGGAGGCCTGGTGTGCTGCAGTCCATGGGGTCGCAAAGAGTCGGGCATGACTGAGCAACTGAACTGAATCATGCCATATATATTCTTTGCAGCTTGCTTTATTGGCTTAGCATAGTACTTTCAAGATGCATTCATGTTGTTGGATATACCTGTAATTCATTCGTTGTCATTGTTGCATAGTATTCCATTCTTTGAGTATACCCAATTTTTAATTTATTCTACTATTAGCATTTTGCTAATTCTACTGCCAGCATTTTGCTATTCCAGTAAACATTCTTAAGCATATCTCCTTATCTGCCTGGGTGAGAAACCTTCTAGGATATATAGTTAGAGTGATATTGTTGAATCATGTATATATCTACAGCTTTATCAGGGATTGACAAATATTCGTCCAACACATTATACTAGTTTCCATTGCCATCAGCAGTATATCAAAGTCCCCACTGC
Source organism: Okapia johnstoni (assembly GCA_024291935.2). NCBI lineage: Eukaryota > Metazoa > Chordata > Mammalia > Artiodactyla > Giraffidae > Okapia > Okapia johnstoni. The sequence goes on along the minus strand of CM044307.1, from coordinate 46,761,869 downwards.
TCTATATCCTCACTTATACTTGGAGTTCCCATACTTCCTGAATTCTGCCAACCTGCTGAGTGTGAAATGTTATCTCATTGCTGTTTTAATTTGCATTTCATTGATTTCTTGTGAGGTTGAATATCTTATATGTTTGTTGGCCATTTGGCTTTCCACCTTTGTGAATTGGCTAGTGTATCATTTGCTCATTTCTGTTTGTATATATGTGTGTCTTTACTGATTTGTAGCAATTTTTATATCTACCGGATTACAATCCTTTGATAGTTACATAATCTGTAAACATTTTCTTCCCCTTTTGCTTATTCTTCCTTCTCCTTTTTTTGGTATAATTATAAAGGGATTTTCTGTCTTTTCCCCATTATGCTTAGTAATTTTGAACTTGCTCTTTAAGAAACTTATTACAAGTTTCTCAAGATATTCTTCTATATAGTTTTCTGAAAGTTTATTTTTATTATTACAAATTTTACCTTTTGCATTTGTGTCTTAATTCATCTATAATTGCTATTTGTTTGTATATAATGATACAGATAAATGTTAAGGATGAACAACGTAACATAGAGGAAAATCAAACAATATTACTGTATAAAGAAAGTTAAAACTATATTCTATGCAATTTTGGACTGAGATTAAGAGGTCCAGAATTCTTCACTGTGTGCCCTTTGTGTTTGGGACTGGAGAAAAATGGAAAGGTGATGATTACTATAACGTGAAAACTAACATCTAATAGACCTTTTTCTTGATTAACTGATTCAGTACTGTGCTTCATCCTGTTAGTTTAGAGAATTTAAGTTATTCCTTCGTGCTGGGCTTGAAAATAACATCACTTTGTTTTTTGTTAATATTTGAACTCATTGTGTTTTAAACTCAAAGCTGGTGTTACACATTTACCATTGTATTTGGATTTTGTAAGTTATTTGATCCATGCATGTGTGCCTCTAATTCTAAAGAACCAACTGAAGAATGAAATTCTCCAACCTTAAAACTGGATCTAGTCCTTCTAGGCATTTTACTTATGTAATACCTAATGGAGTTGACCCAACACTTATTTTTTTAGCATGAATATGATCTCTGAAATTCCTTGTTACTTGTTTGTATTGCTACTAAAATGTGCAGTTTTTGCCTTGTATTATATTTTTCTGTGTACTCTTCTACTCTTAATCTGTACTAGATTATAAACTTTTATTCATGTTGGTATGTGGAAGCCTCTAATTTAGTGTCTTACAGTGTAAATGCTTAGGAAGTATTTGTTGAGTGAATACTTGTTATATTTTATCACTGATAGCTACTAATAGCAATGAATTATCTTTTGATTAATACTTTCTTAATTAACATATTACCCTTTCATTATTAATACTACAGTTTCCAAAGTACTTTTCACATTGATTACTTTTAATAATTGTGGCAGTCCTATTATGTGACTATTCTATTAACATCCCCATTTTATAAGTGGTACAATCAAGCGTATTAACATTAATTAATTTTTCCAGGATCAATAGCTGTAGGTGGATCTTCTAAGCCTCAAATAATCCTTTTCCTTCCCTCCTTGTAACAATAAGAACAAGCACAAAAACCACAACAAAGACCAAAAAAAAAAAAAATTGAATTATTAGCCTAAAGCTCTGCTAAATGTTTTACAAGATAATCCCAAACCCAGTTCTCTGACTTTAAATCCCAACCTTAAGTCCAGTTGATATTGCCATAGCTATCATCAGCCATAATTACTGCCTGACATAAAGATGAGAGTGTGTGTTCAAACAAACAAAAAAACAGTTGATGCAATCAACATTTGGGGTACGAGTCACCTGGATAGATGTGATTCCATAGGCTATGGGAAAGAATTGTATTTTTGGGTTCTCACTGGTTGGCTAAGTCACACAGGGCCCTTAATAACACCTGCTTGTTTGTTTTTCAGTCAAAAAGTGCTTTTCTTTGGTATGGTTATTTCAGATCCACTTGGGAGTGAGGATTAGTGAGACTGTTGAAAGCGAATATATTTCACAGTCTTTCAGATTTTTCTCTCCCACTATGCATAAGCCATCATTTTGTGTTACTTGACTGTAAACAATGTGGGAGAGGCACTTGACTTAGAAAGAGTTGGGTGGATATGTTGTATCTTGCCTTTTACAAGCAACCATTTCTCACTAAGACTTGACTTGTTTGGATCTATCTATTCCATGTCACTTCAGCAGGGATGCAGAATAGAGAAAGAACAGTTTTCAAATTTCAACAGAGTTTCGGTGACAGAAGTTGGTAGTGATTGGGATACACAATTAATGTTTCGTTGTAAATGGCTCAGAAATCCTATCTAAAGAAACAACTGTCAAGTTATTGCCCTCAAGCCAGGTTATAGTCTCCAGACTTCTGTCTTCACTTTTAGAGAGAAAGCATTTCTCTTTATCCACTACTTCCCAGCCAGACACCCCTTCTTCTTACCGTTTTCATTTCCTTTAAAATTTTTTGCACACTTGTGCTTCTCTTCTCCTTCCCAAAGTATTCCTCTCAGACAAGCCCTTGATGACCCTCATTCCTTGGTTAGACTCAATTTACCTGTTTTCATAAAAATGGTTAGTTGTGCCTGGGAACCTTTGTAGTCAGCTCTTCCAGCTGTTGGCCTGAATGGTCCCTAGGGAGACCAGAAGCAATGAACCTGGAATAACCACATTTGACTTCTGTGAGCCCTCTTGAGAATTTAGTAATTACTTAATGGATTGAATTGGTGACATATACTATTCCAGATAACAGCCTAGGTTGCATTAAATTAACCTTCACAAATGGGTATTTATTAGGTACTCTTAAAAGACTACACGTGTTGGCTGTAATTGCTCTTCCGTGTTTCTCCATGCTGATAGGTATTTGTACCCTGTGAAAAATTTCTCAGATGAAAGCCTGGGTGGTAGTTGTAGCCACTTAGTGATATGTGTCATTGTGTTCGGCGCATTGAGCATAAATCCTGTCTTGTAAACAGCAGGAAGACTAATGAGGTTTGCCCACATTCTGGTATCATTACCGGGAATTCCAACAGAGAAGAAATAAAGAAAAGTACATAAAATGCAGTGATTTTTGGAACTCCGATGATCCAAATCAAGGAGAGAGATGATTGCTCAACATTAAGCATAGACATGTATGTACAAATATGAGTACATAAACTACATTTAGCTAAAATAGAAACCAACATTCTGCTTTTATGAACACTGGTAAAGTCAGTGACTTGGTTCTACAGAGAGCTAATGAAGGGCTTATTTATGAGTGTCTTTAATTGTGAGAGTGTAGCAGGATAGCTATTGAAATAATGCAGCTGTTAACATGATAGCACACTTTTCGCTTTCTCAGAACTCCTCATCATTACAGCCAACTAAAATCTCACATCATTTTTTGTCTTACAATTTTTGAAGTGATTCTGCCTGTTATTTTTATAGTCACAAATGACTTCTGAACACAATATCTGAACACAAAGGGAGAAACGTTTCACATATGTTTTTTTAAGATTTATTTCAGATCTTTATTATTACTGCTGTATAACTTGTGTGTTTGATAATGTCACGTCAAGGGATCCTGACTATTGCTTATTGCCTAGGCTACTTCTTGGATTCAGATTTTCATGAAACCTGTTATCATCGCAGCTTTGGCACAAAGTATGGTCCACACATCTTTGTGTTTGAATAAATGAGTAAATGGATGAATACTGTTAATAGAAAAAAATGTTGTCTGATCCATATGCAGAGTTACTAATAGACAAAAATCTGGGACTAGAAAGTGAATTTCAGGGTAAAGTGTTTTGAAATAAATAGCTTCCTCTCTTTAGAGAAAACATATGCATATTCCCTCCCTCTTCCTCCCTCCTTCTGTCTCTCTTTCTCTCATGGAAAAATCCCCTCCTCCACTCCCACTTGCTTGTTCCTTTCTTTGAAATAGAAGCCCCTCAGGGTGTGCTGTAGAGTAGTGAACAAGGCAGTGGACTGTGCACTAGAAGATCTGCGTTCTGGTCCCAGCTCTGCCAGGGATGTGTGCTCCTTTAGCAGTTTCTTGTATATGTAGGCACACAGTAAATACACACTGAATTACTGAATAAACAAATTACTCAATCACTTATTGAGTGCTTCCCTCTACACTAGACTCTGAAATGCTTTGTGATGCTGATTAAGTTACTAAAATTCCTTGGACCTAACTTTTATTACTTATAAAGTGATAGGACAGAATGAGATGCCTATTTACTAACCCACCTAGTATTTATGAACATGACTAGATGAGTTGTAAGATTTCTTCATCCCACCCTGACTCTTCAGAACTCTTTAATTTCCTGGGTCCCGATTTGGGATTATGAGATCAGAAGGAAAATACCAAACTTGTTTGTACATCTAGTTACAGGCTTTCTGGGACCCCAGATTTTCACTCAGAACAGTGGTTTTAAAAAATATTTTCCCAAGGATGTCCTTATAATTACCAAAAAGTAGTCCGTAGAAATCTCTGTTAATGACTCGAGTTATATAAGTGAGTGATTAGCGGTGTCATAAAGATCCACTGGAAATAAAAAATTGTTGTGTTTACTGAACACGTAGAGTACTAGAAATTCGATTAGTAACTCCCAAGAGAATTCTTCCTTAAAGTCTTAGGGACCATTGATTTTAATACTTGGTAATGGTGGTAGGAAAAAAGGGCTTGTTGGCACTTTTCCGCCAAAGGATTTTGGCAGCTTCTCTGTCAACCTCAGCTCATGAAAACCACAGTGGGTCGGGTAAACTGTGTGGAGAGGGAACTTGTCAGAAGCTTACGGCTTTTCACTTGAGTCTAATAGAGACTTAGCACTTGGCAGGTCAGTGCCACTGCTATTTGTCTCTGACCCAAGAGATCTGGAGTTCTTCACATCAAAACCACATCTTGCTGAGAAGAGATCAAACGCAGGAAGGTAAGGATTCTGCCAGTGATTTATCATGCCAGGGAGAGTGATCAGGCCATATGGGGCCGCTGCAAATGAAGTTGACATTCCGGCAGTTTCTCTTATAAGTCTCACATGTAGTTGTGGCTAGTTTTTCTTGTAGAGGAATTCCGGGTCAAGTGGCAGCTTTCAGTGGCATTTCTTAGCAAGCCTTAACCCCAACATGAGATTTATTTCAAAATCACATCTTAGCAAGACTTTTCTTATATTTTATGTAAATAGCAAAACGGAATTTCTTCACCAAATATTGATGGTTAATTTGAGCTTTTCATTTGATGTCGCCTCCCTCCACCCCTTTTCTGGGATGGTAACTATTTTGAAAAAGAAAAAAGAAAGGAGAAGAAAAGTTAAGGTGATTTTAGGTGTACAAAAAAAACTTGCTTTCTAAGTATTAGATGTGACTTTAAGATAATGAAATTGACTCTATAAGCTATGCTCAACTAGGCTCATTAGTTCATCACATTTTATTAACTCAGGACTTTTAGGAATGAATTACTACAAATATGACTATTTAATTCTCAGGGTAGGGAAGGCATCAGGTAGACCTTTCTGTATATTTGTAATGACCAAGAGCAAAGAGGAAGAATTGAATTACTTAAGTACAAAATAGGTATAATTATGTTTGAAAATATTTGCTGACATTTAAGTTGTGGACAAATATTTTAACTGAAAGAAAAAAATCTAGTAACTACACACTATTTATTTATTTTTATCAACAGACACATGAAAATAGTTGTGTAATATAAAATTCAGCTTATTTGTTTACCATCACAAGCAAATGTTTAGTCTCTTGTGGAGAAAACACTCATTTATTGGTTCAAAGACCTCTTCAACCTTAGGATATACACGGGCTCCAGAGGGCTTCAAGCTCCTCTTTGCGCAGAATGTTTGCTTTGTAACATAATGAAAGATGATATTGGTCATTAAATGTAGTAGTTTGTGACATTAACTTCTAATTCAACTGAACATATCATTTGTCCCTTTTGTGTTTTACTTTTTCTAAATGAGAAAAATTACCATAAATGGAATGGGTTTTCGTGGTTAGAACTAGGTCTCATCCTGTAGTCAGAATTCAGTTGATCTCCTGAGGTGTCAGTATATCTGTTTATTAACTGGAAATTATTATTCTGACTGATGAAGTACTTCAGATCTGCAGGAAGCAAGTTTAAATATAATACATAATAATAACATGGACTATCTCCCCGTTTTCGTCCTTGAAATGTGTATAACATCCATGAAAACCTGGTAGGGTCACCAGGTAAAATATAGGGCATATAGTTAAATTTGAATTGTTGATAAATAATGAATACTTTTTAAATACAAGGATGCCCCATGATTTGGGGACATTATTATACTGAAATTTAATTTGTTATTTTTCTGAAATTCATATTTAACAGATTGACAACCCTAAACTGTTACATGCATGGCTTGTGATTTTTATCTGTGACCAACAAATAAATATCATTTTAATGTGAAATTACTTGGCAATAAAATCAAAGACCAAAGGAATCCTTTAAAATTGTTGTGCTTGAATAATGAAAATGAGTATAGTAGAAATACCTTTTTTTAACCCTAGCAATACTAGTAAATAAATAGGGCAACTAGGCCCATTGTAAGACAGCTTAATCTCCTAAATGAATTGCTCCAACCTTTTAATTCAGAATCATACAAACAAAAACACTGAGATAAGCTGGGTGCTTTTTCAAATGGGGACCCCCGTGGCTTTGAAAATAAACACTTCAGTCTCCTTCCCACCCCAACACCCACACTCACTAGCCTTTCTGATGTCTTCCATTTGCAAATGAACAGGCTGAATTCTGAGAAAGACAGAAGACTAATTAAACCTAGGAAAGATAGGCAAAGGAACATTTGTTTCCAAGCAGAAACAAAAAGAAATCAAGTCACATTCTGCTTTCTCAAGATGACAGAAAGCCTTAAAGACTGTCCTGAAGTTTCTTCTCCAAGCATGTGTCCCACACCACTACTCAGACCCTGTCAGGGCCAGGTTTTAGTAGTGTATTTGAACATTCCAGCATTAGATTGTCTTCATGGCTGAATCTGGAAAGGGTCTCAATCAGAAATTCTGACCAGTCAGTGTGCTGGATGACCTTCACCATCTTTACTTTCTTTTCCCATCCTTTTGCCCTGTGTGTCTCATGGTTTGACAAAGGGGTCTTACTGGCAATAGAAAAATAAATGAACAGATAAACACAGAACAAGGAGTGAGTAACTTTTTAAGAGCATTAATAAATTGCCTTGAATTGATGATTTACATTCAGAATCAGAATCAATTAAAAATTTGAGTGTGCACTATATCAGGTTTTCAGCCATCCAGTATTTCACTTAATCTTTCCAGCCACTGGATGAGCTGATTTTCTCCTTTTAGAGATGAGAAAATTGAGCCATAGAAAGATCAAATGACACACCTAAGTCACACCATTTAGCAGTCTTTATACATGTAGAAATTTGATCTGTAAAGAAATAGTTTGAAAGCAGTGAGAAGGCAGAATTTGATCTTAGGACACCTAAGACGACCAAAAAAATCTCCATGAGATTTGATATAGGTGCTAGTCAAACCTGGTGGTATTACTAAGGGAGGCTGGGGAAATTAGGCAGTTGAGGTGTGTGGAAGAGATACCTTGCCATAACCCTTGGGGTCCTGAATCAGCTAGAACACTAGGTCTGCGCTAATTTGTATCACAGGTTCTCGGAATTACCCCCCCCCACCACCACCCCCCCGCCCCGAGCCCTTTAAATGATCCAAGTAGCTTCATTCTGGGAAAGAAGGCTGCCCCCACCCCCACCACCCACCCCCATACCTCACCTCCCAGGTCATTTGGTTCTAGCCTTGTGTCCTGAAGGCTGCCCAAACTGAACTGTTCTCTGGGGAACATGACTAATGATCTTTTGTCTCTGTACTCTCATCAGTGTCCTTTCACTTTCAGAAACAGATTGTGAGGTTAGATGGATATGTGAGAAGCTGGGTGGATCTTGGGTACCTAACTCCGCTAATGTCCTAACTTCTGTTTACAACATTAACACAATTTGTGTAATCATTGCGTGTTAGTGTAATATGTTGGGCATATAGCATTTATTTTAAAATACTCTGGCACAATCAATTTAGATTAACATTTTAAAGCTATTTAAAAATGTTGCCTCTGGTTTCTCATTTCTTTGACCTTGTTCTTTCTGCATACTTTGAAAGTGTAGTTTGCAGTCTTTTCTAATGAAAACTTTTCCTTTTTCCTGCCTTTCAGCCTAGGACTCAGAATAATTGGGGTTCAGGGCATACAATATTGAGTCTATTATTTAAAACTGTTAATTGATTAAAATTAAGATTGATAAACTAGTCCTTGTCAAAATAGGCTTTGTAAAACCATGCTTTTTGCCAGGAAACGATTACACCTATTGAACAAAGGCCATGTCTCTATAATATCAAAACATTGACTTTAAAGTGAAAAATGTAATCAATCATTTAGGTGTTTTCCTATACAATGCCATTTGGGTGTTTTTTCACTTTTTAGCCAGATGTTTTGGCGTGAAGCAAAGCAAAGAATGGAAGACGGGAGAACCACTTTTGCTCTGACTACCTAGATATTTCAATAGGAAACTTCTCACCTCACCCCATAAGTGATCTGGACGTTTGCTTGTTTTATTTTATGTAAGTGACTTCTTAATTGCAAGTAAATAAGGTCAGGATTTTTTTCCTTTAAGTTAAAAATACCTTTGTTATCTTAGATTAAAATATTCAAAGGCTACCCGCTTTGCAAGGTAGTATCCCGAGGTGATCATCAATATAATTTTTTTAACAATAGAAATTTAATTTCATGTAGTTCAGTGATAGTGCTATCTGTACCCTATTGGCCGAAATCTCTTTGAAGTACGTCAGGAGAAACAATCATGTAAAAGGAGATAACTAACATATGACAAGTCTTCAGACTACTTCTTTCTACTCTTAATTAAAAGTAATTGAACTTTTTCCTATAAATAGATCAGTCTGGTTATTGATTTGCTATTTGGTACTCTCCTTTGATAACCAAAAGCAGTGTAGTGGCAAGTCGAGTAAAATTCAACTCTCCAAAGCATAATCTACTGCAGGATTTAATACAGATCATTTGACGCATTTACTATTAAAAAAAAAACAAAACCTTTTATTACTGAAATAAAACCATGGCAGCTTTATGTCAAAGATTCATTGAGGATAGGAAATTATTTACACCTAACTCCTATTAATACCTGCTGCTTTGAGAACTCCTCAGGGGTTTAGATCCTACAATTAGAAAATCCACGGCAGCCTCTCTGTGTTGTCACGGCCACTTTGCTGTGGGCTGAAAGTGTGGTAAGCCTGATTTGTTCTCCATTATCCTCCTGCTGCAGAAGTGGCCAAGTGATATGGCTTGGTTTGTGTGGCTAAGATGCACTGTTTTGAATCTTTATCCAAGAAACTGCTGAGATTTATAAAACAAATTAGAACAGCTTGTGAAAGAATCAAATTCCTGTTGACAACCAGTCTGAATTCCTTATCCCACCTTTGCTTCTTTCCCCAGTAACTTGATTTATTAAATCTTCTGAATACTGACTGCATGTTAGATGGTGTGTTAGAACCTGTAGAACATAGAAGACTCCAAATATTGCCGGGAGACCTTTCTTCAGGGAACTTAGGAAAGGGAGAAACTTCCATTGTAGCTAACTAAGCCTTAGGCATATTCACATTTTAGCTCACTTGATTGTGCAGCAGTTTTGCAAGGACTAGGCCTTACTTCTGCTTTTGCTGGAAAGGAAACAAAGCTCAAAGAGTTTGAAAGTCTATTTAAGATGGCTCAGGCTTACACAGGGCTTCCCTTGTGGCTCCCCTGGTAAAGAATCCACCTGCAATGCAGGAGGTCTGGGTTCGATCCCTGGGTTGGGAAGATCCCCTGGAGAAGGGAAAGGCTACCCACTCCAGTATTCCAGCCTGGAGAATTCCATGGACTCTGTAGTCCACAGGGTCGCAAAGAGTCTGACACGACTGATCGACTTTCACTTCACTTAACTTTTTCAGGCTTACTCAAGTGGTAAAAGGCAGGCTGATTTTAACTGGAGATCTTTCAACTCTAGTACTTCCATTCTAGTTTGTTCTATAAGGAAGATAAAGAAGTACATGTAAGGTTAGTCACCTCAGTCCTCAGTGAATTTCCTACTTTTTTTTTTTTTCACATACAGAGACATGACCCTCATGGCATTTAACCATTACTGTTGATTTAATTAAGCAACTTCAGTCTCTACACTTGTCCTGGGGAGAAGAGACTTGCCTATTATGTTGTCATCCTGAGGGTGTCTTTTGAAAAAAATCATGTAAATTCAACCCAATATTTTGAACTGGCCTGCCTTTTCAAAAAGCCTGCGTTTATAATCTTTACTGTTTAAAGCCAAGGACACAACCAGATATTTCATTCATATTTCAGGCCACTTCTCTTGAATGCCATGAGATGTCTGTTCCTTTCTGGTTTGGGAAGGGACACTTCTATTTGGCAGAAGACCCATGGAGAATTGTCCTTTTTAGAGTTCTTAAAAGCATCCCACCAGGAAGGGAATAAAATTTGTGAGATGGGGAAATAGATGACATTTCCTGACCAGGTTCCCAGAATTCTAGGATGCTATGAAATAATTACAGAAGGAAATTGTACTTACAGGTTTTGTCCAGCTACCTGTGTGGCATGTCCCTAATAAACTGCCATTATGAATTTAGTTTTAATTCCCTTAGCTGGTGAGGTAACTGAGAGACATATGGGTGTGACCGTTTCATAAAGACTGGCGTTTTGATGCCTGTTTTGATACCTAGATTTGGCAGAGAAAGGAACATATGAAAAAGGAATTGTTTTGATGCAGTGAACTTATAACCAGCCCCTAAATCAGGCAGGGTTGGCCGTTTCCTTTTTCATCTGCGTATCCAAAACTAGCCCTTCTGTGGGGAGTCATTAGGATAGGGATAGGTTTCGAAGTCCCCCTCCTGGACCCTCAGATATAGCCCTGTGGTTGTAAAAGTGCACAAACTCTTCTTTAAGAAGCCTCGGGAAAATAATTTTCTATCTGAGGATTACAGTAGTATGGCTGCTGTCCTCTGGCAGAAGTGCCTGCTACTGCAGATGAGGAGAATGCAGAAAATGTCCCAGGACCTCACCTCTGAGTGGAATCCACTAGGAATGTAAACCACCACTGTTTCCCTAACACATTTGCCTTCGAGAAAGGAAATGAAAAAGTATTTTGCTGTCACCTGTGTTGATTGTGCTGAAGGAAAAAAAGACTCAAACAAAATTCCTTGTGCTGAATCATTTTGAAGAGGCTTTGTGGAAGACATGCTTATATTTCCTGGTCAACCATCAAATCTGCTTTCTAAACAAAATTTAAATTTAGCAAAAGCCCTGGGCTGGAAATCAAGATATTGGGTTCCAGTCCCCATTCAGCCACTAATGGGCTGTATGACCATGGGCCAGTCATTGGACTCCTTTTTGATAATATAGCAATTCCCTTCAGTATAGATTGTATGTAAGGCCCTTTCGGTTCTTTGAATCTCTCTCTTCCTCATTAAAGCAGCCTCTACTATATTTAGACACAAAAATAAAGAGTGTTAATTCATTAGTGCATTTAAAAATAGTGCTTTGATGAGACTTGAATGTCAAATGTATGAGCTTGGCATGCTGCATAATTTCACAGTAAGAAACTAAAATCAGTTGGGGGTGAGTGGGCTATTTCCAGTTGTTCTTGGTGGTCACTTTGCATGAGTTTAAAAATGTTTGTTACAGGACTTTTTTCCACCTAAATTTACTTTTTTTCAAATGACATCTTTCTAGTACATTAGTTGCATATTCAAGTATTAGACATAATTGGAAAAGGAAGTAACTTTTAACCTGGAGGATGGACTCTTTTATGGGCATGGAGATCTATTAACTATGATTCAAGTAGTTATGAAACACCAGCATGCACTTAGAGAAGGAGTAAGACAAATCTGCAGTCACAGAACCTCTGATAAACTCTCTTATTGAGCGCCCACTAGTGGACACATGTGTGTACCTCAGGCAGAGTATTGGAACTAAGAAGTCGTTAGAGATGGCATCTTCCATTCAGTTGGTAGTAGCTTTTCTAATGTGCCATGCTGAAAAATATTCAGGAGTTCAACTGAAAAGTGTCACAGTCAATTATGAATGTCTGTCAAGGGGCTAGGCGGAAGATTTGTATCACAGGCACCATGGATGAGCCTGTCTCCGGTTACTAAGTCTGGTGTTCTAGATGAAAGAGGGCTGGGGAAGGTGGGAGACTTGCTGAGCCTTTAGTGTGAAACCAGGACCAGAACACAAGCACTTCACCTATTCTTCCTTCTTTCACTGTGGAAGAAAACAGGACTGTTAAAGTAGTATCCTCTTATAAATAGCCTCTAGGTGTAGTCAGCCTAAATAATGAGCTATAAAATGGCCGCACTACATAATTGGTAGTGGTCAAAGGAGGAGACTGAAATTCCAGTTTGGTTCTGCAGATTTCAGATCAGTCAAGAGAATTCCAGTGTTATGGCCTAAGGCCCCAGAGGAAGGTAGGTCCTTCTGAACCACTTTCACTGGCAGGGTACATGGTACAGCAGTCTTCCTAGGTAAGTAAATAACTCCATTGTCTCAGTGGTCACAGTGTGTATCCAAAAGCATGTTCTGGATGAAGGTTGATTATCATAACCTCAGTTGAAACAAGAAAAGAGTGGGAAGCGTATGGTGTTAGTGAGATGCTGTTCAGTGTCAGTTGAGGGACCAGCTTCCCTGGATAGATGAAAATGATTCTTGAGTTGCAAGAATTTTGACTCCTGGAATTCAAAACATATATTGTTTTGCTTTTTGTTTTAAGAAAGTACTTCTTTGTGATACATATACATACCTAACATTTATTGAGCAACTACTATGTCACTGTTCCTTTTCTAGGTACTGGAGATACAAAAATAAAGATGACATAGTGACATAGTATTTGTCCTTAAGGAAGGAACAATTTAGTAGTGGACAGATACCTTTGACCAGAGATAAAATATTGTAGGATGGTATGATACTAGGCAGAAGCCAGAGGACCGCATTTAGCTTTGTCTGAAGGGATTTGGGAAGGCTTTACCAAGAAGTTGTATTTGAATTGAGTTTTCAAGGATGACTAAGATTCTAATGTTTTATCAGGTAAAAAAGTATGTTTGTATTGAAAGATCCTTGTAAAAGTTCATAGCATATTTAGAATTAGGTGTGGTTTTAGTCTAGAGAGTCACTAGGGAGGAACTTAGATCCACAGATTTTAAATTATTATACTCCTCATTAGATGGCACACTGTAAGACACTGGTCTGTGCAAGACTCCTCCTGTTTTCCCCACAAGCATCCATTCCAGCCTACGTTTAGATACAGATATATCCTTGATGGGGAGATGGTATTATTTTGTCTGTTTTACATTTATGTAAATGGTACTGTTCTATGGATGTTATTCTGGCTTAGATCCTTAGTAAGGAATGGCCAGAGATGAGACCAGAAAGATTGGTTGGGACCAAGTTATGAAGTTATGTTTCTTCTCTTGGGAAGAAACATCTTTACATAATTTATTTTGAAACAGTTCACTTGGCCACTTAAAGGTTATGCAGCAATAAGGAAACTGCCCCAGAGTTCTAGTCTGTTACATAAAAGTAGGTACCAGACTGCATCAGTTTTGGATCCCGGCTCCACTGCATCCCTTATTGTGCGCCAGTTCCTTTACATCTCTCAGCTTCCACTTCCTCATCTATGAAATGAGAATGATGACATTGCCTACCGCATGTGATAGTTTTGAGGATTAAATGAGTTACTACATGTAAAGTGTCTGAAACAGTGCCTGGAACATATAAGCACTCACATTTAACTTTCATTATTATTCTCTTGATCCATTTGGTTTTCAGTTCTGACTTTATAGTAAATTTCCTAATTATGTTTGTTCTACTGCCTTTGGCCTAGCTGAAGACAGCTCTTTAACTTAAAGTTATAGTTTAGCAGAGAGGATGGGGAAAAACCAGTAATGTTAACAGGCATAAAAAAGCCCTGTACTTAACTTCAGGAGACTTAGGTTCAAATTTTTGCCCTGTGAGTTATTTTCAGTATTTATTTGGACATAAATCTTAGTTTACTTGTCTGGAAGGAAAATACCTACATCATAGATTTGTTAAATAGTAAGTGAAGTAGTGAAAATGCTCAGTAAACAGTGGCTATTCAATAATGTTAATCATCTGAATTACTTTTTGAATGTATATTGTCCATATACTTTGAATTAAAATGAATTCCTCTCTGTCGATCTCTGCAGGATATTTTAGTCTTCATGGTATAGCTGGGCCGGTGTAGATGTGCTTTGTTAGCACAGCTCTTGGAAAAGGACTTAACTTATCAAACAATCCTGCTTTTTCAGCTGAGGGTTTGACGATCTGGTGCTTTCTTTGATGAAGCCCAAGTGCTCTCCTTAGAAGGATGTTCTCTTGGCTTCTGTCAGGCCAGCGTGGCTCTTTGGTTGGATTTCTCTTTGGCACACAAATTACTTGTCCAGTGCAGTGTTTTATAAGATTAAAATATAAATTATCTTATCCTTAAAGCATATTCATAGTAAGTATTCAGTAATACTTTTGAATGTTGTTACCACATCATATCACTGGAGCTGTTGTTGTGTTGGTCTTCTCCACTGCAGTGCTGAACACTCATTTCAAGAGGGAGGGCTAACTCTATTTATTTTTGTATCTCCAGTGCCTAGCACAGTCCCTTCCATGCAGTAGGTTCATAATAAGTGCTTGTGAACATGGAAACATTAATAACTTCAAGGGAGAAAGAACAAAGGTATTCCCCTTCGTACATGACTGTCTTTTCTTTTTCTTCTTTTCCCCTTTCTTTTCAGCTCCTCCCTTCCTCCCAATAACTAGTATCATGAGTCATTTACTTCCCTTAATTCACCTTTTTAGAAGATATTTCTGTCATCTCCCCTTTTCACAAAAATGGAAGGTGACATGTCTTCACGTGAAGAAATGGCCTCAGCCAATTTTGGAAAAACTCTTGTGGTTAATCAGTTACTTTTAATTTAAATATATATGCTCAATGCTGAATTGCATTATAAACTCCCGCACTGATTTATGATCTCAGTCTGCCTTAATTAACATTGATTCTAGGGGAATAGTAAATGGGAATGGCCCTTCACAATTGAGGCTGAACAATGAACTCTCTGGGTGTTGTCCAATTTGTAACATGATTTACATGGAAGCCAGCCCTTCCTTTCCTGGGGTTATCCCTTTTTCATCTGGTGTTTAGGACAGGTTATATATAATCCATAGATAGGAACATTTGCTGTCAAATACTTTTGCTGATTTAGAGCTGGGCCACAAAATGGTCACTATTAATAAAGACACAGAAAAAAAGCTAATCTGAGGCTTTGCAGGGGTTCCAGGTTCTTGCTATGTGTCATCACTTGTCCAGTCTGTGGCATTTTTATGAAGTGGCCATAATGAAAGTCAGATTAAATGCACAGGATATATACATTTAATCAACAGCCATTGGAGTCTGTGGTGCTGGAACAGTTATAAGAGCCCCATGAATGCAAATTTATTGCAAAAGAATCCAAGGGGTGGGGAATGAATGTCTGCTGAATGGTACTACCTGACACGGGACACCAAAAAACTTTCCAGAGTGAGTGATTTAAGTGTAAGGTTTGGCTTGTAAAGCTGCCAGCTGCTTGGTTTCAAAACTTGAAACATTTCCAAAACATTGGATGAGGCACTTTATATGTGCACTAGAGTAAATACTCTGGTTTTACTGCCAATTTAAATGTGCTCAGTTTACAGTAATGAGCTTGTATAGGCATTACCTTGTTTATAGAAAGTGGAACAGGAAGAAATGAACATTAACCATTACCAGTAGCAATTCCCATTGCCTTCTACCACATTATTGATGGCAAGCATAGTGTCTTCCAATTTGAGACTATGTCACAACTGACATTGATGTGTATGTGGCTCTAATGCCTTGTTGCTACAACACGTAACAGAGTAACAAATGCTATAATTCAATGTGGCTCTGATAAGCCTGCTCAGACCAGTTGACTGTTTCCTACTATTTTTCCTAAAACAGATAAGAACAGCATTCTTAGATATGGGAATCATGGGACAGTAGAGTAGGTAGGTACCCTGATTACACAAAACTGAGTTTATTTTAGCCAGGTCTGTTTTCTACAAGCAAATCAGTACTGGGAGTCATGTATTTCCTCCTAAAAAATTATCTGGATGTGTTTTGGTGCTCTGCATGGAAACACTGGCCTTTGTCTTTTAGGATGACTGAAACAGGAACCCCTTTAGCCCTCTTATATTCTTTGAGATCATATACTGGCAGATATATTTAGCCTGAAAGACATAATTTGCTCAGACTGGAAAAGAAAGAAAATATAGAAATCTAAGGAGGCATCAGTGAACACAATGCCTAGAGTAAGCACTCAATAAAAATTGTTGGAGGAGATAGGAAGGGAAGAAGGGAAGGGAGGATGATTAATAGGAAGGGAGCATGGAAACCCGTATTTTAAGAGACATATCCTCATGAGTTCAGCTGTGTTTAGACTAGACTTTTTAAAACAAAAAAAGTCCCTACTGATTGCCAGGGACTCCTTGTCTTTATTTCTGCATTTCTTTGCATGGCTTCTGAGAACCTTTTGGCCCACGTACACATAGTTATAAGTATCTGAATTCTGCTACCCAAGGAATACCACACCTCCCCTACAGTATAATTCCTTTTCCATTGTGTGGGATACTAGCAAAATGCAGAAATTGGCCAGAACCACAAGCATGGTATATGTCTGCAAACAGCAGGCTTCTGAGGACACAAGTGTATGGCTATCAGATTGTTTTCATGCCACAGACTGTGCATGTTTTCTAGCTGGTCTTGCTTTAAGTGCTTTTTCTAGCAGTATTTTCATGGTGCAAAAAGAAAAGAAAGCTAGTCATGCAGCACTGAATAGTTCCAGCTTTCATGGCAGGTGAGCGCTCCCTCTCTTTTCCCCGTTGGGTCCTCTCCCTGTCCCTTGTTTCATCCTCCCTTCATCCTTGTTTTCCTTCTCAGTGCATCGTTTGTCAGTACGAAGTCAAGGCTTATTTGTCTCAGTCTCTTTTATTCAAAGAGAACTGTATTTTTAAAATAAACATACGTTTTCTCACACTTTTTTAATATTCATGTCCTTATTTTTAGAAGTCTCCCCGTCTTATTTCTTCCACAGTGTTTTTCACTCCTTTTAATTGCTACTCTTCTTAAATGTGATTAATTTATATTTTTAAAATTCTTCTCTCTTTTCTCATGACTTCCTTCTTTATATGACTCTATTTCACTAGTCAGGTTTGTGAGTTTCTGACCTATTAACTGACTCTGTGCATTTTCGTTGAGCGCTTTCCTGAAGGCACCTTGCTTATTCTGAAGGCAATGCTGTGGTGGAGGGCGATGCTGAGAACTCAGGTGTCGCTCAACCACTGAAGCTAGTGGTAGGGTCCGAGAACTTGTAGGTAGGAAGATGAGAAGCTAAACCTGGGTTTCTTCCATCTCTGTCACGCATCTTCAACCTGGGTATCAGATAATCTTTGAGAGGAGTTGAAGTCTAGGAAGAGGGGCTATTGAGGCCAGCTGAATAATTTTATTAGGGATAGAGTTTCTTTCTTCTACCTTTTTCATGCCCTACCCCAGGTCATACTCCCTCATTATTTCTTGTTTCCCTGAAGTGTTCTTCTAACATGTCAGCCCACACCGATATCTCCCTTCTCTGAAACGAACTCCTGCAGTGCTTATCTCTACCATTCATCTTGGCACTAAATCATAGAGTGCCTTACATTATTTAACTTTCCTGAAACTAATCTTGTCTTTGAAACACGATTTTAAGCTCCAGGACAGCAGAGGACACGTCTTCTGTAGATTTTCAGTAATACCTACAAACATCTCCATGTTTAGAATAGGCCTTTAATAAACATTTTGCAGTTTTTTTCTGTAAAGTCAAATTTCTACTCAGCTATTCCTTTCCCTCTTAGTTTGAACTCATTCTGTTTTTGTTTTAACAAACCTGTTTCACAGAGGAGAATTGAGAGGATTTAGCAGCTCCCTCAGTTTTACGAAGTGGTTGCATGGCAACTAAGAGCCGTGACTCTGTTTTAGATTATTGTTTTTAAATTCATATCAGCTAAAAGAGTAAGAGCTGCTGTCCAGGATTTCTGCTTCTGGCTTTAAACTGTCTTTACTCTAAAGGGTCCTCCAGTCAGAATGCAACCAGCTCCTATATCAATTAATGTGTGTGTAAGTATATGTACTTGAATTTCATTTTCCAATGATTTGTTGATAGCCTACTGATCTTGAATCCTGGGATTGTGCTAAATTATACTTCCAGTAATTTTTGGTACATTTGTCAGAAATCTCTATACAATCATGTCTTCTGAAAAGAAAGAAAATATTACCAATTTTACTTTCAAATTTTTGGCCTAATAATATCAGATATTATTGCACTATTAAATCGTGGGAGCAGCTATCCTTGCATATATTATTTTTAATATATTGCTTAATTAAAAGAACAATGATCTGAAAACGAATCAAGGGGCTGAGGGAAAATGTAAAAGCTGGGTTTTTTTCTAGAAGCAAATGCCAATACTAGTTCTAGGAATAGTAAAATAAACCTCAGTCCAGCAACAGCAGAATACATATTCTTTTCAAGTTCACATGGAGCATTCAACCAAGTTAGATCACATCCTGGGCCATAAGACACACTTTGGCAAAATTGAAAGTGTAGAAATCATATAAAAATACACTCTCAGATTACAATGAAATTAAAACATAAATTAATAACAGAAAGATAACCTGGAAAATCCCCAAATATTTGGACATTAAACAACACTTGGATCAAAGAATAAGTCTCAAGATAAATTAAAAATATTTTGAACTAAATGAAAAGACAACTTATCAAAATTGGTGGGATGCATTGAAAGCAGTGTTTAGAGGGAAATCTATGGCATTGAGTACGTATATTAGAAAATAAATAGTCTAAGCTTCTACCTTAGGAAACAGAAAAAAAGAGCAATATAAACATAGGTTAAGCAGAAGAAAAACAATAATAAATTATACCAGAAATCAGTGAAATTGAAAACCAGGAAACAATAGCAAAAATAAGTGAAACCATAGGCTGGTTCTTTGAAAAGATCAATAAAATGGATAAACATCCAGCCTGACTAACAAAGATAAAAAGAGAGGAGACACAAATTACTAATATCAAATGACAGAGAAGTCATCATGAACATTAAAAGGAAAACAGAGGAATGTTATGAGCAACTCTGTGCTCACAAATTTGATAACTAATGGGAAAATTTTTTAAAAAGACATTCTACTAAAGCTTATATAAGGAGAAGTAGATAATTTGAATAGCTCTGTGTTTATTAATGAAATTGAATTTGTTGCTAAAAAGCTTTCTCACAGAGAAAGCTCCAGGCCCAGATGCCTTTGCTGGTGAATTCTAACAGATATTTAAAAACAAAATAGGAAAAAATAATGCCACTTCTACATAAACTGTTTCAGAAAATTAAAGAGGAGAGAATACTTCCCTACTTATTATTTGGGACCAGCATTATCCTGATGTCAAAACCAAAGACATTATAAATATATATTTAAAATCCCAACACCTAACAGATTGGCACCCTAACAGAAATAGTCAGGGCTTCCCAGGTGGCTCAGTGGTAAAGAATCTGCCTGTCACACAGGCATTGCAGGTTTGATCCCTGGGTCAGGATGATGCCCTGGAGTAGGAAATGGCAACCTGCTCCAGTATTCTTGCCTGGGAAATTCCCTGGACAGAGAACCTTGACTGGCTACAGTCCATGGGGTTGCAAAGAATCAGACACCACTGAGTACACATAGTCCCTGAAATAGTCATCACTTCTTGCCTGCCCTTCCACATTTTTTTTGATTGTAGGTTATCCTGACCCAAGACTTGGGGTTTAAATGGCCTTAAACTGTACTGCATGACTTTTTGCATCCTGGTTACAGATGTTTGGATCCAAGGGCAGTGATTTAAGTTACATCTGAAGCCTGACTTGAAAGGATGTACTGGAACCCAATCAACTCCCCTTCTCCTGAGGTTGACCTAGAGACCCCAAAGGATAGAATAATTGCTGATGGGAGCTGAGGGTGGAGACTCATACTGGCTAAGCCTGGATAGACCTGACCTGTATCTGTTAAGAAATTGAATCAGTAATTAATAACCTCCCCTATTAAAAATGTATCAGTCCAGATAGCTTTGGTGATGACTTCTACCAATCATACCAATTCCTATAATTTCTACCAGAAAACAGAAGGAACACTTCCTATTTTATAAGCTTGGCATCCCTATAATATTAAAACTAGAAAGATATTACAGGGAAGGAAAACTACAAACTGATATCTCTCTTTAGTGGTAGTTGCTCAGTTGTGTTCAACTCTTTGCAACCCTATGGACTGTTGCCTGACAGGCTCCTCTGTCCGTGGAATTCTCTAGGCAAGAATACTGGAGTGGGTTGCCATTTCATAAAATCAAAATCCTCAAAATATTAGGAAATAAAACCTTAACAATGTTTAAAAATGTATTATACACCACAACCCAGTGGAATTTATTTCAGGTATACAAGATTGGTTCAGTATTCAAAAATCAGCTATCATAATCTGTCACATCAACAGGCTAATGAAGAAAAATCACGTGACAATATCAGTACATACAAAAATAGCACTTGACAAAATCCAACATCCATTCATAGTAAAAACCCTCAGCAAACCAGGAATGGAAGGAAACTTCCTCAACTTGACGAAGAACATCTATACAAACCCTATAGCCAATATCATACTTAGTGGTGAGGAACTAGATGTGATTCCTCCATGATTGTAAACAAGGCAAAATATTCTCTCTTCAATGTTGAATCTCTATTCAACATAGTACTGAAATTCTAGCTAATACAGTTAAGAAAAAGAAATAAAAGGTATACAGATGGGAAGGAATAAAATTGTCTTTGCTTATGGCATGATTTCTATGTTGAAAATCCCTAGAATTGACCAAAAAAAAAAAAAGCCAGAAGAACAGAAAACCTCCGGAACTAACAAAGGGATAATATACAAAAGTCATTTAGTTTCCCTATACACCAGCAATGAACAACTGATATTTAAAATAAGAAACACAATGCCATTTTCACTGCCACAAAAAGAAAAATACATAGGTACAGACCTAACAAAATATGTACAAGATCTCTATGAGGAAAAATATAGAACCCTGATGGAATTAATCAAAGGAAATCTAAATAAATGGGAAGATAAGCCAGGGATAGGAAAACTCAATATTGTCAAAATGTCAGTTCATTCCAAATTGATCTGTAAACTCAATGCAATCCCAAGCACAATCCTGATAAGTTATTTTGTAGATATTAATAAATTCTGAGTTTGATATGGAAAGGCAGAAGAGCCAGTAATATTGAAGGAGAAGAAAAAAACAGCAGTACCAAACATCAAGACTTACTGTGAAGCTACAGTAATCAAGACAGTGTACTGTTAGTAAAAGAACAGACAAATAGGTCAGAAGAATAGAAGAGAGAGAGCCCAGAAATAAACCCACAAAGTATAGTCAGTGATCTCTGACAAAGGAGTAAAGGCAATAATTAAGAAAGGACAGTCTTTTTGACATGGTTTTGGGGCAACTAGACATCCGCATGCAGAAGTGAATCTAAACACTGACCTTGCACGTTTCACAAAAATTTATGTAAAATGGATCATAGACCTAATAATGCAGAATGCAAAACCACAAAACTCTTAGAAGTTAGCATAGGAGAAAATATAGATGACCTTGGGTTCAACAATGAGTTTTTAGATACACCAAAAGGCATGATCCATGGAAGGAAAAGTTGATAAATTGGTCTTCCTTTGAATGAAAAACTTCTGATCTGCAGAAAAGATACTGCAACAGAGAATGACAAGAGAAGCCACAGCTGACAGAAAACATTTGCCAAACATGTGTTCGATGAAGGACTTATATCCAAAATAGACCAAGAACTCTAAAATTCAGCACTAAGAAAACAACTCATTAAATAAAGGGAAAAGGGAAGAGAAGATACACAGGCTGCAAATAAGCATATGATAAAATTCTCCACACCATACATCATTGGGGAATTTCAAACTAGAATGAGGTGCCATTAGCTATTAAAATGGCTAAGATCTTGACAAAACAGAACAAACTTGATACCACCAAATGCTGACAAAGATGTGAAGCAACAAAAACTCATTCCTTGCTGTTGGGAATGCAAAATGGTACGCTCACTTTGGAAGACAGTTTGGCAGTTTCTTACAAAGCTAATAGTGTTGCTTGTGTGATCCAGCAGTCACTCTCTTAGGCATTTACCCAAATGGGTTGATAACTTATATTTACACAAACACCTGCATACAGCTGTTAATAGCAACTTTATTGATAATTTCTCCAAACTGGAAGCAGCTAAGATGTCCTTTAAAAAGTGAATGGGAGACTTCTGTGGTGGTCCAGTGGCTAAGACACAGTGCTCCCAATGCAGGGAGCCCAGGTTCGATCCCTGATCAGGGAACTAGATCCCACATAGCACAGCTAAATAAAAGAGCCCCCATGATGCAGCATAGATGGAAGATCTCACACACTGCAGTTAAGACCCTGAACAGCCAAGGCCTTCTTATATGCACTGTATACTAAGTGCAAATTACTGTGTTAAAGAAGCCAGTCTGAAAAGGCTACCCTTGTATGATTCCACGAGTCTGTTCAAGTAAGACCTAAATCAAATCCCTTATGATTATAGAGTGGAAGTGACAAATAGATTCAAGGGATTAGATCTGATAGAGTGCCTCAAGAACAGTGTCCAGAGGTTTGTAACGTTTTACAGGAGGCGGTGATTAAAAACATCCCCAAGAAAGGCAAAATGTTTGTCTGAGGAGGCCTGTATAGCTGAGAGAAGAAGAGATGTGAAAGGCAAAGGAGAAAAGGAAATATATACCCATCTGAATGCAGAGGTCCAGAGAATAACAAGGAGAGATAAGGAAGTCCTTTTAAGTGAACAATGCAAGAAATAGAGGAAAACAATAGAATGGGAAATACTAGAGATCTCTTCAAGAAAATTAGAGATACCAAGGGAATATTTCATGCAAAGATAAGCACAATAAAGGCCAGAAACTGTATGGACCTAACAGAAGAAGAAGACAGTAAGAAGAGATGGCAAGAATACACAGAACTATACAAAAAAGGTCTTAATGACCCAGATGACCACAATGGTGTGATCACTCACCTAGAGCCAGACATCCTGGAGTGTGAAGTCAAGTGGGCCTTAGGAAGCATCACTATGAACAAAGCTAATGAAGGTGATGGAATTCCAGCTGTGCTATTTCAAATCCTAAAAGATGATGCTGTGAAAGTGCTGCACTCAATATGCCAGCAAATTTGGAAAACTCAGCAATGGCCACAGGACTGGAAAAGGTCAGTTTTATTTCCAATCCCAATGAAGGGCAATGCCAAAGAATGTTCAAACTACTGCAAAATTGTGCTCATTTCACATGCTAGCAAAGTAATGCTTAAAATCCTTCAAGCTAGGCTTCAACAGTATGTGATCCAGGAACTTCCAGATGTACAAGGTGAATTTAGAAAAGGCAGAGGAACCAGAGATCAAATTGACAACATCCTCTGGATAATAGAAAAAGCTAGAGAATTACAGAAAAGACATCTACTTCTGCTTCATTGACTACACTAAAGCCTTTGACTGTATGGATCGCAACAAACTGGAAAATTCTGAAAGATATGGGAATACCAAACCATATCTTACTTGCCCTACCTGCCTCCTGGGAAACCTGTATCCAGATCAAGAAGCAACAGTTAGAACTGGACATGGAACGATGGACTGGTTCAAAACTGGGAAAGGAGTACGTCAAGGCTGTATATTGTCACCCTGCTTATTTAACTTATGTGCAGAGTACATCGTGCAAAATGCTGGGCTGGATGAAGCACAAACTGGAATCAAGATTAGGGGGAGAAATATCAATAACCTCAGATATGCAGATGATACCACCCTATGGCAGAAAGCGAAGAGACATCAACGAGCCTCTTGATGAAAATGAAAGAGGAGAGTGAAAAAGCTAGTTTAAAAGTCAACATTCAGAAAATTAAGAACATGGCATCCAGTCCCATCACTTCATGGCAAATAGGTGGGGAAACAATGGAAACAGAGACTTTATTTTCTTGGGCTCCAAAATCACTGCAGATGGTGACTGCAGCCATGAAATTAAAAGATGCTTTCTCCTTGGAAGAAAAGCTATGACTAACCTAGACAGCATATTAAAAAGCAAAGACATCAGTTTGCCAACAAAGGTCCATCTAGTCAAGGCTATGGTTTTTCCAGTAGTCATGTATGGATGTGAGAGTTGGACTAAAAAGAAGGGCTGAGCACCGAAGAATTGACGTTTTTGAACTGTGGTGTTGGAGAAGACTCTTGAGAGTCCCTTGAACAACAAAGAGATCAAACCAGTCCATCCTAAAGAAAATCAGTTCTGAATATTCATTGGAAGGACTGATGCTGAAGCTGAAACTCCAGTACTTTGGCCACCTGATGCAGAAAACTGATGCATTGGAAAAGACCCTGATGATTTGAAGGTAGGAGGAGAAGAGGATGACCGAGGATGAGATGGTTGGATGGCATCATCGATTCAATTGACATGAGTTTGAGTAAACTCTGGGAGATGGTGAAGGACAGGGATGCCAGGCCGTGCTGCAGTCCACCAGGTCGCAAAGAGTCGGACACAACTGAGCAACTGAACAACAACTGTATTATTCCAGCTCTATGAAACTCTGGGAAAGGCACAGTAAAGGAGACAGTAAAAAGGTAAGTGTTTGTCAGGGCTTATGGGGAAGAGGAAGAGATAAATAGGTGGAGCCCAGGACATTTAGGGCAGTGAAGAAACTATTCTGTGCTAAGTGATGGTGGACACATTCAAAACCCATAGAAGTTTATAACACAAAGAAATAGTGAAGCCTGATACAGTCTATAGATTTTATCAATGCTGGTCCATCAATTGTAACAAACATACAGCACTAAAGCAAGATACTAAAAGCAGAAGACAGTGGGGAGGGGAATAGCAGAGAGATGGGACCTCTATGCTCAATTCTCTGTAAACCTAAAATTGTTCTAAAAATTAAAGTATTAATTTTTAATACAAAAACAAAAAGACCAAGCAGATTTGAAAAAAAAATAAAGCAGAATTTATAGGAATAAAAGTTAAAATTAGCAGGTTAGACCTTGGTAAAGATAACTGGATAATAGATCTGAAGAAATTATTCAACTGCAGGACAGAAAGAAAAGGAGAACAGAAACAACTTGAATGTCTTTCAGTTTAGGGCTGATTGACTAAATTAATCTATGCCCATGCACACACATGCATGCATGCACACACGTACCTATGTGTGTGTTAGTCGCTCAGTCATGTCTGACTCTTTGCGATCCCATGGACTGCAGCCCAGCAGTTTCCTCCGTCCATGGAATTCTCCAGACAAGAATACTGGAGTGGGTTGCCATTTCCTTTTCCAACATACCTGTATACATACAAACAAAAATACACATTGGAGTCCATGGAAACCATTTAAAATGTCTATAGCATATATTAACTTAAAAAAAAGCAAATTATGAAGCTCATGTAAAATTGATCTTGTTTTGGAAAATTGTATGTGTGTGTGTGTATGTGTGTGTGTATATATACACACAGAGATATGTCTAGAAGGATGGTCATGAACATGTGAACTTTAGTTATTTCTGGATTATGAAATTTGAGGTGATTTTTTGCTTTCTTGTATAGTTTGAATTATTTAGAACAGTATTTTTCACACATTTATAAACACAACAAAGTTATATCTACATAAAATGTTTTTAAAAGAGATGGAAAGTATGAATGGTTAAAAGACACTGAGGATAGACTAAAAATGTATAGTTGGAATTCCAGAGCAGAGAATATAAATAATGATATTTAAGGAAATGATGATAATGATTAAGAATATCCAGGAATTACAAGACAAAAATTCACAGATGCTACAAGCACAATGCTTAACTATCAAAATAAAAAAATTGACACATAGACATATTATGTTAAAACTTAAAACACCAAGACAAAGACAAGGCATGAAAAACAACTAGATAGAAAAAGCAAGTCATCAACAAAGAGATGATAACCGGACTTGCAGCAGAGATTTCTTGTAAGCACCATTACAAGATAGAAAATACTGGAATAATAGTCTTAAAGTATTGTGATACGTTTTGAGTATGAAGATGCAATAAATATATGTTAGGAATTGAGACTTTACTCCCAATAAATTTATTAAATTGAATTTTAAGAAATCTTGAGAAAAAATTTTAAAGCCTACTAAATGTGGAAATCCTTTTCTGCATAAAATAATGATTTTATAACACACCCCTGGAGAAGAGTGATTAGATTTTGTGTTCTAAGGCCCTTGTAATTATTTGGGGGAAATTTTAAAATATATATTAACTTTAGACTTAATTTTGTTAGATATGCATGATAAAATATCATGGATAACCAATGAAAGAATGTACAGCTTCGAAACTGATGAAAGAGGGAAATTAAATTGTAAAGCAAACAACAAGCATTAATCAAGAAAGGAGAAAATAGGAAGTAAAATAAAACAAGACAAACAGGAAACATTAAGTCCAAATATCACAAAACACATAATTTAACACAAAAGATGATCGTAATAAATACAAATGTGTTAAACTTTCCATTTAAAAGACAGAGATTTTCATATTGAATAAAATATAGTCATTCATACATCACTTAAAGGGGCACATCAAAATAATAAAGATGTAATTAAGAGTAATGTGATGAGAAAGATTTATCAAGAAAATACTAAAGAAAAGCTTAGATGGCTTTACTAGTAATAAACAAAATAGTCTTTAAGACCCAGAGCTTTGTTAGTAATAAAGAGGGTCACTGCATATTGAGAAATGGTTATATCAGAGGATCTAATAGTTCTACATAATTCAGTAATAAAATAACATAAAATTTATAAGTGTAAAAATGATAGAACTAAGGGATATTTTGACAGGTCTGACACCAAAGTGGGAGATTTCAACATAGCTTTCTAATTATCAGTAGGACAAGCAGATGAACACTTAATAAATTAAGATCTGTTTGTCCCATTACTGGTGATACTGACTTTGATGACTTGATTGAGGTACTGTCTGCCATGTTTCTCCAATGATAAGTTACTATTTTTTACTTCGTAATTAGTAAGTATCTTGAGAAACATTGAGACTACATAAATGTCCAACTTTTCATTATACTTTTACCCACTAATTTTACCATCCATTTAATGATATTTGCATGAAACAATTACTATTGTGGGGTTTGACACCTGGAGACAATCTAATCCCATCATTCCTTGATAGCTATTAATTTGAATTTTACTGTTAAGAACAGCTTTTCCTTATTCTTCATTTATTTACCCATAAAAAAATGTATATCATTATGGGCTCTTGGATGCCTTTTTGTTCTTTGGGTAATAATCCATCACTATCTCACTTGTTCTGTTGCTTGAATTATCCCAGGACTGGCCACTGGGACCCCCTTCATGTTGTCTCCTGTGTCCCTCTGATACGTCCCCATCAGGATTTGAGCATTACTTAATTTCCTGCACCACAGTGTTCCGAGATCATCTTGTCCTTTTCCTCTACAGCCTTGAGATACAGTATTTCTTCAGGGAGCCTTGATTAGAGGGGAACACTTTAGACAGTATTCAAAACTTTTGAAAATGCTCAGAAAATCTGAAAACCTTCAAGTATTTTCGGGGAATTTGTTTTTTGTCATAAGGGTGAAAAAAAGTGAAAGTGTTAGTCACTCAGTCATATCCGACTCTTTGTGACCCCATGGACTGGAGCCTGGCAGGCTCCTTTGTCCATTGAATTCTCCAGGCAAGAATACTGGAATGGGTTGCCATTCTCTTCTCCAGGGCATCTTCCCAACCCAGGGATCAAACCCAGGTCTCCTGCATTGCAGGCAGATTCTTTACTGTCTGAGCCACCAGGGAAGCTCAGGCTATAAAAATAACAGCATAGTAAGAATATCAAATATTTTAACTTTTAGTGTACCAGGAAAAATAGTCATCATATTTACCATCTGGGTCCAGTGGAGGCTATATAGTTTTAAAACTTTAAGTTATTTTATGAAAAATTTAGAAAAGTAAAAGTACAGAGATAGTGAAAGCAATAGAACAAGAATTTAAAACAAAACCAATGTTTCTTCCATATTTTCCTGATGTTGGAGGTATGAAATGAGCAATGGCCTTTGAATGCAGCTACCCAGGTGGCATAGTAGTAAAGAATCCGCCTGCCAATGCAGGAGACATGGGTTTGATCTCTGTATCGAGAAGATCCCTGGAACAAGAAATGGCAACGCACTTCAATATTCTTGCCTGAAAAACTCCATGGACAGGGGAGCCTGGCGGGCTATATAGTCCATGAGGTTGCAAAGAGTTGGACGTGAATGAATGACTGAACACATATACATCTGCTCATCAGCTATCATGTTTGAAACTGGAAATATATATGTCATAAATACTGATTGCATATTTAAACACATTTCTAATAGGTTATATCTTATTGTTCTGGTTCTTCTTGTGTTTGCCTTATCATAATGTAATACTATTGAAAAGTTTGAAGGCCCTTAATTTGGTAGAAAAGAACATGGCCATTTTTGTTCCATAATTACTAAAAGATTTTCATTTTTAGTTTATAAATGTAAATTAGATTGATCATCCCAATGAACTTATTTCTACATAATATCTGTCTTTCTCAGTCACCTTTGTATATACACATACTTTTAGCATTTGTGCATTTATAAATCATATCAACTAAATTTTTGCCCACAAATATCTTAAAAGATAAAAGAATTCTTACATTTTTTTAAAATCAAAACAGGATGGTTTTAAATTACTAAGTCCTTCTTATTGAATGGCTAGCTAGGTTAGACTATCATATTTCCTTTTTTATGTTTATGATTATCTTATTTGCTCTCTGATTATTAATTTGAAGAAAATGCATTTATTTATCCTAAGGGCTCATAGTCCAAGATTTTTCTTATACAGTCAATTTCACCCTCATCAACAGTGTCTCTAGTGTTTCTGTCTCTTTGCTTTCAGCTGCTGACTCATCTAGCAGTATGAAATGTCTTTTTCTATTAGATTTCTTCTTATTCTCATAATGAACAGAATGAAAAGTTCTGAATTCTTAACTGTGTTCAGTGAAAGGAAAAAAGAATATGACTAAGCTGGTGTCATCATACTTCTTTTATTTATATCCTTTTGAGACATAATAATGCATTACTTTGGATAATACATTAATAAAAGCAAAGGATGATGAAATTGTTCCATTGCTCAGTCATGTCTGACTCTTTGCAACCTCATGGACTGCAGCACGCCAGGCTTCCCTGTCCTTCACCATCTCCCAGAGCTTACTCAAACTCATGTCCATTGAGTCGCTGATGCCATCTATCCATCCCATCCTCTGTTGTCACCTTCTCCTCCTGCTGGTGATATATTTATTTAGTCATTTCTAGATAGTTTCATAATGTTTTTGGTTTCCTTATTATTTTAAATTTTTTGGCATAGTTGGAAATAATTGATGAGTGATTATGAAATATTTCCTAGAATGAAGAAATTCACAAGATATTAAAAAAGCTCACTAAGATCCCATACTCTATTTTAAAACAATAAATGCCTGAGAAGATGTGGAGAAAAGGGAACCCTCTTACACTGTTGGTGGGAATGCAAACTACTACAGCCATTATGGAGAACAGTGTGGAGATTCCTTAAAAAATTGGAGACAGAACTGCCGTACGACCCAGCAATCCTACTTCTGGGCATATACACCGAGGAAACCAGAATTGAAAGAGACACGTGTACCCCAATGTTCATTGCAGCACTGTTTACAATAGCTAGGACATGGAAGCAGCTTAGATGTTCATCGGCAGATGAATGGATAAGAAAGTTGTGGTGTAGGAGAGAACAAGATGGTGGAGGAGTAGGTGGACGTGGAGTACATCTCTTCACGGATACATCAGGAATACACCTTCAGACACAGAAGTGCCTGCAGAACATCAGCTGAGAGCAGACAGGAGTACCTGACCAGTGGAAAATAATATATAGAACCACGTAAAACTCTGTAGGACGAAGGAACTAAGGGGAAAAACAGAAGTGTTAGTAGAACTGGACCTGCCCTCAGCTGCTGGGGGAACTGAAGCAGGAGTCCGATCCCCACATCAGGGCAATTGTCTGAGTCAGAGGAGAAACATTTAAGGCTGAAACAGCTTATCTGTAGCAGCCTAAATGGAATGAGAGTCAGACAGTCCTTGCCGCAGCCGTACATACCCTAGACAGGGACGCAGGTACCCTGGAGGGTGCAGTGGCTGGGAGCTGGAGTTTGGGGATTGTGGAGTATTCCCAGGGTGAGGGCTGCTGTTGACTGTGGAGAGAGGGATCAAGGGGATGTGAGGGAGGAGATTGTGGTGGGAAATGCCTGTGGAGGAAAGCCCCGCAGCCATGGAAGCAAGGCAATACTGCAGAGTCACGCGTAGCGGGTGGAGCCATCACCATAGCCTCTCTCTCCACACACCAGTATGGGCAGCTGAACAATAAAGAGGCTGGCCCATCAAACACCTGACACACTGAACTACAGAGTAGGACCCCATCCAGTGTGCCGTTTTATGTGCCTGATGCACTGATTTACAGAGTAGGACCCTAGACAGGCGGCCCCTCTATGTGCCTGATGTGCCAAACAACAGAGAAGGACCCGAGGCAAGGGAGCCCTCTTAAGTGTCTGAACGGCGGAGCTACGGAGATAGACTGGCCAAAGAGGCCTTCTGATCGCCAGCTACAAGAGGCTCAAAAAAAGACTCTAATAGGGCCATAACTTTGCGATGGAGGCAGTCCATGTCCCTGAACACTTGGTGCCACCAGGGTCCTGGCAAGCCAAGCAGCTGCGCCACCTCCACACTCAACTCTTCACTGGGGCAGAGCTGCCACAGGCAAAAAAAAGTCTTGCGCCTATGCGTGAAAGGTTGCTTCAATAGTGTCCAATTCTTTGCGACCCTGTAGACTGTGGCTTGCCAGGCTTCTCTGTCAGGGATGGGGGTTCTCCAGGCAAGAGCACTGGAGTGTATGGGCCAGTATATTTCCTGCTACCCTAGCCGCCAACTTCCCCGAGTTCCTGGTGCTGCCAGAACCCCTGCAACCCGAGCAGTCGCACCACCTCCACACCTGACCCTCACGGGGGCAAACCCCCGTCCTCCAGGGCAGCCTCAGGAGCAAACCCCAGTGGACAACCCACATGCGGAGGTGGAAATAAAACCATAATTGAAACCCAGGGGCGGTATGGCTAAGGAAGAAGACCCAAAACCTTCCCACCAGCTGTACAAGCTGCAGATTAAATCCACATGATCAACTCGGCAGACTGTGTCTATGGAATATATAAAAGGTCATTGAGAGCTCCCGCAAAAGAAAACGCACTAGCTCTGATAGCTGTGGACATTGGAGGCAAGAACACACAGGAGTAGGACAAGATTAGAATCTGAGATGCCCCCACAGCAGGTCCAGAGATCAGCACAGTGTTGGAGGACATGCTGAGGAGGTGAGGTGGACTGTGACTCCCAGTGAGGGAAAGGGCTCTGACAGCAGCGACTCAAGAAAAACATTTGTTATTCTTATGTTTTGACTTGTTCTGTAGATTCTTTTGCATTTTTTTTCCTTTTTCTTCCTCTCTCTGTTGTAGTTGTTGATTTTATTGGCACTATGAAATATAGTTAAGCTTTTGAGCTTTTTACTTTTCCCCTCAGCCACATTTTTTATAGTTGTTATAAACCTCTGCCTCTGCATTGGGCTTTTGTAGTTCTGTGGAGTTTTCCTTTTTTTCTTTTGTCTTTTTAATTTCAGTTTTTAATTTTTAAACCTATTATTTTTAATTTCAGTTTTTAATTTTTAAACCTATTATTTTTTCCACATTATTCCTTTGTTTTTCCTACTATTCTTTTCCCCTTGCAGTTAATCTTTAATGTACATAAATCTTCTTTATCTCTATTTAACTTTTCATATCTGTTTTTCTTTCTTCCCTTTCTATTTCTTACCATATTTGTTAGCTTTGTTCTCATTGCTTTATTCCCCAGTTGGCACCTTGCTTTAGTTTTGTTTTACAGTTTGTGCTTTAGTTAGTTTTGTTCTGGTAGATAGAATTTTTGGTTTCCTTTGTTTGCCAGGTCAACCTATTATAATTTGTTTTTGTTGGACCATTTTGATTTTGCTTATAGGTGTATATGTATATGTGTATATTCAGTCACACTTTTTATTGTTGTTGTAAACTTCTTCCTCTATGTTGGGCTCTTGCAATTCTGTGGAGTTTTCCTTTTTTTTTTCTTCTTTTTTTTTTTTAATTTTTAAAGCCTGTTATATTTTTTCTACATTTATTCCTTTGTTTGCCTTTCCTACTATTCTTTTCCCCTTGCAGTTAATCTTTAATGTGTATAAATCTTCATCTACCTCTATTTAACTTTGCGTATCTATTCTTTCTTTCCTTTCTTCCCAACATATGTGTTAGTTTTGTTCTCATTACTTTATTCCCCAATTGGCACCTTGCTCTAGTTTTGTTTTCCAGCTGTGCTTTAGTTAGTTTTGTTCTTAACTGGTAAATATAATTTTTTTGTTTCCTTTGTTTGCCAGGTCAGTCTACTGTACTTTATTTTTGTTGGAATGTTTTGAGTTTGCTCATGGGTGTATATGTATATATTCCATTATTTTAATTATTATTTGCCTGATTTTGTAACTGCCATTTGTCTGGGGTTCATCTTTGGTTTCTCATTTTTGGATATTTATTTTAATCTCACTTAATGCCATAACAAACCACTTGTGGAATCTTCATTCCTGACCAGGGATCAAGCCCTGAGCCTTTGGAGTGGAATCACTGACTCCAAGACCCTAGACTACCAGAGAACTAACCATAGGGAGTATCAGTTAGTGAGAACTCACACAAAGGAAACCACTTGAATACAAGACCTGGCATCATGCGACCATCAGCAGCACCCTGTGCAGGAGGCCTCATCTAAACAACAAACAAAACAAAAATACGAACCCAATCATCAGCAGACAGGATTACCACCTCATTCAGCCTTGCACATCAGAGGGAAAACAAACAAACAAAAACTCAGCATAAATCTCACCCTATACAAAGCTTACACAAAGCACTGGACCAACCTTAGGAGGGCAGAAACCAAAAGGAAGAAAGAATTCAACCTTGAAGCCTGGGAAATGGAGACCTCAAAAACAATAAGTTAAAAAAATAATAATGAAAAGGCAGAGAAATACTACATAAATGAAGGAACAAACTAGAAACACAGAAGTCCAAATAAATGAAGAGGAAATAAGCAAACTACCTGAAAAAGAATTCAGAAAAATGATTAAAGATGATCAAAAACCTTGAAAATGGAGAAAATGCAAGAATCAATTAAAAAAGACCTAGAAGAATTAAAGAATAAACCTACAGATACAACACAATTACTGAAATTAAAAATACTTGAGGACTCAATATCTGAATATCTGAAGCAGTAGAACAAATCAGTGAGCTGGAAGATAAAATGGTGGAAATAATTTCTGAAGAGCAGAATAAAGTAAAAAGAATGAAAAGAGCTCTGAGGATAGTCTCAGAGACCTCTGGGACAATATCAAACGCACCAGCATTCAAATTATAGAGGACCCAGAAGAAGAAGAGAAAAAGAAAGGGTATGAGCAAATTTTTGAACAGATTATAGTTGAAAAGTTCCCCAACATGAAAAAGGAAATAGTCAATCAAGTCCAAGAGGCACAAAGAGTCCCATACACGATAAACCCAAGGAGAAACACACCAAGACACATACTAACCAAACTAACAAAGACTAAACACAAAGAATATTAAAAGCAGCAAGGGAGAAGCGACAAGTAACATACAAGGGAAACCCCATGTGCTTAACAGCTGATCTTTCAGCAGAAACTCTGCGGACCAGAAGGGAATGGCAGGATATATTTAAAGTACTGAAAGGGAAAAATCTACAACCAAGATTACTGTACCCAGCAAGGATCTCATTCAAAATTGATGGAGAAATCAAAAGCTTTTCAGACAAGCAAAAGTTAAGAGAATTCAGTACCACCAAACCAGCTTTATAACAAATGTTAAAGAGACTTATATAGTCAAGAAATACAAGAGAAGAAAAAAGATCTGCAGAATCAACCCCAAACAATTAAGAAAATGGCAATAGGAACATATATGTCAATAATTACTTTAAATGTAAATGGATTAAATGCTCCAACCAAAAGACACAGACTGGCTGAATGGTTACAAAAACAAGACCCATATATATGCTGTCTACAAGAAACCCACTTCAGACCTCAAGACACATATAGACTGAAAGTGAAAGGATGGAAAAATATATTCCATACAAATGGGAAGCAAAAGAAAGCTGGAGTAGCAAGCCTCATATCAGGCAAAATAGATCTTAAAGAAGATTACAAGAGATAAGGAAAGACACAACATAATGATCAAGGGATCAATCCAAGAGGAAGACATAACAATTGTAAATATCTAGGCACCCAACATAGGAGCACCTCAATACATAAGACAACTAATAGACATAAAAGGAGAAATTGACAGTAACACAATAATAGTAGGAGACTTTAACACACCAATCACACCAATGGACAGATCATCAAAACAGAAAATTAATAAGGAAACACAAGTCTTAAATGATTAATTAGGTGAGATGGATCTTACTGATATCTTCAGGACATTCCATCCAAGTGCGGAAGAATACACCTTCTTCTCAAGTGCAAATGGAACATTCTCCAGGATAGACCACATCTTGGGTCACAAATCAAACCTCAATAAATTTAAGAAAATTGAAATCGTACCAAGCATCTTCTACAACCACAATGCTACGAGACTAGATATCAATTACAAGAAAAAAGCTGTAAGAAACACAAACACATGGAGATTAAACAACACGTTTCTAAATAGCAACAGGTTACTGAAGAAATCAAAAAGGAAATCAAAAAATTTTTAGAAACAAATAACAAAACACAACAACTCAAAACCTATGGGATGTACCAAAAGCAATTCTAACAGGGAAGTTTATAGCAATACAATCCTACCTCAAGAAACAAGAAAAATATCAAATAGACAACCTAACTTTACACCTGAAACAACTGGAAGAAGAACAAAAACCCCCCAAAATTAGTAGAAGGAAGGAAATCGTAAAGATCT
This sequence comes from Okapia johnstoni, assembly GCA_024291935.2. Classification (NCBI taxonomy): domain Eukaryota; kingdom Metazoa; phylum Chordata; class Mammalia; order Artiodactyla; family Giraffidae; genus Okapia; species Okapia johnstoni. The sequence goes on along the minus strand of CM044307.1, from coordinate 46,726,583 downwards.
GAGCAGAAATAAATGAAAAAGCAATGAAAAAAACAGTAGTAAAGATTAATAAAACTAAAAGCTGGTTCTTTGAGAAGGTAAACAAAATTGACAAACCTTTAGTTAGAGTCATCAAAAAAAAAAAAGAAGAATCAAATGAACAAAATTAGAAATGAAAAAGGAGAGGTTACAACAGACAATGCAGAACTACAAAGGATTATAGGAGACTATTACAAACAACTATATGGCAATAAAATGGGTAACCTGGAAGAAATGGACAGATTCTTTGTAAAGTTCAATCTTTCAAGACTGAACCAAGAAGAAATAGAAATTATTAACAACACAATAACAAGCCCTGAAATTGACACTGTGATTAAAAAATCTCCCAAAAACAAAAGCCCAGGACCAGAAGGCTTCACAGGAGAATTCTCTCAAACATTTAGAGAAGAGCTAATGCCTATCTTTCTAAAACTCTTTCAAAAAATTGCAGAGGAGGGACCACTTCCAAGCTCATGCTATGAGGCCACCATCACCCTGATACCAAAACCAGACAAAGACATCACAAAAACAGAGAACTACAGACCAATATCACTAATGAACATAGATACAAAACTCCTCAACAAAATTTTAGCAAAGAGAATTCAGCAATACATTGAAAAGCTCATACACCAAAATTTTAGCAAAGAGAATTCAGCAATACATTGAAAAGCTCATACACCATTGAAAAGCAAGTTGGGTTTATTCCAGGAATGCAAGGATTCTTCAATATACACAAATCAATGTGATACACCATATTAACAAATTGAAAGATAAAAATCATATGATAATCTCAATGGATGCAGAAAAAGCCTTTGACAAAATTCAGCACCATTTTATGATAAAAATTCTTCAAAAATAGGCATAGAAGGAACCTACCTCAACATAGTAAAGGCCATATATGATAAGCCTACAGTAAACATTATTCTCAATGGTGAAAAACTGAAAGCATTCCCCCTAAGATCAGGAACAAGACAAGGGTGTCCACTTTTACCACTATTATTATTCAACATAGTTCTGAAAGTCCTAGCTACAGCAATCAGAGAAGAAAAAGAAATAAAAGGAATCCAGATTGGAAAAGAAGAAGTAAAACTCGCACTGTTTGCAGATGACATGATACTGTACATAGACAACCCTAAAGATAGTATCAGAAAATTAATAGAGCTAATCAGTGAATTTAGCAAAGTTGCGGGATACAAAATCAATACACAGAAATCACTTGCATTTCAATATACTAACAATCAAAAATCAGAAAAAGAAATTAAGGAATCAATCCCATTCACCAATGCAACAAAAATAATTAAATATTTAGGAATAAACTTACCTAAGGAGACAAAAGAACTGTACACAGAAGATTGTAAGACACTGATGAAAGAAATCAAAGATGACATAAACAGATGGAGAGATGTTCCATGTTCCTGGGTAGGAAGAATCAATATTGTGAAAATGACTATACTACCAAATGCAATCTACAGATTCCCTGTGACCCCTATCAAATTACCAATGGCATTTTTCACAGAACTAGAACAAAAAATTTCACAATTCATATAGAAACACAAAAGACCCCAAATAGCCAAACCAGTCTTGAGAAAGAAGAATGAAGCTGGAGGAATCAACCTTCCTGACTTTAGATTATACTACAAAGCTACAGTCAGCAAGACAGTATGGTACTGGAACAAAGACAGAAATATAGACCTATGGAACAAGATAGAAAGCCCAGAAATAAACTCTTGCACCAATGGGTACCTTATTTTTGACAAAGGAGGCAAGAATATACAATGGGGCAAAGATAGCCTCTTCAATAAATGGTGCTGGGAAAACTGGACAGCTACATGTAAAAGAATGAAATTAGAACACTCCCTAACACCATACACAAAGATAAAATCAAAATAGATTAAAGACCTAAATTTAAGACCAGAAAGTATAAAACTCTTAGAGGAAAACATAGGCAGAACACTTGATGACGTAAACCAAAGCAAGATCCTCTGTGACCCACCTCCTAGAGTAATGGAAATAAAAACAAAAGTAAACAAGTGGGACATGAATAAACTTAAAAGCTTTTTTACAGCAAAGGAAACTATAAGCAAGGTGAAAAGACAACCCTTAGAATGGGAGAAAATAATAGCAAATGAAACAACTGACAAAGGATTAATTTCCAAAATATACAGGCAGCTCATACAACTCAATGCCAGAAAAACAGACAACCCAATCAAAAAGTGGGAAAAAGACCTGAACAGACATTTCTCCAAAGAAGACATACAGATGGCTAACAAACACATGAAAAGATGCTCAACATCACTTATTAGAGAAATGCAAATCAAAACTACAGTGAGATATCACCCCACACCAGTCAGAATGGCCATCATCAAAAAATCTACAAACAATAAATGCTGGAGAGGAAGTGGAGAAAAGGGAACGCTTGCACTGTTAGTGGGAATGTAAATTGATACAGCCACCATGGAAGATGGTATGGAGATTCCTTAAAAAACTAGGAATAAAACCACCATATGACTCAACAACCTCACTCCTTAGGCATAATATACCCTGAGGAAAACAAAATTTAAGAGACACATGTATCCCATTGTTCACTGCAGCACTATTTACGATAGCTAGAATATGGAAGCAACCTAGATGTCCATTGACAGATGAATGGATAAAGAAGTTGTGGTACATATACACAATGGAATATTATTCAGCCATAAAAAGGAATGCATTTGAGTCAGTTCTGATGAGGTGGAATGGACCTAGAACCTATTATACAGAGTGAAGTGAGTCAGAAAGAGAAACATAAATATCGTATTCTAACACATATATATGGAATCTAGAAGAATGGTACTGAAGAACTTATTTAAAGGGCAGCAGTGGAGAAACAGACATGAGGAGAGGGAAGGAGAGGGTGAGATGTATGGAAAGAGTAACATGGAAAATTACATTGCTATATGTAAAATAGATAGCCAATGGGAATTTGCTGTATGGCTCAGGAAACTCAAACAGGGTCTTTGTATCAACCTAGAAGGGTGGGATGGGGAGGGAGTTGGGAGGCTGGTTCAAAAGGGAGGGGATATATGTATACCTATGGCTGATTCATGTTGAGGTTTCAAAAAACCTCAGAAAATAAAATTTCAGAAAACAAAATTCTGTAATGCAATTATCCTTCAATAAAAAAAATAAATTAAAAAAAATAGAAAATGGTGGTACATATGCACAATGGAATATTACTCAATTATTAAAAAGAACGCATTTGAGTCAGTTCTGATGAGGTGGATGAAACTGGAGCCTATTATACAGAGTGAAGTAAGTCAGAGAGAAAAACACTAATACAGTATATTAATGCATATATATGGAATTTAAAAAGATAGTAACAATGACTCTATATGTGGGACAGCAAAAGAGACACAGATATAAAGAACAGATTTTTGGATTCTGTGGGAGAAGGCAAGGGTGGGATGATTTGAGAGAATAATATTCAGTCGCTCAGTCGTGTCCAACTCTTTGTGACCCTATGGACTGCAGCACGACAGGCCTCCCTGTCCATCACCAACTCCTGGAGTTTACTCAAACTCATGTCCATTGAGTTGGTGATGCCATCCAACCATCTCATCCTCTGTTGTCCCCTTCTCCTGCCTTCAGTCTTTCCCAGCATCAGGGTCTTTTCAAATGAGTCAGTTCTTTGCATCAGATGGCCAAAGTATTGGAGTTTCAGCTTCAGCATTAGTACTTCCACTGAATATTCTGGACTGGTTTCCTTTAGGATGGACTGGTTGGATCTCCTTGCAGTCCAAGGGACTCTCAAGTCTTCTCCAACACCACAGTTCAAAATCATCAATTCTTCAGTGCTCAGCTTTCTTTATAGTCCAAATCTCACATCCATATATGACTACTGGAAAAACTATAGCCTTGACTAGATGGACCTTTGCTGACAAAGTAATGTCTCTGCTTTTTAATATGCTGTCTAGGTTGGTCATAACTTTTCTTCCAAGGAGCAAGCGTCCTTTAATTTCATGGCTGCAATCACCATCAGCAGTGATTTTGGAGCCCCCCAAAATAAAGTCAGCCACTGTTTCCACTGTTTCTCCATCTATTTGCCATAAAGTGATGGGACCAGATGCCATGATCTTTGTTTTCTGTATGTTGAGTTTTAAGCCAACTTTTTCACTCTCCTCTTTCACTTTCATCAAGAGGCTCTTTAGTTCTTTGCTTTCTGCCATAAGGGTGGTGTCATCTGCATATCTGAGGTTATTGATATTTCTCCCAGCAATCCTGGTTCCAGCTTGTGCTTCATCCAGCCCAGGGTTTCTCATGATGTACTCTGCATATAAGTTAAATAAGCATGGTGACAATATACAACCTTGACATACTCCTTTTCTTATTTGGAACCAGTCTGTTGTTCCAGCAAATTTGGAAAACTCAGCAGTAGCCACAGGACTGGAAAAGGCCAGTTTTCATTCCATTCCCTAAGAAAGGCAATGCCAAAGAATGTTCAAACTACTGCACAATTGCACTCATCTCACATGCTAGTAAAGTAATGCTCAAAATTCTCCAAGCCAGACTTCAACAATACGTGAACCTTGAACTTCCACATGTTCAAGCTGGTTTTGGAAAAGGCAGAGGAACCAGAGCTCCAATTGCCAACACCTGCTGGATCATCGAAAAAGCAAGAGAGTTCCAGAAAAACATCTATTTCTGCTTTATTGACTATGTCGAACCCTTTGACTGTATGGATCACAATAAACTGTGGAAAATTCTGAAAGAGATGGGAATACCAGACCACCTGACCTACCTCTTGAGAACTCTGTATGCAGGTCAGGAAGCAACAGTTAGAACTGGACATGGAACAACAGACTGGTTCCAAATAGGAAAAGAATAACATTGAAACATGTATATTACCATATGTGAAATAGATGACCAGTCCAAGTTCGATGCATGAAACAGGACACTCAAAGCTGGTGCACTGGGTCAACCCAGAGGGATGGGGTGGGGAAAGAGGTGGGAGGAGGTGTTGGGACGAGGGAACACATGTACCCCATGACTGATTCATGTCTATGTATGGCAAAAACCACCACAATATTGTAGATTAATTAGCTTCCAATTAAAATAAATAAATTAATTTTTTAAAAAAGATCCCATACTGTATTTTATATTGAGAAAATTATCCATGGACTTAAATAACAGTAAGAGGATGAATTTTATTCTATTAAAAAATAAGGAATTTTTCTCTTTGATCTTTGGAAGACCTCTAAGAAACAATAAAATGTCATGGAATATCAATCCTTACATACATTCCTGGTGGCTCAGTCAGTAAAGAATCTGTCTGCAATGCAGGAGACCCAGGTTTGGCCCCTGGGTCAGGAAGATCCCCTGGAGGAGGAAATGGCAACCCACTCCAGTATTCTTGCCTGGAGAATTCCATGGACAGAGGACCCTGGCGGGCTACAGTCCGTGGGATCAGACATGACTGAGCGACTAAACCACCACCACCACCACATACATTTAGAAATGTTCAACAAAGCTTGAAAACTGTAATTGGATCTAATGATATATCAAGAATTAAGAAGTTTCAGTCAAATAGTGAATAAAAACAGTATTGGCAAGACCTATTCCATTCTCCCTTAAACCTGATAACATCTAGAAGTGAGTGTTTAATGAAACTAACCTCTAATAAATGTTTTTCTTTTGTTACCTTTAAGATCATACTGCATTTCAAAGGGGTATACAAATTCGATGAGCTGTAAAACGTTAGGAAATTTGTTAAATGGAGTGAAAATAGGCTTATAACTATTAAATAGTTGTGTTTCTTTGGGCTGAGCAAGTCTGGAAACCAGGGTGTAGTGGGAAGAGCAGCAGACTGAATCAGAGCCCCAGAGATGACCTGCTTTTTCTGACTATTAACCTCTCTTAATGTTTTCATCTTCAGTTGAAATAATAAAACCCTGCCATTAGGGTTATTGTGAGTATTTAGTGAACTACTAGGGACTGTTGACCCTGGAAGACTGGAACTATTAATCATCCTTGCCTCTCCTGTGTCTAGAAATATCTTGCATTTATTAAATACATTATACAAATGAATACAGCATGTTAAGCATGTTTACACATTCATAGTAAAAATTTAAAAATTGTTACAAAGTTACTGTGTTTGTGCTCAATACATTTGTATTAAGTGCGTTTATAGGCTTGCGGTATTTTTTTTCCTCCTTTTATGTTAAAAAGTCTTCAGTAAAAGAAGACTCCTTCAACACAGGTTCATAGTTTTATCAAATCAAGGAAAAAGCAAAGATCTGACATAATCTAGAGCTTAATATTTAAAATTGTAGATATACACTCACTTAGCCTCATCTGTAATTATTAAAATGCCAGGCAGTAGCAAATCACCTTATCATTGTGTTTGTTCTAAATTGACTGGCTACTGAGTGGTTCATAAGTTCAGAAATTTTTGTTGTTGTGCCATAAATTTTATAGAGTAAAATATCTTTGTGTATTCTTTGAGCTTTCATAGTCCAAAATATTAGTTTGGATTTTCTCTTAATGTCAGTAAAAATTTAATGTTTTTGCCCATATTTTCCCTCCTCCTTTAACTCATCTCTTACAAATCTCCTGAGGAATTGACTTGCATAATTTCTTAGACCATTAGTCTCTTTGCCATTTTAAGATAGCCTTCATTTCCTATATAAAGAAACCAAGGCTGTTAAGAAAAATCCTGGAGAGACCAATTCAAAAGTTACAGTCCTTTTCCCTTTGTCTACTCAGCAAAAGGAAAGAGATCTAACTGGGGTTTACACATGTAAGTTGTTCAACTCACCAGTTGGTTTGGTCAGTCATTGCTGTGTCCTGGTTCTGACTACAAATTAGGCAAATGCTTGTTCCAGCACCATTCAGGTTTCCCTGTGAAGTCACTTAGGGCCTCTGACAGAGAAACTAGTAGCTCAGGCTGGATGACTGTCAGTTTGATCTACGATTTACCCTTTTGGTGTATTGGCCAGAGCTTGGACTATAATAAATACTTTCTCAGCCTCAGTATATGCTTTGTATGTAGGTGAGACTCTCCTTCTTCCTTGTTTGACTCTCTTCAGTAATTGACAGATTCACTAAAGGTAAGCATTATATTTAATCTTTGGATGACATTGAGGTAAAAATACCACAAAGGAGATTTCTGATTTGGGGGTGAGGCTAGACTGCATAATGATCAAGGTTTTCTTGTAACTCTTCAAATTCTGTACTTCAGTTATATACCAGCAAGTATGCTATCATGTCCAACTCTGCAACCCCATGGACTAGCCTGGCAGGCTCCTCTGTCCATGGGGATTCTCCAGGCAAAAATACTGGAGTGGGTTACCATGCCCTCCTCCAGGGGATCTTCCTAACCTAGGGATTGAACCCAGGTCTCTCGCACTGCAGGTGGATTCTTTACCATCTGAGTCACCAGGGAAGCCCAAGAATACTGGCAGAGCAAGTATTACTACCATAGTACTTTCTTATAATACAGCACCATTGACTGAATTTCTGTCAGATGTCTCATGGAGTCCATTCTGTTGTCTACTCCCTTAGATTTTTATTAACAACGAGTGGCAGAACTCAGAGAGTGGGAGAGTGTTCCCTGTCTATAATCCAGCCACAGGAGAACAGGTGTGTGAAGTTCAAGAAGCAGACAAGGTATGTTCATCTGAGAAAAAAAATTGCTATGACATAACTACATTCAGACAGCAAAACACTAAACTTATGCTCTCCAGACATCACCACTAACGTTCATTTATCACTTTTTGTTGTGTGTGTGTGTGTGAAAGCAAATGTTTCTTCCTTTATTGTATCATTATCTCTCTTCTTCTCTAACAGGCAGACATAGACAAAGCAGTGCAGGCAGCCCGCCTGGCTTTCTCTCTGGGTTCAGTGTGGAGAAGGATGGATGCTTCAGAAAGAGGCCGTCTTTTGGATAAGCTTGCAGACTTGGTGGAACGAGACAGGGCAGTCCTTGCAGTAAGTAACCTAAGAAAACATTGTCTTTACCGCCAAATTTACCATCCATTGAAATTTAGATTCCTCAGTCTTTCTGATATGAAGCAGATCTGGGGAACAAGTAAAGGAGTACATAATAACTCATGAAAAAGGGCAGAGGTTTGGCTTTGGGGGACCAGCTGAGTGTCTCTTCTTACTGAATTTTGAAGAACAAAACATAGCTTCCCATGACTGGTAAGGACCTTGCTGCTTTCCTTGTCCCTCTCCCTCCCACCCTCAACGAGAAGAACAAGAACAGTCCAGCATCGGGAAAGTGGCCATGCTGCCTGCAGGAAGCCAAATCACTAGGTTGGCATTCAGAAGAGTTTTGCCTCTCCAGTGTGAGCCCCTCTTGACCAAAGAGAATCCTTCAGAAGCAGAAGGTGTGATGCAGACCTCTCATATAGCTCTGCTCCCTTTGTTCTTTTGGCACTTTCTAGAATGGATAGAAAGGAGAGACAAGAGACAGCAACTTTCTTTTGCTACAACAATCATTTTCTCACATATGGGACATTCCCTTTGTTAGTGGTTTGTTGTTGTTGCTGTTTTAAAAATAGAAGTCAGTTTCTTCAAGAATACAAACTCTTTTGGACACTGGAACTATTTTGGAATGCCTGTAATCTCCACCTGCATGACTCATAGTTGATCATTTAATATTGAGGGCATCCTTGTCAAGTCAGTACATTAAGGCCATGAATACTACGGTATCCCCTCTGCTTGGAAAGTCGCATCACAATTGGGTTTCCTTTGGGGGAGGGGAGCATCAGTCCCTTCGGCAGTGTCACTTCTGCCACCACTCTCCCTTCTTCCATCCCCTTCATGGATCTATTTCTAGTGTGGAAACAAAAATGGATGCTTTATAGAGATGGTTTGGAACTTCTCCTGTGCATAACATTATTTGTCCATAAAAGCATTTTCTGGTTTGGTACTTCAAGGAATGCTCTCTCCAGTGAGATGTTTCTACATATTGGGAAAAGGTGGTTCATGGAGATTCATAAGACACTTGGCATATTAAAGACTGACAAACCCTACTCAGTGTGTCTCAACCCTGTTGGAGCCTCAACACTAATTTTCTGGCTAACCTGTCAATATCATACAAAACAGAATTCTTTGGAGTACCTTGGGGGAATGCTGGTCTGTATGCTGTCTCTTTACTGGATTGTGATTTCTTTGAGAGTGAAAAGTGTGTTTTACTCCTTTTGTTGTAATCTGAGTATAGTTCTTGGCACGTAAATAGTGTGATGGAGGCACACTGATGGTCTGTAAGTATCTCTTTCAGTTAAATCCATACAGTATTCATAACATTAGATTAGCAGTACTTACTAGATAAAGATGTAGTTCGTTTCTGCAGTTATCTTTTCATGTCATAAAATTCAAATGCCATCCTTTCTCTGACATGTCTCACTGTGGTCAAGTCCTTTTTCCCATCACACTTAAATGAGAGTCCTGCTATTAAACACTCCTAAGCCATGTGACGAATGAGTTTTATTAAGAGGTAGCCTGTTGAATATAGGGAAACTCCTGACCAGAATACTGGAGTTAATATTGCATCCAGGTAAACACAATTGAGAATAAACCCAGGGCTGGCAACTCTCAGGTGATCAACAGCTCATAGGGATGGACCACTTAGGTGGCCTAGAATCTGATGAATGACTACTTTAGTCTACTGTAGTCTAGACCTTGGCTCTATGCCCTCTGTGTAGAGAATATAATGCTCATCTCACAGACCTATAAATATTCTAAAAAGAACTGGGAAATACCTTGTTTTGCTAATATACAGTGAATAGGTCACATAATATTTTAAAATGAGTTCCATCTTATAGTAAGTGAATAAGTTACACTGTAAACATTATTTTCATGTCATTGAATGGAGAGTATTTCAGTTTTAGTTTCATTAGTACTCAGATAATTTTAGTGCCAGTATATATTGTAAAATGTCCTTGAGGAAGAGGACATGAGATCGCAAACATATGTTTTTGTTTATATTATTTGTTAAATATGTAAAAACCTCTACTATTTCTCAAGTCAAAATACTCTTCTCATTCCAGTGAATTCTTCTTAAATTCTTTACATTACAGACTTATCCTATTTAGGAATGTGTCATTAAAATAATAACATTTATAATCTAAAACTGCTTAATAACTCTAACTCTATTTTTATTAAATGGACCGAGGACTTCACTCTTAATAGATAATGGTTGTTAAGCTAAATATTTACAGAAAACCAGCCCTCATGTTGTTACAGTATGAGCTTCCCTAGAGGAGATCTTGTTTATTTGGTGGTAATAAATAAACTCGCTGTGCACCGTGGCCATTTCATTTCTCAGTAGGGGTCTTGGCAGCTGTGGAGAACGTTTTATATTCTCATCAAGTGCATGAAAGCCCATGTCCCTGCTCCTCTTTATGGATTCAGATTACTGATGTAGACTCTGAAAAATCCCCACGCAGCTCTGATCATTAATGTAACAGAAGCCGGTTGACAAGCAGAACACTTTCTTTATCACCAGTAGTGTTTATGTATTGGAATAGTGGTTATTGGAAACACATACCCAAGCACAAGAACACGCACATACATACTCATGGTGGCTTTTACTGGAAACTAAACTCAACAAGCAGTACTAAAATCTTTTCATTTGGGAAATCAGAGTTGACCAGGTATGCGTCATTATTCAGATTCATTTGTATTCTTTCCATTCCTTTTTTTGTTTGTTCCAGCAATCACTTAGTGTATCACTGGAAAATTCTCTCTATTTCTTTTCCCACAGACCATGGAATCCCTCAATGGTGGCAAACCGTTCCTGCAAGCATTTTATGTCGATTTGCAAGGAGTCATCAAAACCCTTCGGTATTATGCAGGCTGGGCTGATAAAATTCACGGGATGACCATTCCTGTAGGTATGTGAGACCTGAGTACCTTGAAAAGGGAAACATGAGACCTCAGCAGAAGCACACTGTCACCACCACACACAGACAGCAGTCACGTGGAGTACAGATCTGAGCACACTTTTACAGCAGCTTGAACTGAGCAAAGAACAGAACAGATTCTGTCACGGCTTTTGACAGTATCTCTGTTTCAGTATGTAGACAGTCCACACATAGGTGCAGAGAAAGCCGCATCAGTACGTCAGTCAGCTAAGGAACAAGCGTGTGTCAGCTGCAGAGTGCCTTGCACCGTGCTAGCTTAGGTGCTGGGGGCAGGACAAGCATTGGTGTGGGAAAGCCAGGGAAAACTCTGAGAAGATTAAGACTTAGCCCTTGGTTCCCTGAAACCTAAGATCCTCTTGTTTGGAAGGAAATCCTCTAAAATGTTAACAGTTATTTTCTCTTAGTGGTGAGATTATGGATTGTTTATTATTTCTTTTTCATATTTCTCAATATTTGCTGTATTTCCTATAAAGACCATGAACTACTTTTACCATCTGTGAAAACAACCGCCATCCTGACACATTGTCTTTTAAGATCCAGTTTTGGAGACAAAACCAATAACACAAAACAAAGATCTCTACAGGAGAGTTACAATTGGGTGCTAAGCTGTGTGGCTTGGCCTATCAGTGCTGTGGCCCTTAAAGCAATGGGAAGGCATCCAAACTAAGTCAGTGGAAAGGTCTCGGTCTGAGCATGAACACAAGCCCGCCAGGTTTCTCTGTCCATAGGGATCCTCCAGGCAAGAATACTGGAGAGGGTTGCCATTTCCTTCTCCAGGGGATCTTTCTGACCTAAGGATCGAACCTGCGTCTCTTACATCTCCTGCATTGTCAAGCAGGTTCTTTACCACTAGTGCCACCTGGGCAGCCCAAGCATGAGTACTGTGCTGTAGTAATATGACATAAAGTGCTTTCACAGCAGCCCCAAGGGTAGGCACTGTTATTACCAGAGGAGAAAGCTGAGGCCTAGAAATGTTGAATTGTCTTCCTGATTCACCCAGCAAATAAACTGAAGAGCCAAAACTTTGGTGTTAGAGCCTGGCGAATCACTTCACTAGAAAATCTGTTTTAGAAACTGGGAGGAAGAGAGATCATGACAGGAAAGGGGCCAACTGGAAGAGGTATGAGGATATTGGCAGTGGTGAATAGGTATACAGAAAGAAAATCCATGTGTCTGAGTGGCTCCTGGATGCTGCTGAGTAGTGTACCTGGTACTCTACCTGTGTTCTCTGGAGAAGAGCACACTGGAGAGAGTGGAGCGTGATGCTGGGGACTCTGGAGGGCCCGGTGTGGGCCTTCCCCTACGAAGGAGGATTGGCTTCCCAGAAAAGGAAACCAATGGCTGGTAGTGTGGCTGGCTTAGAGCAGTGCCTCTCAAACCTGAATGTGCATATGTATTACCTGGAATCATCTTCAAGTGCAGGTCTAGGATGGGGTCTGAGAATCTGTGTTCCTAACCAGCTGCCAGGTGATGCCCGTGCTGCTGGTTCTCTGCCTCAAGTAGTGAGGAGACTAGACAGAGACCAGCACTAACCACGTGGCCATTGTGATGCCTCATTTAGCAAGAAGAGGAGTCACAGAGACAAAGAAGAGAGATGAGACTTCAAAGGACTATTTTAAAATTATCTCCATGAATGATGGTGACATGTGGAATGCTGGTTTTAGAAAATGCGTTTCTGGTTATAGAGACTCTTCCCTGCCATCCAGAAGTTTCCCGAGTTCAGACGCAGAAGGATGGAGAAGATAAAGGAATGTCAGAATCTTAGTTTAGTCCTGGCTCTTGGATATTACAGACCACTGTTCTTTGTAGGATTTGTAGGATCGAAGAATGGCCTAAGTGAGACAGAGTCATAGTTTGGTATATGCATTCCTGTGGGAGGGCCTTTGTCAAGAACAGGACATGCGTCAGCCTTTTTAGGCTGACCACTGCTGTTTCAACGCATAAAGGAAATTATCAGGATCAAAGGCCCTGGTTTTTTTGCATCCCACCCCACCTGCCATTTCACTGTTTTGGATATTTCAGCATCTTTTCAAATGATATACAGAGATCTTAGAAATAAGATGAACTCGAAGGCTGTCAGTTCAGTTCAGTCGCTCAGTCGTGTCCGACTCTTTGCGACCCCATGAATTGCAGCACGCCAGGCCTCCCTGTCCATCACCGACTCCCGTAGTCCACCCAAACCCATGTCCATCGAGTCGGTGATGCCATCCAACCATCTCATCCTCTGTCGTCCCCTTCTGTAGGTATACATAAATACTTACTTGGCCTAACAATGTCTTGGTTTTATTTTGCCTCCTTAGGAGAGAAGTCCTTGATTGATTAGATTAAGATTTGTTGGAAATTTTGATTGTATTTGATACTTTACTATAACTTTATCTGGCAGTAGAGGTGGTTGGCTTATAAGCCTCAGTGTTTTCATCTGATGCTCTTTAGAGATCCTGAGTTAGAAGTACAGGGCTTAGAAAAGGCATTCACAGTAGTCTCTCGCACCTTTACTCATAAACTGGTGTCCAGCCTGTGAAGGAAAGAAAGAGGAGGAATTCTAATTTAATATCAGCTTGATTTTTGTCTCTGTGTTCTTGGTTTTTTTCAATGAAATCTGGACCATAAGGAAGCTGTTAGCCTTTAACCATGAGGTCTTTATTGTGTTATATACGTCTCCACGTGCCAAGTCTCTTCAGTCGTGTCCAGCTCTTCATGACCCCATGGACTGTAGCCTGCTAGGCTTCTCTGTCCATGGGATTCTCCAGGCAAGAATACTGGAGTGGGTTGTCATTTCCTCCTCCAGGGAATCTTCCCAACCCAGGGATTGAACCCAGGTCTCCTGCGGCTCCTGCATTGCAGGCAGATTCTTTACTGCTGAGTCACATTTTCCTGTGAAACAGCCTAATTTTGTTTGAAATTATAAATGTAAAGAAATAATGTACTTTATGTTTGAGCATGTAAAAGGTCTTTCACATGCAGGATCTGTGTGATTCTATGTGTGATCCTGTGAAACAAGTCAGCTTTTAAAAGGTATTGTACACATTTTGCAGGTAAGAAAATGAGAGCAAGGGTTTAGTGTCTTGAACAAGGTCACAGTGAGTAAGTGGCAGGCATGAGACTCAAACCCAGGTCTCTCTCTGCCTAAGCCATTGTAGACCCTCTGGTAGAGACCTATCAGCAGGGTGGGAAAAGGAAGAGGCCAGTCAACCTGGTGAAGTCTTTAACCCTCTGCAGATTTTTAGATTAACATTAACCACTGCTCCTAGAGGAAATACAAGGATAGAAAGCAGTTATAAAAATAAATCTGAAAGTCTTTTTTAAATATATGACTGCTTTGTTACATTGAATCATACTCCATGGTTCATCCAACTTAGTATCCCTGACATTGAAGGACAAGACCCAGACAGATTGTGAAGAATTATGCTGTTGTCTCTTGGACTCCTTCCTATTCAGGAAGGCTGGGCATCTGCCTCATAATGGGAAGAGCTCTTCCTTTACCTGTTCTACCATGCATCAACCTCAGTCTCTCAGGCATCCCCTCATTTATATGTTCATTGAGCAGATTTTTTTAAGCACCTGTGTTAAACACTGGGGTTACAAAGGTGAACAAGTAAGATGCTCATAGAATAGTAAGGAAAACAAACAGACAAACAGCTGAGTGCAATATAGAGTGGCCTGTTCACATATGGACGTACAAAGTTCAGTGGGTACTCTGTAGGAAAGGCATATCACTCAGCATTAAGGCTTCCTGGAGAAGGAAGTGAACTACACAGTTGATAACTGTACAAGGACTGATAAGTGAAGATGTAGACATGGCGATCACCAGCAGTGGTAACAGTCTGTGCAGAGCATGGAGGGAACAGAGTACTGTGTGCTAGTGTAGCCAGTTTTAGCAGACAGTGGGGCCCTGGGCCTGGGGAAAGTGCTACAAGTTTTATACCACAGTAATGGTGAGTCACTGAATTATTTTAAGTAAATGAGTGTCTTGATCAAAATTGGTTTTAGAAAGAGATTTTGATGTCATAATGGATAATCAGTTGCAGAGAGCAAGTATGTACTTTTCCCCGTCCCCCAGAAGGGTAGCCTCCCTCTAGAATATCTGAGAGGAGGAGAAAACGGTTACAGCATGACCACTGCTGAGCCTCCACTGGACAGCCATTTCTCCCTCTGAACTGAGAGATTCCCTCATCCCTCTCTGTTATATCCCAACCAAGGCCCACAGTTGGATGTTTTCACAGAATCATGCAGTTTTAGTTTGACTCACAATGGTCTTGATGTTCTTGTCTCTACAACATTATCTATAATTTCTGGCCATGGTACTCAATGGAACCGTTCTTTCTGACCATAAATCCTATTCTTTGACCCTTCTGCTATAACATCTGCTAATTATGATGATAAATAATAATCATTATTATGATTTATTGTACACTTTCCTTGTGCCTATTATAGTATCTCTAATCTCATAGCAGCCCTCCAGGGGAAGTAGTTTTATCCCCGTTTTGATCATTTTTAACCTGTGCCAAAATTCTCTGCTCCTCCCATGGCCACAAAATCCTTGTGCTGGAGGAAGGAACAAAGATTATCTTTAGCTCACTGAGGGAGAAGTCGAGGTTTTAGTTTACATTACTTATGATTTTTCTCTGTAACAGTGTTGATTTGTTTTGTGATATGTAAGCAGAGAAAATGTAGTTCATATTTTAGCTAAATTCTGACATAAAAATAACTTTATGATACATTAGCATATCAAAAGGTTAAAAAGCTACACAGGCCACCTGTAATTATTTATCCAGTTCGCCTCCTTTCAATTTTACCTGTTAAATTAAAGGATAGGCTAAAAATGTGCAGAAATTGTCTTGAATCCTAAGGTTTTGCCTTCAATAGCTCGATCTAATTTAATGTTGTCAACAGAGAGCCCATATAGTGAGATCTTGTTCAGTCAATGAGAATGAGGAGCTGTTTGCTCTACCTACCTTAAGCAGAACCCAGGGCAGATAGAAAGAAACCAAGTGTCTGACTCTTTGCCACCCCATGGAATTCTCCAGGCCAGAACACTGGAGTGGGTAGCCTTTCCCTTCTCCAGGGGATCTTCCCAACCCAGAGATTGAACCTAGGTCTCAGCATTGCAGACAGGTTCTTTACCAGCTGAGCCACAAGGCAAGCCCAAGAATACTGGAGTAGATAGCCTATACCTTCTCCAGTGGATCTTCCCGACCCAGTGTCTCCTGCATTTCAGGTGGATTTACCAGCTGAGCTATCAGGGAAACCCAAAGCAGGTAGAGTTACCTGAATTGGTGGTGACAGGAGATCATGGAGTCTGCTTCACATGTAACCTCTTTGAGAGGCAGGTTGAAGAAAACTCAGGGATCCCTAAGGCCATGCTCCTCGTTTTTCAGACAAAGAAACTAAGGTCCAGAGAAGTAAAGTAGCTTTTTTTCCAATATCATATAATGTGTAGCGGTAGAGCTAAGATATGTTCATAATCGACTCAGGAGCATGAAGTTAAACTTCTGGGATGCTACCACTTGACACCTGGGGGGAATAGTGTAATCTCCACTGTATGCTATTGTAGAATCTCTGTTGTCTGTATTGGCATCTATGGAGTTTATCATTACAGCTGTGAAGTGTCCAGTGAGATCTGCTCAGTCTCAGAATATAGGAATCTGCTAGAGGACATAATGAACTAGTTCAGTGTAGTTGGTCTAATTGTTCATTACTGGGGTCACCAAAAGGTCATTGCTAGCTCCTTGAAAGGTAATTCTGTACACAAATTAGAGATTGGAAGATAGCCATCCATTCATTGAATTGTTTAACAGATTTTGATACTATTAAATAAACTCATTTTTACTGTTACCAGGTATATAAAAATTGTAGCAGTTCTTGAAATGCTCTTAGTATTGTAGTTGGGAGCCATTTCTTGAGGTCCATATTTAATAAATTTCTCCTCAATTTCTGGCACATTTCAGATTCTTCTGATTTCATTTACCATACATATTACCTAATCATATTCTAGTTTATATATAGATTGTGTCAATGCCTGATATTCTTATGAGAATAATAATTCTGTTAAATTTTTTTTCAAGCAGCTATAAAATCTACTTTAAGGAGTAATGTTTATCCTGAAGGAATAATCCACATAATTGTTCTAATTAAGTAATTTCTATCTTTCCTGTGTAATTTGATGTCAGTCAGTTAGTTCAGTCACTTCGTCATGTCTGACTCTTTGCAACTGCAGCACGCCAGGCTTCCCTGTCCATCCAACTCCCAGAGCTCACTCAAACTCATGTCCATTAAATAACATAGAACAGTGGCTCAACATTCACAAAGGGAAGAAATTTTTCTGTTACTCATCTCTAGGGACAAAGACTCTACTTTGTTTAACTCCAAACTAAGAAATGGCTTAATCTATACATGCTCAGTAAAATTTGATCCATAGTTCAACTAAATTGATGATAAAGCTTTTAATTGTAATTCTTCATCAAGGTATATAACACTGAGGTGTGAAAACACATCAGAAAAGTTGTCTCTGGGTGTGTCTTAAACTCCTTCTAAGAACAGTAGTTTTTACTTTCTTGAATGAAATGGAAAAGAGGCTGAGAGATAAAAAGTCCTAAACATGAGATTTAGTATTTCTGTCTTGGTGTCTCATCTCTTGTTTAGTTTTCTCCACCAAGGTTGTATGCTAACTTGCTGGCTTGGAATATGGTATTCAGAACATTTATTTGTTATTTTCATCAAATGCAGTCTGTTCTTGCTGAGTCTGAGCTCTCGCTGAGTCTGAGCTCTCTCTGTAATGCCTCGTATTTGGTAAGAAGACCTAAGATGATTGTAACCTAAAGTGGAGTGTCTGAGTTTGGATGGAGATTTTTTCCTCTGTCAGGC
Source organism: Okapia johnstoni (assembly GCA_024291935.2). Classification (NCBI taxonomy): domain Eukaryota; kingdom Metazoa; phylum Chordata; class Mammalia; order Artiodactyla; family Giraffidae; genus Okapia; species Okapia johnstoni. The sequence goes on along the minus strand of CM044307.1, from coordinate 46,708,794 downwards.
AGATGTGCTTTATAGTGCAAAGCTAGAGAAATGTTGGGAACAATCTTTTTAATCATCTTGCCATATTGAATAGTGTTACAGCAAAAAGACTAAAGGTGTTTCAGATGGTAAAGAATCTGCCTGCAAAGCACAAGACCCAGGTTCTAACCCTGGGCCAAGAAGATTCCCTGGAGAAGGAAATGGCTATCTACTCCAATATTCTTGCCTGGAGAATTCCATGGACAGAGGAGCTTGACAGGCTATAGTCCATGAGGTCGCAAAGAGTCAGACATGACTGAGCAACTAACCCTTTCACTTTGGGCTTCCCAGGTGGCTCAGTGGTTTAAAAAAAAAATCTGCCTGCCAGTGTAGGAGATGCAGGAGATGTGGGTTTGATCCCTAAGTTGGGAAGATCTCCTGAAGGAGGAAATGGCAACCCTCTCCAGTATTCTTGCCTGGGAAATCCCATGGATAGAGAAACCTAGGGGGCTGTGGTCCATGGAGTCACAAAGAGTCAGACACGACTGAGTGACTGAACACATTAACATAAAAAATGGGAAATGGCTGTGATTTTTCTTCTAGACAAAGAGGAGTACTCATACTTTGTCTTAGGTACAGAAGAGAGGGAGGGAGAGGTAACACTGCTGCCCACTGGAGTCCACTTATCCCAGATGCAGAGAGGCTCTCAGCCTTAGACTCCCCAACCTGAGAGGAAACTATTCCCTTATAGTTTGAGATACAGGAGTCTATGTGTGTTCTCTGTCCACATGCTACATCCTTGAAGAATCATCTTCACCCTTTTTTTCCCTCATCTGCATTCCTTGACATTACACTCTGATTCTGCGGTTTGTGATATCCATCTAAATCCAAACCTTATTCACAGAAGAGCCTTTGGTATGTTTCTAAGGGAAGTGAACTTGAAGTCTGATGACCCAGTTTCAAGTTCAGGAGCCACTACTTAACCAGTGATACTACTTCAGACTTAACCTCTCTGTGGCATATTTTCACTAATTGTAAATTTCAAATAATAATACTTGCCTTAATTTTTCCATACATTGTTTTGAGCTTGAAATTAGGCAAAAATATGAAAATATTTTGTAAAAGTTATATATATATATATATATATATTTTGTAATTTAAAAGTGTTAAAAGCATTGCTTAGATTCTTCTACACTTCACATTCCTTTCAGGCAAATTAGTAGTTATCAGAGAGGCCAAAAGTAAACAGAAATGAAGTCAACAACTGTAGGTCATCACAATACCTGGGGACTACCCTTTATCCACTTGGTTCCTCTGAACCTGGGTACTTGGAGTGTGGTCTGTGGATCAGAAGCATTGGTGTAACCTGAGAGCTTGTAGAAATGCAGACTCTTGGGTTCCACCCTAGACTTACAGGTTCAGAATCTGCATTTTAATAACTCCAGATGCTTTGTGTACACATTTAAATTTGAGAAGCACAGTGTGGCATATTATGTGGCACAATGAAAATCAGAACCACATTGAGGTATCACCTCACCCTGGTCAGAATGGCTATCATCAAAAAGTCTATAAACAGTAAATCCTGGACAGAGTGTAGAGAAAAGGGAACCCTCCTACACTATTGGTGGGAATATAAATTGGTGCAACCAGAATGAGAACAGTATGGAGGTTCCTCAAAAAAACTAAAAATAGAGTTGTCATATGGTCGGGCAAGTCCACTGCTGGGCATATATCTGGAGAAAACTCTTAACTCAAAAATCATGCACCCAGTGTTCATAGCAGCACTATTTACAATAGCCAAGACATGGAAGCAACCTAAATGTCTGTTGATGGATGAGTGAATAAAGAAGATATGTGTGTGTGAGTGTGTGTGTGTATGTATACACATAATGGAATATTATTACTCATCCATATATAGAATGAAATAATGTCATTTGCACCAACATGGATGGGCCTAGAAATTATCATACTAAGAGTACTAAGTTAGACAAAGACAAATATCATATGGTATCACTAATATGTGGAATCTTTAAAAGATGATGAAAATGAACTTATTTACAGAATAGACTCACAGACTTGGAAAACAAACTTACAGTTACTAAAGTGAGAAGGTAAGGGAGGGATAAATTTGGAATTTTGGATTAACAGATGCAGACTACTATATATAAAACAAATAAACAGCAAGGACCTACTGTATAACACAAGGAACTGTATTTAATATCTTATAATAAATGCAAAAAGGCAAAATGGTTGTCTGAGGAGGCCTTACAAGTAACTGAGAAAAGAGAAGCGAAAGAAAGGCAAAGAAGAGAAGGAAAGATATACCCATCTGAATGCAGAGTTCCAGAGAATAGCAAGGAGAGATAAGAAAGCCTTCCTCAGCGATCATTGCAAAGAAATAGAGGAAAACAATAGAATGGGAAAGACTAGAGATCTCTTCAAGAAAATTAGAGATTCCAAGGGAACATTTCATGCAAATACGGGCTCAATAAAGGACAGAAATGATATGGACATAACAGAAGCATAAGATATTAAGAAGAGGTGGCAAGAATACACAGAAGAACTGTACAAAAAAGATCTTCACGACCCAGATTATCATGATGGTGTGATCACTCACCTAGAGCCAGACATCCTGGAATGTGAAGTCAAGTGGGCCTTAGGAAGCATCACTATGAACAAAGCTAGTGGAGGTGATGGAATTCCAGTTGAGCTATTTCAAGTCCTAAAAGATGATGCTGTGAAAGTGCTGCACTCAGTATGCCAGCAAATCTGGAAAACTCATCAGTGGCCACAGGACTGGAAAAGGTCAGTTTTCATTCCAATCCCAAAGAAAGGCAATGCCAAAGAAGCCCAAACTACCACACAATTGCACTCATCTCACATGCTAGGAAAGTAATGCTCAAAATTCTCCAAGCCAGGCTTCAGCAGTATGTGAACCGTGAACTTCCAGATGTTCAAGCTGGTTTTAGAAAAGGCAGAGGAACCAGAGATCAAATTGCCAACATCTGCTGGATCATTGAAAAAGCAAGAGAGTTCCAGGAGAACATCTGCTTTATTGACTATGCCAAAGCCTTTGACTGTGTGGATCACAATAAACTGTGGAAAATTCTGAAAGAGATGGGAATACCAGACCATCTGACCTGCCTCTTGAGAAATCTGTGTGCAGGTTAGGAAGCAACAGTTAGAACTGGACATGGAACAACAGGCTAGTTCCAAATAGGAAAAGGAGTACGTCAAGACTGTATATTGTCACCCTGCTTATTTAGCTTATATGCAGAACACATCATGAGAAATGTTGGGCTGGATGAAGTACAAGCTGGACTCAAGTTTGCTGGAAGAAATATCAATAATCTCAGATATGCAGATGACACCACCTTTATGGCAGAAAGTGAAGAAGAACTAAAGAGCCTCTTGATGAAAGTGAAAGAGGAGAATGAAAATGTTGGCTTAAAACTCAACATTCAGAAAACTAAGATCATGGCATCTGGTCCCATCACTTCATGGCAAATAGATGGAGAAACAGTGGAAACAGTGGCTGACTTTATTTTGGGGGGCTCCAAAATCACTGCTGATAGTGACTGCAGCCATGAAATTAAAAGACGCTTACTCCTTGGAAGGAAAGTTATGAGAAACCTAGACAGCATAGTAAAAAGCAGAGACATTACTTTGCCAACAAAGGTCCATCTAGTCAAGGCTGTGGTTTTTCCAGTACTCATGTATGGATGTGAGAGTTGGACTGAAGAAAGTTGAGCGCCGAAGAATTGATGCTTTTGAACTGTGGTATTGGGGAAGACTCTTGAGAGTCCCTTGAACTGCAAGGAGATCCAACCAGTCCATCCTAAAGGAAATCAGTCCTGAATATTCATTGGATGGGCTGATGCTGAAGCTGAAACTCCAATACTTTGGCCACCTGATGCAAAGAACTGACTCATTTGAAAAGACCCTGATGCTGGGAAAGATTGAAGGCAGGAGAAGGGGATGACAGAGAATGAGGTGGTTGGATGGCATCACTGACTCAATGGACATGAGTTTGGGTAAACTCTGGGAGTTGGTGATGGACAGGGAGGCCTGTGGTCCTGCAGTCCATGGGGTCTCAAAGAGTCAGACATGACTGAGCAACTGAACTGAACTGAATGCATGTTTATTTTAATTATTAGGCTTGAAGAATATTAGAAGAAAATATTGCTAGCTCATGAAATCTATTATTTCTTAGATTTTCCTGAAGGTGAGGCTAACAAGTAACTTTTAAAAGATGAGTTAATTTAATATATTATAAGTAATAGGGTAGGTGACACTTGGATACAGTAAAAATTAAGATGGTCTTTTTTTGCAATTTAAAAAATTTTATTGGAGTGTAGTATTTTTACAATGTTTAATTCGTTTCTGCTGTACAGCAAAGTGAACCAGCTATACGTATGCATATATCCCCTCTGTTTTGGATTTCAGGAAGGTGGCTTTTATGTGATTGGCCTTTGGGGAACCCTGGTCTAGAAGCTGGTGAAAGTCAGAGCTGGGTCACACTAGCTGTGTGGGACCTCTGGGGTGCCTCCAGCCCAGGTCAGGGGTTACATGTGGGAGGTACAGTTCTCATGTGCCAAGCACCCTGCTTAGACTAAAAGTGTTCAGAATCCTCTTCCACTAACCATCCTAGAATACAGACTGAATTCGAGGTGTGGGAACCCTTCTTCATCTCTTTCATTCAGTGCTCTTTTGGGAAGAGCTCAAGCACCAAAATACCCTTTATTTATTTACTGCTTAGAGAAACTTAGAAGAGTCTTCAGTTTCTTTCCTTGTGCCAGCTTTAGCTAAATGTTGATTCTGTGAACGTTTATCCAGGAAAGTTCTCATTCCCCATAACTCAGTTTCCCTTTGAATGTAGTTATGGAGTTAAGTTCATTTCCTTTTGAGGTCAGCTTTTACAGATTGCCCTACATTTTTTTTTTCTCTTTCGTTTCCTTCAGTAACTTTCAGAAATATTAGTACAACTAACTTCTTCAGCATTTAGAATGGAGGCAGGGAAGTGCTTTATGAATGACCACGCTGTGCTTTTCAAGTGTCCTGTGAATTCTTCTGAACCGTTCCAGTGCTGCTGAAATAAGCACCTGTGTTGCTCTTCAGTTCATATTCCAATTTGTTTCCTCAGCCCTTTTGCACTCCATATTGACATTAAACCTTCTTTCTATGCTGCTGCTGCAGCTAAGTCACTTCATTCGTGTCCGACTCTGTGCAACCCCTTAGACGGCAGCCCACCAGGCTCTGCCGTCCCTGGGATTCTCCAGGCAAGAATACTGGAGTGGGTTGCCATTTCCTTCTCCAATGCACAAAAGTGAAAAGTGAAAGTGAAGTCGCTCAGTTGTGTCCGACTCTTAGCGACCCCATGGGCTGTAGCCTACTAGGCTCCTCTGTCCATGGGATTTTCCAGGCAAGAGTACTGGAGTGGGGTGCCATTGCCTTCTCCATCTCTTTCTATAGTCTTTGATTAATACTTGAATCCATCACCTTATCCAGATTACAGCATGTAACTGGGAAGAATTTCCTTGCAAATGATACTCGTTAGCCTCTTCATCATATTTTTGCTCCCCATGAAAAATCTTCCCAGGGAGAAGAAACAAACATCACATTTATATCTTCTAAAGAAAAAAAGGTAAAACATTAAAAAGTATTAATAGGAAAAAAACTTCTTCAGAGATTTATAAATTGAAGAAGGGTGGTAACTGGCACTATTGTAAAGAAAGATATCTATGAAAATTCTTGAATTGTCTTCATACAAAGCTGAGATAGTTAACTTGATTTTTAAAATATTACTTAGACTTCTTATTGTTCTCCTGTGGATGGTTTCCATATTTGGGCTATTTTTTGTTTTAGTGGAGATACATTCTAAAATAATTTCTTTCCTACAGTTACTGAGTTTACCTACTTCCTAAAGTCTTTAATTTAAAGTATATACATCAAACAAAATTAGGAGACAAGTAGCAGACTAGGGGAAAATGTTGCATATACACATGACAAAGGCCTAATGTCCTTAATATATACAGAGTTCTCTAAATGATGGAAAAAGAAGAATAAACCAGTAGAAAAATGGGAGAGGATATAAACCTGAAGAAAAAAATTTTAATGGCTATTAAACATGAAAACATATTCAATCCATATATCATCAATCATAAGTCAAAACAAGTTGTCATTTTCTTTCAGGCTGACCAAAATTAAAATGTTTGAAAAACCCCAGTGTTAAAGGATAGGGATGAAAAAAAACATATTGTTGGAATTATGAACTGAATAATTTTTTCTGAAGGGTGATTTGGCAGTATTTATCAAAATGTGAAATGCATGTATACTCTGACTGTGAAATTTCACCAATATGCAGAGATACATAAAATAGTGTTACAGCGTTATTTGTAATAGCTTGCATGAAAGCTGTCTCTTTGGTCCCTCAGGACAGTTTACAGCAGTAGCATTATTTATTGGGAGAAGGCAATGGCACCCACTCCAGTACTCTTGCCTGGAAAATCCCATGGACAGAGGAGCCTGGAGGGCTGCAGTCCATGGGGTCGCTAAGAGTTGGACACAACTTCACTTTCACTTTCACTTTTCACTTTGATGCATTGGGAAAGGAAATGGCAACCCATTCCAGTGTTCTTGCCTGTAGAATCCCAGGGACCGGAGACCCTGGTGGGCTGCCGTCTATGGGGTCGCACAGAGTCAGACGCGACTGAAGCGACTTAGCAACAGCAGCAGCAGCATTATTTATTGAGCCAGTGGCAAAACATTCAGCAGCTTAAAAAGTGTGTTAGATTTATATGAAAAAAAAAGTGGGAAAAACCAAAGTGTAGAAGCTTGTGTATAATACAGTCCCATTTGTGTTCTTTTGAAAAAGAGAGAGGATAAAAGGATGCTAATGTATGTGGGGGGGAAAGTTCTTTGAAAAGATGTGCCAGCAACAGATAGCTGTTAATTCTGGGAAGAATTAACATCTCCTCCTGTCCCCACTCTTATCCACATCTCTAATAGTAATGCTCTTCCTGAGTATTAACAGAGGGTCTCCACTTTACCCAGTGAACATCTTTTGAGAGAGAAAACAAGTATCAGTGAAGTGGCCAAAGGTTGACAATTAATGGGGGGCGGCGGGGGACCCAATACAAAAATGAAAAGCTTTACACTAAAAACAGGCATTCTTTGGTTATTTCCTTTAGCCACTTAAAATAATTCAGATAAACATAATGGTACTTTCCTAAAGAAGAATTTGGTTTGGATTTCCTGGGTATTTGTTCCAACTGCCGCTTGCTCTTATAGGGAAAACAAGGTCATTAAATCATCCTCATTTCCATGGCTGGTTTGAAGGTGGAGGCTTTGGGTTATTGATGGAATCTTCTTTGAAGTGGACTTTTGCCTTCTTGAAATAGGCTTAGACATGCCTGGGTTCCCCCAGTGCCCAGAAGTGCATTTGGACACAAGACTGAGTTATGAAATAGATCTTGCTTTTAAATCACACCTTTTCCAGTTGTGTAGCATTTTAAATTTATCCAATAGCATTTTACTTAATTTCTTTTTTTTTTTTAATATTTTCAGAAGGCTATTTAAAATTTTGAGGAACCTCATTTTTAACTCAATTAACTATTCCATATATAAGTATCATTTTGATAGTTGATATATTTAATGTTTTCCAGTTTCCAGCCACTCCCCACCCTGTCCCTTTTCCACCCTCCACCCCCAGGACTGCATCTGGTAAGATAAACTCAACCTTTATTTTGCCTTCAAGGTCCTCTACCAGTACTCTATTTGGGTGTCTGGGAACTGGATGTGGAGAAACCCTTTGCCAAGTGATAGCTTCTACTAGCTTTAATACACAGTGGAGTGGGAACCATGACGAAAAAGTTTTTTCAACTTTGTTTCTGCTTTTTGCTGCCACTCGTGCTCTCCCTCTGCAGTTCTTCTTCTCATCTGAGCTCTGTGGCAGTGACTGTGCTTGTTTCTTTCAGATGGAGACTATTTTACCTTTACAAGACATGAACCCATTGGCGTGTGTGGACAGATCATCCCGGTGAGTGTATCTCCTCACGCCTCGTATTTATTTTCATTTGAACCAGTTCTCTTAAAGATACATAAAACATGGACCTCAGCAGTGTGTGTTTTCCATTACTGGGGGAAAAAAACTGAGCTCATGTTGTTGACATATCTTTAACAGCCTCCCTGCAAATGCTTATTTGAACAGGTTAATAGGGTTTCAGCTTCGTTACCAGGAGTTGAATTCTCAAGTCATGGAATTCTCATGATTTAAATAAGCAAAGCCAAGCCCAGTGTATTAATAACCTGCCCTCAGTTATGGATGTCCATTCAGCTTATGGAAAATTAATGCTTTGTTAGATTTGCTTGTTTATTTTTTAGAACTGTGACTCACCATTTTTTCAGGCATATTGTTTTATATGGTCTTCTAATCCCATTCTTTCCCACTGTTTCTTTTCACAAGTATCTAGATAGAAGACCCTAAAGAAGACACAGCAGTACATTTAACGTCACAGTCATAATTGAAACCATGCTGGGCTGTTGTGTGTCTTGTAGAGGGAAATAGATGTAGTGCTTAGTATTTGGATTGGAACATTAAACATTGTCTTTTTTTTCCCCTTTCTGCCTCATACATAGCCTTGCCACTATATAAAACATCATTGAGTCTTCCAGCAGGAGAGTCTAGCTAATCATTCTGGCAAGGATTTCAGGGGAGCCTCAATTTAAATTCTTAGAGTACAGACAAGAAGTTTCCTCAAAATATAGGAGAATAACTCAAGATAATCTTCAGCTTTGGGAGCCAAAGATTTGGGGGACATATTAATAAATTATTTTAAAGGTCCACAAACTCTGGGTTACTGTGAAATTTATTCAAGAATGAAAGGAGAAGGTGAGAGATTTGGTTTAAGTTCTTCTGCCCCTAAACCACCCAGGGAAATCCCACTCAGATCAGAGCCAGGTTGAGGTCTGTCACCTTAATTGCAGGAACTCAAACCTGCTTTTCCTGCCTTCCCCAGACTCAGTTAGCTGCAGCTTTCACTGACAGGACAAGAGCCGCTTGTCAGCCAGCTCGGCTCAATTACTGCGCTCCCAGGATTTATATACTGTAGATGGAATTAAAACATCACTGTGTACTCCCAAGTTTATAAACAACTAAGGGGAAAAGAAATTGGGTGTTTGGTGAAGGCAAGACACTTGTATATTTTTGCAAGCTTGCTAGGGCCAGTGAGAATCCTTCAAGGATGGCAGCTGAGATGCTTCAGGCAGAAACACATTGTGGTCAGGGGCTGGAGCCAGGGCACCAGGATTTCTGTTTTCTTTCTTAATGAAATTATCAATGACACCTGATAGTACTGAGGCTCATGCCTGCACTTATAACAATACAAGCTTAATATCCTTTTTAAAATTGGTTTAAACCATCTTAGGCCCCAGGCTCAGATACACACATATATTTTTTAGTCTCCATTAGTTTGTTTTGCAGTGGCCAGGAGACAAACTAAGATTTTTGCATCTTCATCAGTAGATGGACTTTTATTTTTTGTAATTGTGTGTTTTGTGACAATACATGTAGGTGAAGAAAAAGGTACTGCCTTGAAATACATGCTGACTTCCAGGTCTTCCTCTCTGAAGAGCTTTTATACCAGCCTGAAACCCTGGTATAAAAAAATCACAAATGCAAGAAAAAGTTTTCATACACAAGAACTTACTGGAACCAAAGGCTAATTTTAAAAACATATAAAATGACAACAATGAAAAGTTGAAACAAAACAAAGACTCCCTTTTTACGATAAGATTTCTTTTTGTGGGTAGCTGGAAAATAGTAATTTGCTGACCAGAGAGAGAACACGGGAGATTTTCAAGGTCAATCCTGTTCTCTTCTTAATGAAGTAATTAAAAAATCCAAACATCTGTACTCTGTGGTGGGACAAGATTTATGTTGAAGACCAGTCTGAGAAATCTGAGAAGTCACAGCTTGAAAACAAAGTAATGGAGGAATATTTTTCCATCTATCAACCCTGAGATTTTGCCTTTCAGTGGAACTTCCCCCTGCTGATGTTTGCCTGGAAAATTGCTCCAGCTCTGTGCTGTGGCAATACAGTAGTTATTAAACCAGCAGAACAAACACCACTCAGCGCACTCTACATGGGAGCCCTCATCAAGGAGGTAAGGAGTGGCTCCCACCCTCCTTACAGTTGGGGCCTACTGGAGCATATCCGATTTAACGTGCTTCATCAGCTTTCACAAGCCACGTTTCCTCCAATTCTGTTTTGTTAGGCTGGCTTTCCACCAGGAGTCATCAATATTTTGCCAGGATACGGGCCAACGGCTGGGGCAGCAATAGCTTCTCACATTGGCATAGACAAGATTGCGTTCACAGGGTCTACTGAGGTAGGTGCCTGAGAAACCACAGCTTAAAGACCAGTTCTGCAAATGAGGAGAGGGTTTGAGAGAAAATTGAAAATGTTACCCATGGACTGAACACCCAAAGAGCAGTGACTACTCAAGGTCTTAACAAGCAGATAAGACCTTAACAAGGTCTTATCATAGCTAGAAGACTGATGGGTGTCAAAGTAAAGGTGGACATTGACTATTTGTGCCTCAGATCTCTGGACTCTTGTGTGCTCCATTTATATGAGACCTGTCCCAGAAAGCAAAACCCTATTGTATTTTGAAATAAAAGGAACATATATTAGAGGCAAAAACCAACTAACAACCTGTCCCAAAAGAGTCTATCCCAGAAGCTGGGGTTCTGAACACTTTCTTGAATCAAGAACACAAATTAGGAACTGGAGATGCGAATTAATCTCTAGTCAAGATGAAAATGGAAACACAGCTTTGTCTTATCATTATATCCCCAACTCCTGTAGATGCTGTTTGCAGCTAACTATGACCATGAGCCTTAAAGGGTCATAGAGAGTAAAGATCAGCAATTTTTTTCTGCAAAACACGGCCAGATAGCAAATGTTGTGGACTTCGCTGGCAATATGATCTCTATTGAAGCTACTTAACTCTGCCCCTGGAGCACAAAGTAGCCATAGGTAATGTAGTATGAGCTGAACCCAGCTACAGGAGAGCATTGCATGTCCTGTACTGACTTTGCTCTGGGGTCAGTGGGCTCTGCCTGCCTGTCCACCTCTTGGCTCAAGCACTGCTGGGCCACATGTCTTTCAGGAGTTAGCAGCCATTCTGGTCAGATGCAACTAGAAGACACTCTGCAGTGAATGGTGCTGTGATTCAGCTTCTTGTTTGGGCAGGGCAGACTGGGCCCTAGGGCTGGCAGAAGCCCTCATTTGAGGAGATGAATCAGGCCAGTCTGCGCCCATCTGCGTTCCCTGGTCAGAGTGTGCCCCCAGTTTGGTTCTGCAGATGAGCGGAGCCACTGGTTGGGATTACTGCATGGTCATTGCAGATGTGAATTCAGTCTGCCAGGATTTGTGTGTTGCAGCCCCCCCTCCTCTCTCTGTTGCAGTCTCATTTTGGTGGTGGTTGAACCCTGCAGATTCCCCTGCAGTGCTCATGGTGTGAGATCATAGTGGCTCCCACAGGTCAGCTCACAGTTCTGAGTTCTCCTTTCCCACTGGAGAAGCCAGAGGGTGAGGAGAAATGTCGCCCCATGGTGCTGCAGTGGCCTGGGGGAGGACAGTGCAGTCACAATGTAGCTGCTTTTCTTAACCCTTCTCATGGGTCTCTGGTACAGGGGAGTGCTTCCCGCTTAACCTTGTGTTCTGCTGTTCTCTCAGTAATGTCTTGTTTTTTTAACAATTGTTCCTTACGCTTCTTGTGAAGGAAAGCAATGTCTGGAGCAGTCTGTGTTGCTGTCTTGGTAACATCACTCCTCAGTATTTTCACTAGTACCAGATTGCTTTAATTATAAGGTTTTAAAAGATGTGTTGGAGTATGGCAGGCAAGATACCCTCTTATTTGGTTTTTTAAAACCTTTAGGCTGTTCTTGCCCATTCTTTCACATAAATTCAGTTTGGTTTTCCAAGTACCTTAACTTCCTCCACACAGCTCTCGTTGGAATTTTGATTGGCATCCCATTCAGTTCAGTTCAGTTCAGTCGCTCAGTCGTGTCCGACTCTTTGCAACCCCATGAATTGCAGCACGCCAGGCCTCCCTGTCCCTCACCAACTCCCGGAGTTTACCCAAACCCATGTCCATTGAGTCAGTGATGCCATCCAACCATCTCATCCTCTGTCGTCCCCTTCTCCTCCTGCCCCCAATCCTACCCAGCATTAGAGTCTTTTCCAATGAGTCAACTCTTCGCGTGAGGTGGCCAAAGTATTGGAGTTTCAGCTTCAACATCAGTCCTTCCAGTGAACACCCAGGATTGATCTCTTTTAGGATGGATTGACTGGATCTCCTTGCAGTCCAAGGGACTCTCAAGAGTCTTCACCAACACCACAGTTCAAAAGCATCAATTCTGCGGCGCTCAGCTTTCTTCACCATCCAACTCTCACATCCATACATGACCACTGGAAAAACCATAGCCTTGAATAGATGGACTTTTGTTGGCAAAGTAATGTCTCTGCTTTTAAATATGCTATCTAGGTTGGCCATAACCTTCCTTCCAAGGAGTAAGCGTCTTTTAATTTCATGGCTGCAGTCACCATCAGCAGTGATTTTGGAGCCCCAAAAAATAAAGTCTGACACTGTTTCCACTGTTTCCCCATCTATTTCCCATGAAGTGATGGGACCAGATGCCATGATCTCAGTTTTCTGAACGTGGAGCTTTAAACCAACTTTTCACTCTCCTCTTTCACTTTCATCAAGAGGCTCTTTAGTTCTTCTTCCCTTTCTGCCATAAGGGTGGTGTCATCTGCATATCTGAGGTTATTGATATTTCTCCCGGCAATCTTGATTCCAGCTTGTGTTTCTTCCAGCCTAGCGTTTCTCATGATGTACTCTGCCTATAAGTTAAATAAGCAGGGTGACAATATACAGCCTTGACGTACCCTTTTCCTATTTGGAACCAGTCTGTTGTTCCATGTCCAGTTCTAACTGTTGCTTCCTGACCTGCATACAGGTTTCTCAAGAGACAGGTCAGATGGTCTGGTATTCCCATGTCTTTCAGAATTTTCCACAATTTATTCTGATCCACACAGTCAAAGGCTTTGTCATAGTCAATAAAGCAGAAATATATGTTTTTCTGGAACTCTTGCTTTTTTGATGATCCAGCAGATGTTGGCAATTTGATCTCTGGTTCGTCTGCCTTTTCTAAAACCAGCTTGAACATCTGGAAGTTCACGGTTCACGTATTGCTGAAGCCTGGCTTGGAGAATTTTGAGCATTACTTTGCTAGCGTGTGAGATGAGTGCAAGTGTGTGGTAGTTTGAGCATTCTTTGGCATTTCCTTTCTTTGGGATTAGAATGAAAACTGACCTTTTCCAGTCCTGTGGCCACTGCTGAGTTTTCCAGATTTGCTGGCATATCGAGTGCAGAACTTTCACAGCATCATCTTTCAAGATTTGAAATAGCGCAACTGGAATTCCATCACCTCCACTAGCTTTGTTCATAGTGATGCTTTCTAAGGCCCACTTGACTTCACATTCCAGGATGTCTGGCTCTAGGTGAGTGATCACACCATCGTTATTATCTGGGTTGTGAAGATCTTTTTTGTACAGTTCTTCTGTGTATTCTTGCCACCTGTTCTTAATATCTTCTGCTTCTGTTAGGTCCATACCATTTCTGTCCTTTATCGAGCCTATCTTTGCATGAAATGTTCCTTTGGTATCTCTAATTTTCTTGAAGAGATCTCTAGTCTTTCCCAATCCGTTATTTTCCTCTATTTCTTTGCATTGATCGCTGAGGAAGGCTTTCTTATCTCTCCTTGCTATTCTTTGGAACTCTGAATTCAGATGCTTATATCTTTCCTTTTCTCCTTTGCTTTTCGCTTCTCTTCTCTTCCCAGCTATCTGTAAGGCCTCCTCAGGCAGCCATTTTGCTTTTTTGCATTTCTTTACCTTGGGGATTGTCTTGATCCCTGTCTCCTGTACACTGTCACGAACCTCTGTCCATAGTTCATCAGGCACTCTGTCTATCAGATCTAGTCCCTTAAATCTATTTGTCACTTCTGCTGTATACTCATAAGGGATTTGATCTAGGTCATACCTGAATGGACTAGTGATTTTCCCTACTTTCTTCAATTTAAGTCTGAATTTGGCAATAAGCAGTTCGTGATCTGAGCCACAGTCTGCTCCCGGTCTTGTTTTTGCTGACTGTATAGAGCTTCTCCATCTTTGGCTGCAAAGAATATAATCAATCTGATTTTGGTGTTGACCATCTGGTGATGTCCACGTGTAGAGTCTTCTCTTGTGTTGTTGGAAGAGGGTGTTTGCTATGACCAGTGTGTTCTCTTGACAAAACTCTTATTAGCCTTTGCCCTGCTTCATTCTGTACTCAAAGGCCAAATTTGCCTGTTAGACCAGGTGTTTCCTGACTTCCTACTTTGGCATTCCAGTCCCCTATAATGAAAAGGACATCTTTTTGGGGTGTTAGTTCTAGAAGATCTTGTAGGTTTTCATAGAACCATTCAACTTCAGCTTCTTCGGCGTTACTGGTCGGGGCATAAACTGGGATTACTGTGATATTGAATGGTTTGCCTTGGAAATGAACAGAGATCATTCTATCATTTTTGAGATTGCATCCAAGTACTGCATTTCAGACTCTTTTGTTGACTATGATGGCTACTCCATTTCTTCTAAGGAATTCTTGCCCACAGTAGTAGATATAATGGTCATCTGAGTTAAATTCACCCATTCCAGTCCATCTTAGTTTGCTGATTCCTAGAATGTCGATGTTCACTCTTGCTGTCTCCTGTTTGACCACTTCCAATTTGCCTTGATTCATGGACCTAACATTCCAGGTTCCTATGCAATATTGCTCTTTACAGCATCAGACTTTGCTTCTATCACCAGTCACATCCACAGCTGGGTATCATTTTTGCTTTGGATCCATCCCATCATTCTTTCTGGAGTTATTTCTCCACTGATCTCCAGTAGCATATTGGGCACTTACTGACCTGGGGAGTTCTTCTTTCAGTGTCCGATCTTTTTGCCTTTTCATACTGTTCATGGGGTTCTCAAGGCAAGAATACTGAAGTGGTTTGCCATGCCCTTCTCCAGTTGACCACATTCTGTCAGACCTCTCCCCCGTGACCCATCCGTCTTGGGTGGCCCCACACGGCATGCTTAGTTTCATTGAGATAGACAAGGCTGTGATCCGTGTGATCAGATTAGCTAGTTTTCTGTAATTTTAGTTTCAGTGTGTCTGCCCTCTGATGCCCTCTCGCAACACCTACCATCTTACTTGGGTTTCTCTTACCTTGGACGTTGGGTATTTCTTCATGGCTGCTCCAGCAAAGTGCAGCCGTTGCTCCTTATCTTGGACAAAGAGTATCTACTCACGATGGCCCCTCCTGACCTTGAATGTGGAGTAACTCCTCTCGGCCCTCCTGTGCCCACGCAGCCGCTGCTCCTTGGGCCTGGGGTGACTCCTCTCGCCGCTGCCCCCGGCCCCCGGCCCGGCCTAGCTCCTCTCGGCCACCTCCCCCGGCCCCCAGCCTGGCCTAGCTCCTCTCGCTGCGGCCCCTGGCCTAGCTCCTCTCGGTCACCGCCCCTGGCCCCCGGCCCGGCCTAGCTCCTCTCCACTGCTGCCCCCGGCCCCCGGCCCAGCCTAGCTCCACCCCCGGCCTGGCCTAGCTCCTCTCGGACATGCTTCTGCGCAGACCCGTCGCAGCCGCCTCGCATCCCATTACCTGTCTATTAAGTTGAAGATGAGCGTTCTTTCTAGAAGACTGACATCTCATCCAGGAACATGGTGCAAACCTCTTCAGTTATTTGTCCTACAGTATTCATCACTGATGTCATCATTTACATCTTAGGCTTGCCTTGATAAATTAATTTTTAGGGATTTTTTTCTTCCAGGGATATTTCAATTTAAAAACTGAGCACTTTTTTTAAAGTCCCAATACCATGTGTTGGAAAGTCATGTTGAGAGGATGACCTAACTTTCAGGCCAGACAAGAAGTGGCATAGTGCATCCATAAGAACATAGGTGCTTATTTCCAAGTTGCCTGGGTTTAAATCTCTGTTTTGCCATTCAGAAAGTTTTTTAAACTTTTAAAAAGACTTTACTGAAGTATAATTTACATATAATAAAATGCATTCATTTAAGTACCAAATGTACACTGTCACATAGCCATCACCCAAACTAAAATATAGAATATTTCCATATCCTAAAAAGATTTCTCATACCCTTGCCCCCAGGCAATCAGTGACCCTCTTTGTTAATTTTCCTTCCTCTGTTTCTTTATATAAATGGAATATACAATATGTACTCTCCCATGCCTGTTTTTTTTTTTTTTTTGGTGAGGGGTTTTTTGTTCAGTATTTAATGAATTATTGATATGATTGGATTTGAATCTCCCATTTTCACTTTTATTTTCTACTTGTCCCATCTGCTTTTTTGTTCCCTTTCTCCTCTTTTTCTGCCTCATTTTGGATGAATTGAGTACTCCATTTTATCTTTTATTTTGGATTATTAGCTAAGCCTCTTTTTAAAGTGGTTGCTTTAGTAATTACAATGTGCATTTTAATCACAGTCTACTATTTAAAAGTATTATGTTACTTCATATATAATGTAATAACAGTACAACAGAATTCTTCTATTTCTCATTGCATCCTTCATGCTGATGGTGTTCTAGAATTCACTGTTATGTATGTTATGTAGCCAATAGTACATTGCTACACGTCTTGTTTTAAAAATTCAACTATCTCTGCAAAGTGAAAGTATCAGTTGCTCAGTTGTGTCTGATTTTTTGCGACCCCATGGACTGTAGCCCACTAGGCTCCTCTGTTTATGGAATTCTCCAGGCAAGAATATTGGAGTGGGTAGGCATTCCCTTTTCCAGGGCATCTTCCCAACCCAGGGATCAAACCTGGATCTCCAGCATTGCAGCCAGATTCTTTACCATCTGAGCCATCATGAGAAAACAAAATTATTTTACATTTACTCACATACTTACCGTTTCTGACCCTCTCTTTTTTTTTCTTAACTATGTTTCTTTCTGATATGATTTTTCTTCTGTATAGAGACCTTTCTTTAGCATTTCTTATAGTGCAGGTCTGTTAGTGACAAATTCTCTCAGCTTCTGCTTGTCTGAATATGTATTTATTTTGTTTTCATTTTGTATGATTTTTTCTGAATATAAAATTCTGATTCAACAGTTTTTTATTTTGTTTTATTTTACTTTCAACACTTTAAAGATGTCATTTTTTTTAATGACTTGCTCTGTTTCTGATAAGTTAGCAGTCATTCTTATCTTTGTTTTACTGTATATAATGTTTTTTCAAATATGTATGCTTTTTTGTGTCTATTAATTTTTGAAAGGATGCTGAACTTTGTGACCATTACATTATGGACCATGTGGATTTTGTTTTCTTTCTTTTAAGAGTGCTGGACTTTTTTCTGTCAGGTAATTAAGTCACTTGCAGTACAGGTTGACCCTTTTGACACTTAATTTTAAGCTTCATTAAGGATTAGTTTATCTTTTACTAAGATAATAAAATATATTAAGATTACTAAGTTGGGATCCTTCTGGATTTTGTAGTGAATGTTCTCAATGTTCAACTAGGTCTTTCTACTCTGGTTAGTTAGAACTCAGATGTCCCCAACCCTATATGAGCTCTGAGGATTGTTCAGCATACAAATCCCCTGATCTTTGTTCTTTATCCAGTCTTGTGAAGTATACCAGTCACCACAGTTATACCCTTTAGTTTAGTCTTCAGCCAGAGGATTATGGGACCCCCATAAGTTTTCTTCACTGCCTTGTTAGTACTCTCTGGTACTAAGCCTTTTACTTTTTAACCATCTCACTCTCTCTAATCTATTTCATCATTTCAGTGAGACTAGCACATTCTACTTTGGTCTTAACATCCCACGATGCAAAGGGTCTTCCCTTGTTTCTTTTCTTTTTTAATTTTTTAAAAATTTTATTTAATTTTTAATTGGATTATCCTCTAATTGCTTTACAATATTGTGATGGTTTCATTCCCTTGTTTCTTTTATGTCTAGAATCACAGTCCCATACTGCATGATATCCCATTTAAAGGAAGCAATTTCATGTACTTTTCTAGTTGTTTACAGTGCAAGGGCAAGTTCAGTGACAGTTCTTGAGAAATAGACTGCCAGTTATTCCTACAGCCAAAATGAGTTTATTCAGAATCAGCAAAGAATTGCAGTTTGGGGTCTACAGCCATGGCAAACCACATGCATATCCTTCCACAGCAAGGAGAGTACTCTTTTAAAGAAGGGAAAATGAAATTGGAGAGCTGTAATAAACAGAGTCCACTGGAGAAATTGAGAGTTTGAAGTATAGTTGCTTTTTGTTGCCTGACTTGTGACAGTCTCCTCTCATTGCATGAACTCTTGCCAGGTAAGAAGAAGTTTCTCTTTTCTCTGCTGGGCTTTGCTACTTGTCATAAGTGGTAGAGCTCCCTTTTCTGATCTCCCAACTCTATTTTAATTGAGGTTTCTGTTTATTAATTTTTTACATTTTCCCCTTTTGATTAAGACCTTTCTCTGAAAGCATTGCTGATAAGGAGTCCAGTTTTCTGGTTTCAGCAGCATTTTATCTCTCAGTGCCAGGAAGGACCTTTGATGTAGTTTCCCACATCAGAAGGAAAGCATGCAGACTGAAAACCTATTGAGGTCACATTCTAGTAACAAGGAGGGGTAGGAGGCAGAACTCCTAGGCAGTTTTGTAAAACCCTTGTGTTATCAAGATCATAGACATTGGAGATCTTCTGAAGTATCATGCCATCATTAAAGGTCTGGCAGGCAAGTTTCCAACAGATCTGGTCCAGATTATCTTGGAAAGGCTGTCTCATCAGATATTGTCTGCTTCAATTCCAGGGAATCTTTACTTCCAGGTCCCCAATGATGTGCAGGTCCAGCTAGAGTTTGGTGCTTTCTTTTACTGTATTATGTAAATCCAAAGTCTGTTCCCTGGAGTTCAGTGACACTTGGGTTGGTTAGCAGTACTAGATAGAGGGATCTTTCCAGCAAGGATGAAGAAAGTCTTTCTGGAAGTTTTTTCCAGTAGATAAAATCCCCACAGAGCGTAAGGTGTGATGCTCAACGTCTTTGTCTCCCAAGAGCACACTGTAAAAAGAGTGCTGTACCAAAACATGATTGTTTTTAATAGAAGTAATTTGGCCTTTGCAATATTGCAGGATCTTTCTTACCAGTGAATCAAGAGGCAGGGGCCAAGTGCACTGGGCATTCAATGACTATTTCAAAGTGTGAGAGTTTATGAGTTCCAAAAGATATCGATCTAAGATCTAGAAGGACCGCTATGGTGATGCTTTTGGCCAAGGTGTTTTTAGGGACTCTACAAATTTCCTGTTTGAATCTTAACAATATCATTAGTGCGTTTGACTAAACTAGAGGTTTGACAGTGGTATGGTCAAAGTGTTGTGAAACTGGCCAAACAGTGCACAGTTCTCTTACCTGACTAGTAAGATGAGTTCCTTGATCACTATGAAGTTCAAGAGTTGTCCAGGTAGGGATAATCATTTTCAAAGGGACTTTAGTCACAGAAGAGGCAGTAGCCTGTCTGCAGGAGGTGGCTTCAGCCCAGTGTAAAAACATACAGACCAGAACTAAAACATATTTATATTCATGAGATGGGGGAAGTTGTATGAAATCCTTTTCCAGACCTCAGATGGTCATTAGGAAGTTTGAAATGTCCAGGAGCAGTGCAGATGGGCTTATTTGGGGTATATATTTCAGACAAGTGGGTTAAGTGATAACTTCTTGGAGCCACCTTAATGTTGCCTCACCAATGTTGATTCATGAATGCTATCATTTTGTCAGTAGAGCAATGGTTTAATGTATATACAGTGTTTAGGAGTGAGAATTTTAGAATCTCCACTAGTACTGAGTTGTTATTTGGTCCAAACCAGAACTCCGTCTTTTTGTCAAACCAAGAATTGTTGAATTTCTAGTCTTGTTTTCCCTTCTCTGAGGCCAACTGTGTTTGGCTTCTATAGTTTTTCTAAGTCACCATTTGGGGAAATATCTCTTTGGACCATGCCAGAGTTTTGGTTGTCGTTGGTTTATTTAAGGGCAGCATTCTTTCTGGAAATGTCAACAAGGTGATTTCTTTTAGCTTCCAGAAAGTCAAGTTTAGAATATCCTGGAATCTTAATAATAGCTAAAGCAGCAGGTAAAAAATATTGCATCCAGTAATTCCTGAATATAAGGGCCATTTAAAATTTTGGCTTCCCTGGTAGCTCAACTGGTAAAGAATCTGCCTGCAATGCAGGAGACCCCAGTTCGATTCCTGGGTCGGAAAAATCCCCTGGAGAAAGGATAGGCTATCCACTCCAGTATTCTTGGGCTTCCCTGGTGACTCAGACAGTAAAAAAAATCCGCCTGCAATGTGGGAGACCCAGGTTTGATCCCTAAGTTGGGAAGATCCCCTGGAGGAGGGCATGGCAACTCACTCCAGTATTCTTACCTGAAGAATCCCCATGGACAGAGAAGCTTGGCGGGCTACAGTCCATGGGGCACAAAGAATCAGACATGACTGAGTGACTAAGCACACATATAAGGAAGCCATTCCCACAACATTCCAAAATCATGAGCTACTCTGAAAGCATGTCTACTATCAGTGGCACTTTGAAGGACAAGCCTGTGTAAGAGTATATAATTCAGCCTGTTTAGCCAAAGTAGCCGTAAGTAAAGATGCTGCTTCAGCAGTATTAAAAGGCGTTGTAATATCATGCCCAGCACAGTATTTGTCATTGTCACTTTTTAAAAAGAAACCATCAGAGAACCATGAGAAGTTAGTGTTTACTAAAGCACTTTGCTGCGTATCATCTCAAGGAGTCAAGAGGAGACCCGTCAGTGTTAAGCAGTCATGAGGGACTTCAGTGACAGAGGGGAGAAGAGCAGCAGGGTTACCTTTACTCTGTGAAAGAGTTCTATGAAGAACAGTTAACATAAAGACTTCATAGGAGGTGAAGCAGCTGTCTGAGAAATGTTAACTATGATGAGAATTCAGGTGAGCTTTTCCTACATGAGGTACAAAAGTGGTTAAAGGGGATCCTATAACAGTTTTTATGGTGGCCTTCACCAAAAGGGCAGTGGCGATTTTTGAACTAAAGAAGGGAAAAGTAATTAATTTCCCCCTTTTTCTTGGAGCAATTCTGGAATTATACTTCCCGAAGAAGTCTCAGGTGAAAATGGATATGGATGGACGAACTAAGGAGAAAAGAGTGTGTATTTCTCAAAGGGTCTAAACCAAAGGGAATAGATTCAGAGAAAGAAACTCGTGAAGTTCACTAGAGAGCCTCACTGTTTGAACTGTCTCAGTACTCTGAAGCAGAGGCTGCTTTATAGTAGTGGAGTTGAGCACCGAGATGTGGCTCTGATACTAGGACTGGAAGAGATTCAGCCCCAATCTGGAGAAACATTTCTCTAAGATGATTAAGAGGGAGGGTTGGGAGGAGCCCTCTGTAGTTCCTCAGAGCCACTTCCTTGAGGATTAGGAGGACAATGGAAAAACTAGTTAAGAGACCTGAAGGTGCCAGAAGTTTGAATTTGTAACAGTCTCTTTTCCAATGTCCTGGCTGTTTTGCAAAGGTAACAGCAACTAAGAGGGTTTTTTATTTTTATTTTTTAAAGGGGTCTTCATTTGCTTGAGTTGAAGATTGAGAATTTTGTTGATCTTCCTTTTAGATGACTCCTCTAAAGTGTGAGAGAGCTGGTATACCAGATTAACTGCATCTGAACTGGACATAGTTACCCATCCCATCCTGGTCCTATTTACTAGAAGGGAAAGGTCCCAGTTCAGCCCCGTTGATAAACGCAAAATCAAAAGCTCCCCAGGTGGGATCAACATTTGAAGGAAGACCAGAATTTTCCTTAACAATCTGAAGTTGATTATAATTGTCATGAACAGATTCGGCAGGATTTTGTGTGCAAGCTTGAATTTTGTCCCAGTCAACAGGCTTTGGAAAAGTCCAGAAATTGCTTGATGAAGTTGTGTAGCAGTTGCCTGAGTCTGATCATATAATAACTTACTGGGCTCATCTCCAGCTTTAATTCTAGACACCCTTTAGGATTTTCCCTGTTAGCAGTTTTCATCCAGAGCTGGGCCTGGCCTTCACCAGGAAGCATATGAACTAGCAGATGTAAATCAGAGAAACCAGGTTGATAAGTTTTGTTTTATGTATCCCTTAATTACTTATTGTGCATGTAGATAAATTAACTACTTTTGTCTTTTAACTTTCCTACTAGCTTTATAGGTGGTTGATTTACTATCTTTATCATATATTTGCTTTTCCCAATGAGATTCCTCCTTTCATAATTTTCATATTTCTAATTGTGGTCTTTTCTGCTTAGAGAAGTCCCTTTAACATTTCTTGTAAAAACTATTTTGTGCTGCTGAACTCTTAGCTTTTACTTATCTGTGAAACTCTTGATTTTCCCTTCAACTATGAATGATAGTCTTGCTGGGTATTTTTGATTGTAGGTTTTTTTCCTTTCATCATTTTAAATATATCATGCTACTCCTTTATGGCCTGCAGAGTTTGTGCTAAAAAGTCAGCTCATAGTCTTACAGGAGTTCCCTTATAACTAGTTGCTTTTCCTTCGCTATTTTTAATATTCTCTAACTTCAATTTTTGTCATTTTAATTACAATATGCTTTGGTATATTCCACTTTGGGTTAACCCTATATGGGACATTGCATTTCTTTTCCCTAATTAGGCAAGATTTCAGCCCTTACGTCTTCAAATGTGTTCTCTGCCCCTTACTCTCTTTCTTCTTCTGGGACCCTTATAATGTGAGTATTAGCACATCTGATATTGTCACAGAGGTCTGTTAAACTGCCCTCATTTTAAAAAAATTATTTTTTTTGTTCAGCTTGGATGATTTCCCCTACTCTGTCTACTAGTTCACTTATCTGTTCCTCTGGATCATACAATCTACTGTTGATGCCTTCCAGTGTATTTTTTATTTCAGGTATTGTATTCTTCAGCTCTGTTTGGTTCTTATATTTTCTAACTCTTTGTTAAAATTCTTTTTGTGTTCATTTGTTCTTCTCTCAAGTTCTTTGAGCACATTTATGATTATTACCTTGAACTCTTTATCGGGTAGATTGCTTATCTCCAGTTCACTTAGTTCTTCTGGTACTTTATCTTGTTCTTGCATTTGGAGCATATTCCTTTGCCACTTCATTTTGAGTAAGCCCCAGGGTCCCCCTTCCTCTTTGATAGACTCTCTAAGATCAGCTGGTGGGTATGACTGAGGCTTCTTTCAAATTGCTGCTCCTGCCTTGGGTCTCAGAACATGTTCTGTGTGTGCCCTTTAAGGGTGGAGTCTCTATTTCCCACAACTCTTTGGGTGTCCTGAAAGTAAGCCCCACTGGCCTTCAAAGCTAAATGTTCTGGGGGCTTTTCTTCCTGGTACAGAGTCCCCAGGCTGGGAAGTGTGGTGTGGAGCTCAGACCCCGGCTCCTTGGGGAACGTCTCCACAATTGTTGTTATTCTCCTGCTTGAAGGTCACCTGTCTAGGAGTATGGGTCTTGATTATATTACATCTCAGCCTCTCTAATCCATCTCATTGTGGTTCCTTCTTTATATATGTAGTTGCAGAAGATCTTTTCTGCTAGTCTTCCAGTCATTCTTACCAATAACTGTTCTAATTTTGGTGTGCCTGAGGGAGGAGGGCGAGTTCAGTGTCTTCCCACTCCACGATCTTGGCCACTCCTCCTATTTTATCTTTCTTTGGATCTTAATTTTAAAATCTTACTTTGCAGAAAGGCAGTTTTAGGCTCCTGACAATGGAAACCTCAAACTACCAATTGAAATATGTGTTTCACTCAGTTTTGGAAATTTTCAGTTCAGTTCAGTCACTCAGTCGTGTCCGACTCTTTGCGACCCCATGAATTGCAGCATGCCAGGCTTCTGTCCATCACCAACTCCTGGAATCTACCCAAACCCATGTCCATCGAGTCAGTGATGCCATCCAACCATCTCATCCTCTGTCGTCCCCTTCTCCTCCTGCCCCCAATCCTACCCAGCATTAGGGTCTTTTCCAATGAGTCAACCCTTCGCATGAGGTGGCCAAAGTATTGGAGTTTCAGCTTCAACATCAGTCCTTCCAATGAACGCCCAGGATTGATCTCTTTTAGGATGGATTGACTGGATCTCCTTGCAGTCCAAGGGACTCTCAAGAGTCTTCGCCAACACCACAGTTCAAAAGCATCAATTCTGCGGCGCTCAGCTTTCTTCACCGTCCAACTCTCACATCCATACATGACCACTGGAAAAACCATAGCCTTGAATAGACGGACCTTTGTTGGCAAAGTAATGTCGCTGCTTTTAAATATGCTATCTAGGTTGGCCATCACCTTCCTTCCAAGGAGTAAGCGTCTTTTAATTTCATGGCTGCAATCACCATCAGCAGTGATTTTGGAGCCCCCCAAAATAAAGTCTGACACTGTTTCCACTGTTTCCCCATCTATTTGCCATGAAGTGATGTGACCAGATGCCATGATCTTAGTTTTCTGAACGTTGAGCTTTAAGCCAACTTTTTCACTCTCCTCTTTCACTTTCATCAAGAGGCTCTTTAGTTCTTCTTCCCTTTCTGCCATAAGGGTGGTGTCATCTGCATATCTAAGGTTATTAATATATTGATATATTGGAAATTTTAGAGCTATTTAAGTTCAAGGATTTCAAAAGTTTCCCATAATCACCATGGATATTCTAAATTGCCTTTGGTTAGGTAGGTTTCAGGCAAATTTTCATAGTTTATCATTGTCTCAAATTGGATATATTATACTCAATGAGGTTACAAGTTTATATACTTCTGTTTATACAGCTAAAGTCATAAGACTACAACCCTAATGATGTTTGGATTTAGAAGTCCTTGGTTTCTTGGTGTAGGATATTCTTAAAGGATTATAATCCTATAAATGACTGATTTCTAATCTTTGGGGGTGAGATAATTTGCTTATTAGTTTAGTATTGATTTTTTAAGCTTTAATTTTTGAAAATTACATTTTCTGGTCATATAAATAGATTTGGGGAGGCTGCATTATTTTTCACTGAAGTCTGTCCTTTAGTCATTATTCTCACTACCCTAAGTAGCATCTGGTGTAGTCAGCAATCATTATAAGTATTTGTTAAGTACACAAAGAAGGAAAGATTAAATTTGAGAAATAAAAGCTTAATCCCAGAGCTAGAAGGTGATGAACACTTTCTTCAAAATGCCACTAATAGCTTAGGGTTTAATACTTTTACTTTGTAGCTATATAATTATGAACCACTTAATTCTGTACAAAATTTGCTTAGTAGTAAGCATACATTTTTCAGAGTTGTGAGAATTAAATGCACAATGAGTTTTGTAAGTTGTTGTAAGCAACAAGCAAATGTTAGTTTGTAATATGTTATTAGCATCCTAAAAAAAATGAGAGAGCTCTGTAGGTTGGATGGTCTGTCAAGGCTTCAAGAGAAAGAGGGATTTGATATAAGTCTTGTAGGATATGAGTAAGTAGAGTAAATTGGGAAGAAGTAGTATTTCAACAACTAGAGGCTGGAGAGTACAGAAAGTCTTAGTGAAGAGAATAGGGATTGAGAAAGGGCTTAGTAAGAAATATTGGGAGGCAGACGAACTAGAAAGTAATGTTCTGAAAATCAAGCCATTGAAAATAATTCTCAGTTTAAAACTTGAGGCCAGAGTGTAGAAGACTTCTCAGAAAAAGACATCATATAAAAAGTATACATCAATATTCTCTATGAATATAGACCCAAGAATCCTCAACGGAATACTATCAAACAGAAATTAGCAACTTAAAGGATTATATAATATGACCAAATAGGATTTATCCCAGCAATGGAAGGTCAGTTTAATATCCAAAAAATCAGTCAGTGTAATATTCCATATTGATAGAACAAAGGACAAAACCATACAATCATCTGTGTAGAGAGAAAAAATCATTTGACAGAAACAAACACCACATAGAAGCATCAGTTCAGTTCAGTGGCTCAGTTGTGTCCGACTCTTCGCGACCCCATGAATTGCAGCACACCAGGCCTCTCTGTCCATCACCAACTCCCGGAGTCTACCCAAACCCATGTCCATCGAGTCAGTGATGCCATCCAACCATCTCATCCTCTGTCGTCCCCATCTCCTCCTGTCCCCAATCCTACCCAGCATTAGGGACTTTTCCGATGAGTCAACTCTTCGCATGAGGTGGCCAAAGTATTGGAGTTTCAGCTTCAACATCAGTCCTTCCAATGAACGCCCAGGACTGATCTCCTTTAGGATGGATTGATTGGATCTCCTTGCAGTCCAAGGGACTCTCAAGAGTCTTCTCCAACACCACAGTTCAAAAGCATCAATTCTGCGGCAGTCAGCTTTCTTCACCATCCATACAAAAATATTATTCCTAATTGATAAAAGTGGAAACAATCAGAATATCCACTAGATGATGAATTAATGAGCAAAATGTGGGTGTGTCCATATCCATACAATGGAATATTGTTGTTGTTGTTTAATTGCTCAGTCACGTCTTACTCTTTGCAACCCCATGCAAACAGGCAGCACACCAGGCTTCCCTGTTCTTCCCTATCTCCTGGAGTTTGCTCAAACTTATGTCCATTGAATCAGTGATGCCATCTAGCCATCTCAGTGGAATATATTCAGTCACAAAAGAGAAATGCCAGTGTATGCTTTGCCATGGTGATTCTTACAAACATGCTAAATGAAAGAAGCCAGTCACAAAAGGCTCCATATTGTGTGATACTGTTTCTATGAAGTGTCAATAATAGGCAGATCTGTAGACAGAAAGTAGGTTAGTAGCTTCCAGGTGCAGAAAAGAGGGGAGAATGGGGAAGGACTACTAATGGATATGACATGTTCTGGAATTAAAATCTCTTCTAAAGTGAGAAGCCTGATAGAGATGGGAAAAAATAGCCCTGTGACTCTAAATCATGACATATGGGACTTGTTGAAGAGTTAGTGTGTGTCTGATTTCCTCATGCCTCGAACACTTGGGAGAGTGAGACAGCGCTGGACACCAGATGTTCAGTGACTGCTGAACACATTTTCCAGTGTTCTAGTGGAATTATTTTTATATTTAAGGGACACAAAAGTGTGCAAAAGTTAAGTATTAGGTTTTCTTCTATACCCATTTTCCATAGATCATCTTTCTCATTCTCAGATTATATTACTCTCACCTATATTCAGGCCAAGTTAATTTCCATCTACAGAACTATCCAGTGTTTTATGCCAAATAAGCAAAGGTAGTCGGAGAAGGCAATGGCACCCCACTCCAGTACTCTTGCTTGGGAAACCCCATGGATGGAGGAGCCTGGTAGGCTGCAGCCCATGGGGTCGTGAAGAGTCAGACACAATTGAGCGACTTCACTTTCACTTTTCACTTTCACGCACTGGAGGAGGAAATGGCAACCCACTCCAGTATTCTTGCCTGGAGAATCCCAGGGATGGAGGAGCCTGGTGGGCTGCCATCTATGGGGTCGCACAGAGTCAGACATGACTGTAGCGACTTAGCAGCAGCAAACAAAGATAGTAACTGAGCTGATAGGTTAATAATCTATCTGATCGATCTCACGATCAAAGAAGACCTCCTCACAGAATTTTACATTCATTTAGGGAGCTTAGAGCTTTAATGTAGTTCACCTTGAGTGTATTTATTTCAGTCCTTTATTTAGAGTCTCTAAAAAAAATAAAGTACTCTTCATGGCTTTGCTGAAATGAAAACTGGAAAGAATGCTGCATCATTCCACCTCTTAAAAAACTAGAGGAACATATTTTTTCAGTAAGATATGCCAAACACAGTCTTCAAATCATGCTAAAAGCAAACAAGATTAAATATCAGATCTATATTAGAAAACTAGACATAATTTAAGCCTCTCTAAAGGTGATGTGCATTTGTTCACGGTACATGTTAATATTTAATCTTCTCCATGCTCAGATGCATGTCTGTAGATAAAGGATGATTGTACCTAATTCCGGAGAAGGCAATGGCAACCCACTCCAGTACTCTTGCCTGGAAAATCCCATGGACGGAGGAGCCTGGTAGGCTGCAGTCCATGGGGTCGCTAAGAGTCAGACACAACTGAGCATCTTCACTTTTCACTTTCATGCATTAGAGAAGGACATGGCAACCCACTCCAGTGTTCTTGTCTGGAGAATCCCAGGGACGGGGAAGCCTGGTGGGCTGCTGTCTGTGGGGTCGCACAGAATCGGACACGACTGAAGCGACGCAGCAGCAGCAGTACCTAATTCATCGGTTGTGAGGTTGAAGTAAGCTAGTATATCTAACGTTTTTAACATAGGGCCTGGCTCTTAGTAAGGTGTCAATGAATATTAGCTGTTATTGTTTTATATTTATTTTTAAATGAAATTTATATAGCAATATAGTCTTGGGAAAATGTGTAATAGAGAAGGGGGCTGGATTCAGCCAACCTTGGATCAAATCCCGGCTCTCTTTAGCACATTACTTGATCTTTCTCATCTCTCATTTCTTCATCTGTTAAGAGGGGTTAGGAAGAACTCCTTACATGTTTATTTGTGGATTAACGGAGCTAGTGTATTTGAAAGTTCCAGTCCTGTTGTTGGCACATTGTGAGAATTCAGAGAATACTAGTTGAATCTGATTGATTCTAGTTGAATCTATTTTCAGAGAATGTCTGTCAAAAACTAATCTCTGCTTTCCTCTAGAAATTTTACTTTCCTTTTGTTTGTTTTATGACTTTTATAAATAATTTACAAATATTTTTGTCTTCTAATAAATGTTTATTTTGTTTGTTTTGCTGTTCTATTTCACTTTTTTGGAAGAGCGCCTGGGTGCTTGCTTAAATAAACTGATTATGAATTCTTCTTTTATTTTTTTAAATGGAGTAGGGTACTCCATTTAGAGAGTAGTGTTGTCAGAGGACACTTGGTACCTATTAAGAAACTCACGGTTTTACTATGCCCTAGATCAGGGGCCAATCCTACAACCAGAGTTTGCCAGAATTAGGTTCCGGTGTAGGGAGAAATTTCTTTGTAGCAAACTATAATGTAATTACCATTGTTGTTCTCTGTCATGTAGTTATGATTGTTTTTCGGTAGTATTACTACCTTCCCTATAGTAATGGGGAGGTGAGCTCTGGGGGAGAGAGGAGTGATTTGTTTAAATTCAGATTCTTGAGCACCACCCAAGATCTTCTAAATTAGAAACTTTCAAGTGGGTCCAGGAATTCTTATTTAAATAAGCTTTCCTAGTGATTCTTATGTTTATTAACATTCAAGAATCACTAGTGTACACGTATTTTGAAGCAACCTACAAAGAGGTGCCCATAATGATCCTGGGCATGCTGTATGAAATGCCATATGAAATGATGCTGTATGATGGCATTGGAGCTGTGCTAACCTTATGAAATCCTCTGGGGAAACATGCCCACAGCACAGGAGAACTAGAGAAGATGGGGAGGATTAAGTTCAGGAAGAATTCAGGTGATTTTACCAAGAGTCAGTTCAGTGCTCTGCATGCCAGGTGAACCCCAGAATTCCTTCATTTGTAAGATAAGGAGTGAATTAAGGGAATTTTTACCAGTTCCTGGGACATGGGAGAGACTACAATCGCTTATTGGATGAAAGAGGAATTTTATGTTGCTTACGGGAGCCCAGAGAAATCAACTGATGGATTCATAGAAAACTTTATCCTATAGGCTTAGCTGGTCAGATTTTCTTCTTGAAAAATTTTTGTTGATTTAGCCCTTATCTGCATAAAATCAATACTCCTAATGGAAGGTCCAAGGTTTATTTCAGTCATAATTGTTGGTTTCTGAACATGGAAATTCACCACCATTTCCCACTCCTACTCTCTTTCTTCCCTGTAAGATCATCAGTATAAAAGATTTTCTACCATAGCAACCTAATTGGTTCATTAAGTTTTTTATTTACCAGTGTGAAAGTAATCAAGTAAGTCAGTTGGTATAGTATTTCATGTGGAATATTTCCCTGAAATAAGTCACTTATAGATATGAACCTCTCTTTTGAGCTCCAGACTTCTATTTGTAGCTCTGGAGTGGACATGTCTACCTGGATATTTAATCTACTTCAGGTAACAGGTTGATTCATGACCTTAACCCTGCACCTTCCCATGTTCTCTAGCCTCACCAGACTGTTTGCAGATCTTCAAATGTGATTTGCCTTTCACAGTTCAACTGTGACCATGCACATGCCTTTTTTTCTGATAGAAATGACCACCCTTCCATCATCTATTCAATGAGTTCCTAGCTCAATGATTCTATTCTATCATCTGTGCAGTTAAATGAGAACTGGTCAACTTATATAAATGAGTATGATGGTTTATTCTTATTTAGATTCATAATCTCAAAAGTTGTCACCCTTTTACTTCCAGTAATTTCTTTTATTAGCCTTTAATCTGTTCTTTATTTTCACCACCTTTTGCTTTCCTGTAAGTTTATATTTTTTCCTCTTCACTTGTTCTTTTTCCCTTTCAGGCTTTAATTATTTTAAAATTTAATTAATTCATTCTAATGCATTTGACTGTAATTAACACCACTAAATCACATTTGAAATAGCCATGTGGATTCAATATCATTTCCCTTTTCATTGTCACAGAGGACAATGAAAAGATGTATGGCATAATTACTCTAATAAAGTAACATTGTTACTGCTTAATATATCTTTATTAACAACTTTATTGAGGTATAATTGATATACAATGAATTTCACATATGTAAAGTGTACAGTTTGGTAGTTTTGACGTATGTATCCACCTGTGAACCCATCACCACAGCTCACATGGTGCACACATCCATCACCCTCAGACATTTTCTACTGCCCCTTTGTAACCTCCCTCCCTTCTTTCCCCTCCCCTCCATTCCCATTCCCAGGCACTGATCTGCTTTTTGCCACTATAGGTCATTTGCATTTTCTAGAATTTTATACATATAAAAGCATACAGTATATACTCTGTTGTCCATTTGTAATCAACACAATTATTTTGAGATCCATGCACATTTTTCCATATATATATATCAAAAATCCTTTTTATTACTGAGTAATATTCAATTTTATGGATACGTCACAATTTGCCTGTTGGGCATTTTGGACTTTTAGGTTGTTTTCATTTGGGAACTACTATAGATAAAAGCTCCTATGAACATTTTTTTGTGCCAATTCATATGTGTGTATGTAGATTGGTTGATTCTTTTTTTCTCTTGGGCAAATGTCTAGCAATGGAATGGCTGAATCATATTAGGTTCAGAAACTGCTAAATTTGTTTTCAAGGTGGGTGCATCATCTTACCAGCAATGTATAAGACTTCTAGCTCCTTCACATCCTCACTAGCACTTGGTACAATCAGTCTTTATAATTTTAGCCTTTCTGATAGGGGTACAGTGCTATCTCACTGTTGCTTTATATAACACAAAAAACTTTGTCTTCACAGGAAGAACATTAAACACTAAATATGTTATCTTCATCAGTGCAGATATCCAAAGGGGGAGCTGAGAGAGAATAGAGAGTTTGGGGAAGAGAATAAGATGCAAGGTGGCCCCATGAACCATTTTGCTGTTAGGAACGTTCATGCAGTGAGATAGCTTATAGCAGTGTGCATTAGCTAGTTTCCCCCAAAGTTTTCTGGTGGTATCTATTGATACTTCTCTGGAGGGGTTTGTATTTAATAGGAAGGAAACCAACCCTGTGCATCTGGAGTATCTCCCAGTTTCTTCTCCGGGATGATATAATTGATGGGTAATAGAAGACCAAGTTGTTTACTCGGTAAGTCATGCCCCACTCTTTTGTGACCCCATGGACTGTAGCCCACCAGGCTCCTCTGTCCATACGCTTTCCCAGGCAAGAATACTGGACTAGGGGGTCTTCCCAACCCAGGGATCGAACCCACATCTCTTGCATTGGTAGGCGGGTTCTTTACCAGTGAGCCACCAAGGGAAGCCCAATAGAAGACCAGAGTATCTGACTAGAATATGAAAGCCAGTTTATAATTATATTAATGGTGGCAAGTGGAGAACTTGCACAGGCAAGTCTGATAATCACTTAATCCCAAACCACTTTACATCTTGTAGTTTTTTACTTCTTTATTTACCTATCCTCTCTTAATTTTGTCTGCTGCTTGAGAAATTGTATAGATTCTTCCAGAGGGTACATATCAGTTAAATACGGATTTGAATGTGGCTCCACTAATGATTATCCTAGTGTCACAAAACGTCTGGAACAGTCAGCAATAAGAAGCTTATTTGAGGTGGCTGCTTTCCATTTTACTTTAGAAAAAGGCCTTTAAAAAGAAAACAAGTTACTCAAAGATAGAATTAATTTCTCTTTATACAGCTAAATACTTAAGCAATGAATGTAAATATTTAATATGTGACTATGAAAGGGCTCTTATAAACACAGAGGCAATAAACAACCTCAGTAAAGTATAGGAAAACAGTTTGCATTTTGCTTAGTATGATGTTTTCTTTATTCAGTTAGGTTAACAAACCATGATTTCATCATTAGTCAACAAGATAACAGAGACACCATCAAAGCAAACTACAGGAGAGTCCAGATTGATTCATGCCAAACAAATGTTTGTAGCTAACAGCTGTATTATCACTGATTCTAATTTACGCAGCCGGGGTTCTCCTTTCATTTCCTAAGTGAGATGAATGTCATCGTACATGGTACGGACACCCTCTCTGCTGCTTGAGTAATGAATCGGGTCAGCTCTCCCCTCTGGGTAACCTCACCCCTCTTTGTAGGTGGGAGGAAGTGGCCTGCCAGGGTTTTAGTTATTTTTTAAAAACAGCTTATAAGCAAGTGTCTTTCTAAGGTTGTATGAGTCCATTAGTAAACTATCCAGTGTTTGAATCAAAAATACCAGTTTGTTGTGTCAAAACCTTTGGATGTACAGATTTTAAGTTATTACATTTCTTGTTTAACACTTAAAGAAAAATCTGAGTACTGAAGAATAAGAAAGAGTGTGCTGTAGCCTCTGCCTGCCACCCTGAGATGCCATGATTCATTCTGCAGTAGGTCTCTCACCTCAGAGCTCAGGCTGAGTATGAACTAATCCTAAGAAGCCCATCCCTTTAGATTACCTGGTTCGTGGGACATGTGGTACCTTTGACTTGAGGATTCTAGGCTTCTTCCTATCAAAGGAGACCTCCCCAAAATCAAAGTCTTAATTTTTAAAATTTATTTGAAATAAAAAAGGAGAGTCTTATGTAACAGAAGCAGGCTGAATGTTCAAGGCAGTCACTCTGTTAGTTGCGGAGAGTATGTTTAGCCATCAGGGTTCTGCTCAGAAAGAAGGTATCTAATGCCAGGAGAACATGTGGAGAAGAGCAGCCGTGCTGGCCCTGCCACTCAGTGGGTGCCTGTCAGCAAGTCATTGCTTGACCTGAGTCATGTTTTCTTCTTTCAGACCTAAAATGGGGTAATAATTCTTGCCTCACAGGATCACCATGAGGATTAAATAATGTTTATAAGAACAAGCAGTTCAGAATAGGTGCTCAATAAATGAGAATGTTCAACAACTGAAAAATAGAACCAATAGGGGAAGATTAGAGATAGTATGAGAGAGGTGCCCTTAGAGACTCTTTAATCCCATGGTTTTTAACCCTAGCAGCACATTAAAAATACCCATGCCTGTAGGCTCCACTGCAGACACCATGATCAGAATGTCTGGAGGTAGAGCCCAGACAAAAAGTTTTTAAGAGCTTCAGGAATATAGATGTGCATTCAGTGTTAGAACCAGGAAGCCATTCCCTTCATTAAAGATGTGGAAATTTCAGCCAAAGATAAGGACAGTGGTGGCAGTGGTGGCAAAGCAGAGCCTTGGACACAGACATCCCTGCCAATCTCTCACCTCCGTTTCCTTAAAGACTTCATATTCTCCAATT
Source organism: Okapia johnstoni (assembly GCA_024291935.2). Classification (NCBI taxonomy): domain Eukaryota; kingdom Metazoa; phylum Chordata; class Mammalia; order Artiodactyla; family Giraffidae; genus Okapia; species Okapia johnstoni. The sequence continues at coordinate 46,674,877 of CM044307.1, read as the reverse complement.
TCCAGAGACTTGAAGAGCAACTGTCATGTCTGGCCCATCGACTCATCAGATGTTGTTGAAAATGTTTGTGTGTGCTCACACGTGCGTGCATGTACACACGCACAGGAGTCCCTCTGCTTACTGTCAGTCTGGTAGGGAAGACAACAGTTAAACAAGAAGAGTATGAGAGTTATGTGGGATCAGAAAAGTGGGAAAACCAAACCCTGTAGTGAGGGCAGATCCAGAAAGCTAGCTTCTCAGAGGAGGTAGCAAAGGTAGGGCTGGAAAAATAAGTAAGCAAGGAGAGGAAAGGCATTTCAAGCAGAGGAGAGAGCTGATAGAGGTACATAGTCACATCCCAGGAAGGGCAAGTGGTTCATGTGCTGGAGTGATAAGTTTGTGGTGAGAACAATTGTGGAAGAGGGGCTGGAGGCATAATCACTGGCTGCACTGGTCTTTCCAGTCTGAATTTCACAAAGTTTTGAAATTGCTTTTATCCCTTAAATTAAAGGAGCTTCTTTTAGTGCCTTGGTCCTGTTACTTTCTGGTGCAGATCCAAACAGATTGATTTGGTCTGTCATTTCTGGATATTTCCAAGAGACAAGAAATGTCCAGTTACACATATTGGTGGCATTAATGGTAAAGAACCCTCCTGCCAGTGCAGGAGACATAAAAGACATGGGTTCAATCCCTGGATTGGGAAGATCCCCTGGAGGAGGGCATGGCAACCCACTCCAGTATTCCTGCCTGGAGAATCCTATGGACAGAGGAGCCTGGTGGGCTACAGTCCATGGGGTTGCAAAAGAGTGACACAACTTAGCAACTAACACTACAGTACACACATATTTGGGGCATTTCTGTTTCTATCCTAACAGAACCTAGAGCACAATGAACATCAAGAAAGGAGAGGTGGGAAGAACCAGAGAGTTTGTTTGGGGTTTAACAAATGAAATATATTGTAAAAATCATTCATCTTCAACCTGTTTATTGAGGTCTCTACTAGAGATTTTTCCATTTCTTAATAAAGGTGGCATATCTCTAGAAGGAATCCACTCCAACATGTGTACTTAACTAATCAAGAGAAAGAAGTATCTCTGAAAAGAAACCCATCCTAGAAATATGGGTGATTAACTAATGAATAAAAAGAAAAATTTTACCAGACTTTAGATCTGTTCAGGGAGCAACAACCTTAAATAAAGAGGGCATGGGAAGACTTCCATGGTCTTTTTTGTCCTGTATAACAAATTATTTTCCATGCAAAGCTCCAAATTGCATTTCCTACCCTACTGCATTGCCATGAGCATGGTTCTGGTACACTGTGGCTCTTCCAGGGATACTCCTGATATCAATCTTGAAGCCTGTTCGAAATGAGGATGGGAGTCAGAGTTGACTTGTGCCAACATTCCTGCTGAGAGTTAGCCCAGTTCCATTATGTGTGGGCGAGCCCCAGGTCTCCGCCCTTGCCTGTTCAGGGGACACAGATACAACTGAGAGACTCTGCAGAGGGTGCCAAGTTAAGACGCCACATGATAGAAACAAGATCACTTACTCTTTCATAATGAACTCTTTGTGGGAAACTGAAAAAGATCAGGCTTATTTCCCATTCAGTGCAGCTGTGATGCCTCTATGAAAGTTGAGTTCTGCTCAAAGACAAGAAGAATCCAGGAGAATTGTAGACAGACTCTCAGAATGAACAGGAGCCCTGAGTCTTTTTTAACTCTTCCAACTTACTGGGTCTGTGTATGTGTGTGTGTTCAGTTGCTCAGTGGTGTCCAACTCTTTGGGACCCCATGGACTGCAACCCACCAGGCTCCTCTGTCCATGGGATTTTCCCAGCAAGAATACTGGAGTGGGTTGCCATGCCCTCCTGCAGGTGATCTTCCCAACCCAGGGATCAAACCTGGGTCTCCTGCATTGCAGGCAGATTCTTTACTGCTGAGCCACTGGGGAGGCCCGGTACTGGGGCACTAAGGGCCAGGTTAACTGCTTGGTGGGTGTCTTCATTCGTCAGATGAAGAAGCTGAGGCCCAAGGAGGTGAAGTGACTTTCCCAAATCAAAGGTTAGTTAGAAACCAAGCCAGAGCTTGTAGTAAATAGTTCTTCTCACTCCTGTGGGCCAAATTGTAGCCTATTAACCTGGTCGTGGTTATAATTAGCTAGGTTGTCAGAAAATAGGACAGGATGTATAGTAAGTATATTGGAAAATCTTATTTGAAAAAAAAAAGATAATGATAAATTTGGTCAAAATCTGGTCTCTGTGCCTTTATTCTATTTAATCCGCATTCACATACTGTTTATTTCTCTGTTTTATCTCACAGATTGGCTATTTATCAGAATAGGGTTTAGTTTTACAAAGTCCACTCCATTGCCCTGACTTGAACCACTCAGAAGGCCTGTCCATCCTGGCAGCTTCATTTAGCTCATCATATGTTCCTCCTTTCTGTTCATGTATAAACATGACTGGCATGGCACATATATATCCCCACGGAACTTTTCTAACATGAGCTACTTAATCCCAGGTCTATACTTCATTTGATGTCTGTACTTCACTTCTTCCTGGACTTTCCTACCCCAGAGATTTTAACTTCGGAAACCTTTGCATGGGATTTGGACAAGTAATATTTTAGGTTGCTTTGCACAGGACATATCATATTTTGTAAGAGTTCTCACCTGAACTCTTTATTTTTAAACATTACTCTTTCCTTCTAAGAATTCCCTGCTTTGGAGTCACATCTGTTCTTCCTGTTGTCTCTTTCCCGCTGAGCGTAGTGAGGAGTACCTCTCTTCAGGGTCACTTAATTTCATTCCCTTTGTGGAGAGAATTCCTGAGTAGTAATGTATTCTCCAAAGATAGTCTGACCTGGAAACTGAGAATAAAATGGGAAGGTTTATGATACCCAATCCTGTAATTAATGAAGATTTCATCCTAGCCCACTTCTCTGGGTGAGGTTCAAAGGAGCTTGACCCTGGATTACAACAAAATGCTGCAAAATCATAATTACACTGTTGAGATCTAATAATAAGTCAGGCCCAGATTTTTCTGTACTTACTGAACACCTGTTAGGTTTACATGGGAATCCTCTTAGCTGTGAGTTCCTTGTGGATAAGGAGCAGTACCTAGCGTTGTGCTTGACACATAGTAGGAGAACCAGAAGTACATGTTGAATGAAGGGGATTGATGAGAAACTGGGATTTTTCTGAGTATTCTGTCATGAGGCCACTCTAGACGGCTGTGGTTCTCCTGTAGCATAGGTAACACATCCAGTTCTTTCTTGAGGCTGGGCTACAACTTGACCTTCTTCCAAAGATGAAAAGGAAAAGCATTATTCATCTGAGATTTGCCTTGCAGTGTTTAGTACAAATTTGGTTTCTAAGGAAAGGTTGGCAAAGCATTGATACAGAAAAAATTATTCTTAGATATTCTTCTCTGATGACCGTTGACTGAGCAAGATTTTTGTAGTTACTGTAGCCATGAAAATACTAATCATTGGACAGCATTCTTAGTGCAACAGATATCAAGCCGTAGAGCACTTTGATGAATGTCAGGGAACAGAGCTAACAGAAATGTCATGCCAGCAGGCTGGCACTCTCTTCACCAATGCCAAACATTTATTCAGCGTCTTCCTGTGTGTAAAAGGCATGGTTTCTGCTTCCTTTTGCTTGGTTTTCAAAAGTCAGTCTGAAGGCATAATATAAGTTTTGTAGCTGATGAACTGTGATCATTATTTGTGTCTGTAAAAAGTGATATTCCTCCTCTCTTCCAAGTTCAAGGACAAGGTTTTGGTGGTATGTGGCATGCGTTAGGTGCTCAGCAAATATGTAAAGGAGGGCAGTATGCTGGGAGGAGGTTAAGGGAAGGAGAGGAAGTTGCCCACACTTGGAACCTGAAGTCAGCCTGCACAGAGCCCAACAGGCTCTGCAGTAACCATCCAGGTAATCTGCTAACAGCCATTGATTTCTAACTTGAGCTTACTGTTCTTTAAAATGAGATAATACCTACCTTGTAGGGGTTTTGAGAGGCCTAAATGAATGAATACATGTAAATGTCTCATATAAACCCACTCAGTAAATGCTAGTTTTTGAATATAATTAATAACAATGTTTATGACTTCTAGTGATAGTGATTATCTTCTTTGAGAAAGCTCTTCTCTCTTTATCTTCCTGGACTTTGAAATGAATCCCCATCAGTTAATATGGATTCCTCGAGGCAGAAGGAGCCAAGCCCTATCGCCCTCGTGTGGGTTCCCCTCTCCTGGGCTCTCAGGCTTCAGTCCTGATCTCACCTGCCTGCTGTTCTCTGACCAGCATAGAGGCCCAAATCCCCCTTTCTTTTGTGTATCCATACTTCCCTCATGCAAGAGAAAGAGCACATTTGCTTGAGAATGAGGGCTTTGTTAGCTCCTATTCCTGGGAAGTAGAAGAGACGCGACTGCAAGTGGATAAGGGCAGTCTGGCCATGGACTGGTCTGTGCATTAATCCTTAGGATCAGATGTTGGTGTTTCTTACACCTTCGAAGAGCAATAGTGTTCTGCGTCTGAGAGACTCTTAATTTTACCTCTTTTACCAAGGTTAGATTTCCTCAGAATGGGAGTATATTTTCTAAATTTTTCTTGCCAGGAGGTAGAGTAACAATAAAAACATAAAAAGCATTTAATCCAGCTAATGAACAGTATTGGAGATTGGTGGCATGTCAGAGAGTTTCCTCGGTGTTTTCCCAAGGTAATTGATGTGCATACATAGCTGGGAGCCCTGGGAGGAGACTGGCTTTGGAAGACCCCACCCCTTATGAACCATCTCTGTTTTTCTTCTGGGGCGAGATGGGGGCTGGCCTCTCGCACCTGGATGTGGGTAACTCATATGGGCATTTACTGTGTGCCAGCCTGGATTCTGAGGGCCATTGATCTTAGATCACTGCATCCTCAGGACAAGTAAAATCTGATGATGTTGTTATTCAGTTGCTAAGTCATGTCCAACTCTTTGTACCCACACCCAGGCTTCCCTGTCCTTCACTATCTCGCATTGTTCGCTCAAACTCATGTCCATTGAGTCAGTGATGCCATCCAACCATCTCGTCCTCTGTCATCCCCTTCTCCTCCTGCCTTCAGTCTTTCCCAGCATCAAGGTTTTTTCCAGTGAGTCACCTCTTCACATCAGGTGGCCAAAGTATTGGCTCTTCAGCTTCAGCATCAGCCCTTCCAATGATATTCAGGGTTGATTTCCTTTAGGATTGACTGGTTTGATTTCCTTGCAGTCCAAGGGACTGTCAAGAGTCTTTTCCAGCACCACAATTTGAGAGCATCAATTCTTCGGTGTTCAGCCTTCTTCATGGTCCAGCCCTCACATTCATATATGACTACTAGAAAAACCGTAGCTTGACTATATGGACCTTTGTTGGCAAGGTGATGATGTCTCTGCTCTATTTAATATGCTGTCTAGGCTTGTCATAGCTTTTCTTTCAAGGAACAAGTGTGTTTTAAATTCATGGCTGCAGTCACCATCTGCAGTGATTTTGGAGCCCAAGAAAATAAAATCTGTCACTGTTTCCATTTTTTTCCCCTTCTATTTGCCGTGAAGTTCTGATGCAGGTAGTGTTTACGGAGGAGGGAATGGCTCCATATATGGGGGAGGGAATGGAGGCTCAGAAAAGATTTTTTAAAATCCCAAGCTCAAACAGTTAAGTGTTATAATCAGTTTTAAAAAAAAAAAAATCTAGGCTCCAGGGCCTTTTAACTGCTTTACACTGCTTGAGGAGTTATCAGTCAGGATCTCAATCAGAGACTAGAGGAATCCGACATATATTGAGTATTTCTCTTCCCCTAGACTTTTAAATTACGTTATTTTCAGTAGGATTCCAGGCATGAGCATCTGTTTTCATCTCAACAAGGGCACACTGCCTATAAGAACTATAGGGTGGCTCAGCACTTTCCATGGAGTGACCTCTGTCCTCCAGTAGAGCAGTACCTGCTGCAGACCGGGTGCCCTGGAAGGTGTTGCTGAGGTGGAGTTTGCCATGCAGGTTATATGTTATGTGGAATCCCAGCTGAAGGACAGTGGAAACAGAGGAAGTGGAGCTGCAGTGTGGGCCTGATGGCCTCAGCCAAGCACATGGGTGTGGTGGAGCAGAGCTGTCTAGTGGTGGTACCACTGCCACTGACAGGCAGTGGATGTGTGACCCCAGGGGAGGAGGGTATCCCCTTGGGTGAGAAAGCTCTTTTCAGAAGGAGCTGACAGCATTCCTTTTTTTTTTTTTTTTCAGTTGAAGGCTAATTACTTTACAATATTGCAGTGGGTTTTGCCATACATTGACATGAATCAGCCATGGGTTTACATGTGTTCCCCATCATGGATCCCCCTCCCACCTCCCTCCCCATCCCATCCCTCTGGGTCATCCCAGTGTACCAGCCCCAAGCACCCTGTCTCATGCATCGAACCTGGACTGGTCATCTGTTTCACATATGATAATATACATGTTTCAATGCTATTCTCTCAGATCATCCCACCCTCGCCTTCTCCCACAGAGTCCAAAAGATTGTTCTTTACATCTGTGTCTCTTTTTCTGTCTCGCATATAGGGTTATCGTTACCATCTTTCTAAATTCCATATATATGTGTTAGTATATTGTATTGGTGTTTTTCTTTCTGGCTTACTTCACTCTGTATAATAGGCTCCAGTTTCATCCACCTCATTAGAACTGATTCAAATGTATTCTTTTTAATGGCTGAGTAATATTCCATTGTGTATATGTACCACAGCTTTCTTATCCATTCGTCTGCTGATGCACATCTAGGTTGCTTCCATGTCCTGGCTATTATAAACAGTGCTGCGATGAACATTGGGGTACACATGTCTCTTTCAATTCTGGCTTCCTTGGTGTGTATGCCCAGCAGTGGGATTGCTGGGTCATATGGCAGTTCTATTTCCAATTTTTTAAGGAATCTCCACACTGTTCTCCATAGTGGCCTGTACTAGTTTGCATTCCCACCAACAGTGTAAGAGGGTTCTCTTTTCTCCACACCCTCTCCAGTATTTATTGTTTGTAGATTTTTGGATAGCAGCCATTCTGACCGGCATGAGATGGTACCTCATTGTGGTTTTGGTTTGCATTTCTGTGACAATGAGTGACGTTGAGCATCTTTTCATGTGTTTGTTAGCCATCTGTATGTCTTCTTTGGAGAACTGTCTGTTTAGTTCTTTGGCTGATTTTTTGATTGGGTCATTTATTTTTCTGGAATGGAGCTGCAGGTGTTGCTTGTATATTTTTGAGATTAATTGTTTGTCTGTTGCTTTGTTTGCTATTATTTTCTCCCATTTTGAAGGCACTGACAGCATTCCTAGTCACTGAGGCAATGCACTCTTTCTTGAATGGGGGCTCTAGGTGCTGCATCCATGCTTCTATCTTGATACTTTCAATGTTGTTAACAGTGTGAGTCTACACAATGGGAGATGCTTTCTTCAAACTCACCTCTTGCTTGCTTGGATTCTAGATTAATGGGTATTGCACAAATAAAGACAGGTCCTCAGCTTTCTGGAATCCTTTTACTATGGCCCTAGGCAGAAGCAGAGGTATCACATCTATATATATATATATATATTTGGACCATGTGATTAAAGTCATACCTGGCAATTTTGGAGACACATGAAGTTTTTTTTATACTCATAAAAGTCTTTCAAGTGGAGCCAGTTGGCTTTTTTCTAGAGGCCAGAGTCCAAAGCTAAAAGCCACAGTGCAGTGATGGAAAATCTCTAGTTACAGTTTGCTTGCCAGTTGTCTTTAGAGAAATCGTTCAGTGATTAAGAATCAGGCTTAACCCCCTTTTCCTTGCTCCTTCCATCATGAAACTGAAGCTGTCTTCCAACTACCTTCAGCAGAGACATGAAACTGCATCCCAAATTACATGTCTACACAAGGTGACCACAGAAGCCGATCCTTTGTATCCAGCAGGTGCTTTGCCCTGCAGGGTCCACTACTACCCTGTCCCACTGTTGCCTACAGCTGCCTCTGGCCACCTTATGGTCTCAACTGCAAGATGTGCAAAAGCTCTCTCCATTTCCCTTCTTTCAGGTTGGAAAGCTTATCCAAGAAGCAGCTGGAAGAAGCAATTTGAAGCGAGTAACCCTGGAACTTGGAGGAAAAAGTCCCAACATTATTTTTGCAGATGCTGACTGTAAGTCCACCACATATGTGCTACCTTGTCCTGGCACACTGCCCTGTGGTGCTCACTTTTGTTATCTTCAATTTAGACAGAACATGCAGAGAAAGGTCTTTGAAACTAAGTGGCATTCAAGGAGAAAAGTCTAGACCCTTCATTCTAAGGAGAAAAACCTCTCTCCACTTTTGGGAAAGACCACTTATAATCAGATAGAGCTTGTTTTCTAGACATCATAAGCCATTTTGATTCTGTGATGTTATAGAGTATAATAGAAGAGGTGAAGGCTTGGCCAGTGTTGCACAGTGGAAAGAACAGTGTGGTTTAAGCCTCTCGACGCTGGAAATGTAGCCTCCGCCTAGATTCAAGAAATCTGAAACGTCTCATGTATGCCTGGTAGCTTTGTAGATCATTAAAATTTTTTAGTTCACCAGCCTTGCCAATGTTGTCCAAAACCCACACCCTCTTCCCTGTTTAGCTGCCCACTCCCCTTTCTGTTGCTCCTGTGGCTTTCAGTCAGGCTGATGACACACTCTGGTCAGTTCTGTATGTGTGTTGTGTGTTGTGTTAGTCCCTTAGTCATGTCCGATTCTTTGGGACCCCATGGACTATAGCCTGCCAGGCTCCTCTGTCCATGGGATTCTCTGGGCAAGAATACTGGAGTGGGTTACCATTCCCTTCTCCACAGTTCTGTATGAGTAGACCTAAATTGGAGATGATCACACCTTGGCAGTAAGACTATACAGAGGCTTAGAGCTACAATCTAGGAAACCCCATGTCTCCTGATAGGCTGCTCTGTAGTCCACTCTGCATGGGAGTGGTCCTTCTGTTTGGGAAGGCTTCCCAGGGAATAAAATTACAAAACTTCTTTCAAGCATCCTTTTTCTTCTTCACATCCTGCCAGGCAGCCCTGCTCCCTCAATTTCACTATTAGAGATGTCAGAAAACAGAAAGCAAATTGCCTGAATTTCAGCCCTAGCTTGGAATTTGCAAAGAATCTAGCTTTATACTAGTTGTCAAAGGGATCAGAATTCTATAACAAAATTCCTATTAAAATGTAGATACTCCACTGAGAGTACATTGATTGATTCATTGAGTCAGTCATTTAGCAACTAGCAGACACCAGGCTTCTCTCGTGACTCAGAGGTAAAGAGTCTGCCTGCAGTGGAGGAGCTGCAGGAGATGCAGGTTCGATCCCTGGGTTGGGAAGATCCCTGGAGGAGGGCATGGCAACCCACTCCAGTATACTTGCCTGGGAAATCCCGAGGACAGAGAAGCCTGGCAGGCTACAGTCCGTAGAGTCACAGAGAGTCAGATATGACTAAGCACACAGACACCAGGTTTATTAATACTGTTTTCAAGTATCAGATACAAGAGTTGAAAATGAGTTACCACATGCTATTATATAATTCCATGTAAATATAGAGAAAATTTAGTGTCTTCAAAGACGATCATTGCTGTTACAGTTTAATTCACCAAAACACTAATTAAAAGCATAACTGCATAACTGCAAGGTCTTATAGATTAGGGATTGCAAATTGGCACTCTATAGGCCAAATGCAGGGTATAGCTATGTTTGTGCTGTGTGTGCTAAGTCACTTCAGTCATGTCTCACTCTTTGCAACCCTATGGACCGTAGCCCACAAGGCTCCTCTGTCCATGGGATTCTCTAGGCAAAAATACTGGAGTGGGTTTCTATGCCCTCCTCCAGGGGATCTTCCTGGAGATCTTCATGGGATCTTCTCCAGGGAGTGAACCCATGTCTCCTGCGTCTCCTGCGTTGGCAGGTGGGTTTTCTAACACTAGCACCACCTAAGAAGCCCCATAGCTATGTTTACTTCTAAATATTACACAAAATATTGATTTCTGTTTTTTCTTTAAACTTGGAATCTGGCAACCCTGGGCTATGTCTATGCATAGGGGTTCTGAGTCTCTGTCACACTGCTTTACTACCATTGCATTATCTGCCCAGCCCCTTGGATTATTGGGGTTTGAGACTCCTTTTATAGATAATGTGGTCTGATTCCTCTTTTCTAGAGAAGAAGAAAGGGATTCCAAGAGTAGATTGCCAAGCTAACGTAGCCAATAGTGTCAGGGTCTGGTTAGAACTAGAAAAAAGCTGTGTTCTCAGTCCAGTGCTTTCCACTTGGCTGCTCACGGTTCTGCTCTGCAGTGAGCATGACATTATGCCTGGTTCTTTGGGGAGGGGAGGGAGGCAGTCCCATAGATTGGTGATGAGAACATGGCTGTTTCCTCTTGTAGTGGACTATGCCGTGGAGCAGGCTCACCAGGGTGTGTTCTTCAACCAAGGCCAGTGCTGCACTGCAGGGTCTCGAATCTTTGTGGAGGAGTCCATCTATGAAGAATTTGTGAGAAGAAGTGTGGAGCGGGCCAAGAGGCGCATAGTGGGGAGTCCCTTTGACCCCACCACCGAGCAGGGACCCCAGGTAGAGAAATCATAGACATGTCCTTTCTTAATCCCTGGTGAGCACAGAAATAGGACACTGTAATGGAACCCAGCAAAGACCGTCCTCCTTACTCTTCCTCCTCAATTGTCTTCATGGCTGAAAATATAGCCATCAAGGCATTACTTGCTTGTGTCTTATACTTCTCTTTTCATTTCTAAATTTTATCTCTGAAAAACTAAGGGATTAGGACTGCCTTAAGGGTATCATCAACTTTGGGGGTGAGTTGGAGTCTCTTGGCTCTAAAGAAGGATCCAGGCATGGCAAGATGGATCTTAACTAGAACCCAGTTCTTAACTGTTGGATTCAAGACATCCCCACAGGTGCCACAGTCAAGGAGGGCAGGTATTTCTCCTTCCCAGAAACCATTTATCCTTCTACTGGCTGCCAAGGTTTCTTTCCACCAACCTGACCCACTCTGGGGAAACCACTTTCAGCTTGTAAATGTGTAGGGAACAAGAGCCGTCTGCTTTTTCCTCGGCCATGTGGCTCTCTCTTACTCTGAATGCTTCATGCACTGCGGTGAAGGAGGAGGCCCACAGACCCCATGCAGACTGCACTCCTGAGCTCTGCAGGTCCTCCCCACTCATTTAAGTGTATTTCTAGATGAATTCTGGAAATTCTAGTTTTGAACTGAGAGTATTTAAAGGAATATGTAGACCAGATCTCATCTGGATCATGAGAACATGGGTTTTCCTGATAAGAAACAACATCTCCTTAGTTTAGGGGCCATTTGAGAGAAGACTGAAGTTCTAACAGCAGTTCAAACACAGGTGAGTGTAGGTTTTTATTTTGTTTACAATAGCAATTGAGCAATAACTCTATAACTTGGGGGCCTCGTGGGGGAGGCAAGAATGACCTTATTTTATGGACTAGGATGCTAGCTCTCACTCTTTAAACTTAATCCTTTCCTCTGATGGTGTAACTGTAGTTCCATAAAAATACTACCCCGATAGGATTTGATGTGTAGCACCATGTACAGGGGCTGTGTGTTACCTCCTCTGCTGTTTTCATCTGTTTAGTATCAGTACAAGTTGCTACACAATTCATTTGTCTATAAGGTTAATTTTTACTTCTGTAAAAAGTCAGTAGTCAATCAACCAATATCTCCATCATTGAGAAACATTGCTTAAATCTTGAACTGGTACTTAACAATTTGTCAGTATCAGCAGAGCAGTGCATTTATTGGAATTCTTGATGTATTAGGTTGAACCATACACAATTTCCCTTTTTGTAGATAAAAAATGGTTAATTAACAGCAGTTCCATGTGATTTGATTAGGTATAATGAATCTTTGAAAAAAAATCACAAATGAGAGATTCTTGAGTATATTTTACTCCATTTTCAGAGAAGATTTCACTTGGAGTCATTAGGTGCTTTCTTCCGCAGATTGACAAGAAACAGTACAACAAGATCCTGGAGCTCATCCAGAGCGGTGTGGCTGAGGGCGCCAAGCTCGAGTGCGGAGGCAAGGGGCTGGGCCGAAAGGGATTCTTCATCGAGCCCACGGTGTTTTCCAATGTCACTGACGACATGCGGATTGCCAAGGAGGAGGTAGCTCATAGACCTCAACAGCAGCCACGTCTTCCCCGGGGTTGTTTCCAGGGCATTTCTAGTAGACAGTATTAGAGGTTTAGTTCTTTGTACTTTATATACATTATACAATAGCAATAAACATGGCTATGGACATCCCACTTTCAAGAAAAAAGCTAGACAAAAAGGCAAGCAAGCTAGATGGAGGCCAAGTGATGGCACATGATGATTGCAGTTGTTATCAGGCAACAGAATCATCATAAAAATCAATCACTAGTCTCAGTGATACATTGATAACAGTTAAGTTCCCTCCGATGTGGGTCATTAGGCTGTTAACCAGGAAAGAGAAAGCATCCAAGCATCATCACGCTTCTGCAGGAGAGGACCAGTTGCAGATCAACCAGCAACCCAGAGCAGTAGCTCTCAGTTCTGGAGCAGTGCCTGGGGGCTTGTGGAGAACACAGCTTTAGAACATAAAATGAAATCAAGGGACACCAGGCAGGGCCGGGGAGTGGAGGTGTTAAACTCTGAGGGTAGACTTATGTAATCTTACTCTGGGAAAGTTTGGGATATTTTACAGTTATGTTCTGCTAAACTTAAACATCATTTAAATGATGAAGGCAGAATACACTTGCCTGAAATTTGGAGAAAAGGTGAAAGGATGGCAAAGCATTCATGTTGGACCAATCTATTTTGTTGCAGATCTTTGGCCCTGTTCAGGAAATTTTGAGGTTTAAGACTATGGATGAAGTTATTGAAAGAGCCAACAACTCAGACTTCGGACTTGTAGCAGCTGTCTTTACTAATGACATCAACAAGGCCCTCACAGTGTCTTCTGCAATGCAAGCTGGGACTGTTTGGTAAGATCAGGGTCAGTCTTGTTCTGGTTATAACACATTCTGTGGGGGGTGGGGCCTTGTAATTCTTCAGAGCCTGTGTGAAATAAGCACATATGCTCTGGAAAGATGGGGGAGACCAACCAAAGACTTCACCCTGAGAAGGGACACTTCCTATTGACTAAATCAGGAAATCTATAGTGTGGGAGGGAGACTCAAGAGAGAAGAATATATGTATACATATAGCTGATTCACTTTGTTGTTCAGCAGAAACGAATACAACAGAGTAAAGCAATTATCCTCCAATAACAATTTAAAAAAACACAAATCTTAAATTATAAAATTTTCATGTGGGAAAAGGAATTAAAAAATAGAACTTGCAAAAGAAATATCATGCCAGTGGGATTCTTTCTGTGTAAACAGAACTCACGCTAACAGTACATGTTTTATTCTTTTAGGATCAATTGTTACAATGCCTTAAATGCCCAGAGCCCCTTTGGGGGATTCAAGATGTCTGGAAATGGGAGAGAAATGTAAGTGTCCCAAGTTGCTGGTGCCCAAAGAGAAATAGAGTTGCAAATAGCAGCATAGAGTGGACTCACATCAGTGAATTCTCTTACTCTCATCCATTCATTAAACAAACACTATGTTGAAAACACATGTCTATAAACAAAGCACACTTTACAAGGATAACTAAAACACAGCAATGCCCTTACCTTAAGTGGGAATGGAGAAAAATTCATGCACCAATCATCTCATGTAATATGTGCTATTATAGAATTAGGTTAAATATCTTGTTAAGTACAGAGAAAAAATCAATTAATTTTGCCTATGAAGTTTCAGAAGGAATAACATTTCAGTTTTTCTAGGAGAAGATATTCCAGGCAGAGGGAATAGCAAGAACACTTCCTGTGCATGAAGTCAGAGCAAGTATAGAATAGTCCAGACACAAGACAGAGTTTGGTGTATTTAAAACAGGTCACCAACTGCCTACTCAGCGACAAATCTGGCCTAGAGAAATGTTTTGGTTTTTTTCCCCTCTTAACATTTAAAAATCTTTATCTAACATCCAAAAAGAGGAGGCTTTCCATAAAATCTAAATTTCTTGCTTATTTCATTCTCCCATAGTGGAATTGCTTGCAGCTGTGAGTTCTGCAGTTCACGGAACTTAATATTGGTGGTGTTATTTTTACACATACCCAGTTTGCTCATTGTCACCTTCTTGGTGCCTATTGGGTCTTTTGAGTCTGGGGCTGTAGAGCTTGGACATGGGGAGGATGGAGGGGACTTGCTGAAGATGCAAGTGGAGAGGTTGCTTTAAACCCAGTCTGAAAGGTCTTTAGATGGCAGATGTGGGAGCTGAGAAGATACCAGAGATTTTAAGGACAGCATTCTTGGTGTAGAGAGGATGTTTTGGTAGAGATTACAGGAAGGTGACCCATTACAAGGATTTTGCAATAACAGTAATAGGTATTAATCAGATGCCTGCTCTGCATGTAGCTATATTCTCCCTTCTTACCTAACATTGTCTGATTTGTCTCATTTGCTTTTCACAGTGATTCTATGGAATAGATACATTTATGTTTATCTCATAGATGGTTCAGATGAGAAACTAAGGGTTGGAGTGGTTAAGTAGCTTGCCCAAGTTACACAGCCAGTAAATAGCAGATCTGAGCTTAGAACCAAAATTTTGGTGGCTTAGTTTCTGTGATGTCTGGCCAAGGAAGTGTGGGTATCAGGTTTAATAAGGACTCTTCTGGGTCAGGATCAGAGCTGGACTGCCCTCTTGTGATGCTAAGGATGTGAAAAATGGGACTGTGGCAGAGGAAAACCAGAGGGGTTGTATTTGCAGTTTCGTATATAGATGGACTTTTAGAATGGCTTTGAAGAAGGAATGGTAGCTAGGGTCTTCCTGAGCTGATACCTCCCCTCATCCCCAAAACTTGAATTTTCACTCATTTTGAAAAGAGCTGGATCCATGTTTTCTAAATCCTGTGACTCTTAAGAGGAAATGTCTTCTATGCCCTCTCTTCCTGGCATTACTGAATATATCCTTTTTTTAAACAAATGTTCAGTTCACAATTAATCTGCTAACAAGTACTGAGCATATGCTTTGTGCAAAGCATGATCCTTGGTCTGTGGGGAAAGGTCCAGCTCATTGAATCACTTAAAATTTTGTTGGATAAATTAAATACACAATACTTAAAGAATCAAAAGAATTCCAGAACAGCCTGTGAAGTAATAGAGGAATTCATGAGTGATAGAGATGGTGTGAGCCAGAGAAGTCCAGGACAACTTTAGATGTGATCTTTTACAGGGATGTGAACTGGCCTTGAAAGAAGAGGAACGTTTAAGTAGATGAAGAGAGAGGAATAATTTTTTAGGGTTGGTGGGCAAAACAGGGTGGCAGTGAGGGAAGGTGAGCAAAGGCACTATGGGAGAAATGTGTGGTGTTTAGGGAGAAGAGGAGTGAACCTGTGACCAGCACAGAAGATTCACATCTTTACATACTGTAGCCAATAATTTCTACTCCTGAGCCATTAAACCGTGAAAATGAAGCTTAGCTTTGAGGCTAAGAGCAGAGTTTCTAGAGTCACACAGCTCAAATATGTGCCCTGGCTCTACTGCTTAATTCTTGTGCCACCTTGGACAAATTACTTACTCTCATTAACCTTCAGTCTCCTCATCTATAAAATGGGAATTGTTAGTGTACTTCCCCCACAGGGTTGCTGTGAGGATTAAATGTGAGAATCAAGTATGCCAAATATCCATCAGGGTGTCTGACAGACCTTCAGAAAATGTGAGCTACTATCATCATTATTGATCAACTATATGACTGCCAAGTAGACAATCCATTTTTCTCTTAATAAATGTATTACTTTAGAAATGAGGCACAAGTTTTCCTAAATTTCAGCTAGTATTATCAACCTGATTTCTGTCTGTGGTGACACCAGCAAGAAGCTGCTCTTGCGTGAACCTTTGCTTCTAGCCTTCAGGATCTCCCACTTGCTCTACAGCCAGAACCCATTTGTTGTTATTAGTATTTGTTGTTATTAGTATTCCTTCAGCTTTTATAAAGTCTTCATGTACTCATCTCTTCTTAACTTGCCTTAACTTTCTGCTCCTGCTTTTCAAGATGGATTCAACCTGGTTCATTTCCTGCCCCTGTGTTTGTGCTCTCCCAGCCTCTGGAAATGCTGCTCGCATAGACTGTTACAGGTCATTAACAGGGTGTGTCATAGGTATAAAATAGACTTGTCATATGTAACCGCTGGTT
This sequence comes from Okapia johnstoni, assembly GCA_024291935.2. NCBI lineage: Eukaryota > Metazoa > Chordata > Mammalia > Artiodactyla > Giraffidae > Okapia > Okapia johnstoni. The sequence continues at coordinate 46,658,639 of CM044307.1, read as the reverse complement.
GGCGATTTCTCATCCCAGGCTAGCCCTGGACGCTCATCATGGGCAAGCCCTTCTACCAGGATTCAAGCTTGTGACGTTGTCCAGTGCAGAGCTTTCTATCGGAAACATTGCCCTTGCCTAGAAAGAAGGTCCAGGGAACAGTTTGGCTGTGTCAGAACCACACAGACTAGTGGCCTCTCTCTCTACTCATCTCATGGGCACTAACAGTGATTTGGGCTTCTCTGTGCAGTTAAAAAATAATTAGGAAACAGTGCTCTTTGATGCAATGGCACCCCACTCCAGTACTCTTGCCTGGAAAATCCCAAGGACGGAGGAGCCTGGTAGGCTGCAGTCCATGGGGTTGCTGAGAGTCAGACACGACTGAGCGACTTAACTTTCACTTTTCACTTTCATGCATTGGAGAAGGAAATGGCAACCCACTCCAGTATTCTTGCCTCGAGAATCCCAGGGACGGCGGAGCCTGGTGGGCTGCCATCTGTGGGGTCACACAGAGTCGGACACGACTGACACGACTTAGCAGCAGCAGCAGCAGCAGCAGCTCTTTGATGAGACTCACTTCTTCTTATCTTTGTTCCTGTTTGCCCCCAAAACATGTTTTCTCTTCCTTAAATGACCTTGAGTGGTAGGAAATGCTTCAAATAGAAGAACCTGCCCTGTCCTGGTCCTTCACTCTTCCTTCTTATTTAATACAGTCCCAGAAACTCTGCTTCACCTTCCAGCTGGACAGAATTGTTTCTCTCAAGGCCTGCAGGCTCCATGCAACTTTGGTTCCTGGCATCGCCTTGCCCGCCTCTAAGAGGCACAGAGAAGGGAGGTAGCACTTTCTGAGGGCTGTCTGAGCCTCTGATTGCTCCCCTACAGAGAGCTTTGGAGAGGGCTGCCCTCTGCAGGTTACCTGGTGATTGTTGTTGTTCAGTCGTTAAGTTGTCTCCAACTCTTTGCAACCCCATGGACTGTAGCATGCCAGGTTTACCTGTCCTTCACTAACTCCCAGAGTTTGCTCAAAGTCACATCCATTGAATTGGTGATGCCATCCCACCATCTCATCCTCTGTCACCCCCTTCTCCTCCTGACCTCAGTTTTTTCCAGCATTAGGCTCTTTTCCAGTGAGTCGACTCTTCGCATCAGGTGGCCAAAGTATTGGAGCTTCAGCTTCAGCATCAGTTCTTCCAATGAATATTCAGAGTTGGTTTTTCACCTAGTGGGTTGGCCTCTAATTCCTAGGGTCAGAGACTTGGGCTGAGTTTCTCTCAGTTCTGCTTGTTCAGCTAGTTCCATCTATTTTAGTCTTCATGTCCTTTCGCATCTCATTAAGCTCTCCTGAGACAAGAGGTCATAAAGCCCAAGCTATAAAATATGTGTCACAAACCTGGGGGATGGAAAGAAAGCTGTGAACCTCAGCATTTTAAGGACACAGGCTTTGAAGACAAGAAGCGCTGTTTGGATGTCCTGAGTCTGTGTGTGTGTGTGTGTGTGTGTGTGTGTGTGTGTGTGTGTGTGTGTGTGTGAGTGTATGGGTATGCGTGTGTGTGTGTGTAGGTGTGTGTGGGGTGTGTGTGTGTGGTGTGTGTCAGAGGTTCTGTGTGTGTGTGTAGAGCCCAGGATTGCATTTTTAACCAATTTTTGGAATAATTCTGGTGCAGGTGATCCAGGGATCCTGCTCTGAGAAATGCTGCTGTAAGCCAAAGGAAAGGGCAGGGAAACAGACACCCTAGGCAGAAATCCTTGTTTGTTTCATGTCTGAGTGATTTCCTAAAATGGCTGATTGAGAGACACCAAAATTTAACATCTTACTTTACTTCCTATGTACGCCAAGTTTGGTTCATCTTTGGGAATATAACCTAGTCTGGTCAAGAAGCAGGAATACAGGCTTCTAAAGGTCCTGTGCCCTGACCCATGACCCAGCTGGACAGATGACCATGTAGAGATATTGGGGCATGTCAGTAACAGTGCATCTGCCTTTTGTGTAGCAGTGAGCTTCTTCCTTAACTGTGAAATTGTCTGTACCACAGAATTTAACTGGATTAAGAAATTAATCTTATCTGGATTAATAAAAATATCAGTAGATTTGAGAGAAAGACCCTGGAAGGAGATGGCAATATGTCAAGGCTTTCAGAGACCTTACAGCAGTATTGCTCAAAGTCTGGGCCTAATAACCACCCATCTCATGGTCTCTTGGGCTTTTCCCCAGACCTAATGGAACAGAATTTTAGGAGGGGATTGGTCAGGAACCTACACTTTAAGCAAGCTTCATGAGTGATAGGTATAGGAACTGATGTCAGAAAGATAGCTGTGTGCCAGGAGATGGGGATGAGTTGGCTGTAGTCATACAGCCAATTAACACAGAGCTGAGGTGGCACTGCTGTCTGCTGACCCCCTGCCCCAGTGTTCTGCTCCACTCACTGCCCTGAGACCTCTCACTGGCTTTCCTGGCAGTCCGGGCCCATGGGCATTATTTCCTTTTGTGGCAGATTTGAACCCAGTCCTCCCTCTCGGAGCAGCCTGAACGCTTACAGCAGCTGGCTGCCTGGGATCTGAGAGAAGAGCACCCCCAGTCCAGCAGGGTTTTCCACTGCTTTGAGCACCCAAAGGTTTTGGATCTGACAGTCACACTGAAATACAAGTGCCTGCCTCTAAAGGCTTTCTTAGGTTTCTCACAGCCTAGTTAGAGATCTGAGGGGAGTGGTTCAGGGTCTGCCCCAAGTGCGTGCACAAGCAAGGGAACAAGAAGGGAGTAATAACCACACTTCAAACAGGAGGCAGATGATGTCCATGATGAAGGGACACATGCACAGTTGCCCAAGGGCAGGAAAAAAGTCCAGTGAGAGCCAGAGCTGAGCTGCTAATAAAGAGCCAGCCTGGTTGGAGCCAGCAAGGGAACCATATACCCAGTGGGGCAATCCCAAGTTTATTCTTCTCATCCCTGGAGCAAGGTGGCCAATGCAGATGAGAGGACAGCACGCTTGCCCCAATCTCTGATGTCCTAAGGGCTGGGGGGAGGGGCGCCTGACCACTCAGGTGCCTTGGTGCTCAGAGGAGCTGCTGGAAATGCATGAGGAGCCTTGTGTGGTGCCAGGAAAGTTCTCAGATAACTCCCACAGTTATCAGGTGCCTTCTTTGAGCCTGGTGCTGTGGGCCACACACTAGGTGTGGGCGAGGACAGAAAGCTGTATCAGTAAGATACAGGTTGGTGGGGGAGACAGAGCGACCACCACCCTCCCCCACCCCGCCCCCTGGTGCAGACAGCGCAGTAGTAGAGGCGAGTACAAGGCGCTATGAACACAGAGGATTAGGGCACACTCCTTCTGAGAGTGTGAGGAGAAGCTTCACAGAGGAGTGACTTTAAAAAGAGAAGAAGAAAAAAGTTCAAGTATTTTATAGAAAAAAATTAAGAGAACATACTTGATATAACAATGAAATAGAGAAAAGAAAAAAAGGCATTTAAAGAGAGGTAAAGAAAAGGAGCATGGTGTCAAGGAGGCTTGTCCTCGCCCCAGCATCCTTACAGCAGTGGTCGTGGGGCTTCGCCTCCTGTGGCCACCTAGGCGGGTGACCTGGCGCCCACCCCTCCCTCTCAGGCCGGACCACCTGCAGGCTGCTCAGGGGCTGGGATCAGTTATGTAGTTTCTTTTTCACCCAGCCCAGCACAGTGCTGCCTCATGGTAGTAGTGCCATCAGTGTTTGTTTACCAAATGATACAGGCTCCTTGGTCCATGACCAAGATCCCAGAGAGTGCCATGAGCCAGGAGGGGAAGTGACCAAAGGCAAGTCTTGGGGAATAGCTTGCTACCAAGTTCCTCTTCAGTCAGTTATTTTGATTTCCTGACTCTTTCCCCTGCCTCTGTGGAGAAGTGTGGACAGTATTTATTTAGGATTCTATTTTTAAGGCATTATTGGTGATTTGTACTCCTCCATGGGAGGCCTCTAGGTATTTGTTTCCACTTTCCCAGGTGGCTAAGTGGTAAAGGATGCAGGAGATGCAAGAGACTTGGGTTCAATCCCTGGGTCAGGTAGATCCTCTGGAGAAGGGAATGGCAAGCTACTCCAGTATTCTTGCCTGGGAAATTCCACTGACAGAGGATCCTGGCTGGCTTCCAGGGAGTCTCAAAGAGACACGACTCAGCGACTGTGCACACACGTTAAACCTAAGGACTAATGAGAAGGAATGTAGAATCCCAAGCCAAGAGGACCGTTCCCTGGGAACCTTGTGGTTTCTTTCAGTTGAAGTGGACTAGATCTCCAGGAGACCCAAGAGAGCACAGACACATCCCGGGTGTCCAGTGGTAGGAATGGGGTTTCTACCCCATTTCCTGAAGGGGAAAGCCCCCGGTGGACTGTTTTGGCCTCAGGTGCCTGATTCTGCCCTTTTCTGTTTTTCAGGGGAGAATTTGGTTTGCGAGAGTACTCTGAAGTTAAGACTGTGACAGTAAAGATCCCCCAGAAGAACTCTTAAGGTGGCCAAGAAGGAAGGTGAAGACCAGCCTGCACGACTCCCCTCTCTGCTTTCCCTGTGGGGCCCAGCTCTCAGGAATCCCAATACTCAGTCCTTATTTAACAATTCAAATGACAGCATGTAGACCATTCGCTGGGTGTAATGAATGCAAGCCAGTGGGCGTGGTTTCTTGGCACTCTGTGAGGGATCACCCTAATGATACCAAATATTGGAAATGGGATAAAGGCCCAGGGAGCAGCTGTGGGCACATCCAGTGTCTTTCTGGAGTGAGGGCCTGAGTAAGGGAGCTGTACTGTTTGATGCCTCTGTCACAGAGGACCTCACTCATGAGCAAAGGTAGCCTTTCCATTGTCTTCGTTTCCCTCTTCCAGGCTCTCTCTGTTCACGCTCCCCTCCTGCTTCTCCAAGGAGATCTCAGCTGAGATCATTTGGGGCAGATGTTTGGGCCAGGAACAATTTTCCAAGGTTTTGCAGCCAAATTACCGTTTCATGTTATCCATTTCTTCAAAGCAAAACATGAAATGGTTTTAGTTAGAGCCAGACCAGATTGAAAATGCCAGGAGCTGGTACACTGCAGATGTACTAAGGAGAAAGAACTTAGGAAGTTTCTGACCCAGTCTGGCTTTCTTACATCCATAAATAACATGAGTGAAAGATCAGGAGATGGAGCTCCAGAGACCATTCTGTTTAGTTCACAGCCTCGGAGCTCACTGCATGGTTTGGGGGTGTGTATGTGAGATGTGTGTGTGTGTGTGTGTGTGTGTTTGTGTGTACATGTGCATGTATGCATTTAATTCCTTCTTGATTATTCTGGAATAAGTCAGAGGCTGGGTTGTTTTTCATAGATTGATAAGATCTTTTCTGAAGCTGGTCTTTCAAATCAACCAAAAGGTGATCTGAGTGGACTTGAGAATTTGGAAAGAAGGTAATGCTGGGTGCCTTGTAGAAATAATTCCATGTCCAATTATACAGACAATTCGTATGAAGTGAATTCTCCTTGCAGTTGGAATCCACAGCCTCTTCTGCCCCCCAGTCCCCTGTGCCCACCACCTGCTAGTCCTGGTGCAGCAAGTGTTACTTTTGGCACCCATGCCCTAGATCTACTGGCGGTAACCTTGGAAGATCTGGCCAGGCCTGGAGGTTTCCTTCTCCATTTGTAGTGTCCAGTGTGCCATGATTGCCACGCCCCACCAGAGCTCCACTTGTCATGCCCGTGGCCCGTCCACACACCTTTCTTGCCTCTTGGCCTCCTGGCAGGGTGGGGGGCATGGCGTGAAACAGGCCAGCCCCCTCTCCCCCTCTCCTCCCAACTGAGCACCCCACTGCTGCTTCCCGCTGAAGGCTCCATGACGTGGGCAGTGTCAACTTCCTTTCCAGCTGCCGAATCCAATTCATCTCTAACCTAGATGAAGATCACTTATTTAAAAGTACCAAACCTAACCTAGAGTATATGAAATATGAGCAACACATATATAGCCTTCTGTATTTAATGGTTTTCTGCTTTCTAACATTGCCAGCTGTCTATTTATAACCCTTGTGTCTACTCATGATGTTTTAAAGAAATCTCTACTTGCTGTTATTGACAAAGGACAGTGGCTGGATGCCTTGAGAGATGCCACATTTCTGAGTTCTTCCGTGTGAATGTCATGCTCTCCTCCTATAGCCTGTGTCCCCCGTGAACATATCCACTAACCAGCTAGTTACCTTGAACTGCAATATAGAATGTGAAAATGAAGATTTATTTCTTTTAATTTACTTAAAAAGAAACCTCTGTGCTAGCAATAAAGCATTTATATTGTGTACTTCTTGGGATCTTCTGGGTATGTTTATCAGTGTCTTCGTGTCATACTGAGTCCATCTAGGCCCTTGACTCAGCAGCTGGACTGTTCAGGTACGTTGCCTGCTCTGGTTATTGAGCAGTCTGGGAGGGTATTCTTGCCATAAGGTAAATGAAGCCCTTATTTCCGACTCTATTTAAATAAAGCCAGGTATACATACAGTTCTGTGTGGCAAACCAGTCCAACCCTGCATGAAACATAGAAAATGACAGTTTTCGTCCAGAGTAGCCTCCAGGAGAGTTAACATATAGAGGAGTCTTCAGGCCTTGTTCTCACAAACATGGACCACGGGACGAGAGCTCACATTTCCTAATGGCATTTATCGGTAGCTTTATTTTTATTTACTGAACTAAAACAAAGTCAGAAACTGACAACCTGATGCAGTATTTTTGCAGCTGTAGAAAGGAAGTTGTAGATGGTGACTGTAGGACCAGCCAGAGCATGTTTGCTTTCCATGTGTTCTCAGGGTGGTGCTTTAGGAGAGTGGTTTCCACCCTTCAGACCAGCGCATCCCCTCCTCCAACCCCGCTTCCCCACCCAAATCCTGGACAAGTGCAACAAAAACCGATGACTTCGACACAGAAGAAGTGGGTCCCGGAGAGAGACATGTTGTTTTGGACTGGGATTACTTGCTCGGACTGCTGGTGTCTTGTTCCTCAGAGGAACAAATTGAGCATGGGAGAATGCCATCCCTGGGGATGGGGTGAACTCTCAAATGTAAGCTGTAGGCTCTCTGTGAGTCTCCCTTGTGTTCAATACTTTGAGATGTCGAGAAGAAAATGAGAACAAGATGGACACAGAATAGTCATGTAAAAGTGCTTTGTTAGATGCCAAGTAGAGGTTACAGATAACAGGAATCCAGAATAAGGTAAGACATAATTTGATAGTTCTTCAAAGCATAAAGTCCTTCAAATCTCATCTGTTTATGATCCTGACGTAAAGGAAAACAAAGACAGATGGCATTACAGGGGTCATTAATGAAAACCACAGAGATACCCATTGGTCCTTTGTCATCAGCACTACATAATTACAGTCTTGTTCCCCCCAGAGATTTCCATTGTACCTTTTCCTCCAAATCATCCTCAGTGCATTTATAGGGATAATATTCTTTTTCATGACATTTTAGATAATAAAGGGCAAAATATAATGTAGGGAGTAAAAAACAGAAACAGTTAATCTACTGGAATGTGTAGTTAATATAGGAAGGCACTCAAGAAAAGAGGACAGAGACAAGTTGTTGGAAGAGATGGATTTTAAACAAGGCTTGAGGTAGGAAAGTAATTTCAATAAGCCTTCAGAGTCAGCAGAGGTGCGGGAGGCCAAGGCATGCTCTTGTGGTAGGGGATGGACTGGCAAGAGCAGTTACCACGTGCTGGAGTTCGGTCAGATTGCAAGGGGTGGGGGATTGGCCAGTGAGTTTCATGGCACTGTTCTGCCCCAGGCTCCCGCCAGCCTCAGAGCTCACAAGTAGCACATGCCACTTTCAGTTAGAAGATTCTGGAGCTGGAACTAGCTGGCTGAGGTCAGAGAGGAAACTGTTGGTGGAATAGGTGTTAAAGAGTGAGTAGAATTTGGGAAGATATGAAAAGGAAGAATAGCAAAACTGCTGGGAAAAAAATCTCGAAATTCGTTAATATTGAATGGGTTGCATTCTTGGTTGGGGGTGCACAAATAGAAGTGTTCACTGCCATTTATGTGTGTGTATAGCTATTCATTTGCTTTTCTAAGTTTTTTTTTATTATTTTTGGGTGGACTAATGTCACAGAAATATTTAGCCAGCCACAAGAGTGCTTAAAGTATAGCAGAAAAAGTGAAAACAACAAAATCCACACGAATTAAAACCAGGAGTAAAGAAAAAACAAAGGTGAGAAACTAACGCAGCCAGAATGAGACCGAAAAAAACATGTTCTGCAAAGTCCTATCCTAGGATTCAGCTTGAGCGTCTCAGATAATCTAATGAGAGAAGAGCTGACACAGCAGGCTAGTGATCCTAAGAAATTAACCTCCCTTCGTCCCTCCCATTCTCTCCCCTTCCCACCCTGTGCAGATGTTTACTATGCCAGGTTCTGGGATACAGAGTGAGCCAGGCCTGGTTACTGTCCTCGTGAAGCTCCCGGTCTAATATGGCAACTCAGACCCAAGAGTCGGTAGTTTTCTCTGCTATCTCACTGTAATACCTTACCAGGCACATACCTTCAATTTATGGAAGGATAACGTAGACCTTTCCCAGGTCCTTTAGGTAACCCAGAGTGACAACTTTGCACAGAGAAACAGCCCATTAGCAACACGGCAGAGTGAAAAGCACATGGCATCAGAGGGTCAGAGAAGTGATCAGATGTCCTCACCTGGAGTCCCATCCCGGCCAGTCTGCAATCGTGTGGCTTGGGATAAGTCATGTAACTTCCGTGGGCCTCCACTTCCTCCTGTGTAGGATCCAGATGATCAATCCTGCCCCGCATACCACACAATACTGTGTGAGAATTAAACAACGTCACAGATGATGGATCTCATCCATTGGTCTGAGACACCAGGCTGCACACACACAACTCTAAAACTCCAAAAAAAAAAAAGACTTCATTGCTTGGTAGATTAGTCCACAGGACATCAGAAGCCTTCATTTCTCATGCAGCGTTGAGCCATCATGTAGACCCTGCGTATTTAGGGCAGGTTTCCTGTGGTTTCCATGAGGCCTCCTTTCCCAGAGGTGGACCTCATCTGAATTCCTAAGGCCAGCTGGGAGTAAAGGGGGTGATTGCAGCTCCAACTGTTCCCCCAGGTTTCAGTTCCATTTATTCAGTATGTTGTTCAGACACTCTATAGAGATTGTCTGTGCCACCCTGTTCACACAACTGCTCCTCAGTGGGGCAGGCTGGAAACGAGAGCACGGGAAAGTCCACTCTGGAACAGCATGAAGTCTTCTTCCTAAGCACGGACATTGTCTAATCCTCACTTGCTTATTGGACAGATTAAAAGAAAAATCAGCCTGCCATTTAGCCTTTGATGTGAAACTCTTGGATAATGTTTCCTTTGGCCATTTATGTAGCAAGGAGGAACTTGAAACCAGCATGGCCCGGGCCCCATTGCTGCTGGAGCGTGAACACCCCTGAATGGCTTCAAGGTCTTTTGGCCCAGCTTTTTTAGTGTGTTTCTCAAGAGCAGGTCCCTGTTACTGACCTGCTATGTTACTGACCAAGTCTGCTTGAGCTGACTGATTTCTTTTATAACACAGTTTTGTTGCCAACCTTCCCAAGTCAGTCCCCAACAAAGATCCTCCTGGCTGGTGTCATTGGAGCCAACAGAATGAGACTGAGTTTGGTTTAGAAGCAAAGAAAAACTATTCTTTGATCAAAACACCAAAAGAAGTGAGCTCTGGATCTAGAGTCCACGGTCTCTCAGACAGGTGGGGCTGCTTTACAGGGATCCTGCCAGCTGGGAGGGGGCGGGGTTAGGGCACAGTTCTTGGCTCTGGACCACAATGCCTCGGGCAGCGTCTCTGCGTGGGCTGCCGCCATCTTGAGCAGCAGTGTTGTGCTTGGTGATGAGATGCTGGGGAAGCCCTTTCATACTCGGAACTCTGGTCCGAAGGTCTAGGTGCAAGGTCTCTGTCCTTGGCCCCTGTGAGCAAGTGAAACCAGACTAAGCACCAGGGAAGAAAAAAACAGGTAGGCCTTGTTTTATTAACCAAACTCTGTTTTTCTTTCCTGGAATGGTTAATGGGCTTTGCTGGTGACAAGTCCCTCCTCTGTCTTTTATCCTGATTCTCATTTTCAAGGGCGCAGGTGCTAGTCTGTAACCGTTTCCTGCTGATTTGGGGCATCGTCATAACCCCGGGTGGAGGAGCAAGACTTCTCCCCATCCCCTTCAGATACACCTGATTGTCCCAGGCCTTGGCCCTGTCCATCCGCATCCCCGAGTGACCACCAGGTTTCTAACCTCTGAGAGAGTGAGGACCCCAGACAATTTAAGGCAGCAAGAGACCAGTGGTAGCCTTTATCTTATCACCCAGACTCCATCTTATTTATCCCAGGGACCCCAGTGAGCTTTGACAGTGACCATTTCCCCAGTCTTTCAGAAATGCACACCTGGTTTCATATTTTATATTCTGAGTAGGATAAAAAGCACACCAACCCAGGTGCCCCTGAGCAGCAAAGAATAGGGACCCTTTCTATCCCTACCCCTTCTGGAGCCAAACATGGGGATTCTAGGACCCTGGGAAGACTTCTGTCTTTCTGACTCCAGGCAGATGCATCCAGTTTATGGAAGGATAATGTAGGACCTTTGCCCAAGTCCTCTTGGTTGATAACCTAGAGTAAGAACTCTCAGGACTCCCATGGGGTAGCCAGTGGATAGCAGTAAACATAAACCCAAGCGCTTCGTTAGTTTGCCACAGCTTGGCAAACCCAAGGGAAGGGTCTGTTTGTTAAACAGCTGGGATCTTAGTCTCCATTTCCCAAGTGAGGTTCATTCATAAACAACACAGCGTTCATGTAAAATTGAATAAATTCCAGATGCCACTTGTTAATACAATTAGCTCATGTTCCCTAGTGGCCCTGAGGGAGGTGTAATGCCCAAACATTCTCAGAGCCTGCAGCCATGTCCTCTCCCATCCTGTAATTGTGTGTGCTAAATGAAATGCCAAGGGTGGGGGGGGGACAGGAGTTTGTCAGGCGAAGACTGGGGACTAGGGGTGTGTTTGTGTGTGTGTGTGTGTGTGTATAGAAAATTGCCCATCCACCATGTGTTCAGTCTTTTAAATTCAGATCTGACATGCTAATTTAGGAAAGGGAAGCCTGTTAGTAATATAAAGAACTTCTCTACTGGGCAAAGGCAGAGGATCCTAAAGTGTTTCACGTCTCACCAGCTATGGGCCCTTGGAAAATCAGTTAGCCGTCCTAACCCTTAAGTATCCTCAGGTGGAAAACAGGGTGATACAATCATCTACCTCTCATCGTTATTAGAAGTGTGGAACCAGAAATTACATGTACATAATAGTTTGCAGTGTAAGAGCTCGGAAAAAAGATAGCAACTGATGGACATGAACAAATATGTAAGTATTCATGCAAGCTATAGTCCCAGAGAAGCTGTAAATCTCACATTGCCTTCCTTGGTCTAGCACATCGAGGCCTTAGTCTCCTATGCAGAGGAGAGGCAGGAGGACACCTGTGTGAAGGTGGCCTTCAAGGGTGGTATGGGAACCAGGAATCTTGGTGAATGCGAGGAGGTCAGAAGGATAATAATCATTTAAAACCACGCCAGTGCCCAGTCAGGTTTGCTGAATCACCAAGATTCAGGAATTTCTTACCCAGAAGATGTCCTGGCGCCCATTTGTTTAAAAGCACAGGTAGCAAGAAGGGGCACGTGGGTTAGGGAAGCCAATGTTAATTTAGAAGAAGGGTTTTGTGTGTGTGTGTTTGTTTCTAATAATTGGCTACACTGGGCCTTAGTTGCTGCACATGGGATCTTCAGCCCTCATTGCAGCGCACGGGAGCAGCGGGAGCTAGTTCCCTGCAAGGGATTGAACCCAGGCCCCCTGCAATGGGAGTGTGGATTCTAAGCCACTGGATCACCAGAGAAGTCACTAGAAGAGACTTTGCCACCTTGTGCTGAATCAATGTGAGCTGTGTTGATGTTATTTTTCTATTATATGTATAAGAGAAAATAATAGAATATTATTGTTATTATTGGTGTTATCATTGTTCTCTAATTGAAGGAACTTGGCGGCTTTTTTTTTTTTTCTTTTTTTGCCTGGAAGGGGAATCACTGGTCTAGTTTGAATATTTAAATGGGAGCCCAGCAGGGATTCTCAGGAAGGGGATGGTGTCACCTGTGGAGGAATAGCATTCACAAAGATCTCTCACAAAGCTACAGAGTATGAGCTCTCTGCCAGCTCTTGGCCCTTTCCATGGAGCTTAGGCCCAGATGCTGGAAAACAGGAACCCTCTGCCAAGGGTTTAGCTACATCAATTCAGCTCAACCCGAAGGACTGCAGAGGGCAAACCTGAAAAAAGCCCAGAACACATTCTTCTGCTGCCTGTTTGTTCTGTTTCATTCCCACAAGAAACGGTTATTCTTATGAACTGGATACAAGTCTCACCCACAAGAAGAATCGATAACCTTAAAAAACCTGGGGAAAATAAAACCACCCTGGCTTGGGGCATCATGACCCAGGATTCTGATTTGGCTTTTTTTTTTTTTTCCTTTTCCTTCTCAAAGATAACAAATAAATTAATGCGCAAAGCCACATCCATATTGGAAAGGCTTGTCTCTTTTTCCACTTACCCTCAGGGATATCGAGGGCTTTGTGATAAATAAGCTTGTCAGGAGTTCTTTTCAGGAAACTCAACCACAATTTTAGTCTTGTCTATTCAACACATTGTTCAGAAATGTTTTGGTAACCTTTAAAGTCCTACTCTAGGAGAGAGTTTCCCATACCCTTCAATTAAGTTTTTTCCTATTTTGAAGGTCATTTAGACTTTGGAAGATATTCTCATATGTGACTTTGAGTCACGAGTCCGTGTCCTCAGCTCAAGAGGCAGGAAGGTCCATGCTTGTGAGGAAAACGTTCCCCCAAACTGTGCTTTGCCAGGGCCTCGCTGGTCAGGAAGAGGAGCCTGTGGTGTTGGACACAGCCGCCTACTAGCAAGGGCTCACTGATGAGGGGGGCTCCATCTGCTGTGGTCAATGCCGGGGTGTGACCAGACCTAAAGTAATGAGGGTGGGGGACCCGCTCCATGAGAAGGTTATGAGAAACCCTGAAGGGGGGGGGGGTTGATCCTCCCACTCCACCAAAACCTAGTTTTAACAGGGACTCAGGTATTTGTACACCTGTGTTCACAGTAGTGTTATTTACAGTAAAAATCGAAGCAATCCAAGTGACCTTGAATGGATAAACAAAATGTGCTGTAAAACCCTAAATATTCAATGGAAGGGCTGATGCTGAGGCTCCAATACTTTGGCCACCTGATACGAAGAGGCAACTCACTGTAAAGGGCCCTGAGGCTGGGAAAGATTGAAGGCAGGAGAATGGGGTGACAGAACATGAGATGGTTGGATAGCATCACAAACTCAGTGGACGTGAGTTTGAGTAAACTCGGGGAGATAATGAAGGCAGGCAAGCCTGGCATGCTGCAGTCCATAGGGTCCCAAAGAGTTGGATAGGACTTAGTGACTAAACAGCAGCAATACATACAATGCAATTTTACCCAGGCTTAAAAAGGAAGGATGCTCTGACACATGCTACAACACTGATGAACCTTAAAGACATTGTACTGAGGGAATCAGCCAGTCACAAAAGGAAAATATTGCATGATTCCACTTATAAGAGGTACCAGAACTGTCAAATCCACAGAGATGGAAAGTAGATGAGTGGTTCCTGGCAATGGGGGAGGAGGAAGTGGGGAGTTGTTATTTAATCGGTGCGGAGTTTCAGCTGACAAGAATGAAAACGTTCTGGAGATGGATGGTGGTGTTGGTTGCACAATGATGAATGTATTGCCACAAAACTATACACTTTAAAATGGTTAAAACGGTACTTTTTTTGTATATTTTATCACAATTTAAAAGACTCTATTTATAAAAAGATTTGATAAATTCCTATATATGGGACTTCCCTGGTGGTCCGGTGGTTAAGAATCTGCCTGGCAATGCAGGGCACAGGGTTTGACCTCTGGTCAGGGAACTAAGGGCTTCCCAAGTGGCTCAGTGGTAAAGAATCTGTCTCCCAGTGCAGGAGACACAGGAGATGAGGGTTTGATCCCTGGGTCAGGGAAGATCCCCTGGAGGAGGAAATGGCAACCCATGGAATTGCCTGGGAAATTCCATGGACAGAGGCTAGCGGGCTACAGTCCCTGTGATCACAGAGTCGGACACAACTCAGTGAGCATGCATGCACTCATAGGGAGCTAAGATCCCTGTGGCCACAAAGCAACTAAGCCCATGTGTTGCAGCTACTGAGCCTGCACACTCTGGAGCCCATGTGCCACAATGAAAGATCCGACGTGCTGCAACTAAGACCCGATGCAGCCTAATAAAAAATTCATATATACATGGGGTGGGTAGTATTGTCTCAAGACACTTGCATTTTAGCAGGAGAGAAACTTTAGATCAAGGCTCTTTATCCCAGCTGGTACAGGGGGAACTTAAGGCACTGCCAACTACAGCATCTCTTCTGGAACATTCTTTCTCAGACATATCTGGCTTTCCTCCCTCAGCAGAAGCAGAAATCACTAGAGGTCAAGTGTATCTGTGCTGACATGCAACTTCCTGTGTTGGGTCTTCTCCAATTCTAATAGGCTATTTTCCATCTTTAACTTTTATTTGGTTTCAGTTTCTTTTTAATGAATCCCAAGCTATTCCTCTTTTTTGTGATCAAGACTGAATTTACACTGAAAGGTCCCTTTTGCATGTGTGAATGCTCAGTTACTCAGTCATGTCTGACTCCTTGCGACCCCATAGACTGAAGCCTGCAAAGCTCCTCTGTCCATGAGATTTCCCAGGCAAGAATACTGAAGTGGGTTGCCATTTGCTCCTCCAGGGGATCTTCCCGACCTAGGGATCCAACATGCGTCCACTGTGTCTCCTGCATTGGCAGACAGATTCTTCACCACTGTGCCACCTGGGAAGCCCCAAGGTCCTCCTTGCCACCCACTTAATCCTGAAATGGCTAAAAATATGCTTCTCAAGCTCAGAGTTACAAAATATTCAGTTACTGAGAACTCTTTTCCAAAAGCACAATTATATCTTCTAGAGCCTATGGTTGAACATGCAGATTTAAACAGAAAGGACAGATTTAGGCAGGGATTATATAATAGAATGTTAAGCATTTAAGAGGACCTTTGAGATTATTCAGTCTAATGCCCTCATTTTACACATGTAGAAAATGAGCCAAAAAGAGAGATGACTTCCACACGGTAAACCTTTCAACCCAGGTCTTGGGACTTGAGTCTGCTGCTTTTTCTCCCTGGCCTCCTGGGATAGAATTTTAGAAAAATCATTATACTGAATCCCCCATATTACTTTACAGAAGTGAAATGCAGTCATTGATTGCAAATGTTTCCAGAAGGGTTCATGAGTGTCTTTTAATAGAGTGCATTGGCCCATTAGTACCCACTAAACACATCATCACTCCATTTACCAGATTAGCTTGAAGAAAGCAGGGTTTGAAGGGCAAGGGATCTGAGACAAGAAAAGTCTTTCTTGTGTAGAGAAGTAGAATTGAGAGAAGAAGATGCTGGGGCCGCGGTGGGGTGAGCACATAAAACAGCAGGTTGAAGACCTGCCACTGAAAACCCAGATTTTACTTACTGTTAGGTAAGTAACGGTGTGACTTGCCCTGATCCCCACCCTTCTCAGAACTCAGTTTTATCTGTTAAACAGGATCTTCCGTCAGGAGGGAGGAGTCATCCTGGAGGATAGGAGTCCTTGAATCTGGTTTCAGACTCGTTTTGGAGACTGGTTTAAAAGCACCGCCCCGTTTTTTCTGGACTCAGGTAGGACCTGGAAATATATATTTGTGGTTCATCTTATTTTAAATGTGAGTTGTTTTTGAATTATTACATGCAATGGATTCAAAAGTTAAAAAAAGAAAGTATTTGTATATTGGGAAGTTCCTTTCCGATGCTCTGCCCTTGTGTACCATCCCTCTTGAAATAGACTTTATATCAGTTTCTTGGTATCTTTCCAAAGATGTCATTGATGGTTTTAACATGTAGCCCAGGTGATTGTGGTACAGCTGGTTTGAAGACAGGCATTTGGGATGTCTGCTCTAGAGTTTCTCTACTGGAGATGAGGGAAATAAAGCTTGGAGACATTAAAATATCACTCCTCGTGGAGTGTTTGGGAACTGACAGCAGTGCTGCTGTCCGGTGCTCTTGAATCTGTGCTTGGCGTGTCTTAAGGCTTCTGCTTGCTGTTGTCATTATCTTGCTGAGGGCCACTGCTGTGTGGGACTGAAGGGCTATGGGGTGTCCATCTCCGAGCATGGAACCTTGCCAGGAAGGGTCTCCCACACTCAGAGCCAAACACCAGGCTGGGCTTCAGAATTGCTGGATGAACGACTATGGGACCCCCAGACGCTGCCTCAGAAGGAAGCCTGGCAAGGTGAATAAATGCATCTCCTTCCCACGCCCCTGGGAAGATAAGCACTCCACTACAGGCACCGCCTCTTTCCCTCCTCTCTCCACCTTTGGTGGCATCAAAAAGTTTAATGCAGGAAACGTTTCCCAAATTGACTGATTTCATAACTGGAAAATCTTCCCAGAAAAGGAGCTGGAAATTCTAGAGAGTAAAGAGCTCTCACTCCTGATATTTAACTTAGTAATGGCCTTAAGGATCTTCCAGCAATGGTCCCAGCAACCCTTCGTTTCCACATACTCCTGCCCTTAGCTAATAAATAACACAGTGAAGCTTCACCAGGGGTCTGGTTTTGGACAAATTATCTTTTCAACACTTGGATCGGTTTACTTCATAGCTTGGTTGTTTCCTGTTTCTCAGCATCCAATTGGCTCACCTTGGAGCTGGCCGGGAGTATAGGATTTGTGTGCAAACATACGAAGAATTCCTTTGCATTACTTAAAATCCGATGTTCCCCTCTCTAGAGCTCCCAGGGGGCAGCCCTGTGCAGTGGGAAGGGCCCTGACGAGCGGTCCAGGCACCTGGGTTCTGGTCCCAGCTGTGTGCTGACTCCACACCCTCGGGGCCAACTTCCTGCTCTGCACATGCTAGTGCCTCTCGTCCATGAAGTTTCCCCATGTTGCATTGTTCTACTTTAGTCTCATCACTGCCCTGAGAAGAGGGCACATGAGTCCTGTTTTATTGATGGCAATGAGATTTGAGAGGAACTTGGGAGCAGCAGTATATGGACTGGTGTTCCAGGCATTGTTCCATCCATCAGGAGAAGTGATGGGACCCTAACCCCCAGCCTCTGCCCAGCCACATGTCTCCATCACCACATCCTCCCCCTCCTCTGCTCCTCCAACCCCAGCTCGCCCTTTCATTATTGTTCCCACTCTGCTCACTGACACTCACTCCCCACCCACCCAGAACTTGACCCCACATCCCTTGACTTCCCCTCTCTTTCTGTCATTTACTTACACATTTCAGCAGAATGACTGCCCTGTGCTCCGTGTCAGGTGTACACTAGGTGCTGGGAATACCTAGCCAGTGAGATGTGTTGGTTATCTGGAGCTCACAGTCTAATGTGAGAGACAGAGAAGTAAATAAATCACTATAATGTCATAAATTCTGTTCTAGGAAGAAGAAAAGTTGCAATGGGAAGGCAGAGGAAGAAAGGGATGTATTTTTTTTTGAGCAGGAGCTAGGGTGAGTTTTGGGGGGATATTTTATAGAGAAGGTGACATTTGAGTTTGTTCAAATACCTCCCTACTACCAAAAGCTTTTTAGAAGGATGAATACTGTGTAGAGATCAGGGAATGAGAACATGATGGGTTATCATGTAGCCTACTACATATCAGGCACTTCTTACTCTCCCAGTAGCACATCGCGAGTAGATTCAGAGGCATATCCAGAGCTAAGAATCTTACTTAACTTCATACTGACTCTGGGACATTAACTTCTAGGGGAGAAAGAGTACTGATATAAGCAAATAAAAGAAAACCCAAAGTACATGTAATCAACCTCAAGGGTTTTCTGAAGAACACAAATCCTCCCATGGGCAGCAACACCAGGCAAGTAGAACTCTACCTGCTAGAAACAGGACCTTTCACCTCATGGGTGCCCAGTGCGTCCACCTGCCAGGCACTGCAGTGGGCTCTGGTGTAGCACCACCAACCAGACTAGGCTCCCTCCTTCCAGATGTTTGGTTTGATTTATGCTTTTTGGATCTGCTTGCACATTGTCACACCAAATGACATTAATGGAAATGGATGAGAACTTACTAATTGAATTAAAGAGTTTATATTCATTGTCTATTACAAGAATCCTTGCACTTAACCAAGTGGGACTGTTAGAATAGGCAAAGTCAAAAGTAATAGTAAGACTGAGTCTGGAAGCAGGTAGACTTCAAATTCTGGCTCTGCTGTCTGTTGTGACTTGAGACAAGATGCAGATCCTCTCTATCTCCTGTTCCTTCCCTATAAAACTGAGGAGAGAGAATAATAAATCGATTGCAGGGCTGTGAGGATTTAAAGTATGCACCCAACAAACTAGGAGAAAATATTTGCAACGTATGTAACAGTCAAATTATCAGTATTCAGAATATATAAAGAGCTTCTGGAAATCAATAAGAAAAAGACAGGCCAATAGACTGCTGCTAAAGTATCACCAGATACTTTCAGTCTTCACAATGGAGCACTCTTGGCCAAAGATTTTTTGGGGGAAGGGGGAGACAGTCAGCTGTTTAATTAAAGTTAGTACCATATGGTGTCCCTCATCAGTGTCCTTTTAATATATATATATAGTGCAGTAAGACAGCAACTACAAAATGGCTAAAATAGATTTTTGGATCATACAGTATGTATCTTGGTTCATGTTCAAAATCATACTGATCTTTGAAACTAGTGGTTTTTAATCAAAGGTGGCTTTGTATGAGGAGTATAATGTGTGCACTGCTGTTTTAAAACAATGTGAGTGCTTGGGTGTGTTTTTGTATGACTGAGCCCATTCATCATAAGTGTGAACAAGTTAGAAACAATGTACTCATGTAGACTCACAAAATAGTAAGTAGATGTGATCTCAGCTGTAAATAGAAAAATCTAATTCAATAAACTCAGTATTACCCCTTCCAAAAAATATGTTTTCTTCAATAGAAGAATAAATATAGAGGCCAGTTCAGTTAGCATATGAAAATATCCTTATTCTTAGCAGCAATTTCAGCAATGCAGATTCACAATGATGAGATGCCATTAATATTGGTTAAATATACTTTTGTGTAGCTTTCCCATAAAATGAATTACACTTACTGACTCCTTTCCACTGCTGGGCAGAGGGAAAATAATGTGTTTTTAAACATAATGTTAAGTGAAGAAAATTTATTGCAGAATAATGCATAAAGCATGATACAATGCAGATTGAAACATACACAAGCATACTCTGTATGTCCATAGTGCACTTGTATTCTTGTAAGTGTCTAGAAAAAGACTGAAAAACATTCCCACCAAATGTTTATCAGTGGCTACCTCAATGGAGAGGCCTGCCATGTTTGGTTGGTGGGAACTGTCAAAGGACACTTTAGCTCTATCAGGAATGTTTCAACTTCTTATAAGAATGTGTTCATAGATTAATTTAAATGAGTACTTGTTGTTGTTAAGTCACTAAGTCATGTTTAACTCTTGTGACCCCATGGGCTGCAGCACGCAAGGCTCCTCTGTCTTCCACTATCTCCTGGAATTTGCTCAAAGTCATGTCCGTTGAGTCAGTGATGCCATCCAACCATCTCATCCTCTGTCACCTTCTTCTCCTCCTGCCCTCCCAGCCTCGGTCTTTTCAATGAGTCAGCTGGTCACATCAAGTTGCCAAAGTATTGGAATTTCAGCTTCAGCATCAGTCCTTCCAGTGAATATTCAGGATTGATTTCCTTTAGAATTGACTGGTTTGATCTTCAAGAGTCTTCTCTAGCACCACAATTCAAAAACATCAATTCTTTGGTGCTCAGCCTTCTTTATGGTCCGACTCTCACAATGGGTACATTAAGTGAGTAAAAATTTAGCATCTATATAAGAATTTATCTCAGCATGAGGTATGGTTAACATTTCCAGCTCAGAACCTGGACTATCCAGTGCATACCTTGGCTCCACCATTTACTCTGAGCTTAGCCAAGTCATCTAACTTCTCCTGCCTTAGTTTCCTGATTCTTGATATAAGCATAATAGTAGAATTTGCCAAGGGCAGTTATGCAGACAGATGAATCAATACATGTAAACAACTTAGTGCCTGGCATGTAGAAAGGCTTAATAATATAACTTTTACTATCATTGCTCTCCTTCCTATAATGGGGTGGCAAAAATCATCCCATATGGGAGATAGGAAGGCCCACATTTAGCCCAGTGACCTTCTATAGACATGGGAACTAAGACCAGAGAGATTCAGTGACTTGTCCAAGTGATACAGTAAGTTTTACACTCCCAATTCAGATTCTGGTTCCCAAGTCTTAGCGCTCTAGTAATACAAAATTAAATTCTCCAAGATATAAAAACACTCGGACTCAGCTTCATTTCTGTGCCTATAAAATGTTAATGTCTTTTTCTTTACACACATCTTACCAGACTTCCTTAGGAAAAGTGTAACTCCAGTAAAAGCCTAACTCATGGCCTAAGTATTTTGCTTGAGGGCAGTGGTGAAACACATCCTGGTTGTGGTGATTCTCCTGTTCCAAATCAATGCTCCAGGGAAATAAGTCACTAATTAGTCTTTGAATTTCAAAGCACGTTCATATATTATCTCATGTGGTCTCCAAGACTCAGTGAGACAGGTATTGTTATTATTCACAAATTAAAGAGGGGGAAATCAAGATGCAGAGCATTTAAGTAGTGTGCCCAAGAGTTTTAGAGAAGATTTAACTTTCTGCTAAATTAAATGGCATGTTTTAAAGTAATTTTTTTTTTTAATTTAAGCAATGAAAAAGGTTTGGAATATGGTTCTTGTCATTTTTGCAGAGCTGGGATAAACATGTTAAAACACAGTCCATGAGAACATTTATTTGTATCGATATTCTCTGTATCTTGCCCTACTGACAGAATTTGCACACTGATGTCCATTTGAGAAAAAGTAGTTAACAATCCAGTGAAACACTATTTTCACTCAAGATTCACTAAAGGTCAAAAGTATCATAATGAAACAGTGATCATAATTTCTAATGTTACACATTTATTTTTAGTTTTGGGTGGCAAATAAGCATAAGTAGATAAACAGAGCCAAGTAGCCTTTTAAGAAAAGTTTCAAAAACTCGTCAAAACAGCCAAGAATCATGTGAGGTCCCCCCCTCTTCGTGAGGTGCCAACTGTCAACAGATCCAGAGTAGCTGGAGATGACATAGGAATATTAAAGACAAATACTCTCCATGGGAGTCAGCGCTCATCCCTTCCAGAAGATGCTTTTGGGAACAAAAATACTCAGTTCTTAAACACAGGGCATGTGTCTGCAGAGATGTATTGGTTGATCCCACTCCATCCAGTCAGACCCACTGTCCATCCAGAAGTTTATGTGAATAGAGTCAAGCACTTAACTCTCTCTAACCTGCAAATTTAATCAAGAGAGGCTTACCAGAGTGGGAGAGATGTGTCTATGGAGGCATGCACTATAGATATAAATGAGAAGAGGAAGGCGTTTGCACCAAGTTCCTTTGTCTTGAAGAAAAAGGGCCTCCTTGGACTTCCCTGAAGTAAGACCTTTTCCTGTGGGGAAGGGAAACCATATCTCCTGAGAAGAAGGATTGTGTAGTCTGGAGGATGTTTTAATGAACTTCTACCTTTGGGTACTGACAAGTGGTGAAGTGCAAAATGCAAACAGTGCAACAAAGAAATGCAAATGGGACACTTGTTTGCTCAGCAGAGCCTACCCTGCTAAGTGCTTAGTAGGCTGCTGCTTTGAAGGTGATGGATGGAGCGTGGGCTACTCCGCCTAGCCAGCTTTCAGACTCCAGCTGCCCCCTGGACCACTCTGGTGATGAGATTCTCACAGTAGCATCTGAGAATCTTTGTTTTTATGGTACAGACCTGCCATCTTTTATATGCAGCCTGGAGGGTGTTAGTGGCTCATCTTCCTTTTCCAGTGTCTGTAGCAATTGAGCACGCTCCTCAGTACACAGGGTTTACTTTCAGCTTCTCTCTCCTAAGGGTTGGGAGCCTGGGAGGAGCTGCTGTCCCCTTTGTAGTCATCCAGCCCTTTTGTCCCCAGGTTGTCCTTTCTTGTATGTGGCATGGGGCTCACAAGGAGCTGGTACCCTGGCTTGCTCTTCTTCTCACTGTCACTGTAGGAGATACACATACTGTTCAGCAGAAGTTTCTCCTATGAGTCAGGTCTTGACTTTCAGTGCTTGTTGATGATGCCAGGAGATGTGAGTGAATATCTCTCTGCTTGCCAAAAGATTTTTTAAAAAGTCTCCACCCTAAGGAATAACTTGGACAAATTTGTAATTGAGTTCAGTTCAGTCGCTCAGTCGTGTCCGACTCTTTGTGATCCCATGGACTGCAGCACACCAAGCCTCCCTGTCCATCACCAACTCCACGAGTTTACTCAAACTCATGTCCATTGAGTCGATGATGCCATCCAATCATCTCATCCTCTGTCGCCCCCTTCACCTCCTGCCTTCAATCTTTCCCAGTGTCAGGGTCTTTTCAGATGAGTCAGTTCTTCACACCAGGTGGCCAAAATATTGGAGTTTCAGCTTCAGCATCAGTCCTTCCAATGAACACCCAGGACTGATCTCCTTTAGGATGGACTGGTTTGATCGCCTTGCAGTCCAAGGGACTCTCAAGAGTCTTCTCCAACACCACAGTTTAAAAGCATCAATTCTTCAGCGCTCAGCTTTCTTTATAGTCCAACTCTCTCATCCATACATGAGTACTGGAAAAACCATAGCTTTGACTAGACAGACCTTTGTTGGCAAAGTAATGTCTCTGCTTTTTCATATGCTATCTGCCTTGGTCATAACTTTCCTTCCAAGGAGTAAGCATCTTTTAATTTCATGGCTGCAGTCACCATCTACAGTGATTTTGGAGCCCCCCAAAATAAAGTCTGTCACTGTTTCCACTGTTTCCCCATCTATTTCCCATGAAGTGATGGAACCAAATGCCATGATCTTAGTTTTCTGAATGTTGAATTTTAAGCCAACTTTTTCATTCTCCTCTTTCACTTTCATCAAGAGGCTCTTTAGTTCTTCTTTACTTTCTGCCATAAGGGTGGTGTCATCTCCATATCTGAGGTTATTGATATTTCTCCCAGCAATCTTGAGTTCAGCTTGTGCTTCTTCCAGCTCAGCGTTTCTCATAATGTACTCTGCATATAAGTTAAATAAGCAGGGTGACTATACAGATTGAAGGCAGGAGGTGAAGGGGACGACAGAGGATGAGATGATTGGATGGCATCATCGACTCAATGGACATGAGTTTGAGTAAACTCTGGGAGTTGGTGATGGACAGGGAGGCCTGGCGTGCTGCAGTCCATGAGGTTGCAGAGTCGGACATGACCGAGTGACTGATCTGAACTGAATAGCCTTTAGGGTGAAACATTTAAAATGTGTTAAGGTTTTGAAATGATCTCTGCTGTGTGCTAGATGCATGCTCAGTGACTTCAGTCATGTCCAACTCTGTGAGTCCACTGACCCCAGGCTCCTCTGTCCATGGGATTCACCAGGCAAGAATACTGGTGTGGGTTGCCAGGCCCTCCTCCAGGGGATCTTCTCGACCCAGGGATTGAATCTGCATCCCTTATGTCTCCTGCATTGGCAGGCAGATTCTTTACCACTAGTGCCACCTGGGAATTCCCTGCTACTAGTGCTAATCTCCTGAACACTTGGACCCATGCTACTTAATACTGTTTCTCTTAAAATTATAAAAGTTAAAATGTTAATATCAGACAAAGTTAATAAAAAGAAGACAAATTCTCTCTCAACACTTTTGCTGCTGTTGTCTTAGATAATTGTCTTTCCTTTGGAGAAATTTATTATATAACAAGAAATCAAGAAACTAAGAAAAATCAAACTATGCAATTCAAATCTATTCATTACAACTTATAACTGAAAGAAAAAGGAAGCTGCAACTCCTTTCTCCAAACAGAAGTGACTCTCTTTGCCTAGAGTCAGTACAGTCAGCTGGAGTCATTTTTTAAATTGTTTTTTCCCCATATTTATGGACATCATTTAAATATATAAAATACTCTTTAAAATCTATTTTATACATTTATATAATATGACAAGGAAGTCTAGAGTGCTTAGCAGTTCATATTAAAGGAAACAGTTTGATATCCTCTGGTCACCTACTGCCTTGTATATGAGCCATCTCCCAATAACCCACTATGTTTCTGCATAATCAGTTTTCAAGATAAGAGGGTCCAGGAATTACTGGGTGTTCTATGGTAGTTGCACCCCCCTTCATCCTTGAGAAGCTTCCTCAGAATGTTTATCCCTCAGTAAGGCCTCTGATCTACAGCTTGGAGAACAGGCTGAGGTATCTGGTTTCCGTTGACCTCGGAGGGAAGGCCCTTGCATTTAGATGCACAGGCCACATCTGTACCAGGTGAAGAGGATAGGCTAGCTTGAAAGATGCAGTCCCTTCCATCCTGATCTGGGGAAAACTTCAGAATTCGTGAGAGCAGAGGCTGCTGAGGAGTGGCTTTACTTAGGCCATTCCACTTCTCTTGCACAATAGAGTAAGTCCAGAATAATCTGTGACAAATCACTTACATATGAAGAGGCTGTTGACTGCCCAGGATCACTAAACTCTGGCTCTCTGAGTGGTGAACACATTTTCATGTAGCCTGTGGCTCTTGCTATAGAGCACCAGCATTCAGGGCACTGCCACACACAGTTTAGGTTCCAGATAGATGTGCCACTAAAGGAAGTACCAAGGTGCTGTCTTAAGTTGCACCCATGCAAGGTAAAGGACGGGATGGGAGTGGACTCCAAACCCAGCTTTGCATCAGATTAGCTGGGATTTTGCTCCCCATCCCAGACACACCAAATCACTATCTATCTAGTGAAGTGAAAGTTACTCAGTCGTGTCCAACTCTTTCCATGGAATTCTCCAGGCCAGAATACTGGAGTGGGTAGCCATTCTCTGAATCAAACCCAGGTCTCCTGCATTGCAGAAGGATTCTTTCCCAGCTGAGCCACCAGGGAAGTGAATCTATCTAAGGGGATCTAGAAATAGCACTTCAAAAATCTCCTTTCAAGTTCCATCTTCCACCTGCCCTTCAGGCATCATTGGGTTAGTATTTGTGAACCACTGAACCAGATTACTGTTCCCAGTGTAGCAACTTCCTAGAAAATAAATTGGTTTCATCTAGAACTCTGGCTAAATGCAAGAAATATTTCTAAGGAAAGATTTTCTGTAGTTATTACACATTTTTATTTGCCTGAAGTTGTTGCTCTTAACCACAGAGGATTTCTCATTTGTAATCAGACTAGCAACAGTTAAAAGTGAAATCTATTTCTACTTTTAGGCTATTATATATGCTTGTTGGTGGGGAAATTTCAGAGCAGAATTTATACATATATAAATTCATTTATATATATATAGATAATTAATATTAGTCAACTAGACTAATTAAAATGTCCGACATTTTGGCTTTGAGACTATCCATCTAACACAGTGTTTCTCCAAAATAGCGATGGCTAACCCACTGAATTGCAATAGGTTTTCATGAAAAAATAACCGGGACATGCCTCAGCTTGCAGACTCCATAACTTCCTTTTGATGGAAAAAAACAGCTCTGAATCTTGCTTCTTTGGACAGCATGGTGGTGTCAACGACATTCCAGTTCTTTCTGTTAAATCAGTGAGAAGAGCAGATAAGGGAGGTGTGGGAGGTCATTTTCCTGGATTAATTGACAGGCAAAGATTTTGTTCAAACCTTTCACTAAACCAAAACCTTTTCTTCTTCCAATTAAGAAAAGCTTTTATGGGAGGGCCTACTTGCTTTAAGATATTTTACATGCCACCCACTCCCCAGTTCAGGAATAATCAGAAGTAGCCATATCACATCATAAGGCCTGAATACAGTCTCTACAGTTGTTGAAAAATACATGAAAGTTGTGGGAGAACACAGCCGGTGAACTGAACAAAGAGAAGAGGAAGACCCATCTTGCATATGAGCCCAATCCCAGATTTAGAGGCTCATTCATTGTTTCATACGACCCCTCTCAAGTGCCTCTGTGTGCCTGACAGCAACACTGGGGATTATAGATCCAGGAACTAGCACATAGTTCCTAGAGCTAAGAACCCCTGAGTGAGAATGACAGGTATTAAATAATTACAATACTATTTGTCACTGTTCAATTGCTCAGTCATGTCTCACTCTGTGACCCCATGGACTGCAGCACACCAGGCTTCTCTGTCTTTCAGCATCTCCTGGAGTTTACTCAAACTCACATTCATTGAGTCAATGATGCCATCCAACCATCTCATCCTCTGTTGCCTCCTTCACCTCCTGGCCTCAATCTTTCCCAGCATCAGGGTCTTTTCCAATGAGTCGGCTCTTCACATCAGGTGGTGAACAATACTACTGGATAATGTGAATACAATCAGAATATACAGAATGACAATTCATGAGCTGGACCTTGCATAGGAGTTCTCTAGGTAAGGAAGAGAAGGACATTTACCTACTTCTCAAATAATAAAAGCACAAAGGTTGACCAAGGAAATGTCATGCATTGGTAGTGGCCAGTGGTTCGATGTGGCTGGAATACAGGACTGTGAGATGTGGTTCACCTGAGGCTACATGCCCAGGTCCTGAAGGGTAGTAACTCATGCTCAGAATTTAGACATGATTCTTCAAGGAATTGTGTAGCCTTTGAAGGGTAAGATTTCTGATGTCAGGGTGGAGGAAGGGGATGAGACTAGAGGCATGGAGAAGCAAGTAGAGACTATGACAAAGTCAAGGTGAGTGGTGATGGGCACTTGAACCAAAACAGTGACATAGAGCAGACAGAGAAGTCAGATGTGAGAGCTCTTTGCAGGGGACCTTTGACAGAATCTGATTGGATGAGGACAAATGGACCTCAGGCTAGGAGGCAAGACGGAAAGTAACTGACCTGAGGGTTGATACTGCAACATCTGGTCTCCTCTCCTCTCTCTGTGACATGGTGTTGCCCTTGTTGTGTGGGATCCATTTCCTGTTCTCTTGCTTCTGCTTGTCTTCACACGTCATCCATTAAGAGTTGAAATATCACCACCACCATTCACATAGATCCCCATCGCCCCAAACTATCCTACAAATTACAAGAGCTCAGGCTATGAACAGAGGCTCATGAGGCAGCCGGTCCCTGGGGTTCCTCACTTCTCAGCCATAAAATAACAAACATTTGCACATGGTTTCATAGGCCCACATTTTTCCACATCTGTACCTCCCTAGATTCTTATAACCACCCTGTCTATAGGAAAGACAAGTCTTATTGTTTCCATTTCAAGGAAGAAGATGTCGAGGTTGCATGCACAGCCCACTCCCAGTAAAGCATTATGAAGCAGCCTAGGAAACCTGTCCCAACAATCCGACTGAGCTCCTACTTTTTGTCTCTGTGACTTTAGGCCTTTTATCCAAACTCTCAAAATCTCAGTTTCCTTCTTGGAAAATGGGGACAACAAAAATACCTGCCTCTTGGAATCACTGCACAGGTGGAAGGAAATCATTCACGTAGAGTGCTTGGCACATACCTGGTAAAGTTTCAATGGATGTCAGCTGTTGCCTTTTTTTTTACTTCTAGTTCCAAAGTCTCAGCTCATTCTCCTCTACCTTAGTGTCCCCTACTTCTGGGAGTGGAGGGGGGCACTTTTCTTTTTTTCAGAAAACTCTAGTTTACCACTGGGTAAACCTGCTTGCTGACAGAAGAAAAACACCCAAAGGAAACATGGCTATTTCACCAGGCCTGCTACCTCGTTCGATTGTCACAACTCACACCCTGCAGTTTCTTCACATATAAGAGTGTCAATGGAGAGATGTTAATTTTTCAAGACCTGCTCTCAGGTTCCATCCTACACTTACAGGAAGTAGAAGTTTGATGGAGTGAAAATCAATACATCTATGGGTCTTATAAGACAACCAGCTACTAGCTCATCCAGGGGTTTTGGCTCGTCCTGCTTGGCTTCAGAAGAAGCTGCTGTCAGAGCTATCAGGGTGTTCCTGAGATGCTGGCAGCACTGTGCATCCACGCTGGTGACAAGACCAAGGGACCAAGCAGGGTGTTCTCATTCCAGTCACTTAGTAGCTTGAAGTCTTCCTTCAGGAAAACATGTCTCCAGATCCCACATCAGGATCTCTGTCTGTCTCATAGGACTTTTTCTACACGTTTCTACCTAATACTAATGATCCATAATGAACAACGTAAAGATGGTAGAGGCCCAGGAGGGGAAAATGAGCATTGGTGCATTATTTGGGGGCACAATGGGGAAGAATATCATAAGGAAAATAATTCAAGAAGAAAGAAAGAGGACTTCTAGTCTGCTGGGTGGAATAAATGTTTGACTGAGCAGCATTCTGTCCAGCTGGGGAAAGGCCAAGACTAATTTAACCTTTGGTCAAATGGTTGGGAGTTAGCTGGTTTCCTTTTTCCTCTTACATCACTCCCAGAGATTCAGACAAAAATAACATGGTCCCGATTATATGACATTATGGGCTCTGAAAATACACTAGGGAGGATAGTGTTGAAACCCCTTGGAGACAAATTAATCCTAGCAAGGCAACAGCTGTAAGACTGATACAAACAGAAGAAACAACGGCATATTGGTTCCAGGCTTGTTTAGGAGTTGATTTTAATCCAAGTAATTTTAAAAAAAGGGTTAAAAGCACTAATTTGGGAGCATTTCTGTTACATTAAGATGGTGCTTTATGAAATACTCATCGATCCTCCATGTGTTATAGTCTGTTATTTGGCACACTTTGGGATTTAATTCCAAAATTTGATTTTTTAAAATCCTTGTTGTTTAAAATTGAAATAAATGCAGTGAGAAAGAGATGAGCTCTGCTGCAGCAGAGTTTCTGCATCCTGCCATCAAAAAGTCAAGGTGTGAGAATCATTGCTGTCCTAGGCCCACACTTGGCATTCAGAGTCTGGGCACCTGGCCCTCCTCCCTGGGCTGATCACATCCAGAGTGGACATGAGCATTTCCTGAAAGTGCAGCCTGCAGCCCCTGGAGGACAATCTGCAGAATTTGTATGCACCACTGACACTCCAAAATCAAAATATTTCCTCTCCCAGTGACACATCAGCCCTCTCCACACCAGCCCGCTTTGCAATTGGGCATTACTTGGAGACCCAATATGAACCCCAGAATAGTAATCTCACAGCTGGAGCTGAACTCAGCTGAAGGGAACACAGTTTTAGAACAAAAAGTTATCGTATGGCTACAGGCATGGTCTCTGCACTCAGACTGCCTGAATCCAAACGCAAACTCAGCCCATCACCACTTGCGTGATGATGGATAGCCCCTGCCCCACCCCGGTGCCTCCATGCCTCCATCTCCGAATGGAGTTAAGAATAGCATCCATGTCACTGGGTTGCTGGGAGAATGAGTGATGATGTTTAGGAAGTACTCAGCACAACTTGCCAAGTAATAAGAACACAGTGATGGAGCTGCTGTCGTTGTCGGAGCCACAGTCATCTTGGAGGTATTGGTAAAGTCCTGGCAAACCAGAAATTGAATGGCAGCTAATCTCTGTGAAGCAATCTTCAGAACTGGGCTAATTTCTAACACTTCTAATCATAGAAGCAAAGATTACCAGGATAGCAGCCACAGAAGAGTAAAGAGAGTCCCCCTGCTGAGCCTGGCAAGTGAGCTGAAGAGATCTAGGTCTTCTCCTGGGGCCAAGGACAGTGGTGTGAGCTCTGCTAAGTTTGGGGATGGGAGCAGTCATTGGGGAAGAGGAAGTGAGTTTATATAAAAAAATAAATAAAAAGAAGGCAGAAGTTCCAGCACAACAGGGAATGTTGAAGCTTAGAAACTGCTGTTTCCATATCCATTTACTCACACAGTCCTCCTTCCATCTATTTACCCATCTGTCCATCCATTCATTCAAGAGATCTCCATTAACCCTGTGCCTGTCAGGCACTGTGCTAAGTTCTGTTCATACAGAATGGGTTTTCAATAGAACTTATAGCCTGGTGGCAGGGACATGTTTAAAACATAATCACACAATTAATATTTAAAGTTGCATAATTTGTATAGTTTACTTCAAAAATAGGGCACTGTGATAGAAAATAATGGGGATCCCACTTTAGACTGGGGTTCTGATGATAAGTCAACAGAATTGACCCCAGCTCCTGGAGATTTGAACTTGTGCCTCCTGGTGTCAGGTCAGCAGCCTCATCCCACCAACTCTGGTCTCCTTGATTTTAGCCTTGTAAGCCACACCTCTCCTGCCTGTGCAACAATGCCCCCAGTACCTAGTGCCACCCTGGGAACTGGCATTAAATTAGTACAAGGTCTTCATGCTCTACATGCAGAAACTCAGGCTCTGGCTGGGGCGGGGCTAGCTTATCTGTCGTCACACGGCAGATTGGGTCTGGAACCAGGACTCCTGAGGCTGGGTCCCCACCTCCTGCTGTGAGTCAGAGCCCCCACCCTAAGCCCTCTGTCTTCTGATTTCTTCCCAAGAGAAGAATGATGGAAGGCAAGGTCTCTTAGAGAAATGTCTCCAGGAGAAATTCCTTTTGGGGAAGCCCCACTTTTGAGGGAAGTCTCAATCCCTTTTTAGAGACCCTTGATTTACTCTGATCCCACCATTTAGTAATAATAAAAAGGAAATGATAAAATGAGCTGTTATAGGATGTGTTAAAACTAGCACCTTCAGAATGATACTCACCATTTCGCCTTTTGCTGTGTTTGTATTTTGATTGGTTTGGCTTCCAGGTTGCTCTATTCCAGAGGGAACGTACTTCTGAATATTTCTGACTCATCTGTAGACCTTTTGCTAGCATAGTACATAACTTGTGGGACTTCAACCCAGATCTTTTGACTGTAGGCCCAGTGCTTTTCAACTCCAACAAATAACATTAGTAACAAATTCAGGCTAGGGTACTTGGAGGCTACAGAAATGGCAAATATTTCAAATGGAGATTTCCCATAGACAGACAGACTGAGGCAGATGGTCACTAATCCATTCAGCAAACATTTGCTGAAAGCCAACAAGTCAGGCCCTATGAATTTCCTGGTGAATAAGACCAAGTCCCACCCTCACGGAACTAATAATTCTCCAGGAAATTCATATAATAAACACACAACTACCCAGATAATGATTAATGACAACACTGCTGAGTGCTGTGTGGGTTTGTACAGTGAGGGCATAATAGAACTCATGATCTGCCCTCCCAAAACAGGTCCTGTTTTAGTCCCATCTATCTGGGAAATCAGGACTCCTGTTCTGAACCCCTGTGTGGAAGCCAATAACCCAGGAATCATCCTCATACCCTCTGACTCCCCATTCCCAGTCCCTCACCACATCCCCTTGATTGTGCTCCTAAGTATCTTCCAGAATCTTGCCCCTCTCTGCATCCTCACTGCATTGTCTCCTAGAGCACTGTTATCTCTCGTCTATAGTACACCTACTGGATCTGACCCCATCCCTGGGGCCCTTGCAAGCCCTTATATACAATACAGCCACAGTGATCTTCTGAAAGGAAAACCTGATCATGTCACTCTTACCCTTACCTCTGTTCCTTCCACACCCCTACCCCAACCCCACACTGAAAACCTCAGTGTCTCTTTACTCTTAGAATCAAAACAACTCCAAAGCATAAAGTCCTGATATTCTGCCAATTTCTCTTTCCCCAAACTCATACTGAAACACAGTCTACACTCTCTGCCCCAGCACCTCAACGCTCTTTTAATTCCTAGTACGTGCTTTGCTCCCTCCTGACGAACAACCTTTCCACAGGTTGTTCCCCTGCTTGGAATGCTCATATGGCCCCCTCATTTCTCTCTCTAAACAGGTCCAGTTTGTCCAGTGACAAATTCCTGGCGCTTATCACAGTGTTACTCTTATGCCTTCCCACTGGACTGTCTGCTCCCACAAGACTGTGAGCTGCATAAGGGGCATGCCAGTCTTGGCTCATCATTGTATCACCAAAATCTGGTCCAGGGTCTGGTACGGAGCAAGGAAGTAAGGAATAAATGAATTGATGAATGAACAAATGAACTCCCTTAGGAACTTTGAGCTGAGAAGTGAAAGACAAGCAGAAGCCAATCAGATAAAGAAACTGGGGAGGGAGGAACATTCTTGTCTGAAGGTAAAGCATGCCAATGGAGAGGAACTGAAATGAGCCCTCTTTCACTTTCCAGGGGGAAACTGTATGAATATCATGCCCTGCATCCTGAATGGGGGCAGAGAAATGCAATTAATGTGGGGGTGGAAGTTGAGGTGAGGGGCTTTTTGTAATGAGCATAGTTCAGGAAGGAGACAAATATACATATGGCATAAAAAGACAAGGGTTATTTCACAAGGTCAGAGTCATGTAAATTTTTTAAAAAAAGGGTTTTCTTCATAGATTAGACTGTGTCATCGTCAAGAAAAAAATTGGTTTCCACAATGGCATATGCTTGTAGGTGATTCAGGAAGAAACCAGTGATAGGCTCCCCGCCAGGGGAGAAAGACAAAAATGCAGATGAAGCAATTGCTGGGACTCTGCCCCTCCAGGAAG
The DNA here is from genome assembly GCA_024291935.2 of Okapia johnstoni. NCBI lineage: Eukaryota > Metazoa > Chordata > Mammalia > Artiodactyla > Giraffidae > Okapia > Okapia johnstoni. The sequence goes on along the minus strand of CM044307.1, from coordinate 46,626,047 downwards.
GGAGAAGCCTGGGAGGAGAAATGGCCCATTAACATTTCCCAGCACTGGAGCCAGGGGCACTGTGCTTTTCTCTTGAGAGGGCTGAGAATCCTGAGGTGTGTCTTAGCTCACTCTGCTATCACAAAATACTATAGACTGAGTAGCTTAGACAACAGATATTTACTTCTTATAGTTCTAAAGGCCAAAAGCCCAAGATCAAGGTGCTGGGAGATTCAGTGTCTGGTGAGCGCCTCCTTTTTGCCATTTCATACTGTTTGTGGGGTTCTCAAGGCAAAAATACTGAAGTGGTTTGCCATTCCCTTTTCCAGTAGACCACATTTTGTCAGAACTCTCCACCATGACCCATCCATCTTGGGTGGCCCTTCATGGCATGGCTCATAGTTTCATTGAATTAGACAAGGCTGTGATCCATGTGATCAGTTTGGTTATTTTTCTGTGATTGTGGTTTTCATTCTGTCTGCCCTCCAATGGATAAGGATAAGAGGCTTGTGGAAGCTTCCTGATGGGAGAGACTGACTATGGGGGAATTTGAGTCTTGTTCTGATGGGCTGGGCCATATTAAAAAACAGAGACATTACTTTGCCAACAAAGGTCTGTCTAGTCAAAGCTATGATTTTTCCAGTAGTCATGTATGGATGTGAGAGTTGGACTATAAAGAAAGCTGAGCACTGAAGAATTGATGCTTTTGAACTGTGTGTTGAAGAAGACTCTTGAGAGTCCCTTGGACTGCAAGGAATCCAACCAGTCCATCCTAAAGGAAATCAGTCCTGAATATTCATTGGAAGGACTGATGCTCAAGCTGAAGCTCCCATACTTTGGCCACCTGATGTGAAGGACTGAAAAGACTGATGCTAGGAAAGATTGAAGGCAGGAGCAGAAGGGGACGACAGAGGATGAGATGGTTGGATGACATCACTGACTCGATGGACATGAGTTTGAGCAAGTTTCGGGAGTTGGTGGTGGACAGAGAAGCCTGGCATGCTGCAGTCCATGGGGTTGCAAAGAGTTGGATATGACTAAATGATTGAACTGAACTGACTGCCTACTTGATGAATCAGTCAACCATCTTCTCACTGTGTCTTCACATGGCCTTTCTTGTATGTGCACGTGGAAAGGAAGTTCTGATGTCTTTCTCTCTTCTAAGGACACTAATGCCATTGTGAGGACTCTACCCTCATGACCTCATCTATATCTAATTATCTCCCAAAGGCCCCTATCTCCTAATACCACCCCATAGGAGGTTAGGGCTTGAACATATGAACTTTGGGGATCCCCAAATATTCAGTCCATAATGGATGTCGATAGTTCAAAGAGGACCTCAAAAGTAGGTACAAAGATGCATAGCAAGGGGGGAGAAATAGGGACACTATCTATTTAAAGAATAGGGTCAGGCTTTACACCCTTGCTCAGCCCAAAGGACAAGTTAGCCTGGTAAGTCAGAACTCCCTATCCTTCCAGATGGTACATTTAGGGATGTTCTTTTAAACTGTCAGGAAAACAGCTACTAATGACTAATTTGGAGTTAGTATTCGGTCTGTCAGTGGGAACAGACATGGTGGTGTTGGAGGTAAGGAGACAGGGGAGCTACTGGGGATTTTCCTTGGACCTTGCGTCACATCCTGAAGTTACTAAAGGGGAAGAGAGTACAGATCAGCAGAGGACCCTAGAAGCCAGGGAGACCATAGAACTCCTTCTGTTGATATTTCTCTTCCCTCTCTAAGGGAGAATGCCTGTACCACAGAAAGGAAAGGCCCCAACATATAGATTACAGGTGCTAAACCCTTGTGGCAGGAAAGAATTTTGTGTATTCACAGAACAGGAAGAAGATTGGGGGCGGGTACAGCAGTGTGTCAGGGGAGAGTTGCATGGGGGTGCTAGATAGACGCAGAGACCAATCCTAGCAGATGTTGTCACCCATGCTGCATCAGTTGGACTTGATTTGAGGGCCATGAGAAGCCATATGCAGGCTACTATGAAAGCAGTGCTTTTTAGATCATTGTGGCTACAGGGTGGACAGTGAATTAGAGGGAGCAAGAGCGGCTGCAGGGAGGTCATGGGGAGCTACCCCAGCTGAGATGGGCTGCTGGCCTGAGCTGTGGTTACAGCTTCCAGGATGTGGGGATAGATGATAGTGGAGGGGGAGGACAGGGATAGTGGACAGGGTTTCTGACACAGGCAGACTGGATTGCGGTGGACACCATTGCCTGGGCTGAGGGACCCTGGAGGGGAATCCTACACACTTGAGAAAACCATTGTGTGGCTATTTCCTCAAGAGAATTCACCGGCAGCTTCCTGGGGGGCAGTGGTTCCCTTAGATCCAGTGATTCCCCTTCCTGCACAGCTCTGTGTGGACTGGGTGCCTATGGGGCTTTTTTTTTTTTTTGCTTTAATGCTTTTGAAATGAATGACTGGTTCTCATTTCCTCCTCCACACACTCTCTGAAGTGGTGTGTTTGGGAATGTTACATAACGGCCTTTCCCCATCTCTCTCATATTTATCTTTGTCTGTGGACCTCCCTCCTCAACAGGATGGGTGACCACATCGGTTTCAATAACAAGAGTTTGCCAAGCACCTGCCTTGGCAGTCAGGCTGGGCTGAGTTCTCTAACCGCTCAAAAGACAACCAGAGACTTCGGGACAAAAGTTGTATTTCTTCCTGAAAAGACTTAGATCTCTGTAGTTCCCTTCCTTGTGACCTCAGGCACATTTTGGGGATGGGTTCTCTGGTTAGCTTAATATAGGACATGGCAAAAAATAATCCTAAAGAATAGTTAAGGACATTACATAAAACTTGGCTAACGAATGCCAACTAAACGCCAGCTAACTTGATTGCAGTTTTTTGACTGGTAGCCAAAGCACTTTATCTTTCGCTTGTTTCAGTATTTCCACAGGCAGGTTCTGCTCCTCTCTTAGGCCTCCTGGTCTACTTTAGCAGCTTGATTTGTGCCCTTCATCTTCTTTCCTGCCTCTCTTTTTCTGGTTTCATCCTCCTTGGCCTCCTCGCTGACTCCAGGCTCCTCGCATATTTTCTCCCCTCCCCCACCCACCGCCCCCTCGCTCTCCTCTCTCTTTCTCTCCTTGTCACCATTTGTTCTCTATCACCCTCCTTTCTGGCTGGCTGATGTTGGAAACATTTCAGGAATTTTTAATTGAAAATACCATGAGAACTGTTATCACCTCCGTTTCACCACGGAGAGGACCCACGGCTTGGGTATGCTGATGGGTGACTCCCAGGGTGGGTGGGGTTTAATATCGCACCTAGGTTAACAGGGGCAGCTGGGCTTTGCTAACCTAGGCCTCGGAGTGGAATGTGAGAAATGAAATATCGTCTGACAGGAAGGAGGGTGTGTTGAACGACCAAAAATTCCTATAAAGTCTAAAGAGGTGGGAGAGAAGTAGAGGATGAGGAATTAGTTAAAAGAAACAAAACAACCAGAAATTGTACTGGCCCCCCACTCTCTCTCTCCAACTGTCTGCCACAAAAATGACTGTGAGGGAGAGCAGGTACCACCTGGACATCGGCGAAGATTCAGGATCCTCCTTGCTCCCTGCCTGGAGGGCTCCCGTGCCCTCCCTCTGTTCTCACAGCTCTCCCTGGCCCTGACTCTGCAGCATGGGTCAAATGAGCTCAGCCTCCTTTGATCTCCTCCTCTGTGAGGTCACCAGCTCCCCTCAAGGTCTCATCCCAGGTCAGCCTTCACATCTGCCAAGGCCTCGGAAACTGGGAGGCTAAGGAAGAACACAACAGTGGGCCATGGGGGCTGGGAGTGGGGGCTGGGAGGGGCCTGGATGTTTTTTCCCTAATGTCAGGCCACAACCAAGGGAGTCTATTTTCAACCAGTTATTGTGGAATGAGGAAGGTGGGCAGGGATGTTGGGACACGAGGGAGAGAGGGTGATACTGTGGTTCCTTACTCTTCTCCTGCATCCTCAGCGGGAGTCAGAGGCTGTGGCACAAGAATCGTCACCTATTGGAACTAGAAGGGCAGTGGACATCTCCTCTGCTGCTCTCCAGCCTGGGCCCTGGATTCAGTGACTGAGCCCTCTATGCAACGTCAGTCAGGGTAGCTCCACTTTTATCTGTTTCCTATAATGAGGTCCTATGCAAGATTTTGAGAAAAGCATTCCACAGCTGAAAATGTAAAAATTTGAAATCCACTGATTCAGTCCAAGTGTCCCTGGTAGCTCAGCTGGTAAAGAATCTGCCTACAATACAGGAGACCCAGGTTCGAACCCTGGGTTGGGAAGATCCCCTGGAGAAGGGGATGGCTACCCACTCTAGTATTCTGGCCTAGAGAATTCTGTGGACTGTATAGTCATGGGGTCACAAAGAGTCGGACACCACTGAGTGGCTTTCACTTTCACTTTTCTCCTGTTTACTTATAAATAAATGGGATCCAGAGAAATTGTATGATGAGTCAAAATAATACAGTAGTTACTTCATAGCCGGCCCAGCCATGGGTCTCCTACCAGCTAATTTTCCTGGGGACTAGACAGCCTCAGAGGTGGAGGAGCAGGACCACATCACGGATGAGGCTGATGGGAGTAGATTTGCTTCTCTCCATCCTTCCAGACTCAGAGCTGCTGTTACTCCATGTGGGAACTGAGGCCCAGAGGCCCCTTACATTTCCAAAGAGAATGAAGGTATGATTTTTCAGTACTAGAGCAGAGCAGTCTATATGAGTTTTGAGATAAAGCATCATGAGTATTTCCTGCTGAGCTGTTGGGATGGACAAAGCCACTTATGCCACCCCACAGATATCTACATCTATACACTGAACTAAGAATCCTGAAAATCTTTTTTTAAAAGGAAATAGAGAAGAAAATAGGGGAAGGAAGGAAAAGAAAGAAGAATAAACATGGAAAAGAGAAAAAATATCTTTGCCAGAGAGGACATATGACCCTCTTATTCCTGACGAATAATCTGGAAAATGGGAGGTAAAGACAGATACTACCATATGTCATGGCTAGATCTTGGGCTTTGGAGGGGGGCATTTTTATCTGATAATTTTCTAAAACAAGACAAAAGCTGAGAAAATGAAAACCCAGGAAGAAGACATAAAGCGGAAAGGCTGCCATGGAAGGGGATGTCAGGGAAAACCAAACATCCGGGCAGGGAGATGGCAGGACCAAAGCGATAGGGACGACTGCCACCGTGTGACCGGAAAGGGTGACTATTCCCCATGGGCCCCCAAAGCAGGCAGCACCCCCTCCCTTCCCACAGATGGCCCTCACTTGGCCCAAGCATGGGCAACTCTGCTAGCACATAATGTTTTCTTTTTTCTCAAATAAAATATCATCACCTGATCTTAGCTAAGTAACTGTGAACTTGTAAAAGTCTGTTTGTTGTTCCCCAGAGACCCATTCAAGTGGCTTTTCATTTGAATTTGTTCATTCAAACACATTGCAATGTTTCTCTAATTGTTTCTCACAGCCCCATTGTGAGGGACAATTATTCCAGTGACCTCACTCAACCCTGTTGCAGGTGAGTAAACTGAGGCATGTGGCAAGGGTGATGTGAGATGCAGAAACAACCATGGATCCATCCTCTCTACCCACAGACACTCGTGGGCATTTTCCAAATCTAGAATCTTGCAGAACTCACAGATTGCATGCTCCAAACTAACCCCAGACCATCAGACAGGCATCTGTGTGGTTTGGCCAGGACATAGCATTCTGTTGATAACTGTTTAGTAATTTTACAGCACGTTAGGAGCATAAGTGAAGCTAGTACATTTCAGCCTTAGAAAACTAGTAGTTTGGGAGACAGAAACTAATGAGAATGAGGGTCCTAAGAAGTCTTTAAAGATACTGCAAGTGTGTAAGATAAATATTTGGGGAAGCACATTTGGGGTTTAGTTCTCACTTGTAACTAATGAAATATATTGCTCAGGATCTTTCTGTCTCCCTTGGGGTTCAGTACTGCATGAGTATACAGAGATGTATTAATTATTGATGGATCATTTAACATGAAATAACATTTATGTTATATATTATGTTAATGCCATATATTATACTATTATATATAATATGGCAGTATATTTTATATTACTATACATTATATACTATATATAATAGTGATTCATATAATATGGTGCTAATAAATATGCATTTGTATATAAATATTATATCATGTAAATAAATAGAACATATAAATAACACATGTTGCATTAATATAATACATTAGAATAATATATAATAAATATCAAATATCTGCTGCAGCATTGTCCCTGGTACTGTGCGTATATGTTGGAAATGTGAAGCTGGATGAGCCCCTCAGAGACAGGCTGGACTGGAACTGAGAGTCAGATATGTCCAGAGCAGGAGGAGAGCAGAAGCCCACCATCAGCCTTCCTTGATGTGGTCTGATGGTCCCCCATGGAGGCTGATTTGAAGTCCTATGCCAACAGTATGATGACATCAAGGGCTACCAAGGGAGGAAGCATGAAAAGCTTTCCAGAATTAGAGAAGTGGACAGAAAGACACCTCCCTCCTTCACCTCCGCCATCTCTACCCTGCAGTAGGTTGTGACTCTATGCTCAGTCATGTCGAACTCTTTGTGACCCCACAGACTTTAGCCCACTAGGCTCCTCTGTCCATGGGATTCTCCAGGCAAGAAGGCTGGAGTGTGTTGCCATTTCCTTTTCCAAGGGCTCTTCCTGATGCAGCGTTCAAACCCGGGTCTCCCGCATTGCAGGCAGATTCTTTACCATCTGAGACACCAGGAAGTCCCTCTTGGGCACAGATAGTCTTAAATACATTGCCTTGTACCCAATGCTAGGGCAGGGATGCAGAGGGAAAACCACTGCTATTAATATCAACGTGGAGTGTGTTGAGAAGAGTCCTCACCTGGTTATGAGGAGCTGGAAGGTAATTGGATGTCAGTGAGTAAAGAGTCAGGAAGTTTTTGAAGTAGGAAGTCAGGGCAACCTGAGGAGACAGTGGAAGAACATTGCCCTGGAGACCCAAGAGGTCTTGGTTCCTCCTGTTTCTGCCTCTGACTTACTGTATGATGTGAGAAAAGTCACTTCTGCATGGCCTTGGTGTCCTTGTTAGTGAAATGTAAATCCCCGTGCCTCAGACAGGGACTAAGGCTCCTTTCTGCCCTCAATTCTGAGGTTTTGTCTGGATCCTGGCAAGAAAGACTTAGGAGAGAGTAAGGACACATGCACAATTCTGACCCAGAACCATAATTTTTTTTTTTTTTTTAAATAACAGGGTGGGGGGAATTGACCTGGAAGCAGGAAAAATGAGTTCAGGCCTCACCTTGAACCCTTTCTTAGCCTTACTTGGGAAAATCATTTTACCTCTTTGGGTCTTTGTTTCTTCATTGGAAAAAATCAGAGTATTGATCTTCAAATTTTGATGGCTATATATTTATTTTTATGGCTATTTATTGGGCTTCCCAGGTGGGTCAGTGGGTAAAGAACCCACCTGCAATGCAGAAGTTTCAGGAGCCAAGAGTTCGATCCCTGGGTCAGGAAGATCCCCTGGAGGAGGTCATGGCAACCAGCTCCAATATCTTTGCCTGGAGAATCCCATGAACAGAGGAGCATGGCAGGCTACAGTCCATGGGATTCCAAAGAGTCAGATACAACTGAAGTGACTGAGCATGCACGCACATGGCTATTTATTTACAAGAGAAATATTTTACCAGTGTCTCAAATATGACAGAAAAAAAATCTCAAAACTATCCTGGTTTATGCTGTAGGAAAAGCTCCTGAGTCTATCCCTGTGACTGGTGAATTATTTAATTTTTCCTGGGCCTCTATTCCCTCATCTGTAACATGGGAATAAAAATTCCTGCTCTAATGACCTCACAGTTAATCAGAGGGAAAATGAGACAAGATATGTGAAAGGGCTTTGCAAACTCTAAATTGCTGTGTAAATTCACATTCAGGCTTGTTGACAACCCTTTGTTATCTAGGAGTCAAGTCCTCTCAAAAGCACTTCCAAAGCCCATGGTTATGGAAGGAAAAAGAAATCCATTCTTCTCCAGCCCAAAGCATGGTATGGGGCCGGTAGCCCCGGAAGCTAGAGGCAGCCCGCATTAGGTCTGCAGAGCAGCTGTGGTTAGGGATAGAAGCCAGAGCTCCTGCTGCCTACACACTGAACAGCAGAAAAGGAGACCCTCCACAGGAGGAAGAGGTTTCTCTGGAGTGGGGGGGCGGTGAGTAGACCTTCCAAAAGAAAGTATAGTAGCAGGATCTGGCTTTAAAATGTTTCCCTGAACCTTTGATGAGCACTTTTTGTTTGGGATTCCTGTGTCCTCCGGCCCCTACACCCTAGCTGGTTACTCTGGTGATCACCAGCAGCTTAGCCCTGGGAACTGGTTTTCCGAAGAAAGAGCTGTGATCGCCCCCGAGCCTCCTCAGATCACTTTGCCTTCCTGCTCCAGTTCTCTCGCCCTCCCCCTGGTGCTGCCCCTCATGCATCCTGTGCCTTGGTTTTGACCTGGGCTCCAGCCTACAGAACTCCCAGGTTAGTGTCTAGTGGGAAGAAGTGGGTTTGGCTTAGCCTGCTCTTTGCTGCCCTTACTCTTTTGCTTCTCTTGCTTCAAATATGCTCCTGCTGGCTTTAATTAAGTCTGTGGAGCCTCCCCCAGGGCTGGCCCTCATGAAATGAGGTGACCCAGCTCACTAGGGCTGCTCCCCAGAGGCCCCTCAGCTCCGGGCTTATCACAACAATTTCTGCTTCACATTTTCCACAGAACATTGCAACCTGAACAGGAAAACATTGCCTGTAAGTGCAGGAGCCGGCCAGGGCACTAGATCCCAAACAGGAAGGCTCTGGATACTCTTGGTACCCAAAGTGTTCAGTCTTTGGAGAGACTGCCAGTGAGAAACTTAGCTTTTTATACCAAGGAAAATGGCTCCTGGGCAGAGCCATAGAAGGCTAAGTCAGAGTCAGCAGAGCTCTGCAGCCAGACTGCTGCTCTTTCATAGTTCTTTAAGACTGAATCCAGGATGTTCAGCTATGTGGGAGATCTAATCACCTGTTCAGTAGAGTCTATATTTTATGTTTGGGATTCAAGACCCTCAACAACTTTCTCCTCTCTGCTGTTTCAGGGTTATAACCTAACATTCTTACACAGATCCTCAGGTCTTGCCAAAGGAAGCTACTGAGGAGTACAACATAGTGATTCTATCAGTCAGTGGTTGTATAATTCAGAACAGGACATGTTATGCTGTAGTAACAAACAGCTCCACCATCTGTGTATTAACAGCAAAGGTTTATATTTCAAATAGTCATAGAGGTTCCATTGTTTTGTGGTGGATCATGTGGAATACACATAGTCTCCTTAGCTATCATAACAAGGGAAAGATTGAGGAACTGGTCTTGTGAATGCTCCTGTCTCTGCCACAATTGTTATGAATTATATACATATACATACACATATATATACACACACATAATGAATTAACCTTATTTAGTGTACAGTTCTGTAAGTTTCAGTAAATAAGTATAATTGGATAACTACCACTGCAATTTAAAAATGGAACAGTTTCACATCCTTCCCCCACCCCCCACCAAAACCTCCGTTTCATGTTGTAGTTGACAGCTCCCAATCCAGTTCCTAGCAACCACTGATCTGTTTCCTGTCCTTATAGTTTGCACTTGTAAGAATGTCATTTAAATGGAATAATACAATATGTAGCATTTGAGTCTGGCTTAGCTTAATGCACCTGAGACCCTTCCATGTTTTTATATGCATTAGTAGCTTATTACTTTTTATTGCTGAGTAGTGTTCCTTTGTATGGATGCACCACAGTTTACCCATTCATCAACTGAAGGGCATTCAATTCCAGTTTTTGCCAATTATGTATAAAATGGCTGTAAACATTTGTGTACAGATTATTGTTTGAATGTTAGCTATCATTTCACGTGGGTAAATATCTAAGAGATGGATTGCTGGGTAACTTAAGTATATATTTGCCATTAATAGAAATTGCCAAACTGTTTTTCAAAGGGGCCATACCATTTTGCATTCCTGTGAGAAATGTATGAGAATTTCAGGCTTAGTAATTAAGGCTTGTTTTGCTGTCTAATTGTCTCTTGATTATGTGAGTAATTGTATCACATTATAGTTTCAATATTTCCCAAAGTAATTTATGATGCTGAGCATCTTTTTATGTGCTTATTGTCACTATATTTCTTAGTGAACTGTCTGTTTAAACCTTTACTTTGTTTCTTTTCTTACTAATTTTTGCGAGTTCTCTATATATGTGGATTCAAGTTCTTTATGGAATATGTGGTTTGCAAATATTTTCTTTCAATTTTTGACTTGTATTTTCATTCTCCTTTTACTGAATTTCAGTATATCAGTTTTTTTTTCCTTAGGTAAATCATGCTATTGCTGATGTTTTGAGGAAGTTAAAGCTAGCAAAGGTTTTATTCTAAATTTTCTTCTAAAAGTTTTATAGTTTTAATTGTTATATTTATGACAACAATTTTGAGCTAATTTTTGTATCTTTTAAAAGGTCTGAGTTTTTAGCTTTTAGCTTTCCATATAGCTATCCATTTGGTTCAGTACTATTTGTTGAAAACATTGAATTGCCTTCTTTGACAATTAAATTGCCTTTGCATGTTCAACAAAAATCAATTGATGTAAATGTTTATGGTTTCTTTGTTCTGTTCCACTGGTCTATGTCTATTCTTACATCAGTACCACCATACTATCGATTGTTGTATCTTTTTGGAAAGTCTCAAAATCAATGTGAGTATCCAACATTGTTTTTCTATTTAAAAATTGTTCCTTTGACTGTTCATAAATTTTTTTTAATGAACTTGTAGATTTTCACAAAAGTTTTTTGTTGAGGTAGATTTTTACTAGATTATATTCAGTTCAGTTCAGTCGCTCAGTCGTGTCCGACTCTTTGTGACCCCATGGACTGCAGCACACCAGGCTTCTTTGTCCATCGCCAACTCCCGGAGCTTGCTCAAACCCATGTCCATTGAGTTGGTGATGCCATCCAACCACCTCATCTTCTGTCATCCCCTTCTCCTCCTGCCTTCAATCTTTCCCAGCATCAGGGTCTTTTCCAATGAGTCAGTTCTTCGCATCAGGTGACCAAAGTATTGGAGTTTCAGCTTCAGCATCAGTCCTTCCAATGAATATTTAGGACTGATTTCCTTTAGGATTGACTGGTTTGATCTCCTTGCAGTCCAAGGGACTCTCAAGAGTCTTCTCCAGCACCACAATTCAAAAGTATCAATTCTTCTTTGTCATAGCTTTTCTTCCAAGGAGCAAGCGTCTTTTAATTTCATGGCTGCAGTCACCATCTGCAGTGATTTTGGAGCCCAAGAAAATAAGGTCCATCACTGTTTCTACTGTTTCCCTATTTGCCATGAAGTGATGGGACCAGATTCCATGGTCTTTGTTTTTAGAATGTTGAGCTTTTAGCCAGCTTTTTCACTCTCCTCTTTCACTTTCATCAAGAGGCTCTTTAGTTCCTCTTCGCTTTCTGCCATGAGGGTGGTATCATCTGCATATCTGAGGTTATTGATATTTCTCACAGCCATCTTGATCCCAGCTTGTGCTTCATCCAGCCTGGCATTTCTCTTGATATGCTCTGCATATAAGTTAAATAAGCAGAGTGACAATATACAGCCTTGTCATACTCCTTTTCAAATTTCGAACCAGTCCATTGTTCCATGTCCAGTTCTGTTGCTTCTTGACCTGCATACAGATTTCTCAGGAGACAGGTAAGGTGGTCTGGTGTTCCCCTCTCTCGAAGAATTTTCCACAATTTGTTGTGATCCACATAGTCGAAGGCTTTGGCATAGTCAATAAAGCAGAAGTAGATGTTTTCTGTAATTCTCTTGCTTTTTCTATGATCCAATGGATGTTGGCAATTTGATCTCTTGTTCCTCTGCCTTTTCTAAATTCAGTTTGAACATCTGGACATTCTCGATTCATGTATTGTTGAAGCCTAGCTTGGAGAATTTTGAGCATTACTTTGCTAGAGTGTGAGATGAGTTGATTTTAATTCGGATGGCCATTATATCTACTATTGTGGGCAAGAATCCCTTAGAAGAAATGGAATAGCCCTCATAGTCAACAAACAAGTCCGAAATGCAATCTCAAACAATGACAGAATGATCTCTGTTCGATTCCAAGGCAAACCATTCAATATCACAGTAATCCAAGTCTATGCCCCAACGACTAATGCTGAAGAAGCTGAAGTTGATTGGTTCTATGATGATCTACAAGACCTTTTAGAACTAACACCAGAAAAAAAAAAAAAGATGTCCTTTTCATCATAGGGGACTGGAATGCAAAAGCAGGAAGTCAAGAGATACCTGGAGTAACAGGCAACTTTGGCCTTGGAGTACAATGAAGCAGGGCAAAGGCTAACATAATTTTGCCAAGAGAACACTCTGGTCATAGCAAACACCCTCTTCCAACAACATAAGAGATGACTCTACACCTGGACATCACCAGATGATCAATATTGAAATCAGATTAATTATATTCTTTGCAGCTGAAGATGGAGAAGCTGTATACAGTTAGCAAAAACAAGACCAGGAGCTGACTGTGGCTCAGATCATGAACTCCTTATTGCAAAATTCAGACTTAAATTGAAGAATTACATTGAACCTATAGATTTATCTGTAGTAACTTAACATCTAATCCAAGAATATCATATTACCATCTCTCCATTTTTTTTTAGATCTTTGCTTTTCTTCATCAGTATTTTGTAGTTGTTTTTTGATGTTTTATAACTATTTTTGGTATGTTTGTAATACAAATATTACACATATTTTGTAAGATTTATACATAAATAGTTCATGTTTTTTATACTACTATAAAGCCCCCTTATTAGCTCTCCTGGCTTTTAAAAACTTTCTTAGCATCTTCTAAGTAAACAATTATGTCATCTTAAAATAAAGACAGTTTTGTATCTAGATGCCTTTTATTTATGTACTTGCCTTATTGCACCTCCAGGACAATTTGTATGAGGTGTTAAAAGCAGATATACATGCCTGGTTCCTAATCTTAGGGGGAAAGCATTCTTTTAATATTAAGTAAGATGTTAGCTGTTGATTTTTCAATCAATGGCCTTCATCAGGTGGAATAAGTTACCTTCTGTTCCTAGTTTTCTGGTAGTTTTCATTTAATCATAAATGAATATTGTATTTTGTCTGTTTTTTGATCTTTTGACATGATCATATTTTTCTTTTTTACTCTATCACTATGCTTAATTACATTGATTTTTAAATTTTAGACCAGTTTTGCATTCTTGGAATAAACCTCATGGTTTTCATGATGCATTATCTTTTTTCTTGGATTTGATCTGTTAAAATTTTGTTAAAGATTTTACATCTGTGTTTATGAGTTTAGTCTATAATTTTTCAATGTCTTTATCTAGCTTTCACATCAGAATAATGCTGTTCTAATAGATTAAGTTGGAAAATGGTCCCTCCTCTTCAATTTTCTTGAAAAACATACATAGAATTTGTATTATTTCATCCTTATATATTTCATAGAATTCAGCGGTAAATCTATCTGGGACTTGATGTATTTGTTTGTTTGTTCGTGTGATAGGAAAGTTTATAACTTCAGATTCTGCCTCTTTAATGTATGTGTTGGGATTTCCAAGCTCTCTACTTCTCGAGTGAGCTTTGGTTGTATTCTTCAAGAAATTTGCCCATTTCATCGAAGTTGTTAAATGTATTAATGTAAATTTGTTCAAGTTACCTTCCTGTCCTTACAATGTCTTTAATACCAGTAGTGATGATGCCTCCTTCATTCCTTTTATTCTTAATTTCTTCATTCCTGATATTCTATGACATAATGTTTTTATTTTGATTAATCTGAGTAGACATTTAGTAATTTTATTGATCTTCTTAAGGAATCAATTTTTGCTTTATTGATTTTCTCTGTGATTTTTCTCTTTTCTGTTTAATTGATTTCTATTCTTTATTATTTTTAGTTTCTTAATATAGAAGTTTAGGTCATTTGTTTGATACCTTTTTTCCTAATAGTATATGAATATTAGTGTTTAATATTGGCATGCAAATTTTCCTATAAACATTGATTTATAGGAATAAATAATTGTTATTTCTCATTAATTTCACTGTGATCAGTGGATAAACTTTGTATGACTTTAATCCTTTCAAATTGGTTGAAACTTGATTCATGGCCCAAAATATGATCTATTTTGGTGAATGTTCCATATGTACTTAGAAAGAATATGTATTCTGCTGTTGTGGGACTGTTTCAATGACATATGAGTTTATGTCTGGCAAAGTATTAAGTAGTGTAATAATGGAAGAAATTTCCAAACTATAATTATAAATTATGAATGTCAAAATCTTCATTATGATTCAGGAAAAGGACCAGGAACTTTATTCTCAAGGAAGACATAAAGCATTTGGAATTGTAGTTACAATAGACTGAGTGCTCATAGATATTATCTCATTTATTCCACTTAACAGTCTTTCAGGATAAGAACATCTATCTTGGTTTTAATAAAAATATTAAGACTTGCAGAAGTTAAATAATTTGTCCAAGTTCATAGAAAGTGACAGATGAAGATTTGAACCTAGAACCTAAAAAGTCATGCTCCTTTATTGCCTCTGGTAGGGAGAAAGCCCAGAACTTGGAATGATAAGTCAAGTGTGTCCTCGGACAAGTCAACCTCTCTCTGATTTGTGTGATGGGAAGGATGTTCTTCCCTACTCTTTTGATTACAGTGGGGATCAAATGAGATGAGTTATGAGACAGCACTTTGAAAGCTATAAAGCTAATCAAATCGTCATCACTATCTTGACCAAGAAGACTCTTAGAGAAGGATATATGGTGAAGGGAGTCAGACTGGATATGAACAAACAAACAGATTAGAACTCAACCCTACAAAGGTTGGGGAAAAAACGGTCTCTAAAGTTATAAAGTAGGTGAATCCAAACACTTTATCTTTTGATGCTTAAAAGGACAAATTCAGGGCAAGTAAGAAACTATTACTTTAAGAATGAATGATACATTTATGTAACACATTATCCCAGCGGGTGGTACATGCTGATAACACAAATGGGTTCCAAAAAACTGACATTAAATTACAGATAATAGTCATTAGGGATACTATGACTCTTTGATTCATACCCCTAAGCTTTCAAGGTTAAAATCAAGAAGATTCTTCAAAACCCCTTAGTGCTACAAAGAAAATCCAGAGCTGGACAGTAGTTAAAGTGGTAAAAACAGATTTTATTTAGGACTATTGCAATAGGGGATAGGAGACCCCAGACTAGAACCAGGCTCAACTCTGAATATTGCACAGGCGAGTGGGAATTTATAGCCAAGGAACAGTGTAGCAGTGTCTGGATGGGAGATGACTAAGAGGAAACATCAGGAGTTATGGGGATTCTGACTAAACTGACCTAACAGGATTCTTGCCGAAGACAGGCCAGGGTGGTCGGACGGCTGGGAGAGGGTGGAGGACGTGGAACTTGATCAGATATTGAGGGTGGGACGTTCTGGTTATTGACTTAGCATGATTCTTACTAGAACTGGATTTTATAAGAAAGTACATAGGTGGACCTAGGAGACTGTTCAGGAGCCTGACTAAAGTTTTACCGAACAAAGAAACTTTGTCAGTGCCTCTGTCAGAAAAGAGAGTTGGCTGGAAAAGGCTCAATCTAGTAAGATTGGCTGGGGCCTGGGTCAACACTCCAAGCAGAGCTAATCCAGGAATATAGTAAATATAGTACTTGCAGTAGCTGTGTTAACTGTCAGCTTATTTCATAGGACCTTCAGGGTAACATTCATGATAGAAGTTTTGAGTTTGAATTATGGTCAGACAAGAGGAATAAGGAGTCAGGGCATTATGTGCCCCACCACCAAGTGGATATCTGAGAAGGGCCCCCAGTTTCCCTACCCAAAGAACAGGGTATGATCCTTTGGTCTCATATTATTCTCTAGCTACCCACTTTCAAAGCCACTTCTCTACCTGGTCAACTGCTCTACCTCTAAGATCTCAGTTTCTGATCCCAGCATCCACATTTCCAGGCCTTTAACTCTTCAACTTGTTCTTGACATCCAGCTTCCCTGTTCCTGCATTTCTCTCCATCCCCATCATTCAGTCTCCTTCTAGCTCTGTTTCTTCCTCCCCTAGTCAAGATCATTATTACCAGCAACTTCAACTTCTGCACCTCATCCTTCTACACTCCTTTCAACAGACCTTCAACTCTGGGTTATCCCAACCATCCTGGATTCCCTTCCTGAACCTGAACTTCTGAGTGATGCTAGAAAGACATCTCTAGGCTTTGAGTGGAAGTCACTTCTAGTTTACTGCCTTACCCTCTGCTCTGTAAAGCTTCTCATCCCCTAGTAATGCTCTCTCCCATTCCTATAGTGGCCACTAAAATCCTCACTGCCTTCCTCAAACTTCCTACTAAGTCCTGCCCCTCTCACTCAGCAGATGACTTTGACCTTTGCTATCAGGTAGGTTCTCTGTATTTCCATCTAGAATCTCTGTGCATCCACCACCACCTTCACCTCTTTCCTTCGGTCTCAGAGAAGGCAATGTCCTTCTGACATTCAGGGTTAATTTCTCCACCTGAATTGTGTACCACAAACCCTCCTACCTCCTCCAGGTTCTTGCTTTATCACTTCCTCTATTTAAAATTTCGTCCTGTTTATTCTGCCTCACCCTGTTCACTGTCTCCACTTTCTTACCCTGTAAACACAGTCATGTATCTTCTGTCTCAAAATTAAGTAAATAAAGAGCCTCTCTTGGTTCTTGAACATCTTTTCACGGAATGCACATCCCTTCTCAGTATTTTGAAACTTGTTCTCTGTACCTACTATTTGTGCATTTTAACCCTCCATCCACTTTTCAATACTTTGATGACATAGAGAATTGTTCTGAGAATCACATGGCCTGGGTTCTGGCTTCAGTCACACTGGTCCAAAGTTGTGGGAGCTCAAGAAGTCATTTTCAGACCTGGGGAAGGACTATAAGGCAGTTTGTTTTTCACAAAGTTCTCCCTTCTCCCTTACTTCTAAGTAGAAAACATTTTGGAAATAGAATGGTTCAACCTTGAAACAAACTACCAATAGGGATAGTGGAATATTTCAGAATAAAGTATGTGGTCTTCACCAGTGAGCCATTGTTGTCTGAAAGCAGCAGAATCAACTGCATGACCTTCCAGCATACAGCCCCTCTGAACTCCCAGGAACAAGAACTGGGGAATGAGAACACAGTGTGAGGGAAATGTTGTCCACACCTGTCCAGTCTGGGGCCCAACTGGTAAAAGGTGAGAACACACTGGAGAAGTCAGGAAATGGCTTGAAGTTTTCTCATTTTCCATCCGTTCTGTATCCTGGCTCCATATGCCGGGGGTGCAGCAGCTCAAATTTCATAAACAGGGTCTGAGGAGGCAGGAAACTCATGCTGCGTGAATTGTTTTTTTCCCTGACTTGCCCACGCTTTACAGATCTTTCCTCCATTCCCTTTCTGGTTTCTCGCCCCCTTGCCTCTGGCACAGTAAAATCTTGGCAGGCCCTGGAGTTAGGTTTGTTTTGGTTGAATAAACAGTTAAATGAGGTTTTATTTTCTCATTTCTGCCCTGAATTGGAGGAAGGGGTGTTACAGTGCTCAACTGGCCTCCTGGGAAGCCATTACATAATTCTGCTATTCCTCCAGGAAGATTTCTTATAAATAACCCTTATTTAAAATAAATCATCAAGATGTTGAGGAAAATCAGGTCATTTCATACAAGAAAGGTGAGCAAATTGAAGGAAATGAGCCAGAGCCAAATTTGGAGAAGGACACCTCTCTGCATTTGCCCAGCCAGTTCTTCAGAACAGCCACCCTGGATGGGCTCCATTGTCCCTTTTTCTGAACAGAAAAGTTGCCTTTAAAAAGGGTCCCTGTGACATAATCGGTGATTGCTGCTAAGATATGTCCCATAATTTATCTCTTTTAAAATGCTCATTGAAGAAGAGACTTAAGAGGCACTGTGGGTAAATATTTACTTATTATTTATATATTATAAAATGACAATTAAAGTAATTTTAATATCAGTGTTTATTAATCGAGACGCCAAGGGCTGGAGACATATTCAGGGATGATCCCACTCCGTGGTTCCCATTCATGCACTGGGACTGCTGTGTGTATACATCCTGGATGGTTTTGTTTCTCTTTGCACATTTTTTGGTGATGGAGCAAAAAGTAACGAAGATGAGAAAGTAGTGTGTGTGTGTGTGTGCACTTACGCACATTTGTGAGTGAGGACATACCAGGTACTTTCACTAACTAGGTGACTTACTGACTGTTCAAATGAATAATTTCCAAAACACAGCAGGATTGTAGGCATGATATCATGCAAAATAATGGAGAACACAAAATTATCTGCTTGTCTCTCTCCACCACCATCCCTCCTCCCTTGGATTTCATCTGATGATAAAGAAACCATCCGAAAACAAAGGGAACTATATATAAATCTCCAATATAGAGGTTTTTGCCCAAAAGAGAAAAATGTCTCCACAATTCTTGCCAATGTCTAACAGCCCACACTGCCCAGAGGGTTTACAGCAGAACTCATCTGCTGTAAAGTTCACTCCTCCCAATTCTGTCTTCAGGGGAGAGGCCAAGTAGCTGGTTTTCCAAATATTTATATTACATTAGATAATGGACTATAGAAGGCCTAAGGGTTAAAGTGAAGACCCTTGAGCTATTAGAAAGCCTAATTCCTGGTTAGGAAATTGCCCTTTGAAAGTGAAGGACTCCTGGTTAAACTCTTCTTAAGAAAGTGGACAGGCCAGGGTTCTAGTTTGAGTTCCACAAAGTAACATGCTCACGAGTTTGTTGGCTTCCATTTCCTCAATAGCAAATAAAAGATAAGAGAAGGAGAGAGAAAGACTGGACTCGCCTATCTTTAAGGACCCTTCCTCCTCTAATGTTCTAGGGTTTCAGAAAATGCTCAAGGACTAGAGATCTTGTCGTTTTGTATGGATGAAACAACGGAAGTGATCAATTACTATTCCATTGGTCAAATCTTCAAACCTTTTGAGAGCATCTAAAGAATTGTCTCATCTCCTTGGTTAAGGAAAGAGACAAATGGCACCCCCTTCATCCTCTACTCCAGTGTTAGGCCTATCTATCCCAAGGGGATCCTGCAGAAACCTCTATTAACGTCTCCTCAATTGTGTCCAATAATAATGATGGTAATGATAATGATAATGTAATTATCCAAGTTTATTGATGTCAAGTGCATGTTGATTACAAATGGAACAGGAAGTATTTACTTGCCTCCTGCTTCTCCAGGCTGGTTGTGAAATCAGAGCTGAGCTTTGGAGCAAGCATGAAGCCTGCACCTTTCATAATTGTAATGGGATCCAGATGTGGCTCCGTCCCATGAAGGCAAGTGATGAAAGCAGTAAATAGGTCCCATGCACATACGTTCTGCCCAGGTGGGGTCCACTTCCAGCTCCCTCTCTGTGAGCCGATATTGTTCTGCATTTCTTCCAATTAACTCTGATGATGTAAAAAGATTAAAATGCATCCCCATGGCAGTTTGCACATAGTAGTTGCTTGTTCATTTATGTTTCAGAGATGGCAGTGCATCTCAAGGAAAAGAATCGGAAAGCCAGTGAACTTGTGGCACTCTTAGGGTGAAGCTCGATGAGATGGAGATTTTTTGATATAGTGGGAGACCAACACCGCAGTGAGGGAAGTGCCTTTGAAGGGAACCACAGCAGAGTACTAAGGACTGAGCCCCAAGGATGGTGAAAGAGAAGCCCAGTGTGAAGAGTTGTAGAGTCAGAGTATGGTACCCTGGGAGCCAAGAAGTGGGAGTGTCAGGAAGGAAAGACTGTTGTGGGCATCATGCTCAAATGTATCTTTCTTGCTGTGAGACGACCTGCAGCTCTTGCTCCTCCATTGTGCTTAGTTTCTCTGTTGGAAGTGGGTGGGGTGGGCTCTTCCTCTTGTCCTCTTTTATTTCCCTCAGCATTCACCTTCCCCTATTCTTTTCTACTCCCCACCCAAATTTTGAAGTGTATTCCTGCAATATCAAGTTTATTGTTTTTAAAAAAATCTTTATCTCCTCAGTTGGATAGAATAAGAAAAAGTTAACATGGTTTTCTTAAAACTATTCAGGACATTTTTATGAATGCATACCTTTTCATGAAAATGGAGATAAGTGGGCATTCTTAATACAGTATAGTGACAAAACATCCCTGGAGAAAAACTAACAAAACATATTTCAGAACCTAAACAAATTAACACATTTAAAGAACCTCTTATCAATTATAGGGCCCAGTAGCCAAATAGCTTTACATAGAAATGGCTTGATTTGAAAACCATACTCTGCTGTGATAGGAGTTTAAAAAAAACTGAAATTTTCAGTTTTGTTCCAGAGTATTTTAATTTTATGTATATAAATCATATTTGTGTGTTCTTATTCTGTTCTAGAGGTTTATTATAATATTTATTCTATTATCAGGATGATTCATATGATTAAGTATTTGAACAGTTGAAGCTGGTTTAGTCTAGTCAAATTTTTTTAATCTAAAAAAAAAATCTGTTTTTCCTGTTACACAAATATACATGTTCATTATACAATGTTTAGAAAATACAGATAAACCAATAGAAGAAAATAACAAATCCATATTTCCGTCCTTCATAAAGCATTTATTCAAAAATATATTTATATTACTTAGTAATATTTAGAATGACACTTTAGAAAGAAGCACTAAGGGGTCAACTCCCAGACAGTAGGCATAAATGGGGCTGTCCTGAGCTAACCAGCATACATAGCCACCTTATTCATCAAACAGCTCTTTCCTCTCTCTTTAGTGGCAAAGTCATGTCTGACTCTTTCGACCCCATGGACTGTAGCCTGACTGGCTCAGCAACTGTGCCCTAAATTGTTATGGGTGCCATGAAGACCAGCAGTGAGCCAAAAGACGAAACTCTGCTCTCGTGTAGTTTACATTCTAGTGTTAATATTGACTACAGCTAACATCAGGGTATATATTCTTTTTTTAATAATTAAATTTATTTTTAATTGAAGGACAATTGCTTTACAATATTGTGTTGATTTCTGCCAGACATCAACATCAGGGTATATATTCTTCTAGTAATATATATGGATATATTTTTCTTTAAGTGAAAACATTGCATATTTCATCATTTTCATGAAAATATTTTAATGCACCCTCCGGACTTCTTATGTAGAGGATCCTCACAGTCATTTTGCACTTTCTAAGGAGACAATGCTGGAAAGAACACTAAACCAGAAGATCTTCCCCTAGGTCCTCCCTCCCTCCCTCCCTACTTCCTTCCCTCCCTCCCTTCCTCCATTCTACTCACCAGCGGGGAGACTGTCCTGATCATTTCCCCTCTTTGGTCTCAGCTTCTTCATGTGCAAATTCGGACAAAATTTAGACATATGTTCTGCCCAGGTGCAACCCACTTCCAGCACCCTCTCTGTGAGCTAATATTGTTCTGCATTTCCTCCAGTTAACTCTGATGATGTAAAAAGATTAAACTGTATCCTTTGTGGCACCAAGACACTTTGAAATTTAAAAATCTGTAACTCCATAGTTTTGTGGTTTGCTTCTAAGTACATGAGCCAAATTTGGTCAAGTGGAGCAAAAATTCTCTGATTTTTCTGATAAAAATAAGAAAGAAAAAGTTTTCTGCATTAAGATGTACTTTATAATGTGATGAATATAATAATTACTTGATGGACATGTTGATATTTCGTGTATCTTTCTGTGATAAATATATTAGGGAGCTTTATTTCCCAAAGTGATTATCAAAGGTGTGAAAGAAAAGCTATTTCTTAAATTATTCAATAGGATAGCTTTTTAGGTAAAATAATCAATAATATCAAATGTTGATTCAGCTCCTTAACTCTGAGGACAAGCAATACTTTTCTCAAAAGTCTGCTTCTAGGAGTATTGAGGAAAACCAGTATTATCTTTGTGGTGTTTTAAACTAGATGCTAGTAAACATGTTCCTTTCTTCTGAGTCTTAGCAGATGGAGAGTAAGTTTCACATTCTGTTCTTCTGTCCACGTTTCTTGCCTGTATACTCATATATTGGCAAAAGTGAAGAGACACTGGATTCTGTAGAATTTGGTAAGTTGTAGGTCCATTTGCAACCACATTAAAAGTACTTTGAGGTAAATTCAATAAGCAGACTTATGGTTATTTAACAATAAACATTTCCTCTAAATTTAATGAGACACAATTTTACTATGTCTATATATTTTACAGTACTAAATCAAATCAGTTCTCAACCTATGAGAATCATCGACATAACCATGTGTATATATTTCAGTATTCCTCAGATTGGCATATACAGTCATAAGCAAAAATAAATGATTTCCTGTAGAACTGTTTTAACTACCCATTTTTTAAACACTGTAATTTATAGTAATATAAATATGTTACTTATACAATATGTTTATCGGGAGCCCATTAATAGTCTGCCTTTCTCGTAGGAAGCCCTGTATTCTCCCGTGAGGGGCTGGCTGTCAATCCCGACAGGGCCTGGTAGGAAACTAGAGGAAGGAGGTGGGGACCCAGACTTGCAGACACCATGGATGTGCAGGAATGAGGGCCTAGTGGCTCTGAGTCTTTTGAGTTTAAAGAGAAGCCAGAAGCATGAGAATGAGAAAAATTTAAGGTCAGCTAATTATTTATTTTTTTTTTATTATTATTATAATTATTATTGGCTATGCTAGGTTTGGCTTCCCTGATAGCTCATCTGGTAAAGAATCCGCCTACAATGAGGGAGACCCCGATTAGATCCCTAGGTTGGGAAGATCCACTGAAGAAGGGATAGGCTACCCACTCCAATATTCTTGGGCTTCCCTTGTGGCTCAGCAGGTAAAGAATCTGCCTGCAATGCAGAGACCTGGGTTCCATCCCTGGGTTGGGAAGATCCCCTGGAGAAAGGGAAGGCTACCCACTCCAGTATTCTGGCCTGGAGAATTCCATGGACTGTATAGTCTATGGGATCACAAAGCATCGGACAAGACTGAGCGACTTTTACTTCACTTCACTTTGCTTCATGCTAGGCTTTCTCTGGCATGCCACTGCAGGCTTTCTCTAGTTATGGTGAGCGGAGGCTACTCTGTAGTTGCGGTGCTCAGGCTTCTCATTGCGGTGGCTTCTCGTTGCAGAGCTTGGGCTCTAGATGCATAGGCTTAAGTACTTGTAGCTCATGGACTTAGTCATCCCTCAGCAGGTGGGATCTTCCCAGACCAGGGATTCAACCCATGTCCCCTGCATTGACAAGCATATTCTTAACCAGTGGAATACCAGGGAAATCCAGCTAATTTTTAATCGTTGTACAATCTCCCCTTAGCCCTTCACTCCCCAGTCTACAGTCCAGAGTCAGCCAGTGGGCCTCTGGTTGATGGCAGCTGGGCAGCAGTGTGAGGAGCCAGAGCTCTAGAAATCAAGAGAAACAGAACCGTTGTATTAATAATACTGGCTGTGCTGGGAGTCAGGCTCGTGATGGTGCACAGAGAATGAAAGGTTTAAAGCCAGAGCATATTTTCTGTTGCCCAGATTTAAAGAGAAAAATGAAAATGGAAGTTGCTCGTTTGTGTCCAACTCTTTGCAACTCCATGGACTGTAGCCCACCAGGCTCCTCTGTCATGGGATTTCCCAGAAAAGAATACTGGAGTGTGTAGCCATTCACTTCTCCAGGGGATCTTCCTGACCCAGGGATCAAACCCAGGACTCCCGCATTGCAGGCAGATTCCTTACAATCTGAGCCACAAGGGAGAAGGACTCAGTAAGGTAGAGAAAGGAGTGTTTTCTGAAACAACTGATTTTCAGGTGTGAAGGTGGGCCAATGCAGTAGGCACCTCTGCCCTCTGGCTACAGTTCCATTCAGTGCAGTGATGTGGGGCAAAGGCCAAATGTAGCCCCTTTCAGGTTAAGGGGCAGAGGAAGGAAGTGATAGATGAATGAGCCTCACCCTTCAAATGAAAGGATACAGCCTGGAGGCTGTGGGGCTGAGGGATTTGCAGCACCACTCTGACGCGACTTCTAGAACCAACTAAGAAAGAGTTGGGGGGAGGTTTGCTGCCGAGAAAGCAGGAAATAAATACCAACAGAGCTTTGTAATCATTTTGGAAGCGTCATGATGTCTCTGTGCTTATTAATCCTGTTACCACCCCTGTCCATGTTCTTGTGATGGTTAGATGAAACACCCATAAAAAAGAGAGGGCATGCATGTTTATTTTGAGGACAAGCAAAAGGAAGCTGGGAACCATGAGAACTCTAGGTAACTTTTTTCCTTTGGGACTGGGCAGCGCGTGCTCAGTTGCTTCAGTCATTTCCAGCTCTTTGCAACCCCCTGGACTCTAGCCTGCCAGGGTCCTCTGTCCATGGGATTCTCCAGGCAAGAATACTGGAGTGTGTTGCCATTTCCTCCTCCAGGGGATATTCATAACCCAGGGATCGAACTCACATCTCCTCTGTCTCTTGCATTGCAAGTGAATTCGTTACCTGATGAGCCATTAGGGAAGCTCTAAGATTGGGCAGAGGGACCCATAAAAAGAGAGAAAAGCGGGCTGAGTCTCTGGAGATTTGGGAAATTTGGGAGAAGGGTGTTTGCCTGAAGAGCCAACTTGAGAAGGAGTGCAGAGCCCAGCACTGTGCTGGTTGAAGGCTGGAATGGTCTCCTCCCATCTGGCATTACCAAACTCAACACAGGGCACCCAATTAAACTTGAATTTCAAATGAACCACCTAAAAACTTTAGGTATGTCCCATGCAATATTTGCTTTTGTTTATCTGAAATTCATTCCTAACTGGGCATCTTGTTTTTTTGTTTGCTAAATTTGGCAACCGTGCCTCCGTTTGTTTCTAGCCCTCCAGCCTCACAGCACCACAGTGTGATCAGGGACTTTGTGAGCCCCATCCAGGAGAAAAGGGTGACCCAGAAAGCAGCCAGGTAGATGAGGAATAAACTCCCTACCCAAGGGACAAAGTCCCTACCTGGGTAGAAGAGGTGTCATACTTCCGATATTGGAGACAGACACTCATTGCCCCACCTCCTAACATCTTTGTGATCCTTAGCAAGCTATATGATCTCTGAGGATCAGCTTTTTCATATGTAAAATGGAGGAAATGATACCTTCTACTAGGGTAATGCAAATATTCAATGAGATGATGATGTAATAACATTGCTAGCACAGTGCCCAGATAAATTGCTTGATGTAATGGTAAGAACAGTTCTTATTACTCTGCTCATGAGGTCCATTTCTTTTTTAAATCACACTTCCATTTGAAATGCCCCGTCAAGAAAACCCAGTCCACTGGGCATTCTGAGGCTTTTCTTGTTTCCGTAAAGTTCCTGGAGATTTGTTAGCAGAGGTTGGGAGGATGGGATAAGCTCATGCTATTCTCAAAAAGAACTGTAACTAAGGACCTGCTTGTCCGCTGCTTGGTTGTTGCTCTAAAACAGAGCCAAGCAAACACCCTACTCCTCCCGGCAGGTAGACAAGGGAAGGTTTCAAACCATCACTGTGTCTCACAGTTACAACACCTCAAGCAAATCAGAGCAAACCCTCTGATGGCTAAATCTAACAATGAGCTGGGAGGGTAGGTAGCCTGCTTCCTCCTAACATTCCTCAAATAAACTCAGATTCCCCAGAATTCAGTGTTTTGCCAAGAAATTTCAAGGCACATAAAGGTGAAGTTCGGCATTTGCAAGGAAGAAATTACTTTTAACTTGTTTTGCTTAAATCTGTTCATCTTTGTCTAAACCACTGTGTTACAAAAAAAATATAAAAATTATCAGAGTTTCAGCTACATTTCTTTGGCTCATTTTAGTGGAAAAAAAGAGATATGTTTGGAGATGGAAGGCAGTCAGCCACAGCCAGGGTGATGGGAATCATCTAAGATGCTTCGACTCTAGTCCTGTGTTCCATCTGCAGCATGTAAAGGAAATCAAACTGTTTCAACCTTTTCTTGCTTTCCCATATATAAGGAGGGAATGGCCAGAGTGATCATGAAAAATGCAAAAACTACATAATTTGAATAATACTAATACTTTATTTCTCTCTGGAAGGCCATGTCACAGAGTCATGATGTTGCAGAAGGGGCCCCACAAGGCCTTTTCTTGACTTTGCCCTGTGAGATCTTGAGCGAAACCCAATCTTTCAGAGCTTCTCACCTCTCATCTATAAAATAAGATCAAAACAATCTCCATTCTCCCTACCGCAGTGGTTACAGTGAGGATCAAATGAGATAATGCATGTAAAATGTTGATGTGCCCTAGAATTCCATCCCCAATCCTCTTCTCTTGTTCTGTAGTCCCTGCATGTCAGCTGTCACCAATACAATGATGGACTGCTGATTGACTGATTTATTGGCTGTATTTTTCACTACCTAACAGGTCTGTCAGCTTGGATCTTCCAAAATTATCTTACGGCCAATAAGTTGGAAATCCATTACATTACCCACACCCCCTACCCAACCTGCCTCACATGCTTGTGATGCATGCAAGATGCAGTCTGGCTGATGGGTCTTGACCAGACCTAGTGCCCACCATGCCTTCCATACCAGACTTCTCTCCTCTTCCCAGGAGGAACCTGGACAGTCATTATCTTGAAAGTACCCAGAATCCTTTCAGAGTGATACTTGGACTTAAGAAGATGGAACTGAAATTCTGCATCATGAAAGACAAAAGGTTCTGGATTTGAGGATAACTAACTAAAAATGGGCAGGCTGAGTGAAACTGCATAAGGGCTCCTACACTAATGTCTTGCATTCCATGTGATAAGGAACAAAGATCTGATGCTAAACACAGTTATCTCTTAGACCCTTGAGTTCTGACTATCTAACTGGAGTCAGCAGAGACAGTCAGAAAATTATGCTACTTGAGGAAGAGAATATGAAATGTTTGAGGCAGGGACTCTGTTTAATTCACCTTACATAAAGCAATATCAAGAACATAGTAAGAGGTTAGAAGATATTTTTGAATGAATATAGAAGAGTAATGTTGTCAAAGAGGATCATCAGGTCCATAAGCAGTGCTGCAGATTTGGTTTTCATGAAGATGGCATTCCATCCTCCAATTCACAACAGAGTTGGTGGTATTTTCATGGGCTTCATAAATATTTCACCCATTTTGAAAATTGCTCTCAAACTCCTGTATAAACTCTGAATTCTATTGTTGGACAGTTTTCAAGGTTAAAATTCCCCCACAGTAAGTCATATAGTTTTCATTTCTTAGTGGTTATATTCTATGTTTTCTGTAGAGTTTGTTGAAAGATAATGGTAACAGATTATTCTTTGCCTCCCCAGAAAGTAGTCAAGAGCCAGCAGACAGACTGAATCTTGGCATTTGTATGGAGAGTTAGGAGAGAAATAATTTTCCTAAACCTTATGAATGTTAAATTGTAGAGCAAGTTGCTTTCTCTGAATGCACTGAGAAAACATAAACTTTGTTATCATTGGTACAGGCTAACTGGATATGAACTGTGCCTGAAGAAAAGATGCAGGGGTAGAGCAAGGATGGCAAATACATGGCGAACATGTTGCCACCACTACTCTTTTTTTTTTTCTTTTAATAAATTTATTTATTTTAGTTGGGGGCTAATTACTTTACAATATTGTAATGGATTTTTCCATACATTGACATGAATCAGCCATGGGTTTACATGTGTTCCCCATCCTGAACCCCCTCCCACCTCCCTCCCCATCCCATCCCTCTTCTCTCAGAACGTCCCACCCTCACCTTCTCCCACAGAGTCCATAAGACTGTTCTGTGCATCTGTGTCTCTTATTCTGTCTCGCATATAGGGTTATCGTTACCATCTTTCAAATTCCATGTATATGCTTTAGTATACTGTATTGGTGTTTTTCTTTCTGGCTTACTTCACTCTGTATAATAGGCTCCAGTTTCATCCATCTCAATAGAACTGATTCAAATGTATTCTTTTTAATGGCTGAGTAATATTCCATTGTGTATATGTACCACAGCTTCCTTATCCACTCATCTTTTGATGGACATCTAGGTTGCTTCCATGTCCTGGCTATTATAAACAGTGCTGTGATGAACATTGGGGTACACGTGTCTCTTTCAATTCTGGTTTCCTTGGTGTGTATGCCTAGCAGTGGGATTGCTGGGTCATATGGCAGTTCTATTCCCAGTTTTTTAAGGAATCTCCACACTGTTCTCCATAGTGGCTGAACTAGTTTGCATTCCCACCAACAGTGTAAGAGGGTTCCCTTTTCTCCATACCCTCTCCAGCATTTATTGCTTGTAGACTTTAGGATAGCAGCCATTCTGACTGCTGTGAAATGGTACCTCATTGTGGTTTTGATCTGCATTTCTCTAATAATGAGTGATGTCGAGCATCTTTTCATGTGTTTGTTAGCCATCTGTATGTCTTCTTTGGAGAAATGTCTGTTTAGTTCTTTGGCCCATTTTTTGATTGGGTCGTTTATTTTTCTGGAATTCAGCTGCAGGAGTTGCTTGTATATTTTTGAGATTAATTGTTTGTCTGTTGCTTCGTTTGCTATTATTTTCTCCCATTCTGAAGGCTGTCTTTTCACCTTGCTTATAGTTTCCTTTGTTGTGCAAAAGCTTTTAATTTTAATTAGGTCCCATTTGTTTATTTTTGCTTTTATTTCCAATATTCTGGGAGGTGGGTCATGGAGGATCCTGCTGTGATTTATGTCGGAGAGTGTTTTGCCTATGTTTTCCTCTAGGAGTTTTATAGTTTCTGGTCTTACGTTTAGATCTTTAATCCATTTTGAGTTTATTTTTGTGTATGGTGTTAGAAAGTGTTCTAGTTTCATTCTTTTACAAGTGGTTGACCAGTTTTCCCAGCACCACTTGTTAAAGAAATTGTCTTTTCTCCATTGTATATTCTTGCCTCCTTTGTCAAAGATAAGGTGTCCATAGGTGTGTGGATTTATCTCTGGGCTTTCTATTTTGTTCCATTGATCTATATTTCTGTCCTTGTGCCAGTACCACATTGTCTTGATGACTGTGGCTTTGTAGTAGAGCCTGAAGTCAGGCAGATTGATTCCTCCAGTTCCATTCTTCTTTCTCAAGATTGCTTTGGCTATTTGAGGTTTTTTATATTTCCATACAAATTGTGAAATTGTTTGTTCTAGTTCTGTGAAAAATACCGTTGGTAGCTTGATAGGGATTGCATTGAATCTATAGATTGCTTTGGGTAGTATACTCATTTTCACTATATTAATTCTTCCAATCCATGAACACAGTATATTTCTCCATCTGTTTGTGTCCTCTTTGATTTCTTTCATCAGTGTTTTATAGTTTTCTATATATAAGTCTTTTGTTTCTTTAGGTAGATATATTCCTAAGTATTTTATTCTTTTTGTTGCAATGGTGAATGGCATTGTTTCCTTAATTTTTCTTTCTGTTTTCTCATTATTGGTGTATAGGAATGCAAGGGATTTCTGTGTGTTAATTTTATATCCTGCAACTTTACTATATTCATTGATTAGCTCTAGTAGTTTTCTGGTAGAATCTTTAGGGTTTTCTATGTAGAGGATCATGTCATCTGCAAACAGTGAGAGTTTTACTTCCTCTTTTCCTATCTGTATTCCTTTTATTTCTTTTTCCGCTCTGATTGCTGTGGCCAAAACTTCCAAAACTATATTGAATAGTAGTGGTGCAAGTGGGCACCCTTGCCTTGTTCCTGACTTTAGGGGAAATGCTTTCAATTTTTCACCATTGAGGATAATGTTTTCTGTGGGTTTGTCATATATAGCTTTTATTATGTTGAGGTATGTTCCTTCTATTCCTGCTTTCTGGAGGATTTTTTTTTATCATAAATGGATGTTGAATTTTGTCAAAGGCTTTTTCTGCATCTATTGAGATAATCATATGGTTTTTATCTTTCAATTTGTTAATGTGCCACCACTACTCTTTACACACTTAGCAGACATCACTAATTGATTGCAGCCTTCTTCCTACTAAACTCAGACAATCTTTTTATTAACACAGGACTTCAGGTAGCCATAACCAATTGATCACAGAGTGGCATGTGAGATTTATCATTTTTAAACAAATTTGCTGAGTTCTGGCTGTATGCCTGGTACTGGAGATTAGCCGTGAATAAAACAGGTAAAAATGTCTATCCTGTTAGAGCTTAACATTTCAGTGAGGGGTAGGAGGGGAGTCAGTAATTAAGATAAGTAAGTAAAATATATAGTTTATTAAATGGTAATAAACATAGCAGAGAAAATACACCAGGTAAGGGGGACAGAGAACACTGGGAAGAGAGAGGTTACATTGTTAAATAGGGTAGCCAGAACTGTTGGGGGGCTTCTC
Organism: Okapia johnstoni; assembly: GCA_024291935.2. Taxonomy (NCBI): domain Eukaryota; kingdom Metazoa; phylum Chordata; class Mammalia; order Artiodactyla; family Giraffidae; genus Okapia; species Okapia johnstoni. The sequence goes on along the minus strand of CM044307.1, from coordinate 46,595,757 downwards.
TGGTGGCTCAGCAGTAAAGTCTGCCTGCCAATGCAGAAGACATGGGCTTGATCCCTGGGTCAGGAAGATCCCCTGGAGAAGGAAATGACAACCCACTCCACTATTCTTGCCTAGGAAATCCCATGGACAGAGGGGCCTGGCTGGCTACAGTCTGTGGGGGTTGCAAAAATTCAGTCATAACTTAGCAACTAAACAACAACAAAAAGAGCTGCTTTAGCTATCTTTTTCTGAGTAACAATTTATCCCAGGACTTAGCAGCTTAAAACAACAAACATCTATTATTTCACAATTTTTGTGAGTCAAGAATTCACTAGTAGCTTAGCTGAGTAGTTCTCGGTTGGACTCTTTAATGAGTTTGCAGTCAAGATGTCAGCTGTGCTGCATTCATCTGAAGGCTTGAACAGACTGAAGAATCCGTTTCCAAGGTCTCTTCCTCTCATGGCTATTGGCAGGAGATGTCGGTTCCTCACCGTATGGGCCTCTGCATAAAACTGCTCATGTCTCCTCTCGACAGGGCAGCTGGCTTCCCCCAGAGTGAGTGACCCAAGAAGGCAAGATGTAAGCCACAGTGTCTTTTGTAACTGAGCCTTGGAAGTCACATTCTGTCATTTCTTCCATAACTTATTGGTTACATGACCCAGTCTCATTCACTGTTGGAGTGGACTATGCCATAGCATGGTACAAGGCGGCATCTATCCCTAGCATCATCTTGGAGCCTAGATGTCACATCAGGGAAGACTGAAAAGAGAAATTTGAAGAAGATGAGAGATTAAATCTGAAGATAACAGAGGGGAGGAGCACACTGCTCTCCAAGCAGTGAGAATAACAAATATAAAGACCTCAATGCAGGGACCTGCTTTGTGTAATTAAAAAATAGCAAGCAGGCCAGGAAGCCTGGGGTGGAAGTGGGAGAGTGGTAGGAGATGAGGTCAGAGCCATAACAAAGATGGATCATGGGAGACCTTGTAGCTATTATAAGCAAAGCACTTTGGTTTTACCTAATGTTCTAGTTATCTTTGCTGTGTAACAAGCTACCTGAAAACTTAGTATCATGAAGCAATCATTATGATGTATGTGTGGGTCAGGAATTTGGACAGGACATAGTGAAAATGGCTTGTCTGTGTCCTGTGATGTTTCCCCAATGTTTATCACACTTTGAATCTGGGAAGACTCAAAAGCTGATCTGGCCTTGAAGTTACTTGTATTACTTTTGCCACACAGTCCATAAGCCTGTTCAGATTCAAAGGAGAGAAAACAAATCCCATTTCTCTAAAGTCATAAGAAGAACATGTGGGATAGGAAATACAACTGCAGAATAAATTCTCTTTGGAGAATATAATCTGCCACACAGTGCAATGAGAAACTGTTGCATTATTTTGAGCAGAGCAGTAACATGATCTGACTCACATTTAAACAGGATCTTACTGGTTGCTATGTTAAGAACAGACTGAAAAGGTATGAGGGTAGAAGCAGGAAGCCCAATTAATAAGCTATTACAATAATATGGCCAGGAGATGGTGAGGGCTTGGATGAAGGGGTAGCAGTGGATGCCATGTTGCACAAGATAGAGAAGGTGGCAGGTGAAATAAATTTCATTGGGGTTTTTGCTGAGTTTCATAGAGGAGCTCACTTTCATATGATGTTTGGATTATAGTAGAGCCTGGAGTTCAAGGGAGAAAAAAATAGGTTGGAGATACAAATGCTTTCAGTTCAGTTGCTCAGTCGTGTCCGACTCTTTGCAACCCCGTGAATTACAGCACGCCAGGCCTCCCTGTCCATCACCAACTCCCGGAGTTTACCCAAACTCATGTCCATCGAGTCAGTGATGCCATCCAGCCATCTCATCCTCTGTCGTCCCCCTCTCCTCCTGCCCCCAATCCTTGCCAGCATCAGGGTCTTTTCCAATGAGTCAACTCTTCGCATGAGGTGGCCAAAGTATTGGAGTTTCAGCTTCAACATCAGTCCTTCCAATGAACACGCAGGGCTGATCTCAGTGTAGACAAGTGAAAGGCTTCCCTGATGGCTTAGAGGGTAAAGAATCTGCCTGCAATGCAAGAGACCTGGGTTTGATCCCTGGGTCGGGAAGATCCCCTGGAGAAGGGAATGGCTACCCACTCTGGTATTCTTGCCTGGAGAATTCCATGGACAAAGGAGCCTATAAAATTGAACGAGATCATCAAGAAGAGTGTAGATAGACAAGAGAGGAATTCCAGGAACTGTGCCCAGAAACACACCAGTATTAGGGTGTCATCAGGGATATCAAGAAGTGCTGAAGAGGAATGACCAGTGAGGTAAGGAAACTGGTGCCCTGGCAGCTGATGAAGAGAGGTTTTCAAGGAGTTGGGAGTGATCAGATTCTTAGCTATTGACTCATCAAGGAAGATGAGAACTGAGAATTCCCACTGAATCTATCAACATGGAGACCATTACTTACTTTAAGGGAACAATTTTAGTGGAGTGGTAGGGTGAATGCCTGATTGGAGAGGATTCAAGAAGAAATGGCAGAATAGAAACTGGAAAAAGCAATTATAGCCATGTTGTTCCAGGAATTTGCTGTAAAGGAAGGAGAAAAGTAGCTAGAGAGGGAAACAGTGTTAGGAGAAATAGCTATTTGCCATCGAGATTGTCATTCATATTAGAGTGAAGGTGGAGAAAAAGGTCGGAGAAGGCAATGGCATCCCACTCCAGTACTCTTGCCTGGAAAATCCCATGGACGGAGGAGCCTGGTGGGCTGCAGTCCATGGGGTCACGAAGAGTCAGACACGACTGAGCGACTTCACTTTCACTTTTCACTTTCATCCATTGGAGAAGGAAATGGCAACCCACTCCAGTGCTCTTGCCTGGAAAATCCCAGGGATGGGGGAGCCTGGTGGGCTGCTGTCTATGGGGTCGCACAGAGTCGGACACAACTGAAGTGACTTAGCAGCAGCAGCAGAGAAAAAGGTTAGGAGCACAAGCTCTGGAATCAGATTTCTTCATTTTGAATCCTGGCTTCACGTCTTGCTACTTGTGTAAACTTGGGCAAGGTGCTTAACCTATATTTGTGCCTCAGTTTCTTTATCTGTCACATGCAGGCTACAATAGTACCTCCTCATGAGGTTGTATAAAGTAAGTAGAGTGTTTGAAACAGCTCTTGTCCTATGGTAGACACAAGTGGAAGTCATATTGATGAGAAAGACGATGATGTGATGGGCCAGCCACGTTTCCACACCTCTCAGTGGCACCTAGAGCACTAGATATGGAAGCCTGCTGACGCAGTCATCATTCCCATGTTGGGTGTGGTTGACCTAGAAATGAGCTGGAAACTGAGTCCAGTGACGAGCTAGAAAAATAGATGAGACTGGGTGACAGGACTGACAGTTCTGCTAGTTGATCCACTTAATGCTGAAGACATACACTAATTTATGTATTTATTTGGATCAGGCACTGCTCAAGGGACAATAGTTTCATGGCAGAACATTTTGTTTATATCTCCTCATTTCCTGAGGACCTTCCCTAGAACAAGGGATTTGAGTCTCTTGTCTTAGCTAGGATGGTAGATGCTCATTGTAAGATTCAAAAATAAATCTTTTTTTTTTTAAAAGAAAATCCAGTTACAGTTTTATCTGATGGCCTTTGGCAAGTGTGGATTCCTCAAGTGAAAGGGCATTGAGGCAGAGAAGAGTCAACAGTTTCTATCAAAAAGTCTTAACTTCCTGAGAGATTTTTTAAAATTATTGTTGGATTCCTATTGAATTCATCTTATAAAACTTTTCAAATGTTGTAATAGTTATTTTTAAACAAATATATCTACCACTTCCATTTCTTAATGTGGATTACTCACTTCAGTGATTACAAACTTAAAAAAGACAAAACTTACATTCATTGATCTACTAAAAGAAAAAAAAAGCCTTACAAGTTGTCACCCAAACTGGGACCCTTTTGATCGAAAGAAAACACCTTTAATCATTGTACAAGGACAATATAAGTAAAGTGGGTTTTTCCTGGGTAATCAGAACACATCCATGGGATATCAGAATCGTTAGAACTTCCAAATTATTCATAGCCAACTTTCAGAAGAGTTCTCCATAAAAAGAAGTTGTGTGTTGAATTTAACTCAACTAAGTTTTAGTTGATTTAGGACCTCAAGATCACTAAAGATATATCATTTCAGAAATTGTTAAAAAGACTTTCTGTTAATATTCACAATTCTCTCTTTTTAAAAAATTCCCAGGTGGCGCTAGTGGTAAAGAACCCACCTGCCAGTGCAGGAGACCTAAGAGTCATGGGTTTGATCCCTGGATCGGGAAGATCCCCCAGAAGAGGGCATGGCAACCCACTCCAGTATTCTTGTCTGGAGAATCCATGGACAGAGGAGCCTGGCAGGCTACAGTCCACAGAGTTGCAAAGAGTGAGACATGACTGAAGTGACTTAGCATGCAGCATGCATTCAGACTTCAGGTGTTTCAGTGGAGTGGGCTAATGTTTAGAGGACCAGTCCCTGAGGACCATGTACTTGTTGCTAATGTTTAGAGGACCGGTCCCCAGGGACCTTGTCCCTCTAAACATTAACAATATCCTCATTTTGGGCCTGAATTTGTAGCCACCCACAAGCACACAGATACTAACCCAAGGAGGTGAATTACCAGGACCTATGTTCTCTATGTTAATAAGAAGAATGTGAGTGCTTCCTGTTTCAAGACCACCTTGACTTCAGTGTGTGTATCAATGAGATTCATTTTCTCTCTCTCTGACTTTCAATTTCCTAAACCAACTAAGCAAAGCCTGGCTCATGATGAGAACCTTTGCAGGAATAAACAACCTCATCCTGATCAAAGATGTCTTTTGTCTGCTATCATTACAAAGTCATGCAAGTAGTAAAATAGCTCTGCAATGTACAAAGGCTAGTTGGGGATGCCTCTTCCATCATAATGCTATAATGTCCATTGTGATTGGACCTGGCTGCTTCTAAGCCTGGCCTCAGCTATCTTGGACCTATAGTTACAGCATTTCCTTTTAGGCTAAGCACAGAAAGATGATTTGAGAGTGAAGAGGCAGAGACGTCCACATGAAATAGGATTGAGTATTAATAATATTAGATTGACAAGTTCACAGACAAAGTTATCTACTAACTCCTGGGTTTCATTGGACACTATTTTTTAAAGTTTTAATTGGAGGATAATTGCTTTACAATATTGTGTTGGCTTCTGCCATACAACATGAATCAGCCACTAGTACCTCCATAAGTCCCCTCCCTCCTGAACCTCTCCCCTACCCCCCACCCCATCCCACCCCTCTAGATTGTCACAGAGCACTGAGTTGAGTTCCCCATATTATATAGAAGCTTCCCACTGACCATCTATTTTACACATGGTAGTGTATATATGTCAGTGCTACTCTCTCAGTTCATCCCATCCTCTCCTTCCCCTGCTGTGTCCAAAATCTGTTCTATATGTATATGTCTCTATTCCTGCCCTACAAATGTTCATCAGTAGCATTTTGCTAGATTTCATACATATGCGTTTATATACAAAATCTGCTTTTCCCTTTCTGACTTACTTCACTCTGTATAACAGGTTCTAAGTTCATCTACCTCACTAGAACTGCCTCAAATGCATTCCTTTTTATGGCTGAGCAATATTCCATTGTATATGTGTACCACAACTTCTTTAGGGTGGATATCTAGGATGCTTCCATGTCCTAGCTATTGTAAATAGTGCTGCTAAGAACATTGGGGTACAAGTGTCTTTTTCAATTTGTTTTTTTCAGGTTATATGCCCAGTAATCGGGTTGCGGGGTCATATGGTAGTTTTTTTCTTAGTTTTTAAAGGAATCTCCATACTGTTCTCCACAGTGGCTGTATCAATTTACATTCCCTCCAACAGTGTAAGATGGTTGAGATCCTCTGGAAAGGAAAGGAAACAAATTTTGATGTGGCTTCAAAATCTGAACCATTGTGTCTCTTCAAATCTTTGCATATTCCAGCCTACCTGCTCTAACCAGTCCAGAAAATTATTTAAAGCAGTGCTCTTCAAAGTATTGTGGTCCACCTATTAATACATCAAAATCTCTTCGGCTAATTGTTTTTAGAAAGCGCAATTTCCATGATCCTACTGTATCAGACAGAGTCTTTGGCATTGGTGTTCAACAATACGTTTCACACAAGCTCTTTAAATAATTCTTACACACATTAATGTTGAACAACCACTAATCTAGAGTAAAAGCAGTGGTCTTCAACCTTGGCTGCACATTAGAGTCACCTGAGAATCTAGAAACTCTCAAATGCCCAGGCCACTACCCAACCCAATCAAATCAAAATGTCTGGGGGTGAAAGCCTCCTTTTGAAGGTTTCCCAGGTGATTTCAGTGTACAACCAAGACTAAGAACCACTCTCAACACATCCATCATTCTCAGAAGATGGCAAGGCTTCTCTGTCAAAGGGGATCACACCTAGGAATTTAACTGCAGTTGAGACCAACTGTCCTGTATGACTGTGATAACAGGATTGTCTAGGCCAATGTTACTCAACTGCAGACCACTGTCAGTCCATGAACTCTTTCATTACCAGCTCTCAAGGAGCTTGTACAATCAATCATGTGGAACAATTATATCATCAAGGTTTTTTGGTAGCAAGACTTTCTTAACAGCACCCAAGGAATTATGGCACACACTTCTGTCCCTCATTTGCTTTGGGGACATCATCCAAAATAGACTGTTTTAGGCCACTTTTGCCTTCTGATATGGCCCACACTCTGTCTGTGGACTGTGTTTCTCTCTAAATAAATCCACCTTTTACCTATACTTTGTGTCTCACTTGGGGGTGGCATTGGTAGGACCACAAACCCTGCTCCTTTCGGTTTACCAATTTGACTATAGGTAGTGAACTGCACTTGGAAAGGGGTCCCTAGGAATTCTGGGGGAGTTAGTGCCTCCAGTTCCACAGTTCCACAGTGAAATCACCTTGATCAAAGTCAGTGCCCCAAGTGCTTTTCACTGTCAGAGAGTCTCAGTTTGTGTTAAATCCTAAAATGCCCTTATTACCAGCCTACAGCGTAAACTTCTTCAGTGTGAGCCATGTGGCAAGTACACGTCTGCATCCACCCCAGCCTCTTGCATCAAGGTGGCCCTAAGTTAAGTGCCCAGGAGCTGTGGGTGGGATAAATGAGTGAATGCATGAATGTAGTTTCAGTTCAGTTCAGTCACTCAGTCGTGTCCGACTCTTTGCGACCCTATGAATCGCAGCATGCCAGGCCTCCCTGTCCATCACCAACTCCCGGAGTTTACCCAAACCCATGTCCATCGAGTCAGTGATGCCATCCAACCATCTCATCCTCTGTCGTCCCCTTCTTCTCCTGCCCCCAGTCCTTCCCAGCATTAGGGTATTTTCCAATGAGTCAACTCTTCACATGAGGTGGCCAAAGTATTGGAGTTTCAGGTTCAACATCATTCCTTCCAATGAACACCCAGGATTGATCTCCTTTAGGGTGGACTGGTTGGATCTCCTTGCAGTCCAAGGGACTCTCAAGAGTCTTCTCCAACACCACAGTTCAAACGCATCAATTCTTCGGTGCTCAGCTTTCTTCACCATCCAACTCTCACATCCATACATGACACTAGAAAAACCATAGCCTTGACTAGATGGACCTTTGTTGGCAAAGTAATGTCTCTGCTTTTAAATATGCTATCTAGGTTGGTCATAACTGTCCTTCCAAGGAGTAAGCATCTTTTAATTTCATGTCTGCATTCACCATCTGCAGTGATTTTGGAGCCCCCCCCAAAAAATAAAGTCTGACACTTTCCACTGTTTCCCATCTATTTGCCATGAAGTGATGGGACCAGATGCCATGGTCTTAGTTTTCTGAACTAAGCTTTAAGATCAACTTAAAGCTGTTGAGCTTTAAGTCAACTTTTTCACTCTCCTCTTTCACTTTCATCAAGAGGCTCTTGAGTTCTTCTTCACTTTCTGCCATAAGAGTGGTGTCATCTGCATATCTGAGGTTATTGATTTTTCTCCCAGCAATCTTGATTCCAGCTAGTGCTTCATCCAGCCCAGTGTTTCTCATGATGTACTCTGCATATAAGTTAAATAAGCGGGGTGACAATATACAGCCTTGACGTACTGCTTTTCCTATTTGGAACCAGTCTGTTGTTCCATGTCCAGTTCTAACTGTTGCTTCCTGACCTGCATACAGGTTTCTCAAGAGACAGGTCAGATGGTCTGGTATTCCCATCTCTTTCAGAATTTTCCACAGTTTATTGTGATCCACACAGTCAAAGGCTTTGGCATAGTCAATAAAGCAGAAATAGATGTTTAGCATATGGTAATTCACAAAGCAATGTGAGTTACTTGGGCTGTGTATTTGGGGATTTTTCTTGTCACATCTGCCTACCCTCCATACTTCTCAGAAAGCAAGACTGTGATGCCAGAAGGCTAGGACACCACCTGGGGTGAGATGTGCTGTAACTCACAGGTGGCAGCAGTGATTGAATCAGAATGTGCACAAGGCAAGAGGTGAAAACTCCAGCATGGAGCACTTGGCAACAATGAGGAGGAGCCTTCTCAGCTAGGTGGATGCCAGTTGTGGGCAGCTGAGGAGGAAACATTCCCTGGACCCTAGTCAGGGTGATTTTGTAAAGGGTGGATATGGGAGGGCAGGGGAAGAGTGGTGGGGAGATGGAAGATTGTACAGATGTGAGGGAAAACCAAAGAGAGAATTACTGTAAAAAAAAAAAAAATCTTTAAGTAGCAAAATCAGCAGCTGGACCAGATTAGCTGTTCCCATCTCTTTCCTATTTTTGGACTTGGGAAGAAAACGTGCAAAATAATTCCTGTTTTGAAGAAAAGTAGAGAAGGAGGCCAGTTTGGGGGTTGAGGAGGGAGCACTGGTGATGAGTCTGTGGACCAGGCTGGAGAAGCAGAGGGAACTGACAGTCTGTACAGTTGGGGGCTCTCCTCCTTCTGGGGGAATGGGGACACCAACACTGCTCTCTCTTCTGCCCCAGGGAACGTAGGAAATGAGGTCTCTGCTCAGTGATGGAGCAAATCCTGTGGGACAACTGCCAACTTTGTGGTTTTCACAGAGTAGCAGCTGAGGCCAGGCGTAGACCTGATGGCCAGAATGACACCTGAGGGCCACAAGTGAGGTGCAGGGCCAGAAGGCAGCCTCATGGGTCTTTCTGCTGTCTCCAGTCTTCTTTCCTTGCCCTTAAGTGCACAATGCTTTCCTGCATTGATCTTGATTCTTGGCAAATCTCTCAGTTTCCTGAGTGAGAGGCTCAGTGTAAGTGACTTGTAAGAAGAACATTGACTTCCCGCCCCCCACCAGGGATAAACCTCTTATGGCAACATTTCAGAGGTCTCTGACAGGACAAAGAAGGGAAGCATTTCAAGGGTGACAAAGCCTTGAAATTATCTTACACTTCTGGTGGGAGTGTAAACTGGTACAAACACTCTGGAATCTATTGACAGTATCAACTGAAACACATACCCAAAACCGAGCAATTCCACTCCTGTCAAAGAGGAGTAAGTATGTATATACTCACCAAAAGACACACATCAGAATAATCAGAGCAGCGTTCTTCACAATAGTCCCAAACTGGAAACCACCCAAATGCTCATTAAACAAGTAGATTTGCTATATAAATAATTCTAGATTCACATACTGAGAATGAATCATCTACAACCACCAGCAACAATACAGCTGAATCTCACAGATGCAATACTGGGCCTAAGAATTCAGGCACACAAACAAAATTCCAACTCTCTAGTCTATTTATATGAAGGACAAAAGAGTTCAAACCTGTTCAGTTCAGTCTCTCAGTCGTGTCCGACTCTTTGCGACCCCATGAATCACAGCACGCCAGGCATCCCTGTCCATCACCAGCTCCCAGAGTTTATGCAAACTCATGTCCATCGAGTCAATGATGCCATCCAACCATCTCATCCTCTGTTGTCCTCTTCTCCTCCTGCCCTCAATCCTTCCCAGCATCAGGGTCTTTTCCAATGAGTCAACTCTTCGCATGGGGTGGCCAAAGTATTGGAGTTTCAGCTTCAACATCAGTCCTTCCAATGAACACCCAGGATTGATCTCCTTTAGGGTGGACTGGTTGGATCTCCTTGCAGTCCAAGGGACTCTCAAGAGTCTTCTCCAACACTACAGTTCAAACGCATCAATTCTTCGGTGTTCAGCTTTCTTTATAGTCCAACTCTCACATCCATACATGACCACTGGAAAAACCATAGCCTTGACTAGACGCACCTTTGTTGGCAAAGTTATGTCTCTGCTTTTTAATATGCTATCTAGGTTGGTCATAACTTTCCTTCCAAGGAGTAAGCGTCTTTTAATTTCATGGCTGCAGTCACCATCTGCAGTGATTTTGGAGCCCCCCAAAATAAAGTCAGCCACTGTTTCCACTGTTTCCCCATCTATTTGCCATGAAGTGATGGGACCAGATGCCATGATGTTAGTTTTCTGAATGTTGAGCTTTAAGCCAACTTTTTCACTCTCCTCTTTCACTTTCATCAAGAGGCTCTTTAGTTCCTCTTCACTTTCTGCCATAAGGGTGGTGTCATCTGCATATCTGAGGTTATTGATATTTCTCCCGGCAATCTTGATTCCAGCTTGTGCTTCTTCCAGTGCAGCATTTCTCATGATTACTCTGCATATAAGTTAAATCAGCAGGGTGACAATATACAGTTTTGGCGTACTCCTTTTCCTATTTGGAGCCAGTCTGTTGTTTCATGCTGTTAGAAGTTGGGATAATGGTGACCCTGAGAAGAGAGTATTGACCAGAAGGGTTTGCTGGGGAACTGGTAGTCATCTCAGGGTTATGTAAAATTTCAAAGAGCTTTTCACTTACATGTGCACTTTTCTGAATATTTGTTATATTCCAATTTTTAAAAATGCTAAGGCCTCCAGCCCCTCTACTGTACCATGTGAGTAGCTGGGCTTAAAGAAGACTCCAGGTAGAAAGTTGTTTCCTATATTGAACTGAGGTTGACTTACTGCCACTGCTCCCCCTTGGCCTGGTTCTGCCCTTGGCAGGCCACAGACTTGTGTGGTCCCCACATACCTTCATGTTCCCCTGAGTATTGATTGAGAACAAACTGATTTGGTTATTCTCTTCTGTTAATCCAGAACTAGACAATGACTTTATTTCTGATGAAATAAGACTTTAACTGATTTTTCATGGCTTACTGGAACTGTTTTTATCAGTCACAAAGAAGTCCACTCAGCAAGAATGAATATACAGGTCTGGCATGCCAATTATAGGACCTTTTGCTAACTGAATAAGACAATGCCCATTAGGAAAAATTGCACTTTCCTAACTCTTCATTGTTGTAGATTTTGTTACATAATCACCACCCAGTGTTCTCTAGATAGGACCAGCTAGGTAATTTGCAGTTACATATGCAGATGACACCACCCTTATGGCAGAAAGTAAAGAGGAACTAAAGAGCCTCTTGATGAAAGTGAAAGAGGAGAGTGAAAAAGTTGGCTTAAAGCTCAACATTCAGAAAACTAACATCATGGCATCTGGTCCCATCACTTCATGGGAAATAGATGGGGAAACAGTGGAAACAGTGTCAGGCTTTATTTTCTTGGGCTCTAAAATCTCTGCAGATGGTGACTGAAGCCATGAAATTAAAAGATGCTTACTCCTTGGAAGGACAGTTATGACCTTCCTAGATAACGTATTAAAAAGCAGAGACATTACTTGGCCAACAAAGTTCCGTCGAGTCAAGGCTATGGTTTTTCCAGTCTCATGTATGGATGTGAGAGTGGGACTATAAAGAAAGCTGAGCACTGAAGAATTGATGCTTTTGAACTGTGGTGTTGGAGAAGACTCTTGAGAGTCCCTTGGACTGCAAGGAGATCCAACCAGTCCATCCTAAAGGAGATCAGTCCTGGGTGTTCATTGGAAGGACTGATGTTGAAGCTGAAACTCCAATACTTTGGCCACCTCGTGCGAAGAGTTGACTCATTTGAAAAGACCCCGATGCTAGGAAAGATTGAGGGCAGGAGGAGAAGAGGACAACAGAGGATGAGATGGTTGGATGGCATCACTGACTCAATGGACATGGATTTGGGTGGACTCTGGGAGTTGGTGATAGACAGGGAGGCCTGGTGTGCTGCAGTTCATGGGGTTGCAAAGAGTCGGACATGGCTGAGCAACTGAACTGAACTGAGTGCAATGGGAAAATGTGGACTCCCTCATTAAAAAAAAATTATGATTTTAAGATGCTGACAACAAAGCATTAAGCAAAACCTGGGGCCCTGTGTGACTGCAGAGGTCATGTACAACCTGTGAAGGGGACCTTGTGTCTAGAAAGATTGTGTGGAGGGTGTTCCTTTAAGGTTGGGAACTAATCAAGAATGTTGATAGTTTACACAATAATGGAGAACCTAGTCAATGTGCAAGAAACAAACAAACAAAAAAGAGGATCAAAAGTGAAGAGGTAACAATATCATCATTCACAGATATTATGAAATTCCTGGGAAAACTAATGTGATCAAGAGGAGAATAAAACTACTAGTGCTAATAAGACAGTTCAGCAAGTTGACCAGATACAAGATTAAAATAAGAAAAGTCTAAACAAGTTGAAGGAAGAGAGATGGGTGTGTGGACTCGGATCTTTTGGAGCTGTTGCTATTTTGTAGTTGGAGTGGAGGGAGGGGCCTCACACCTTTGCATCCCTTGCTGAGAGAGGGTGCCCATGTGATCCTTGGAAAAGGGCTTTGTATTCCCTGGAGTTTAGGACACTTTATTTTTTTTTGTTTATTTATTTATTTTTGACTGTGCTGGGCCTTCTTTGCTGCTCACAGGCTCTCCCTAGTTGTGGCGAGCGAGGACTCCTCTCTAGTTGCAGGTCGAGGCCTTCTCATTGAGGTGGCTTCTCTTGTGGAGCTGTCGGGCGTATGGGCTCAGTAGTTGCAGCTGCTGGGATCTAGAATGCAGGCTCAGTACTTGTGGCCCATGGGCTTACTTGCTCAGCCACAACTCCCAGACCACGGATTGAATCTGTCTCCTGCATTGACAGGCAGATTCTTCACCACTGAGCCACCAGGGAAGCCCAGGGCACTTTTTTTTTTTAATTGGGATATTGTTGCTCTACAATGCTGTATTAGTTTCTGCTGTACACTGAAATGAGTCAGCTATATGTATACATATATCCCCTGTCTCTTGGACCACCCTAGCTACCCCCACCCCATCCCATCCATCTATGTCACCATAGCGCACCGAGCTGGGCTCCCTGCACTATAGAGTAGGTTCCCACTAGCTGTCTCTTTATATTTGGCAGTGCACTTTACACTGGGTCTGCATAGGGCTGATGGCTCCCCAGACAAGAAGCTTAGTGTCTTTGGATATGGACCAAGCCAGAGCAGAAGTCTGATGAGGAAGGAAACTGCCCCTCCCCCTGGTGCCACAGAATGGGGTGGGAAAGGGTGCAAAGTGGGATAAAACTGTTATCAATACATGGGGTCATTTAAATAGAGATTCAATAGAGGACCACCAGGAAGCAGAGAGGTATTTTTCATATAAAGTTCTGGATGGGGTAGGTCCTGATATGAAGTGGTAGGAGGTCTGATGCTACTTCACATCTGGAATTTTAGATGTTCTCTTTGCAAGAAAGACTGTAGAGTCAGAAATCCAAGGCTTGCTTCTCGGCTCTCCCACTTGTCTTTTCTATGAATCTGTACAAATCCTTTAACCTCTACAAGTAAGAGTTTCCCTCTCTGTGGGTTTAATATTATTTTCACAGAAACATCTACCCCCCAGGAGTATGACGACAAATAATTTAATAATTGCCTCCAATAATCATGGCATGGAGGTGATGTATGTATGTAATGTATGTAATCATAAAGCATCTTTATTTGATTCCATTACTTCTTTAATGGTCTTCCCTGGTGGTTCAGACAGTCAAGAATCCGCCTGCAATGTGGGAGACCTGTTTTCAATCCCTGGGTCAGGAAGATTCCCTGGAGAAGGAAATAGCTACCCACTCCAATATTCTTGCCTGGAGAATTCCACAGACAGGGCAGCCTGGCAGGCTATAGTCCATGGAATCACAAAGACTAGTTCTTCTCTGCTCCTGTTTCAAAATTAGGACAAGTCTCATCCCCATGAACAGAGGAGCCTGGCGGGCTACAGTCCTTGGGATTGCAAAGAGTTGGACACGACCGAGCGACTAAGCACAGCACATGAGCTTTGTGGTCCCTCTCACGTAATAAATGCAGCCTCAGATCAGTGATTCATATTTCCAATCCAGTGAAAAGTTAAACTTTTTATTTCATCCACGGTATTGGCTTCTGCGCATTCACAGCTTGGGCCTGGAGGTGTGGCTGCTGCATTGGACCCATGTGCTGAGTTTGAGTCCTTGAACTCTGATTCTGCCTCCTCAACCATGTTAATCATGGTTTCTGATTCCTCGAGGATCAAAGTGTGGGATAGAGTGGGAAAAGGTGACAGGAAAGTTCTTACTTGTCTTTCATTGCGGGGACCTAGAAGTAGGGCTCTCTGGTCTCAGTGGTTCCTGTGGGGACAATCAGGGGTTCTTCAGAGAAAACCCCTCTCCCTAGCCCATAACTGGGGAAAGCATCTCAAGTTTCTCCATTAAGTACAAAACGTCCTATAAATTCTTGTACATCACCTTTATTAATTTAAGGCAGTTCTCTCTCTAGGTTCTAAGAAATTTTTTAAAAAATCATAAATAGATCAATGAATTTTCTGGTAGCTTGATATATGACGTGTTTTCTGTTGCTTGTTCTATTAACACAGAAAATTACATTCATAAAATTTCTGATGTTAAACCATCCTCACAGGTTTTGGATAAACTACTTAATCATGATGCATTTTTTATATTTTTAAATTCTGTATCTGATTTGGTGAGCTAAAATTTTGTTTTGATTTTCAGTGAATGTTCCTAAGTGAGATGGGCCTATAATTACCTTTTCTTCTATTATTATCTTGTTTAGTGATCAATACTATACTGATCTCACAAAAATTAGTGGGGCATGTTTTTCTCTGTTTTTGTTTTCTGATATAATCTGAGATTAAAATTTACTGTTTCTGGAGAGTTTGATAGAACCCAAGTGTAAAACCATCTGGGCCTGGGTTTCTAGGGAAGAAGAGATAACTCTTATTTTAATCTATCACTTACTAGTCAAATCAAATTCCCAATTATTTTTTATTGTGCTGATTTTGGCATTTTATATTTTCTTGGGCACCTACATATTTTATTAAATTTTCAATACATGAGCACACAGCTTTTCATAATACCTTTTAAAATAAGTTTTATTGAGATATAATTTATATACCATAATATTCACCCTTTATAAAGAGTATGATTCAGTGGTTATTTACAGAGTTGTGCTGCCATCGTGCATGCGTGCATGCTAAGTCACCTCAGTCATGTCCGATTCTTTGCAACTCCATGGACTGTAGCCCACAAGGCTCCTCTGTTCATGGAATTCTCCAGGCAAGAATACTGGAATGGATTGCCATTTCCTTCTCCAATGCTTCCATCACCACTATCTAATTTCAGAACATTTTCATCATCCCAGAAAGAAATCCCATGACCACTAGGAATTATTTCCCCATTCTCTTCCACTACCTAGCCCCTGGTAACTATAAATCTTTCTGTCTCACATGTGAACCCATGGCTGATTCATGTCAATGTATGGCAAAAACTACCACAATATTGTAAAGTAATTAGCCCCCAACTAAAATAAATAAATTTATTAAAAAAAAAAATCTTTCTGTCTCTATGGATTTTCCTGTGCTAGACATTTCATATAAATAAAACCATACAGTATCTGGCTTCTTATGTCTGGCTTCTTTTATTTACCATCATGTTCTCAAGGTTCATCATGCCATAGCATTCATCATTACTTCATTCTCTTATACCAGGGGTCTCCAACCTCTGCCTTATATGGTTGCATAAGATTCTATCGTATGAATACACCGCATTTTCTTTATCCATTCACCGTGTGATGGGTACTTGGTTTATTTCCAGTTTGGGCTATTGTGACTAATACTGCTATGAACTTAAGTGTTGGTAAACAATTGCTGTCCTTATCTCCCTGAGTGCATCCTGCCGCCTGATGCATGAGCCCTGTCCCCCGAGATCCACCCCCAACTCCCTATGGTCACAGAACTAAAGGGTTAATGTCAGGTAGGGCATTCAGGTCTCCACTACAGGGCTGTAGTCAGTGTGTGTTCCCAATGGAGGAATCTGTACATGCACTACTGATTGGTAAATAATTTAAACAGCAGCCTTGGGTCTTTCCTTGTAGGATTTCATTTGAACAAAGGGTTCCACAGTGTCAAAAATTTAGCAAACCATCAATAATCCAATTCTTTCCATTATATTTGAGGTAACAGATCCAAAAGGGCTAAATTCTTTAAAATCACATACATCCTATGTTCAAAATCACACTTCTGATATGTGACCGACTCAAGACTGGAAGTGATTTCTTCACCCTCAGGCTAACATTCCGCCCAGTCCACTAAGAAAGACTATCAGCAAAACCCAAGTTACTTTTTTCTGATTTATGCCAAAATTTGGGCATGTTAGTTTCCAAGGGAATTTATTTCCCAAAAAGATAGAACATTAAAAAGGACTAGAAATATTAAAACAGCTGTATTTGTGCCAGAAGTACATAAAGTTTTTTAAAAATAAGTGAACAGCTCAGTTCCTCCGTCACATAGCACTGGCCATCCTTATCCTACAGAAAACCTGACAGCTGCATTCTGGGCTGGCCTGCCACATCCTGTGAGAGCTCAGAAAGTTCATCTGAAACAAATAATTGCTGCAGTGTTTTTTTTTTTATGAGTTGGGCTATGGTCTCCCTGCACATCTGTGCACCTCGCTACTGCATCTGCTGAGTTGGAGCCATGGCCTGTGGCCTTGAATCTAAGATCCTCTTTGGGCTGCCGCATCTGCTGAAGATTTTGTTTTTATTGTGCTTTTTCATGTGGATGGCCCGGCGCCAGCCATACCCAAGCAAGTGTTAGGAGCAGAAAGTAGGCAAGGATGTTCTGGGAAAACTGGAGGTGAAAGCCGAAGAGTCCTGACGGGACGCTCGAGGCAGAACATTTCCGCATTTCTTTTGTCGCTCTGCCCTTTGCCTTCTTCCCCCTTTCCGTAGACTCTTTTCTGGGGTCTCTACCTTCTTCCAGCTGCTGTGTTGCCTTGAGAAACATGCACTCATTCAATCCGAGTGCCAAACTCCTCCCTCCCCCAGCAGGTGGGGCCTTGAGCTCTAAACAGGCAGCTGGAACCAGAGCCTCAAGCGCCCAGCAGGAGGGCGGCTTCCTCTAGCATCACACCTCAATTACAAGTTTCCGTGAATGAAGGCGTTTGGGCAGGCTTGGGTAAAGCCTGAAATTGTGTTTGAGACATATAACACAAATCTGCAACAATTCATTTCTGAACAGAGAGGCAGGCTTGAAGGAACTAAGAATATGGTTAAATGAAATATAGACTTCCATTCAATGAAGTATTATATAACCAATAGGGATTGCATATTTGAAGAATTTTAGTGATGTAGGAAAATACCTACAATATGGTATCAGGTGAAAAAAACCAGAACTGTATAGATACTGTGCACTCCAAAGTGTAAAAGGAATGTGTATATAATGATTATTGTATATATGTGTATTATATATGCAATATATATTATATATTTAGTACATATGCAGTATATATTGCATATATAAAATGAGTGCTTTATATTGTATATAACGAGTGTTGTATGTGTATGTATAAATACACACACACACACACACACACACACACACACACACGTACATACATGTGTGGGGAAAAAAGAACTAGAAGTAGAAAAGAACAGAAGAAATACCAAAATGTTAACACTAAGGTTTTACTGAGTTATAAGATTATGGCTAATTTTTTGTCCTTATGCCTTTAGGTATTTCCAACTATTCTATAATGAATATTAATTTCTTTAATTAGAAAGCTATTTTAAAACATGAAATTAGAACCAACAGAATGTTAGAGCTAAAATCACAGTAGAAATGATGAGTCTA
The DNA here is from genome assembly GCA_024291935.2 of Okapia johnstoni. Lineage (NCBI taxonomy): Eukaryota > Metazoa > Chordata > Mammalia > Artiodactyla > Giraffidae > Okapia > Okapia johnstoni. The sequence goes on along the minus strand of CM044307.1, from coordinate 46,577,724 downwards.
ATCCCCTCATATTCCAAAAAATGAAAATAGGAGCCAAGCTAAATGACTTGACCTGAGTTTGTTGTGTAACTTAAGCTGCTTCCTGGCTCTTGAATCAGTGTTTGTCCACCAGGTTACTACTTGGATGCCATTTTCTAATAATGTTCTTAATGATTTTTAAAATCTTAGGTTTACATAGACCCTCTTGCAAGGATTTTCCCATGGTTAATTCATCTGATAGCACAGGACATCTGTGATGTTTTCTGGGTTGTTAAGTATTCTGTGTTGAATTGTGTCTCCCATCCAACTCAAATGTTGAAGTCCTAGCCCCCAGAATCCCAGGCTGTGACTCAATTTGGGGATCAGGTGTTCCCAAATCCAATATGACTGGTTTCTTTATAAAAAGGAGGGAATGTAGACACACACACACAAAGAGGAGAGACAATGTAAAGACACAGAGAGAAGACAGCCATGTGCAAGCCAAGGAGAGGGGACTGGAACAGATCTTGCACAGACCTCAGAAATAAACCAAGCCTGCCAACACATTGATTTTGGACCTCTGGCCTCCAAAACCATGAGACAATAAGTTTCTGTTACTTAAACCATTTGGTTTGTGGTATTTTATCACAACAGCACCAGTGAACTACTACATTGAATAAAAGCCAATTCAGTCTCCTCATTCTTACTGAGCGGGACTTTGAGACTCACATAAGCTAAATGACTCAAAGCCACCAAGTGAGTTTGCAACAGAGCTGGGACCAGACCCAGATTTCTACCTCCTCACTTGGGGCTTTTTCTACCCTACGAAGATGAACTTTTCTGATTTTTAATTTTTTAAACTAAAATTTTATTTTGAAATAATTATATATTGATTCATATACAGATATAAAGAATAATAAAGACATATCCTATCTATTCCTTACCTAATTTCCCCCAATGGTGATGTCTTACAAAACTATAGTACAATATTTCAACAAGAATACAATCAAGATACAGAGCATTTCCATCATCACAAGGATCTGCCATTTGCCCCTTTTATAGCACAGTCAATTTGCTTTCATTCTCCTTAACTCCTGATAACCACTAATCTGTTCTCCATTTCTATAATTTGGTTATTTCAAATATGTTATGTGAACAGAATCATACAGTATGTAACCTTTGAGGATTAACTTTCTTCACTCATTGTAATTCTTTGGAGATTCATCCAAGTCATTGTGTCTATCAATAGTTTATGCCTTTTTATTGCCAAGTAGTATTCTCGATGGTCAGTTCAGTTCAGTCACTCAGTCATGTCCAAATCTTTTCAGCCTCATGGACTGTAGTATGCCAGGCTTCCCTGTCCATCACCAACTCCCAGAGCTTGCTCAAACTCATGTCCATTGAATCGGTGATGCTATCCAACCATCTCATCCTCTGTCGTCCCCTTCTCCTCCCGCCTTCAATCTTTCCCAGCACCAGGGTCTTTTCAAATGAGTCAATTCTTCACATCAGGTGGGCAAAGTATTGGAGTTTCATCTTCAGCATCAGTCCTTCCAATGAATATTCAGTACTAATTTCCTTTAGGATGGATTGGTTTGATCTTCTTGCAGCCCAAGGGACTCTCAAGAGTCTTCTCCAACACTACAGTTCAAAAGCATCAATTCTCGTTGCTCAGCTTTTTTCTTTATAGTCCAGATCTCACATCCATACATGACTACTGGAAAAACCATAGCTTTGACTAGATGGATCTTTGTTGGCAAAGTAATGTCTCTGCTTCTTAGTATGCTGTCTAGGTTGGTCATAGCTTTTCTTCCAAGGAACAAGCATCTTTTAATTTCATGGCTGCAGTCACCATCTGCAGTGATTTTGGAGCCCCCCCCAAAAAATCTACATTCTTGGTGTAGATGCACTAGTCTGTTTAACCATTCACCCACTGAAGGACATCTGTGCTGTTTCCATTTCCTGGCTATTAGGAATAAAGCTGTTATGAACATTTGTGTACATGTTTTGTGTGAACATATGCTTTCATTTCTGTGGGATAAATGCCCAGCAGTTCAATAGCCAGTTTGCGTGATAGCTGCATGTTTAGGTTTTTTTTTTTTAAGGAACTGCCAAACTCTTTTTCAGAGTGGGTATACCATTCTACACTTCTACCATTAATGTATGAGTGATCCAATTTGTTCATATCCTCTCTAGCATCTTGGTGCTGTCATGTATTTTTTAATAAATTTTTTTTTATTCTAGTGCAGATTATTTAAGATTATTTCATATATATCTATTTTTTTCAAATTATTTTCCCTTATATATGGTTATAAAATATTCAGTAGAGCTCCCTGTGCTGTACAGTAGGCCCTTAATGGTTTTCTGTTCTATATATAGTAGCGTGTATATGTTAACCCCAAACTCCTAATTTATCCATGCCTCCCTTTCTCCTTTGATAACCATTGTTTTCTATACCTATGGGTCTGTATCTGTTTTGCATAGAAGTGTATTTGAATCTATTTCTTAGATTCTGCATATAAAAGCAGTATCATATTATATTTGTCTTTACCTCACTTAGTATGATAGTCTCTAGGTCCATCCATGTTGTTGGAAATGGCATTATTTCATTCTTTTTATGGCTGAGCAATATTCCATGGTATAAATATACCACATCTTTTACCCATTCATCTGTTGATGGACTTTTAAATTTTAGCATAATATCATCTATAGCTACAAAAAATCTTGCTCCCATTTTGGTAAGAACTACATCGGAGAAGGCAATGGCAGCCCACTGGAGTCCTCTTGCCTGGAAAATCCCATGGAAGGAGGAGCCTGGTAGGCTGCAGTCCATGGGGTCGCTAAGAGTCAGACACGACTGAGCGACTTTACTTTCACTTTCCCTTTCATGCATTGGAGAAGGAAATGGCAACCCACTCCAGTGTTCTTGCCTGGAGAATCCCAGGGATGGGGGAGCCTGGTGGGCTGCTGTCTATGGGGTCGCACAAAGTCAGACACGACTGAAGCGACTTAGCAGCACATTTAACGTAAACATCAATTTAGGAGAGAATTGACATCTTTACCACATTTAATCTTCTAATCCAGGAACATATTGTTGTCCCTCCATTGGATATATTTCATTTTTTACTTTTCCAGTGAGTTTTTCATTGTTAGTTAAGTCATGATTCAGGATTCCAGGGTGGAGATCACCATGTAGCCAGGTCTTACTTCACTACCCTGGGAGAAGGACAGAGAACAGGGGAAAGGGGATCGGAGACAGTTCCAATCTTGCAGGAAATGTACCTTCTGCCTTATACTCATCCCAGGCTGATACCCAGGATAGGAGCTAGAGGGACTTACATACATGGCATTTACGTGTTGGAGACATCACCCCTTTTAGTGGTCACTGCCTTCTCACAGTGGTGGAAGTACAATGGTTTTGCCAGCAGTTCCTGGTCTGGTTCTGGTTGTTTGACAGTGTGAAATCTGACTCTCATTTTTCTAAACTTACTGACTTTCTCGCTTAATGTAGCCGAACTTCCAGTCATGCCAGTGCCCTCCTTTGCCTGCTGCCTCTGCATATCCCTTCCAACACTGCTGCATCTTTAGCCATGGAGCATGACACTACCTTCATGCTGCGCACACTCCTCTTGCTTCCCAGATGCTGATCTTGACAATGTCTCTATGAAGGGAAAGACAGAGGACGGGGAAAGGAAGAGAATAGAGCGTGGAAAGGTCCTGTTAAGCTCTGAGACATCATTCTCCCTATATACCTCCCCTATCTGTTTTCTAGCCTCTTCCTCCCTCCCTCTGGAGGTGCATATAACAAGCATACAAGGGATACAAGGGAAGTACAAGCTTCCTGTGTGGCTCAGCTGGTAAAGAATCTGCCTGCAATGCGGGAGATCTGGGTTCAATCCCTGGGTGAGGAAGATTCCCTGGAGAAGGGAAAGGGAATTCTGGACTGGAGAATTCCATGGGCTGTAATGTCCATGGGGTCACAAAGAGTTGGACAGGACTGAGCAACTTTCACTCACCCACTCACTCTCAAGGAGTAAATAAAGTCAGAGGATATGCCTCTGGGGGGGAGGCTCTTGCTTTGATGCTGTCCAGCCTTTGGACTTTTGGTCACAGGGCCCTCAGCTTCAAACCCAGCATTTCAGTAAAGAGTTTGCTTACACAACAGTCCATTGGTTGGGCTGAGTCATGGGCAGCTTATTACCTAGGCATAGGAGGTGAGTCCAGAAATTAAGAGTATGTATTTAGAAATGTTAATAGCAACTTTATGTTGTAATTTTATTCTTGGTGAATCTAGTATTAAAAAAATTAGGATTCATAGTTGATACACTGTGGAGATTGGCTAGGAAGAGGCACAAGAAATTTCTGGGATGTCTTATCTTGATGCTGTTTTGCATTGTATAACTGTATGCTTGTCTTAAGACTCTCTGAATAGTGCATTTAAGATATGCACATTTTACTATGTGTAAATTTTACCTAAAAAAATACCCTACAAACCGATATTAAAACCTAGTTTATGATATGCATACTGAACTATCTAGGGGTAAAATGTACTAAGGTCTGCAACTTACCTTTAAAGTATCAAAATATGATTTGTATTAATGAATGAACAGAGGAGTAAATAGATAAGTGAAAAAACAAATATGACAAAACGTCAGCGGTAGGATGTGTGTGGTGGCCGTATGGGGTTCACTGTGCAGTCCTTATGTTTTAAAACCTTCACAGTGTTGGGGAAAATCAAGGTTTGCATTTTGTTTGCCTTCATTGTTTTTTTTCTTTTATAATCAATTTTTATTGTATCTTACAAAAGTATCTAAAGGGAATAAATCAGAAGGGAAATTTTAAAATATTTAATAAAACCAGAAAACAGTGTTTAAAAACTTATGGGATGCCACAAAAGCAGTTCTAGGAGGGAAGTTTATGAGAAAAGAAAGTGTCAGTGGCTCAGTCGTGCCCGACTCTTTGCGACCCCGTGGACTGCAGCCCACCAGGCTCCTCTGTCCATGGGATTTTCTAGGCAAGGATACTGGAGCGGGTTGCCATTTCCTTCTCCAGTGGATCTTCCCAACCCAGGGATTGAACCCAGGTCTGCTTGCACTGCAGGCAGATTCTTCACCAACTGAGCTACGAGGGAAGCCCAAGAGGGAAGCTTATAAGGATACATTAAAAAAAAAAGTGAAATAAACTAGCAGAATTTATACCTCAAGGAACTAGAACAAAAAGAACAAACTAGACTTAAAGTTGGTAGAGGGAAGGAAATATCAAAGATCAGAGCAGAAATGAATGAAATATAGACTAGAAAAACAACGGAAAATGAAACTAGGAGTTGGCTTTTTGAAAACATAAACAAAATTGACAAAACATTCTTAAGAAGAACAAGGCTGGAGGCATCACACTTCCTTGTTTCAAGCTATACTACAAAGCTATAGTAATCAAAACACTATGGTACTGGCCCAGATACATAGGCCAATGGAATAAAATAGAGAGCCTAGAAATAAACCCATGCATATACAGTCAACTAAATTTTGACAAGGGTGTCAAGAACATATAATGGGTAAAAGATAGTATCTTCAATAAGTATATTGGGAAAACTGGATATCCATATGCAAAAAAATGAAACTGGATCCCCTATCATATACCACTCACAAAAATTAACTCAAAATGGATTAGTCTTAATCATTTGCCATAAAAGAAAACTGGGAGAAAAGCTCCTTGACATTGATCATGGCAATGATTTCTTAGGATATGATACCAAAAACAAAGGGGCAAAAGCAAAAGCGAACAAGTGGGACTATATCAAACTAAAAAGCTTTACATAGCAAAAGAAACAACAAAATGGAATGAGAGAAAATATTTGCAAATAATATATCTGACAAGAGGGTAATATCCAAAATATGTAAAGAATTCATAAAACTCGGTAGCAAAAAATAAAGCAATCCAATTTAAAAAATGGTCAGAAGACCTGAATAAACACCTTTCAAAATAAGACATACAATGGTCAACAGGTACATGGAGATGCTCAATATAATTAGGGACATACAAATCAAAACCACAATGAGATATCACCTCACACTTTTTAGGATGGCTGTTATCAAGAAGACAAGAGATGAACATTAACAAGAATGAAGAGAAAACTCTTGTACACTGTTGGTGGGAATGTAAACTGATAACAGCCATTATGGAAAACAGTTTGGAGGGTTCTTTACAAGTTAAAAACAGAACAACCTTATGATTCAGCAATGCCACTTCTGGGAATATATCCAAAGGAAGGAAAAATTGGTGTATTGAAGAGATGTCTGCTCTCTCGTGTTCTTTGCAGCATTAGTCACAATAGCCAAGATGTGGAAACCACTATGCCTAAGGATTAGTGGTTAAAGAAAATGTATACACACACACACACAAACACACACACACACAGAGGAATATTATTGAGCCATGAGAAAGAAGAAAATCCTGCCCATTTGTGACAACACAGATTAACGTGGAGGGGATTATGATAAGTAAAATCAAGTCAGGCATAGAAAGACAAATGCTGTATGGTATGACTTATATGTGGAATCTAAAATAAAATTTAAAAAGAACTCATAGAAACAGTGAGTAGAATGATGGTTGCCAGGACCTGTAGGGTGGAAGAAAGAGGGAGATATTGGTCAAATCCTGGTACAAACTTATAGTTATAAGGAGTTCATAATACTATATTGTTTGCTTGCTAAAAAAGTAGATCTTAAACATTCTTGCCAAAAAAAAAAAAAGGTAATTGTATGAGATTATGAATGTGTCAATTTGTAATCATTCACAATATATAATAATTTCACAGCTTGTAATCATTTTCACATATACAAAATCATCACACTGTATACTTTAAATATGTACTAAATTACTTATCAGTTATACCTCAATTTTTTAAAAAAGCCAACCAATTAGAATGGTCCCAGTCCCAACAGAGGGGCTGGTAGCTCCCACCAGTAATGGCAATAGAAGTTAATGTTGAATGAGAGCTCACCCTGTGCCCGTAACTTTGCTAAGCCCTTGACATGAATTATCTCACTCCTCTCTTTGGGGTGTAAGCTGGACACTGTCACCACATTATTGACTGGAGATATATTATGGCCATGGGCATTTATTCCTGGAAAAGTCCCCTCGGTCAATAATGTGTTAAGATCCCCACTTGATATATAAGCTCACTGAGGCTCTGAGTGACTTGCTCAGTGTGACAGAGCTAATAAACAGTGGCATCTGGGTCCACAGCCCCTGCTGTTAAATATGATCCTGAAACCATGGGTAATCACTAGTTAAATCCATTTCACCTATAACCTGCTTCACTAATCATGTCCATTTTCTTTCTTTTTTTTAAGATTCATTTATTTTTTGGCTGTAGTGGATCTTCATTGCTTTGTTCAGGATTTCTCTAGCTGCAGTGAGTGGAGGCTACTCTTCATTGTCATGCACAGGCTTCTCAGTGCTGTGGCTTCTCCTTGCAGAGCACAGGCTCGTGGCGCTTGGGCTTCCGTATTTGCAGCACATGGGCTCAGTAGTTGTAGCACACATAGTTGCTTTGCAGCATGTGGGATCTTCCCAGACCAGTGATCAACCCAGTGTCCCTTGCATTGCAAGGCAGATTCTTAACCACTGGACCACCAGGGAAGCCCTCTTTTTTTTCTTAATATTTATTTATTTTTATTTGGGTGCACTGGGTCTTTGTTGCAGTATGTGGGATCTTCCCTGATCAAGGGTTGAACCTGAGTCCCAGCATTGGGAGCACAGAGTCTTAACCTCTGGACCACCATGGAGGCCCCTCAAGTCCATTTCAACTGTTGCTACAAAAGACTTGCGTGTCCTCCAAGGACATGTAGCCTAAACAATAAGATGTTTATCCGAGTGGTCTTCCAGAAAGTTGGTGTGAGCTGTGCCTAGTTTGAACTGAGTGCGGTAAGACAGGATAGGACACCAACTGTCCAACTGTCGCATGAGAATGTCTGCTCAGTGACCTTCTGAGGTCAGCGGGCCAAAAGCTCCGCCCTCCGATCGTGCTGTGTGCTGCCACATTTGAACGAGGCATGTAGCAAAACTATGATTACCACTGCCTTTTCCCAATCACCTTTACCCGTGCTGCCTATGTTCCTCTCGCTCCTCATGCTCCTCACGTCCCAGACTGGCCAGCTTCTTAATCCCATCAATATCCCCCAGTCTTTGGCCTTCTGGGAGGTGGCTGTGAGATGCGTGCTCCACTGTCTCGTGAAAAAAATCTCTTTCTTTGCTGCAGACTTCGGTGTCTCAGCATTTTGACACGATAAGCGTAATGCATAACTAACCTGGTCAGATTAAATCTTAACTTGAAAGTCAGTTGAAATCTGTAGGGTATCATTTTCAATACCTTTTCTAACTCAAGACCAGCACTTAGGTCTCACCGGGAAGAGAAGGAAAAAGCTGAGGAGGGGCTACATCTTTACTATCTGTTCTGAGAAACTTTGAAATGTTGATATTCTTTTGTCAGTTTCACAAAAGCTTCCCTAATTTCTTCCAAAACATTTACTCTTTCAGGCAGGTATAGCTTCTTAATTAACTCTAGCTGTCAGGATATGTTGGAGATTAGATGTGAAAACACTGATAGTACTCGTAGTTCTCAGCTTTCTTCTACCTAAACTAGTTGCAGTCACTGCAAATTAACTCAAAGGCTCTAGTTTTCAAGTTGTTTGTTGTTCAGTAGCTCAGTCATGTCCAACTCTTTATGACCCCATGGACTGCAGCACGCCAGGCTTCCCTGTCCTTCACCATCTCCCAGAGCTTGCTCAAACTCATGTCCATTGAGTCAGTGATGCCATCCAACTGTCTCATCTTCTGCCATCCCCTTCTCCTCCTGCCTTCAACCTTTCCCAGCATCAAGGTCTTTCCTAATGAGTCAGCTCTTTGCATCAGTTTTCAAGATTGGCAGCTCTCAAGTAACTTTAGTAACCTCACCAAAAAAGTGAAGAACTCTGTATGGGCTTTCCATTACAAAACTATATGCAAGGACCTCATTGGTTATAGTAATAAAAATTCAGGAAGTAGGCATCAAAGAAAAAGAAAAATTAAGTCTTTCTCAGACACATAAAGCAATTTTCTCTTCAAATGTTAAGTAATTGTAATCTAGATAATATGGCTACTAAATTTCTGCTCTTGAAGAAAGGAGTAGATAGAACATTCTTTTCTGAGAAATGACTACAAGGATACAATTCCCTACATAATTTCTCCTCCTTTTCTGTCTCCTTTAAAATGGAAAGTATGTGTTGAGAAAAGGCTTATTTGACCCAGCCACCACTGTGATAAAAGACATCCATGGGGGCCTGTGGCTCCCCCAGGCAAGACTCATAGGGCCAGAACCGTGGTTACGTTTCCCAGTGTGCAAGCCACTTTCTCAGCGTGCGGGAAGTGGTGGGGCTCCAGCAGATGAACCCACTACTGACTAAACACAAGAAAGAGACAAACCAAGAGACCAGTTTATTGCTTTCTACAGAACAGTGTAGTGAGCTACCTGTAACTAGTCTTTAGCTCAGGGAATTCCTTCCCCATAGGTTAGCTCACTTTGGAAGTCATGTATTAGAGCAGGGGTCCTTAAATTCTGGGATCTAATACCTGATGATCTGAGGTGGAGCTGACGTCATAATAATAGAGATAAGTCCAGTTCAGTTCAGTCACTCAGTTGTGTCCGACTCTCTGCGATCCCATGAACAGCAGCACACCAGGCCTCCCTGTCCATCACCAACTCCCTGAGTCCACCCAAACCAGTGTCCATTGAGTCGGTGATGCCATCCAGCCATCTCATCCTCTGTCGTCCCCTTCTCCTCCTGCCCTCAATCTTTTCCAGCATCAGGGTCTTTTCCAATGAGTCAGCTCTTCGCATCAGGTGGCCAAAGTATTGGAGTTTCAGCTTCAACATCAGTCCTTCCAATGAACACCCAGGATTGATCTCCTATAGGATGGACTGGTTAGATCTCCTTGCAGTCCAAGGGACTCTCAAGAGTCTTCTCCAACACCACAGTTCAAAAACATCAATTCTTTGGTGCTTAGCTTTCTTTATAGTCCAACTCTCACATCCATACATGACCACTAGAAAAACCATAACCTTGACTAGACAGACCTTTGTTGGCAAAGTAATGTCTCTGCTTTTTAATATGCTATCTAGGTTGGTCATAACTTTCCTTCCAAGGAGTAAGTGTCTTTTAATTTCATGTCTGCAATCACCATCTGCAGTGATTTGGGGGCCCAGAAAAATAAAGTCAGCCACTGTTTCCACTGTTTCCCCATCTATCTGCCATGAAGTGATGGGACCGGATGCCATGATGTTAGTTTTCTGAATGTTGAGCTTTAAGCCAACTTTTTCACTCTCCTCTTTCACTGTCATCAAGAGGCTCTTTAGTTCTTCTTCACTTTCTGCCATAAGCGTGGTGTCATCTGCATATCTGAGGTTATTGATATTTCTCCCAGCAATCTTGATTCCAGCTAGTGCTTCATCCAGCCCAGCGTTTCTCATGATGTACTCTGCATATAAGTTAAATCAGCAGGGTGACAATATACAGCCTTGACGTACTCCTTTCCCTATTTGGAACCAGTCTGTTGTTCCATGTCCAGTTCTAACTGTTGTTTCCTGACCTGCATACAGGTTTCTCAAGAGGCAGGTCAGGTGGTCTGGTATTCCCATCTCTTTCAGAAGTTTCCACAGTTTATTGTGATCCACACAGTCAAAGGCTTTGGCATAGTCAATAAAGCAGAAATAGATGTTTTTCTGGTACTCTCTTTTTCAATGATCCAGCAGATGTTGGCAATTGGAGCTCTGGTTCCTCTGCATTTTCTAAAGCCAGATTGAACATCTGGAAGTTCATGGTTCATGTATTGCTGAAGCCTGGCTTAGAGAATTTTAAGCATTACTTTACTAGCATGTGAGATGAGTGCAATTGTGCGCTAGTTTGAGCATTCTTTGGGATTGGAATGAAAACTGACCTTTTCCAGTCTTGTGGCCACTGCTGAGTTTTCCAAATTTGCTGACATATTGAGTGCAGCACTTTCACAGCGTCATCTTTTAGGATTTGAAATAGCTCAACTGGAATTCCATCACCTCCACTAGCTTTGTTAGTAGTGATGCTTCCTAAGGCCCACTTGACTTCACATTCCAGGATGTCTGGCTCTAGGTGAGTGATCACACCATCGTGATTGTCTGGGTCATGAAGAACTTTTTTGTACAGTTCTTCTGTGTATTCTTGCCATCTCTTCTTAATATCTTTTGCTTCTGTTATGTCCCTACCATTTCTGTCCTTTATCGAGCCCATCTTTGCATGAAATGTTCCCTTGGTATCCCTAATTTTCTTGAAAAGATCTCTAGTCTTTCCCATCTATTGTTTTCCTCTATTTCTTTGCATTGATCACTGAGGAAGGCTTTCTTATCTCTCCTTGCTATTCTTTGGAACTCTGCATTCGAATGGGTATATCTTTCCTTTTCTCCTTTGCATTTCGCTTTCTGTCTTTTCACAGCTATTTGTAAGGCCTCCTCAGATCGCCATTTTGCTTTTTTGCGTTTCTTTCTCTTGGGGATGGTCTTGATTCCTGTCTCCTGTACAATGTCACGAACCTCCATCCATGGTTCATCAGGCATTCTGTCTATCAGATCTAGTCCTTTAAATCTATTTCTCAGTTCTACTGTATAGTCATAAGGGATTTGATTTAGGTCATACCTGAATGGTCTAGTGGTTTTCTCCACTTTCTTCAATTTCAGTCTGAATTTGGCAATAAGGAGTTCATGATCTGATCCATAGTCAGCTCCCAGTCTTGTTTGTGCTGACTGTATAGAGCTTCTCCATCTTTGGCTGCAAAGAATATAATCAGTCTGATTTCAGTGTCGACCATCTGGTGATGTCCACGTGTAGAGTCTTCTCTTGTGCTGAGATAGAGATAAAGTGCACAGTAAATGTATCATTCTTCAATCATACTGAAACCACCCCCCTGCCTAGTCCGTGGAAAAATTATGTTCCATGAACCTGGTTCCTGGTGCCAAAAAGTTGGGGACCACTATATTAGAGGGTTGCTTGGTAAAGAGGGGAAAGTAGCAAAGTGAAGTGTCTTCAAAACTCTCTACTTGATTGTGAAGCTGTTTTGATAACAATATACCCTGGAATAGCCATTATCAGACCCACATGCCTCCACTTACCACTTACACCTGTGTAGACTTCATCATTGTTGTTGTTCTGTTGCTAAGTTGTATCTGACTGTCTGTGACCCCAGGGACTACAACATGCCAGGCTCCTCTGTCCTCCACTATCTCCTGGAGTTTGGTCAAATTCATATCCATTGGGAGAAGGCAATGGCAACCCACTCCAGTGTTCTTGCCTGGAGAATCCCAGGGACGGGGGAGCCTGGTGGGCTGCCGTCTATGGGTTCGCACAGAGTCGGACACGACTGAAGCAAATTAGCAGCAGCAGCAGCAGCAGCATGTCCATTGAGTCAGTGGTGCTGTCTAACCATCTCATCCTCTGCCGCCCCCTTCTTATTTTGCCCTCAGTCTTTCCCAGAATCAGGGTCTTTTCCAGTGAGTCAGCTCTTTGCATCAGGTGGCCTAAGTATTGGAGTTTCAACTTCAGCATCAGTCCTTCCAATGAATATTCAAGATTGATTTCCTTTAGTATTGACTGGTTGGATCTCCTTGCAGTCCAAGGGACTCTCAAGAGTATTCTCCAACACCACAGTTCAAAAGCATCAATTCTTTGGTGTTCAGCCCTCTTTATGGTCCAACTCTTATATCTGTACATGACTACTGAAAAAACCATAGCTCTGACTACACAGACCATTGTCGGCAAAGTAATTAATACCTCTGCTTTTTATACACTGTCTATATTTGTCATAGCTTTCCTTCCAAGGAGCAAGCGTCTTTTAATTTCATGGCTGCAGTCACCACAGTGATTTTGGAGTCCAAGAAAAGAAAATTTGTCACTGTTTCCACTTTTTCCCCTTCTGTTTGCCATGAAGTGATGGGACCAGATGCCATGATCTTAGTTGTTTTTTTTTTTTTAATGTAGACTTCATTACCTGATGTCAAGACTCCTTCCCAGTGAGCCCAGATCTGGTCTCAGAATCCTACTTAAACAGCTGAAAAAGTTGGGGTTTTATGGGGCTAATAAATAATAGAACTGCTGCATTTCACAACCCCAGGAGCCCTACCCACATTAGCTTCTGTCTTGTGCTATGTGACACCCTTGGGGGTTTTTTTGTTGGTTTTTTTTTAAACCTTTCTTTCCCACCTAAGTTCTGAACGAATTAAGAAATAAGATACAGGAGACAGGCAAATCCCAATCAAAATGCTATCTTGTAATCATGCATTTTTGGAAGCTGAGGCTTTTGATCTGTGGACAAAGCCCTGCTCTCACCCCATCTCTGGATTAGATAGTTAGAAGCAATGGCACCCCACTCCAGTACTCTTGCCTGGAAACTCCCATGGACAGAGGAGCCTGGTAGGCTGCAGTCCATGGGGTCACTAAGAGTCAGACATGACTGAGCGACTTCACTTTCACTTTTCACGTTGACGCATTGGAGAAGGAAATGGCAACCCACTCCAGGATTCTTGCCTGGAGAATCCCAGGGACGGGGGAGCCTGGTGGGCTGCTGTCTATGGGGTCGCATAGAGTCAGACACGACTGAAGCTAATTAGCAGCAGCAGCAGTCACAAGCAGTATTGGAAAACCACAGCCCTTTCCCACAGAAAATCTCTGGCCTCCTGGGCTTACAGCTTTCCAGTGGGACAGTTCAGAATGCACCTTCATGGCAGTCATTAGGTCTGATGTCAAGAACTGAGTCTCCTCCTGACTGATCCCTCAAATAAACCTCTTTTTCTCTGAACCAGTAAGGGAAACCCCCAAGAACCAAGTGTACTTCTCCAGTGCTGTGGTCATTACAGTTCAGAACGTGCACCGGAATCATTGGAAGGGCTTGCTGAAACAGACTGCAACTGCTACGCCCCCAGTATATGAATCAGTAGGTAAAGGGATAGGGGCTGAACTTTGCATTTCTAGAAAATTCTCAGATGTTGCTACCTTTGTTGGTTTGGGAACCACACTTTGAGCTCCACTACTATAATGGAAGCTCCCTTTTGAAATTCTTATACTTGAGCATCAACAGATGAGGATTTACTCATAAAACAGTACATAATTGCAAGACCTGGCTTACAAAATTAGATTGTATGACACCAGATGAAACCAGCTTTTAAAATTTCTAAACTGCTAGGTTTTCCATGGGCCTTTATAAAGCTCATGAACACCCAGTTCTTTGGGAGGAATGCACAGTATGCAGCATTTCGCAAAGTTATTTGACCAGAGAATACTCCTTTGAATTTCTCTTCTCTAGGGAGAGGCGGGGGCGGGGGCACACCCCGTGGCATATGTTCCACTGACCACACTTTGGGAAGCACTGGCTGGGCTGGATGAAAATTTCTTCAGTTGCATTTCAGACCTGAGTGGATCCTGAAACACGACTCTCTCATGTTTCCTCACTTCTGTGATGCAGCCAGCACAGGTTTAATTCTGGGTCCCAAACACTGAGAACAGTACTGGGATACAAAGATGAATGACCTAGACTTGAGAGGGCTTATGCTGTGAGGGGAATGGGAGCCAGATGGTGTTGAGACAAGCTCTGCTCTGGGAACAGAAGGAAAAGCACATTCAATTGGGCAGGGAGGGGGTGAAGAAGAGCAAGGGGAATTCAGATACTTCTTGTATGTCTTCATGAGACATATAAGACATACACTTCATGCCCAGAACTTAACAGAAAGAGAGAGCTTGTGAGGTTGTCACACTGGTGCTATGGGGTGGTGAGCATGGTGGTGGAGGGTCGTAAGCAAGGTCCATATGGTGATGGTCTGAACTGCTGTGTGACATCTCAGTGTATTTACTTGGTAAATTTTATAAGGTGAGTCACTCCCATAGGGGGCTCCCCTCATCCCATTTATATTGGCTTCTAGATGGTTTAGCCCCGGACGTTAATTTCTCCAAGATGGACAGCAGGGTTCAAGCAGCTTTGTACTGAAGGTATCCTCCCTTCTTCCTCCTGCTTTTCGCCAGCCTCCAAGGGATGGGTGAGCCAGGGTGATTATTGTGGTCTCTGTGTTCCCTGCTGCATAGAACTGGCTGGAAATGAAGATTTCTCTACTTCGTGTGTCACTCTGGGGATGGTGCTCATGGGTGCAATAGACCAGAACACAGGGCATACTCACCCCCTTCCCAGCATGTCCTTCAGGCTGTGCCATCTGGTGACCAGATATCCGTGGCAGCACCTGTGTGTGGGAGGACAGCATTATGGCTCATGCCTGGATACTAGCCAGATGCTGACCTGAGCCTGCTCTTCGTCTCCTCACTGGCTAGCTGAGGGCAAGGGAAAAAAGACAGTGAGAAGTTTATAGAACCTGTAGGTTCCCTTTATAGCTTTGACCTCAGAGAGTATCTGATGCCTGTTTTCAAGGGTTTGGTTTTTTGTTGTTTTCCCAACTAGACTTGGGAATGTATTTCACGCACATTTTGCTCATCTTTATTTTTTTCAACCAGATATAGCAATTGTACTTCACAGTACATCAGATGTAAACAGCTCTATTGAGCTGCACACAAACAGTCCTCTCTCTTCAGTTCAAATAACTCAGCGCTCCTTGGAAGTGTTAGCCTCAGTGGGTAGGAATGGGAGTCTTTGTTTATTCCTGCATTGTCATGTGGATAAAAATGACAGGTCCCCAGTTTTGATGCTGGCATCAATTTGAAAGCTAACTTAATATCAACTTGTGAAATACTTGATAGGTTTTACCTTTCTAGAATCAACTGACCAAATGGGATTCCTGAAAGCTTGAAATTGGCATTTTTTTCTTTCATACTGTCCATTCAGCACTTTAGGACTAGAAAAAGGAGGGGAAGTACCAGGAGAAATGAGATGAAGGCCCTTACTTTAAATAAACGACACCGCTTTATTACTTCCCATGGTTGTCTCCATAATAACCCTCAGAGACCAGAAGCTTTTAGGGATTCACCGTATGTCATACATCATCCCCAAGGCCATTTTGGTCTCGCAGATGATTGCAGAAAAATGAAATTGAAATTGATCAATTGATCAATTGATCAATCTCTTCCCTGTTTTCAAATCTGTGTAGATAAAAATGAGAAAATGCATTCTTCCAGTTAGGATTAGATTTATGGTGATATCTCTCTTCCACCAAAGGAAGGGTAATAGTACAGAGACCAGGGATCACGTGGTTAGAGATGGTTATATGACTCCTGGATGGCTCTCAGAGGGTTTATGGTGGCCAGCTTCCCAGACTGGTGCGTATCTCAGTCCACATCTGGTGGTAAGAAGTTTATTGAGAGTCTGGATTTCGTATTTATAAAGCTTCCATTACCTGTTTTTAACTAGGTGTTAACTTGATAAAGAACTTCACTGATAGTTAGGATTGTCTTTTTCTCACTTTTATGAACTGCTAAAAATGTTTGCAAGAGTCAAAATGTGGAAGATGTTTTCTTTCCTTCCTTCCTTTCTTTCCTCTTTAAATTATGGGGCCATATTTTTGGGGTTGGTGTCTTTTGTATTTTTTCAATTGTAACGAAATACTCAACATTTAAAAATCCATTAGCAGAAAGAGCAGAGGGCCAGCAGTGAAAAAACAGACCAACACTACTTTGCTGTACAAATTAAATCCAAGTCCCAGCTCTGTCTGAAACAATTTGTTTTTTACTTTGTAAAGCATACCATTTAAGCTCTTGGAGACTGGTTCCTTATTTGAAAAGTGAGGATAAGTCTGCTGTACCTGCCTCACAAAATTGTGAGGATCCGACGAGATGATCTATGTGAATGCCTTTTGTAAAATGTTGGTTATATTATGGTCTCTAGAACCCAGCCGAATATTAGCTATAAATTACTCCCTTTAGGTCCATTCATGCAACAGGATAGTCACCTCCTAATTCTCTCTGATCACACATGTTCCTCTATTGGTCAATATCTCTAAAAAATTTCTTGTCTCTCTGCTGTCTCATTCATATACTCAACTTCTGTCTGAAGGCTATGAAATACCAGTTACTCAGTATTACCGCTAGAGGGAGCAAAGCCTTTTCGTTTCCTTTTTCTCACGCGTTAATTCCACTGAGTCAGATAGCACTCACGTTCTGGTACCTACTGAAGCAATAAATAAGTAGAATTACAAGTAAATTGATGGTCCGTGGCCTGTGTCTCTTCGGAAAATATCTTAAGAAAACAAAATCTATCTTAAATAATTAAAACTAAAAGACATTTTTATGTGTGAGTACATATATACATACAAAAGTTTGTAGAATGACACCCCAGTAGCAACCAGCACACCTAGCACCCATATCTTGGTTTCTAAATACCACTCTCCAATAAAAGAAGGCAAAACTCCTTGGTTGACTCTGGGGCTAGGGCAGAAAAATGCAGTATGAGCTTAAATCTTTTGAAACCATAACGGATGGGACACAGTTTAAAAAATATGACTGCTTGTCTAAACACTGGAGTCAACTTGGAGGAACCCCTAGTAGTCAAAACTGGGATCATCTGGACAAAATATATAATAATGATAATAAAACCATGAATCCAACGGATATAAACAGTTGAATAAGGGATAAGAAACATCTCTTCTTTCAGTATAATTCCAATTAATAAAAGAAGGAATAATGGAAATATAACATCACCATTAAGAGAACACCATAGTAATAGTTATTACTAGCAAGAACCATCAATAATTGCTAAAATTAGTGGATGAAAAGTTTAATAACAAATAGGGGGTTCTTTGGTGGCTCAGATAATAAAGAATCTGCCTGAAATGCAGGAAACTCAGGTTTAATCCCTGAGTCGGGAAGATCCCCTGGAGAAGGAAATGGCAACCCACTCCAGTATTCTTGCCTGGGAAATCCCACGGACAGAGGAACCTGGCGGGCTACAGTCCATATCCAGAGGGTCGCAAAGAGTCGGACACGACACAGCAAGTAACACACAGTATACAGGCAGTCTTAAAATAACTCCCTATAAGACAACTAACCATAAAGGGAAAAGCTGTGGTTTCATAATGGAGTAAACTGGACACCACCTTTACCAAATAATCAACGTTAATCTCATCAGTTATAAGACATAACAACTTTCTTTACCTCTGGTATCATGCACTGAGAATAATCCAATATCATTTCTGTGCTATTTTTTCCAAATATACATAATCTCAGCCTAAATCCTAAGGAATCATAAGACATTCAGTTGGAAGGGTATTTTAAGAATGACTGGCTAGTAGTCATCAAAGTGATGTGAAAGACTGAACTTTTAGACACTGGAGGAGATGAAGACGTGTCAACAAACTGCAGTGTCAGATCCTGAATTAGAACAGAAAGGAAAGGATATTAGTGGGAAAACAAATTCAAACAAGGTCAAAGGATTACATAATAGTTTTGTATTAAACAGTAACTAGTACTGTTAGTAATTACTAGTAACTAGTAGTAGTTTCATGATGTTTTCATCATTGTTTTGTGATTATATAAGATGTCAGTATTGGAGAAAGCTGAGTGAAGGGTATAAGTGAACTCTTAATTCAAACTAAAAAACTCAAAAACCAAATTGAAATTAAGAACCAGGAAATACTTAAATAGAGCAGTGCCTAGCAGTGCCTAGCATATAGAAAATACTAAGAGCTTTACATATATCAATATAACTCTTGTCATAACTATGTGAGAAGGGTACCATAATATCTATTTTTTAGATGAAGAAATTGAGTCCAAAAAAAGGCTAAGTCAGTTGCCCAAAATCACATACCTCTGTCATAAACAATAGCAACAACTATGTGTGGAACACCAGTTATGCACTTTTGTGTATACAATATCCCATTTTTAATCGTAAAGATAAAAGTGAGTCTCAGAGACTTAATGAAGTGTCAAGGCCATACAGCTAGCAAGTAGCAGAGCTAAGATTTAAGTGCAGGTTTGTGCTCATTTATTAAAAAAAAAAATTACTGAGCACTGTTGTATGCCAGGTAGCGTGCTGGGTGGTGGACATGCACAGACCAAGGCAGACAAGCAAGGAGACTTGGTCCTCAGGGAGCCCCCAAGACTCTGTGCTTCCCACAATTCTAATAATGCAGTGAGGGCTCCTGCTTGCAGAACCACAAACTAAAGCCTGTTCTAGCTGGATTGAAGCCCTTTACTCCTAATAACTGGCTTTGTCACAGAGTTCCTGTATCATCCTTCCAGTCCACTGCCTCCCATGGACTATGTACATATTAAGATTCACGATGACTTTCCTGAGCCTTGGGGCTCTGTCTTGGCCAATCAGAAAGTGCAATGTCAGACCATCTGGTGAGAGTCTATTTCTAACCCTTTCTTTCTGCCTTCTCCTGATCTATGATAAAAATTGGTTCCTGGACACTGAGTTCTGTGAGCAGCAAAAGCTTCCAGCCTATTTAGTTTTTCCTGAGATTGTTTATTCTAAAATCTCTGAATGTGAATGGATGCAACTCTTGGAACAGCCATTGATATGTAATGTACCCTACAACAGAGATTATGCAATCTATATGTGTTACTTAGCAGTGAAGAATTAGGCATGGGAATATCCAGTCAGAAGTGGGGAAACCCAGTCCATGAATTACAGATTCCTTTATCTTCCCCCCACCCTATTTAAAAAAAATTGTTAGTCGCTTAGTCCTGTCTGCTTCTTTGTGATACCACGAATTGTGGCCTGCCAGCATCTTCTGTCCATGGAATTCTCCAGGTAAGAACACTAGGGTGGGTAACCATTCCTTTCTCCAAGGGATCTTCCCAACCCAGGAATCGAACCTGGGTCTCCTGCATTGCAGGGAGACTCTGCCACCTGAGCCACCAGGGAAGCCCATTCTTTAGCCCCTCTGGATTCTATAAGTCTCCCCATATGCCATCCAAGTGCAGATCTAGAGAGTGTAGTCACCTCTGAGGTTCATGGGTTTTAGCAAGCCTTGTGTTGTGTGAGGACCCATTAAACCTCCAAAGGTACACTATGCTGTAGTATTTGTGTTTCTCCTTTAAACTTTTTTTCAAGTACTAATAGCCAGGTCATTCTCTTGGATCCCTACATCCAAGCCCCACATGTGCTTGGGGACATGATCACCAGCCTTGAGTCACTACTTAGAACTTCAAGAGTTGGATTTCTTTTCTCTCTCTTTCCTCTTGGGCCTGGCTCATTGACTCTTGGCTCCTTGTTGCCTGACGGCCTATTCTGTCTCTTGCCCTGATAACTGTTGTGAGATATAGTTGATATAGTTGTTCCGCCTCCCTAGCTCTGCAGCTTCCTGAGGACCACTCAAGTCAGTTGTCCTGACATTGGCCATCTCCAATAGATATTTACTCATAGACTTCAAGCTTAAATGACTGAGAATAATGATATGGATATGAACAGTGAATTCAGGAGAAAAAGAGGTGAAGATATGTGTTAAATATAGTGGAAATGGCACAACTGTTAAAAGCAAAACAGAGAGCAATCAGGAATGGAGTTTTGAGTGTGAAGCTTTTTAATGAAGCTGTGAGAATAAATGAATGCAAGAGACTATAGTTCAAACCAAGTGTTCAGTTGCTCTACAGACAACATGAAACTGGGGCCTGTAGGGACCAATCTAGGCTTGATGATCAGCCAATTTACCCCTCAGCTCGTTTGCATCAGTACAGATTACTGGGTACCCTTTCTGATGGGGTGGCCATCTGTGTTAGCTGGTCTATGCCTTCTACCCAGTGATTGTTAAGTAGTTGAGATAATACGCTTGGGTTTATCAAATAGAATATAGTGATAAAATTCTACTAAAGAGCTACTGCATTAATACTGAAACCATCTTTCAAAATCTGCTGAAAGATGATTGTTATATGGCCCAGCATCACTGACTCAATGGACATGAATCTGAGAAAACTCTGGGAGATAGTGAGGACAGAGGGGCCTGGCATGCTACAGTCCATGGGGTCACAAAGAGTAGACACAACTTAGCCACTGAACAACAAATATGGCCCAAAAGCACTCCAGAAGTAAGGGTGAGAAGCAGAATTACTAGTCACATAGAATTGCATATGGCCTAAGTCACTTCAGTTGTTTCCGACTCTTTGTGACACCATGGACTGTAGCCTGCCAGGATCCTCTGTCCATGGGATTCTCCAGGTGAGAATACTGGAGTGGGTTGCCATTTCCTTCTCTAGGGGATCTTCTTGACCCAGGGATTGAAGCTGTGTCTCTTATGTCTCCTCCATTGGCAGGTGAGTTCTTTACCACTACTGCCCATATCTCTAAGTTAAAGCTAGTATGACTGGCTGGGCCCTGAAATTCCTACTAGTGAGATGATTTTGAAATATACTCTTAAATCAAGTGTAAATCTTGAACCATTGAATGTTTTATCAATGTTATTTTGACTGGGATACCAGAAGTGGGTACTTTTTAAGTACAATTAGACATTCTCGTTTGATGAAAACTGTTTAAAAATATGACTAGTCAACTAACCTAACACTTCTGAAGGCCAGTGTGGCTATGGACATGTTATAATTGGGAAAGAATGCTACTTGAGTTCAATCTCAAACCTATTTTTATCCCAGAAATCAGATTTGCTGGGCAAGAAGTTCTTACAAACTTTAAAAAGGAAAAAAAAAAAAAAACTTTGATTTTCAAATATCTAGCTAAAGGGAAAATTGTCGTTTTCTCCTCTTATAAAACAAATATTAGACTAGGTCCAGGTTTTCTACCCTCATTTCTTTTTTTAATTAGCAATAGTTGAATTTTACCAAATGCCCTTTCAGCTTGTATTGAGAGTATTGTTTGTTGCTGCTTTAAACTATTAAAATGGTACTTCGGGATCATCCTTGCTAATTTTGGATAGTTCTTACATTTCCAAGATAAAACCTACTTGGTTATGATGTAAATACTTTTCTTAATGTTTAGTTAGGTTGTGTTTGCTAAAATAAGAGTTTTTGAAAATGGTTTATATGTGACATTGTTTATAGGTCTTTTATTAATTTTAATATCATGATAGGGGTGCAGTATGAGTTGGAAGTGCTGCTAAATGCCAACTTGTGTGCCTGATGCACAGTGAAGCCAAACAAACCTAAACATCAAAGTTTGGAGCAGAGAAAGAACCAAACAAGGAGAACAGGTAGCTCATGCTCAAGAGACCTGAACTCCCAGATGGTTCTCAGAAGGGTTTTAGGGCAAAATGTGGGGTGAAGGCTGCAGGGTGTGTGACTTCTGACTGCATGGTGCTCTAGGAGTCTTGTGCTCAGCCTGCAGTTACCATCCTCCACCTGCTTAGGGGCCTCAGTTCCTGCAGAAGAACTCAAAAACACTGTGTATAATCCTGGGGGAGGAGCTAGAACTCTGTTTCTTTCACTGTACTATTGTTTCTTGATTGCTTTTGCTTTGTCTCTGCATTTCCTCACTTCCCTAATTAGTAAAACCTGCCCTTTGGAACTCAGAGAAGTTCTAGGAGGCAGAAGCCTTTTTCTACAGATAAGCAACAGGGGGCACAGAAAAGGAGGACACAGGCTCTTGGGCCCCGGGTGGGCCCACAGGGTAGTGTTCATTTTCAGAAGGGGTGTGTGTGTGTGTGTGTTAATGCTGCAGAACAGTGAAATGACCTGACAAGTACATTCCTTAAAGGCTTCAAGCAATCACTCTTAAGGCTAAGTCTGAACACTGAGGGGAATATATTTAATGCTACTTTAATACCTTCTCAAACCAGTTTAAGTAATTTTCTTTTCATGGACCATCACTTTTTCCAGACCTCAAATATTTGAATGGAGATTTTACAGGATATCAAATCTTTTAAAACAACCCCATTCACCTCCACACTAGCACTTATTAGTGAGTCTCTGCCATTTCTGCTCTTCAACACTTGCAGGGTGTATTTTCTGACTTATTCCAAGACCCAGCCTTATTTATGTTTACTGCAATGTTCAGTCTAATTTCAATTTTGTATCTTATTTAACCCAATAGAGTTTTAAAATTCAAGTGTTATTTTTTTCCCCTTTAAAAAAAATTTCTGGTTTCACTGCACTGTGGTCAGTATGACCATATATTGTGTGTGTGCGTGTATGTGTTGGGGAGGGGTGTACTCCTGATCTGGAACTTTTTACATTAACTTTTTTTCCTTTCCTTATTTAACTTCTTGATTTTTCTTAAAAAAAAAAAAAATCTACTTAAAGTGTTGAAGGTTTTCTCTCGAATCCTTAGCATTCTAACATCACCTCAGAATTTTTGTACTCTGTTCCAGGAGACATTCTTGACCTTATCTTTCAAATTATTCTTTCTTCAGCCACATCCAGATTAGGCTTTTAACTTAATTTACTTTGGGTAGCATTTTTTTAATTTCTGAGTAATTTTATGACTCCTCTCTGCTTTTATGGCTATGATGCACTCACAAATATCCTGAAGATAATTAAGTTCTGTTCCCTTTGATCTCTCCTGTTCTTGTCTTACTGCTACTTGAGGCTAACATCATCACCTCCCTCCTCCAGAAACACATAAATTCCAGTTCAGAAACACGGAGCATTTCCTTAAGTTTGGGAAAACAGAAGGGAGTTATGTTGCAAACTGAACAGGGGAATTTTCTAAAAATACTCAAGTATCCTTTACCTCTAGGGGATAGTTATCCTGTGCTACACAGACACACACTTTTCCAGTCATCCTGGGCGTGGCTTTACTGTTTGTCTTTATCCTCTGCTTATAGAACTAAGAACCATACTTTTTCTCCAAGCTGAGCTCACACATGAATGTTCTTGCTTAAAGAACTATTTTCTCTACTTAACCCAGCCAACCCCTCTGAAAAATAGGGGAAGCAGGGCAGTAATTTTAGAGTGACGATAGAGCTTGAGGATTTTGTTACTGGTAGCCCTCTCTCTCCCTAATTATACCACCCAGGTACTGATCTGTGGAGCCATTCTTTCAGTTTGGCCAGGCTTGGAAAAAGCCACCCTTACCAGTACAGAGGGTTTTCCAGTGGTGCTAGTGGTAAAGAATCCACCTGTCAATGCAGGAGGTGCAATAGACACAGGTTCAATCCCTGGATTGGGAAGATCCTCTGGAGTAGGAAATGACACCCCACTCCAGTATTCTTGCCTGGAAAATTTCATGGGCAGAGGATCCTGGCAGGCTACAGTCCATGGGGCTGCAGAGTCAGACATAACTGAGCGGCTAAGTACACCTGTACAGGAGCCTCTCCTATAACTGTTCTAGGATACTGACTTTCTTTTTTCCACTGCCATTAACATTATTCCACCTTCACTATTGTCTAGAAATTTAATATCTGGTGATACTCATTTCCATCCTCCAGCACTGTTTATACTTTTCTCTCTCCCTCTCTTTTTTGTTACTAAACGTGGTTCAGCTGCTTGCTGCTTAAAAGCCAGTACTAGGGACAAGTGTTTATTGGAAAGGAAAGATTGCTTTATACAAGGAGGCTAGCAACCTGGGGAGAAAGTGGAGTCAAGTCCAAGAACCAACTTCAAAGACTGTGCTTGACCATGAAAGTTCTTAAAGGAAGAATCATTTGGGGAGAGGTTCAGAGTCTTTGTTATCATCCACTGTGTGCAGACTTTCTTTTGATTGGTTGGTGAGGTAGCAGGGTGGTCTCCAGGAATCTTGTGCTCAGCCTGAAGTTACCATCTTCAACTTGGAAGGAGCCTTTGAGTTCCTGCAGAAGCACTCAAAGGTATTATTATAAGTATCCCTTGAGGAGGAAGCAGGACCTCGCCCTTTGTTTCTTTCTTTTTTTTTTTTTTTGAATTGGAGGCTAATTACTTTGCAATATTGTGGTGGTTTTTGCCATACATTCACATGAATCAGCCATGCGTGTACATGTGTTTCCCATCCTGACCCTCCCCATCCCATCCCTCAGGGTCATCCCAGTGCACCAGCCCTGAGCACCCTGTCTCGTGCATCAAACCTAGACTGGCGATCTATTTCACATGTGATAATATATGTGTTTCAATGCTATTCTCTCAAAATCATCCCACCCTTGCCTTCTCCCACAGAGTCCAAAAGTCTGTTCTTTACATCTGTGTCTCTTTTGCTGTCTCGCATATAATAACCAGGATATGGAAGCAACCTAGATATCCATCGGCAGTCGAATGGATAAGAAAGCTGTGGTACATATACACAATGGAATACTACTTAGCTATTAAAAAGAATGCATTTGAATCAGTTCTAATGAGGTGGATGAAACTGGAGCCTATTAAACAGAGTGAAGTAAGTCAGAAAGAAAAACACCAATACAGTGTATTAAAACCCCTTATTTCTTAACAGCTCCTCTTTTGTTTCTGCACTCCCTGCATCCCTCCCTTACCTGATATTCAACTGTTTGAATCTGCCCTTTGGAAGGTTGAGGAGGCTGAATAAAGCCTATTACCTACAAATAAGAAATAGGACACGCAAAGGGTTTATACCTGGGAGGGCCCCACAGGGTGCTGTTCAGCTTGAAACTCCCTTTTCTTTGATACTCCTCAACCCTCTGGGAACAGAAACATGGACAAGAATGGGAACAAAGTTTTGGATATAGAGGTTAAATAAAGTCTCAGCAAGGGGACTGTTTTACCCAGAAGGTTCATGTTTCTTGCACATTCAGAACTGATGTCAAAAGAAGAAACTTTATCATTTAACCTTACTTGACTCTTCTACCTAGGGTTCTGTACCCAACTCCAATGAATAGAGAGGAGATATTCCCCCACCACCAACAATTTTAACACTGGTGGGTGTCTTACAATTTAACTCAATTCAGACACTATCTACCTGGAGATAGCATCAGATTCCACAGGCTAAGTTTCAGTCCCACAAGACTGTACATACCATTCCACCCCATCCCCACAACAACACAGGCATACCACTTGCAAGCCCAGGCTATCACCACAGGAAATTCTAAGGGTTTTAGGAGGTCTGTGCCAGAAACAGACAAAGACTAAATATGTCTCAACATAAATCACAACATCACACCACCCTTCCCTATCTCTCAAAACTTGTGGTTTGGATTACCATGCTGTCATTCAACAAAACTTCAATTATTTTACATGAACTTTGACAAAAGCTAGGAAATGGGAAAGACTATAGACATTTTGGCCTGAAAATAGATTTCAAAATGTGGACAACTAAGTTCATCTGTGTAGCATCTTCCAAAAGGAAGTCTATGCCTTGTTTTAGTCATATGCTTTGCTGAAACCTAATCAAACTTGCCATTAAGGGAAATGCAATTCTAGGCACACAGGCTGGGTCGTGGCAACCTCAATAGTACAAAATTAAGCTCCATACATGACATAAGAAATATTGCTGTCATAAATGGAATAGCACAAAGGTAGGCTCCATTTCATTTGTACACGTGTGGAACTGGGCAACTATTATTCCAGGATTAAGGGTACAAGATAACAACCCCAAATGAAAGATGCAGCACTCAAAACTTCTCTGAAGGGAACAATGGGATGATGACAGCTGTACACATGTGAAGAAGTCCAGGCATGATTCCTTTGTTTCCTTCCAGCTGGGGAAGGATTGAACATAGGAAGGCTTTAATGCAGAAATTTAGTTTCTCTACCCAAACATAATACAAAATTGTTAACTTTCCTAAAAAAGGAAAATTTTCCTCAATGTTTCCAACACAAGTTTTCAAAGAATGCAGGCATTTTTAATATCACTTATTTTCTGTTGATATTTTCAATATCAACTAATTTGAGTTGTCCAAAGGTGGGGAATAGGAAGGAGAGAACTACGACACAGAGAGTAAGAATCCATAGCTACCCCAATCCCACTTCACTTCAGAAAACATCAAAGTACATAGTGATTTGATTCTAACAACCAGTGACTTAAAATCCACCTTGGCTTCTACGATGGCAATTCATTCAATCATGATTTATTGGGCACCTGCTGTGTGCTAAACACCATCCTGAGTTCGCGGGCTACTCTGATCAAGACAGGCCAGGAATCTGCCCTTGGCTTCTATTCACAAATGCAACTTTTTTAAAAATCAGCGTTCATTTCTTTAGAGTAGACACAGACAAGAGAGACTCCCAGCCTGGCCCTGTTCCTTTGGGTGGCCTGGCTCTGGCTCCATTCCAGCCTCACCCCTGCACACTGGGCATGGAGCTAACAAGCCCCATTTAGGCATCATTCCAGGTCCTTGCCCCCAAGAATGGCCTGCTCAAATGAGGAGATCTAGGCTCAGGGTGGCCGCAGGACAGCTATCTGCTGAGGTATCTGGACAAAAGTCTGAATGTATGGGTTGGAATTTGTCCATCCGTGGTTTTCTGCGGTAGGAGAAGCTCACCTCTCCCTGTACCACCTTGTTCCAGCAAAGACCCCAAGAGCCCAAGAACTGTGAATTCCAGCCTGGCCTTTCACATTGTTACAGAGTTAGACATGTCCAGGTAGGAGGATAGAACATGTTTCAACAGTTTGTTGATTTGATTGATAACTTTTAAATATTTAAACACCTGGTATGTGAGTCCTGCAAACATGAGAGGAAAGTTAGACCTTCAAAGCTGTGGGAGGTGAGGCTGAGCAGTGACATAACCATTCTTCTCACCCAATACCCCATCCAAGGGCTGCGTAGATTGGATGTACTTTAAAGAATCATTGTTCTCCACACAGTCTACTCCCCACCTTGGTCACCATTTGCAGGGCATAGCCACAGTGCTCAACCATAGACTGCCAGTGTCCCTTGGAGAACTGGCTACAACTGTAGAGCATTTTCCTTGCTAGTGAAGTGTGCTAGGTAAAATTCAGAGGCAACCCCCAGGCAGAACAAGGCGTTCCCTCCCCACCCGCTGCTAAGTGTTATAGTAAATATTGCTGATGTTCTCTTTCTCCATGAGTCACAGCATTGCGCTTAGAGCTGTCACCCCAGGAAGTGACAGTACACTGGTGTTAGACCTCAGACTAAAATGAGCATACTTTATCCCAGTGGTAGGAATTTTGCTTGGATATGGATTTTGACCACTTACTAGTCATGTAACTGGACAAGTTAGCCCCCTTTGGATTTCCATTTTCTATTTGAAGATGGGAAACAGAAGACTGAATGGGAAGAAATGTAAAAAAAAAAAAAAAAAAAAATCAGAATACCAACTCATGGTAGATGCTCAGTTGTTGAGAGACTTGCCTTAATTATCACCCCACCTTTGTGTGTCTTCAAGCTTATTTCTATCCCTATCTGGCTTCACCTAATACAGTGGCCTTTCTCCTCCCCACTGCACATCCCCCTCACACACACACGTCCCCCCTCCCCCACACGTCCCCCCCCTCCACACACACATCTGTGCCCAAGGGCGGCTGGCAGTGTCAGAGGTTTCAGCCCACCTGTAAAAAAGCATCCTGAACCTCCTGGCTATAGCATTCATCATTCTTCAATATCTAGAAGAAAATTCACTTGAATAGAAAAGTGCTAGAGGGTTTGAGGGCCTGCTATACCTGGAACAACAAACACTAATGCAGATGAAATGGAACTTTGCTGAAAGCTCCCACCCCAACAACGAGAAGGTGTCAGGCATGAATGCACTGCATGGCCCAGGGGTACAGACCACAGGCTCTGGACTCAGGACTGGCAGGGGCTTGGCTTTGTCATTTGCTTGGTGTGTGCATTTGGTCAACTTAATGTCTTCGAACAATCATTTCTTCTTCTGTAAAAATGGGACAAAAGTCAGAAGTCATTGAAGACCTTAGGTCAGTTTCTGGTAGCTAGTGAAGTTAAAACTGATTGTTTTTTTTATTATAGTGGTAGTAATATTATTGATAATAATGATAAATTGCACTGTTCATGTGGTAAGAATTTGACCAATATAACTGCAGAGGCTTCATCTGCCTATGGAGGGCAAGAGTGGGAAGTGAAGTTAGAAGACGGCCCTTGATCTGGGCCTGGAAGGACACGGATGACTTTGCCAGGTAGCAGGGGAGAAACTGAAGGGCATTTCAGGTGGAGAAGGTCCGATACTGTGACGATGGAAGTGATGATGGCCCAGTATTCTCTGAGTGTGGTAGATGAGGCCAGAGGACAGAGAGGCAGATTTGGAAGGACCCAAGGGTTGGCAGTGCCATGCTAGGAGAGCAGAATAAATTACTCTGTAATATGATGCTTGCTACTATTTTCTCGGATAGAGGCCAGCAATGATACAAACTGAAGGGAAGGCCAAAGTTTCTTATGCAGAACATAAACACTGAGGCAGATTGGGGAAAGCACTTTGTCATGATCAATATTACTGTTGCCTAGTGACCCACAAGGGACTAACCCCTAAGAAAACAAGTTGTCTTTGGAGCTCAGTTAGGGCTACAGAGAAGCCAAGAAATTCAACAGTTAAATCTTGACTCGGAGAAGCTACTCATTTGTGAGACAATACATTTCTCAATTCTTAAAAAAAAAAAAAAATTAAAACGCCTTGGCAGATTATCAAGAGAATCAGCATGTGTAAGCACAAATGTGTAAAGGTACAAGAACTTCTCAAAAAAAACTGGAAGAATTTTCCCAAAAAGGTATTTGGTTGGGGAGGGGAGGGTATTAGATTTTTCTTTTTGTATTTTGCAGCTGCAGCAGAATAACTTAAAAAAAAAAAAGGCACTGTGGCCAGCCAACTTCCTTTCCAAACATTTGGTCCTGAGCAGCTCCGGCAAAGAATGAATAGTCAAGTGTAATAGACGTGTAGGAATGTAGCAATCCATTTGCTTTATTTCTCCAAAATTATTGCTGATTGCAGGTTTGGGGGAGGGGATGTGTGCGAGAAATTGGCTGCTTTATTTTTGCTGGATCTCATTTGCCCTGGGAATGCATTTCCAGGACATTCTACCTTTCTCTACTGAGCAGTTCATCCGGGTCTTTCCTCCTGCCCTGAAGGTTTGATGGTTGAAGGAAATAGTCGAAGCATATTTCTGCTCTTTTGTAACAACAGTAATGATATATCATAGGCAGCAGGCCAGGAGATCTTCACCTAGAAGGAAAACACAGATTAGCCAGAGGTGGTCCTGGAATCACCATTAGTTCTAATCAGCTTTTATGAGTGATTCAGAAATTAACCAGTCATGTGCTGATAAAGTACAAACAAAGGTAATAAAGTAAGATTTATATGTACCGACATAGAAGGATGTCCAGAATATGTGAGAAAAAAGTGCTGAGAAATATGTATAGTGTGATCCTGATTTTATGGTTCACAAGGGAAACAACAAACTCTGTGTTTGCGTAGGCAGGAAAAGCTGTCTGGGATGATATATAGTGTATTATGATATATAGTGTATTATATACCAGCATCTTCACTGTGGTTATGCTTCCAGGGAATGGATAAGAAGGAGGAAGGAAAAAGGGGATCTGCTTTCACATGTTTCACATAAAAAGTATTTTTTGTGTTAAAAACAAAAGAGGCTTCCCTGGTATCTCAGTGGTAAAGAATCTGCCTGCCAATGCAGGGGGACACGGGTTCGATCCCTGGCTTGGGAAGATTCCCACATTCCCTGGGACATCTAAGCCCATGTGCCACAACTACTAAAGCCCTTGCGCCTAGAACCCATGTTCCACAACAAGAGAAGCCGCCACAGTGAGAACCCGTGCACCGCAGCGAAGAGTAGCCCCTGCTTGCCACAAGCAGAGAAGAGCCCACATGCAGCAACAAGGACCCAGCACAGCCATGAATAAATGAATCACTGTGCCAAAAGGACTTTTTAAATAAATAAAAGACAAATACTGCATAGTAAAAAATTGTTTGAAGAGATTTCATGGTATTTTCGTTCACTTTTGGAGAATTCACTGTAAAGTATCTCTAAGTATCAAACATGCAACTCATAGCATTAATATTATCCTCCACAGATAGTCATTTCCCTTAGTTACTTAAAATGACTGTTCAGTAAACAAGGAGGAAGAGGTCTAAGGTATTTCAGACTGCACTTCTCAGTTCCTTTCGTGCTTTGCAGGGCTTATTTTTCTAAGCCTGTGATCTTCACACAGATGTTTTTTTAGTGGGTCAGCCTGCTCATAGGGTCAGGTGCTTCAGGTGTTGTACTGGTTTTGCTGTCCTTGTTCAATGCCTCAGTCGTGTCTGACTCTGTGACCCTCTGAACTGCAGCACTCCAGGCTTCCCTGTCCTTCGCTGTCCCCAGGAGTTTGCTCAGACTCATGTCCATTGAGTTGTTGATGCCATCAACAATCTCATCCTCTGCCACCCCGTTCTCCTCCTGCCTTCAATCTTTCTCAGCATCGGGGTCTTTTCCAGTGAGTCAGCTCTTTGCATGAGGTGGCCAAAGAATTGGAGAGTCAGCTTCAGCATCAGCCCTTCCAATGAATATTCAAGGTTGATTTCCTTTAGGATTGACTGGTTTAATCTCCTTGCTGTCCAAGGAATTCTCAACAATCTCCAGCACCATAGTTCGAAAGCATCAATACTTTGGTGTTCTGCCTTCTTTATGGTCCAACTCTCACATTCGTACATGACTACTGGAAAAACCATATCTTTGACTAGATGGACCTTTGTCAGCAAAATGATGTCTCTGCTTTTTAATATGCTGTCTAGATTTGTCATAGTTTTTCTTCCAAGGAGCAAGCATCTTTTAATTTCATGAATGCAGCCACCATCCACAGTGATTCTGGAGCCCAAGAAAATTAAGTCTTTCACTGTTTCATTTTCCCACCATCTATTTGCCATGAAGTGATGGGACCAGATGCCATGATCTTAGTTTTTTGAAGGTTGAGTTTTAAGCCAGCTTTTTCACTCTCCTTCCTGTTTCACCTTCATCAAGAGGCTCTTTATTTCCTCTTCACTTTCTGCCAAAAGGTTGGTGTCATCTGCATATCTGAGGTTATTGATATTTTTCCTGGCAATCTTGATTCCATCTTGTGCCTCATCCAGTCTGGCATTTCAGATGATGTACTCTGCACAGAAGTTAAATAAGCAAGGTAACAAGATACACCCTTGACATACTCCTTTTCCTATTTAGAACCAGTCTGTTGTTCTGTGTCTGGTTCTGTTACTTCTTGACCTGCATACAGATTTCTTAGGAGGCAGGTAATGTGACCTGGTATTCCCATTCTTGAAGAATTTTCCACAGTTTGTTGTGATCCACACAGTCAAAGGCTTTCGTGTAGTAACTGATAACTTGAATCAAGTGATTATTTCTCTTCCTAGGGTACTAACGAGCTCAGCATCACAGATGGCACTGGGCTGGAGAGTTTGCAGTCTTATCTCCATAAATCTAGAACGTGACACCTTTCATGACGCAATTCGCAAGTTTGATATGATTCCAATCCATGACATCAACCCAGGTGCTCAGAATGGTAAATGAGGGGTGTTTTCGTTCTTAGTTTGTGTCCTGCTCTTGCTGGGTGAAACAAACAAATTAATTGGAAAGACACAGGAAAACGAGCTGTCTAGGGACTGCATCATAAGGACCATGTCTTCAGGAATAAGTTGGCTCAGTCATTTACCATCCTTCTGTTGTTCCTTCTGGGGTAAAGATTCTGAGAGGCTGTGATTAGGGCTCCATATTCACCCTCAGCTAAGGGGAGGGTCACTGCTCAAGGAAAATCAACGTGCTCTCCCCAGGTGGAAAAGAGAAGGAACATTGGACAGGCAAAGAGTAGCACATGTCGACTATAACGACACATGAGGTCGGTTAAACATACATTCCCCTGTACAGGGAAGAAGGCATTCTTGAAAGACTCATCACCCTTCCAGATGTCAATTGCCTTCTTGCCACATGGATCATCAGTTTTTTCAGATAGGGCATCCTTCAGAATTTGGTGCAATGGTTAGGGGATCCTCAGGACTAATGACATTCTTTCCCTTTAATCAGCAGATATCTGGATATTTTACACCAGTGTCTCTCCACAGTGCACCACTAGCATGTAGGATGGTATACCTCCTGTTGTGGGAGTTGCCCTATGAATTGTGGGGATTTAGCAGAATCCCCAGCCTCTAACCTCTAGATACCAGTAGCACATCCCTCAATACCGGTCTTGACAATCAAAAATACCTCCAGGCATTGTCAAACGTCCCCTAGGACAAAATTGACTCTTGTTGAGAATCCTTGCTTTACCAAGATGAATGCACTGTCACACACCACCAACCCTGAGGACTTCCAAGCCCTGCAAGATGCTGCAATGTGCCCTGATGGTGCTCCTGCTGGCTTCTCCTGTCTAGGCACTGGCATATGCCCTCTTCGAGCCTGGAGCATCTGTCTCCTGAAGCATTAACCAACCCTACTATAAAAAGAAGCCCACCTCTGTGGAAAGGGCTGGTGACCCAGCAACAGTTTGTAGCCCTACCTTTGTACAACAAAGAAACTGGAACCACCAGAATCGTCCTGGAAAATGAAAGAAAGGAAATGACCTAGTACGATCAGTGGCTTCAGAGAAACAAAGCTGTTGAGACAGTTACGATGTCTTTAGAGTCAGGATCTGTTGTAAGAACCATATTACAACTTGTGTGAAGTCACGGATGAAATATTTAAATGCTTCTCTTCCTCAAAACCAAGGCAAATTTTCCATCTGCCAAAATAGTAAATCCCTTATTTTGAGAAGTCTCTGGTACTTGGGCCTCACTCAGTAAACATTTTGAGTTAATGGGGCAAAACCAAGCAAAGCACTTGGCCGTACACCACTCTGTTCATGCCCACCCATTGTCAGGGAATATTTCCAACAAGGTGTGAAGTACAAAGCCTTGCCCACCTTTTCCCTTGCATGTGTCTTTTGGACACATGAATAAATACAGATGTGGCTCTTCCCTGTCTGGGAGTTAGATCAGGGCCAAATTCCATTTAACTAGCTTACACATAGCTCGCCAGAATGTAACTCTGCCCCCTGTGAGCTGCTGAGGATCCCTCTTCACAGGTTCACCTCCAGAGGTCTGATAAGAGTAGCTGAAGGTAGAGCTTAATCGTCTCATTCCAGAAAGGATGTTTTCAGTTAAATTTTTTATTTTACCCTGACTACATCATTTCCGTATGGTCTGAAATAGACAAAAGGAATTTATTTAGGGTGGAAGACATTTAAATCCTCCTTGCGTAAAGTGTGGTTTTCTAACATCTCAGGCACTGGGAGCTTCTTAGCACTGCTTCCAGGGTGGGCAGCGCTGAGAGTCACCAGGACTCCAGGCATAGTTTCTAAATTGATTGACAGCCTTAAGCTTCCAAAGTAAATTTCTGAAACCCAAGTAATTTTTTCGTAGACATGTGAAACTTCAGAATTCCAAAGGGAGAAGTAAGCCTTATTTTTAAAATAAACTTGTAAGTTTGAAAACAAAACCAGACAAGTAGTGCAGAAAGAGAGCTCTAGATTGAATCTCGAAGTGTGTCTTTGTCTGGAGCCCCTCTCCTGACTCCCAGCCGCAGCCTCTATTCTGGTCCTCATCTGCACTGTCAGGATGACTTCAGGACCAGTGCCTTAACAATGTCACCTTCTCTGATGCACGTTAAAAGTTGCTGCCATCATCCTTTCCATAAAGCCACTCCAGATTATGTCACTCTTCCACTTGAAACGTCCATCCCTATCGCTGCATACAAAATAAAGCCCAAACTCCTGGCTATAGCATTCAAAGCTTTCTAGAATCTGTCCAGTTTCTTTCTCTAAGTTTTTCTGTCTTCTGTCTTATGTGCAAGACAAACAAGATTCTTCAATTCCCCCTAAACCAGAAATCTACTTTTCTACTTCCATGCCTCTGTTAGGGCTAGCTTCCTGGGTTTGTGACATGTGCAGTCACACACTCAAAAGGACCATGAGCTTGATTTAATGATCTACTCTGTTCCCATGTTCAAGTTCTTAAATATTTTCTTTTCTTTTGTGTTGTACATATTGGATGAAGTCCAGTGGGTGGATGGATCATGCAAACAAGCAGAGAAGATACCTTACATGCACGTCTGCACCCGTTGACTTCCTGTTTGCATTAGTGTGGCACCTTGCCCTCCCAGTATGGAAATCTGGCCCCACCATGAGTGTGGAGTGGGGGGTCCATGGTAAACATGTTACCCAGCTGCTGCTGCTTAGTCGCTTCAGTCATGTCTGACTCTCTGTGATCCCATGAACTTTAGCTAGCTAGGCTCCTCTGTTCTTGGGATTCTCCAGGCAAAAATACTGGAGTGAGTTGCCATGCCCTCCTCCAGGGGATCTTCCCAACCCAGGGATCGAAGCTGGATCTCCTGCATAGCTAGCAGATTCTTTACCACTGAGCCAACAGGGAAGCCCTTAACGTGTAACCATATGACTGATTAATTATTGTGCTGATAGCCCCAATAACCAGAACTTGCTTCAAACAAAAAAGATAGTAGTGTTCTTTTAAAAAATGATTGAGGAACACTATTGTATTCTTGTTCATGCTTCTTCCCTGGATTAGCCAACTGCTTATGCTGAAAATGATGACACTGAAAGAAAAGGTAGAGTAGTCCATGATTCCTTTTCCTTCCAAGCTTTCCTTACTCATCAGAAAGCTGAAGTCGAGGAGAAACACCCTCCCAGTCACTTTTCGATAAGTTTCACCAATAATATAATAGGAAGGAGCCGAGAATGATATCATAATCATACTGTAGTCAGGGCTGTGTATGATGGTCAGTATGATGTTTCAGTGACTAAGGAGTCAGTGGTACATAATTCAAGTCACAGTGTGACTTTATACATTCTCATTTTATCTTAACTTACTAAGTCCAGACATAAAAGATCCAATGACAGTGTTTTTGGTTCTTTTGGTGTACTATGTTCTGGGTAGCCTTAGTTTCCATTGTGACCTTAACTGTAGACCCTTTGATGAACAGGTCAGGTGCATCTTGCCTTATTTCTTCCAGTGTGTATTACAGTGGTAAAGAATCCGCCTGCCAGTGCAGCAGATGCAGCTTCCATACCTGGGTTGGGAAGATCCCCTGGAGAAGGAACTGACTAACCCACTCCAGTATTCTTGCCTGGAGAAGCCCATGGACAGAGGAGCCTGGCAGGGTACAGTCCCTGGGGTCGCAAAAGAGTCAGACACGACTTAGTGACTAAACTGCAACGATAACAACACCAAAATGTACTACAGGAAACTCGTGACTGGACCTCACTCCTAATCAAGTCCAGGCACCAAGCTGAGACTGGGCAGACAAAGGCAGATTTAGATACAGTCCCTGCCATGGGGTAGGGGGAGAAGGGAAAGGAAGAAGGAGGACTGGGATACCCCCACTTGATGCCCAGTGTAGGATTTACAACTACAGTGACCCTCAAACATGGAGCACTCATATCCATCTGTCACTGTCTAATCAAAACACACATGTGCTAGGGCTTCAAGCACATACAAGGCAAGGGAGAGAGATGAGTGAGTGTATTGCCCCTCATCTTTGCAGCCTAGCCCAGAGCTCAGAGAAAACCTATTAAAAAACTTACGGGAGAGCAACTCTTGAACCAGATATAATAGCAGATTCACCATATGCAATTAGCCAAATTCAAATATCCTTGTAGATTTGAGAGCAGAAGGTGGAGATTGCAAAAATTTCATTGTTGGAAACTATAAGATTTTCATCTACTTCAAACTGAATTTTTTATATATACCCTGTGATTTGATTAAACCTATTTGATAAGTGTGGACTTACATGGAACAGGAATTTTCTATTGACTGTTTTATCCAATAGGTGTTTGCCTGAAAGTGGAGGGTAAAAGGAGATAAACCTGATGGTTTTTAGTTTTGGTTGAATTGGGTGACCTGTGTTTAAGAGGTTTATCTTTTTTGTTCTTTTTTTCTTCCCCTTTGGAAGCTTTTAAGATCACTTTCTAACTTTTAATCTGAATCTAACTTCTGTCCCTAAGACTTCCTTTGTCAAGTTTATTTGAACGAAGAGTTTAGCATTTAAGGTATACCTATAGTCAATTCTTTTTAAATGGGCAGCAGTTAGAACTGGACATGGAACAACAGACTGGTTCCAAATAGGAAAAGGAGAACGTCAAAGCTGTATATTGTCACCCTGCTTATTTAACTTATATGCAGAGTACATCATGAAAAACGCTAGGCTGGAAGAAACACAAGCTGGAATCAAGATTGCCGGGAGAAATATCAATAACCTCAGATATGCAGATGACACCACCCTTATGGCAGAAAGTGAAGAAGAACTAAAGAGCCTCTTGATGAAAGTGAAAGAGGAGAGTGAAAAAGTGGGCTTAAAGCTCAACGTTCAGAAAACTAACATCATGGCATCTGGTCCCATCACTTCATGGGAAATAGATGGGGAAACAGTGTCAGACTTTATTTTTTGGGGCTCCAAAGTCACTGCAGATGGTGATTGCAGCCATGAAATTAAAAGACGTTTACTCCTTGGAAGGAGGGTTATGGCCAACCTAGATAGCATATTTAAAAGCAGAGACATTACTTTGCCAACAAAGGTCCGTCTAGTCAAGGCTATGGTTTTTCCAGTGGTCATGTATGGATGTGAGAGTTTGACGGTGAAGAAAGCTGAGTGCCGCAGAATTGATGCTTTTGAACTGTGGTGTTGGAGAAGACTCTTGAGAGTCCCTTGGTCTGCAAGGAGATCCAGTCAATCCATCCTAAAGGAGATCAATCCTGGGTGTTCATTGAAAGGACTGATGTTGAAGCTGGAACTAATACTTTGGCCACCTGATGCAAGAGCTGAATCGTTGGAAAAGACCCTAATGCTGGGTAGGATTGGGGACAGGAGGAGAAGGGGACGACAGAGGATGAGATGGTTGGATGGCATCACTGACTCGATGGACATGGGTTTGAGTGGTCTCCGGGAGTTGGTGATAGACAGGGAGGCCTGGCACGCTGCAATTCATGGGGTCGCAAAGAGTCGGACACGACTGAGCGACTGAACTGAACTGAATCCCATTACAACTTTCTAAGCTTGGGCTTTTATTTCTTGAGCAACTTTTTTAACCATAGCATTACGTAGATAATATTCTTCAATTCTACTTTGCTTTTATACATATCAGACTTTGGAGACAATTTCCAAATCTAAGGGAGGCAAGTTAGCATGGTTAAGGGCATGAGGTATGAGAACAGCTGAATTCAAACTTGAACTTTATCACTACTCTCTGAATGTCCTTACTTCTTTGGGCCTCACTTTCCACTTTGGTAAAATGTATATATTAATAATTACTTCAGGAAGTTCTATAAATTAAATCAGAAGATACAAGTAAACTATGTAGGGAAATAAGTTATATAAAGCACAATAGCCTATAACATGCTATTCGTTCTTTGATTAGTATTATCACCTGTGTTCCATGTGGATGTATGCTCAGTCATGTCCAACTCTTTGTGACCTTATGGACTGTCGCCTGCCAGGCTCCTCAGTCCATGGGCTTCTCCAGGCAAGACTACTGGAGTGGGTAGCCGTTCCTTTCTCCAGGAAATCTTACCAGTCCAGGGAATGAACCCTGTCTCCTGCTTTGACAGGCAGAGTCTTTACCAGTGAGCTGCACTCTTTCCATATTCCTTACAGCTCTGAAAGTCTGAGCCTAGGGCATTTGCTCATCACCTTGTGCAATCACTTCCAAAATATAAGTAATCCTCATGTAGCACTCACTTCCTATGGTGGGCTGGAGACAGAAGGAGCAGACTGCGAAGAAATGAACATCCTCAAATCTAAGATGTTTGTCAGGTCCATGGACTAGAAGTAGTCCTTTATTTCTTGGGACTATAAGATATACAGCCCAAAAAGTAAAAGAATTCACATTAGTGCAAGGAAAGGAGTTCTCAAAATAAGGTAAAGCTAGAATATTATCAAATAGATTCTCTGGAGGCATCTGTTGAACACTGCCTAACAGGATATGGCTTAGTCACTTTTCCACAATTACTTGTCAGTTCACAATAGAAATATTACATAACTGCCACCGGGGCAACTCACACTAAAAAACTGAGTGTGTGTGTACTGTTGATTCAGTTGTATCCGACTCTTTGAGACCCAATGGACTGTAGCCTGCCAGCTTCCTCTGTCCATGGGATTCTCCAGGCAAGAATACTGGAGTGGGTTGCCGTGCCCTCCTCCAGGGCAAGTAAACTGAGTTGCCTGATGTTTTTACTTTCCAGGGGTTCCTCACTACTTAGGCCACGAACCTCTTTGGAAGTATGGTGAAGCCCATGAACTCCTTCTCAGAATAATGTTCTTAAATATATATTAAAATATGCAGCATGATAAAGGAAATCAACTATATTGGAATAGTTATTAAAATATTCATTCTGAAAAGACAAATTTCTGAGAGTATCATATGGGTAGCCTTCATGCATTAAAAAAAATAAAAAATCTAGCGGCAGGCCTAGAAACTGTAATCCTCAAAAATTAATGAGCAAAATGATACTTAGAAATATTTGTAATAACCAGAACATGGCATGAAAATAGCTATGATTTCAGTTAGTGATAAACTCACAGGTACTGTTCCTACTAATGTGGTTGTTTACCCATATTTATGGAAGGAAATGATAAGTTTCATGAGAAAGTTAAGGAAAATAAGGATTTTGTTTTCTCATGTGAGGCCACAGACCCCAGATTAAGAAGATTTGATTTGGACAAATGGAATCAGAGAGAAGTAGACATTTTCCTCACCATATGCTTTCCCCTTATGATCTTCTACATCCTCACTGGAGACAATGCTTCTCAGTAATATCTTTCATGATTTCCCCCAGTTTCCTTTGGGTTTTGAGCAGGAAGCTCATCTCAACATCTTTCTGAAAACAGCCTGAAGAGAACAGGGAGGCTCCCCAGCAATGGCCACAGTTCCTCTGAAGCCAGTATCTAATCTGTTTCTTCTGCTTTTTCTGATGTGGACAAATGGTGTAGGTCTGGTCCTACAGATCTCCCTGAACCCCTATTCTCTGCTATTGCCCCTGATATTTAGCATTTGAGAGAAATGTGAGGAACAAGTTCTTGTGTGGGAATCTCAGCGGCCACACATCCTGGGGACTGCTTTGTGGAGGGGAGATGTTAGACCCATCTGCCGCCAATCCAGCAAGCTTGATGATGCTCGGTGTTGGCTCTACAGGGACTAGAACTCTCCATTTGATGCTCCAGACCCCTTCCCATGTCAGCAGATTGTAGTGCGGCTTTGGTGTTTGCCTAAATATCTTTAAAGAGACTACTTTGGAGGGAGACTAAGCATGGCCATGGAGCTTGATGAGGGTATATGAAGACTTTCCCCTTTGCTGGATGACCTTCTCTAAGTGCCATATTGCTTTCCCTCTCATCTTAGGACTCACCTTCTCCTAATCCTCACCAGGTATTTGGGGTCCCAGGGTCTGTGGCAGCAGCTACCGAGTCCTGACCAGAGGTTGCACATATGCCTAGAACTTTCCCTTACTCAGCCAAAACCTATCCCACTGCCTACTGTCTAGTTTTTTCAGGAATCTGCTTTCAACTTCCCAAGGTGAGCTACTTGCATAGTACAAGGTGAGGTGTTGGTTAATGGCAAATGGTTGATCACTAGGGCAGGAGTGTCTTGCTCACACTGTAGGTAAAGAAATTCTTTGTTTTGGTTGCTTTATTTAAAGAAGTCACACTAGTGGTGATATTTAAGGTCACCTTAACCAGTGAGACTGTGGGAAAGGAAACAAAGGAAAAAATATATCTGGCCTAAATCTAAACAAAACCAAAGAATTTGTAGTCCCAGTCAGAACAATTTTGAGAGTGAAATGTGGTTCTGTTAATTATTCCATAACAATAGGCATAAACTGTGGTGTTCGAAGATCCCATTAGAAGGTGGTGAATATGCAAATTGTGTCTTGTGATATTTTTCTGGGAAAAATGGTTCATAGTTA
Source organism: Okapia johnstoni (assembly GCA_024291935.2). Classification (NCBI taxonomy): domain Eukaryota; kingdom Metazoa; phylum Chordata; class Mammalia; order Artiodactyla; family Giraffidae; genus Okapia; species Okapia johnstoni. The sequence goes on along the minus strand of CM044307.1, from coordinate 46,537,063 downwards.
TCATCATACTTCACAAGGTTTGTGACACATAAAGGTTAGCAGCCAGTAGTGTGTACACATTCAGAGGCAGGTGGCATCATGGAGTCAAGTGAGATGAAATTTTCATTCCAGAATTTGACTGTAATCTCAAACAAGTTATTTGCCTCTTAAGGCCACTGTTTCACTCATTTAAGAAAAAAAGGACAATTCCTTTTTGACAGGTGTATACGTAAGAAGGGCCCTGTCACCAACTGATTAAGTGTATAGATAATTATATATAAATATTTTTTCCACTTTATCCCCATGATACTTCCTCCCTCTGGTTTTTGTGCATTGTTAAAGACTGTGTTATATCAAGATTAAATTACAAAAATATTTACTCATAATTTCACCTCTCTAACACATTCTTGCCCTCCTTCTTAGTTTCTATTTTTTAGTGACGTACGCCTGCCTAAGGTTTGCCTTCTGCATATATTTCCCACTCTTTTATTTTCATAACAAGAGTTTATCAGATTGTACCATGATGTATCTTGCCCTTAACTATACATTCCAATTTAATATTTTAAGTAAAATTGCAGTAGAGAGATTTATCTTTCCTCTATTGAATAATTTCCTTAGAAGCATTCCAAAATGAAATTCAATTTTTCAAAGAATATGAACATTATTACCAGTCTTGTGTAGAACCAAACTTTTATATAGCTGTTGGATTAATTTATACTAACCTGATCCTTTGAGACTATAACTACACTGTAATCTGTTCAACATTGAAAATAATTTTTTAAATTTAAATTTAGTCATGAATTGGTGCCTTAACTTGGTTTAATTTGAAACTTTTTATTACCTGCAAAGTTGAATATGAATAACTTTTAATCTGTACGATGTTAACTTCCTTCTATGCAAATTATTTTGTCCTTTTCTCATCAATCTATTGATTCTGATTTTTTGTTTATTTGTTTGGCTGTACTGAGTTTTCTTTGCTGTGCACCATCTTCTCATTGTGGTGATTTCTCTTGTTTCAGAGCATGGGCTCTAGGACGAGCGGGCTTTAGAAGTTGTGGCACATGGGCTTAGTTGCCCCAGGGCATGTGGGATCTTCCTGACCAGGGATTGAACCCACGTCCTCTGCATTAGCAGGTGGATTCTTAACTACTAGAACACTAGGGAAGCCTGACGCTTTTATAAGTAGAGGTTTTTCACAGTATTAGTGATTGGTCTTATTTCTTTTACTTCTTTTTATTCTTGATCATAAAAACTAACACTTTATAAAATCAAATATTTCTGTTAAAAATCATTAAAAATTAGAAAAAGTACACAAATCACCACTGAAATTTTAGCATGTTTTTGTCTTACTCGTAAAAGCTGTGTCAAATAGTTTTGTCTGATGGCAAAAGTAATGTGTATGTTGTACAGTATTCCACCATATGGATGTATCATAATTATTTCCCCAGTGCTGAACATTTAGGTGGGTCCCAGTTTATTACAAATAATGTCTTTCAGACTATTCTTGGATGTAAATCCTTCCCTGTTTGAAAAGTATAGAGTATTGATTGTAGGGATTATGTGTCAAAGAAAAGAAACATCCAAGATTCTAGGTATACGTTACTGATTGGTGTTCATAGTACTTATTGTTAGAATCTGCATTTCTCAGATGACTAGTGAAGCTACAAATATTTTCATTATCTACAAATATTTTTATAAAATTATATTTAATATATTTTTAATTATAATATTTATATATGTTATAAAAATTATATATATTTTATAAATATAAACATCTATAAATATTTTTAATAGTGTTCACCTTTTGATTTTCATTTTGAGACTTTAAGAGCTTTTTAAGAATTAAGGATATTCTTTGTCATTTGCCGCAAATGTTTTCTTCCAGTTAATCCTTTTAGCTTTATTTCTTCTTACATACTGATTTTTGAATTTGTGTGTAATTTTTTCTAGGCCCTAGGACTTTTCCTCGTTACTTTTGGGATTAAAAAACCTTCCAGTCATATCAATAACATTTACCTCTATTTTCTTCTAGTTTTCTGACTTCATTTTTTAATATTCCTTAATTTATTGAACATTTGATACGAGTGGGAAAATTCAACATTAAATTTGAGTAGTTCATCAGTTTTCATGACACCGCTTATTTAATCATATTTCTTTCTCCACTGAATTGTCATACTTTATTTGCATATATAAACTCCTAGATATTCTAGAGTCACTTTCTGAACTGTGTTCTCTTCCATTCATCTTCTTATGCTTGGACCAGAAAGAAACGATTTACAAATCCACTTGAATACTTTGTAAGGCAGATATTCCCTTATTTTTCAAATTGTTTTAGCTTTTTAAATACACATTTACTCAAATGTTAAAGTTAAGATTCCAGTTTTTAAATGCTCTCTTCCTAATCCTTCTGAAAACTTCATTATACCTGTTAATTAATCTGGGAACACACTATGTCTCTCAGTTTTTTCAAGTCTGCTTTCATGTCTCCCAGTGCAAATGTTATAATTCACTTTACACATTTTTCTTGCTAAAACAATTCTCAGGTATCTTCCATGTTTGCTATTGTAAGTGGGATCCTTTTTTTCATTCTATCTTCTGTTTCTGGGATAGGAAAGAATTCATTTTTGTATGTTTCTCTTCAATGCAGCCTATCTACTGGGCTTGCTTTTAAATTACAAGCAGTCATTACCAAACTTGTCTGCATGTTAGAATCACCTAGGGATCTTTAAAAATTAGCCCAGGCCACACCCCAGAACAAGTAAACCCCATTCTGTGTGGTGAGGCTCTGCTCAAGCTTGAGAGCTTGACATTCTCCTGTCGATTCCAGTTTGCAGATAAATTTTGGAATCCACCACTCTAAATGATTTTCTGCTGATTCTCTTCTGTTTTGAAGGGTATCATCTCACGGACGGATAACAATAGTTGTATCTTCTCATTTGCAATCACTACATCTCTCTTTATTTAATGATCTATTGTACTATCCACAGATTTTAAAAGTGTTAAATAAAAGCAAGTATCTGCATGATCTCTTTCATGGGAATAACTAATATCTTACCACTAGACACAATGTTAGGAATGTTGTATAGAAAATCTCTTTTGTCAAGGAAGGATCCTCATTAACACTGAACAAATGCAAACCATTTTTTTTTTTTTATTCTAAGTGTTTACTGCATTTTGCATGTATTATCTCCTCTATGTATTATACTCTTAGGACTTTTTAAGCTCCACCTTTCTGTTATTAGGCAGAAGCTCTTAGATTGCCTATGGGGAGTTTTCAATTGTTTCCTTTCAAATTTATTTCTTGTATTCACAACTTGGTATCCTTGGAACAATTGAATATTCTTTTATTTACAACTTTTTATTTTGAAGTTTAGCTCTTTAATCAGTCAATAATAACAAAATGAATATTCAAATCATGAAAATCATGAACCTGAGGACATGATGTGATTAAACTATGACTTTGGTTGCTGCACTAATTAGATAAGCTGTTAATCTACAGGATCACACAATCTACAGGATAACACAATCACTGATCTTGAGGTGGTTATCTGTGTGTCATGCAGGTGAAAAAGAAGACCTTAGATCCTCACCAATCTCTGATGAAGTGCCCCTCTTCTCCCTGGTCACTGCCAATCTTGCAGATATTGGCAGGTGAGGGCTGTGACTGGTTGCTTTGATGGCTTGATCAGAGTCTGATGACACAACAACCATCAACCTTAGAACCTCTAGACCCTGAGTTGCATGTGGCTCCTCCAGCTGTGCTATAGTCACCCAGAGGGTGTCCCTGGCAGGATCCCTGGCTCTCAATTCCTCTCTGTTCAGATTCTTCCCTAAGAGAGCCTCTACCATCTCCCAGGGTGTGCTGAGCCAGGGTAACCTCTCCTGTGTTGGTAAAGGAATCACCTGCAGGTGGCTGCCTCCAGAGCCAAAACAAGAGTCCTCAGTCCCTAACACCACTCAATCCCTGCTTCTCTCATCCCAGCCTTCAAAGCCCCAAAGAGGAGAGGCTAGAGCACAGGTCTCTAACCTCCCACACTTTCAAACTGTTGCCCCTCTTCTTCCTTCCATACTCTTGAGTTGGAAACGTAAGCTTTTACTTACCCTGTCATCTCCTATAAAAGACCATCATCCCATGGCCCAGCTGTCATTCTGTGGGAGAATTCTGAGAACAACCAGCCTGGCTGGGTTCCTTTTTATACCAAAAGGAAAGAAAAGAAAGACTCTGAAGCATTTCTATGTCCAGGTGTAGAAGTCAAATATCCGTCTTCTGATTTGGGAGGTAGACTGTCCCCAGGGGAACAGGACTCTAAAGGGAGATTCCTTAATATTTCCAAAAATAGTTTTCATATCTCTAATGATAATTAGTCCTTTTAGAATTGGTACTTTTCATCATTTAGGGAAACAGATTTCTAATTCTATTTAAATTATTCTTGATTTTAAATTTAACCAACCTGGCAGTGTGTTTAAAGATTAATATGCTAAGTTAATTTTCTTATGTTGGAAACTTCCTATGTTCTTGAAATAACTCAACTAGATTCAGTTCAGTTCAGTCACTCAGTCATGTCTGACTCTTTGTGACCTCATGGACTGCAGCATGACAGGCTTCCCTATCCATCACCAATTCCCCAAGTTTGCTCAAACTCATATCCATCGAGTCAGTGATGCCATCCAACCATCTCATCCTCTGTCGTCCCCTTCTCCTCCCACCTTCAATCTTTCCCAGCATCAGGGTCTTTTCCAATGAGTCAGTTCTTCACATCAGGTGGCCCAAGTATTGGAGTTTCAACTTCAGCTTCAGTCCTTCCAATGAATATTCAGGACTGATTCCTTTAGGATTGACTGGTTGGATCTCCTTGCAGTCCAAGGGACTCTCAAGAGTCTTCTCCAACACCTCAGTTCAAAAACATCAATTCTTTGGTGCTCAGCTTTCTTTATAGTCCAACTCTCACATACATACATGACTACTGGAAAAACCATAGCCTTGACTAGACGGACCTTTGTTGGCAAAGTAATGTCTCTGCTTTTTCATATGTTGTCTAGGTTGGTCATAACTTTTCTTCCAAGAAGCAAGCATCTTTTAATTTCACAGCTGCAGTCACCATCTGCAGGGATTTTGGAGCCCAAGAAAATAAAGTCTCTAACTGTTTCCACTGTTTCTCCATCTATTTGCCATGAAGTGATGGGACCAGATGCCATGATCTTAGTTTTCTGAGTGTTGAGTTTTAAGCCAGTTTTTTCACTCTCCTCTTTCACTTCCATCAAGAGGCTCTTTAGTTCTTCTTCACTTTCTGCCGTAAGCGTAGTGTCATCTGCATATCTGAGGTTATTGATATTTCTCCTGGCAATCTTGATTCCAGCTTGTGCTTCATCCAGCCCAGTATTTCTCATGATGTACTCTGCATATAAGTTAAATAAGCAGGGTGACAATATAAAGCCTTAACATACTCCTTTCTCAATTTGGAACCAATCTGTTGTTCCATGTCCAGTTCTAACTGTTGCTTCTTGACCTGCATACAGATTTCTTAGGAGCCAGGTCAGGTGATCTGGTATTCCCATCTCTTTAAGAATTTTCCAGTTTGTTGTGATCCACACAGTCAAAGTCTTTGGCATGGTCCATAAAGCAGAAGTAGATGTTTTTCTGGAACTCCCTTGTTTTTTCAGTGATCCAACAAATGTTGGCAATTTGATCTCTGGTCCTCTGCCTTTTCTAAATCCAGCTTGAACATCTGGAAGTTCATGGTTCACATACTGTTGAAGCCTGGCTTGGAGAATTTTGAGCATTCCTTTACTAACATGTGAGATGAGTGCAATTGTGTGCTAGTTTGAGCATTCTTTGGCATTGCCTTTCTTAGGGATTGGAATGAAAACTGACCTTTTCCAGTCCTGTGGCCACTGCTGAGTTTTTCAGATTTGCTGGCATATTGAGTGCAGCACTTTTACAGCATCATCTTTTAGGACTTGAAATAGCTCAACTGGAATTCCATCACCTCCACTAGCTTTGTTCATAGTGATGCTTCCTAAGGCCCACTTGACTTCACATTCCAGGATGTGTGGCTCTAGGTGAGTGATCACACCATCGTAGTTATCTGGGTCAGGAAGATCTGTTTTGTATAGTTCTTCTGTATATTCTTGCCATCTCTTCTTAATATCTTCTGCTTCCATTAGGTCCATACCATTTCTGTCCTTTATTGTGCCCATCTTTGCATGAAATGAAAGGAGTAGTGACCCCACAAGAGACTGGACCAGACTTGCCTGTGAGTGTCCAGGAGTCTCCGGCGAAGGCATGGGTCAGCGGTGGCCTGCTACAGTTTCGGGGGCACTGAGTGTGGCAGTGTAATGTATGGGACCTTTTGAAAAAAGTCGTCGTTATCTTCATTACCTTTACCACTGTTTGGTCTCAGGTCAAACAACAGGGAGGAAACACAACCCCACCCATCAACAGAAAATTGGATTAAAGATTTTCTGAGCAGGTCCCCACTCATCAGAATAAGACCTGGTTTCCCCTAGTCAGTCCCTCCCATCGGGAAACTTCCATAAGCCTCTTATCCTTATCCCTCAGAGGGCAGACAGAATGAAAACTACAATCACAGAAACCAATGCATTTAAAGGGGCCTGAAAGAATACTTGTTTTTCACAGACAATATTAAAAAACAAAAAACAGAAATGAAAAGAAGGGGGAAAGAAACCATCTAGTATTCTACTACCTAAAGAAAACTCCTGTTAACATTCTTCCCGTTGAAGAAGTCTGATCAAGGTCATACATACTGAGAATGTCTGGTTTGCTTCTGGTAGCGATATGGAAAATAGAATGAAGGGGAAATGAACATACAGCACTTCTTGGCAACCCTTTGTTCTGAAAGTTTGAGCCACTGCTGATTGTCAACAGAAGTCATGGTTCAGCCTTCCTGGGTCTCGAAGACATCAGTTCCTTTCATTCTCACAAAACTGTTCCGCCTCCATCTCTTCAATTAATCACAATTATCAAGCTAGGCCTCAGAAACAATCTGGGACTCTGGTCCTACATCTCCAAATATCATTCCCATCCCTCCCAAAGCAGCTGAACCAACATCTTTTGAGGTGACCAAATGGTGGATGCATCACTGGCACATCCAGTGTCCACGCTTGGATGCCAGCAACCTTCTCCTGACAGGTTTCCTAAGGGTATCTATGTAGGGACCTTCATTCACATGATGGCTCAAAGGGCTGCAGGGTGACAAGCCTACCGCCCACTTAGAAGACCATCTGGAGGAATGGGACAAAGGGCCTTCTTGACCCTCCTCTATGATCGAGACCGCAGAGGGGCTGGGGAGAGCATCCAGGTTGGGGTTGAGCCCGTCCCAGTCCTGGATAAGGAGATATCCAGTCTTCCACAGTGACCTGGGCATGTAGGTTACCTTCACATAGGAATCATTTTTCACCCTCCCACCTTATGAGGTTTTATGATGATTCAGTGAACTTAGTACTTTAGAAAGATATAATGTTATGAATATGGGGAAAACAAGCTCTTTTTTGGCCCGGTATCAACATAGCTGTTAAAATGTAATATATACCCTATATGAGTAATACAGATATAGGAATACCTGGCATGGATATATAATAGATTTGATGGACTTATAGGTGGGTATATATATATGTGTGTGTGTATATATGTTATTTATATATATACCTATTTATTTATTTATTTATATATTTATTTATTTATTTATTTATAAGTAAAATCCTATCTTGGGGTAGCCAAAATCACTATTCTAGCTCCAAGCATGCCTGTTCTTTTACCTTGTTAAACTAATACAGCCTATCCCCAACCACCTTACACTCTCTGTTGTTGATCTCAGTTCTCTGGGTGGTATTTCCTTGGGAGGAAAAAGTGATGGAAGAGGTCCCTTGAATGAAGACTTGAGATAAACATCAACAGAGAGGCTGGAGTGACTCTATCCAAACATAGGACCCTTTGGGGCTCTGAGGCAGGCCATTTGGTAGCTGGCACATGCAACATCCATTCCAAAAATTCCATGAGTGACCTTATTAGTGCAGGAGTGGGCTGGAGGGGGTGGGGAGGAGTTACTACCTGCATCGATCTCAAAACAAAACATTTGATCAGTTTCTTAGTTATCTGATATTCCCATTTTTTTGACTCTACCAAACAACTCATTTTCTCCAGATGGAGAAGTGCTTTTAGATTTAGTTTATGATACATGCTCACAATTTAGGCCAACTATCTGTGTGAATAGGGTAGGGATGAGTGTGGAGAGAACACACTGAATTCCCTAGTCAACTAGCACTATGCCTGGACCAATGCTAGATACCAGAGAAACCAAAATAAATGATACATCTGGTGCAAAGACCCTAGTGATGCTTGTTGCATCATCGAGGGGGGTTTGGAGTATAAGAGTTTAGACTATCTGCTACCCAGTCACTTACACTGGTGAAATTCTGCCCAGGCTCAGCCTATCCCAGTGATGGAATTTCTCTTATGTGCCAAGGTAGCTGCCTCTTAGAATTCAGCTTGTAAGTCCTACCTACATCTGGGTTCTATACTCAAAGTTTCTCAGCACATTTTAATTTTTCAGCTTGTCCTAGGAAAGTTTTCAGAAAATAAGTCTGAGGCAGATAAAGAAGAAAAACTGAAGAGACCTGTCAGGGATGACACTGCTTAATAAGAGACAGAGGAATTGGGACTTTGATCTGATCCAGGTCCTCCAATTCTAGTCTCATCTTGGTAGACAGTAGCCAGTTGCTAAGTGGGATTCCCTGGTGGTTCAGATGGTAAAGAATTTGCCTGCAATGCAGGAGACATAGGTTTGATCCCTGGGTTGGGATGATCCCCTTGAGAAGGAAATGGCAACCCACTCTAGTATTCCTGCCTGGAGAATTTCATGGACAGAGGAACCTGGCGGGTGACAGTCCATGGGGTCACAAAGGGTCGGACACGACTGAGTGATTAACACTTTCACTTTTCACTTTTAATTCTGACTGGATGACCACAGATTTAAGACATTTGAAATTAAATTCAGTAACTTATTTGAGATCCTGGTGTGTTCTTGGTTCTCCTGGTTCTCACCTTATCCTGATAAAACGTTCCTATGATGGGGACAGTTTGAGAAGAAAGGCTGGTCCAAGCTCACGCATTTCAGTCAAAACCATTTGTTTTGTTAACCTCATGTGAACATTACAAATGTGTGATGGAGCAGAGGCCACATCTTTCTATAGATTAGCAATTTCTTGAGTCAACATGGCCCCTTTACCTTGACCTTCAAAGGAAACACTTCAAAGGAAAAAGCCAAGGTCCTCTTCAGATGGTGGGAACTCTGAGGTGGCTCTTGCTTTGAACTCTGAGGGCTTGGGTGTCAATACCAACTGGTTTGACTTGACTGTATGTGAGCATCTGTGCAGGGGTGGGAGGGTGGGCCTTTCTCTCTGTATATGTGTTGTTGGTGTTCTTCTTTCAAATTATTCTTTAAATGGAAAGGCCTGTGGAACAGCACTATATGGGAAAGTTTCCCACAGATGGGTTTAAGCAGATGAACTTATGTTTTTATAGACAGTGACCACGTGTTCTCAGAGGACCATGTTTTAAACAAGAGAAGCCAGGGATAGAGTCTAATCCCTGGTATTTAAAATATCTGGGTTTGGGGACACAAACAGTTCCGCTTTCCCATCTTTAAATCAGCAGGCTCTAATAGAGCCAACGGCAGCCAGATTACACCCACATACCCCCCTTGGACAGTCACAAGAATTCTCATGGTTCCACAGTCTCCATCTGGAGCTATGCTCATGCCTCCCAGTCCTGCGAGTGTACTACAAAGCTCATTAAAATGTTAAACGTACAACATAAACATAGCTGTTTTTATCGTATTCAATAAGCTACAAGATAAGAGAGAGGCAATTAGACCCAATTATAGCATAACTAGTTACAAGTGGGGGCTCTTCCCCACAGAAAGCAAGGCCTTGTGGAAAATAACAAACTTACACTTGGATTTCTTTCTGCTGTTGCTTAAAGGTAAGGAATGGAGTGTTCGCTACAACCTTGAGTGCCACACAGTTTTATCAGCTGGTGAGAAAAACTTTTCCCATCAGCGAATGTGAGTGGAAGAGAAGCTTGGCACATGTGAGAAGGGACTGTGCATGGATCTGCTTGGCTATGGCTTCAACTACTGCTGCTTCTGACAAATGTGGCGAGGGCCCCCTCCCCCCGTTCCTCTTTGACCATATTTCATATTTCTCTTACTCGTACTTCCAGATAACTTTTAGAATCATTTAGGCAAACTCTTAAGCAAACTCCTTTAGAATCACTTAGGCAAACTCTTCCTTGTTGTCATTGGATTAGATTTGCAAATTATTTTGGGAAGAACTGACAGCTTCATGGCACATATTCATCCTACTCAGGAACACAATGCATTACCTTTCTAGAGTATCTGTATGAGTCAATACTTCTACCAGTAATGTACGAGAGTGCCATTTCCTCCACACTTCCATCTGCCAGCTCCTATCTGGAGTTACTGAATCGATTTGTTCAACAGTTAATTACTACTACTACTAAATGGATGTATTCAAAATAATCACTGCTGTCAGTAAAGTTTTGCAGTTTCTTCATACACACCACACACGTCTCATCTGCAATCTGGGAAATATTCTAGAAAGGTGATTTGGCAGATTAAGTCAATTTCTGAAACTCTTTTCTAGGAATTTGACCTGAATTAAATTTCAGGGCTGTGAAAGAGGTTTTGGAAACAAGGATGTTAACTGACTTCTATTTATAATAGCCAAAAAGTTGAAAACCTCCTAGATGTCCAACAGCAGAGGTCAAATTAAGATGATACTCTTGGTTGAATACTCTGCAGCTATTCAAATTCTCAGGTGGCACTAGTGGTAAAGAATCCACCTGCCAATGCAGGAGATGCAAGACACACGCGTTCAATCCCTGGGTTGGAAAGATCCCCTAGAGAAGGAACTGGCAACCCACTCCAGTATTCTTGTCTGGAAAATTCCATGGACAGGGGAGCCTGGCAGGCTATAGTCCATGGGGTCCAGAAGAGTCAGACACAGCTGAGTGACTGAGCACACATGCACATTCACATTCATGAATGACAGAGGACACTGATCACAGTAAATATTGAAAGAAAACAAGTTTCAAAATAGTAACTGTGTGATCCTAATTCACTAAGGAAAAAGTATATGCACATAAAAATGCTGGAGTTGTCTCAGAACACAGGTTTTAAGGGGAGTTTTTATCTTCGTTGTAATTTTCTAGGCTTTTTCATTAAACGTTTCAAAGGACAAATTCTTTTTGTTGAAAGGAGGAAACTTTCATATGTCCTATAAAGTATTCCTAAGTGACATGTTTTTGGTTGCTAGTAAGTAGAAGTGAAGAATCCATACTTTGAACCTGATTTTTTAACAGAAATATATTGATTTGAAATATATATACTCTTAAGATGAATACCATTCTGCTTCTATTTTTGTAATAGTTTTATTAAGAGGCATCATTTATTCTTGAATGCCTTTTTTAGACTGTCAGGATGATCTAGTTTTCCTTGTTGAACCTGTTGTACTTTATTATATTGAATTTTCTTATCTATCTGCGGATGGCTGGAACAAAAGCTGTATGTGGTCTTGGTGTTACTAGTGGGGTGACCGTGGACAAGTTACACTCTTGTACATGTTTCTTCACCTATTTGGGGAGAAAAAAAGATACCACACAGGGTGTTAGGATGATTCTGAATCAGTGTTAAGTGATTCACTCAGACAAGTTTCTGGAACACAGACCTCTATAAGGATGAGTTTTTTTTGTTGTTATCTTACTATAGCCTATTTTCTTGTAGTCAATTTAAGGCCTGTATTCCTAAAGGAACTTGGCCTGTAGTTTTTCTGTCTAGTTGCAATGCTGTGTTGATCTGTTTTGGGTACCAAGGTTATGCTTGCTTTATGTAATGAACTGGATATCTGCCCATCTTTTTCAACATTCTGGAACAATTTACATTAATGTATTTACTTCAAAAAAGGAAGTACAACCAGTCAATTATATAAAATGGTCAGCATGCCAAGTTATGGAACATGATACAGATAATCATACCAGCATTCCCAGGTACTACAGCGTGAGCCCAATGAATGTGAGTCCTCTAATTATATCATTTTCAATTTAATTCTGTAAACATCGATGAGATATATTGTTAAGTGAGAAAAAAAAAACATACAGAACAGCCTGTGAAACATGACCTAGTTTTTTTTTTCCAATTATTTTATATACATACACACAAGCATGTGTGCACATTCACTCAGGTGAATGTGTGTGTGTGTGCTCCCAAAGATAAATGGTAATTTCTAAGGAGGGCTATTAATTAAGAAAATGTTTAAAATTGTTTTCTCCATGTTTGCTCACCTGTTTTTTTTTTTCACATTGACTAGATGTTACCCATATAATCAAAAACCAAAGACATTTTAAAGCTCTATGCAAATATATGGTTATCTACTCAATACAGACCTTGTAGGGATGGATAAGATCTATGTGATCCAGGAAGTCTGTAATCTAGATCTAGATAAAGTGGAATCAAACAAGTATGACGTGGTTGTACAAAGGGACAAGTCAAGGGCTGGTGGAAGAGTGCCCAACATTCTCAGTTGGCCCAGGATTGAGGATTTTCCTGGATGCAAGACTCGCCAGTGCTAAATCCAGATATTGCCAGGCAAACTGGGTGGTCACCCTTACTGGAGGAGCCTTGGCAGAGCAGTGCTGTCCAAATGTCCACATGCATCCCCACATTTCTCAGCCTCCCCTGCAGGTCATGGAGGATACTGCTATTCATAGAAATAGGGAAGCAAGGTTGAGAAGCAAGGGGAGAAGAGAAAAGGACAGAGGTGAATGGGGAAAGAATAGAAGAGCATGAAGGATTCTGAGAAAGAAGCCACAGAAGTCAGGGAGAATCAGAAGAGCACAATATCCCAGAAATTCAAGGGAGGAGACAATTGTAAGAAGGGAAAATTGGACTGGAGCATTGCAGCCTGCAGACAGGCTGAGTAGACCAAGAACTGAGAAGGGACCATTGGCTGTTACCTGTAGGAATTTATCTAAAACATCTCACAAGGTGGCTGACCCAGAGGCAAATAAAGGTGTGGGTGATGGGAGTGTAATGAGTGGTAGGACACTCAAGGGTTTAAGGTAGGAGCAGCTGGCTAGACTGCTCTTTTAATTCAACAGCTATTTTTGAGCTCAGTATTAAGTCCAGTATTTGAGGAATATATTGATGAGCAAGATATACTCTGCTCCTATCAAGAGCCTATAATCCAGTGAGAGATAATAGAAATAAACAGGCAGTTTCAATACTGTGAGATAAGTGCTAAGACAGGGCTATAAGGTGCTCTGCTGTTGTTGTTTGATCACTAAGTCGTGTCCAACTCTTTGTAACCCCATGGACTGTAGCACACCAGGTTTCCCTGTCCTTCACTATCTCCTGGAGTTTGCTCAAACTCATGTCCTTTGAGTTGGTGATCCTATATAACCATCTCATCCTCTGTCACCCCCTTCTCCTGTCCTCAGTCTTTCCCAGCATCAGGGCCTTTTCCAGTGAGTCAGTTCCTTGCATCCAGTGGCCAAGGTATTGGAGCTTCAGCTTCAGCATCAGTCCTTTCAATGAATATTTAAGGCTGGTTTCCTTTAGGACTGACTGGCTTGATCTCCTTGCAGTCCAAGGGACTCTTAAGAGTCTTCTCCAGCACCACAATTTGAAAGCATCAATTCTTCAACACTCAGCCTTCTTTATGGTCCAACTCTTATATCCTCAAGGTGCTCTGAGGGTACATGACTTGGCCCTATTTTGGTTTCTGGGATTCAGTGAAGGTTTCATGGAGGAAGTTCTCTAAAATCTGAGTCTTCCAAGGTGTGAGACAGAAAGTAGGGAGTTGGCCAAACAATGACGTAGGGTGGAGGGGAGCTGGGAGAGACAGTATTTCAGGCCTCAGACACAGTAGGTTCAGAGGCCATAAAAAGACAGCTTGACACTTGCAGGGAAATAAAAATGGTTTGGGCTGGCTGTAAATGCAGAGGTGAGGTTGGATGAGTCTTAAGGGTCCTTAATATCATTAAGGGTCATTTAAAGGAAGAAGAAGGTTAGATGGCAGTTTGAGAGGGCACCAGTTTGAGGGAGGAGGTACTGGATTGGAGCATGGTGAGCTGAACAAGAAGAGGCAGTGGGAAGGGGCAGATGAAAGGAGATGGCCATATCCATGGGGTTGATCAGAGGAGTAGGGGTTGGCCTTCATTCCTGGCATGGAGAGAAGGGAGAAGCAGATCAGTACAGGAGGATGCCAAGGTTGTGGGAGCTGAGGACACCTGGCTTTCCTCCTGCCAATTAGATAGGAAGTATACAAGGTGGCTCAGGTGGTAAAGAAACCACCTGCAATATGAAAGGAAGACCTGGGTTCAATCCCTGGGTTGGGAAGATCTCCTGGATAAGGAAATGTCTACCCACTCCAGTATTCTTGCCTGGAGAATTCCAAGGACAGAGAAACCTGGTGGACTACAATCCATGGGGTTGCAAAGAGTTGGACACTCTTGAGCAACTTCTACACAAACACAATTACCTGAGGTTAAGAGATCGCTCTGGGTGTGGCTGAGGGTGAATGAAAGCTGAAAAACCTTTGAGATGAAGTTGCAAGGTCTGTGATAGGGAGTCAACTAGGATGCATGAAAGGGTTGCTGCAAAGTAGCAGGGGCCCAAACATTTCCTTGGGCCTTTATCAGCTAGAGGAAATGGTCTGCTCTTTTCTTTAAATATTTATTAATGTAAATACTCATGCTCTCAAGATACCCTTCTGCACTTCTTGATAAAGGAGAATCTGGTTTCCATGAGTGGCTTCCTCTGTGCTCCAGAAACAGACACTAATCCTGGGAAGTGTCTCACTCCTTGCTTGGAGCCCCCAGTGACCAGAGCTGGGAGCACAAGGAAAACTCAGGTCCTAGCTTCTGTCTAAGGAGACTTGAAAACTGGGGCACAGACCAAGCCAGGCCTTTCTGGAGGGGGACTGAGGCAGCCTGCCAGGTTTGTGTTCTGCACTTTGAGATGGCTCCTACCCTCTGTACGAGTCACTCCTTGGGTCAAGAGAGTCCCTAGAAAAACTTGTAAAATGTGTCACTTGTGAGTGAGCAGGGCCACAAATGATGAATGACTTGTCACATCAAAAGTAACATTATGTTGATAGGATGGGATGAGAGGTCACATTCACTCAATGCTCTTCCTCTCATGAACATATAACACCAGTCTAATCATGCGAAGAACATGAGACAAATCCCAGTTAATGGGCATCTTGCAAAATACCTAACTGGTCCTCCCCAAAACAGTCAGGGGTAACAAAGACAAGTGAGAAGCTGTCACAGCCAAGCAAGGCTTGAAGAGACGTGACAAGTTATTATAATGGATCTTGGATGGGATCCTGCAACAACAAAAAAAGGTTGCTCAAAGCTAAGGAGATTTGAATAAACTGTGGACTTTGGTTCATAATGATGTATCAGTATTGGCTCTTTTTTCCCCTGGCTGTGCAGGCTCTTTAGTTGCAGGATGTGGGATTATTGCAGCACTCGAACTCTTAGTTGTGGCATGCAGAATCTAGTTCCCTGATCAGGTATCCTACCCAGGCCCCCAGCATTGGGAGCAATCTCAACCACTGGGCTGCCAGGGAAGTCCTAGTATTGGCTGTTTGATTGTAACAAAGGGACCATTCATACACAAGATGCTAATACTATGCCACTTTTCTGTAAATCTAGAAGAATTTAAGAATTTTAAATTTATTTAAATTTTATTTTTAAAAATACCATCAATAATAATGCCTTTTTGTGGTGATTGAAAAAAAAAAGTGACTAGGAGGAAAGAGAGCCCATCAATGCTATAGCATTGGTGGTCACATCAGTTCAGGGTTCATTCATTCTCAGAAATATCTAAGACATAAGTTAATGTGGGATCTCAAGTGTTCTTGTAAGAGAACTTAGAATATGTAAATAGTGGCTCTGTACAGCTTGTTTGGTTGCACTTAAGCTATCACCAGACAGAGGAGGATTTATCTTAAGACTATGGACTGAAATGGGGCTAACTAGGTCAGCAATGGAGAAGACTCCAGGCCTGACCACACCCTCCCCTCTCCTGTGGGCCGCATGGTCTTTCTCTGGTCCCAGTCCCTCTGCTGTGTTTCTCCCTCTGTGCACTGACTTACTCGGCTCTCTTCTGACCAGCTTGAACGTGGCCTCCATCTGGCCTGGCCATTTCTCCCACCACAGGTCAGTTTCCCAGCTGTTACCCCTGACACTGTCCAGCCTCTGTGTTTCCTATCTCTGGAAGACTCCTTCAAGATCAACTCTCATCTTGATTCTTTTTTTGTTTTAGATAAGGTTTATTTGCAGAAAAGTATGATAAATAATACAGTACACTTATTTCCCCCTACACACCAGCTGGCATGTTATCATATTTGCATCCTAATTTTTTTCCGTATGTGTATGTCTTATCAAAATTGCACATCAAGTTTAAACTCTCTTTTGGAAAGTAAAATATTACAGATAAAATTCTTTTGGGCCAACCAAATCCTACTTTTTCTCTCCCTCTCCTGAACTAATCAACATCTCTCTTGATCAGTTCTGATGTAAAGTGGTTAGTTCTCTCACACACATCCACAAATTGTATATGGTATTCTCTGTGTGTTTTTTCACTTACATAAATATTATTACATGAGTGGAATTTCCTTTTTGATTCTACTCCATGATTTTTATATATATCCACATCCAAACATACAAACTTAGTTCATCTCTTTTAACCACTGCATATAGATGGTGAAGGACATGGAAGCCTGGCATACCACAGTCCATGGGGTTGCAAAGTGTTGGATATGACTGAGTGACTAAACAATAACAATATTCCCACCAGTAAATAAATGGAATGAAATATTAATAAAAGTAAATAAAAACACATTTCATTTATCCATCTTCTACTGATGAAAATGTAGGTAGTTTTTAGTTTTTCAACTCTGCTGTGAAAATGCTCATCCATGTCCTTTTCTATACATGAAGGAAGAGTTTTCTGTTGGGTATCTAACTAAAAATACTGACAAGTTCAGTCTCTGAGAGAGGATTTGATAAGCCTAGCTGCTTTTTGTTATATTAGATCTGTTGGGATCATGGAAAGGCCTCTTATTAATATACAGCACTTCTCTTTCCTCCCCAAATTCTGAATAAGCCAAAAATAAAATGCAGAGACAATAGAAACCAGTAGATTACCTTTTATTGCTGGTAGAATCTAGGTTGGAGGATGAAGCAATAGAGCCATGCGGGTCTAGTAAGAAAACTCCATGCTTGGGCAGACTACCACCCATCACAGAGAGCTAGGAATTGGAACAGTCTCCCTTCACCTCTGTCCTTCCAGCCACCAGTGGCCAACTTTGGAGTAGCAGCAGAATGCATGGCCTGGTGGAGACAGCTTACTCTCAAGAACATTAGATAAATCACTCCTGGGGCAGCAGAAAGCCAGGAGAGCATTTCTGCTAGAACAACAGAAGTCTACTCTTACTGTAGCCGACTTCTTAATGATATGTTATTTTTACTTGTTGATTTCAGGGACAAGTTATGACAATACGCAATGAAAACTTGTTTAATTGAGGCTATTTAGAAATGACTTATCCAGGTGTGGGCAAAGGTGAGCTTCATCCAAACTCCAGAGCTCCTTCTTTACTTCTTACTCCAGGTACAAGGTAGAAAAGGTGAATATATGATTCTATATGGCAACATTTTAAAAAAATCTACTTAGCCTCATTGGGTCTCAGTTGCAGCATATGGGCTCAGTAGTTGCAGCACACAGGCTTATTTGCTTTGCAGCATGTGGGATGTTAGTTCCCTGATGAGGGATTGAACCCATGTCCTCTGCACTGCAAGGTAGATTCTTAACTACCAGACCACCAGGGAAGTTCCTGGTGACATTTTAAGGATGAGTACTATGTCCATTTAGAGAATAATAACATCAAATTATTGAGCACCTGCTATGTGTCAAGTATTGTACTAAGTGCTTTATATAAAACAATCTCATTAGGAAGGTATTATTCACCTCACTTTGCAGATGAGGGGACAGATTTGGGTTAAGTAACTTTCCCCAAAAAATAGAAGCAGTGGACAAGGGATGGCCCACAAAAGAGAAGCAAAGGTAAGGAAGGGGATTAAATGAGTGGAACCTGGACACAGCGCCAAGGAGGAGCGCCAGGACTGAGCTGAGGGAGGCGCCTGCACCACTGGTCATAGAGACCCAAGCATACCCTTAGTTTTGTTGTTTTGCCCTGTCTGAACTTTAGTCTGTTACAAGCCAGCTTTTTCAGAGTGTTTCAGTTAACATTCTGAATCCTTCCTGGGTACTGATTTCACACTTCATTTGGACAAGCAAGAAAGAGATTCTGTTTTAAGCTGAAACTGAAGCAAAGTTTATTTGGTGATTTTTTTTCCTTGCTCAGGGCTCTGGATAGTGGTTTTGAAAATAGATTCTGGTTTCAGAAACTAATCAATCCCAGATAAATTCAAGAAACCATTTGGGATCATTCAATAATTATTTAAAGATTAGCACTTACTTTTTTAATTATAAAAATAATGATACATGCTTATTGTGGGAATTCTAGAAAATGAATAAATGTTTGAAGGGGAAAATAATACTTATTCCTAAGGCCACAACCAAGAGACAATCCCTGCTAAAATTCTGGTCTGTTTCTTTCCTGTGTGTGTGTATGTGTATGTTTTAATGACATCATACTGAATATACATTTTGAATCTTTCCCTTTTCACTTAAAAATACATTATAAACACTGAATAAATATGAGCCATTGTTTTTTATCTGTGTTTACTGCACATTTAACATACATTATCTTTTAAGCAGAAACCTCAAGAATAGTTTCTATCATTATTCTGATTTCGTAGATAGAGAAACTGGGACTCAGAGGCCTTGGAAGTCATACTACTTCTAAGCTATCCTATACTGAGCTTTATTTTTTATGTTTACTAGCCATCTACATCTCATTTCCTGTTTTTCAGTTACATTCATCTTTCTTCACATCGATATTAGGAACTTATTAAGGATATTAAATTTAAGGATATTAATGTTTTGACTTTCAAGTAGAAATATTTCTTTTGCCACTTGGGCTTTATAACTTTTTCTAATCTCATAGAGATGTTACTGATTTTTAAGTACTCAAGCTATTAATTTTCCTTTACAGTTTCTTTCATCTTTTGCTTAAGAAGGCCTTTCCTACCAAAATATCAAATTATATTTATTATAGCTTTTTAGGAGTTTCATATATATATATGTGTGTGTGTGTGTACATATACATACACACACATATGTGTGTGTACTTATATGTAGTACATCTGGAATTTATTTTATTGTGTAGTATGAGGTAAAGATATAATCGGTAATTGTCCTAGCTCTGTTAATTGACTGTAATTTCCTCACTGATTTGAAATGCCATTACTTACCACATTATAAAGTCTGACGTATGCTGTGGTCTGTTTCTTGATTTCCCCATCTAGTGCTATGGCAAACTTTGCAAGCTGTTCACCAAACTCCTTTTTTAAAAAATTACTTCTGGGCAGACAACTGGACTACATTCCCCATGATCCCTTGCAGTTAACTGTTACCATATGACTGATAGAAGGTGAGAAAAGACATGTGTGGCACCTCCAGAAAAGCCTATAAAAACAAAACCTCATGTAGGCAATTCTCTGAGATCTTCTCCCTTCTCAGTTGCCTAGAACAGAGAGGCTCCCAGGACAACCTTGGAAGCCCTGTGGTGGGAAGGAGGATCTACAAGGTGGAAGGAGCCTGGGTCTCTGAATCTGTCTCTTTGGAAGTTAACTGCTGGCCCATCTGAAATGCCTATATTGTACTTCATGTGAATGAGAAATTAACTCCTATTATGTCTGGGATTGTATATTTGAGGGTTCACCTACCTGGTAGCTAATTCTTTTTACAATTCTTGAACATTTGGTTCCCTCCTCAAATTACAATTCTTATTGAAATTGCATCAAATTTATAATATGGGAGGGATTATTTATTGAGCTTCCCTGGTAGCCCAGATGGTAAAGAATCCACCTGCAATGTGGGAGACCTGGGTCGGGAAGATCCCCTGGAGAAGGGCATGGCAACCCACTCCAGTATTCTTGCCTGGAGAATTCCATGGACAGAGGAGCCTGGTGGGCTGCAGTCCATGGTGTCGCAAAGAGTCGGACTTGACTGAACAACTAAGCACAGCACATGATATATATGCTATTCGATTTTTCAATTCTATACTTACACATTCTTTTATGATTTTTACTAAAATTGGATGATTTTCTTCAGATAGAGCCTGCTTATTGTGTGTTTAAATATGCTGTTTTTGTGGAAATTTTTTTATTTTATATAACTTATTATTCTTGGTATATTACATAACTATCTTTGGTATATTTTATATCTGGCCACCATAATGATTCCTTAATTGATTTTAGGGGGCACTCCAGATTTTTTCTGTAAAGGGCTAGATAGCAAATCTTTTAGACTTTGTGAGCCATATGGTTTCTGTCACAACTCTTCAACTCTGCTGTTACAGTTCACAGGCAACCATTAGACAACATGTAAATGTAAGGGCATAGTTATATTCCAATAAAACTTGACTTACAAAAGCAGTCCACTGGCTAGATTTGGCCCTTAGTCTATAGTTTGCCCACCTCTGGTCTATATAAATCACATTACTTGCAAATAGCAATACTTACATTTTTTTCTGTTTTGACTTACAGTATTGCCTAGAAATTTGATAATGCTATAGGTATTGATAGCTATGATAGTATATCTATTTTAATGAGATTGCCTCTAGTGTTTCATGGTTAAGAATGATGCTGCATGGCTATTGATGTGAAAGAGAGGGGTGTGGGCGTATGTGTATCTGTAAGTTTAAAGTTGTACTACATATTATTCTATACCAAGTTTGTTGAAAATTTTTAAACAGAAAGGATATTCAGTTATTATGCCTGTTGATGATATTGAGCTAATATATGAGCAAATATATTGAGCAAATAATTTAATCTTTGATCTATTACTGTATAATTTACATTTCTGGATTTCCCTACTGCATACCATCCATGAATTCCTGGCTAACATAATAAACATTCTGTGTATTATTTTTACCCTAAAACTAGATAGGATTTTTACATGTTTAATAACATGCAAAATTGGTCTACAGATTTTTTAAATCTTTGTCAAATTTTTACTTTAGAATTATGATTTTTTAAATGAGTTTTCAAATGTTGTCATATTTTCTTTTCTTAGTAAGAATTCTATAGAGTTTTTTTGGTTTTTTTTTTTTTTTTTTTGATCCTTAGAAATTTGGCAAATTGTCAGTCTGGTGTACTTTGGGGAATAATTATTTAGCAACATTTTTCCATTTCTTCTACAATCTTTGATGTATCAAAGCTTCCTACCTGTAGGCTGGGTGAATATTTTGAAAGAGCAGTCAGCATGCAAATGTCAAAATAAAAGAGATAAAGGAAAAATAATATATTTTAGAAGATGCTTGAAGTATGGGAAGTTTTTTCGTAAAAGGAAGCTATAAGAAGCTAATATCTTCTTGAAAATAGTTATGTTTCTTTAATTTTGTCTTAAATTAGGGCTACCATAGTCACACTTATTTTGAGTGGCCCTAAATAATTCTTAAACATCAGTGACCAATTTCCATAAATATACCTCAATAGCCATAGTATTGCATTGGCCAAAAAAGTTTGTTTGGATTTTTCCTAAAGATCTTATGGAAAAACCTGAACAAACTTTTTGGCCAACCTAGTAGTTGAGATGAATTATTTTAAAACCGTATCTGTTTGGGCAACAGACCAACTAAAGAGAGAAAATAAATCTGGACTGTAAGTAGAAAAGAAAAATAAAATTAATAAACTTAAATGATAAATGTTATTAAGTCTGAAAATCATTTGACCATCTGCTTAGATCACTATATAACCATGTTACCCAGGCTCTTCTATAAGTCTGTATTATGCTGTTTGTTTGACCAAACCTTTCTTCATTGGTAGCACAATGCTGACCTGATTGAGCCCAACATCTCTAACTGATTAATCAAAATTCCAAAATTTTGTACTTAAAATTCTTAGGATGATAATATGTTCTTGACTCTATTTGACAGAGAACTTACAGAGACTAGGGATGAAAGTAAGGGCAAAATTAATCATATAACCAGGTTTACTGGAGACAATCTCAACTTATGCGGTGTAGTTAATAGTAGTACCTCATTTTACTCTCCAAGTGCTCTTTTAGAAACAAATTGTCTTACTACATCTGACCGTGTAATGTAGTGAGATTAACCAGTCTTCTAAACTGATTAACACATCTTCTAAACAAATTTTCTAAATTGAAGGCTGAGAATAAGTTAACGGGTCAGGTATGTAAGATTAAGAGGGGAGATGCCACAGGGAAGGCAGAGTCTTTGAGATCCGTGAACACTTAAAGTTGTTGTGAGGTGATCTACCTCTTCAGCCTCCAGGGAAGAGTAGGATGAGAATAAGGCTTATACTTCTCTGATTCTCCCAACTCATCTGGAAAGAAACCAACTCACTGTTTTGTATTCTGTGGACTTTGACCAATAGCTAAATGCAGAGAACCCAAACAGAATCTGAAACTGGTAGAAAAGGCCAAAATGAAATGGTAAAATCCGGGAGTAAACTATAGAATTCAAGATACTTGATCAAATTGAAGTTGCATTTTCTTTGCAGTAAGCATAAAGATTTTTATAAATATATTCATCACCACATTGTTTTAAGGTTTGGAAAACAGGGAAGCAAACTAAATGTTTAACAAAAAAAAGTATTAATTAAATAATGATTGGAAAAGCGACATGATCAAATGTTATACAGTCATTAAAAAGTCAGGATTTAGAAAATGTGTATGGACAAGGGAACTAAACACAATACATTACCTGGAAAAAAATCAGGTTATAAAATGGCATGTATAGAATGATTCCAGTTTTGTAAAAATATTTGTGAATATATGTAAATGCATACATTAAAAAAAAAAACTGATAAGGGTACATGCCAAAATGATCACTGCTTTCCTATGGTTTGGATATTTACCCAAAAAAGCAAGCAGATTATACTTGAACATGAAGAAAAGTGTGTTCTTTATTCACTGGGACAAGGAATTTCTGAGAGATACTGTTAAATCCAGTTCTCTGGTCTTTAAAAGACACATAGGTTCTTGACATGCGAGGAATTTTCTATCTAAGCTGGTCTGAGTCCAGTAAAAGGATGTGGCCCATCATCTCTAACCTTGATGCTAGATCCCTGTAAACTTAAGCCACTTACCAACCTGGACACATTGCGACAGGGGGCTGAGGAGAGAGCAATCACTCAAGGAACCGAACTGCCAACAGAAATGTTGAAGGAAGGTTGTTGCCACTAAAGCCACACCCAAATCCCCCACTGCTCCTGAAGTATTTCTGAAGGCATCAACAGAGGCCATCTGTCCAATTTTATTAGGCATTTGTTCTGAGGGCAGTTTCATAAGCACTCAAACATGTTAGTCTAAGCCAGCGTTTACTAACCTGTAGACATCAGACCACTGGGCTGAAATAGCAGAGCTATTACAAGGAAGAGATATGAGGCCATATGGAAACCATATTTTGTACATTGACAATACATCACACCTATGTGTAATGTTTTTCAAACACATGTAAATACTGCTATGGTGAGAAATACAAACATCTCTCAATGGTAACAAATTCATAGTTTTTTGTTAAGTATTTCTCAGTGAATAGGTTCTAAATGTAAATGTCCAGGGACTATCATTGGGGGTGCTTTGTGCTAAAATAAATTGAGAACCATTGCCTCAACAACTTACATTTTTAACTCAAACCTCCAAGTTCTTCAGAAAGTTTTCTTTGACTACTCCAGGGGACAGTAATCATCCCTTCTCTTAAATTCTTTCTATTGCACATCATTCTATCCTGTTGTTATTTCAATGGGGGTCTTTTTCTCCCCTCAAGTAGACTGGAAGCTCAGTGAGGGCAGGACCTGTGTCTTCTGCTTCTTTGTCCCCCTCCAAAGCACTCAGGCCAACGGGGACCCAATAAGTATTGATCATAGCAGTTCCTCTGGGCATGTCTCAGTCACTCTATTTTAGAAGGTTCTTAACTAACAGGAAGTTTCCATTCTAAAGTGCTAGTCCCAAGGGAATTTTTCTAAGTCCAAAATTAGGACTTAACTTGTGTAGGAATTTTGTGCATTTATGAGCAACCTTAAATTCTATCTGAAGTGTTGGGCAGAATGGCCATCTTTCGCTCTGGCTCAAGACTTTGCTCTTTTCCATGAAAGGGTACGTTTGTGAGTAGAGAACTCTTTGTACACTGTGGGCCTTGACCATGTTGTACGCAAATGCCCTTGTCTGCTTGTTGCTTTGTCAAATTCCAGACTTGCTTTCCTTATTTCACTTAGAACTTTCTCTTGCCATCTGTTCTCCGGAAATTATTTTTCTCATTGTTCATAAATTCCTAGTTTGTTTACTCTAGAATACAGGAGAAGCAAAAATAGAGTGTTAGGCCGTGAGGGGCAGCGTCTGCCTGAGCTGAGTTTTTTCTGGGGAGTGATAAATGATACCAAGTCCCCCGTGGGTTAGAGGGCACCCAACTTCAAATAACTACAACATCCGATAACAAAGTTTTTCTCCATCATTTGCAATCCAAACACGAAGAACACAGCCCTGCGGACCCCTCATCCTTCATGTTCAATTGTAAATCCTGATTAAATAGCTTGCAGGTGTCAGGATTAAAGTATATGCAGTGGGAGCCTAAACAGAGGACCAGCTGGGTTCCTCATTTGCCAGTTGCAGTTTCTTCTTTGTTTTGAAACTGTTGACAGTACAACTAAAAATGTTCCTTAGGGCCCAGGCTGAGTTAAATAACAAGCAGGATGAGTAAGAGAACAGCTGTAGATATTTTTCTGTGTTTAACATACCTGCCTTGTTGATTTATAGGAAGACCCTCATATAATGTACATTTTGTAATCCAAAACATTTAACCTTTGGAGCCAAGTCTGTGATAGAGACATCAGAAACAGGAAAGGCCTTGATGGGCCTTGTGTTCCAAGCTTTTTCCCCCTCAAAGGAAAAGTGAAGTGATGGAATGGCTCGATTTTATTATTCCAGTGACCACAGTGATGTTGTCTCAGCCTCATTCTATATTCACAGCTAATCACTCTGTAAGCAATGCCGTGGAAAGCAGAAAGGCCTGCTCAGAGTAATGCAACTTGGGAATTCTTCTCTCTGCGTGAGCTGGGTTGAGAGAACAAGCCCTACACTAACCATCCATCCTGATTTCAGGAAAGGATATGGACGAGAGGCTCTGTGGACCTGCCAAACCGCAGAGCTGGGCTTTGGGCCACTCCTGGGTTCCTTCTTTTGTGCTAGCATTGATAGGCATCATGAGTTTATAGACAGTGTGGAGTCCTTAAAATCTGTTTGTGGCTAGCTAGAGTATGGTGTTGGGGAACCTCAGTAGAGCAGCAAAGTTAAAAACAAGTTTGAATGGTAAAGTCTAGATCTTTTCTGCCATTCTTAGCCATGTGCTAAGAACCTATTGCATTCATGGTACTGGAGTGGGCACCAACCTGAAACTGCATGCTTAAAATAGTGCCTATGACTTCCTGACCCAACACCCATCCCACCCTGAAGCATTCATTTGAGCCAGTTGTGGTCATCCCATCCCTCTTGCCAGGAGTTTGTTTGGGAATGAGCCTGGGATCCAATCCTGGCTGATAATATGTGAGGGGAAGTTTGCCAGCTGATGAGGTATAAATACATGAATACAAGATAAACAATATCTTTTTCTTCCTTTGAATATTCTGACTGAGAGGAGTTAGCATGAGTGCAAAGCTGACACATCAAGGTTGGTGGTGCTAAGATGCCCACAGAACTGGGCTCCTCAATGACTTAACTGAGCTGCAGACTCAATCCTGGAGTCCACCCTACTTCTGAATTCTAGCTCTAAGCAATAGTGATTTCCTGATTGTTTAAGCCAGTATTACACTGCTTCTGTTAAGCACTCTAAATAGGTTTCCAGGGGGAATGATGCGGGGCGAAGAATAGTTAGGGAGTTTGGGATGGACATGTACACACTGCTATATCCATAATGGATAACTACTAGCACAGTTCCTGTGTATAGCACAGGGAACTTGGCTCGATGTTATGTGGCAGCCTGGATGGGATAGTGGTCTGGGGGAGAATGGATACATTTGCAGGTATGGCTTGAGTCCCTTTGCTCTCTGCCAGAAATTGTCACAACGTTGTTAATTGGCTACACTCCAATATCAAACAAAAAGTTTTTTAAAAAGCACTCTAAGTAATAATTCTGTTTAGACAAGCTACTCTCTAAGTAATAATTTCTGTTTTGACAAGCTACTCTCTAAAAACAATAAAGTAAATATGTCAATGGAGGGGGGACAAAAATATTAGAATAAGATTGAAAACTTGATTTTACCTAACTGCAACAACAGCAACAAAACCTACTTTATTTTTTCAAATATAGAACAACTGATTGGATGTATTTGCTTTTGAGCCATGCTTTTAATTACCTGTCTCTCTAGTGGCATCCCAGATGTCTCAGAACTGATGGGGTGAATAGAGGTTCCTTGTCAGTCCATGCACAGCCCACATGTAGCTTGCATGGGAGGAGCCACTGAAACCAGAACTGACTGGGGGAATTGGGAAAGTCAACATCTGCAAGGATCCTTTTGGAGTCAGGATGTTGGCTTCTGCTGGGTGAGAGTCTAGTACAAACAGAAACAGTGAGAGCTCACTTCACACTCAAGGGACAGTCCCCTTGGACACCCAGCCAGACTACCTTCTTAGTAGTATCATAAGGTACTAAGGAACTGGGACTCCTAATAAACTGTGATTCTGGGGGGATGGGGGTTGTACTTCCAGCAAAGTGCTATATTGGTACTACAAGCTCTTAACCATTCAATTACTAGTAGCACTTTCTGCTAGGCACTATGAGATATGAACTAGAAAGCCTAGAGATGGCCTGCGAGAGTCCTCAAACTTCCAAAAGACATGTGCACAGGTCTGTTGATGTAGTGCATTGAACCCTTCAGAGTTCACCTGTCTAATGTTTAAGCCCACCCCGCATTGAGCCTTTCTGCTGAGTTGATCCCCCAGCATCACACTCTAGCTTTGGAAACGTCTAAAGAATACAAAAAGAGAGCTAATAGTCACTGCTAGGGCTTCCACTTAGTATTAATAGGCACTTTTTAGACATTATCTGATTTAATACAGCACTCCTATAAGGTAGGTCATTGCAATTCTCACTTTTCAGATGAGGAATTTGCTCAAAATCACATAGATTTAAGGGCAGATTTACAACTCAGACCAGGACTGTTGAAGCCAAATGTGCCATTAACCACTTCTCCCTACTGCCAAGACACTATAGAACGTTCACTTCATCTTAGGTGGTGCTTGGGAGGTAACACTGTTGGCTCATTTTGATAAAAGCCTAAGTGATGGCTGCCATATCCTGCCTCAGACTTGGACTTACATCTGAGTGCCTCACTGAAAACATTCTCACTCTAGTCCTCAGGAATTGCCAAAAGCATTTAATAGGTGGGTGAAAATTGTTTTTATTTACTTGGGTACATTATTCAAGCATAAGTGGTACGATTGAAAGAGCAAGATTTGGGTGTAAGACAGACCCTTCTTAATCATTATAAGACCCTGTGCTAAAAGTTGGTGCTAACTTTTCTGTCTTAATGACCTCTGTCACAAAAAGGGCATATACTACCTGTCCCCTTTGAGCATAGGGACGGGGGTGAGGTGCGGGTGATACCTCAAGTGATATATGTGTAACACACACATATGCTCAAAATAAGAGCTCAGTATTACTTTATTTTCCTGTTTGATTCTGGCTCCATTGACTGGGCTAGCTATGAAACAACTTAGAAAGGATTTCGATGATTATCCAAAAGCAATGAAGCATGTTATACGAGCAATTATTACTATTATAACTGCCTGCTGTTTGTCTGTCTACCTCAGGCAATACCCTTCTTGAGGGCAAGACCTGTGTCTTGTTCTTATGATGCAAACCCAGCTCCTGCACAGACTAACTACTGGGCTAAGCCTGGGAATGGGGTGACGAAAATGAAGTAAGGCAGTGCTGTTAAAAGCAGAAGATTTGCACATACATCACTTGGAACAAAACTACTAAATGTCTTGACTATCTCTTTCTTGATGTTGCTAATGAGACAAATTTTGTGAAGGAAAGAGTTGATGGTTGAGTTACTATATTGGCCCTAGTGGTAAAGAATCCATCTGCTAATACAGGTTAGACGTAAGAGATGCAGGGGGCAAGAAAATGAATCTATAGAGTTGATGCCAATGTTAAGTTGAGATACAGTTGGGAGCCCTTTTCCTGATGGGTTGGTTTGTCATCATAAACGTGGCATTGCTTTCAAGGCAGTGATTCTGATATTTTCACCCTGACTGACATCCACCTCAATCTCCATGTTCACTCTCTCTTATTTCCTATAACTATCAGTTCTAATACAAATGATACTGTTATGATATGATAATGGTATCATTCATAGATGGGTAGCACTTTACAGATGAAAAGGCAAGTGTTGCCTTGAATCCTCATAACAAAACCTGTGTGGTAAATATTATTATCCATATTTTACCAGGAATTGAGCAAGGAATCAAGCTTAGCACCCTCCCCCCACTTCCTTCCTTCTTTCCTTCCCTCCTTACTCCAAATCCAACCTCTTTCCATTGAACCAAAGAGCCTCCTGTTCTGGATACGCCTTTTAACCTCTATCACTTTGCTTCTTACCATACCTTCTAGACAGGAGGCCTTCACCTTGATCACAATGGAGCCCACTTTATTAAGCCCTTCTTTTAGGCCATGTGCCTTTCTTTGGTCTAGTACTGACCACAGAGTTCCCCACCAGGAACATACAACACTCTGCCTGAAGAAAGCTGTGCCCACTTCAACAGTGATCCCTGTAAGACTCACTCAGAGTCCAGAAAGCTCACTCCTGTGGGGTCCTTGGTGAGCTGCCCAGACTTGCCAACCCCAGGGGCAATGCTGCTCAGCAGAGGTGGGGAATGTGAACCAGCATCCAAGGCTATTATCTCATTTAATTCTCCAAACAACTGGAGAAGTAAGTGATACCATTCCATTTTACAGATAAGGAAATTAAGGCTCAAAGAGGTGACCAACACACACCCAAGGTTACATCATTTTCTAAAACTAAGCTGGGGCTGAATTTAAATCTAATATAACTCCAAAACTCAAAATCCCAACCCAGTTTAAATGATAATGTCATCTGAAGAATGATGGAAATCAGGAAATCAGTTGAATGTGAGGAATACATGAAGACATTTCCATTGGACTCTACCACTCCTGAGAAGAGAGCTTTACTTCTTTGAGCTGCAAAGCAAATGAAGGCAGGGAGGGCAAATAATTTGGCCAGTCCCCCAGCCAGGAGGTGACAGATCCCAGGGTTAACTCAAGGTCGCTTGACTGTGGGCTAAGTTACCACACAGCTTTGGCTCACCTGAGCCCCAGATAATTGGACCATCAGCCAAAACACATTTATAGGAAAAAGAATTTTATTTCCTTGGTAAATATTTACTTCTTGAATCTGCTACCTAGACAGGGTTCTGCCATCTCATCCGACCTCCCCTAGCTCTCGGTGTCATCTGGTCTGAGACTCTTCTGATTGCCAACAGCCCTCTGGAGCCTCCAGGAGCCGTGAGAGTCCCCATCTCAGTGCCCTGGGTGACAAAGACTGTGTCCCAGGTGCCCAGACGGAGGTCACGGGAAGCTCCAGGTCCGCAGAGCCTGGCTCTCCCGTCTGACCGGCATTCCCAGAATCACTTTACAGCAGGGGCCAAAGATCAAAAATTTTATGGGTACTTGGGGAATTACCCCTCTCCAACCCATCTGCCCTTTCATCTGCATACCCCCTGCCCCAGAATAGCAAACAGCTCCTCACTCCTAAACTGTTTCTGGAAAGACTTCACAGCAGGAACACAGAGGCTAGAAATATTTCAAAAGCTTGGCCCCAGCTGTCCGCAGGAGCCCATTGGAAAGCATCCATGCAGAAAATCTCCTTCCTTTAAAGCACCAGCCACTGGTTTTGCTCAACTGGGAGAACTGCAGTGTCACCATCACCCATAGGGGCTCCCCACCCACCTGGGTCTGCCCAAGGGGATTTTGAAGCACCCTCACTTAATGGCAGTAATAACATTAAGGGACAGAAGCTTCTAGACATTCCTGACCAAGCACACCTGTGGTCTGTGAGGGGTTCCCACTGCTGCCTGAAGAGGGGATTGCCACTAAGGAGCATGAGGCTTCACTCTCACCCATGTGTCCAGGTGACCCACTGCTCTGGCTCTTTCTGCACTGATCATGAGTTTTCAAACTCCAAAGAAAAACCAGTACAGAGTAGGGACTTTATGAGTAGGTTCTGACCTAGGCTCGAGGGGGCCCTCCCCTGGTACCCCCTGGCCCTTGTTTGGCCATTCTCCTCCCCATGAAGTGAGGAGAATGCAAGCTACAGGGACTCATCCAACTAGAATCTATACCCCCATTTCTAGACTATACCCTGGTGTAAGACCCTAAAAGTCCTTGAACCTGTTTCCAGGCCTTTGATGGTCTCATTCCTGGGTCTGTCCTCTGAGGCCAGGCCATCCCTGTAATGTGTATCTGAGATACAAGGGCTAACCAAGGGCAGCAATTGAGGGGCAGTGTGGACACCCCTGGGGTGTGTGGGCCCTAAAGTACAAAGCAGAGCCAGGCTGGGGAGGGAAGCAAGAGACTGAGAACAGCCTGTCCTATGCCACCTCGTCTCAGAACAGAATGTGAAGAAGTCACAGAGGCATATTTGTTAAAGGAGAAGGGTAGCATTTTATAAAAATAACTTTTTAGCATATTTGGTAACTTTCAAATATTCAGACATTTGATTTCTGAGATTTCTTTCTACTTTTGCACCCAGAATTGCAAATGTTGTGGTTGGCTCTGAGTTAGAACTCATTTCAGAGTAAATAAGGATTAAGTGCATTCACTTCTTTGTTCATTCAGTTATAACTTTCTCAACTCCTGGCATGTGCTGAGCATCTTTGCTGAGGACTGGGTATACTATGGCGAACTAGAAGGTTACAGTGTGGCTGGAAGGAGAGAGAGCAGTTATCAAATGAAGAAAGCCACAGAGTGATGAAATGATGGCCCAGAGGCAGAGTTAAGGAGACAGAAGTAGGGAGCATTGGTTTCTGTGTGCATGGTCAGAACCTGACTCTTGATGTTCAGATTACCTTTTTTTTAGTGCAAAACATTCTTACTTGCTTTGGATTGCCCTTCTTCCAGTAGGTTAACTTTAAAAATTAATTTGTATTGGAATATAGTTAATTTGCAATGTTTTGTTGCCTTTTGCTGTACAGCAAACTGAATCAGTTATACATATACCCACTCTTCTTTAGCTTCTCTTCCCATGTAAGTCATTACAGAGTATTAAGTAGAGTTCCCTGTGCTATGTAGTAGGTTCTTATTAGTTATCTAATAGTAGTGTGTTTGTATCAGTCCCAATTTCCCAATGTATCCCTTCCCCTCACTTCCCCCTTGGCAACCATGTTTGTTTTCTACATCTGTGAGTATTTCTGTTTTGTAAATAGGTTCATTTGTACCAATTTTTTTAGATTCCACATATAAGTGATATGTATTTGTCTTTGTCTGACTTCACTCAATGTGACAATCTCTAGGTCTATCCATGTTGCTGCAAATGGCACCATATCATTCCTTTTTATGGCTGAGTAATATTCCATTGTGTGTGTGTGTGTGTGTGTATATATATATATATACACACATACATACATATATATATATATATATATATATGTATATATTTTTTGTCCATTCCTCCATTGATGGACATTTAGATTGCTTCCATGTCCTGGCTCTTATAAATAGTGCTTCAATGAACATTGCAGTGTATGTATCTTTTCTGATTATGGTTTTGTTCAGATAAACTGAATACTGAAGTGGGCTGCCATGCCCCTCCCCAGGGGATCTTCCCAACCCAGGGATCAGATCCAGGTCTCCTGCTTGGCAGGCAGATTCTTTTCTGTCTGAGCCACCAGGGAAGCCCAATAACTCTTAGAAGCCTATGACTAATATATAAGTTAAATTAATTCTACCAACTTGTCTGTTTATCCTGGCTTCAGGGAGGCCAGAGACTGAGGCCCTCTTCAATGAAGTTAAGTCTGGAGAGACATACAGATACGCATACAACTAACTCAGGGTCAAGACAGAGGGAAAGAGTAGCAGTACAAAATAAGGGTTGTGGAAACACAGAGGGAGATATGATTGATTTCTTCTAGGCATTGTGTAACGGCTTTATATCAGAAATAACATTTCAAGTGAGAGTTTTTTAAAATATAATTGTTAAGATTTATTTTTGGCTGTGCTGGGTCTTTATTGCTGCAGGATTTTTCTCTAGTTGCTGAGAACAGGGACTACTCTTAGCTATGGTGCGCAGGTTTATTGTGGCGGCTTCCCTTGTTAAGGAGCATGGACTCTAGGGCATGGGCTCAATAGTTGTGGCACACGGGCTTAGTTGCTCCAAGCTATGTGGGATATTCCTGGACCAGGGGTCGAACCCATGTCTGCTGCGTTGGCAGGTGGGCAGGTGGGTTCTCTACCACTGAGCCACCAGGGAAGCCCCTCAAGTGAGATTTTTAGGATGCAGCAGAATTTACAAAGAGCCCAGAAACGTGGAAAGACATTCTTGGTTGAAGGAAGACCTTGAGCAAGAACAGTGAGCCTGGCAATTGCGTGAAGCGTTTGTTACCTGCACGTCGAATGTGTTAAACGATGGCAGCAGGCTCCAAAGGCAGGTTGGGACCGGATTTTGGCAGGCTAAGGAGACTGATGGTTCTGAAGAAGTGGGGAAACTTGTTAAGATAATCGTTCTAAAGAGGAAGCAAGGAGACCAGAAGGAGGCTATTTCAATCATTTAGACTAAAGGACCTAAAGTAGTAAAGGTATTGCTGGTAATAAAGATTTAGACTTAACAGTTCTCAGTTTTGATCTAAATTACAAAGGCAATTGTCTGTCTCCATCTCCTTCTTCTTGGTCACCTTCTGATCATTGAGGATCGTTGGTTGTAAGCAACAGACACCAATGCTGGCTAACCTACAGAACTGGTATTTATCAGGTGGCTCTGCAGAAGTTCAGAACATAGGGAAAGGCTGAAGGAGCAGGTGCCAGGGCAGCTCTGAGGCTCCAGATGGAAACACCGGTAGGGGTTTCTCTGCAGAACATGGACAAATCTACTCCAACTATGTTTCCCCCAATTTTATTGTCACTCTTCTCATGATGGAAATTTCAGGGAGAGCACATTGGAGTCACTCTCCTGCCATTCTGCTAGGGTAGGGCAGGTCCCTCTGATCAACAATCTAAGGAAACTCCCCAGTCAGGAAACACTGTTCCCAAAGCAGTGGGGAGGCTCTACTTGAGAGCAGGAGCTCAAGTTGTCTTTCTCACTGTGTCCCCAGTGCCTAACACAGTGCGTGGCACCCTAGCATGTGTATGATTAATATCTACTAACTACAGAAGGCATGTAGCAAAAGTAACAGAGGTCCACACCACCTCACTGGGCTCCTCCTGCCCACCACTTACTTCTTTGCCCTCCCAGAGTCAGAGGAGTGTCAGGACACTGAGCACACACACCCCCCCCCCAGGTGTTTGGGGAACTAGCTAACCCACTCATTGCTCCTCCTCAACAAAACTGAAGTCCCTGTGCCAGTTTTTCAGCTGTCCCAGGGTGTACTCCCTGGAATTTCTAAACACTGATGATGATTTCCTGTTGGATGGGATGTTTGGGATTTGGGCTTTGTTTTTCTTTTAAATACCATTCCTATTCAAAATGCGAGTTCCGTTCTTCTGGAAGTTTTTTTTTCATCATCTTTTCTCTCCCCAAGTTCTTGTACAATGGGCCTCCCTGCCGTTCTGTGGTTGGCCGTATAAAAATTAAGTTTCTGGAGAGTTTCTGAGGAGGTTGGGAAAGGGGGTGAGGATTACTTGTCGGATGTTTTTTTGTAATTTTTTTTTCCATCCAGGGCACTCTGCAAGCCATCTACAGTGGCTATGTTCCCTCTAACTTGAGATGCCTTCTAGAGGCCAGGGCCACTATTAAATTGGGGTTGGTCCCTGACTTCAGGATTTGATTCCAAATGACTTAGGGAAACTGCTATATTCAAGGGAGAGCCAGATGTTAGATTGAAGTACACTTGCAAAATAAAATGAAGCGGGGAGAGGGGAAGGAGAGAGAGAGGGGAGGGAAGGGGAGAGAAAGAAGAGAAATAGAAGCCAAGGGAGGGGGGAAGGGAGGAGAGGGGAAGAAAATACTGCCTGTTTGGCATGAAGTTGCTACTTTTTTAATCAAACTGCCCCAACTCTGTTTATGGCTCAACATCAATATTAAGTCACCATAAAACCGAATGTTTATGATCCCTACTAGAAACACTGAAAAATGTATGTATCCTACAACTCCTAAAACATGCTGGCTAGATTTTTTCCATACAGGTAGTAGGAATTTTTGTGGAGGTGATAGGCCACGCTGTGTTGATGTGTGAAGCAGTGAAGGAGGAGCTGTCCCAGCTTCCTCTGCAGTTTGGGATGCTGGGGGCCTGTGGTGGTGCCCCACATGGTCCAAAAACTCGTCACAAACTCCCATTGCTTCCAGAATACAATCCAGTCCAGTGTAAAATGGCCATCAAGGTGCCCCTTGAGCTGGCCGCTGCTCCCCTCTCTGCCTGCCCTTCTCTCGTGTACCTCTTTCCCTTGCCAAGCTCTATGGGACAAGAGGCCACCTGCGGTTGCCGTCCATCCCCTGCCTGGTGACTTCTCCCCTTCGCTCTGTTCCTGTCATCTCTCTAGGTCACAACTGAAACGTCACCTCCTCAGAGACCCATTCAGTTCCCCTATTTGCTCTGTCAAGCATCACTCTGTCTGTTTCCCTCACTGGACTTCACACAACATGCTCCACCACATCTGTTCACTTGTTTCCATGTTTATTTCCTGCCTCCCGGGTGGGTGGTGGCCTGGGGAGCATCACTACCAGCCGCCTGCCCTGCCCACTTCCTGCTGCATCTCAACGCTTTGTACAATGCCTGGCACTTACCAGCAGCTCAGGGGATGTTTCCAACTAGGAGAGCTCACTGAGGCGGGCAGATTTGTCTTGTCTGTCTGGAGAGAAAGCCTGCTTGTTTGGGTCTTCTGCTCAACTTTTTAGCATCAGTGCACAGAGCGTTTTGACACTGGGCCCTCAGTTTCTGGGGAAAGTGACAGAGGGTGACTGACTCGCCGTCCTCCACTGCATCCCGACCTCACTCCCTAGCCAAGTGATCCTGGTACCCTAGAACCACATCTTCCTCACCTCTCGAATTTTGCTTCTCTGTGAGTTGCTGTGCAGGAAAAATAGTTTTGGTGGGTACTCAATAAATTTTCATCTCCTTCCTTTTCCTGAAAATACTTTGCAAGAGGCTTGAGACTCTTTAAGTTCTTTAAGTCTTAAAGGACTTAAGACTTTAAGTTCTTTAACCAAGAAGGAACTACTAGGTAAGAGTCAAGGTGTTAGGGGAGAAATCTAAAGCTGTCAACAGGGCTCTCCTACCAGGCAAGCTGCCGAGTGTTGTGTCGACAAGAACTTTGCGAGCTTTCCCATAAGGTTTCCAAGGTAGATAATGGGGAGAGCATGACTCAGCCCTGCATGTCCATGTGTTAACTCTGCCCTGGGCCCCTGAGA
Organism: Okapia johnstoni; assembly: GCA_024291935.2. Lineage (NCBI taxonomy): Eukaryota > Metazoa > Chordata > Mammalia > Artiodactyla > Giraffidae > Okapia > Okapia johnstoni. The sequence continues at coordinate 46,501,254 of CM044307.1, read as the reverse complement.
CCCACTTTATTCCTCTGTAACACGGTCAATAATACCACTCTGCCGATTCTGCAGCACTGTTGTAAGGCTTGACTGAGACCAAGGGTTTGAAAAGAAGTTGTGTTTGTGAAGAGCTGTGGGACGGCAGGGACTATGGTTCGAAGTGGAGGGACCAACCTCCTGCTTTACGTCAGTGGCTGTGTCTTTAAGACTTCTTCCCTTGTGTGCAGTGAAATACAGAATTTGGAGCAGAAGGGACAGTCACGGTCATCTCATGACTTTTTTAAGCTTTTTTTAAAATGTAATTGTGGTAAAATATATATAACATAAAGTTTACTATCATAACCATCTTTAGGTGTACAGTTCAGTGTATTAAGTACATTCGGTGTTGTGCAACCATCCCCACCCTACATCTCCAAAACTCTAACCTGCAAAACTAAAACTCAATATCCATTAAATAATAACTCCCCATTCCCTCCCCACCCACCCAGGCCTGGAAACCACCATTCTACTTTCTGTGTCTCTAAATTATACAGCTCTATTTACTTCATAGAAGTGGAATCATAGAGTAGTTTTGTGTGTGTGACTGCCTTATTTTACTTAGTGCAATGTCCTCAGGTTCATCCATGTTGTAGCATGTATCTGAGTTTCCTTTAAGGTTGAATAATAGTCCTTACATGTATATACCACATTTTGTTTCTCCATTCATCCATCAATGGATACTTGAGTTGTTTCTACCTTTGGGCTATCATGAATAATGCTGCTATGAACATGGGTATACAGATATCCCTTCAAGAAACTGCTTCCAGTTATTTGGGGTATATACATACAAGTGGATTGGCTGGGTCATATGGTAATTCTAAGTTTATTTATTTATTTTGAGGATTCACCATCCTGTTTTCAAAAGTAGCTGCCACATTTTACATTCCCATCAGCAGTGTATAAGCATTCCCATTGCTCCACATCTTCACCAACACTTGTTACTTTGTGTGGCTGTTTGTGTTTTTTGATAGTAACCATTCTAATGGGTGTGAGGTTATAGGTTTCTTATTGTGGTCTTGATTTACGTTTCTCTAATGATTAGTGATGTTGAAGATCTTTGCTTGTGCTTATGTGCCGTTTGCGTACCTCCTTTGAAGAAACATCTATTGAAGTCCTTTGCCCATTTTTTACATTTAATTTGGGGTGGGGGTGGTTGTTGAGTTGTAGTTCTTTATATATTCTGGATCTTAACTCTTCATCAGATACACGGTTTGCAATATTTTTTTTTCCTATTCCTTAGGTTGCCTTTTCACTGTTAGTTGTCTTTTGATGCACAGAACTTTTTGATCAAGTTCAATTTATCTCTGTTTTTCTTTGGTTACCTATGGTTTTGGTGTCATGTCATATAGAAGGAATCATTGCTGAATCCAATTTTATGAAGCTTTTTTTCCTCTTTATACTCAGAGTTCTATGGCTTTATCTTTTGTATTTTTTTGTTCCATTCCAAGTTAATTTTTGTATGTGATGTAAGGTACCAGCTCCACCTTCATTCTTTTGTATGTAGTGAAGATGATTTGTCAGAACAGAAAACTGAGCCCAGAATGGGAAGGAGGCTACCTGAGGGAAGGTAGCTAGATAGAGACAGAGCTGAGGCTAAAATTCAAGGCTCCTGGGTCTTAGTCCAAAGTCCTCTCTACTCTTCCAGGAAATAGGCACTCTGGGAGTAAGCAACCCTGGGCTTTACTGTATGTCTAACTAGAAAAAAAAACTGAGGGAAAAAATGGGTTATTGAAGTTGGTGGATTTTCCTCTAGATGGGATTAATTACCCCTGAGTCCAGACCACTTTGTCAAGAGCATGTGATGGGTGTGCTCCTTATAAGAGGGTCATTCTTCAGGATACATTTGATCATCCGTGGTAAACAGTAGCTAAAGAAAAGGTAGGACAGAAGAACTGGCTCAATGTTCAGTCACACGGTGATTTGGTAGAATATAACATTTAGTCACTGATACGAGAAGGAAAAAATGCTAGTGTCCCTCCATGTACATACCCTTTGTGCCTAGTGGCCAAAAAACGAGAAAATTTGTGTTTTGAAGCATTATCTTAAAGAAAGAAAGAAAGATGGTGAGGGCTTTGGTAAACCTTTTGGGCTAAGGCAAGGGTTGGCAAACCAATCCCACAGTTGTTGGTTGTTGAAACTCAGCCATGCTTATTTGTTGATGTGCTGTCTAGCTGTTTTCACACTTCATCAATTAGGTAATCATGACAGAGACAGAAACTAAATTATTTACTATATGTCCCTCTGCCAAAAATTTTTAAAAGGTTGTTGACCCCTGGACTAGGGCGACAAGGGAAAGTTGAATGGGCAGAACAGCAGAATACCCTTACCCACAGGGCATTCCCCCTTGTGGCCCTCATGGCTGAACCACATTCCAGCCACATCCATGGCTGGATAGAGTAGGACCATCAGCCGTATCAGGAGATGGACTCGTGGCAGCTTGAGGAATGTTCTAGATATTCTGTTCTCTCATATTGTTTCCCCACATCCAGCCCAGAGGGAATCTTGTGGTTGGGAGGTCTCTGAGCACAAAAAGAGTAAGAGCCCCTCCAGATCCAGGTCCCAGCCCTGGCTGTGCTCTTGAGATACCCATGAAAGTTTCTGGTCTAAAGGCAGCTTGGAAGTAAAGGTCCAATCACAGGGGATAGAGCACGACATGGTGCTCACACTGTTGTCAATATGTTCAGTTTTCTTACACATGCTATTAATAACTCATCACTCACAAAATGGATATTAATTAGTTTAGACTCCAGTAAGGGTGTGGGCAATTCTCAAACTTCTTGGCCTGACAGATAGAAAGTGCCAGAAAGACAAGAGTTGAAATAAAAGCTCTGACAGCACGAGCCATACTTGGAAAAGTGACTTGATTTCTCTCTCACTTCTATTGGGTTGGTCAAAAGGTTCATTCAGATTTTCCCATAACATCTTACAGAAAAATCCGAATGAAGTTTTTGGCCAACCCATTATTTCCTCATCCGTAAACAGAATGGGGCTTCCCTGGTTGCTCAGAGAGGAAAGAATCTGCCTGCAATGTGGGAGACCTGGGTTCGATCCCCAGGTTGGGAAGATACCCTGGAGAAAGGAATGGCTATCTACTCCAGTATTCTTGCCTGGAAAATTCCATGGGCAGAGGAGCCTGGCAGGCTACAGTCCATGGGGTGACAAAGAGTTGGACACAACTGAGTGACTAACACAAACAGGATAAACTAGAGTTGATATGAGAATTCAGTAGCAGAATGGGCATGAAACTGTCAGAACATTCCACAAATGCCAGTTTCCCTTCCTTAGTCCATTTGGCACCATGACTCTGGTGGCTCAGACAGTAAAGAATCCACCTGCAATGCAGGCGATTTCTTGCAATGCAAGAGACCCAGATTCATTCCTGGGGTTGAAAAGATACCCTGGAGAAGGAAATGGCAACCCACTCCAGTATTCTGGCCTAGGAAATCCCATGAACACAGCAGCCTGGTGGGCTACAGTCTATAAGGTCACAAGAGTCAGACACAACTTAGCAACTAAACCACCAACAGCAGCTTCTCCTCTAGAGGCCAAGACTCTCATGTCTCTGGGGGTCTCCTCCCCCCACACCCCTCACTCTCTATGGGCTGCTCCAGCATCAACAAAAGCCTCCAACAGGCTCCACCCGTGAATAAATGATTGTGCTACGGTGTAACATATTCTCAAGATATAACTACAGCCATTTTGCTTTTGAGCGAAATATCCATTCTTTAGAAATGTCTGTGGATTTAGCCTGATGAAGAGATGCAGTCCAGGAACTATGCCCTAGTTTTAGGCCATCCCACTCCTCATAATCGCTGGAGATAAGAGCAGTTCAAACACCAAGCAGGGCCTCTCCAGTGCTAACTCAAACTCATAGTTTGGTTTTAGAACTGTTTCCTCTGGACCCACAACGGGGTCTGAGATCACAGGGATGCTACAGATCCCAGTTTCTGCTACCTGCCCCTGCCTTCATCGGTCACAGCCATTGCTGGAAGTCCAAGCTCTGAGGCCTCTAGATGAGTTCATGAGAATGTTTATTTCCATTTTGTTTGTTACAGCAAAATGTTGTTGGGTATTTAGACATAGGGGGATCAGGTAAAGCAATCATGCCACTATGCAGCCATGAAAATGCACAATAGATAGGCATTCACTGGAAAGATACTTGGACAATATTTAAGTGAAAACAGAACATTTCAAAATCATATGAACAAAAAAGGGAATTTATTCAGTTAAATATTTATTCATATATGTGTGTTTGCACAGGGAACATATAAAAGTGTAAGAAATCAATAGTCGTTTCCTCTAGTTGTAATATAGATGTATTTTACTGTTTTATGTATTTGTTAGTTTAAGTATATATTTATATTCCAAAGTCTTTATAATGGGAAAAATCAAATAATTCTATATATGAAGTAAAAATACTTTATATGAAGTTTAAAAAATAAAAGACTGGAAAGTCCCCTTCTGCAAATGGACACTTAAATACTGAAGGATACACAGACCTTGTTCTCCAGGGGTCTACCTTATTTGTCACACTAACAGGGTGACAAGAGAGCGAGATGACAAACTCCAAATCTTGGCTCATTGGGTTTATTTTTAAATAATTTACTTGTTTTGGCTGTGCTGGGTTTTCGTTGCTACATGCAGGCTTTCCCTAGTTGCAGTTAGTGGGAGCTACTCTTTGCTGAGGTGTGGTGGCTTTTCCTGTTGCAGAGCACAGGTTCTGGAGCACAGGCTCAGTAATTGTGGCAGCATGGGCTTAGCTGCCCTGCAGCACGTAGAAGCTTCCCAGAGCAGGATCTATCCCATGTCCCCTGCATTGGTAGGCAAATTCCTAACCACTGGACCACCAGGGAAATCCAAATCTTGGCTCACTCTTTTCACTGTGTTCAAAGACTGAGTTTATAGCCTTTAACATGAGCTAAACGGCCCTGCAGAGACCTTACAACACTTGGGTTCTGAGGACTAGAGTGGCGTGTTGAGTTCTCCCAGCAGCCTGGGACCTTCTCACACTCAGCTCGGTCTCCTGTCCTGATTCTCCAACCCTTAACTTTGGAGGACTCTGACTTTGACCAACCCATTCTCACCCTCAACTCCTCCGTGGTCACCACATAGCGATCCACTCCCTGAGGTGACAAATACATGTGTGGATTTTCAAACAAAAGGGACCCTGTGTTACCAGTGAGAAAGGAACTCCGATTGGGATGTAGGAGATTCAAGTTGTCATCTGTGGTCTGGGCTCTGCCTTGGTGACCAAGGCCCCCAAGAACCCAGCTTGTTCATAGCCAACTGATGAAAGCCATTCAACTGATAACACCAGAGTGAGGATCCCACCAGATAAAATCTCTGTGCTTCAGAAAAGCCATGTTATGCTGATCAGTCATGTTCACTGTGGTAATTTGATGGATTTCCTACTCTGAAATTCCCTGGTGGCTGAGATAGTAAAGAATCCACCCACAATGTGGGAGACCTGAGTTCGATCCCTCAGTTGGAAAGATCCCCTGGAGGAGAGCATGGTAACCCATTCCAGTATTCTTGCCTGGAGAATACCCATGGACAGAGGAGCCTGGCGAGCTACAGTCCATAGGGTCACAAAAAGTTGAACATGACTGAGCAACTAAGCACAACACAGTGCACCTACTCAGAAAGACCCAACGTACAGACTTTCACCAAAAGCAAGCCAGATGCCAAAGACTAACACATGAAAGTAGAAATTAATGAGCTTTAAGTGTAGAAAATATCAGTTAAGGAAAGAAAAGCACTCATCAATACAAATTTCATGGTATTGCGAATCTATAAACATCCTAAGGACAATCTGTCCCTTGGTGAAGGCTGTATGAATTTTTTTCCATGAACTGCTCTCCTCAGAGCAACGTGAGTGGCTTTCTGGGTCTGTATTCTGACCCTCATCATCCTGTATGTTGTGGTGATATTTTGTTTTCCAGTCACTTAATGGTGTCTGACTCTCAGTGACCCCATGGACTGCAGCACGCCAGGCTTCCCTGTCCTTCACTATCTCCCAGAGTTTGTTCAAACCCATGTCCATTGAGTCAATGATGCCATCCAACCAGCTCATCCTCTGTCACCCCCTTCTCCTCCTGCCCTCAATCTTTCCCAAGCATCAGGGTCTTTACCAATGAGTCAGTTTTTCGTATCATGTGGCCAGAGTATTGGAGATTCAGCTTCAGCATCAGTCCTTCCAATGAATATTCAGGACTGATTTCCTTTAAGATTGACTGGTTTGATCTCCTTGCTATCCGAGGGACTCGCAGGATTCTTTGCCAGCACCACAGTTCGAAAGCATCAATTTTTTGGCACTCAGCTTTCTTTATGGTCCAACTATCACAACCGTATATGACTACTGGAAAAACCATAGCTTTGACTATGCGGACCTTTGTTGGCAAAGTGATTTCTCTGCTTTTTAATATGCTGTCTAGGTTTGTAGTGATATAGTGCAAAAATATATACAAGGCCCAGTGCCTACCCCCTTAAGTGAGGAAGCAGAAGTGAAAAAGACAATCATGACATAGACGTCTAAGGGGAAGGACAGGTTGCTGTGGAAGCTCACAGTTGGGAACTAAACCAGAACTGGGAATCCAGGAAGGCTTCATGGAGAGAGTGACATCTAGGCGGAGTTCTAAATACAAGTTAGACCGAGCACCACAAAGCAGAGTATTTAATTTCCAGAATTCAGACAGTTCACCAGTCAAAAGGAAGCTTCATAAAAACTCAAAGTTTGGGATAAATTCTAGAAGTAGAAAACAGCATAAATTATAGCCTGCAGAGCCCAGCTGCCCTTTAGTGCTATATTTCACAGGCTTTTCACCACAACAGCTTTCATTTCAGATCCCTATTGACTTAAGACCAGCCTCACCTTTGAGATCAGTGTGGACTAGAATAACGTGGGAACGTTTTCTCTTACATAAACAAGAAAACTTGCAGCACAGGTGGTGGTACCCAAACTCAGTTCCTGTCACACCCCTAAGAATGAGCTCTCTTGCCTGGATATGAAGAAAGGACCCCAGGGGTGCTCCACATGCCCCTTGATGAATGGTTATGTCAGGAGATGCGACAGAGGCAGCCTCCCCTGCCACGAGAAAGTGCTGGGCAGAAGCTAACCATCTGGACTCCCCACCTGCCTGGAGCTGGCACCTCCCACCTGCCCTCCCATCTCACTTCTGAGCCCCAGTGGTGAAAGTGTGTCAGCTAGAGCCCATCCATCATGGAGCATTTGTCCACAATCAAAGCCCCATTGCTCTTCATTGACACTGCTCAGGATGTTCCCAGATGATCAGGAATTGTTAGCCAGTCAGGGCAGACTCCTGGGGGAGGATGTGTCAGTCTAGCTCAGATGCCATTCTGATGAACCTAGGAAGATGAGGCCCAACTGCCAGGTCTTCAGGAGAGCGCTCCCCCACCACCTCCCACTACACAAGGACCCATTTCAGAAGAAAGCAAAAGGACGAAGGCAGCCGAGAAGTGCAATTCTTCTTCACAACCCAGGATGCTCTTGACGGCTCTGGGCGACTGCCTCTTCACCAATCCATTCAACAGCTCAGAGGTGGCAAATGAATTTCCAGGGAGGTCAGCAACAATACATGGGGTTGGAGGCTGGCATTCTAGCAACCAAACTGACCTTCAGTTTCCTCCATTTCACGATGAAAGATACCAATGCCGTTTTGGTCATGAAGGTTGTCACAAAGTCTAAGTAAGATAAGGTGTATAAGGCCACCTGGCACAGCATCTGGCACATATGGTAATTATTATTACTCCCCAAAAATTATAAGTTACTGTGGAATTCTGCCAATAAATTATTGACTAGGAAGATTACAGATTTTCTAAGTTATGGTTCAACTTTCTGTTCTTTAAAACTACCTTTGATGTAAACAGAAATTCTTGCCATTTAGAAGCTCAGGTACACAAATTGGGAACATATGCATTTGCCCAGACCCATGGTTTTATTTTACTTAAAGCCCCCTGCCCCAAACAAACAGAACACCACCACCAAGGACAACAAATCTCTCTTCCTATGCTACTACTGAGTTCTGCCTCAAAAATCAAATGTTAAAAATTGGAAAGAGAGAGGTTTATTTTCCTTTTAGGCCACAGAGCACCCCACTAGCATCATTGTAAGAGCTCACATTTGCAGTAACTGAAATGACAGATGCTGTCAGTGAAACTGAAGAGGCCTCGGGAGTATCGTTGTGGTTTGGCTAAATGATGATCAGATGAAATATTGTTGGTTAAGTCTTACCGAGGATGTCTTCACATTAGAGCTATTTGCAAAAAAAGCGATGTGAAGTCAGCATGGGCTTGCTGTTTTTCTCATGCATGTTTTTCATTTTGATATTATATCATGAACAGCTGTAAGGATAATGTTAATCGTCCCTTCTGGAAACATTCATCACAAGGGTTTATTTATTATTTGGTTTAAGTATTTAAAAGTTAAAGCATTTCCAAGCTGTCACTATTGAAATATTTCTAATATTGCAAAAGGGCAATTATTTCAGAGAGACTGCTCTTAAGATTTCCACTTAGGAGAGAAAATAATAACCAATGTTCTATGGGTTTGGTTAATGTGACTGAAAGGTGCGTTGGGAATGGTTATTTTTTTCTTCATTGAGAACCAAAAATTTTGCTGTGCAAATGTGGAGTTGTAAATTCTGAGAAGGTATGGATGAGTGCTTGGAGTGGGGGGGGGTGGGTATTGATATGATAGGAACCTGGCAAGCTCTGTGCCACCACAAGAACAATAGAGTCGGTAAGACTTCACAGAGTGCTTTGTGTTTTTATCTCAGCCTCACAATTGTGTTTCAAACTAAGCATTTATAGCACTTCATTGATGAAGAGACTGAGAGTTTTTATGGCTTATAGGAGATCAGCCAGTTGGCTTGTTTTATAGTTGAAGTGCCAGACACTGTACGATGCTAGGGAGAACTTCCACCAAGCTGGATTGGCTGAATTAGGATGGAGAAGGGAAGCCTGGGACTCTTGATTCAGGAAACCAAGAATAGGTACACTGTAGCGCTCTCATCCATCGACCAAGAAGCTTTGTGTAGAGCGTAGATTGTACAGCCACCTGAGAAGACCCTGGTCCTAAATCTTGGGGACAAAATGGACCAAAAAGGGCATAGTCTTGACCTACAGAAATTCATAATCACTCAGCTAACATAAGTCATTTTAACAGAAAAAGGAACCTCACATCTCTGGATATTGTGCATTCTCTCTCACTCTGGGTCTTCTTTCTGTTTTGAAATATGAGTCTCTCATTTACTGCTCAATGAGACCCAACTAGACTATGAATGCACAGCAAAGTCTCCTTACTACTACCAGCCTTCTCTTGGTATTCAGTGCCAAGTGTTGCCACTGCCAGTTTGAAATGTAATATAAAAACCTACTGCACTTTTCTTAGATCCAAAGGAAACCTCATCAAATTTTCTTTTAAACGATGTTATGTGGAAAATAGCAAAAAATAATCTGCCCATCCCATATGGACTTGAAAAGAAATTTGTTAATGCAATTCTTAAGAGAAACACGTGGCGAAACAGCTAATTGTGAAATCTGTCAATACAGTGCAATACTTTTAAAAAATGAATTATTTTTTTTAAAGAGCCACTTGAATGGACTTTGCAGTTGCATCTTTTGTAAATGAGATCCCTGGGTGTCGAGAGCTTAGGGTTTTTCCTGGAAACACAATTATAAGGAAATGTAAGAATGCTGAAGGAATTCAAAGCATGACTTTGTGGAAACTGGGCTGGGACCATCTCAAAGGAACAACAAAGGATGCTCCATTCCTCTAGTGACTGTGGTTCTCCCAGCGGATTCCTTTGAGGTTCAAATGAAGAGTTGTCCTTGGCAGGGCTCCACTGAATGTGCCATTTCTCACCCCTCCTTGATCCCAGTGATGGTGTTATTTGCTCCCCTGCAGCCTAAGCATCCTCAGATGGTACCCTGGTTCTTTGACCTGGGACAGGGTTAGGGGATCAAGACTTGAGTTCAAAATGTAAGGTTAACTTTCATGAGATAGGGTAGACAGTGATACTGGGTTACCAAATCCAAGAAACCCCAGTTAGAAGGTTTTCCCAGGCTCATTCTGCCTGAGCACCTCTTTCCCAACTGCTCTGAGATGCCTAGTCTGTCTCTTGTGTGGCCAGAAAAGCACACTGACGTGATGGACATGAATGGCCTTGGTGTAAGTGTTTATCAAATCTGACACAAACCTCGGGGCTGTGTTCACAAGTGCACTGATTGGTTGACCATTGGCTGTGGTTGGCCCAGGGACTAGATAGAAGATGGCCAGGTGTGAATAAAAAATTTGGAGTTTTAAAGTCAAGCTGGTTCATCCGCTCCCAGAGCAGAGGCCTTAGACAAGATATCCAATTCTCTAGAGCCTCAGTTCCCCTCTGCAGAAGAGAGATAGCACCTGCCTTTAAAATAAAAAGAGTAAGTAGCAACAAAACCTACCCTTAGGGGCTCTCACTAGCTTTGATGGAGATGTTGACTGTCCTGTCCCAGCCACTTAAGGCTCAACAATGAGTATTTAGGGTTGTCACCGTCTTGGCTCTTGGCTTCGAGATTTTGGGGACAGTTTTTCTAGGATCTAGAGCTGGTTCCCCTTCAGAAACAAAGGACTTCCTGTCTACCATTTCATTCTCGCCACTGTGGGCTGCTTCTTAACAGAAGCCTTCTGGAAGGCAAGAGTCTGAAATATGACAGCCATGGGCAGAGACATGATTCCAGGTACAGGAGAATAGGCTTTTTAAAAATTTTTATTTAATTTTTGGCTGTGCTAGGTCTTCGTTGCTACATGCAGGCTTCTCTTAGTTGCGGTGCTCAGATTTCTCACTGCAGTCAGTTCACTCATTGCAGAACATGGGCTGTAGAGCTTAGGCTCAGTAGATGTGGTGCTTGGGCTTAGCTGCTCTGTGGAATGTGGATCTAGTTCCCTGACCAGGGATTGAACCCATGTCCCCTGCATTGGCAGGCAGATTCTTAACCACTTGATCACCAAGGGAAGTTCAAGTAGACATTCTTGTCCTTTCTCCAAGTTTCATCCTATATATGAACAGTATTCCTCCTTCTCCCCACTATTTTTTTTGATCATCATGACTAGAAACAGATTTGTTGGTTTATTTTCCTGAAAGGAGAGTGTTTAGGGTTGCAGCAGTTGGAAAGTTCTTTGAAGGGGTCTGGACAGAGCTGGGCAGGTCTGCCTGGGTAGCCCTGGGGTTTTGGAGCTGAGCATCCTTACAAGCCATGAGAGGGCTCCATTCTCCCTTTGATCTGCTTCCACCCCACTTCTCTTTGGTTTCTACCTGGGTCTGAACTCTTTTATGTGATTCTCCATCCTCTGTCTGTCTGTCTGTCTGTCTCTCTCTCTCTCTCTCTATCTCTCTCACACACACACACACACAAACACACACACACTCCTGTTCCCACTCCCACGCTTTATTGGCTTAATTCTTTGTCCGCTTTTCTTCCTTATTGCTCTTTTTCCCTTTTTGACTTTGCCTGGGTGTTTCCTAGGCTCCATGTAGTCTAGGGCCTCAGTTCTGCCTCCTGCCATGCCTTTGCCCTGCCCCTACACCCACTTATTCTAGGACACAATCAAAATTCCAATCCCCTCAGGCTCGAGGCAGTGGGGGTTGTGCAGTCTTGAGATCCAGAGAAATTAGGGGGGACCTTTGAGGTCCAAGAAAGTGCCAATGGCTTGGCTTAAAACAGGCCTGTCTCCTGCACCACCACCCCCCACCCCTCTCTCCCAGTGCTATCAATTAGAAGCAATGCTGAGCTAAATACCACCACTCACAGGGCAAACCTTCCTAACTGGAAATCATTACCTTTTTACTTTTTTTTTTTTTTAATAAATCATGGTCTAAATAACCAAATAATGAATCTCTCACTAAGCAGCATAATCAATCTTCATAACCCACGGAAATACATTCTGGAAAGATTGCATTTTACTGCTGTTGAAAACCTCGGTTTCATCAAATAAAGGAACAAATTGCCATTCAGGAAATTATTCTTGGGCTAAAATATGCAATCAACACTTAGCTTCCCACCTGCACAGTCCTAGAATGCACATGGGGTAATGACATTTGACATGGGGCTTGTTACACTCCTGACCCAGGAGAAGGGTTTTCATATTTTCAATTTGCAATGTCTGGCAAGATTCCCAAAGTAATTTTCAATTAAAGTCCCTGGTACTTGTCAAACATGAAGACATTGCTCCAAAGATGGAATAACTTCATTAGTAGACACACTCATTTCATCAAGTATTTCAGCTGAGTGTGCAAATACTAGGCTCTTTTCTTGTCCAAACACTACAACTTAACAACAAAAAGTCATTTTCTGTCTCTTCTCCTCTACAGGGACACAAGTTTAAAGGGAGGGATTGTCCAGCCATAGCCCATCAGTGTTATTCCTTCCATCTTTGAGATCTGCTGCTCTCTCCCATTTTAGCCATGTTTGTTCATTTCCTTAACTGACTCAACTTCCCAGAAGGTTCAGGGCAGCTATTTGACCCAAGCTTGGCCAATTAGAATTCAAAATGTTTCATACTGGACTTAGGAGAGAAGCAACTCTGTCACGTTTCTGTTAATACTGGTTTAGAGCTTCCCTGAGGAGAAGGCAATGGCACCCCACTCCAGTACTCTTGCCTGGAAAATCCCATGGACGGAGGAGCCTGGTAGGCTGCAGTCCATGGGGTTGCTAAGAGTCAGACAAGACTGAACGACTTCACTTTCACTTTTCACTTTCATGTATTGCAAAAGGAAATGGCAACCCACTCCAGTGTTCTTGCCTGGAGAATCCCATGGACGGGGGAGCCTGGTAGGCTGCAGTCCATGGGGTCGCAAAGAGTCGGCACGACTGAGCGACTTCACTTTCAATTTTCGCTTTCATGCATTGGAGAAGGGAATGGCAACCCACTCCAGTGTTCTTGCCTGGAGAGTCCCGGGGACGGCGGAGCCTGGTGGGCTGCCGTCTGTGGGGTCGCACAGAGTCAGACACGACTGATACGACTTAGCAGCAGCATCAGGAGAGCTTCCCTGACAAAAAGCACACGGGAAAGAATAAAGCCCTTATGCCGAGAAACCCAAAGGCCAGAGTCTGAAGTATAACTCTGAACACACTTGAGTACCTGATTCCAGCTATCCAGAAAAGCATCTCTTGCCTTTCATTGTCCACAGCAGATTGTGTGAGCCATACTTGGTTATTATTTTACTTAACTTTGTGCAAATAGAATTTCTGTACTTGCTACCACAAGAGTCCTGACTAACACATAAGTGATATTAATACCAATATAAAGATGTATTGGTAGAGTGAGAATGTAATGATGTAAACATTTTCTAAGCATTGTCCTTAAATAGTTTTTGATTGGATCAATAATAATATATTGTGCCTCTACCATGGACCAGTTCCCTATATGGTTACAGACCTCAGGGGGCTCATGTTCTGGGAAGGAACACAGGACATGAACAAGCCTGTTGTTGTAACAGAGATTCATAGGATCATATAAAATGCTATGAGAGATTAGCTGCAACTGAGGCATGCAGGAGGGCTTCATGGTGGAGACAGTGCTTTTCCAAATCTTGAAGGGTGAGTGCAATTGCATGATGTAGAACAAGGGGTAAAGGTGCTGCAGGCAGAGGGAGCATGTGCTAAGTATCAGAATCCCAGACATTTATGACACTTCTCAGGAGCATCCAATAGTTCAGTGTGGATGCAGCCCTGGTACCTGGAGGGGAGGAAGAAGGTGATAAGAAATGAACCTGAGAAGGTAGATTGGGAGCAAATGATAAAAGTCATAATTTCATCTGTTGGCAAGGAGACACAGGTCTTTAGGCAAAGCAGCAGAGGCAGTTAAACAAGCTGGTAAACTAGGTGTTTTCAAATTTAGAAGTTTAAAAGCAGTCTAGCTAGTGAATGGATTGATTATAGAAGAAAATGACAAATAATGAGGCTCTTGAAATCCAGTGGAGCACTGACAAGGATATGAAGCAGGACGTGGCTGTGGGAATGAATGTCAGAAAATAAAATTAAAAAAGACTTTAGAGGCACAGTCACGAGAATGTCATGACAGACAAGAGGGACAAGCAGGAGTACCTCAAATTTCTAGCTTGAATGGCTGGGTAGACAGTGGTACTGTGAATTGGAATGAGAAACGTAGGGCAGGCGAGTGTGAGTTGAGAAATTGGGTTTAATCTCAGCTCTTTCATCAGCTTGGATACACTACTTAGTACAATTCAGTTTTTTCAACTATAACCTGAAAAGGCTGGGAAACTTCCCAGTAGGTTCTTTCCTACCTTGAATAGTATGTAATTCAAATAATATGAATAAGATGGGTCTGACAAAGCCTAAAGGTCAAAAACATGAAGTTAATCAGGGCATAACTGAGAACCCTGAACAAACCGAGAAGGGAATGTTCACATTCCCCTGATTCTGCTGCACAGAGAGGAACTATCCTGGAGAAAAGGGCATGTGGGTTTGGGGAGAGAATGGTACCACCTTCCTAGGAGCATGCTTCACAGAAGCCATTCTCTGCTTGCTATATAGCTTGGAGGTCTGTAAAGATCCACTCCCTTCTGTGTATTTGGTATCTGACCAAGATGGTACTGCAGAGCACTAGAAAACAAAGATAGTATTAAAAAATGAATTTGGGACAATTGACAAACCATGCGAAACAACATGGAATTAAATCCATACTCATGCCAAACACAAAATCAATTCCAGAAGAACTAAGGACCTAAATATGAAAGGCAAAACTTGCAGAATCAAATGTAGGAGAGTATCTTTATAACCTTCCAACAGTAATGGACTTGTAAAAATCATTTTAAAATAATTTTACACTTACAGAAGAGTTTCAAAAATGTTACAAAGAGTCCTTTTATATTCTTCACCTAACAGCCTTCAAAGTTATCATCTTACATAACCATAATACATTACCAAAACTAACACTGGTATGATTCTATTAACTAAACTCTTTGAATTAAAGACTTTTTTTAAAGACACAAACTACATATAAAAGATAAATTCAACAATATTAAAATTAAGGATTTCTATTCATCAAAGAACACCATAAAGGAAGATAAAAAAAGAAACAAATTGAGTGTCAATATTTGTAGCACGTACAGCCAATGAAGGATCTGAGTAAGAACATAAGGGTTGGAAGAACTCTTACAAATTAAGGGGTCTTGCCCCTACAAGTGTAGTCCATGGACTCACAGCATCGGTGTCGCAATGAGGCCTCCCCTCAGACGAAGTCAGAATCTGCATTTTAACAAGATCCCCAGGTGAGCCATATGTTTATTAAAGTTTGAGAAGCCCAGGTCTAGAGAAACTCTTGCTCATATATACACAGCTGATGTGTAAGAGAATGTTTGGAGCACTGTTCACAGTAGCAAAGTCAAACAACACAAATGTTCATCAACAGTAAAGTGGATAAGCACACTGTATACAGTTACACAATGGGGATATTATCCAGCACTGAAAATGAGTGAATTCCTCTTAGGTGCCATAAGGATGAATCTCAGCCAAAACACACACACACACACACACACACACACATTAAGAGGAATAAAACTCAAGTCCTAAAAGACTATATCCAGTATGCTACCATTTTAAAATAGATCTAACATAAGCAAAACCAAATAATATATTGTTCAGGAATTTATACATCCTTGAGAAAAATCATTTTTTCCAAAAAGGAAAGGCAATTATAAACAAATTCAGGTTGACTTTGGTAAAGCATGGGGATGAACAGGAGTGATGCGGTATGGTCAATAATCTAGTTCGTGGGTTGGAGGTAGCAAAATTATAGGTGTTCCTCTAGTTATGCTTTTTAACATATGTATTATTTACACAATTTGAAACCCAATCTTTTATAAAACCTCTCAGTGCTCCAGAACTCATAGAAGTCATTATTGATTTGGGACTTAAAGAGTCTAAGTCCATTGTAAAGGGACAATGCAAAGAGGATGACGCAGATAAAAGAAAGAATCAAGTAGTAGATCAAGAAAGAATCAAGCAGTTAAGGCAGTGACATCACAGGCCTGGGAGCACAGGGAAACCCCTCAAGGCCCAGGAAAGAGGTTGGCTGATATAGCAAAATTTAAAAATCCTGACGTTTCATGGGATTTATCAGATGACTCAAAAGTCAATTTCCAGAGGCTAACCTTTAGCCTCTGAGGATAAGAGACAACTTCCCAGTCCTTAGTTAAGAAGGAGTGGTGGTTAAACAGGGAAATGTAAAATATATATGCTTTATATAGAAGCACATAAGTAATTCATAATACATATGTGTTTGCTGGAGTTAAGTAATAAATCCAATCGTTGTTGAACAGCTAATACCTGAAATGGGCAATTGGAAGCAACCTTCCAAATGTCAGCATGCTGGCACCTGGCTGGGCAGCCAGAGCTGACCCACCAGATCCTGCTCTCCAATAGTAACAGGACGAAGGACTTGCCCAATGACACACACTGGAAGGTTAAGCCTTATCCAGAGCAGCAGCAGTTCTCAAACTTGGCAGTACACTGGAATCACTCAGGGAGTTGTTTAAAAATGCAGCTGCCAGGGTTCCACCCCCAGAGATTCTGACTTAATTGACCTGGGATGCAGCTGTTACATTGGGAAATCTGAAAGCTCCCCAGATGATTCTAATGTGTAACAATTGGAAAAAAATTTTTAATAGTGCAGCTTCCTTTTCAAAGGTGTCTGTGTGGGATCCCACAGTTAATAGGCTATAACACCTGGGGCAAACACAAGAGCATGAGGGTCCCTAGGGATATGGACAGCAACCTGAGCGTTTTGCATAAAGGTGCATAAATACATAGTATAGAATGACAGTCGGTATGCTGGGACATGAGGATATGATGCGATAGTTAGGGTGTCCCCAGGAATAATGACATCTCTTCTCTTTTGACCAGTAGCTATTTTAACAGCAGGATTCCTCAACAGCGGCACTGCTATTTTCCTTGACCACATAATTCTTGGTTGTGGATACTGTTCTGTTCAATAGTTGGATGTTTAGCTGCATCTCTGGCTTCTACCCACTGGATAATTATAGCATCTTCCCACTTCTGACAAACAAATGTCTCCAGACATTGACAAATGATCCCTAATGGACAAACCTGTTGCCCAAGCACGCATCCACCAGGCAGCAGGATGCCTATCTCCTCTTGCAGGCAGAGCTCATCTTTCGATGGGATTTGTTTTTTGTTTTTGCAGCCCCTCACATTTTGTTTTAGGGCCCAGGAGAGCAGGGGAAGGGGATGCAAACACAGCATCTCACTAAGCGGGTAAGCAAGGTTTGGGCTCCAAAGAGCCCTCTTCCTTCTCCTGGCAGCTCTGCTTAGGGGTGGGAAGAAGAGGGGTAGTGGGGAGAATAGGGGTGGGGAGAAGAGGGGCTAGTTTATGGTGATAGGCTGGCCCTCAAGGGCAGCTTGAAACCAGTTCTTTTTTTTTTTTTAATTTATTTTTTTTTTATTTTAGTTGGGGGCTAATTACTTTACAATATTGTAGTAGTTTTTGCCATACATTGACATGAATCAGCCATGGGTTCACATGTGCTCCCCCTCCCGAACCCTCCTCCCACCTCCCTCCCCTTCCCATCCCTCTGTGTCATCCCAACGCTCCATCCCTGAGCATCCGTCCCATGCATAAAACATGGAATGGTGTTCCGCTTCACATATGACAATATACATGTTTCAATGTTATTGTCCCAGAACGTCCCACCCTCACCTTCTCCCTCAGAGTCCACAGGACTGTTCTATGCATCTGTGTCTCTTATTCTGTCTCACATATAGGGTTACCATTACCATCTTTCAAATTCCATATACATGCATTAGTATACTGTATTGGTGCTTTTCTTTCTGGCTCACTTCACTCTGTATAATGGGCTCCAGTTTCATCCATCTCAATAGCACCGATTCAAATGTATTTTTTTTTAATGGCTGAGTAATATTCCATTGTGTATATGTACCACAGCTTCCTTATCCATTCGTCTGCCGATGGACATCTAGGTTGCTTCCATGTCCTGGCTATTGTAAACAGTGCTGCGATGAACATTGGGGTACATGCGTCTCTTTCAATTCTGGTTTCCTCGGTGTGTATGCCTAGCAGTGGGATTGCTGGGTCATATGGCAGTTCTATTCCCAGTTTTTTTAAGGAATCTCCACACTGTTTCTCCATAGTGGCTGTACTAGTTTGCATTCCCACCAACAGTGTAAGAGGGTTCCCTTTTCTCCACACCCTCTCCAGCATTTATTGCTTGTAGACTTTTGGATAGCAGCCATTCTGACTGGTGTGTAGTGGTACCTCATTGTGGTTTTGATTTGCATTTCTCTAATAATGAGTGATGTCGAGCATCTTTTCATGTGTTTGTCAGCCATCTGTATGTCTTCTTTGGAGAAATGTCTGTTTAGTTCTTTGGCCCATTTTTTGATTGGGTCGTTTATTTTTCTGGAATTCAGCTGCAGGAGTTGCTTGTATATTTTTGAGATTAATTGTTTGTCTGTTGCTTCGTTTGCCATTATTTTCTCCCATTCTGAAGGCTGTCTTTTCACCTTGCTCCTAGTTTCCTTTGTTGTGCAAAAGCTTTTAATTTTAATAAGGTCCCATTTGTTTATTTTTGCTTTTATTTCCAATATTCTGGGGGGTGGGTCATGGAGGATCCTGCTGTGATTTATGTCGGAGAGTGTTTTGCCTATGTTTTCCTCTAGGAGTTTTATAGTTTCTGGTCTTACATTTAGATCTTTAATCCATTTTGAGTTTATTTTTGTGTATGGTGTTAGGAAGTGTTCTAGTTTCATTCTTTTACAAGTGGTTGACCAGTTTTCCCAGCACCACTTGTTAAAGAGATTGTCTTTTCTCCACTGTATACTCTTGTCTCCTTTGTCGAAGATAAGGTGCCCATAGGTGCGTGGGTGTATCTCTGGGCTTTCTATTTTGTTCCATTGATCTATATTTCTATCCTTGTGCCAGTACCACACTGTCTTGATGACTGTGGCTTTGTAGTAGAGCTTGAAGTCAGGCAGGTTGATTCCTCCAGTTCCATTCTTCTTTCTCAAGATTGCTTTGGCTATTCGAGGTTTCTTATACTTCCATACAAATTGTGAAATGATTTGTTCTAGTTCTGTGAAAAATATCATTGGTAGCTTGATAGGGATTGCATTGAATCTATAGATTGCTTTGGGTAGTATACTCATTTTCACTATATTAATTCTTCCAATCCATGAACATGGTATATTTCTCCATCTGTTTGTGTCCTCTTTGATTTCTTTCATCAGTGTTTTATAGTTTTCTATATATAAGTCTTTTGTTTCTTTAGGTAGAAATATTCCTAAGTATTTTATTCTTTTTGTTGCAATGGTGAATGGTATTGTTTCCTTAATTTCTCTTTCTGTTTTCTCATTATTGGTGTATAGGAATGCAAGGGATTTCTGTGTGTTAATTTTGTATCCTGCAACTTTACTGTATTCATTGATTAGCTCTAGTAGTTTTCTGGTAGAATCTTTAGGGTTTTCTATGTAGAGGATCATGTCATCTGCAAACAGTGAGAAGTTTTACTTCTTCTTTTCCTATCTGTATTCTTTTTATTTCTTTTTTTCCGCTCTGATTGCTGTGGCCAAAACTTCCAAAACTATGTTGAATAGTCGTGGTGAAAGTGGGCATCCTTGCCTTGTTCCTGACTTTAGGGGAAATGCTTTCAGTTTTTCACCATTGAGGATAATGTTTGCTGTGGGTTTGTCATATATAGCTTTTATTATGTTGAGGTATGTTCCTTCTATTCCTGCTTTCTGGAGAGTTTTTATCATAAATGGATGTTGAATTTTTTCAAAGGCTTTTTCTGCATCTATTGAGATAATCATATTGTTCTTATCTTTCAATTTGTTAATGTGGTGAATTACATTGATTGATTTGCGGATGTTAAAGAAACCTTGCATTCCTGGGATAAAGCCCACTTGGTCATGATGTATGATCTTTTTAATATGATGTTGGATTCTGTTTGCTAGAATTTTATTAAGGATTTTTGCATCTATGTTCATTAGTGATATTGGCCTGTAGTTTTCTTTTTTTGTGACATCTTTGTCTGGTTTTGGAATTAAGGTGATGGTGGCCTCATAGAATGAGTTTGGAAGTTTACCATCTTCTGCAATTCTCTGGAAGAGTTTGAGTAGGATAGGTGTTAGCTCTTCTCTAAATTTTTGGTAGAATTCCGCTGTGAAGCCGTCTGGTCCTGGGCTTTTGTTTGCTGGAAGATTTCTGATTACAGTTTCGATTTCCGTGCTTGTGATGGGTCTGTTAAGATCTTCTATTTCTTCCTGGTTCAATTTTGGAAAGTTGTACTTTTCTAAGAATTTGTCCATTTCGTCCAAGTTGTCCATTTTATTGGCATATAGCTGTTGGTAGTAGTCTCTTATGATCCTTTGTATTTCTGTGTAGTCTGTTGTGATCTCTCCATTTTCATTTCTAATTTTGTTGATCTGATTCTTCTCCCTTTGTTTCTTGATGAGTCTGGCTAATGGCTTATCAATTTTGTTTATCTTCTCGAAAAATCAGCTTTTAGTTTTGTTGATTTTTGCTATGGTCTCTTTTGTTTCTTTTGCATTTATTTCTGCCCTAATTTTTAAGATTTCTTTCCTTCTACTAACCCTGGGGTTATTCATTTCTTCCTTCTCTAGTTGCTTTAGGTGTAGAGTTAGGTTATTTATTTGAGTTTTTTCTTGTTTCTTGAGGTACGCCTGTATTGCTGTGAACCTTCCCCTTAGCATTGCTTTTACAGTGTCCCATAGGTTTTGGGTTGTTGTGTTTTCATTTTCATTCGTTTCTATGCATATTTTGATTTCTTTTTTGATTTCTTCTGTGATTTGTTGGTTATTCAGAAGCGTGTTGTTTAGCCTCCATATGTTGGAATTTTTAATAGTTTTTTTCCTGTAATTGAGGTCTAATCTTACTGCATTGTGGTCAGAAAAGATGGCTGGGATGATTTCAATTTTTTGGAATTTACCAAGGCTAGATTTATGGCCCAGGATGTGATCTATCCTGGAGAAAGTTCCGTGTGCACTTGAGAAAAAGGTGAAATTGCTTGTGAAACCAGTTCTTGAGGGTTTCTTCCAAATGGGAGGTGATCACATCTCTTCCCCCCAGTCTGGGGGCCTGGTAACTGTTTCTAGAGAAACAGGGAAAGTGCTTCCCCCCATCCCGTTACCAAGGTAATTTTTTAAGCTGCGTTCAAGGACCTCGCACCAGGCACATCTAAGCAGAGGCTCTGCACAAGTCAGCCTGATAGATTAACCTGTCTCCGAAGGAGCCCGTATGCCTCTAATTGTTGTAAAATAAACACGGGACTCTGAGCTTGGAGGAGGCTGGGTTTCATCAGGATCCAGCCTGACCTTGCCCATGTCGCCCTCACCTCTGAGTAATGAGCATGAGGCCCAGAATACGAAGCTTTGCCTTTAACAATCATCACCATCACCATCATCACGATCACAGTACATCTGAATTTGAATCCCTTTTCCAAGTTCAATAGCACAATTATTTCTTGAATGCATTGGCTGGGGACAGCACAGAAGCCAGGACCCCTGGCCTCTAATACTGGCACCCACGTGTTCAGACCAAGCAATACCCATCAGCTTCCAGGCATGCTTCTAGCTGAGGGAAAGTGTGAAGGAAGAGTTCAGTGTAAGTGAGGTAGAGCAGCCAAGGTAGGGGGAAAGCTGAGTGGGCCAGAGTATCTGGGGAAGGACTGTCTGTGGAGGATGATGGAAGGCTGAAAGGGAGGGAGGAGAGCAAAGTAAGCACTCTGGAGAAGGCTGGAGGCGCTCTGGATCCCAGACCTCAGTCCAATTGCCCAAAATGTCAATTGCAGGTTGTTTGCTTTGTTTTCTTTCTTGATCCAAGATCCCATTAAGGAGCTCACATTGTATTTGGTTCTCACATCCCTTAATGATTTCATGTAGAACACTCTCTCCATTTAGCAAGCTTTTTAAAGAGGATTTAAATTCATCAGTAGGAAGCTTGACCTGTTGGATAAATAAGGTGAAAGGATGACTACTGACAATATAGCTATTCAGATAACCTGAGAAAACTGTTGAGATATTTAGGCTTTTAAATTGTAACTCAGCAATCACCTTGCAGAAGAGTCTTTAGAACCTATGGAACAAAGAAAGAACTTAGAAATCATCTAGTCTAAGTTTCTTAGTTTCTACAGAAGTGAACTTAAGTACTTTTTTATGTACTTAAGTTTTTTTTAGAACTTAACTACTTTAAGTACTTTTTTTTAAGCAAGATGGAAACCTACCAACCATTTTACACATGGAAAAACTAAGGAAAACTCCCTCACTCCAAGGAGAACACTGGGGTGCACAGCAGCCAAAGAGGCTGCTGCAACTGCCTGAAGTTTCCCACAAGGACCAAAGGAAGAGACAGGAAAGCTGTCTGAGACATCCCACATACCAGGCCACTTTCAAATGACCTGCAGTTTCCATTGGCAGACTTCACTATTTCACATCTCAAATAATTGCCTTTGGACAGAGATTTACATGGACTTTTTTTCATTGCCCAAAAAAGCAATCAGTCTCAGGGAAAGAAGAGCTCCAGTCAGCTGCAGACCATACAACAATCCTTTTTTGGCCCCACAAAAAAGTACATTTCTCAGAAAAGGCCTTCATCAGGGTGGGGCAGGGGAGCCATAGCAATATTACAAAGCAGCCTCCTATGCTGTCCTTAGTCCCTTCCTGCCTACATGGGCTTTACTTCCCAGTTGCCCACCCCCACTCCTCCCCAGGATATTCAGGGCCCTTGTTCTTCCCACTGCTTCTCCAAGGCAGCCTCAGTGCTATAAAACCATGTGTGCTGTTCTCCCATCAAACACCCATCCGCTCAGTTTTCTGCCCTCTCCATTGTTTCAGGGAGTGGTATTGTGAACTAATTCAGGTGAAAATGATCGGTAGGGTTATTTACATTCTTGAAAGTAAACCCTTAGAGAAAAGTCTTTGCACCTAAAAGCACTCGAGAGAGGATCTAATGCTGAGCCTTTGAGACTGTGTTCTGTGCTCCACAGTTCTGCAGAGGTGCTCAGGGCTGCCAGCAGGCTGAGTGTTTTCACGAAGGCAGGAAATACACCTCACTTCCACCAGAACACTTCTGCTTTGATCTATGTCAATACTGAGTTTCCACCCACAGTTTCTTTTTTTTCCTTTTTTTTTAAATTTATTTTAATTGGAGGATAATTACTTGACTATATTGAGATGGTTTTTGCCATACATCAGTATGAATCACCCATAGGTATACTCGTGTCCACTCCATCCTGAACTCCCCTCCCACCTCCTTCCCTGCCCAATCCCTATAGGTTGTCATAGAGCATCAGCTCTGGGTGCCCTGCATCAAACATCAAACTTGCGCTGGCTATCTATTTTACATATGGTAATATATATGTTTCAATGCTATTCTCTCAAATCATCCCACCCTCACCTTCTCCCACTGAGTCCTAAAATCTGTTCTTTACATCTGTGTCTCCCTTGCTGCCCTGCACATAGGATCATAGGCACCATCTTTCTAGATTCCATATACATGCGTTAATATATGGTATTTGTCTTTCTCTTTCTGACTTACTTTATTCTGTATAATAGACCTAGGTCCATCCACCTCATTAGAACTGACTCAAATGTGTTCCTTTTTATGTCTGAGTAATATACCAGTAATATATACCACAACTTCCTTATCCATTCATCTGCCAGTGGACATCTAGGTTGCTTCCACGTCCTGACTATTGTAAATAGTGCTGCAGTGAAATTCAGGTACATGTGTCTTTTTCAATTCTGGTTTCCTCCCAGGCTATATGCCCAGTAGAGGGATTGCAGGCTGGTATGGTAGTTTTATTCCTAGTTTTTTAAAGAATCTCCATACTGTTCTCCATAGTGGTTGTATCAGTTTGCATTCCCACCAACAGTGTGAGAGGGTTCCCTTTTCTCCACACCTTCTCCAGCATTTATTGTTTGTAGACTTTTTGATGACGGCCATTCTGACCAGTGTGAGATGATACCCCATCGTGCCTTTGATTTGCATTTCTCTAATAATGAGTGATGTTGAATATCTTTTCATGTGTTTATCAGCCAATCTGTATGTCTTCTTTGGAGAAATGTTTGTTTAGGTCTTCTGCCCACTTTTTGATTGGGTTGTTCATTTTTCTGGTATTGAGCTGCATGTGTTGCCTGTATATTTTGGAGATTAATTCTTTGTCAGTTGTTTCATTTGCTATTATTTTTTCCCATTTTTCTGTTTAGAGCATTTTGCTTTTCAAAAGAAAGTCTGAAAATCAGGAGCACACACATACACTGGAAGGTTTCCTGTGTCCTTCAGATCACACTAGAGAACCAACAGCTTCTGTTGCCTACATAGAAGGCTGACCTTAAACAGAAAATGATGGCTTCTCCCCTTATAATTTACCCATGTAGTGGAAAGACACTGCTATAATGAGAATAAGTACAGGATCTAGACAGAAGGCCAGAAGGAGAGCAGAGGGTCACATAGGCTTGTGTCAGGAGGAAGAGCAAGTGGGGGCCTATGCTCCACTGACCAAGACTTTGCTGGACTGCAGAACTGCGTCCACACTGACTTTCAGCAGCCCTGGTTCTGGCACTTGTATACTGCATAACCATGATTTCACAACTTTATCTCTAAGCTGGGTTCCTTCCCTTCAAAATGTGGTTGAGAATAATGCCTTCAGAGAACTGAATGAGCTAACAGATACAACATTTCGGTGCAGACATTATTATTTTTATTAGCATGTGAAGATACTTTAAAAGGGCCTCATGCCCAAGGGCTGTGTTCTGTTTGTGTACTATCAGGAAGAGATTCAGAATTGCATGTTAGAAATGCCCTAGATCCATGGCTAAAAGAGGGCTGACCTGGGACGGGAGAGCAGTCAGAAGAACATGATTTGCTACAGGATATAAAAGTTACATTTTTCAACACAGAATCAAACAGAATCTCTTCTCCTCATCTTTCTGCCTTAATTTTTTAGAGCTATATCCAAAGGACTGAGGCGAAAGAACAAGTTTGACAAGCCAAATTCCACAAGTGCATCTGAGGGATGAAGTGGTGATGGGGTGGAGGAAGGAAGGTGGCCAGAGGCTTTAAGAAGGTTGTGAGGCTCAGGCTGACTTTGGAAAGACAGGAAAACTCACTAGGCGAGGGAAATAGCAGAGGAAAAGCCTGGAGGTAGCAAACTCTGGAGGTGCTGCCTAGTTGGGCAGAGAAGAGAGGGGCAAGTCTTGAGTTGGCTGATAGCGGTGGGAAGAGATCTGTACAGAGATGAACTTGACTTTCTTCAGGGGCTCTCCAGGACCTGTGCTCTGAACCACCCTCCCAGAGAGAACAGGGACTGACAGAGAAGCTGGAGCCTCTACTAGATTCTGACCTGAAATCCCCAGATCCGCGCTCTGAGGAGAAGGACAGGAGTCTTCTTCAAAACCCATATGGTTCTCACCTACAATTTGAGAAACCAGTCAATGGGAGCATTTCTATTATAGTGAGGTATCAAGTAAGAATTCGTCAATTTTAGGGCATTTTCTCTAAGGAAAAGTGGGATATTGTCCCATGACTTCAGTCAAAAACGATATTGACAAATCAGTGCTCAGGAATGGCCCACATGTCCAAGATGTCATATTAAACAAAGAACTTAGCATATCTTATTAGCAAATGTTTTATATTGATTATATATTAAATGATAGTTTTGAATATATTAGGATAACAAAAATTTTAATTTCACCTAGTCTTTTTTGGGGTACTTATTAAAAATGTGGTTACTAGAAAACTTAACATTAAAGTGTGATTTATGACAGTCAAAAGGTGGAAGCAACCCAAATGTCCATGGATAGATGAGGGGATAAGCAAACCGTGGTGCTACTATGTATAAAATAGATAACTAATGAGACCATACTGTATAGCTCAGGGGGGGAAAGGTACAATCATGTTTGTAGGACATATATTAAGTTAACCGTAAAAATACATTCCAATATACATTAGGTGCAGATCAATACTGTTTGATTTCACTTACATGAGGTTCGTAGGATAGCCAAATTCATAGAATCAGAAAGCACATTGGTAGACGGCAGGGTTGGGGGGAGGGGGAATGGGCAATTAGTGTTTAATAGGGACAAAGTTTCAGTTTAGGAAGGTGAAAAATTCAGATGAATCATGGGGAGAGTTGCACAGCAATGAGAATGTAGTTAGTGCCACTAAACTAGACAGTTAAGAATGGTTAAAATAATACTATTATGTGACTTTTTAGAAAAACATTATAGAAAGTGGTGTGTATGTACAATGGAATGTCATACAGCCTTTAAAAAGAAGGAAATACTGACCCCCTGCAACATGGAAGCAGCTTGCCGTAGTGAAATAGGCCAGTCGCAAAAGGATAGATACCATAGGATCCCACTTAGACAAAGCACTCAGCGTGGTCCGATTCAGAGACAGCACAACGGTGGTTGCCGTGTCCTGGGGGAAAGGGCAGAGGGAGTTATTGGGCAATGGGTTTGTTTCGGTTTGGAAAGATAAAGTTCTGGAAATGGATGGTAGTGGTGATGGTTGTACACTTCAATATGGTTAGAATGGCGAGTTCTATGTAATGTGTATCTTGCTGCTGCTGTTGTTCAGTCACTGAGTCATGTCTGACTCTTTGCGACCCCATGGGCTATAGCCGGCCAGGCTCCTCTGTCCATGGGATTTCCCAGGCAAGAATACTGGAGTGGGTTGCTACAAGGCAAAACAGGAAAAGGAGAATATAAAGAATACAGTAAACTGAAAGGACTTTTAGTGAGCTCTAAGAATAAAGGAAATCTTCAGTAAATTATCTTTAGTTTTCAAGTCAATTAAAATGTTATTTCCCTGTTTCTTAGACTTCAGCTCAAGAATCTTTCTACATTTAAGGGAGTCTCTCACTGACATAAAGCAGGATGTTCTCCATGGTCCAAGAATGAATCCCAAGGTTTGGTTTGCCCCTGGAGGCACTGGTGAGGCAGGGAAACCTGGATGTGACTGAATGAGCGGAGATTCCCATCTGAGGTTGGGGGAGGGGTAGTCTGTTGTCAACTGCGAGGGGTAGTAAGAGAAAGAGGTGAGAAACAGGAAGGTTGTCACGTGGGACACATTCCCTACCAGGGCTCTCGGGACTCCAGAGGGGGAAAGGAGTTAGGGCCTCTAGAAGGAAGAAGCTGTTGTCAAGAGCAACTGTGTGACACTTAGCAAAAGCAGGGTCACTCTGAGGCCCGGGTGAAAATGGAGCATGGAGGAGGGGAGAGGTCTCTTCTCCATAGCCTTGGGCACACAGATGAGCTAGTGAAGGCAGCTGGGGAGCAGAGCCCCTTTGGCACAGTAGCTGGCATTGCCACCAGCAGCAGCGACTAGCAGGCAGCAGAGGGAGGACCAGAGCAAGAGCCACGTGGTGACTAAACACAGACCGTTTGTTTGCGGCCCATGGGGGGTTTCTCTGTAAGTCACAGAAATATTTGGAGAAGCTTTGTAGGAGGCTGAAGCCCTCCTATGGGCATGTAGGAGAGCAGGAACAGGAACTCAGAGTTATTTACATGAATGTGACTAAATTTTTACCCAGGCTGGTGAGGCCTGGGAGAGAGGTTATATTACATGTGAGCTGCAAGGGTACCTCAATTTCACTCTTGAGGGGAAAACACCCCCACAAAGGTACAGAGACTAGCTTGGTAAAATAAAGTTCCCTGAACAAACAAAAATCCAAAGGCAGAATGATTTAATTCAGTTTGAAAGACTATAATGAATAACAAGGAGGAAATCCACTGTCCAGAGGGGATTCTCCTAAGAAAAGCCTCCACGGCAAGAAACTGTGAGTACTTTTCCCAGGAAGAGATGAAGGTGGACATGAACATTTTCTAAAGTAGTTAAACCACAGGTGCGCCGCTCAGACCATGAACAGTAGGACTGAAGACACCCACCTCGTCTAGCACTGGAGCAGCTGATCCCACCAAACCCATGAGCTTTGGCCCAACTTGAAAAATTATCAGGAACAACTGTATTGCAAATAATCCAAATACAGAACAAGCACTTAGCACAGGACTGGAAGCAAAAGTACATGCTTGGAGTTACAAGATTATAGAACCAAAGGAACTCCCTCTGTCCCTCTCCTCCTATTCTCCTCACTCTTGCACAGGAGGAGATACAGCTTGAACCAGACTCCAGGACACTGACTGGATCATGTTTGCTAGAGACCTCATCCTTGTGTGTCAGGAGGGCATTGCACCTGACTCAGCCCTTCCTGTCTTGCTCCCAGGAGAAGTTAAAGTGAAAGTCACTCAATTGTGTCTGACTCTTTGTAAGAAATTAACCAGGGGCTTTTCCCAGCAAGAGAAGAAGTCTTATGTTTAACCTTTTCCTCTTCTGCTTAGGGCATTACTATTCTTTTGGTCTCCAATCTGTGCTCCTAATAATGTACAGAAAATTAATGAATGCAAATAATTATAAAAAGCAATAGATCAAGATAAGGTTTGAGGCCACTACTGTTTGGAGGCATTAATATCCTCTTTGTGATTATCATTATGGCCCTTAACAGACATAAACTGAAAGTCCCCAAATAGAATGTTTGCTTCATAAGATGCTTCCAGATGAAAGAGAACAGCAAGGTGGTCAGAAGGAATTCAGACACTCTGTTCATCCTAGAGAAGGATAAGAGCCAAAACTTCTGTGTATCATTGATACCCACTGATGCCTATTATGTTGGGACATGTCTAGTTTATTTGTTTAGTGTTAAGTGTATTTCCTTGTATTTGAATTCTTTGTGAATTCGTAATCTGCCTGTGGTAACTGGGTTATTCAAGGATGGAATCTTCACTCTCTTAAGCCAATCAAGCCAGATAAACTTTGATTTTGACCCAGACCACCTGAGCTTTCATGTCCAGCTGCAAAGTCCTCCCTGTTCCTGAATTCCCGAGGCCCAATCACGCGATTCAGGGGTGGGTCCTCCTAACAGACTTTGTCAACATGTAGATTAAATAAGAGCAAAGCTAGTTCCATGGATAGTGTGGGTGTACATCAAAGCCCTTTGGGAAAACCAGGGCAACAGCACATGGGGTTCTCCAAGTGGGGTTCATGGCCCAGCTGCAGCAGGCCTGCTACATATGCACAGCTGGTACCTACCACGTATTCGAGAGGAATGCAAGAGCCCACCCACCCCTAGTAGGAGTCTGTTAAAGTAGGAGCTTTTTAAAAAGCTCCTTTTCTTAAAATAATTTGACTTCCCAAAGTGTTCAAAAATAGTACAAAGAATTCCCATATGCCCTTCATCCAGATTCCTCAAATGTTAATATCTTACCTAACCATAGTACAATGATCAAATCAGAAAACTAACACTGCTGCAAGACTTATGTACACTACCGACCTCATTCGAATTTCATCAGTTATCCCACCAGTTGTCTTTGGTCCAAGATCTAATCCCGGGTCACACATCACAATCAGCTGTCATGTTTCCTTAGTCTAGTGGACCCCGTGATTGTCTCCTCAGTTTCTTGCTCTGTGGCCTCAAGGCAAGTGAACATTCCCCCTGCACAGGGCATCAACAGCAAGAGGTCTGTCTCAGAGCCTGGCAGGGAAAGTGCTGAAAGGAGAGGGTCCTCATGTCCAGTGGGTGGTTAGGATACCCTTGCCAACAGATACCAAAGGAGAGGATTGATTTCCACTAACCACTCCTACCTCTACACTGTGTGGCAGTAAAATTCCATCAGTGGACCCTATAGACTGTGGTAAATCTGGAGAAAATCTTTAGGATTTTCATTCTCCTGGCTTTCACAATTCTTACAGAATATATTACTACTTTTTTTTGGTCAAATAAGTTGGGTTTACCACAGAGAAATTACTCATCCGTTAGCAAAGCTGTTTAACCAGTAAAGATTGCTTTTTCTCCATGATTTCCTCAATCATAATCAGAATATAATTGTGTCCAAAAGTTATACTCTCCCTTCACACTTGTATGCACACACATACATGCATACATTCTTCTGAATGCATCTTTTATAATTTTTCATACTTATTTATGTATCTGGCTGCTCCAGGGCTTAGTTGCGGCACACAGGATTGTTAATCTTCCTTGTAGCACGCAGGGTCTTCAGTTGCAGCATGTGAACTCATAGTTGGGGCGTGTGGGATCTAGTTCCCTGACCAGGGATCAAACCTGGGCTTCCTGCACTGGGAGCGCAGAGTCTTAGCCACGGACCACCAGGGAAGTCCATGAATGCATATTAATGTTTCAGTTATCATTAAAAGGCAACATGACAGAGTAGTTCAATGGCACATTCTGGAACCAGACTGTCTGAGTTGAAAACCCAGCTCTGTCCCTTACTACCTCTGCGACCTTGTGCCTCAGTTCTCATCAAGCAGGGGTAATAATAGTGTAGATCATATAGTCTATTAGAAGGAATGCATATTTGCAAAGCATTTAAAACAGTTCCTGGGATATATTAGCACTATATGGGTACTTGTTAAAAACATTTTTCAAGAAAGAGGCCAATGAGACTGCTTTAACAAATTAGCACCCTTTGTATTAACATGCTATTAAATAGATCTTTCTGAAATGTAAATGGATCACATCACTTGCATCATTTAGGCTCTATGGTTGTTGGTAGTGGTCTAAACTGGCAGTTCCCAGATGGCATCTAGTGTACAGATGTGTGTTATATGCACGTGTGTTCTGCATGCACATTTTTTCCATTTGTTTTGGGGCCAACATTTAAAACAAAGAGATTTCACAGAAAGTGAACTTCCAATGTTTCTCAAAAATTTGTTCTTGCCCAAATGGAAGTTCTGTTGCCCCAGATAAACAACCTCGAGTGGAGCTCAAGAGGCAGATCCCTTTAGGGAGGAGCTGGATGGTACAGTCAGCCACAGTCCCCACCACTCCCTATAGTGTCCCTGACGCTGAAGTGACAGTGATTTGCCAAATATGATCCCATGTACACTATTGTTTTCCACAGAGTGAAGAAACAGATCTTTTTACCTCTATCAAGAGTAGAGCAAAGAGTTTAAAAGGGCCACACATAAAGAAAAACATGAGAATATATAGTTCTTTTCAGTAAGAACATTTTTCCTACACATTTTATAAGCAAACTGTGTCAGAGTCAAAAGAGCATAACCGAAGATGCCATTTCTTACACTGGACTGCTTCACTCTCTTGCTTCAATCATTGTTGCCTGGTCAGAGCAGGTATTCAAATTTGTGACCCTGATCCACAGACTACATCACCAATATAGTATTTCAGGCCTTTCATGACCTCATCTCTGTGACTCCCTTCAAGTTCACCTCCCCATGCACACACATATCCTATATTCAGCAATTTTGAACTTTTTGGTAATGTGACTCCATGTTTTCCATTGATGTGTTACAAAAGGAACATCTAGCTACAAAATAGAAATTTTTAGTCTGCTGCTGGACCTTAAATCACTGGTATTAATCAGTATTACTCAGCCCAAAATATCCATAAAAAAAGAGACAACATTTGGTTTAATCATGTAACCAAAGCCATCTTGATGATAAATCAAAGCTAGATCATCAAGAACAAAAAGTACCTACAAATCTTCAAGCATAATTCATCCTGACTACAATATAATAAAAACACGCATAAGGAGTGCAAATACAATCCCATGTGCCACACAGCAATTTAATCAACTGACATAGACTATTATGAATTGAAAAATATATGTGGCAGTATATATTTTGAATAGTATCAGTAACATGCTGACATTTCCTCCTAGAGGATCAGACTGTGTATATATTACCAGAATCATCTTAACCCAAACAAAATTGATCCTGGTTTAGGAAAGATCTTTGCTTGGTGGAGAGTTCAGAATAAGTGGAGAGAGTGCTGAAAAGAATTTTTTACATAATGATATCTGTGGGAACAAGAGGATGATTACTAATGCTGTTATCCACATGTCAGGCCCTTCAGGCAATGGAAGAGGCCCCCGAATCGGGGAGGGGAGGGCCAAAGGAGGGGTTTTTCATCTAGACCTTAGCAGCTTGTTGGCTCAGCAAAACAACAGAGGATGATGAGATCTGTGGAAGCTTTATTCAAAGTATGTATGTATTGGTGGACATATATTATTTTTAAGTTCTTTTATTTGGGTGTGGAGCCTGAGTCCCTGAGAGTGTGACTTGCCTGAAAACCAACAGCTAATAACTCTTATATCTGAACTCCAAAGGCTCTGATAACTAACCCACAATTGCTTCCTCTTCTGCCCTACAGTAAAAGATCACATTTCAAAACTTCAATGTTTCACTAATTTTTTCTCATATCTTAAAACCTATTTCAGTGCTAAAAGTCTTTGCTTCCTTTTTCCTTGGATGGCAGATGATACAGACATAACTATCACACACCTCACATATGTAAATAATTATCCCCATCTATTGAATGGCTCCTATGTGCCTATCACTGTATACATGTTGTCTTATTTAATTCTCACAATACTATGAGGTAAATACTATCTTCATTTTACAAGTAAGAAAACAGATTTAGAGTAGTAAAATAATTATGTCCATGGGACATAATAAGTAGTGAAACCATCATTTTTCCAGTTTCTCTGGCTCCAAAACCTGTGCTCCTCACATGGCACTGAAGTGCCTCTCCAGATGAGAGCATAAAATAATCATGACTCTTCACTGACATGTACAGGCCAGGTTCTAGGCTAGATGCTTTCCTTCGGCTCTCAAACGATTGTTAGCACAGTGGTAGGAGGCACACATTATTGCCTGTTTACATATAGGGAACAGACCTCCTGCCTGAGAGAAGTTGACTTGTCAAGGCCCAGAGTCTACATGTGAATGAGGGTCTGTCAGGGTCCAAAGCCAGGCTTCCCCCTAGAAGTGCTCCAAGCCTTTGGTGGAACATTCCAAGTATGATGTCTAGACAAGTAGTTCTCTCTCAAACTTGACTACATTTAGAATCAGCTGGTCAGCTTTTAGAATTCCACTGCCAATATTGTTTTTTGATCATTTATTTGTCTATTTTTGGTTGTGCTGGGTCTTTGTTGCCGTGCATGGGCTTTTTCTAGTTGCAGTGAGTGGGGGCTACTCTCTAGTTGTGGTGCGTGGCCTTCTCATTGCGGTGGCTTCTCTTGTTGTGGGGCACAGGTCTAGGCATATGGGCTTCAGCATGCAGGCTCAATAGTTGCAGTGTGCATGCATTGGAGAGGGAAATGGCAACCCACTCCAGTGTTCTTGCCTGGAGAATCCCAGGGACGGGGAAGCTGGGTGGGCTGCCATCTGTGGGGTCGCACAGAGTTGGACACAACTGAAGTGACTTAGCAGCAGCAGCAGACTCTAGGGTGCACGTGCTTCAGTAGTTGTGGCACACAGGCTTAGTTGCTCTAAGGCATGTGGAATCTTCCCAGACTAGGCATCAAACCTGTGTCCCTGCATCAGCAGGAAGATTCCTACCCTCCTATACCACCAAGGAAGTCACTCATATTGTTTAATGGGTACAGAATTTCTGTTCGGGATGATGAAAAAGTTGTGGAAATTGAAAATAATGGTGATTATTCAGCCTCTAGGTCTCAGCTTCGACATCGCTTTCATTCAGGTCCTTCCTGGCCTCCACCCTCTGTCTGCTTCCCTGAGCTTAGTTAGGGACCAGCCGTACTCCCACACTATGGTGGCAATCAACACGCTGAACTGCAGCCACCAACACTCAACTCTTTCTTTGGGGCCAGGAACTGACTCTCATTCACGACTGAATCTCAGGCCCTGACTCAGTGTCTGAAACAGACAGGGTACTCAACATAAGCTCACTAAATTGTTCAAGTTCTGAGCTTCCAAGGTCCTGAGGAGGCATGATAATGGATCTTACCTGAGGTTGGTTGGCTGCTTACCTGTTCATCAGCCTCCACCAGTGAGTCCCATAAGGAAAAAGAAGGGAAACTTTGGTCTCTGGGGCTTGGACAAGAGGCAGAGGGCCTGCATTCTACCTGTAGCCAATTTTGTCTATACCTGAGTCACTCCCCTGCTCAAACATGTCAGGAACAAAGCTCCCCAAACAATAAAATCCATCCTTCCTCCCCTAGATCAGGTCCCCAACCCCACCAACTTGTCCCCTACACATTTCTGTAAACTTTGCCCACTATTCCCTTCCTATACCCCACAGTCCATTTTGCCCATAAACAGTCCAACAGATTCCTAGCTGCTGAGCCTTCCAGTGCAGTGCCTTCCCATTCCCCCAGCTCATTCTGCAGAAGTCCAACCTTTCTTATTCCTCATCCCTGTGTTACCTCCTCACGTGATCCTCTGGGATTCTCCAGGCCAGGAACACCAGCTCCTCTCTACTTGCCTCTCTCACATTAGTGCTCATTTCTATCTGCCTATATTTCTCTGTATATTTTTCCTGTCTCCTACTAGATCCTCGGTGGGGAAATGCTTTAGCTGCTTCACAGGATGGAGCCTTGCACATGGCAGGCTCTAAGATATGTATATTGAATTAACTCATTAATTAGATGAGCAAGCTAAATAGTAGGAGTATAGACTGTGAGAAGGGAGTACATAACATAACAATCACAGCTACGATCATGCCTTCTATTTGTGAAGACTTCACACCTTACACAGCACTTTGACTGAGTTTAGGTCAGGCAGTTCTCATAAATATCTTTAGGGCTAGCAGGGTAAATTCTATTCTCCCTAATTTACAGGCTGGGAATAATTCCCTAGGGGGCTCAGTGACTTGCCCAATGTCCCACAACTGGACAGGATAGGACTGGGATTGCAATCAGGTCTTCTAAATTAAAATATCACCCTGTTTCATTAAACCGTGTTGCATAAATAATAACATTTGGATCCACACTTACCTTTTTAGTGAAAAAGAAAAACTACAAGTATACTTTTCACAGTTCCCAATTCAAGCTAGCAGGAGGGCTCAAGGGCAGAAGGTGGCCCTCACTGTGGGGTCTCTTGGCGTTTCTTTTCTGACTAAGCCTTTCTTTTCTGCCATTGGCACTGCCAGTCCTGGCTCTGGGCCCGGAAGCACGCCAGCTGGGTAATTGTCCAGCTCTGGACAGGATTAGCCCTCTGTCTCGCACTTCCCTCAAAGCCTGCGTAAGACAGGGTTTTTTTGCACTGTCTGTTTTCTACTCCACTTACCAAAAAAAAAAGTCCTGTTTTTGCTTAATTTTAATCCTGGAAATGAAGAAATACAGACTGGTTTTGGTTTCTAATCAAAAAGGCTGTAGGAGTTCAAATCAACTGAAACCTACCAGTAATCTAGCATTTCCTTCGATCAGTAATCCAAACAGCCCGAGTCTGCCCTGCCCCTGGCTTGCGTGCTGAGGCTCCAGGTCCAGCTCACCTTCCAAGGCTCTGGTGAATTTCATTCAGACCATCCCATCACCACTCTCCTTCTTCTAGGAAGCCTGCTTCCTTCTGAAGACAGTGGAGTGAGGCGACACTGCCCATCTGGGAACCCACTGGGCCTCTGAGAAGCCCCAGGGGCCTTCCCTGCTGTGAATGAGCACCAAAGTTGTCCTCCCAGGACCACCCACAGTTAGGGGAAGGCGAGTGAGATATACTCCTCATGCAGAATTTAAGGGAGCACCAAGACAAAGTCAGTCATCAAGACATATAATACTTAAATGCAATATCAAAAAATCAAAATTGAGGGAAAAAATTCATGAAGGATAAAATATCAAATTTTTAAATAAAAACAGAAAGAGGACTTGTAATTTTTCCTTTGCCTCAGGCTTCAGTATGATTTCATCAAGCACTAATATTGATCTTATCTTTTTTAAAAAAATATTTATTTATTTACTTGACTGCACTGGGTCTTACTGGAAGCTCGTAGGATCTTTAGTTGTGGCATGTGGGATTTAGTTCCCTGACCAGGGATCAAACCCAGATCTCAGCACTGGAAATACAAAGTCTTAGCCACTGACCACCAGAACCACAAAGTTCTAGTACTGGTCTTGACTTTATTAAAAGGTTTAATATTTTGTTCAGTGTGAATCATTTGCATTAACTATTTTTTTTTAGTATTGTATTAAAATCTCAGACAGTAAAGAATCTGCCTGCAATGCAGGAGACTAAGGTTCAATCCCTGGGTCAGGAAGAGCCCCTGGAGAAGTGAATGGTAACCCACTCCAGTATTCTTGCCTAGAGAATTCCTTGGACAGGGATTGCGAAGAGTCAGACACAACTGAGCATCTAACACTTTCACTTTCTTTCAAAATTGTATGTTGATTACTGTGGGTTTAGGTGCCCCCCCTAAATCTTGTGCACAAGGCAGGTGCCCCACTTGCCTCACCCTGATCCCAGCCCGAGGCCTTCCTGTGCAAGAGTCAAGTGACTTGTGTTAGAAACCAGGCCACATCCCAAGTCAAGGCTCTGACCATTACAGAAAACCTGCAAAGCCACCTCTTTCTACAGCTTACTCAGGAGCTCCTTCTATAGCATTTCTGACTGTGGTCATTTGATCTCAAGGTCAATAGTTCTAAACCTTGACTGCGTGTTAGAATCACTTGGAAAGTTTTTTTTTTTTTTTTTTTTTTTTAATGCTAACAGGGGCTTCCCAGGTGACGCTAGTGGTAAAGAATCTGCATGCCAATGCAGGAGACACTAGAGATTCAGGTTTGATAGCTGGGTCAGGAAGATCCCCTGGAGAAGAAAATTGCAATCCATTCCAGTATTCTTGCCTGGAAAACCCCATGAACAGAGGAGCCTGGTGGGCTCCAGTCCATGGGGTTACAGAGAGTTGGACACGACTGACCAACTGAACACACACACAATGCTCGTTAAATCAGAATCTCTGAAAATGGAACCTAGCATCAGCCAGATGACTAAGCATCTCAGTTTGCCCAGAACAAAAGCATTCCCTGGGGCCTGAGACTTGGGACAGTGATAGACCTGGAACAGTCCCTGGAAAACTGGGACAACTGGTCACCGTCATTATTTCCTTCTCGGATGATCCCAGTGTGCTAGATGATTGAAAACCACTGAACGGATACTCCTAATGACAAGGACCTCACTGTCTAAAGACATTAGCTGAGTTCTCAAACCTTCGGCATGATCTAGTCCCACCAACCAAAACGTAGACTCTGATGGGAATGGCAGGAAACTGCAGATTGAAGCCTCAGGAGACAGCTGTGAGGACAGAAACAAGGGAAACATATACTCCAAGAACCAACCTAGTGTGAAGTCAAGTCTGGCAGCAGAATTATGTACTGTGAAGGAGCAAGGGGCATGCATGTGAGTAATAGAGACATTCCCACCTCTTCACAGTACTGACACAGCTCAAGTCACACCTAGGGGTGGGGTAGGCAGGCATGCAGAAGGGAGAGGGAGGGCAAGTCAGTTTATATATTAAATGTCATAAGCAAAACCCTGGGTCGATATCCACATCCAAATAATACTTGGCCACAAACTCCAATCATCCCTTTTTTCCTGAAAACTCTTATTCTTTGACCTCATTGTCGTTGTCTGTGGTCGCAATCAGAGGGTTAATTGAATACAATGAAAGATAAATTCGAGGAGACAGCAGTAAATTAAATTAGGGGAAAACATTCCCACGGTTTTGATTTACTTCACAGGAAGAAGCAAAATATTGGACATCTTCTATTATTTCACTCTTGCCTGGAGGGTAAATGCTGGATAAACTTGAAGAAAATTCTAAAAAGGTTGCTATAATCCCTACCCATCTCTGGGATGATGTTTTCTTTAACAAGAATGAAAGGTTGTCTTTAAAATGCAAATGTACCCTTGGCAGATCTTTCAGGGATCTACTTTGAGGCCAAGAGATCTCACCTCTCTGTTCCTGGGACTTCTGAAAGGCATTGCAAAAGGGGGCATTGGTTTTTTAATTTTTTTAATCAGGAAAGTTGTTTTGAAAACTAACCTGCTTCCGCTGTGGCATAGGGATGTTTGCTGTACTGCTGACATCTACTGAGGGACTGTGAAATAGCATTTCTCAAAATAAAGGAAATTCAAGCTCCTCTTGAGAAAGCTGTGTCTCTAGCAGGTAATGCCATCTGCAGCACATCAGGGGCCTTTGAGCAAGCACTCATCGATTTCCATGGAAGGTCAGAATCCTGGAACACTTACCCAGGCAGCTTGTAAAAAGAGAACAGGGCCACAGCCTTTGTGGGGATCGTGGTTCCCATCTCAGGGGTCTCTGCAGAAGAAAAGGAACCAGCCATTCTAAGCGCTGAACACACACACACACACACACAGGTGCTGATACCAATTTTCACAGTTAGTCCTCACAACACCCCTTCCAGGTTAGTATTCTTGACTCCATTGTTTCAGATGTTAAAACTAAAATTCAAAAACAGCATATGGCTTATCTAAAACTACACAGCTAGCAAGCAGTAAAACAGAAATGGACCCTGGCTCCATCCCTGTGCCCTTGTCGGTCCATATTTCCTGTCCCTTAAGACAGGGGTCCCCATCCTCCAGGATCTAATACCTGATGATCTGAGGTGAAGCTGATATAATAATAGAAATAAAGTGCACAATAAATGTAATGTGCTTGAATCATCCCGAAACCATCTCCATACTCCCATCTGTAGAAAAATTACCTTCCAGGAAACCAGTCCCCGGTGCCAGAAAGTTTGAGAACCCCTGCCTTAAGAGAATGACACTGTAGATCCAAACCATACCCTTGAACTCCCAACCCTAGGAAATATGTTTGTTCCGCTTCATTCCCAGGAGATCCCTATGCGTCTATGTAAGAAAATAAGACAATAACCAAGCAACTTAAACTCTGTAGCAAAATCATTTTAGGCTGTCCTTCCAAATTATTATTTTGTTATTGACAAAGATATGCCACTAAAAAATGACCTATAAACAATAATCTTTGAGAAGATCTGAGTCAGATGGCAATTATATTTGGAATATTAAGAGACTATGGGGGCCCTTTTCCCCTTTAATCTTATCTCCTTCTCCCATGTGACATTTTTAGAAAGTTGCTTTTATTCGTTAACCATATCTCTTACCCCACCTCTGAGTATACTATTTGGAAATAAGCTTATGTCTCTGCAGGTGGATCCCAAACAATCAAGCACATCTTTCCACACTTAGCAGCATCGGTTTGGCAACATTAGAAGCCATCAGTCTAAATGCAAAGCCATTTTTGATATCTCACGTCCTGTTCAGTTTTCTGTGGCATGATAGCTTAAATAAGAGGAGGCGGGTGTCAAGGGATGAAAGGTTTTACTTGTTTATTAAAAATCACAATATTGAGAAATTTTTGTTGATTAGTTGCCAGTGGGATGGAGAGTGGCTGGGGTAAAAATGCTATTTCTATAAATTAGGTTGGTAAGTTTTCTTTTGAAAAGTTGGATTTCAAAAGACTATAGAGAGTAGATAGAGGGCTCAGTAAGGAATTATTTTTTCATTTATTGGCATTAACTATTTTGGGGTAACAGGTAATGCATGTACATTGTCTATATTTCAAAAGATACATAAGGCTCTACAGTGAAAACAAGTCCTGCTCTGGGCCTAACCATCCCGCTTACCTTCCTGAATGCAGTCTTGCCAAGCTTTTGTATACCCCTCCAGATACATTCTATACTTACACAGATACAGGAGTTCTTAATTTTTAAACCATATATAGCATGCTCTGAACACTCTTTTCCACCTCGCTCTTTTCTCTAAACAATATATCTTAGAGATCCTTCCATCAGTAAGCAGAGTTTAAACAAATTGGACAGCCCACTGTGATTCGGAGGGGACCCAGTAACTTTTTTTTTCTTTGCAGCAGTGAGTCTGTTGCTGTGTGGGCTTTCTCTAGTTGCATTGAGAGGTGGGTACTCTCTAGATGTGGTGAGCTGACTTCTCACTGTGGTGGCTTCTCTTGTCGCAGAGCTAGGGTGCGTGGGCTTTAGTAGTTGCAGCTCATGGGCTTAGTTGCCCTGTGGCCATGTGCAACCTTTCCAGACCAGGGACTGAACCCACGTCCCCTGAATCGGCAGGCAGATTCTTAACCACCAGACGACCAGGGAAATCCAAGTCAACATTTTTTTAAGTCTTTATAACTTGGTTGCCAAAGTGACTGTTCATCCTGGGGATTAAAAGATCTTTTTCTCTTTTGAGGCACCACTAAGCTTTGGCTGGAATCCTCTGGAATTTTTCCCATCCAAGATTTCTAATTCTATCTTAATTTATTAGAGTAGACAATACATTTCTATTGTACAGTGTTCATTTCCATTTAATTTTCTTCTTCAGTGAACTTGAGAACACCTGTGAATCAACCACTTGGTAATGAAGTTTAGTTCAAAATAGATTTTTTAATGTTCTAAAAGCCTGTGACATTCTCTTGGGGTGAAGCAGGTGCTATGGAAAGAGGATTGAGAATGGGCACTTGGCGGGCAGGGGCGGGGGGCATTCTGCAGACATTCACACATCACTATATCCCTAAGGTTTTGAATATCCAGGCTTTAGTTCTTCTCTACCAGCCTATGGAGTCCATGTTAGAAAGTTTACTGACACTTTATAAATTTAAAAGAAAAATATATGAAATACATGTAAACAGAAATCAATATTTCCATTCAGAGAAGTTGTGTCTCTATTCTCTCCTCTAGGGATTCATAACCAGTACACTCAGTTCTGTACCCAGGATCTAGTCCTACGCTTACTGCTAAGTTTCTGTGACCTTAGCCAGGTCCCAGAAAGTCTAGGTCTGGTATGCTGATGGCTTCCAGGTCACTCTGCCTCAATCTCCACAGCCCAAATTCTTCCAAGAAAACAGCACTAATGCCCTACATTTTTATCAACCTAAATTTTACTGTCATAAGCACATTTTTTTCCTTAAAGCTGCTAAGGAAAG
The DNA here is from genome assembly GCA_024291935.2 of Okapia johnstoni. Lineage (NCBI taxonomy): Eukaryota > Metazoa > Chordata > Mammalia > Artiodactyla > Giraffidae > Okapia > Okapia johnstoni. The sequence goes on along the minus strand of CM044307.1, from coordinate 46,460,419 downwards.
GCATCACTCTGCATATGGTCAGGTTATTTTTAACCATTTGCAAGTCTGGGGAGCAACTTCTCTTCCCACTTCAACACGAGCCAGCCTACTGGAAAATAGACTCTCAGGAAACAGACCTCAACTTTTAAGTCCATTACGATCCAGAAAGTGTTGAAGACCCCTTCAAAATACAATTCGATGCTCTATTCGCAAAGTCCTTCAGGTGCTTTGGTTCCAGGAATACCAAGTGGAAGAGGCAAATCATTACCTCTGACCTTAACCAGCCAGTGTTCCTATATAACAGCACCCAATATGCTGGTCATGGAGATTGGAAGTGAGCAGCAACCCTGCTCAGGGGGCCTCTGGGTTAAAAGCACACACAATGTTTCTACCAAACAAATTCAGATGCCCTTGAAAGGATGTCAAAATATATTGCATAATCCCCAAAATACTCCTCCCAAGTTGCACCCAAGGAAAGTTTCAGACTGGCCTGTGTTCCGTAAAGATCAGGGCAGCTCAGATTAACGTTAACATTTCATAGAGTCTAATAACAAAATGCTCTACATACACACAAAAAAATGTTGTCTATCAAAAGTACATGAAACAAAGACTTGCAAATATTAAGACCAGATGTCAGAAATACTGGAGAAAGCATTTACTTACAGCATACCCAGTAAGATATAGAAAAACATATTCACTATTGAGTGAATATAGCTTTCACTGAGTGTTTTTCTCAAATAGTGACCAGTAACAAAGTAATTTGTGCTTAAAAATTTAATCCCCAAAAGGAGGTTTTTTTGGGTTTTTTTCCAGTTCTTGTCAGGAAGCTCTTTTAGCATTAAGCCATAATAGCTCAATAAATAAACAAAGTCACCTTTTCTTGTCCCATGTTCAAAATGTCAAGTGCTAGAGGAGGGCAAACAGTTCACCTTCTCTCAAGTACCCATCGATTTAAATTATAATTAATACCCTGGTGACAGCCCAAGGGGTGGTGGGGAATGTAAGCAGGTCAGTCCCTGGAGAGGTGTTCCTGTCTCCCTTAAAGAAAGATTCCATTAAGAGAGGCTAGCATGCACGCAAGCATGCACACATGTAACCAGGGCTTAGAGGCTGGGATTTTCTTTGGGGAGCTGACTGCCTTTCCCATTAGCCCTCTAGAAGGACAAAGGGGAGAAAGGATCTGGGCAGAGGGATCCTTACAAATGCCAAAACAATACTGGGCAAAGCAGCTCAGCCTCCAGAGAAACTCTGGGACCACTGACGCCACCATGCCCTGAACCCAGCCCAGCCCAGGGAATGATGACCAGCCAAAGGCACTTCATCTTGGAGTGGAGCTTGGAGCCCCAGGTTTCCAATTTCCTGGCTATTGTCAATTTGTATAGTGGACTCCATATTATCTACACTTAAGAGACTTTTAATTTCCTTTCTTAATAATAAAAGTCTGTCTGAGGTGGTTATAAATTGTGTACTTATTGACCTCTGGGACTAGGGCTGAGGGCAGTGTGAATGGAGTGCAGGTTAGGGAGGAAGAAGGGGGTGGGAAGAGCCTCTGGGTTCCTTTTGCAGAAGTGTTGTCTGCCTCTGGGGCCTTGAGCTCCCTCGCTCTGGCTGATCTCAGGAACAGAGCTGTCAGAGGAGGAGCAGTGCTGCCATCAGCACTCCAGGCCACCTCAATACTCACTGAGACTGACTAGAGACCAAACAAGAAGGAAATAACCTGTTCCTGGGAGGAAAATGTGGAGGGGGTGGGGGTGTGTGCTGCTAAGCAGTGGGGTTTGTCCAGCAAGATTGGCTCTCAGCTGGAGCAGGGTCAGCAAACTACAGCCCAGGGCCAAACCAGGCCCACCTCCTGCTCTTATTTGTTGTTCAGTCGCTCAGTCGTGTCTGACTCTGCGATCCTATGGACAGCAGCACACCAGGCTTCCCTTTCCCTCACTATTTCCTGAGTTTACTCAAACTCACATCCATTGAATCGATGATGCCAATCAACATCTCATCCTCTGTCGCGCCCTTCTCCTCCTGCCTTCAATCTTTCCCAGCATCGGGGTCTTTTCCAATGTGTCAGTTCTTTGCATCAGGTGGCCAAAGTATTGAAGCTTCATCTTCAGCATCAGTCCTTCCAATGACTATTCAGGACTGATTTCCTTTACAATTGATTGGTTTTGATTTCGTTGCAGTCCAAGGGACTCTCAAGACCACAGTTCAAGAGCATCAATTCTTTGGCACTCAGCCTTCTTTATGGTCCAACTCTCACACCCATATATGACTATTGGAAAAACCGTAGCTTTGACTAGACGGACCTTTTTTATCTGAACACAACTACCTATTAGCTCTGGCTGCTTTCTTGAGACAACAGCAGAGCTGAGGATTTGAGAGTTGAGTTGTAGGTACATGGCCCACCTAAAATAGCTGGTATTTGACCTTGTGCAAGAAAGAGTTGCCAGCTGCTGATCAGAGAGGGTACAAATGACAGCTAAGAAGTTGTTCCTGTAATCCACATAGGAGGTGACATGTTTTCATGTTAAATGCTGCCTGCTTGCTTGAAGGAAGGGTAGTATATTTAGGGGGAGTCTACCAGGAACTACATTTTAGGGCCTCTTATGTCTGTGATCCAAGTCCAGGTGACAGAGAGAGGTCACTGGGAGCTGAGGGAGCTGGGGACATTACTTGCAGGTTCAGGGAACTGAACTGGATCTGATAGATGGGCAAGAGCAGCATAGCCAGAGAAGCCTGGTGTCTCAGGTAGGGGTGTCATCATGGGAAATAGAGACAAAATCCTCAAGGCCAAGGGGGAGGTCTCTGCAGAGCAAAGGGCCTTTATGACTTGGAAGCAGTAAAAAGGAATAACAAAAGCAGCTAATACTCAGTGCTTATTGTAATTTTGCCTACATTATCTCATTCTCTCCTTATAACTCTATAAGGTAGGTATTATTATTCTCCCTATTTTACAGATGAGGAAACTAAGACCTGGGAAGATTAAGCAGTTTTCCAGAGGTCTACAGCAATTAAGTAGCAGAGCTGAGGGACTTCCCTGGTGGCCCAATGGTAAAGACTCCATACTCCCAACACAGGGGTCATGGATTCAATCCCTGGTCTGGGAACTGAGATGCGGCATGGTTCAGTCAAAAAGAAAAAAAAAAAACAGTTAGCTCTCAACACTATTGCTGTTACCACCATGCCCTAAATCTCTGCTTCCTTCTGAGATTCTGTAATGATGTCATCATGTCACGTACTGGACCTGTTCCTCTCTGGCATTGATTTCAACCACAAAGTTACCTTAAAAAAAAAAAACGAAACAGAGCTGAAATTCTAGGCCAGTGAGCCCGATCCCAGAGCCCATGCACTAACCACTGTGCAGAAATGAGGCTACAGAGAAAGAGTGGGGCACCTGAGTGAAAAAAAAAAAAAATATATATATATATATATATATACACACACACATGTTTTTTTCTTTTGAGAATTGGAGTAAACTGGTAATAGTTATAGTTTGGGGAAATTAGCTGGTGATGGAGAGAAATTAGCAATCCAGGAGACAGAGAGAAGATAGTTACAGTGATCTAGGTGTGAATGATGTGGGATTGAAGCAAGAAGATGACGGTAGGGATGGGAAGAAGAGTCACCGGCAGCTGAGACTGAGGTCCTCCTCATCAGGCAACATCAGGTGATAGTGACCCTGCAGAGCACACTGCACACCTCTCTCTACTAGGGATCCCCTCTCTATTAAGGATCCCATCTCTACTAGGGATCCTGTCTCTACTAGGGATTGCCCTGAACTGTTGATGCATTTCTCCCTTACTGAGACCCAATGCCTTAATTCTGTTGGTGACTTTCTTTCTTTTTTTAATATCTTAAAATTTTTACTGGGGTATAGTTGCTTTACAATGTTGTGTGTCCGCTGTACAGCAAAGTGAATCAGCTATACCTATACACATATCCCCTCTCTTTTGGATTTCCTTCCCATTTAGGTCACCACAGAGCACTGAGTTGAGTTCCCTGTGCTACACAGTAGGTTCACATTAGATGCCTATTTCATCTATCAGTTCAGTTCAGTTGCTCAGTCATGTCCAACTCTTTGCAACCCCATGGACTGCAACACGTCAGGCTTCCCTGTCCATCAACAACTCCCAGAGCCTGCTCAAACACAGTAGTGTGTATATGTCAGTCTCAGTCTCCCAATTAATCCTACCCCCACTCTCGGTGATTTTCATGCATCTCTCTACCCCAAGCCTGAGTGTGCAGCCTGATGCACAATAGGCATTCAGTAGACTTTTGATAACTGACTCCGAAGCTCATAGCCAAGGACTCTTGAAAGCCTGGCAGGAGCCCTGATTGAAATGAACGGACAGTGAGACACCCACACATCTTGAAGGGCGTGAGCAGGTGGAGAGGGCGCTCTGGGGGCACAGAGGCTGGGGGCTGCATGGCGTGAGCGGAGATGTCCTGTCAGCGGTTGGAAATGCAGTCTGGGGCACCGGCCAGGGTCATGGCTGCAAGAGTTGACTTGTACATCATCTGCAGAGAGGTGCTAATGAAAGCATGAGAACGGACGAGCCGGCAGAGAGGGGCAGGGTGAAGAGAAGGGCTGGGCTGAAAGCGGCCATTGTTGGCGGGCGAGGTAAGGAGAGGCGCCCGTGGAGGAGCAGCCCCAGAGGTAAGAGGAGAAGAGTGAGGTCAGGTTGTGGGGCGCTCCTTTCTTCGGGAGCTGACAGACACACTTATCAGCTGGTGCAGGAATTCCCTCAGCCAGGAGGGCCCAGGCTTCCCACCCTGAGATCTTCCTGCAAAAGAATTATCCTTTAGGCAATAACAAAAATGTCCACACAAAGATGAGGTCGAGTAGTTTGAGCGGAATTTCAGAGGGTTCAGCAAGTCTACTTCTTGCCTGAGGAGGCCTGTAGCCCCTCCATAGAACCCTTACCTTAAGACTCAGGTTCCAGTTCAAACAAGTGGCCCCTCCCAAGAAGAACACTTTCAGTTGGTCATATCTGAGGATTTACAAAGTCTCTTCAGATAGGTTTTGGTACCATGTCCAAAGGCAAAGTGACAGGTCACAAAGGCACAACTCAAAGAGGTAGGACAAGCAGATGAGCAGATGAATGTCACACATCTCATCATTTTCCCAAAGCACCATCATGCCACTATTTTTCAGCCTTTCTTATTGTTTGTTTATTGATTGACTGGGCAACATAGCAACAATAAACTCAACCAGGCCATGCATGCATGCTAAGTCGCTTCAGTCGTGTCCAACTCTTTGCAACCCTATGGACCGTAGCCCATCAGGCTCCTCTGTCCATAGGATTCTCCAGGCAAGAATGCTGGAGTGGGTTGTCATTTCCTCCTCCAGGGGATCTTCCAACCCTAGGATCGAACCCGCGTTTCATGTCTCCTGCATTGGCACTTTACCACTTTACCACTAGAGCCACCTGGGAAGCCCCAGCAGTAGTAATTCAAAATGCCAGATCCAGTCTACATTGAGTTAAGCCTTTTCACCTCATCTATGTCACAGGGAATGCAGCCTTGGCTGGAGGCAAGCTTGCAAACACCCCCAACACTCTCAGTGTGCACAGCTCAGTGCTAGGAGTCATAGGAGGATGAACTGCTGGTCAAGGGCTTGCAGAGCTGAGCCTTCAGTTGGAGAGGTGAGATCTCTGAAGTGTTGCCAGAGAATCAAGGAAGTGAGGTTCTGGACAATGTGGTAGAGGCAGCACCTTTCAAGTCAGATCCTGGAGGCTGCAGGGGTCTTTGGGAGAGGGAGACGGGCCTCTGGGTGGTGGTGCAGAAGTAGAGAGCAGTCTGGGGGTACTGAGGGGGAGAGGACAGGTGACTGCAGGGCACTGGCTGGTCCCAGGCTGTGGAAGGTCTTAAGTGTCAGACAGAAAGATAAGGCTTTGGATGGAATAGAACTTGAGCACCAGAGAGAAGTACCTGGCCCCCAGCAGAAGGTGCATGAAACAGAAAAGAGAATATGAAGCCAAATTCAGCCCCAGCTCTGCAGCTGACAGACTCTGGGATCTGGACCTGCTCCTTAGCCTCCTCAGTTTCCTCACCTTGAAAGTCAGGATAATTATAGTACCAATTTCAAGTTGGTAAGAAGAAGAATGAGTGAGATAATGTATATCAAGTACTTAGCACAGAGCTTCTCACATACTGAAAGATCTATCACTGTTATCTGAATTTTGAAACTACTGTTTATTAGTAGGAATATTAGGGAGATGGAGCTTCCTTAGGAACTGAGCCCATTGGGCTTGACCTGAAGGTTACAGACTGATAAACCGTATCAAAAATCTGCCAGACAAAGCCAATGCTTGCTTTGCCCTTTGTGCCCTGCAATTGGGCTGGTCTGCTTAGGTAAGTGGGTCTGTATGTTCCAGGAGCATAGCCTGACTATAACTGGGACCCACAGCAGAGAGATATCACATAAGAACATGGAGAAATGGTCCAAACTTCTTGCAGGTGGGGGCAGAGTGGACCTTGGCAGGTAGTAAGCATTGTAGGAAGGGCAGTAAAACAGCCCTTATAGCCAGTAAAACATATAGCCAGTAAAACAGAAGGGAAATTTCTGTACACCTGTAGGGAATTGATTTGGTAGCTACTTTCTATCCTGCCTGACTGGAAGCTCCTTGAGGACAGGAACCCACTGCTCACTCACTGCAGCATCCTCAGGTGAGGCACCCAGCCAGAGCTCCAGGATCCTTCAGCAGAGGGCTTTGTTGAATTTCACCACCATCTCCCAGCCTTTCTAGCTCTGGCTGCCAAGGATGGCTCACTCCTCCTCCATGGTCACATACTCTGGCCTCAAGCAGCCTTACATAGTGGCATGAAGTCAAGATCCAGGAGTCTTCATACTCTGGCCTAAGACATATGGATGCAGAACTGCGGGAGAAAGTGTTGCGGTACTATCACACCTGATTACTTTCATCCAAATGTTGTTAATCACACTAATAAGAAGAACCAATATTTCCTGTGCTCCTAATAGCACAGGATCATTGCACTAAGTGCTTTGTATGAGTCATGTTATTTCATCTTCACAAAATCCGTGTTACAAGATACAGAAGACTGAGTAACTTGCCCCAGGTCCTCCAGTCAGCCAAAACCCAATGAGGACTTCTGATCCAGGAGCCTATGCTCTCTAGGGGCAGGACCCTGGGCCCTGGGAAGTGGGTCAGTGAGGGGCACTGCTGGGACAGATAGGCAGGTCCTAGGGGTTGTGACTTTTGCAGCATCTGTGTCGAAAAAGCAGGGGACATGGGGACCCAGTGAGAAGTAACCCCAGAGCCTCCCTGCACACGCTGTTCCCTCACAGTTTTGCTCCAGTTTTGTTCCAGAAGTTGGCACCTCTCAGAGAGGTTTGGGGGCTGTGAGGGTTAAATGAAGGGTCTTGCAGGTCCACCTGCTTTCACTGGGGATTTTCTCAGTATTAGGAAAACTCAGGGCTGACATTTAAATATTAAATGCCCAAGGGCAATTTTCAAGGTGTGAAAACCTGAAGGGTTAATCCCAGAGGAAAAATAGCCATCCTGGTGACAATATGAAAATCTACAGTTAAGGTCATTTCCTAAACTTCCTGATTCAGGATGGAAAAGAAAATGGTTCAAGTATACTTGATGTCCATCTACAGGATGCTTTTTTTCCCTGTAAAGATGAAACAAGATGTGGTGCATATATACAATGAAATATCACTCAGCCATTAAAAAGAATGAAATAATGCCATTTGCAGCAACATAGATGGACCTAATGATAGTCATACTGAGTGAAGTAAGTCAGACAGAGAAGGAAAAATATAGTATAGAAAAATATATGAGGAGTCTAAAGTGATACAAATGAGTTTATTTACAAAACAGAAACAGACTCACAGACTTAGAAAATGAATTAATGATTGCCAAGGGGGAAGAATGGAGGAAAGGAATAGTTAGGGAGTTTGGGATGGACATGTACACGCTGCTGTATTTAAAATGGATAACCAACAAGGTCCTACTGAATAGCATATGGAACTCTGCTCAGTGTCATGTGGCAGCCTGGATAGGGGTAGAGTTTGGGGAGAATGGATACATGTATTTGTATGGCTGAGTCCCTTTACTCTTCACCTGAAACTATCACAACATTGTTAATCAGCTATTCTCCAATATAAAATTAAAAGATAATATATTTCAGGTTTCAACTTTAACATCAAAAATACTAGAGTCCTCTCCTGGACTACATTTGGCCTTTGCTTCTGCCTGTCAGACCCCCCTTCATTCCCCACCTCCCTGCACTTCACATATAATTCCTGGTGTTATAGGAAATGACATCAATATGGAGGTAACATACATATGCTTTCAATATGTCATCTATCCGTGTTACATTTGGGGAGCATTTAGCAGGAAGAACAACAAAATTGGAACCTTGAATTCTGGAGAAATTTAAACTGTTGGAAACGTAGCAAGTCGGGGCTCACTAAGCCACATACACAAACCATCCGTAAACTGACCTTCAGAGTAGAGCTCAGACGTTTGCAGGTCAAAAGGAGGGGCTGAGGGCACTGATCAGAGCACTTCTCACCCAGACACGAAGGAAAGACCACAAGGGGTGCAGGCGTGTGCGTCTCTGCTGCAAAGAATAGAAAGTTCCCTCTCACTGCTGCAGTTCCTAGAGAGTTAGGCTCTCGCTCTCTCTCTCTCTCTCTTTTTTTTTTTTTTTTTTGCATTAGGCTTGATAGAAGAAAAATGAACATTTGAGTGAAAAACTTGTAAGTTTATATTTTACTTAGTGGTTCCTTCAAAGACAGAAGAAGGGAGAGACCCTGAGGCTATTTCAGTTTTTCAAAATGCTAAAGAAATTGTACATACTTTTTCCTCCCTTTGTTTCTGACTAAATTATATTAACTCTGTGAGTGAACACAGATTATCACAGACTAACTGGGGAAGTTGGTGGTTAATATCTTTAGGTTGATAACTAAGCTAGTCCCCACCAAGGAGATAAAATTTGTTTCTGAAGAAAAATTTTGAAATCGTGAGGTCTCTGAGGGGAAAATGAGTAACAGAGCCATTGCTGATCCAGAGATTGGGAACCACTAGGTGAACCAGTATCAGTCTGGCCAGGCTGCAGCCTTTAATATGGAGTAAATAAGGATTTTTCATTCTTTTCAGATCAACTTTTATTTTAATGATTTTCCAAGTATATTCTATATCCCTGAAACCTTGCTCAAAAGTTGTGCCTAGAATGCTTTGTTTTGCAATCAGTTGCTAGAAAGAACCCGAGAAGTAGATTTGGAAGTAAAATATATTTAATTGAATTGCCTTTTGTTTTGACAGATGTTTTATACAGTACTTTGTCTGTTAAGAACAAGATGTTCCAATAAATATTGGATAAGTGGGAGAGAAAATTTACTACAAGGCCATAAATCAATTGGCAAGAGGTCATAAACTGCAAGATTGGTGCTCAAAGCATTTATTAGATTATCAGAATCTAAGATTGATCTGTAGCTTTATCTACCTTCCCCTATCCATCATTTTTATGGGACATGAAAAAGAGTTATAAAGGACAAATTGCATTTAAAAAAAATTATAATACAGGTTTTAGACAAAGCAGTGCCAGGATATGGAACTAGATTAAAATAAGTGATAAATCAAGAAAGATCTCCAAAATAGAAATATTTCTGTCACTTGCTAGGATGTAAGTGCCAGTTTAGTAGGGAATGAAATATTAAGATAAGAGAAATCATGGAAGTTTTAAAATACAGAGGGGTCTAGAGATTGTCTCATCTGATACCTATCACTTTACAAACAAAGAAACGAAGATCCACGAGGTTGAGTGACTTCTGCAATAGCACAGCCAGTTTGTAGCATCAAAGACCTTATTTCTGCTAAAGATAACGCAGAAAGTTTTGTGATTGGTCTTCCTTTTTGGAAGAATCTATTTTAGTAACAGAGAGTACATAAATTTAAGATACTTACCACAAACTCCTTGAGGACAGGAACTGATACTTTTTTTTTTTTAACTACATATTTCCTCAATATTTGCCTGTAGACTTCAAAGTCTGGAAGACTCTTCATACCAAAACTGTTTCACTCTCACAGTTTGCTGGTGGTCCCACAGGCCCAACCATAGGCCTGGTCCCATCCTCCACGTGCTGTAGATGAGGCAAGGGAGACATTTATCTAGCAACTGGGGCTGGGAAACGCACTCTGTTACTTGGGTGATCTGAGGCCTGTTTCCTTTTGGCCCAGGCAGGAAAGGCTCCTTCCTTCTCAAGAGGTGGGTCAGACTAGAGGGAGGCAAGTGAGGCACTGGGTGTGCAACTTAAGGAGGCACTCCTTGTCAGGGTCATGCCAGTTCAGGGGCAGTTCTTGTAGGCTCCTGATAGTGAGCGCCTTCTTAAACCATATGTCCTAGAGCCTTGCTCACCAGGAAGAGATTTGCTAAAGCAAAGGATAGCTGGAAGCCTAAAAGAGGAGAGGGCAAGGAGGATGAGACTGCCCAGCTTCCTAAGTGCCTCCATGTTCCCGTCTTTCCAAACCACACCCAGGAGACACAGTCCTGAGGGGACTCGAAGGTGAGTAAGACAAGGGCTCAGTCCTGGAGATGCTTTCAGACAAATCAAGGAAACAGACATGCAGTGTCTCACAATACAGAGTGAATTTCACTCTGTTCGTTAGTCTCAAGCAAAATGCTGTGGAGACACAGGAGAAAAAGTGAGGAAGATGAATTGGAAAAAGTCATTGTGAAATACAAGTTTGGTATTTATAAAAGGAGAAGGAGATGAGATGGGAGTATCAGATTCTGCCCAGCCATTGGGTTCTACTCTGGCAGGGGAGAGGTGGGCTGGCAATGCCAAGGGGAGCCTGGGGAATGCAGAAGGCATGAAGCCTAGCTGCTTCCAAACAGAAGGTTCTACCAGCCTTGAATGTGCTGCAAAGTGGAGCTCTGAATATAGGGCTGCCACGTGAAATGCAGGACCCTCCAGTAAATTTGAATATCAAAGAATCAACAAATAATTTATTAACATAAGTATGTCACAAATATGGAACATTAGGGCTAAAAAACTTGCTTGCCTGGAGTTCAAATTTAATTAGGTTTCCCATTTTCATATATATATATATATATATATATATATATATATATGTATATATGTATATTATTTGCTAAATCTGGCTACCTTATCGGAGTAGAGCTGGTGACAAAGTAAATAGGGTGGAAGGAAAGGTGGGTAATTAAGGAAGGGGCCTGAGGGGCTTTCCCGGGAGGTCCAGGCTATCCCACTGCAGGGAAATCCTCTGCTCTAAAAGGAAAGTGGTAGAAAGAATCCTAGAACTGGAGGAGAATTCAGAACAGTGGTTCTCAATCCAGGACACACATTAGAATGTCCCAAGAGAGCTCTTAAAAACCATCACTGCCTGAATCCATCCTCAGAGACTCTGATTTAATTGGTTTCAGTGTGGCCTAGGTATTAACATTTTTTAAAGCTCCCTGGGTGGTTCTAATGTCAAACAGGGTTGAGAACCACTGCTTTGGAGACCACTAAGTCCTGTCCTCTGAGGCAGAGGGTCAGACAGAGCTGGGTTTAAGATCCAACTTTATCACTTCCTGGCTGTGACCTAAACTATGCCTTTTTCCCCCTAAGGCAGGGATAATAACTGTTTGTACATTGTAAGGTTATTGTATAGACTGTTGCAGACTCCCAGTTAAACACGCAGATTGAGTGCATGCATTTAAATCCATTCTATTCTGAAGCCCTACTGAAATGATAGTAGAAAAATAAAAATTTTATACCAACCCACATATCCACCCACCTACTAGAGTAGGGAAAGCTGGTTTGTAAGTGTCTGCAGATGGGGAGAAACTAATAAAAAGCAAGCCAAATTACACCACAGAACCCCCAAAAGTTTCAGACAGGGAGGTAGCAGGGTGCTCTGCAAGTCGATCTAAGAGCTGGGCTAAAAGCCAGAGGAATCATTAATCGTGTGCATAGAGGGTAGACAGACCCCCAAACCCCTTCCTCCACCACTTGCATGTGGTGGTCACCCCTCTAGAGAGAGAAACCAGAGAAGGATAGACTCAAGGACACTCGGTGGACACTGAAGGATGCTCGTGGATACATAGTGAAAATGGGAGGTGGCATTTAATTAATATAGGGGGATAGAGTGAAAATGGCAGGCTGAACAGGTGCTGACATTAGGGGACCTTCCAAAGAAAGGCTGGGTGCCCCCATCACTCCAGGCCCACACGCAGGTCCTCCCCTCGATTTTTGGTAACTCACTAGAGATCCAAGGTAGAAGAGATCAGAAGAAAGCCTCTAACATGCTAGAGAGATCAAAAGCAAATAAGAAGGAAAATAAGCACTTGAAAGAAGCAGATAATTCAAGAAGCAGAATGAAACGGAAGAGAAACCTATAATGAATATGAATAAGAACACAACAATAATCCAAGAGATCTAATATCTAATAGTTCTACAGTGAAGATTTCCCAGAAATCAAGACATATTTTTCTGTATTGAACAAATCCAACCAGTATAGCAACACTTGCCACACCTACACCTACACACACACACACACACACACACACACACACAATCAAAGGGGAGAAATAATGTCAATTCCAAATTCATCATGGAATTTCGATATCCTAGGGACTTTAAAAAGCCTAATGTTGAGAGAAGGGGAGAGAGAGAGCACACACAAGAGCAAGAAAGAGAAGTCATATACAAAGGATTTGAGATCGGAGTGAAACTAAAAAGCAGTAAAGTCATTAATGTCTTCAAATCCTAAGGAAAATGTTTTTCTGCTTAGAATTCTATACCCTGCCAAACTATGAATCAAGAGTGAGGTTTGAATAAAATCATCAAACTTGCAAGGTATCAAATTCTGCTCTTTTGCCACTTCCTTATTGGATAGAATATGTGTTTAATCAAAACTTGAGAAAAAAATAGAAAAGACAAAGACATGGGATCCAGAAAACAGATCACATATAAGAATGAGGTAAAAAGAATTCCAGGATAAGAGAGAAGGTAAGGCTCAGGATGACAGCATGTGGCAGACCAAGATACCAGTCAGCCCAGAGTGGAGTGGCACAGGGGAGTCTAGCAGGGAACCTTCCACATGAAAATGAACTGAAGTTTATCTAATTTGTTTGACAACATGGAGAAGAGCTTAATGCTTCTGTTGGGAAATCTGAGACTCCTTTTTCTAGGCAGATAGAAAATCAAGGAATCAAATAAAGTGAGCATGAATTTCAAAGCAAATTCATGTCATATAGCAAAGGACATGGAATCTTAGAATACTTTGGAAGCATTGTCGATAGAAAATACTGTTCACATTCATTACAATGTAAACACTGAATATTTAATTAAAAATGGGGAGAATGAGAGGAGAAGAAATGTGACAGGGCAGATGGGTAAAGGAGCTGAACCACACCCTTTAATCAATAGATAGTGTGTATTTTAAAAATTAAGTAATAATATCATAAGCATCTGATTTAGAAATCTGGAGAGAAATAAGTAAGAAACAGCTTAAGTAGTGGCTTTAGGAATGAGATAGGGTTGGGAAGGGGATTGCTGGTTTTCATTATAAACCCTCTAGTTGTATTTTACTTTTTATATTATACACATGTATTTTTTTTAATGTAGCTCCTCACACAGTGCTTTGTGTTGAATGATAGCTCAATGAATGTTGGCTGCTATTATCACATCCTAGATTGAAAACTGGACAATAGAGATGCTATGGCTTGCCTAAAACTTCCTCCTCCCCAAATAACCAGAAGCAAAACTAGAACTTCTTTATTCAAACCATTTTTAAAGGGCATCCTCTGTGCCAGACTCAGGGATGAGCTACTCCCAGTCCATGAGTTTGTAGTCTGGTCAGGTTGGGAAGGAACAAGTGTGTACATAACAATTCCACAAATAACAACTTGGTAAGTGCCACGTTACAAGCTTCCAATAGCGATGAAATCAGCCTCTAAGCAAGATGACCCTCTCCATGTTGCAATCTTCATGCCAGTTATTGTTGTTCAGTCACTAAGTCGTGTCTGACTCTTTTCGACCCCATAGACTGCAGTAGGCCAGGCTTCCCTGTCCTTCACTGTCTCCCAGAGTTTGCTTAAATTCATGTCCACTGAGTCAGTGATGCTATATAACCATCTCATTCTCTGCTGTCCTCTTCTCTTTTTGCCTTCAGTCTTTCCCAGCATCAGTCTTTTCCAGGGAGTCAGCTCTTCACATCTGGTGGCCAAAGTATTAGAGTTTCAGCTTCAGCATTAGTCCTTCCAGTGAATATTCAGGGTTGATTTCCTTTAGTATTGACTGGTTTGATCTCCTGGAATTCCAAGGGAATCTCAAGATTCTTTGCCAGCACCACTGTTCGAAAGCATCAATTCTTTGGCACTTAGCCTTCTTTATGGCTCAACTCTTACAACCTTATGTGACTACCAGAAGAACCATAGCCTTAACTATATGGACCTTTGTCTGCAAAGTGATGTCTTTGCTTTTCAACACACTGTCTAAGTTTGTCATAATTTTTCTTTCAAGGAGCAAACATCTTCTAATTTCATGGCTGCAATCACTGTCTGCAACAATTTTGGAGCCCAAGAAAATAAAATCTGTCACTGCTTCTACTTTTTCCCCTTCTTCTTGCCATGAAGTGATGGGACCAGATACCATGATCTTAGTTTTTTGAATGCTGAGTTTTAAGCCAGCTTTTTCACTCTTCTATTTCACCCTCATCAGGAGGCTCTTTAGTTCCCCTTCACTTTCTGCCACTAGAGTGGTATCATCTGCATATCTGAGGTTGTTGATATTTCTCCCTGCCATCTTTATTCCAGCTTGTGATTCATCCAGCCCAGCATTTCATATGATGTTCTCTGTCATACTGGGTCGTAAATTTTGAGGGCTATCCACCACAGACGCTAAATTTTAATACGTGAGAGTTGTAGGCTCTGGAGGTAATATATGTACTTCATCACATGTTTCTTTTTTATTTTCAACTTTTAGAGGAAAGCCTGTAGTCACATTATAAAATGTACTGCAGCAGTCAGTAGGATTATTTGAGTAGCTTAGGTCATGGACTCCTTAGCTATTTTTTACATCAGTCAATTTATTCATTGAGTTCTGCTTTGTTGAGGCATTATCAACAAGCTTCTGGTCCCTTCCTAATTCATGGACAAACAAGAATTGAAGAACTTTGGTCAAAAAGCCTAGGGAGTCCCTCCTTTACTACTACTGATGTCTTCTCTGGAGCTGGTCATGATGCACAAGTTCACAGAACAGCAGTGCTGAGGGCTGTAAAAGAGTCTTTCCTGAAAATAAAATAATAAAAAAATCAAGCTCAGCTGGATTCTGATTTAATAGTATCTGGCAAGCTAACTATATTATTTTTGAACACACAGACATAAATTTGATATGAATAATAAAACTGAAGTATAACATGGACAAAGGAAATATAAAATTCACCTAATCTTCAAAAGAAATTCTATACTTGAATAATTAACTATGCTCTATTTATAAAACTAGAATAATTGAAAACAGGATTTTCAGTTGATTCATATAGCCTCTGAAATATTTATTATTGCAAGTCGAAAAGATCTGTCTGGGGTTTGTCACTGAAAATGTCTAAACTCAGTGTCCAGATGTTTATTTAAGTTGCTCCCACAGAGTTCTAATGTCAATAACAGGGGTTATCAGAGAGCATCACTGTGTATCTTCCTTGACTAATATTCTCATTTCTTCTGCATCTTTGATGTTTTCTTTCATTAAAATTCCTGGCCCATATCCACAAAAATCTGCTGGGCTTGCATTAAAAATTAGTCTGCAGACTTGACATATGATGATGCCCTATGTCTCCACAAAGATAATGTTTATCAGCAGTTATCATTTTGGCATTACAATCAGCAACATAGAGTCAATTTCAGAGAATAAAAAAGAATACAGAATCCAGATTTTAGAATGCCTAACTTGCAGATTCCAACTTCCTGCCTGTTCTTTTTTCCCTAATGTTAGATAAGGCAAAATTAGAACAAGCAATGGGATTTCTCATCACGAATCCATGTGCATTCATTCCATTTCTCTCCTTCAGCCTCTCTTACCCTGTCTTGTTTTGAAAAACTAAAGTGAGATGACTTTAAAATAAAGGAAAACAGACCCTCTGTCAAAACTCACTTCCTATAGTTTCTGCAGAAAAAGACAGCTGGGAGAACATTTTAAAGACAGATGACAACCTTTCTCTTCATGAGAAAGTGGCAGAAGACAAAATGAGTCTGTTCTTGAGCTGATCAGATGGGGATTTTATTTTTAATCAGCTGTAGAAAAGAAACACGTTTTAGAAGTACCTCCTTCCCAAAACTAACTGAATTTTCCTCAAATTGTTAAAGTACCTAGAACTCAAAGAAAGGAGACATGAGTAAATGAAGTTTATTTGAATATTCCAAAAAAAAAAAAAATCTGCATCTGAAGCCTTGTTCAAGCTTGTGGTGGAAGCTGCTGGGCAGATTAAAACCAGCATGAAGTTCACACTACTTACCCACGGCTGTTCACTGTGTCAATTTAAAGAATTAAATCTGATTTGAACTCCAATACAATGTAGAGAAAAAAAAATTGGCACTGGTGTGAAAAACCACTAATTATGCTGAACAGTGCCCTCTGGAAATCACTCCTGGGAACTGTGGACAGATTAATTAGAAGGTCTTATCTGTGGAAAAATCTCCATCTACATTGTTTACTTGATTAAATCATGAGATTCATAAACTCATGTAATGCAACCCGAGAGGTAACTTCCTACCACAAAGTAGGCGCTCAATAAATGTTTATTGGCTTTTCGATGAACATCTAGTCTAACATTTCTATACTAATAGATATTAACATAAAATTGGATCTCCAGGCAAACACATTTGGGAAACGCTGAGTTAGATAAAGCTAAATAGGCTTTGCACTCTTGGACCTATCAAAGCCTTTAACATGCTAAGGTGATTTTGAATTCCTAGGGGAGAGTGAATGAGGAAGAGGGGCATGATGCTGCACCTCCCAAACTCATCTGACCACCAAATTGCCTTTTTCTCAAAATTTCTGTTTTAAGAGACACGTTTTTAAAAGACAGCCCCAATCCTATGACTTCATTTTAGAAACTGGACAATTCAAATCTCCAGCAGTCAAGTGACTGGGCCAAGTGCTCGAGTTATTAATAGCAAAGCAGGAACTTTCTCCCCTCCCACTCTCATGTCCACATCTTCCTCTCCCTGCCACCCAATGTATCTTGCTTTGAGAGCCTAGAACGCTTCTTCAGAGCTCTTTCATTGCTTTCCTGCTAAGACATTTATTCTTACTTTCATTGGAGCCCCAAGAGGACACCCTTATAAACCCAACAGTTGAGATAATGCAGCAGTACCTGGTGACATGCTACAATAACTTTAGCAAGATGTGATCTCTTTTGAGAGATGAACATAAAGGGAGCAGTTAACACTTTTTTGGAGGGAAGAGTAAGTAGAATTTATGCTTCCATCACACTTCTCACATAGATAATTATTAGCATTCCCCACTAGACTGTTAATTGTAAGAGGTCAAGGAATTAGTGCCACAGTCTGCCAGTGCCTAGTAGCTTCTAGGTGTTTGTGAACATCAGCTGAATAAATGAAGGATGGAAGAGGGACTTCCCTGGTGATCCAGTGGTTAAGATTCGACACTTCCGATACAGGGGGTGCAGGTTCAATCCCTGGTCAGGGAACTAAGTTCCCACATGCCACTCAGTGTAGCAAAAAAATGAAGAAAGGAAAGAATGACAAAAGGGACAAGCCAACTACTCTGTCTTAAAGAACTTCTCAGCTTTTGGAAAGAATGACTAACATCCTTTGCCCACCAACACCAAAAGACACCAAGAGAAAAGTATGTCCAAAGATCCGGACAGGAACAAAGAGGCTGCCGGAGGAGGCCAGGCAGAATGGTCCCCAAGGAGCCTCTTGGGATGCAGTTCACCTCTAGGGTTTCACAAGATGAGTTACCAAAGCAGTATAGTCAGTAACTGCTGACCCTTTGACCCACTCCAGTGTTCTTGCCTGGAGAATCCCAGGGACGGGGGAGCCTGGTGGGCTGCAGTCTATGGGGTCGCACAGAGTCGGACATGACTGAAGTGACTTAGCAGCAGCAGCAGCAGCTGACCCTTTGATCAGAGTTAGCAAACTAGCTTTGTGTCTTACGTTGTCCATACTTTTAAAGTATAGAATTTAGTTTGGGGAGGGGGCTACATAACAGAGATGTATATCTGATGCACCAAAAGTGAACAGTAAGAGTAATCTGTGGCAAGTCACCTTGTTGGAAAGCTGACTTTGCCTGAAAATCTGGAAATGGTTAAGGACTGTACTTAGACCATTCTTCAGTGTATAATTCAGGTCAAGCCCTCTAGTGGTGGAAGTCCACAGCATGGTTCTTAAAGGGCATTCTAGGTGGGAAGGATTGCTTATGGAAATTTCTGGATGGCCACTGTCCCTTCCTAGTCCCAGACTGTGTCAATGTGAATTTTACCTCAGATTTTTAAATGAAGGAAAAAGCACCTTTTAACATGAATAATTTGCACAATGCTTCTGTATGTAAATTCTTCTGGAAATAAAGGCATGAGTCCAATCTCCAGAGCTCTTCCATTTGGGTGCTGGACATGCCAAGCCAAAATTCTTGAAAAATAGATGTGGTTAAGAGCATTTAAGCAATCTGTATATCATCTATGCTGTTCTCATTTAAGGGGCCAATATTAAGGGTAAAAATTTTATCTTTCTTCTTAAAAATCAGTTTCACACAAAGGGAGCAGTAACACCCAGAGACACACACCCCTGAACTCAGCCCAGGTATGTGTGTTTCTGGGACACAGAGAGGGAGCAGTTCCATGGGAAGGAATGTGGCAGGACCCCCTGATGAAAAAGCCCATCTGGGACTTGGGAAATCTGGATTCAATTCTTGGCTCCGTCTCTAGCTCACCACATAATTAAGAGGGCAAATCGGTAATCTCTCTGTCCTTCACTTTGTCCTCTTTAAAATGATAGTGTCTGGCCTCTCCCCACATCTCAGGAATGCCTTGTCAGCAGATGCTGGGAGTGGAGCCTGTGGAGCCAATTAGCTGTAGGCAGTGGGGCCCTGTGCCCAGCCCTAGCGGCCCCTCCTGCCCCTGCCTGTCTCACAAATTAATGTCTTTGGTCACACGGAGTCTGCCTGTGAGAGTGTGAATGAATTTCAGACCACTCAGAGCTCTTCCTTTCAGATGACAAGGTAAAATAACATTTCATTTGTGAAGCACGGATCTTGTTTCACTGTATAAAAATAATATTCGTGTCATGAAAAGAAGACCTGATTAGGCACATGCTGAGAAGGGACCTATTCCAAAAAGAGGGGTGTTCTAGGTTTTGATCTGGCAGCTGTGACCTTGGACACACTCCCTATAATAAGAGTTACTGTTTCCTGGGTGCTTACAATATGCTGGGAAACATACAAGTATAAACTCATGTATAAGCATTTTTGGCATATATACAGTAAGTACTCAATAAATGTTGTTAGCTACTGGTACTAATGGGGCTTCCCAGGTGGCTCAGTGGTAAAGAATCTGCCTGCCAATGCAGGAGACACAGTAGATGCAGGTTTGATCCCTCAGTTGGGAAGATCCCCTGGAAAAGGAAATGACAACTCACTCCAGTATTCTGACCTGGAAAATTCCATGGACAGAGGAGCCTGATGGGTTAGAGTCCATGGGGGTCACAAAGAGTCAGACACAACTTAGCAACTAAACAACAAGAGCAACTAGTACTATCATCTAATTGTATCCCAGCAACCTTATGGGATAGGTCTTATAGTTATTCCCATTATGGAGATGGGAAAACCAAGGGATAAAAGAGCAACTGCTATAATGCCTTGTCCAAATCATTTTCAGAAATGAGCAATATATTCCTCAGGCTGCTGGGAGTGCTTTCAGACTAGGGCCTCTAAGGGGACTATGCCTGCTGCATAGTCCCTGGCTCACTCAAGGCCAGGCTCCTTTCCAGGGGCAGCCCACATCTGGTGACTGATCACGCATGGCAAAGAGGTCTGGCCTCCAGTATTCATTTCTCAGGGCTGCCATAACAAATTGCTACAAACTCAGCAGCTTAAAACAACGGGAGTTCATTCTCTCACAGTCCTGGAGGCAGGAATCAAGGTGTTAGCAGTCTGGGTCCTGCGACAGGCTCTGAGGGAGTCTGTTCCAGCCTCTCTTCTAGCTCCTGCTGGCATTGCCAGTATGCCTTGGCTTATAAGCTCCTTTCTCTCTAATCTCGGTCTCTGTTTTCACCTGGCCTTCTCCCCTGTGTGTCTGAGTGCTGAATCTCCCCCTCTTTTCTCTTATGAGGATTCTGGTCATTGGATTTAGGGCCCCAAATGCAGAATGACCTCATCTCAAGAAGCTTAATTGTATTTGCAAATCAGGTCACAGGTTCTGAGGGATAGAACGCGGATATATCTTTTTGCGGCCACTTTTCATTCAATCCTCTAGACCCTGCATAGGGAAACTGCTCTTCAGGGTCACCCAAGCACCCAGCAAGGTCACCTGAGCCTTTGGTGAGACTTCAGAACCTCCCAGCTTCTCCCCACAACTCACCCTGTGTCCTCCTCGTCCCTTCCACAGCTGCTTCTTTCAGGAAGCTGCCTAATCAATGTCCTGCCCACTAATCACCTCAGTGTCAGCAACAATAGAGTTCATTTCAAAGTATCCCCAAACTTCTATCTGTGACTCATATTTTTAATTCCTTTAAATTTGAATCCAATTCTGCATTGTTCCATGAGTTCCTCTGTTGTTTAGTTGCTAAGTTGTGTCCAACTCTTTGCAACCCCATAAAGACTGCCACACACCAGGCTTCCCTGTCCTTCACTGTCTCCCCAGAGTTTGCTCAGACTCATGTCCATTGAGTCGATAATGCTATCCAACCATCTTATCCTCTGTCACCCTCTTCCCCTCCTGCCCTCAATCTTTCCCAGCATCAGTCTTTTCCAACATGTCGTCTCTTCTCATCAGGTGGCCAAAGTATTGGAGTTTCAGCTTCAGCATCAGTCCTTCCAATGAATATCCATGGTTGGTTTCCTTTAGGATTGACTGGTATGATCTCCTTGCTGTCCTAGGGACTCTCAAGATTGTTCTCCAGCACCACAGTTTGAAAGCATCAATTCTTTGGCATTCAGCCTTCTTTATGGCCCAACTCTCATGAGTTGGCCAGATATTAACCACCTTCTCACAGTTTCTCTGATGTTCTGAATTCTCCTGCCTCCTGGACTTTTCTAATGCTACATCTAACCATCTCCCCATCCCGCCAGTCCCCACCCTACCCAAGGGTCAAAGCCTAGTTCGAACTCCCTCCTTCACAGAGTCTTCCTGGCCCTCCTGTCTGAAAGGTCCTTGGTCTCTCTTAGTCACTTAGCCCTATATACTTTGTTGTGTCTTTTTAAAAATATTTATTTATTTGGCTGCTCTGGGGTCTCAGTTGTGGCACACAGGATCTTAAAGTGGCAGCATGCAAACTCTTATTTGTAGCATATGTAATCTATAATAGTTCCCCAGTCAGGGATTGAACCCAGGCCCCCTGCATGGGGAGTGCAGAGTCTTAGCCACTGGACCATCAAGGAAGTCCAGCCCTGTATACTTTGGATAAAAATTATTTATACACATGTCAGTTCTACAGGATCTGTGAGGGCAGAATTTGAGTCCACTTAGAGGCTGCTGCCTGTCAGGCCTGGCCCTCCCCTGCTCTTCAGTGCCTCCCACATTCCTGTCACTGGTCCTTTCTCTTCCTGCTCTGCACTCTCTCTGGGCATAGAATCTGTGGGTTCCAACAACCCTCTCTATATGGAAGGGCCTCATCCTTGGCTTCCAGAACAACCAACTTCCCAAGGATTAAGCTTGCTTTCCAGCGGCCCGCTAGACATGTCTGTAAGGACCCCCACAGGGACAACTCCAAAGCCGAGTGTTTATCTTATCATCCCTTCGATTCTGGTCTCTTCCTGGACCAGTTGCTCCACCTGGCTCCTAACCTTAAGAACCATGATGCAACAGAACAACCCCAATCACTGAAGGAAAGTCTAGTTCTTTTTGAATGCTGCTGCCTCTTGATGTGTGAAGTTAGGATCACTTCTGAGGACAGAGGGCAAAGCCATGCCCCTTGGGAGGGCTCAGCTTGGCAGCCTGGCTCTTCTGTTCTCTGCTGCAAGGCAGTGACTCAGAGGGCAGAGGACAGGTGGTTGTGTGGAACAGATCTCTCCTAAGAGAGACAGGCTGGATGCAGGAAGAACTAACAGTTGTTGTAAACTTAGGACTATCTCATCCTCACCACAAGCCTCGGACTATGACAATATTCCTATTATTCTCCCTTTTCAGACAAAGAGGCTTACAGCTGTTAAGCAGCATTATCCTGGGAGTAAGTGGTGAGTCTGAGCTGCTGGCTCAGGCTGGTGTCCAAGTGCCACACAGCCCTCCTGGGAGGTGGTGGCTTTAGAAGGTAGGATTCGAGACCTGGACAGGAATGAACCACAGAAGGACTGTCGCCCCCTGTTCCCCACTATCATTGTCATCTCTTCTTATTAAGGAAAATGTCTGTGAAAGGCACAGCCTGTCGCAGCTGTGCTGTCAAGACCAAGGGAAGGGTCCACCCTGGCGGTGTAAGACTTGGTGACAGGATCTCACTTCTTCCCCCCTCATCCTCAACAGCCCCCCGGGAATGCAGGGCACTGGCTGTCTGGAATCCCAGCAAACAGAGCACACAGGCAAGGCAGCATGGGGAACTGAAAAGGGCACTTAGAGAAAAACAGAAGCAGGCCTTTACAGTGTGTGACCTTGAGAAAGTCTCTTCCTCACTGACCCTCCATTTCCTTCTCTGGAAAACACTGGAATGATCATACTTTCCTCCCAGGACACGGATGAGAAGCAAGTGAGACCACAGATGTGAAGCCCAGACCTAAAAAACACGTGACCCTGTGGTGCTGGCATCAGGATCACACGCGGGAGTGAGGGGGCCCTCAGGCTTGTGCAGAGGGCGGCTTCCAAGCCCCCTGCTTCTGCCTCCATCTGCTCATTTTCTTCTCTCACTTCATTCATTTGCTCTCTCATTCAGTTACAAGATATTACTGAGTGCCCACTATGTGTGGTATGATTCTGGGTCCCTGGGGAGATAGCAATAAACCAAACAAATAAAGATCCCTACCCTCATACTCCAGTAGGATAAGTCAGGCCATAAGCAAACAGGAACACACACAATTCTATGGAGGAAAGAAAGGGGGGGGGGGGCGGCATTTATACTCATTGGCTTCCCTGATCAGGAGACATTTGGGGAGATACTCATAGGAAATGAGGAGCCAGGCCCACTAGTGTCAAGGCAGAGAGAATAGCTGTGTGAAGGCCCTTAGGTGGAAGTGCTCTGCACACTTTAGGGCACCAGCAAGGAGGCCTGGGTGCCCCTGTCAGCTACTGAGGGTGGGGTCATGTGCGGCTGTGTAGGTCACCAAAAGGAATTTTGCTTCTTTTCTGAGTTGGGAGCCACTGGAGAGGGCATGGGGCAGAGAAATGACTTGATCTGATGATGACTTTAAAAACTCATTCTGGCTGCTGTATTGTGACACCCCTGTGACATGGACAAAGGCAGAAGCAGGGACAAAAGGTAGGAGACCCCACAACAATCAGGCAACAGAGCACGCTACCTCCCTGGACCACCAAATCCTACTTCCCTCAAGATTTCTGTTATAAGACATGCATCTGGGGAGATGCTGACCCATTCCACCTCCCTCATTTTATTCTTCAGTTTGTTGATGTGGTGTATCACAGTGTTTGGTTTGCAGATATTGAAAAATCCTTGCATCCCTGGTTTGAATCCCATTTGACCATGGTGTATGATCTTTTTAATGTGTGTTGGATTCGGATTTCTAGTGTTTTGTTGAGCATTTTTGCATCTATGTTCATCAGTGATATTGGGCTGTAATTTTCCTTTTTTGTGGTATCTTTGTCTGATTTTGATCAGGGTGATGGTGGCCTCAGAGAATGAGTTTGGAAGTTTTTTTTCCTCTGCAGTTTTTTGGAATAGTTTCAGAAGGATAGGTGTTAACTCTTCTCTAAATGTTTGATAGAATTCACCTGTGAAGCCATCGGGTCCTGGACTTTTGTTTGTTGCCAACTCCTTCATTTTTGCTTTTACATACTGTAAAAATGAGGTTAGGTAACATCACCAACTCAATGGACATGAGCTTGAGCAAACTCCAGGAAATAGTGAAAGTCAGGGAAGCCTGCCATGCTTCAGTCCATGGGGTAGTAAAGAGTCAGACAAAACTTAGTGACTCAACAGCAACAACCCTCATTTTAGAAACTGGAACACTCAAGACCCAAAAAGTTAAGCAACTTGGCCAAAAATATTCACTTGTTAAGAGCAAAACCACCACCACCACCAATATATTCTGATTCCTCACCCAAGAGCCCAGGACTCACTCAGAGCACCCTTGTTGCGGCTGAATATGAGTGTGCAATTCAGAGCTGGAGATAAGAGCTTGGGGGTCGTGATGTATCAACAGGCTGTAAAAGGATGAGATCACCAAAGGAGTGAGCATAGGCAGAGAAGAGATTCAAGGAGAGAACCTTGAGCTTTTCAGTGTTTCATGACTCATGCTGAATTAGCAACCTGAGGGCCCTTGGTAGCCTCAACAAGTTTTTTTGGGAGAACTTTGTGAGCAGACCCTTTATTGGAGTGAGTTCAAGAGAAAATGGGAGGAGAGGAATTGAAGACAGTGAGAGACACCACTCTTCCAATTTACACTTCGTGCTGCCCCTTAACTCTTCAGAGTCCACGCAGGCCTCCCTTCCATCCTGTCCTCCTCCATTTTCCATTTCCTCTCTTCCTTTCCTCAAAACTTGCCTGTTTCATCTTCCATTCCCTTAAGTTCTACTTTCCTCCAAGAAAAAGCCATCTAATAAATGGACATCCACTGAGAGATCAATTCCATTTTGCTATTTTCAAGATAATGTATATTCTAATGGAGAACTCTGACAGATAAACAGGTTTTTGCACTAGAGGAAATCATGGCAGCTAGATAGGAGGAGGGAAAAGACACTGAAGCATGAACCCCATCCATCATTATCCAGTAGCTACTTTTGACCTGCACAATTTGCAAATCTTAAATTTTCCATTTTGAAATAAACTTTCATACTGAGGAAATGGCACAGAACATTAAGGTCATTGTCGAGAGCATTGCTAGTCCAGGGACAGATCAAGACATACCATGAGTCTCCACCACTTGTGAGGTATGCTAGGTACTGTGTTACTATAACAAAGTTCCAAAGTCAAAATGGTTTCCTTTAGTTTGTAAATTATCTGAAGAACCCCATACTAATGAGGATCTCAGTGTGTTGTCTTCAGAGAGGATAAAAGCTAAGTGGAGTTACTTCTTGAACACTGAGACCTGCACGTAACCCACAGTCATCTAGACTTCCTCTCTGGATAAAACCAAGCAGTGGGTGCTATGAAGAGCAAGGCCAATCACACCCCTGAACAGCAAACTAAACCATTATTTTGTATGATTAAAAAGCCAGATGCAAGAGGCAATCTGCAAAATGATAATTAGTAACAAGACTAACAAAACCGGGGACTTTACCAGCCAGGCAAGGAGGACTCTCTCCTCCATTCCATATCTGACCACTTCGTTGAAGGTATTGATCCCAGAGATGGCTCAGCAGCACATAAGGGAGTACAGACAGCTTGCCTGCCAAAGGACTGCAGGGCCAGAAGATTTAGGAAGCTCTGAGAATTCCTCCTTGTTCCCAGAGAGAGAGAATCAAGAAGTGCAAAATTTAGCTGACTCCATGCCGTAGTCACAGACACTTTATTAATATCTTAATTCAAATAGAATTTAAGGGAGAAGGAGATTAAATGGGTTAATGGAATCAAAAGATACAAACTTAAACTTATAAATAAATCATAGGAAGGTAATATACAGCATGGTGACTATAGTTAATAATACTGTATTGCATATTTGAAAGGTCCTTAAAAAGTAAATCCTCAAAATTCTCATTGTACACAAAAAACTTTTTGCAGTCGTATACAGAAATACATGTTGTGTGTGTGTGTGCATGTGTGTGTGCTCGGTCATGTCCAACTCTTTGCAACCCCATGGACTATAGCCCACCAGGCTCCTCTGTCCATGGAATTTTCCAGGCAAGAATACTGAAGGGGTTGCCATTTCCTTCTCTGGGGGATCTTCCTTACACAGGGATCGAATCTGCATCTCCTGCATTGGTAGGCAGATTCTTTATCAGCTGAGCCACTGGGGAAGCCTGAGATGGATGTTAGTTAGACTTAATATGGTAGTCCTTTCATCATGTATACAAATATGGAGTCATTGTTCATTTGTTAAGTCATGTCCAACTCTTTGCGACCCCATGGACTGCAGCATTCCAGGCTTCTCCGTCCTTCACTATCTCCCGGAGTCTGCTCAAACTCATGCCCATTGAGTCAATGATATCATCCAACCATCTCATCCTCTGTTGCTCCCTTCTCCTTCTGCTCTCAATCCTTCCCAGCATCAGGGTCTTTTCCAATGAGTTGGCTCTTCACATTAGGTGACCAAAGTATTAGAGCTTCAGCATCAATCCTTGCAGTGAATATTCAGGGTTGATTTCCTTTAGGATTGACTGGTTTGATCTCCTTGCTGTCCAAGGGACTTTGGAAATCGTTGTATGCCTGAAACTAATTTCATGTTATGTTAATTATACCTCAATTTTAAAAAAAGAAGAATTCTCAAAGAAGGTTTACTCAAGTCCATCTGCTTCATAGAAGCCAGTTGACTTCCTGGCATTTTTATCAATGATGTTGATGAAGCAGCAATGGCAGTCAAACCCCAAACTGAGATTTCACAGAGGGACTGGTGAGAGGTTTGATGAGCCAGTGAAAGTCAACCTTCTGACGGCTAAAAGAAGAGGAGTGGGTGAGTGGAGACATTCAGAAGAGACCACGTTACACAGTGAAAAGGAAAAATAGGATAACCCTTATCAACAATGATAAGTAAATGATTTATTTTGTTTATTTTTTATATATTATCCATTTTGTTTCAAGAAAATTGTAGTCATTGAGCCTAGTTGCCATAGCTAAGACTACAGTAAAGAAATTAAAGATGCCTATAGTTTTAGAAAACACATTTCTGGCACTGTGCTTTTTCTATAATTTTACACAAATGTGCTAAAGAATTAATTATGCATAGACTCCACACTGGGTTTCCCAGGTGGCACTGGTGGAAAAGAACCTGCCTGCCAATGCAGGAGACACAGGAGACATGGGTTCAATCCCTGGGTCGAGAAGATCCCCTATAGTAGGAAATGGTAACCCACTCTAGTATTCTTGCCTGGAGAATCCCATGGACAGA
Organism: Okapia johnstoni; assembly: GCA_024291935.2. NCBI lineage: Eukaryota > Metazoa > Chordata > Mammalia > Artiodactyla > Giraffidae > Okapia > Okapia johnstoni. The sequence continues at coordinate 46,433,088 of CM044307.1, read as the reverse complement.
GGAGTCCGGTGAGCTACAGTCCATAGGATCGCAAAGAGTCGGACACGATGGAAGCAACTTAGCATGCAAGGCACAGACTCCACATTAAGCAAACAGCACGGGTAGTGCAGAAAGAATTGGTTCTATCAGAAGCACCTGCACAACCAAAGGCAGCTCTCCACGCTTCTCTGTGCCTCAATTTCCCCAGTTACAAGATATGGAAAAATAATGCCTAATTGTTGTTCCTTCCTTCCTTAAGAACTAAAGATGTTAATTTGTGATAAGATTTGCCTTCTGTTGTCAGTTACAGTTTCCTAATGTGCTTCATTTTAACCCTGCTAAGTGTAGCTGATGGTTCAGACGTTAAAGAATTTGCCTTCAATGCAGGAGACCTGGGTTAGATCCGTGGGTTGGGAAGATCCCCTGGAGGAGGGCATGGCAACCCACTCCAGTGTTCTTGCCTAGAGAGCCCCCATGGACAAAGGAGCCTGGCAGGTTACAGACCATTGTATCACAAAGAGGTGGACATGACTGAGTGACTAAGCACACACAAGTGTAGCTGAAGGGGAGAAATCTTTATTTAAAAATCTAAGTAATCAATAGAAGATATACTTTCATTTTTATAACACAAGCACTGTAAGGGCTATTTAACTTCATACAAATATATGTGGTACTGATTGAGAGAACTGCTGTATTTACTAGCAATATTTGCAGACGGAGTTTATAAGCACCAAGCTGAGTCTCCATCTTTCAAAGAGCTTTTTTGTATACTCCAAGGACCTGATTTACAACTCTCATTCTTTTGCTTTAATAATGTGAAGTTTTTCCATACGAAACTGGGTCTCTCCTTAGCTCAATGTCCTAATTTCCCCTTGTCAAAATAGCTTTTTAGGGAGTCTCTATTGTTTTCAGTTAATTTTAACACTAAATTAAAAGCTTCATATGGTGGTGATTTTAAAACATTTTGCTTCAGATGCCAAAAGGAACCTCCTAAACTACTTCAATCGTAATTGTTACCATCGTTACAATAAGGTTTTCATATAGACTCCCTTTTAGACCTCAAAGTGTTCTATAAAGACCACACTTTGAAATTTTGTTCTCTCAAAACATACCCCATACATTAGATAAGGGGTCACTGACCTCATCTTACAGACTAAATAGTCAGGAGAGGACAGAACTTCCCACTGGATTCAAAGGAAATAGTGGCATTTAAATGCTAAACCTAATAATCTAATGCTATTCCAGTGGCTTAGCCTCTTTTTGGCCTTTTTTTAATTCCAAGTTTTCTAAAATCATCTGGGAAGTAATAGATCATATTTAATTGTTCAGGCTTTTATGCTGTGCTTTCAGAATCGCTTCTGATTTGTGGTCTGGCTCTAGTTCAGTATTATCCAACACGAGGTTGATTTCATCAGCCCTGTATCAAAGCTTCCTCACTTTAGCCAGAAATTAAAATAATAGCTGTGAGTTTCCCCTCCCTGTCAAACAGCTAGTCAATAATGCCATTTGCCGTATTTTGTAGATGACTCTATAGGCTCCTCATAAAAGCGGGATATGGAACTCTTTCATTTATTTAGCATAGGCACGCTCAACTTCTCCTACACAAAGACATAATCTTTTCTTTTTAAACAACTTTACTTCCTTTTAGTGTCACAAATTGTCACGAAGCCTGCAAAGGCTCACCTGCCAGGTTTACCTGGTCCTCTAAATAAAGCCCATGATATCTGATGTCATTTTCTCTCACACCTTTTCTTTGATAAAGGTTTATGAACCAACTACCAATGAGGAGGAAAGGATCAAGATACTAGCAGTGGCCAAAATGGTCACACAGTGATAAGATGCTTAAACATAAAACATTCCAAATGCAAAAATTATCAGAAGGAAAAAATCTCTTTTGTAGTTTAAGTCATAGAGACAGGACAAATACCCCTAGAGTAACCTGAGCTCTTGCTTAGCATTAGCACTTTTTAAAGCCCATACATAACCTTGATTTGTGGTATTCATGTGCAAGGCCATGTGCTCCAGTGCCCAGAAATTTTGAGCACCGGGTTCTTTTCTCGGCTGCCTCTGAGTGCCCCTTGAGCAAATGACTTCAACATCCCTGTTACAGGAAACAGAGATAATCCCACAAGCTATCTACCTCCCCCTTGACTCACAGCTCCTGGCTCCCCAGAGAATGTGATATGGATCAGAGCCAGGTCCTATGAAAATGAAAATTACCCTATAGATGACTATTATATAATGTGATTAATCCTCCTAACCTCTTCCCCAGAGCAGGGAAAGCCCCAAACTTTAGCACTTAACTTTCTTCTCTTAACATAATCTCTTGAAAATCGAAGGTAAGAGTTCATGACTACAGACTCACTTAATTTTTCCTGGTTTAAACCCAACTTTGATATCTTTTAAAAAATTCTTTCTTGCTAACTCAATCAAAACTACACAATACTTTAGGTATTCACCCTATAAAAAAGTCTTGTGAATTTTCTATTTAACTTGTATAGACTGAAAGTAATGACCTAGTTGAAAGAGTGATTTAGTTTATGAATGGCAAAGGTTCAGATCTCCTGAGTCTCAAAATACAGAAATGAAAATATCAGAATATCAGGCATTTTTTGAAAATGAATGGAGATTTGTACTACCAGCGAGATTTGTACTGTGTTTCTTCCTTTTATGTAACATGGCAAGCTGATTCTAAAATTTATTTAAATTTAAAAATGATCTAATTGTAAATTATATTTTGGTAATAATTACAAAAAGCAAAAAGAAACAAGGAAATGAGTTGCTTTGTTTCTCTTTCCAAATAAATAAATTTTAAAATGCAAAGGCCCAAAAACAGTCAAGCCACTCCTGAATAGGATAACAGGCTTTACACCAGCCTTATCATAAAGCTATCACAAATAAAGTGGCATAATATTAGCACAAACACATTAATGGACTGGAGAAACGGAGAGGACCCAGAGAAGATCACAGAAATATACTCTATGCTTGGCATAGACTGGTGCTTACTGCATGGCAGAAGGGCACTGCACAGTGTCAGACCAGTGGCTACACAGAAGGACCCTTCCTCACACAGTCACGGGTACCTCCCACAGGAAGTCAAACATAACATAGTAAGAAAGGCAAAATTTAAAAGCATTATTTAAATGAAAGGACTTTAAAAGATAGTATTTTCATGACTTTAGGGTAGGAAAACATTCCTTTAAAAAAGATACAAAGGACACCAAACATAAAAGATAAATATATTTGTTATTAAAATGAAGAATTTTTATTCATCAAAAAACCATGAAGAGAATGAAAAATAATCAGAGGAGAGGACATTTACAACAAACTCAATAACCATTAGTACGAAGAATGTATACAAATCAATGAGTAAGATGGCTGACACACACACAACAGAGACAGGTTCTGAATGCGCACTTTTCAAAAGAAGAAATCCAGTGACCAGTAAACATGTGGAAGATGCTCAAAGGCTGTTTCTAACTAGAGAAATGGAAAATAAAAGCACAGTGAATGTCTCTATAAAAACATCACACGCTAAGATTAAAGTCTGGCAACATCAAGTGTTAAACTGGAACTCTCATACACAGTGAGGGAGGAGGGGAAGGATATTAAATGTTAAAGATATACCTATCTCATAATCCAGCAGTTAACTCCTAGGTAAACGCCCTACAGAAACATGCTTATTGCAGCATTGCTTGTAATAGCCCTGAACTGAAAACATCATAGAGGTGCCCATCTCAGTAAAATAAAGTGGTACTAGTGAAATGGCATATCACACAGTAATGAAAATGAGTAAATCACACTGACATACAATGTGCTTTGTGGAAGTGTTTAGTGAAAGGCACTAGACGCAACATACAGTGTGATTCCAGTTTTTTAAGTCAAAAGTAGGGAAAACAAACAATACTGTTGTACACATAACAAGTAAAACCATTTTTTAAAAGAGAAGTATTGCCATAAAGTCAGGCTAGTAGTTTCCTCAGGGGGACAAAGGAGAGACTGGAAGGAACCCACAGGGAGATTTTGGAGTGCTGGCAGTGGCTTTCGTGACTCTGGTTTGTGATTACATAGCTGTTTGCTTCATCTATTAAACTGCACACCTGTTTTATGTACTTTTTGCATATTTCACAAAATTTAAAAGAATGAGGGAGAATTCATACTACCAAACATACCACTGACTAGAACCATACTTATTTAAATAGTGTGGAAAAACTAGAAGGCCCAGGTCCAAGATACAAAAGACACACAGGAATTTAATATTCTATATCAGTATAGCGCAGATTTTTAAAAAACTAAATCTCACCTCATACAATATTCCCAAATGAGATGGATTAAAAATTTCCTTCTGAATTAAAGCTAAGTATAAAAGTGAATTTTTTTAAAGTACTAAAAGAAAATAAGGATAAATCTGTACCCATCTTTGGAGTAGGGAAAGCATGCCCTAGCACACCTGCATGGGCTTCCCAGGTGGCGCTAGTGGTACAGAGTCCACCCACCAATGCAAGAGACATGAGACTCAGGTCCGAACCCTGGGTCAGGAAAATCCCCTGGAGAAGGAAATGGCAACCCACTACAGTATTCTTGCCTGGGAAATTCCAGGGGTGGAGCAGCCTGGCGGGCTGCAGTTCATGGAGTCACAAAGAGCTAGACACAGCTGCGCACACACACACACACACACACACACACACACACACAGAGCACACCTGCAAAAGGCAGACTCTAAGAGAACAACTTTTACACAGAAACACCGCCAACTATATTAGGAGGCAAGTCACATGCTGAAAACAGTAATAACACATGACAAAATGGACATCTTAATTCATAAAGTAACTTATAAACCAATAAAATTGGCAAACTCGCCAAGAGACTATAGGAAAGATATGAATAAGCAATGCTCAAAACAATGAATGAAAATGGTCAATAAACATGACAAGACTCTCAAATCTTCATTTATAATCAAACACATTTTAAAGGAAGCCCTTTTCTGTAAATATTGGCAAATATTTTGAATAGCAACTTGCAATTCTAGAAGTTTAATATATTGCTAGTGGGAATGTTAAGGCAAACAGCCTTTGTGGGGAGTGATGATTATCAAGTCTCAAAAATTTACTTTCACCTAGCAATTCCTTCTAGAAAGGTACCATTTGGAAATAAGTCACTTTTTTGCAGATGTGACATAAGATGTTGATTGTATCATTTCAATTTGCATTATAATGAACAAATCGTGAAACAAATTGATGTTAAAAGTTACGGCACACCCATAAAATGAAATATTCTGCAGCTATCTAAAATGTGAAATATTTAGTATGTGGAAATGTTTACAGTATATAGAGCAGACTGTTAACCAGCATACGACTGCATTATTGAAAATATAAATGTATAGCTATGCATAGAAAAGTATGCATATGTCCTTGTACCCAAATGTTAACAGAGGCCTTCTCTGGGTGGTAGGATTACAGGGGACTGCATGTATGTGCATGGGAGTCCTCCCATGATCAGGCTTTCCAGGAATAACGTTTATTTATTCTGGTAACTCAGACGGTAAAGAATCTGCCTGGAATGTAGGAGACCCAGGTTTGATCCCTGGGTTGGAAATATCCCCTGGAGAAGGAAATGGCAACCCTCACCAGTATTCTTGCCTGGAGAATTTCATGGACAGAGTAGCCTGGCGGGCTACAGTCCTCGGGGTCACAAAGAGTTGGACATAACTGAATGACTATTTTAATAAAGAAGGAGCATCAAATAACTTTAGGATGTGAAATCATTTATCAGTTCAGTTCAGTCGCTCAGTCGTGTCCGACTCTTTGTGACCCCATGAATTGCAGCACGCCAGGCCTCTCTGTCCATCACCAACTCCCAGAGTCTACCCAAACCCATGTCCATCGAGTTGGTGATGCCATCCAACCATCTCATCCTCTGTCGTCCCCTTCTCCTCCTGCCCCCAATCCTACCAAGCATTAGGGTCTTTTCCATTGAGTCAACTCTTCTCATGAGGTGGCCAAAGTATTGGAGTTTCAGCTTCAACATCAGTCCTTCCAATGAACACCCAGAATTGATCTCTTTTAGGATGGATTGATTGGATCTCCTTGCAGTCCAAGGGACTCTCAAGAGTCTTCACCAACACCACAGTTCAAAAGCATCAATTCTGCGGCGCTCAGCTTTCTTCACCATCCAACTCTCACATCCATCCATGACCACTGGAAAAACCATAGCCTTGAATAGACGGACCTTTGTTGGCAAAGTAATGTCTCTGCTTTTAAATATGCTATCTAGGTTGGCCATAACCTTCCTTCCAAGGAGTAAGTGTCTTTTAATTTCATGGCTGCAATCACCATCAGCAGTGATTTTGGAGCCCCAAAAAATAAAGTCTGACACTGTTTCCACTGTTTCCCCATCTATTTCCCATGAAGTGATGGGACCAGATGCCATGATCTTAGTTTTCTGAATGTTGAGTTTTAAGCCAACTTTTTCACTCTCCTCTTTCATCACGAGGCTCTTTAGTTCCACTTTCTGCCATAAGGGTGGTGTCATCCGCATATCTAAGGTTATTGATATTTCTCCCGGCAATCTTGATTCCAGCTTGTGTCTCTTCCAGCCCAGCATTTCTCATGATGCACTCTGCATATAAGTTAAATAAGCAGGGTGACATATATTGTCAGCCTTGACGTACTCCTTTTCCTATTTGGAACCAGTCTGTTGTTCCATGTCCAGTTCTAACTGTTATAAATGAAATCATTTATAGTTTTAAAAACTAAAAATAATGAAACTGTCCAGGATATTCCTACATTTGCTTTTTGAGGGGAGGAAAGCAAAAGGGTGATAAAGCAGTGGTTACTCCCGAAAGGACATGACACAGAACTGAGCCCTTCCTACCACACCTACATCTGCCTAAATGTATTCTAATTCAAAGTTCCTATGTGAAAAGCCTTCTTCAAACTTGTTACATTTAATTAAGCAGCAGTAAAACATCACCATTAGCGTTTTCAGGTTGCTCTAATTAATATTTTATTCTTTCAACACTGCTTAAAGGCACCAACATGTTAGACAAAACTTTGATAACATATGTGTTAATTTCTCTGGAGACAACCATATAATCCTTTGAAATTATACATGAAATTGAGGTTTCTGCAGCCTACAAAAGTCTCTTTTGGGAGGGGAAAAAAGCAATATATATTGATAACAAACGAATTGTAGCTTCGGAAATTTTTTTGGTTCTCTTATAAAACTGAACCTATCACCTGCTAGAACAATGAAGTCAAGTCAGGCCAAGCCTACCAACAGATAGGGCTTCTCCAGTAGCTCAGCAGTAAAGAAACTGCTTGCAGTGCAGGAGATGCAGGAGCCACGGGTTCAATCCCTGGGTCAGAAGGATCCCCTGGAGAAGGAAATGGCAACCCACTCCAGTAATCTTGCCTGGAAAATCCCATGGGCAGAGGACAATGGCAGTCTACAGTCCATGGGGTCGCAAAAAGTCGGACACAACCGAGCAACTAAACAACCACCAACAGCTATTCCCTTCACAAACATCAATCACCTTAAGACTTTTCCTGTTCCTCATGTTACTCCATGACCAGGCAAATCTGGTCATCCAGAAAGACTACCCACCCTCTAGAATTAACTAAAAGTACTGCATATTCCTTATCAGAAGAAAGAAAACACATTTCCTAAGGGAAGACAGAAAGAAATATTTAAGCATTTTCCATGAGTGTCTTCCTTGGTATTTAACGTCCAATACTGTAATAGCTCCCATGCAAACATGCACAAAATTCTCTAGACTTCTCCCTTTGTTATTCAAAAAAAGAGGGAATTATATCTTCAAAATTCATTTTAGGTGATGCCTGGGACAACTAAATAATTCACTAAGACATGTAATTAACGTATTTGGTAGAGGTAAGTATAAAGAAAAAAGCAGTTTAATCACCTGCTTTCATTTGGCTTAGAGAAAAAAATGTGCTTACTATATACTAAAATATCAGACCAACACAGGACATACTGCCAAAATTTAATATAGTGTCATTAAACACAATATTCAAATATTAACTTTTCAAGCACATGAAAGTTATCATCTGAAAGTGGGCTATTTTTATAGTTTCCTTAGTGTAACTTTACAAAATTCTTTCTCTCAACAATGTCTGACACTGATCTTGATACTTGTTAGGCAGTCTGATGTAAGATAATGAGATCTCAACAGGCAGAGATTTAGGAGATGATCTGAACGCCCATCTTCAGGATTCATCCTCCAAGGACTGATCATCATCTTCATCCCTTACTTCTCGGTATTTCCTTGAAGACTCCCCTTCTGGATTATAGCTCTGCATTTTAATATTTAGTCTTTCAGCTAGCTTCTGTGCTGCGAGCTTGGCTTGCATCTCCTTTAAGACAAAAAAATGACGCAAAAAGTTAGACACTCATACTTTTTCCCTACAATTTTTCAATGGGAAGTCACTGGAACAGAACCGGTTTCACTGGAATGGCATGCTCCTTTATTTCTGGGTTCTCTACCGCCCTCTGAGAGAATAGGCACAGACATCACAGGGCAGGGCTGGAGAAAGCTACCAGCCTGCTACAGCGGTGATGACAGACTTCCATTGATAAACAATGTGCACTGAAATATCCAACTTCTATCAGAGAAACTGAGGAATCAGCTTGGCACTGCCAACAGTTATACACAGGAAAATATTTTCAAGCATGTGGGCATGTGCGTCGACAACCCTGAAGAACTATTTGAGCCATCAAATGTCAAAAACCACCAATGCTATACTGACCTTCCAACTGGAAAAGTCTTCTTTCCTAGATTAGATCATGGCTTCTAGGCTTGAGAGTGACATTTCAGTGCCACAGTAAAAAATCAAAGAATACTAAAAACTGATTATCCCTCTCCAAATTAACTCCCATGAAAATTACTATGCAATGAAAAGCCTAAGTAAATCTTAGACAGTGGCAATGTGCTTGCAGATGCCCAGTGACAGTGTCACTGACTGACTGGCAAGCCACAATGTTCATTCCTCATCTGGCTCACTTTTCTCAGGCTGCCCTCAAACCACTCAAACTCATTTATGTCCCTCCTTCAGGCCACAAGTAGTACAGGTAGGTGGGACCGAAGTGGAATTATTACTGCTCTGCCAAGGAAACCAACTCCAAACTGAATGGTTTAATTCAACCTAAAAATAACTTCAGACAGGCATTTAGGGTCAAACAAGGTAAGAAACAATTCCTCAATACTTAGTTACAACTAGGCAATAACTTGAATGAACTGAGAGGATGAAAACTGGCTTTTAAAAACGGGTGCCTTGAAAATCCATGCCAACCTAGCTTTTGTGAAAACTGAAGGCCTAAAGTAAATTCTGACTCATGTAAGCAGCATCCAACATGTAGACAGGAACAAGCCATGCTGTAAATACCTCGTAACTCTGTTTCTGCTGTCTCTGAAGTGCCAGCGACTCCTCTATGGAGAGCAGCTGTGCCGGCAGATGGTGCAGCGGCAGAAGCCGGGCCGCTGTGATGTCATCAAGATGCTTCCTGTCCCTGCGCCGCCTCTCCTCTGAGGAGACGGGAGACCCTCTCCTCTGACAAGCACTTGATAAATCACATGGCTGTGAAGGTAATCTGGAGGAAGCAACCCATATGTTACACCACCTTTTCACAGACACACATTTTGCAGCATTCAACAAAAGTGGCCTTTAACCTTGGCAGCTAACTGTTCTACAAAGGTAACAGTAAGGCCTTTACCACTATTTACATGCATAGATAAAACGTTCTTTTAAAATATATTTACCTCAAAAACAAATATTTAAATTGGCACCTTTTTTGGAGAGTAATTTGACAGCACATTCCTCTAACAGAAGCTAGACTCACTGCCTTTCCCCTCTCCAAATACTAGAGTAGGCTGCCATTTCCTCCTCCAGGCGCTCTTCCCCACCCAAGGATTGAACCCTCATCTCCCATGTCTCCTGCACTGGCAGGCAGATTCTTTACTGAGCAACATGGGAAGCCCCCCAAAAGCTTATACTTGAGCTGAAGCCTATTCTCATTCAAAAACATCTGCAAAGGGGCTTACTGTCTAGCAGAGGGAATTAAACTTGTAAACAGTTTCAGTGTAATGTAATATCACGGGTACTATAGCACAGGCCTACTGGAACACAGACAAGGGAATGGCCTGTTGTAATGGGAGACAGGATGGCTGGCAGAAACACTTCAAGAAGAGTGCAGTCTGAGGAGTCTTGGAATAATAAGGATTCAGCATGTAAATGATAGGATCTCTGATGGCATTTCACTAGAGAGGAAGGACTGACAGGGCTGCAGCTCACAGAAGCATGGGAGCTGGAGAGTACAGAAAAGGCTGGGGCAGCAGGCTGGGTGCAGGCCACATGGAAGACTTTTAGTCTACATAACAGGTTCAGGTTTGTATTCTACAAACTGCACTCTGGCAGCAGTGGACAGGATGGACTGGTAGAGTTAAGACTAGGCCAGGACAGACCACAACTACGGGCCAGGACAGCGATGAGCATCTTCACTTTGACAGGAGAAAGGATGAACATAAGGGTGATTAGAGACGAAGGTCCAGGAAATACACTGTGAGGTCCCATGGCTGGCAGAGATGGAAAGAGGGGAAGAAAGGTGGTGGTGGCACTACTGGCTTAGGGAATATGGGACAAAGTAGTCTGGGAAGAAGTGAGTTCTACTTTCTACAGGACAAACCTTAGGTGCACAGATCACCCCCATGTGGCCGGGTTTCATAGGTAACTGACTCTGCAAATCTCTGGGTAGACTAGGGCTAGAAGAGATGAGGCAGCCTCCCGCATCAGAAGAGCCAGAAGAGCATGCAAGAGGCGGCCAAGGGACACCTGCATCCCCCGCCACTTCCAGTTGTCTACCGCCTGGCTCCCCAAAGCCCAGACTCATCTGATGAGTGCACCTCTGTCTCTCTGGCTCACAAACTTCCCGTGGGAACCTTCACGGATATTCCCTTCCTCTCCTCCCACTTCCAGCTGAAGGACCACAATACAGAATCAGGGTCAGTGTATTCTCTGTTGTATGTATTGACTAGATGATGCTTCTGGTTTTCTGCCTCCCTAGAAGTGAGGAAAGATACTTCACCACACACAAGATGAGTAATTACTTAATCAAAGATTACTTTTTATTCCTAACTAAAACTTAATTCTGGTTTTCTATGCAAAACAAATAGCTTTGAGGTTTCAAAAAATGAACAGTGAGATACGATTCAACTTTAAAGTCTCTATAATAATAAAAAAAAAATCGGTTTAGGTACTTGTAACTACAAGCTTTCAGTTTTTCAAAGAAAAGCAGTAGTGGTTAAACTCTGTATCTGTTGTTGTTGTTTAGTTGCTAAGTTGTGTCAGATGCTTTGCAACCACGAGGACCGTAGCCTACCAGGCTCCTCTGTTCATGAGATTTCCCAGGTAAGAATCCTGGAATGGATTGCCATTTCCTTCTTTAGGGGATCTTCCTGCCCAGGGACCAAACCTGCGTCTCCTGCATTGGCAGGTGGATTCTTCACCACCGAGTCACCAGGGAAGCTCCCTGTATCTGATATTAATGTCTTATAAAACTACTCCCTGATTTGAGTGTTATAACTGCACATAAGTAAATAATACTCTTTTTGAAGAGATTTTTTTCTGAAGATCTCAGGAACAAAACTATGACAAGGAACTTAGAAGTACAGTTCACTTGCCCCTCCTGCCCAAATTTGTTTTGCTTTTTTAACCCTTTCTCAGCTCCCTTCCTCCTGAAATGATTATATACTTTAATGTTCTTCCAAGTGTGTAAGCCTCGAATCCTTATCTAGATCCTAAACTCTATGAGGAACAGAATCTTGACTCTCGTGTCGTCACAGCACCTACTGCTTACATACAGTGAGCACACAAAGATTTTTTACTGAGAAAAGCCGTCGGCTCCTACAATTGTTTTCCTCTTAGCTTACAGTCTAGTTAGAGGAGGAGCTATATACAAGAATATGGTTCTGGAAAAAATTATAATAAAATCTCTAATTCTATGTTTTATATAAAATTTTGCCTAAGTATCCCGAAATTTAATGCTCCATTTGCTACTGAAAACCTTTTCAATTACTTGGCTAAAAATAGAAAGCATTTTTCAGCAGGAATCTCCACTCCAGCCATGTTAGTTTTACTGCTTCTACAATATGCTCATTCCCAAGTACAAGCAGTTCTCACACCAAGTCCACTGAACTTAAAGCCGTCTCCCAGTTTTTGGAGTTTAACAAATATCATGCTCCTGTGACAAGCCTGTTTCCGATGGTACTTACACATTGGTTTTAAATTTATGTGGCGGGGGCACGGGATTTTTGGCTCGCATTTCCAGAACTTCCATGTAATGAGGCTTCTTCTGCAGCCCACTCCCGAGGCCGGCCAAGTTCTCAGGACTCTGGTTTCCTTCTGAGTGGTGTTCAGTGGGGTCCGCAATTGTGATCCTTTGTAATCTATCAATGAACAGGTTGTCTGAGCTGCCAGGATGATCCTCCACTTGACCTAAGGCACAATGCTGAGGGAGACCCTCACTAGCTTCAGATGAGGAAGGTGCTGGGGCTCCGCTGCTAGAAGCTGGGTGCTCGCTCACTGTGTGTTCAGCCTCAGTTGCCTCAGCATCACCTCCGCGAGTCGGATGTGCCAGTCCCTGTTGTCGTGAGGTTGTCTGAGATGATGCGATGTTAGCTACAGAGGAACAGCCAGGAATGGGTGATGAAGTATCAAGTATCTGGTCAGAATTCTGGGCCTTATCTGTGTCCCCATCAACAACTGCGATCGCCTTTTGCCTCTCCTTACAGTCTAAGCTAACAGGATAAAAGAGTTCACTTCTTCTTCTAACTTCTTCACGTTCTGCAATGGCGGCTTTCAGTTTGGCGACAGCATCTGAGATCTTTTTACCTTTGTCGGGCAATTTGCAAATGAATTTTCTACAAAAGGAAAAGAATAGGTATAAGTTACATAGAGCCATGTTTTTAAACTTGAGATATACAAAGTAGTATTCTCAAAGGGAGAAAAATCGACCTTTAAGTCAAAAAACTGATTCCCAGCTGCCCCAAAACAGGATGAAATAAGAGAATCATTATCCAAATACCCCTCAAAACAAGGGACTACAGGATGAATAGGGACTATGTCTCGTTTGTCTCATCTATTAACAATTAGAATTTCTGCAAAAGTATTTTAAGCATGACATTAATATAAGACATCCCCCAAATCAGTTTTTAAAAGTGTGATTTCCAAGGCTTTCCTAGTGAGGGGAGGTGGATGGATCTGCAAGGTCAAAACTATTTTTTATAATAACTAAGGTACTGTTTGTCATTTTCACTCTCATTTTCTTACCATGAGTACCGGGGAGTTTTCCGGAGGCCACATGATATGAATGATAGCATTGTTCTGATGGCTAATAGAATGTGTGTGTTTTTGTATTCTTGTCTTTTAAAGATTCTCACTTATAACTCCTAAGACAATGATGACTATCAGTCAATATAACACACATACGATGAGAGCTCTTCAAGATGTTCAGTAAGTCTTCAGAGTTAAAGTGGTCCTGAGACTGAAAAGTTAACTCATTCTCACAGTCAAAACAGTTGTCTCTACCAGGAAGTCCCCAAGTGATCATTTGCCACTTTGGCTAAGTGGCAAAAGTTCCTTTTCTGATTTCCTTTTCTTCAGCCATACAATAAATGTGGAGGGAAGGTTACAGCTCACACCTTCTATTCTTTATGACACTACATTTATTCTCCCAATTCTATTAACATTCCTCCCAATTCTATTAACATTCCTCCCAGTTGAGATGTCTGTATTTTCCCAACGTTCTCTTCTCTCTCCAGCCTCAATGACCACTTCTCCAGCTTTTAATCAAATATAATTAACTTTTCCATTAACTCAGCTCCAGTAAGTAAAATCAATCTCAGACTACTACCCTCCTCTAGCTTTCCTACTTTTATTAATGGTGCTCCATACTGGTTGAAAACTTCAGCCATCTCTGTCAACCATATATTCAAATGATCCTAAGCCTGATCTGGTCTCCCCAATCCCACAGCTACCCTTCTAGTTCACTTTCTTACAATCCCCTTATTGGGGAACTTCTCTGAAAATACCTCCTAGTCTCTTCTGCCTCTTATTCCTTCAAACTATCCTGCACCAACCTGCTAAAATAAGCTTCCTAAAAAATCATTGTTACACCGATCCTCTGCTAAAATCCATTAAGTCTAACAGCCATGTGTGAATCCAACTTTGCCTAATAAGCCACTCTTTTACCCTACTCTTCCCATTTGCTATAGTTGCTTTAAAAAAAAAAAAAAAAGGATCTAGAGATGAAACTGACTAGGTGTTTGGGGCATATTTGGGGGAAACGGAGCCAAAGGATTTGGGATTAAGACCCTCCCTTTGGAGGGCCGACACAGGCATTGAGTAAATAAAATCAACGAGGAGCTGATGAGGAGCCGAAACGCTGAGGAGCCAGAAACACAGGCGCCCGGCGCCTGGCTGTACGCGGTGGCTCTGTGACTGTAGGCCGGCCACTAGCCCGCGGGCCTGGAAAGGACCTAAGACAAGGTGACCTTCCAGGAAAGAGATCGGGATGGGGGCGGGGAGGGGCGCGTCCCAGGGTGCCGAACCCCAGGAACCCTGCGGTGACTTCGCGGGACCCAAGCTTACACGTTGCGCAAAAGTCTCTCCTGGCGCTTCAACATTTCCCGTAGCTCCGCCAAACTCCGCTGCCCCAAGTCCTCGGGAGTTTGGGGCTCGAAGCCGCGGGGCAGCGAGGACATTCTGCGGGGGCTGAGGCTGGCGAGGCGGTGGGCACTCGGCGTCCTCGGCAGCCCCCGCAGCAGGCGCCAGATCCGCGGCCGGCGGGGACTCCGGCGAACGAGCGGGAGTCGCCATTTTCCCGGAAGAACAGGTCTTCTTCTAGCCGAATCGAGCTTTATTGAAACGCCGGAAACAAACACGGACAGAGTTGAGGGAGTGGCGGCCGGGGCGGGAATAGCGGGGTGACGTCACGCGCCGGCGGGGCGCGCTTTCTAGTAACGTGTTCCTCACCTGTGCCTTGGGTCTCGGCTTAAGTATTCAGAAAAAGTGAGTTCCTGGGGCCCTGC
This sequence comes from Okapia johnstoni, assembly GCA_024291935.2. Taxonomy (NCBI): domain Eukaryota; kingdom Metazoa; phylum Chordata; class Mammalia; order Artiodactyla; family Giraffidae; genus Okapia; species Okapia johnstoni. The sequence goes on along the minus strand of CM044307.1, from coordinate 46,418,009 downwards.
TCTTAAGGAGTCTACTGAGTGCGGGAGGAGAGCAGACGTTAATCAAGTAACAAATGGTAGAACATAAGACGGCTATGGGCACCAAGGAAGGAATAACCAAGAAGTGAAAGACACGTGGAAACATGAGTGGTGAGTTGGTTAACCATTAGTGAAGTTGGGGTATGTACCCGCACGTGAAGCCCTGGCCTGTGGCGTGGCCCTCCTAGTTCTGGGTTTAGTGAAGACCTCAAACATTAATGTTGGAAGGGTCGTTCAGAACCATCAGCGTTTCTTAAGGCGGCTCTGTGGCATTTGAAGCACGACTTTCCCTCCTTTGCAGGACTGCCTCAGGTATTGCAAGATATTTGGCGTCTATTTGATGTCTGGGTTTCTGCCCACTAGTTGGTTTGGCATTCCTGAGTCCTCCTAACAATACAAAATGCATCTCCCCAACACACACGATTTCAAAGGCCCACAAGAGGTGATGATAGTGGGAGGTGCTGCACAAGCCAATGGAGAATCTCTTTTTCACAATTACCTGTTTTGCCTTTAGAAAAACAAAGGCACAAAAACTGAAGTTTTCCCAGGGCACAAAACTAGTAAGTGAGAACATCAGGTTTTAGGCACAAATGCCCGGGTGGTCTTTCTGCCACCCCAATTCACAATCTTCCAAAGAGTAAGAAAGTTTTTTAGGCTGTTGAGGAAAGCAGTGTAACTGCTAACTCTTCAGTGTAACACCTAACTCTTCTCTATAGTTCAGGTAAGAGAGCTGGATCCCAAAGAAAAAAGTAGGAAACATGCTATAGTCATAACAGACATCAGTTGTGAGCTTTGAAAGACCCTATAACCTCCAACCCCAGTCTCTCCCTTCTTTGATATAGAAAATTTACATTTGCTAGTCCTTTGTAAGGTGCTGTAACAAACAAACAGTTCCCTCTCAATCAGAGGGAAGCTCTAGATAAAATACGAGGCCACTTCAGGAAGTACAGCTGAAACGGTGTCTGTATCCTTGCAATCTAGTCCATTCTGATCAGTTTAACATATCAAAAGTCTCAACATAAACTCTGCTTTGAAACAAGGATTTCAGTAACCTGCTCCCTATCTTTCTAAATGAGAAATACTTAAGTAAGGCCCTTGTCAGGTATCTGTCCTGTGGCAAGCTCCCCCAAGGCCTTCCTCACTTTAGCCTTCTCCCTCTGTTCCTGGACTGGACCTGAAGGCCTTTATTCCCTCCCCACCTCCTCACCCCCACCCTCCGACCCCGGTGATAGTAAACCCTTTCTTCGGACCTGGGCCACAGGCACCCTCCAAGCAAGGATGCTTTCTCTCAAGCCTCAGAACTTTGCCCCCAGCTGTTTTCCTTTTGTGGGAGGCTGTCCCTTTTCACCTAGCCCATTGTAAGACTTAGTTCAAGTCTCACCGCCTTCCTGAGCTTTCCTAGATTATTCCAACCCTAATTGCTCTCTGAACATACCGTGCTTCTCCAGGTGTGTTGTTTGCATGGTGATTTCTAGCAAACTGTGAAGTCAGGGAATTCTATCAAGGAGCTGTATTTGTGTTTTTCTGTCTCCCCTACGGCAGGTAGCAGATACTAATTAATAGAATCTCCCTCTCTCATAATTTTTTTCCCTGTCTTGCCCTCATAGTCACCTTCTTAATGAAATACCTTTCTATATATTGCAGATCTTAAGCTTTTAATATAAATGTTGACCATAATTTTTGTGAAAATATTCTCAGTGGTATGGGATAGAATCTTTTACACAACATAGTTTAGGATTTCAAGTTACTATAATACAAATCTGAATTCCTCACAACGGGTGCACCAGCTATCTAGTTCTTTAATCAGTAACCAAGAGGCTTAGCAAGTGAAGAGATTTTTTTTTTAATTTTTATTTATTTATGTATTTATTTTTGGCTGTACTGGGTCTTTGCTGCTCAGGCTTTTCTGTAGTTGCTGCGAGCAGGGGCTATTCTCTAGTTGAAGTGTGTGGGCTTCTCATTGCAGTGGCTTCTCTTGTTGCCAAACATGGGCTCTAGGGCTCGCAGCATTCAGTAATTGTGACACATGGGCTCAGTAGCTGTGGTTCTAGAGCCCAGGCTCAAAAGTTGTGGTGCGTGGGCTTAGTTGCTCCACATCATATGGGATCTTCCCAGATCAGGAATCAAACCCATGTTTCCTGCATGGGCAGGTAGATTCTTCACCATGAGTCATCAGGGAAGCCCCATAAGTGAATAAATTTGTCCAACATTATTCTACATGTTTCAGTGAAGTTATTTTTTGGCTGAGGTTAACATTCAAATCATTGGACTTTGAGTAAATCCAACCCCCCCCTAAAATGTGCGTGGGCATCATCAATCAGCTGAAGCCCTTTAGAGAACAAAGATTGACCAGCACCCCCCTGCCACAGGAATTTTGCCAGCAGACAGCCTCCATACTTGAACTGTAAGTTCCTGGTTCTCTAACTTGATGGTCTACCCTGCAGTGATAATTACCTGAGCCAGTTCCTTAAAATGAATCTCTCTCTGATAATGGCTGATACACAAACACACACACCCTGCTGGATCTTTTTCTGTGATGACCCCTGACTAATGTTGTTCAGTTGCTAAATCGTGTCTGACTCTTTGAGACCCCGTGGACTGCAGCACGCCAGGCTTCCCTGTCTTTCACTATCTCCCAGAGTTTGCTCAAATTCGTCTCCATTGAGTTGGTAATGCTATCTATTTCATCCTCTGCCACCCTCTTCTTTTGCCTTCAGTCTTGACCCCTGACTAATACAAAGCCCTGCTGCTGCTGCTGCTGCTGCTAAGTCGCCTCAGTCGTGTCCGACTCTGTGCGACCCCATAGACGGCAGCCCACCAGGCTCCGCCATCCCTGGGATTCTCCAGGCAAGAATACTGGAGTGGGTTGCCATTGCCTTCTCCAAATACAAAGCCCAGTAGCATCAATCTGTTAGGAAAATCTAGTAACCTGACCAGGGCTCAAACTCAGGGCCCCTGCATTAGGAGAGCAGAGTCTTAGCCACTGAACCACCAGGGAAGTCCCGTGATGGGTCAGTCTTGCTAGCTGCCTCATCTGTCTGTCCCTCAGCACAGAACTTAACAAATAACTGACAGCAGCCTCACCAGTTAGGGAAGAGAAAGTAAGGGAAGGAACAGGCAATTGGGTGTGAGAAAAACAGAGTGAAAAAAGGAAAGAGGAAGAAACTGGTAGGGAGACAAAAAACTGGAAGGGGCAATAAGGGGAGTCAGTTTCTCTCCACAGATATCAGAAATAGAAAGTTTCATAGGAAGCTTTATACTGAGGAATTCACCCACAAATTCATCTCCATTCCAGTTCTAAAATTTTTATACTTCTATAGAATGTCACGTTTCCTCCCTTTGCATTTCACTTTGCAAAACCTTCACAACAAAAGGTTTTCCTCAGCTACCCAAGAGTTTAGGCTGTAAAGTGCCTGCACTCCACACTACAGGTAAAGTTTTACATGAGTTATCCAAACTGTTTGAAACAAGGAACCAAATTTTCAGCTCATCTCTCTCTCTTTATCGGCAAATAGTTATTCAAAGCCATTTTCCAGGACTGTGGTTCCCCAGTGACAGACTGTGGAACTATTAAAATTAATCCTGACAGAAGATCCTTGCTGCTTTCTCCAAGCACATTCAGGCCGTTGGTTTATGAACAGGATGAACAGACGGCCCATCCCAGAGGGCTAGAGGGAGGAAGCACGTTAAAATGGCTGCCTCCATCTTTTGTTTGCTCAGCTGCTTGGAAAAACTAAGACTGAGGGAAATGGGATTAATCAAGGGGGCAGTTGCCCATGGAAAAAAAAATAGGAAGACTCTGGTGAGAAAATCCCAGCCAAATAAGGTTCAAGTCAAAGGAAAAGAACACTTTTCTCTTCAGACTTTCACACGGTTGAGTGTTGTTTGGTGACAAATTTCTCATTTCAGGCCACCACAGTGTTTTATGATATTTCTGTTAGCATGGAAAGAGATAATTCAGGAAAAAAAAAAATTATTCATACGCTAAAGTTCCAGGTGATTTTACTTTGTAATTAGCAACATTAATGAAGATTATTGGTTACATATGTTACTGATGGTGATTAAATAACACCTCTCTGTGAATTTTATTTTTATGTCTATTCAGATCCTTTGCCCATGTTAAAAAAACACTTGTTTGTTTATTTATTTGTTTGTCTTTTTGGCTACGCTGGGTCTTCCTTGGGGCAGGCAGGTTTTCTCTAATTGCGCTGCACGAGTGACTTCTAGTCTCATTGGTGACTTCTCTTGTTGCCCAGCACAGGCTGTAGGCACTCAGGCTTCCATAGTTGTGGTACATGGGCTTGGCTCCCCCGTGGCATGTGGAATCTTCCCAGACCAGGGATTGAACCGGTGTCTCTGCATTGGCAGGTGGATTCTTAAGCACTAGACCACCAGGGAAGTCCTTCTATGATTTTGCATATGAATAACCTCATAAACCAGAAAAAAAAAAAAAAAAAACTCCTTGAAAGAAAGCAGGTACTCACTGCTATATTTAAAATGGATAACCAACAAGGACCTACTGTATAGCACATGGAACTCTGCTCAATGTATGTGACAGCCTGGACAGAAGGGGAGTTTGGGGAAGAATGGATACATGTATATGTATGGCTGAGTCCCTTTGCTCTCCACCTGAAACTGTCACAACATTGTTTATTAGCTATACCCCAATACAAAATAAAAAGTTTAAAACTGCAAAAAAATTATGTTGAGATAATCATATGATTTTACTCCTATATTCTTTCAGTCTGATAAATTTTTATTAATTTTTAAATATTAAACCACCCTTGAATTCATCTGGAAAAAAAAAGAAAGCATGTGCTGATATGTGTTATAGAATATACAGACGTTGTAGCTGAGGCCCCTCCTCTTCCATTAGGAGAAAGACTTTTTTTTTTTACTTACATTTTATTGAAGGATAATTAACAGTGTTGTGTTAATTTCTGCTGTACAGCAAAGTGATTCAGTTATGCATATATATGCTTTTCTATATTCTGTTTCATTATGTTTTATCACAGGATCTTTAATATAGTTCCCTGTGCTGTACAGTAGAACCTTATTGTTTATCCATCCTATAGAAACTAGTTTGCATCTGCTAATCCCACTCCATCTACCCACTCCCCCCCACCCCAGCCCCCCACCTCTGGCAACCAGAAGTCTGTTCTCTTTGTCCAGGTCTGACTTACTTCACTTCCCCTCTCCTGACTTACTTCACTTCCCTTTGATGGATGGGCTAAAATTCCACCAATAAGAAAATCACTAGGTTACCAGGGATCTTCCTTTGAGACAGTAGATATTTCTAGAAGGGTTATGGCCTATCAGTCATTTACACTTGAGTGTGAATTTGTTTCAAATGGCTTTCTCACAAAAGGCTAGGTGAGGTGATGCTCTACACTAAAAAGTGGGCTTTGTTAGAAGAGAAAGGGAGAAAATAGAATTTTGAGGCATTGGAGAGGAAGAGTAGACCAGAAAAAGTTTTACAACAGAGAGTTGAGGTGGCAGAAAGACTGCAGAAGACCACCTTTTCACAATTTGGAGAATATGCAGGGTAGGCAAAAAGCAAGGATGTTAAAACCAAACTTTGGTTAGAATTGGTTCAGATTCTGTGCTGAAGGGCAGATCCTTCTATACTTAAGTGGGTCTTATCACCTACGATTCTTGGTAAAACATCCAGTGCATTAGGAAGGTAACTTGCAAAGTCACTAAAGGGTGAGATTTAATAATTTTCTTCCAAGTGTCATAGGAGAGGGACTTGAGAGTTGTGCCTTTAGTGGAGGGAAAGAAGAACCAGGTCTCTACTTCAGTGCCAGCACACCGTTTATGTCTCACTCTTTGGAATCCAATGTACATTGGAGGCCATGAAACAAAGAAACCAATGATCAGCAGCAAAATGGATTTAGAGAAAACTGTCCACCTCTCTCCTCTCGTGAGACCCTGGCCAGAATCAAGTGTCTGGTCACCTTTAATTTTCGGTCTTGCATAAAGAAGAATACAGCTCTGAAAAGTTTCAGCGAGGGGGAATAGGAGAAAAGGAGGAAGGGAGGCCCACATAGCATAGAATCGGGAGAATGACCGAGGGGAAAAAGTCCTCCTTGAGTTTCTCCAAAATTTGGAGGAGAGAATAGTCAAGCATAGTATATGGACAGTAAAGGTGATCCAGATCAGAGAAGTGAAGTGAAGGGATAGCGGTGAAATTTGTTGATCCACAACTATGATTTTGGGAAGAGAGGATCTGTGTACCACCAACTTTGTATCCAGTTAATTTTCCTAGGCCTCAGTTTTCTCCCATTTAAAAGGAGGGTATTGAACCAGATGAACTCCAAGGTGCCTTTCAGTGCTTAAATTACAGGATTCTAGGATGATGGATGTTATAATACATTCTTTGGCAACATCTGCATCTATTTAAGCTCATAAATGTTGAAAAGAAATATTTGGTATGCAGGAAACCAGGAAGCAGGTAGCTCCCTTTAAATAAATAGTCATCCAACATTGATGAAATTTAGGGTTTTATCAGCCTTTGCTGGACTCCCGTGGTTGCCCATATCTTATGGGACTGGATCATGTTTTCTATCACCTAGAATTCTTGGGCTTAATTTAATTTTTACATCTAATAGATGACAGCTCTGAGTAATTTAAGATTGTTTATAAGGTTAAAAAAAACCCTGAAGTTGTCAAAATAGCAGAAGACAGGCAAACTTATAATGAATGATGTGGGAGGAACATCACTTCATGCTGACTAGAGAAAAAAAAGTGGTTTAAAGGAATAAGTTTTTTCTTTATAATGCACAGAAAGAAAAACATTAGAAAATGTAAATAAAAGGTTGCAAATTGTGTGGTTTTGGCCACATCGCATCTACAGATGGAGCTTCCCAGGCGGCGCTAGTGGTAAAGAACCTGCCTGCCTGCCTGCCAGTGTAGGAGACATAAGGGATGCAAGTTTGATCCCTAGTTTGGGAAGATCCCCTAGAGGAGGGCATGGCAGTTCACTCCAGTAGTCTTGCCTGGAGAATCCCATGGACAGAGGAGCCATAGGGTCCCAGAGTCAGACATGACTGAAGCAGCTTAGCATACACGTAGTCTACAGATGAGTTTGTTTGGCAGCACAGTTTTTCAAAATTGTGAATGTGAGTGACTTTAATAGGGACATGTACTAGTGATCCTGGTGAGCATCCTCCCTGCCCCTCCCCCCGACCAGCCGCTCGCCCCCATTATCCTACCACAGACCCTTGCCACCTTGATCCAAACTTCCCTGGCACCAGGACATTTGAGTTTGGTGTGTGAAAACATAAGTATAAATGAAGTTTGGGGCCTTTTCTTTTTTGAGAGGCTGCAATTACAGTCAGTCCTCCATATATGTGGGTTCCACATCCACAGATTCATCAAACCTCAGAGCCAAAAATGGGGCTTCTCTGGTGGCTAAGTGGTAAAGAATCTGCCTGCAGTGCAGGAAATGCAGGAGCCACGGGTTCAATCCCTGGATTGGAAAGATCCCTTGGAGAAGGAAATGGCGACCCACTCCAATATTCTTGCCTGGAAAATCTCATGGACAGAGGAGCCTGGCAGACTACAGTTCATGGGGTCGCAAAAAGTCGGATACAGCTAAGCGACTAAACCGCCACCACCATGGAACCAAAATACTCAGAAAAAGAAAAAGGAAAAAAAATCCTGGAAAGTTCCAAAAAAGCAAAACTTGAATTTGCCTGTGTACTGGCAACTATTTAAAAAGCATTTATATTATATTAGGTATTATAAATAATCTTGATCATTTAAATTATATGAGAGGATGCTGCTGCTGCTGCTAAGTCGCTTCAGTTGTGTCCAACTCTGTGCGACCCCATAGATGGCAGCCCACCAGGCTCCGCCATCCCTGGGATTCTCCAGGCAAGAATACTGGAGTGGGTTGCCATTTCCTTCTCCAGTGCATGAAAGGGAAAAGTGAAAGTGAAGTCATTCAGTCATGTCCGACTCTTAGCGACCCCATGCGCTGCAGCCCACCAGGCTCCTCTGTCCATGGGATTTTCCAGGCAAGAGTACTGGAGTGGGGTGCCATTGCCTTCTCCGATATGAGAGGAGAAGTTTATGCAAATACTACACCATTTTATATAAGGGCTTGAGCATGTGTGAATTTTGGTATCTGTGGGAACAGAGCCTGGAACCAATTTCCCCACTTTTGATACTGAGGGATGACTGTAATATGATGGAAACTCCCTAGATCACTAGTAGATCACTTCCTAGAGATCACTTGTTATAGGAAGGTGTTCTTCACTTCTAAATCTGTTTTCCTAAAGATCATCTGTGTTTTAAGAATTCCTACAGGAAATTCCTTGGCAGTTCAGTGGTTTGGACTCTGCGCTTCCACTGCAGGGTACACAGGGTCAGTCCCTGGTCAGGGAATTAAGATCCCTGATTTTGTAGTTAATGTCCCCACAGGTTGTAAACTTCATTGCCATTGCAAGTTGTTGGGTGTTTGTTTGTTTTTCCTAGAATCAAATGTAAAAAGTGGATATTAATTCAAAATAACTTAGTCTTTTCTGGGGGAAACCAGTTGGCTTGTTTTGTTATTTTGGACAATTGCTAAGAAGTTGTTTGCAAGCATCTCTAACAATATATAGGCTTTGTTTACAAAGCTTGATTTATCATTTTTATCTACAGCAAAATACATTTTAAAGGGTCAAAGAAAATGATAAATCTTTATGATACTGTAGCATCTTTACAACTATATTTTCTATTTTAAATTCTGTTTTGGGATTTTGTGACAGAAAAGGTCAACTTGAGACAGCATTTATTTCCTTCCCCCAGCCCATCAAAAATTTTGTTTAAATAAATTTGTGGGTACCATAAAGATATTTTATTTTAGGGTTGGACCACAAAATGACCAGTTAAGATTTTTCAGGCTGAATGTGCTCTGTTTAGGAGGTGGCAAGTTAAGAGGAAAGGGGAGAATTAAAATATTTGCAAGATGTCATTAATCTCCAGCAAGAGCCAAGAGTTGTTTTTTTTCCCCCTTCATTTCAGAACTAATCCAGCTTTCTGTTATTTGGCTCAGAAAAGTCTTAAATCTGTAACAGGAGAATAACTTCCTGTTCTCAAGAGTATGGCTGCCAAAGAAAACATTTACAAGAGAAGTCCCAGGGCCAAAAAATTGCCTACTAATTATTTCTCAACCCCCCTCCCACCCCAATTCAGGAAGGTGAATGCTGTAAATGCTCTATGTTAAACCTCGAAAGTATGTGTTGAAAAATTAAGAGAAAACCCCCAAGAACTGTTTGCCATTTATTTATATTTTATTGCATTCAAATTACATCACTTTTATGGCCCTGGGCACAAATTAATGTTTCTTATAATATTTTGTTCAGAATTCCATGAAAGTTTTTACCTATTACCTTCCCAACTGAAGAAGACAGAAGCAGCACCATCATGGAACTCACCTAGTCTTACCAGCTCCAAGCTGGCCTGATAATCAACAGTGAGTCTTGGTTTTCTCCTTGACGATCTGTCCATTCAGTGTGTACGTGCGTGCTAAGACACTTCAGTTGTGTCTGACTCTGCGATCCTGTCGACTGTAGCCCATCAGGCTCCTCTGTCCATAGGATTCTCCAGGCAAGAATACTGGAATGGGTTGCCATACTCTGCCATACTCCAGGGTATCTTCCTGACCCAGGGATCAAACCCATGTTTCCTGTGGCTTCTGCACTGCAGGCAGATTCTTTACCACTGAGCTACCAGGGAAGCCCCATCTACTCAGTGCAATGTCAGTCAGAATCCTAACAGCCCATAGGTAGAAACTGACAGAGAGTAAAACTCATATGGAAATGCAAAGGACCTAAACTAGCCAAAACAACTTTGAAAAAGAACAGAGTCGAAAAGCCCGTACTACCTGACTTCAAGGCTTAAGATAAAGCTACAGTAATCAAGACAGTGTGGGACTGGTGTTAAGACAAGCAGCTAGATCATTGTAACAGACTGTACAGAAATAGATCTATGCACCAGTATGACCAGTTGATTTTCCACAATGGTACAAAGGCAATTCAGTGGAAAATGCATAGTCTTTTCAACAAACGGTGCTAAAACAATTCATTGGACATCCATATGCAAAAACTTCTTTGATTTATACTTCACACCATGTATTAGCAATCTAATCCTGCCTAACAAATTACCTCCAGATTTAGCAACAGTCTCCCACTGGTCTCTTTCCAGAAACTCATCTCCAGTCTTACTTTGGGGCTTGTCCTCCTCTAACAAAGTCCAGTGAGTTATTCTCAAATTTGCATATAAGAGAAAGGAGTCCATGGTTTATTTAATCCGGTTTATCCTGACATACTTTTTTTTGCCCTGCTTTCCTTCTACACAGTCCTACTCACAAGTAAGCATTATTCATTAAGTCTGTAATATGTGTCCAATAAGAGGAAATCCTTGGGTCTGCAGATACTCATGGTACAACACCTCCTTCACAGTAATGACTAGAACTAATAGCAGGGGTCAATGTTGGTGTCGATTGTAGGCATGTCTCTGGAAATTTCTCCTGTGCTGTTTCACATGATCAGCCCAGCCAGCCTCTTTCGGGGTGCAATTCCATTTCCTTCCTGGGCAGAACTGCTCATGGAAGCAGCGCACCTGAGAGCCACCCATGGGACTATTGCAGTTTAGCGACAATACCACCTCCAGCCTTCCCACCCCTGTTCTGAAGTCAGATAGGTCTGGTGGTTTCGGACAATTTTCATGTCTCTTTGACTTTCCATTTCTTTACCTACAGAACGGTGGAAGTGACATTTTGTACACAGAATTGCTATGAAGATTGGAGTGGTTGCATGCTATGCCTACGTCAGTAACTCTTAGTCTCCTTTACTTTCTCTAGCCAAGGCTCTTTCTGGATACTTTTCATTTGTAGATTTCTCCATGCTTGTTGAGGCATGGAATGTTGTCCCCTCCTTTTTAGGAAACTGCCCCCAAGGAGCTTACCTGGATGGTGGTGGTTGTTCAGTCTCTGAGTTGTGTCAAACTCTTTGTGACCCCATGGACAGCAGCACGCCAGACCCCTCTGTCCTGGACATAATGGTCTGTCATCAGATGTGAGAGCAGAAAAGATAGGATGGAAACAAATACCCCTGGGATTCAGAGAAAGCAAAGATCGGGAGGAGACAGACTCACTGGGAACAATCTTGGAAAGGATGAAGGTCTTGAGGGTACACATCCGTGTCTCCCCAGCACCTGGCGTGTGCTGGTTGAGCTGAACTGGGCCTCTGAGTCTGGATGTCCAGGAGAGCACTACGGTCTGATGTGGCCTGAAGCAGGACAGAAGGGAATCCTGGAGTAGGCCAATGGCATTTACTGGGGAGAAAGAGGATGCCCAGAGTAGACAGATACACTTGGACCAGCTGGGGATGTCTTGGTTGGTGCGCCCTCTATTGGGGAGACCATGTCACATCACCAAGCTCCAGTCACTTCCCAAACATTCTCTCCCCAGCTAGCCCTAAAAAGAACTCCCTGGGGCACATGACACCCAGACTCAAACCTCCTATCAGACATGTGGTGAATCTTTTGTCATGATGGCCGACTCTAGCTTCTGACTCACTAAGTGGCAGGCGTTCTCTGATTCCAGGATCCTGGAGGATGCCAGCTCCTGAGTAAGCCCAGTCCTGTTTCCTGTCAGCTGCCCTGCACTGTCTGGACCATGGGGATGCCTGCACGCCTGCAGCTCACACCTGCACAGTCCAGAGCTCAGGTATTCACAGGCCATATCCTGAAGGTACTCTCTGCACTGTCTGTTTTTGTGGGGAGGGGTACGGGCCTGCCTAAAGCTACCAACTTTATACATGCCTTCATTTCTCATTCCCAGTGTTGGCAAAGGGGTAGGGAAAGAATATTCTCGTTCTGTTGGTGAGAGTTTCGGTGGACTCAAATCTCCAGAGGCCACATTGGACCACATGCACTGAAACACTGAACTCGTGACCCAGTGATCCTTCTTCTAGGAACTTATCAGAGGATTGCTTTAAAAAGAGTAAAGACAATTCCAAAATTCCAACAGCTGGGGATAGGGCAAGTAAACCACAGTACACCAATAAAGTAGAATCCAACTAGCTGTCAGAAACATCAGTGTAGCTCTATACATCTGTACCCATATAGAATGCTGTAGTGTGTAAGTAAAGTGTGGTTATCGACCATAGGTAACACTTTCCAAGTGCTTACTATGCTCCCTGCACTATTCTTAGAACCCCACTGATATTAACTCATTTCATCTGCACACAGTGACCGTTGGGAAAGAACTGTCACTGATCCCACTTTACGGGGGCTCAAAGAGGTTCTGTGACTTGCTCAAGGCACACACGTATGACTAAGCTGAGACAGTTTCAAGAGCCTGCATTCCTGAGTGCCATGATTCTGCTTCTGTAGAGTCCTGTGTATTCTAAAACAATAAATGGTCTGTGTGTGTGGGTGTGTTTAAGAAAGTCTGGAAGGATTGGAATGAGAATATTAATTGAGGCCTTATTATAGGAATACATTTTTGGAATAAATTCAGAGTAAATTTGCTATGTGATATTAGAGTTTTTCCCTCCAGTTCTACATGAAACCTATGCTTATGAGGAGGTTGAAGAACAAATGCCACTCTGTTTCAGATGGTAGATTGTCACTAATTTTGACAAAAGGGTGAGAAGGATTAGCTCTGGGTTTTTTTTTGTTTTATTTTGTTTTTCAGTTTCAAGTCTGTATCACTGAGGAAGTCCCTTCAGTGGTCTTTCTGAATAGTTCAAATAATGTTTAGAATTCTCCACATGTTGCAGGTATATTTAAAAATTTATAAATACAAAGGCCCCAGAGACAGACCACCTTTAATGTTATAGAATGATTCCTAGCATTCTTTGAATTTAAAATTACTATTTTTTTTTTCCTTTTTTGGTTGTTTTAAGAAGGAGGGTGTGGAGTGTTTGCCGAACAGTATTTCTTTCTTTCTTTCTCTCACCAAAACTGACATTTTTTACGCCACCACATTTCATTTAGAAGCTGTTTCCCCACCAGCTTCTCCAGGGGGTCAGGGGTTCCCAGAACCCTCTGCCACTCTGAGTCCTGCTTCACTACCTCCTGGTCCCAGGATCTGCCTTTTCCTGAAATTCTCTTCCTTGACACTGCGCTAGGAAAAGGCTTCTCTCGCTAAAGCACCTCGGAGAGGGAAGGTAGCCAGGACTCAGCAGCAGTGCTTGAAGACACACCTCCGGATGGCAGGACTCTCCTGTGCACCAAGCCCCAGGACAGGCCTCTGCGTGACCTACCTCAGCTGGCACTCACATTAGCCTATCAGGTAGGTGTGGTTTTTTTTTTTTAATTAAAGTGCAGTTGATTTACAGTGTTGTATTAATTACTGCTGTACAGCAAAGTGATTCAGTTATAGATATGCATTCTTTTTTATATATTCTTTTCCATTGTGCTTTATTATAGGATATTGAATATAGTTCTCTGTACTATACAGTAGGACCTTGTTATTTATCCATTATATATATATATATACCAGTTGGCATCTGCTAATCCCAAACTCCTACTCCATCCCTCCCCAAAACACCCTCCACCTTGACAACCACCAATCTTTTCTCTATGTCTGTGATACTGTTTCTGTTTCACAGATAGGTTCGTGTCATATCTTAGATTCCACAGATAAGTGATATCATAGGGTATTTGTCTCTCTTTCTGACTTACTTGGTATGATCATCTCTAGTTCCATCCATGTTGCTGCAAATGGCATTATTTTGTTCTCTTTCATGGCTGAGTAATATTCCATTGTATATATGTACTGCATCTTCCTTATCCATTCACCTATAAATAGACATCTAGGTTGTTTCCATGTCTTGGTTATTGTGCATAGTGCTGCTGTGAACACAGGGGTGCATGTCTCTTGTTGAATTATAGTTTTGTCCAGATCTATGCCCAGAAGTGGAATTGCTGGATATATGGTGATTCAATTTTTATTTTTTTATTTATTTTTTTATTTAGTTTTCAGAGAATCTTCCATACTGTTTTCCACAGTGGCTACCTCAACTTACATCCTCACCAGCAGCCATAGGAGAGTTCCCTTTCCCCACACCCTGCTCAGCATTTTTTATTTGTTGACTCTTTAATGATGACCATTCTGACCAGTGGGTGCTGGTACCTCATTGTAGTTTTGATTTGCATTTCTCTAATAATTAGTGATGTTGATCATCTTTTCATGAACCTACCGGTCATCTGTATTTCTTCTTTGGAGAAATGTCTGTTTAGGTCTTCTGCCCATTTTTCTTTTTTCCTCCTTAATACTTACTTATTTATCTGGCTGCACTGGGTCTTAGTTGTGGTAGACAGGACCTTCCATCTTCGTTGTGGCATGAGGGATCTTTCAGTTGTGGCATGAACTCTTGATTGCAGCATGTGGGATCTAGTTCCCTGACTAGGGGTCGAACCCCGGGCCCCTGCATTGGGAGCACAGCCTGCAACTGGACCACCAGGGAAGTCTCCTCCTTTCCATTTTTCAGTTGGGTTGTTTGCTTTCTTTGTTGTTGTGTGAGCTGTTTGGATATTTTGGAAATTAAGCCCTTCTTGGTCACAATATTTCCTCCCATTCCATAGGTTATTTTGTTTTTTGTTTTCCTTATGGTTTCCTTTGCTGTGCGAAAACTTGTGAGTTTGATTAAGTCCTATTTGTTTTTGCTTCTGTTGCCTTGGGAGACTGATCTAAGAAAACATTGGTACAGTTTATGTCAGAAAATGTTTTCCCTGTGTTCTCTTCTAGGAGTTTTATAGAGTTATGTCTTACATTTAAGTCTATAAGCCATTTTGAGTTTATTTTTGTGTAAAAAATATGGAACACTTCATGAACTTGTGTGTCATGTTTGTTGTTGTTCAGTCACTCAGTCATGTCTGAATCTTTGTGACCCCAGGGATAGCAGCATGCCAGGCTTCCCCTGTCTTTCACTGTCTCCTGGGGTTTGCTTAAACTCATGTCCACTGATTCGGTGATGCCATCCCACCATCTCAATCCTCTGCCCTCAATCTTTCCCAACATCAGGGTCTTTTCCAATGAGTTGGCTCTTTGCATCAGGTGGCTAAAGTATTGGTGCTTCAGCTTCAGCATCAGTCCTTCCAATGAATATTCACGATTGATTTCCTTTAGGATTGACTGGTTTGAGCTCCTTGCTGTCCAAAGGACTCTCAAGAGCCTTCTCCAGCACCACAATTCAAAAGCATCAATTCCTCAACACTCAGCCGTCTTCATGCTGCAACTCTCACATCCGAACATGACTACTGAAAAAACCATAGCTTTGACTCTATAGACCTTTGTCGGCAAAGTGATGTCTCTGCTTTTTATTACCCTCTCTAGGTTTGTCATAGTTTTTCTTCCAAGAAGCAAGCATCTTTTAATTTCATGGCTGCAGGCACCATCTGCAGTGATTTTGGAGCCCCCCAAAATAAAATCTCTCACTGTTTGCACTGTTTCCCCATCTATTTGCCGTGCAGTGATGAGACCAGATGCCATGATCTTAGTTTTCTGAAGTTGAGTTTTAAGCCAACTTTTTCACTCTCCTCTTTTACCTTCACCAAGAGGCTCTTTAGGTTCCTGTTAGCTTTCTGCAATTAGGGTGGTGTCATCTGCATATCTGAGGTTATTGATATTTCCCCCGGCAATCTTGATTCCAGTTTGTGCTTCATCCAGTTTGGGATTTTGCATGATGTACTCTGAATAGAAGCTAAATAAGCAGGGTGACAATATACAGCTTTGACATACTCCTTTTCCAATTTGGAACCAGTCCATCGTTCATGTCAGGCTCTAACTATTGCTTCTTGACCTGCATACAAGTTTCTCAAGAGGCAGGTAAGGTGGTCTGGTATTCCCATCTCTTGAAGAATTTCCCACAGTTGTGATCCACACAGTCAAAGGCTTTAACATAATCAATGAAGCAGATGTTTTTCTGGAATTCCCTTTCTTTTTCTGTGATCCAACAGATGTTGGCAAGTTGATCTTTGGTTCCTCTGCCTTTTCTAAATCCAGCTTGTATATCTGGAAGTTCTCAGTTCACATACTGTTGAAGCGTAGCTTGAAGGATTTTGAGCATTACCTTGCTAGCATGTGAAATGAGCATAACTGTGTGGTAGTTTGAACATTCTTTGGCATTGCCCTTCTTTGGGATTGGAATGAAAACTGACCTTTTCCAGTCCTGTGGGCACTGCTGAGTTTTCCAAATTTGCTGGCATATGGAGTGCAGAACTTTAACAGCCTCATCTTTTAGGATTTGAAATAGATCAGCTGGAATTCCATCACCTTCTCTAGCTTTGTTCATAGTAATGCTTCCTAAGGCCCACTTGACTCTGGACTCCAGAATGTCTCTGGCTCCAGGTGAGTGATCACACTGTCTTGGTTATCCGGGTCATTAAGACCTTTCTTGTACAGTTCTTTCATGTATTCTTGCCACCTCTTCTCAATCTCTTCTGCTTCTTTTCAGTTCAGTTCAGTTGCTCAGTCATATCCAACTCTTTGTGACCCCATGGACTGCAGCACACCAAGCTTCCCTGTCCCATCACCAGCTTCTGAAGCTTGTTCAAACTCATGTCCATAGAGTCAGTGATGCCATCCAACCATCTCATCCTCTGTCGTCCCCTTCTCCTACCTTCAGTCTTTCCCAGAATCAGGGTCTTTTCTAAGAAGACAGTTCTTTGCATCAGGTGGCCAAAATATTGGAGCTTCAGCATCAGTCCTTCCAATGAATATTCAGGACAGATTTCCTTTAGGATTGACTGGTTTGATTTCCTTGCTGTCCAAGGGACTCTCAAGAGTCTTCTCCAACACCACAGTTCAAAAGCATCAATTCTTCAGTGCTCAGCTTTCTTTATGGTCCAGCTCTCGCAAACCATAGCTTATGGATCTTTGTTGGTAAAGTGATGTCTCTGCTTTTTTCTGTTAGATCCATAGTCTTTCTGTCCTTTATTGTGCCCATCTTTGCAAGAAATACTCCCTCGGTATCTCTAAGATTCTTGAAGCAATCTCTAGTCTTTCCCACTCTCTTGTTTTCCATTTCTTTATTTTGTATTGTTCACTGAAGAAGGCTTTCATATCTCTCCTTGCTATTCTTTAGAACTCTACATTCAGTTGGGTATATCTTTCCCTTTCTCCTTTGCTTTTTGCTTCTCTTCTTTTCTCAGCTATTTATAAGGCCTCCACAGACAACCTCTTTGACTTCTTGTATTTTTCTTGGGGATGGTTTTGATCACCACCTTCTTTACAGTATTATGAACCTCTATCCGTAGTTCTTCCAGTACTCTTATCAGATCTAATCCCTTGAATCTCTTTGTCACTTCCACTGTATAATCATAAGGGATTTGATTTGCTTGCTGAGGGGCCATGCTGATCTTCTGTATATCGTTCCAATTTTAGTATATGTGCTGCTGAGGCAATCAGGTAGGCATGATTACTCCAAGTTAGTAGAACATGAAGTTGATATTCAGAGTGCGTTGATGACACGTCCAAGGTCCCACAACCCCAATTTAAATACAAATTTGACTTCAAAATATTTCCTCTTGACACTGTGCTGACTTGTGGTCATTTACTCAACTGAGTTGCTTTGCTTTCTTTCTTTGGCTCTCTCTCTTTTTTTTTTTTAAGGTAAGGGGTAGGGAGTTTGGGTGGGCTTCCTTAGTAGCTCAGCTGGTAAAGAATCCACCTGCAATGCAGGAGACCTGGGTTCGATCTCTGGGTTGGAAAGATCCCCTGGTGGAGGAAAGATCCCCTGGAGTGATACTCACTCCAGTATTCTTGTGTGGAGAATCCCCGTGGACAGAGGAGCCTGGCGGGTGATAGTCCATGGGGTCTCAAAGAGTGAGACACTCCTGAACGACTAACCACAGCACCGGAAGTTTGGGCACACAGGAGGATTTTTTTTTAGTAAAAATGATTTTAATGTTTTATAAATGCATCTTAATCTTCTAGAAAGTACATTAACTAGATAAATTTCAGGGTTTAAAAATATACACACAAACATATACACCCTCTCGTACAGTTTATAAATGATTCTAGGGACTGTACTGATTGAATGATTATGGTGCCCTAACTTGAACAGTCCAGAACCAGGTTCTGTTCTTTACCCCTCTACACGGTCATGAATGACACACAATGACAGCATCATTAGAACAAAATATATGGCATTTATTAAACATATGTGACATAGGTTATAATATAAAAGTAAAGCATGCATGAACAAATTATTCATTCTTTTAATGAAAACACTAATTGATACTGAAAACATTAAGTGATTAAATTTCCACAACATACAAAATTCTCTTTCATTTAAAGTGAGAAAGAAAAAGTAAATCACAGGTTGAAGAAATACAGTGATTTTAGCTGGCCCCATAAAGGCATAAGGCACAAATTAAACCGAGGGATTAGCACATCAGAATGTAGCGTGTCTGCCCTCACAAGGACTGGCTCCAGCTGAGGCTCCCATGCCCCTGCACGGGTCCTCAGCACCTGCCCCTTCCTTCCTGGGGTCACAGTTCCCCAGGTGCCCATGCTCCTACGGACAGGCTTCCCTGTAGCAGAGAAACACTGCCTCTAATACTTTTACGGGTAAATAAAACCTTCATGCTGTAACAAATGATCCTGGCATGAGTAGCATGAAATTTCAAGTTAATACCCTTTTTCCTCCCAACCGAAGTCTAGTAAAACAGAAAACAGAGGATTCTCCTGCCAGGACTCAGTGTCTACGTGGAAAGCTAACGATGGCCCAGTACAGCAGGGTACATACATACACCGGTTGGGTGTTTGAAAAACGACCTTGAAACCTCTCTCCCCTGCCCTCCCCCCTCCACCTCCACTTTGCCTCATGTTTTAGAAGTGGAGCAAAACCTCAGCAATTTCCACTGGGACTTAAAACAGTGCACAGGAGGAAGCAACAGTCACCCTTTCCAGACTTCAGGTTGCAGGGTTCCAGGGCCTTTGTCCATCAGTGAAAAGTGCACTTCTCCAAGTGTTTAGGTCAGAGTTTTCTTCGAGGTCAACTCTAAGACTCGTGTGTACGGGGTATAGTTCCTGGAAGGCATTGCGATCTCACGAGTCCTACCTGTTTGGCTGAGAAATGAAAAAAGGCACATCAGGAATATGAAACAAAACTCACCATATGCTTCACGTGATAAGATAACTCTAGGAAATCCTTTTTCAACACTTAAAAATAGACTTCAGTAATACAGTTGAGTATTTTCATTTAAATATTATAAGAAGGACCATTATTTTTAGTAACTTTAAAAAAAATTATTTATTTGGAGGATAATTGCTTTACAATATTGTCTGGTTTCTGCCATACATCAACATGAATCAGAATTCATGAATATCCCCTCCCTCGCAAACCTCCCACTCCTTTAGGTTGTCACAGAGCACCAGGTTTAGCTCCCTTTATTATATAGCAAGTTCTCCTAGTTGTTCAGTCACTAAGTCGTGTCTGACTCTTTGGGACCCCATATGGACTGCACGCCAGACTTCCCTGTCCTTCACTCTCTCCCGGAGTTTGCTCAATGGAATCATGTCCATTGAGTCAGTGATGCTATCCAACCATCTTGTCCACTGTCGCCCGCTTCTCTTCCTGCCCTCAATCATTCCCAGTATCAAGATCTTTTCCAGTGAGTTGGTGCTTTGCATCAGGTGGCTGAAGTACTGGAGCTTCAGCATCAGTCCTTCCAATGAATATTCAGAGTTGATTACCTTTAGGACTGACTGGCTTGATCTCTTTGCTGTCCAAGGGACTTTCAAAAGTCCTCTGTCCATGGGATTCTCCAGGCAAGAATAGTAGAGTGGGTAGCCATTCCCTTCTCCAGGGGATTTTCCTGTCTCAGGGATCAAACTGGGTTTCCTGCATTGCAGGCAGATTCTTTACCATCTGAGCCACTAAGGAAGCCCTCAACTTTCCATTAGCTATCTATTTTATATATGTTAATGTATATATTTCCATGCTACTCTCAAGTAGTGGAACTTCAGGTTCAGCATCAGTCCTTCCAGTGAAGAGTCAGGGTTGATTTCCTTTAGGATTGACTGGTTTGATCTCCTTGCTGTCCAAGGAACTCTCAAGAGTCTTCTCCAGTACCACAGTTCAAAAGAATCAATTTTTTGGTGTCAGCCTTTTTTATTTTTACACATGCACATACATTCATTTTCTGATTCTTTTCTCATATAGGTTATCACAGAATATTGAGTAGAGTTCTCTGTGCTATATAGTAGGTCCTTGTTGGTTATCTTTGTTATGTATAATAGTGTGTATATGTTAATCCCAAGCTCCTGATTTAACTGCCCCCTACATTTCCCCTTTGGTAACCATAAGTTTGTTTTTTTATCTCCAAGTCTGTTTCTGTTCTGTAAATATTAGAGTCACATATGATATTTTTCTTTGTATGACTTACTTCACTCAGTGTAATAATTTCTAAGTTCATCCATGTTGCTGCAAATGACATTATTTCATTGTTATGGCTGAGTAATATTCCACTGTATAAATGTACCACATCATTATCAATTCCTCTGTCGATGGACATTTAAGTTGCTTTTATGTCTTGGTCGTTGTATATAGTAAAGGACATTGGGGTGCATGTGTTTTTTTGGAATTACGATTTTCTTTGGATATATGCAAGAGTACAATTGCTAAATCATATACTAGTTCTAGTTTTAGTTTTTTAAGGAATCTCCATACTGTTTTCCATAGTGGTTGTACCAATTTACATTGCCACCAACAGTGGAGGAAGGTTCCTTTTCTCCACACTCTCTCCAGCATTTACTGTCTGTAGACTTTTTGATGAGGTCATTCTGACTTAGGTGAGGTGATCCCTCACTGTAATTTTATGTTTCTCTGATAATTAGTGATGTTGAGCATCTTTTCATGTGCTTTTTGGCCATCAGTATGTCTTCTTTGGAGAAATGGCTATTTAAAGCCTCTGCCTATTTTTTGGTTGTTTTTTCTTTTTTTATTTGACATAGAGTTGCGTGAGCTGTTTGTATATTTTGTAGATTAATCCCTTGTCTGTTTCTTCATTTGCAAATATTTTCTCCCATTCTGTGGATTTTCTTTTTGTTGTTTATGACATCCTTTGCTGTGCAGAAGCTTTTAAGTTTAATGAGGTATTTGTTTTTATTTTTATTTACTTTAATTTTATTTTTATTGTAGTATAGTTGATTTACAATGTGTGCCAATCTCTGCTGTACAGCAAAGTGGACTCAGTTATATATAGACATTCTTTTTCATATTCTTTTCCATTATGGTTTATTACAGGATATTGAATATAGTTTCCTGTGCTATACAATAGGACTCTGTTGTTTATCCATCCTATATGTAATAGTTTATATCTGCTAATCCCAAATTCCCAGTCCTTCCCTCCCCCGTGGCAACCACAAATCTGTTCTCTAATGGTCTATGAGTCTGTTTCTGTTTCATAAATAAGTTCATTTTTGTCATTTTTGGATTTTACATGTGAGTGATATCATGTGGTGTTTGTCTTTCTCTTTCTGACTTACTTTAGTTAGTATGCTAATCTCTAGTTGCATCCACATTGCTGCAAATGGCATTATTTCCTCCCTTTTATGGCTGAGTACTATTCATTGTATGTATATATGTAATATGTCTTCTTTAGCCATTCATCCGTTGATGGACATTTAGGTTGTTTCCATGTTTTGGCTATTGTGAATAGTACTGCTACAAACATGGTGGGGTATGTATCTTTTGGGATTAGAGTTTTGTCTAGCTATATGCCCGGGAGTGGGACTGCTGAATCATATGGTAATTCTATTTTTAGTTTTCTGAGGAACTTCCACAGTTTTCCATAGTGGCTACACTAACATACATTCCCACCAACAATATAGGAGGCTTCTCTTTCCCCACATTCTCTCCAGAATTTGTTGTTTGTTGACTTTTTTTCCATTATTCAACTGTATCTTTTTTTAAAACAATTTTTAATTGGAATTAATTACAATTAATTGTAATTGCTTTAAGTGCTTCCCCAATGGCTCAGCTTTACAGTGTTGCATTAATTTCTGCAGTACAACAACATGAGTCAGCCATAAGGATACATATATCCCCTCCCTGTTGAGCCTCCCTCCCATCTCCCACCCTTCTGGGTCATCACAGAGCACCAAGCTGAGCTTCCTATTTTTTTTTAATTTATTTTTTAATTGGAGGGAAATTGCTTTACAATGTTGTGTTGGTTTCTGCTGTACAACAAACAGCATAAATCAGCCATAATTATACATATATATCACCTCCCTCTTGAGCCTCCCTCCCCTCTAGTCATCATAGAGCACCAAGCTGGGCTCCCTGTGTTACATAGCAACTTCTCACCAGCTGTCTGTTTTATATGTTAGTATATATATGCTAGTGCTACTTTCTCCATTCATCCTACTCTTTCCTTATGCCACTGTGTCCACAAGTCTGTTCTCTATGTCTGCGTGTCCATTCCTTCCCTGCAAATAGGTTCATTAATACCATTTTTCTAGATTCCATATATGTGCGTTAATATATGATATTTTTCTCTTTCTGACTTAATTCACTCTGCATAACAGGTTCCAGGTTCATCCATCTCACTAGAACTGACTCAAATTCATTCTTTTTACAGCTGAGTAATATTCTGTTGTATATATGTACCACATCTTTATCCATTTATCTGTCAGTGGACATCTAGGTTGCTTCCGTGTCTTCGCTATTTTAAATAGTGCTACTGTGAACATTAGGGTACATGCATCTTTTTGAATTATGATTTTCTCAGAGTATATGCCCAGTAGTGGGATTGCTGGGTCATATGGTAGTTTTATTCCTGTGTTTTTTTTTTTTTTTTAAGGAATCGCCATATTGTTCTCCATAGTGCCTGTTATCAATTTACATTCCCACCAACAGTGCAAGAGGGTTCCCTTTTCTCCACATCCTCTCCAGCATTTATTGTTTGTAGATGAGGTCCCTGTTTCATACAGCAACTTCTCACTAGCTATCTATCTTACACATGATAATAATATATATATTTCAGTGCTGTCAGTTCATTCCACCCTCTCCTTCTCCTTGTATCCACATCTGTCTCTATTCCTGCCCTGCAAATAGGTTCATCAGTACCATTTTTCTAGATTCTATGTGAATGCTTTAGTATACAATATTTTTATTTCATTTTATTTTTTAATTGGAGGATAATTGCTTTATAATGTTGTGTTGGTTTATGCCATACAACAACACGAGTCAGCTATAATTATATATATGTCCCCCGCTTGTGACCCTCCCTCCCTGCATCCATCCCACCCGTCTAGGTCATCACAGAGCACCAAGCTGGGCTCCCTGTGTTATACAGCAGCTTCCCACTAGCTATCTATTTTACACATAATAGTGTATATATGTCAGTGCTACTTTCTCAATTCATCCTTCCCTCTCCTTCCCTCGCTGTGTCCACAAGTCTGTTCTCTATGTCTGCATGTTCCTTCCTTCCCTGCAAATAGGTTCATCAGCACTATTTTTCTAAATTCCATATATATGCATTAATATTCGATACTTGTTTTTCTTTTTCTGACTTAACTTCCCCCTGTAGAACAGGCTGTAGGTTCATCCACCTCATTAGAACTGACTCATATTCGTTCCTGTTTATAGCTGAGTAATATACCATTGTGGATATGTACCACAACTTCCTTATCCATTCATCTGCCGATGGATGTCTGGTTGCTTCCATGTCCTGACTGTTGTAAATGGTGCTGCAATGAACGTTGGGGTACGTGTGTCTTTTTTAGTTACAGTTTTCTCTTCATATATGCCTAGTAGTGGGATTGCTGGGTCACATGGTAATTTTATTCCTAGTTTTTTAAGGAATCTCCATACTGTCTTCCATAGAGGCTCTTATCAGTTTACATTCTCACCAACAGTGCACAAGGGTTCCCTTTTCTCCACACCCTCTCCAGCATTTATTGTTTGTCGATTTTTTTGATGATGGCCATTCTGACCAGTATGAGATGATATCTCATTGTAGTTTTGAATTGCATATCTCTAATAATAAGCGATGTTGAGCATCTTTTCATGTGTTTGTTGGTTATCTATATGTCTTCTTTAGAGAAATGTCTGTTTAGGTCTTCTGCCCACTTTTTGATTGGGTTGCTTTTCTGATATTGAGTTGCATGAGCTGCTGGTATATTTTGGAAATTAATCCTTCGTCAGTTGTTTCATTTGCAATTATTTTCTCTCATTCTGAGGGTTGTCTTTTCATCTAGTTTATAGTTTCCTTTGTTGTGCAAAAGCTTTTAAGTTTAGTTAAGTCCCATTTGTTTATTTTTGTTTTTATTTCCATTACTCTAGGAGGTGAGTCAAAGAGGATCTTGGCTGCGCTTTATGTCAAAGAGCATTCTGCCTGTGTTTTCCTCTAAGAGTTTTATAGTTTATGGTCTTATGTTTAGATCTTTAATCTATTTTGAGTCTGTTTTTGTGTATGGTGTTAGAAAGTGTTCTAATTTCATTCTTTTACATGTAGCTGTCCAGTTTTCCCCGTACCACTTACTGAAGAGACTATCTTTTCTCCACTGTGTACTTTTGCCTCATTTGTCAAAGATAAAGTGCCCATAGGTGCAGAGGTTTATCTTTGGGCTTTCTAGCCAGTTCCATTGATCTGTATTTCTGTTTTTGTGCCAGTATCATATTGTCTAGATACTGTAGCTTTGTAGTATAGAGTGAAGTCAGAAGGTTGATTCCTCCAATTCCATTTTTCTTTCTCAAGATTGCTTTGGCTATTCAGGGTCTTTTGTGTTTCCCTACAAATTATAAAGTTTTTTCTTCTAGTTCTGTGAAAAATGCCATTGGTAATTTGATGGAGATTGCATGAAATCTGACTTTACAACACAAAGCAATCTATATTTTCATACTATTGATTCTTCCAATCCAAGAACGTGCTATATCTCTCCATCTGTTTGTATCGTCTTTGAGTTCTTTCATCGGTGTCTTTCATCAGTGTTATCTGCATAGAGATCATTTGTCTCCTTAGGTAGGTTTATTTCTAGGTATTTTATTCTTTTTGTTGCAGTGGTGAATGGGATTGTTTCCTTAATTTCTCTTTCTTATTTTTCATTGTTAATGTATAGGAATGCAAGGGATTTCTGTGTATTAATTTTATATCCTGTGACTTTACTAAATTCATTGATTAGCTCTTGTAATTTTCTGGTGGTATCTTTAGGGTGTTCTATGTATAATATCAATGTCATCCGCAGAGTTTAACTTCTACTTTTCCAGTCGGATTCCTTTTATTTCTTCTCTGATTGCCATGGCTACAACTTCCAAAATTATGTTGATTAATGATGATGAGAGTGCGTACCCTTGCCTTGTTCCTGATCTTAGAGGAAATACTTTCAGTTTTTCACCATTGAGAATAATGTTTTCTGTGGGCTTGTCTTATATGGCTTTTATTATGTTGCGGTAGATTCCTACTGTGCCCATTGTTCTGGAGAGATTTTATCAAATGTGAGTTGAATTTTGTTGAAAGCTTTTTCTGCATCTATTGAGATTATCATATGGTTTTTGTCTTTCAATTTGTTAATATGGTGTATCACATTGATTGATTTGCGTATATCAAAGAGTCCTTACATCCTGGGATAAACCCCACTAGATCATGATGTATGATCCTTTTAATGTGTTATTGGATTCTGTTTGCTAGTATTTTGTTGAGGATGTTTATGTCTGTGTTCATCAATGATATTGGCCTGTAGTTTTCTTTTTTGTGTGATATCTTTGTCTGGTTTTGGTATCATGGTGATGGTGGCCTCATAGAATGAGTTTGAGAGGATTCCTCCCTCTGCAGTTTTTTGGAAGTGTTTGAGCAGGATGGATGTTAGTTCTCTAAATGCTTGATAGAATTCACTGTGAAGCCATCTGGCCCTGGGCTTTTGTTTGTTGGAAGGTTTTTGATCACAGTTTCAATTTCAGTGCTTGTGATTAGTCTGTTTATAATTTCTATTTCTTCCTGGGTCAGTCTTGGATGGTTGTTATACTTTTCTAAGAATTTTCCCATTTCTTCCAGGTTGTCTATTTTATTGGCATATAGTTGCTCATAGTAATCTCTGTATTTCTGCATTGTCTGTTGACGTTTTAATGATGGCTCTTCTGACTGGTGTGTGTTGGTACTTCATTGTAATTTGCATTTCTCTACTAATTAGTGATGCTGAACATCTTTTCATGTGCCTACTGGTCATCTATATTTCTTCTTTGGAGAAATGTGTATTTAGGTCTTCTGCCCATTTTTCCATTGGGCTGTTTTTGGTTGTTGATGTCTACTTATATGAGCTGTTTGTGTATTTTGGAGATTAAGCCCTTGTCTGCCACATCATTTGCCAATATTTTCTCCCATTCCATGGATTGTCTTTTCATTTTCTTATGGTTTCCTTTGCTGTGCAAAAGCTTGTAAGTTTACTTAAGTCCCATTTGCTTATTGTTTTTATTTCTATTGCCTTGGGAGACTGATCTAAGAAAACATTGGTACAATTTATGTCAGAGAATGTTTTGCCTATACTGTCTTCTGGGTGTTTTATGGTGTCATGTCTTGTGTTTAAGGCTTTAAGCCATTTTGAGTTTATTTTTGTGCATGATGTGAGGGTGTGTTCTAATTTCATTCATTTATATGCTGCTGTCCAGCTTTCCCAGCACCACTTGCTCAAGAGACTTTTCCCCCATTTTATAGTCTCTTCTCCTTTGTTGGAGAATAATTGACCTTAGATGTGTGGGTTTGTTTTTGGCCTGTTCTGTCCCGCTGATCCATATGTCTGGTTTTGTGCCAATAATACACTGTTTTGAATACTGTAACTTTGTGATATTGTCTGAAGTCTGGGAGAGTTATCCCTCCTTTTTTCCCTTAGGACTGGCAATTCTGGGTCTTTTATAATTCCATAAAAGTTTTTGGATTATTTTTTCTAGTTCTATGAAAAAAATGCCATGGGTATTTTGATAGAGTTTGCATTAAATCTGTAGACTTTTTTGTGTAGCATGGCCATTTTAATACATTACTGATCAGAGATGTATTAATATGTGTTTTGTTACCTGAACATTATTGACTAGCGATGTTTCAGTTCATTTACATAACAAATCGCCAGCCACAGGTGTTAGTTTCTTCAAAAATCCCCTGGTCAGTAATGTGTTAACAGTATTAATTCTTCCAATCCAAGAGCATGGGATATCTTCCCTTTCTTTGAACTCTCTTTAATTTCCTTTATTGTTCACAGCATAAGTCTTTCATCTACTTGGTCAGGTTTATTCCTTTTTTTGGTGCTATTTTAAAAGTTTTTTGTTTTTACATTTGTTTCTGATACTTCATTGTTAATGTAAAGAAATGCAACCAATTTTTGAATGTTAGGCTTAAATCCTGCTACTTTGCTGAGTTCATTTATTAGCTCGAGTAGTTGTGTGTAGAGTTCTTAGGATTTTATATATATATATACATATATACGTGTGTGTGTGTGTGTATATATATATATATATATATATATTACCATGTTGTCTACATACAGTGACAGTTTTACCTCTTCCCTTCCAGTTTGGATACCTTTTATTTCTTGTCTGCTGTAGCTAGACTTCCAGGACTATGCTGAATAGAAGTGGTGACAGTGAGCATCCTTATTTATTTCACATTTTAGCAGGAAAGCTATTTACCTTTTCACCATTGAGTATTTTATTGGCTGTGGGTTTGTCATATATGGCTTTTATTATGTTGAGATAAGTTCCCTAGGAGGTGGATCCAAAAAGATATTGCTGCTATTTACATCAGTGTGTGTTCCGTCTTCCTCTAGGAGTTTTGTAGTGTCTGCCCTTACGTTTAGGTCTTTGGTTTATCTTTGTGTATGATGTTAGGGAGTGTTCTAATTTCATTCTTTTACATGTAGCTGTCCAATTTTCCCAGCACCACTTATTGAAGAGACTGTCTTTTTTCCCTTGTACAGTCATTTGGATACTACTTCTTCCAATCCAAGGATATGGTATATCTTTCCTTCTTAAAAGCTGCCTCCCTGGGTGCAGGCCCCATCCCAATTCCTTCTTTTTCCTTTTGTCCTACCCAGTTATGTAGAGATTTTCTTGCCCTTTCCAAAGTCTGAGGTCTTCTTTTGGAATTCAGTAGATGTGAATCGGTCCACTTGTAGATGTATGGTTAATGTTTTTGTGGGAGAAGGTGAGCTCCATGTCCTGCTCCTCCACCATCTTGAACCCCTTTCTCCCTGGAGCCAGACTGTAGTTTTAGCAACTTAAGGTTGCTTGGTATCCATGATTCAGAAAAATTAAAAACAAAAACACACACAAAAAAAACCCATGCATTCAGGAGCTCACAATTAGATGGGAAAGATAACATACTTAAATAATTGTAATGTCTTAGGTACTATATAAAGACATAAGGAGCTATACTGGATGCTCTATATTTGCCTGTTCAGATCCATCCCCCCTCTCCACTCCACCCTATATCCTGGGAAGCTGACCAGAAGGTGGACATCAGTGGACTCCCTCACCCTTTACCTTCCAGTTGGTTTGGACCTGTTAGGAGGTGGAGGCAGAGAATGAGAGAATGGAGCACAAGGAGATCAAGTCATCTGCTCCCTCTGCTCAGGCTGCAGCTTGGTAATTGGCTACATTCCTCTAGCAAAGGCTACACTATAGCTCACCCCTTCATCTCTTCTACCAGCTTTCTCTTCCCATCTCTTCAGGCCCAGGCTGGAAACAGCTTCCACTGTTGCTAGCTCCAGAGCAAGTCAGTGTCCATTTTTTATTTCCCTGAAAGCTGCCCTCAAATTTGTACACACTCGTTTCATTTAAAAGTGTCTTCCATCTTCCCTTCCTGCCAGGACCCTGAGCAGCACAAGAACAAACACATTATGGGCAAACTGAGGGCAGAACAAGTTAGCTTTACTGGGAGGAAGTCAGCCCCGGGAAGGTGACTCCTGAGGGATGCCTAGCCATTCCTCAGGTGAGTGAGCAAGAGGTGGGAATTCAAGGCAGAGGCAGTACCGGCAAAGAAGGGTGAACACAGAGGCCACAGTGTGAAAAGGAGACACACTTAGCAGGACTGGAGCAAAAGAGTTCAGTGTGAAAGTGGCAGAAGACGAGGGTGGGGGGGGAAGGGGGAAGAAGGGCCCTCTGTGCCCTGCTAAGGGGTTCAGAAGGAGACAGTGAGCCACTGCAGGTTTTTAAGGAGGGCAGGATATGCCCCTATTTTTATTCTAGCAAGATTCCTTGGCACCTCTGAGGGTTGACTGTAAAGGCCTTAGTCTGGAGGCCAGAGGTTAATTAGGAGAGTTTTGCTATTTAGAAAGTGAGAGAGACCATGAGAACTCAAACTGTAAAAATCACACTGGAGGTAAAGTAGCAAGGAAATGTTAAGATGATATTTAGGAGGCAGAAGTAAAAATTTTGTGATTAAAATGGAGAACATGTCCCATTTCTTTTTCCTCGTAGACATATAACTACTTTTCCCAGCTTCCCTTGCACTTTGGTAGACCACATTACTCTACAGGCAGAAATGATTGCTGTTACCTGCAGGTTTAGCCCATATCCATTTTGCTGCCAAAGAAGATATTTTCCTAAAAGACACTTGGCATATTAGTATTCTTCAAACTCTTCAGTTCCCCCTTGCTTCCTGGATGGACTCTCCATCTCCCCTGCAGGTGTAAAGGCCTCTCCTCATTCACTCACTGCTTCACACAGCTCTGCCATCCTCAGCTGTCCCCTCTTCAAATCAATCTGATGAATTCCTACCTGTATTTCAAGAATCAAACCTCGTCCCCCGATTCTCCACAGCAGATAGAAACTATCACTCCTTTCTCTGTGTGCCCTCCGTTTCCTTGAGCAGCAGTGCTCAGTTTTCTTCTTCCATAAGGTTCACGTTTGCTAAATTTGCCCATCAGTAACACCTCCTATCAGGCTTCCATTGTGGTTCAGTGGTGAAGAATCCACCTGCCAATGCAGGAGAATAATATCTTGCCATTTGCAAAACATGGATGGACCTTGAGGACATTAGGGTAAGTGAAATAAGTCAGACAAAGTATCTTATTCATATGTTAAAAAAAAAAAAAAAGAACAAAACCCAAGTTCACAGATACCAGAAAAGATGGATGATTGTCTGAGGAAGGGGTTGGGAGATGGGCGAAATGGGTGAAGGGGGTCAAAAGGTACAAACTTCCAGTTATAAAAGTCATGAGGATGTAATGTACAGCATGGTAACTGTAGGTAATAATACTGTATTGCTTGTTTGAGAATTGCTAATAAATCATCACAAGAAAATAGTTTTATAACTATATACAGCTACCCAGGTGGCTCAGCAGTAAAGAATCTGCCTGCAGTGCAGGAGACGCAGGTTCGATCCCTGCATTAGGAAGATCCCCTGGAGAGGAAATGGCAACCCACTCCAGTATCCTTTCTGGGAAATCCCGTGCACAGAGAAACCTGGTGGGCTACAGCCCATGGGGTTGCAAAGGGCCGGACACAACTGAGTGACTAACCAACAATGACAACAAACACTTATTACCGTGCGGTGATTTTCAACTATGGTTGGGAGACAACTTCTTAGGTGTATTAGAAGCCTGGGTGTGGGGGATGTTAATCTTCACATGCCTCTCCCCAAGAGATTCAATGTCTTTTCCACACTCTCCTTCCCTTGAAAATGACTGTCACAGAGGCTTGTGACACTCCTGGAAGCATCTCACTGCACCTGCTGGTCTGCACATCTTCTGCTACCTATAATTTCATGAAGTGTGAAAACCATATCTTGCTTATCTTCGTGACCTCAGCAGCTCACTCAGGCCAGACACAGAACTGTCACTACACAGATGAATGACCAAGGGAACCAGAGGACGATGGATTTTGAGGAACGAGTGGTAACAGTTTCACCATCACCTGCTACAGAGAGGAATCCACAAGATACAGCAGTTCAGGGGTCCCCAGTGACCCGACCAGGCAGTTTAGTGGAGTGCCAGGGGCATGAGCCAGATGGCAATTTGTGCCAACTCCTGTGAAAATTCCACAGAACAGAAATAGTCTCTGGTGACACTATCCTAAAAGCCCATAAAGTTCAGAAATATTTATAAAGGTGAACCCTCTGGGTTTCAGAAACAGGCTCTCATATCTCAACCTTTCAAAAAGAAGTGAGGTTATTTTTTTTAGTCAATCAGTAAGAAACAACAGGATTCCAAGAACACAAATAATTTCAACCACAGAATGAAAATTCAGCCATTTTCTTTAACACATTAAGGCTATTGTTAACCTTTTATTAATCCA
This sequence comes from Okapia johnstoni, assembly GCA_024291935.2. Taxonomy (NCBI): domain Eukaryota; kingdom Metazoa; phylum Chordata; class Mammalia; order Artiodactyla; family Giraffidae; genus Okapia; species Okapia johnstoni. The sequence goes on along the minus strand of CM044307.1, from coordinate 46,386,759 downwards.
TAAAGGGGCAGTTCCCTGAGGCAAACAAAAGCAGAGTCAGCAAATGATGCCTTGACAAAAAGCTACTTTGTGTTCTGGTTTCTACAACAGAATTATGAAAATGTAGGCATTTTAAAGTACTTACTATGCGCCGGGAACTTATGACTGCAAGGAATATTTTTCATTAAAATGTACCTATTAAGACATAATTTATGAGTTTACTAGAAACTGAGTTTCACTAAGGGACAAAGGGGAGAAGTCTCTCTTGGTATTTTGTTTTCCACTTTTCTCTTTGAAGGCTAGCTGACCTAAAATTGCTCTCAATGGCCTTAATTAATCTATGTCGAACTTCTCAAATCTGACTCGTGAGTTTTGCCTTTAATTAGGTGTTTAGAAGCCCCTGGCATCATGGTGAATGCCTTTGAACCCTTCCCTCTCTCCTTGCTTTCCAGAAATCTATGCAACACAAAGATGAGATGAAGGAGGAGAAGAATTTGAGAAGGAGAACCTGGAGGCAGGGATGGGACTGAGTAGATGAGACAGAATACTAGTCTACAAGAGGCTGGGGCAGTGGGAGTAGAGAGTATGGAGCAAGTCATGAAGGAAAAAGCCAGCCCCTCACCAGTGAGTGAGTCTACGTGCAAAGCTCAAAGGTGAGTGCAGAACACTGAACTTACAGCAACTGGGACTGTGATGATGGCATCAACAGAAATATGCAAACATGGCCATATACACTGGACACTTTATATCTGAATCATCTTAGCAAGTTTCAGTGGGAATTACTATCAAAATCTTCCCCTAGGTAAGGAAACTGAGATTCAAAGAGGTTAGGCATTAGTCCAAAGTCATAGATATACCCAGAGGCAGATCCAGGACCCAAACCCAGGGCTGATTTCCAAGCCATCGCTCTTAATCACAACTAGAGGATCTGACTTTGATGGGAAAAAATGTGCTCAACTATGGATAGAGTGGGTATAGGAGATGAAGTGGTGCCCAGCAGGCAGCCAGGAATGAGGACTTGCACGCAAGAGAGGTGTGAGCTACCTAAGCTCTTCAAATCTCAGTTTCCTTACCTAGGGGAAGATTTTGATAGTCAACTGACTTCCAATTAGAGCTGCTCTATTTCTTCTGTGCTCCCTGAGCAGCTCTAATTGTTAAGTCAGTCGTGTTTCATTCTTTGCAACCCCATGGGGCTGTAGCCCGCCAGGCTCCTGTGTCTGTGGAATTTTCCAGGCAAGAATATTGGAGCTGGTTGCAATTTCTACTGCAGAAGATCTTCCCTACCTGGGGATCAAAGCTGGTTTGCCTGCTTGGCAGGCAGATTCTTAGTTACCAAATGCTGTTAGCAGTAGCACAGCATGTAAAACTTTCAGGTATAGGGAGAAATGGGTCATAGGTGCCATACACCTTTACAGCAGCATGGGCTTTGCCCAGTGCCTGGGACACACTGCAACACCTAATAACACAGCTGACCAAAGACCTCATCAATCACTGGGGCTTCCAGAGTTCTACACAGTGTCCAGTGTAAACCACTGATACAAAACCACATGACAATTGAAAAATTCAACACATACTGAAGCACTAGCCACTCGATTAAGCTGTCAACCAACCACCCCAATCAAAAAATGGTTAGAAAACTGTAAAAGACATTTCTCCAAAGAAGAAGAAATACAGATGGCCAGCAGGCATATGAAAAGATGCTCAACATCACTAATTATTAGAGAAATGCCAACTAAAACTACCATGAGGTACCAACTCACCAGTTAGAATAGCCATCATTAAAAAGTCAACAAATGCTGGAGAGGATGTTAAGAAAGGGAACCCTCCTACCCTGTCCATGCAAATGTAAGTTAGTGCATCCATGATGGAAAGCAGAGATTCCTCAGAAAACTAAGAAGAGAATTACCATATGATCTAGCAATCCCACTCCTGGGCATATATCTAGACAAAACTGTAATCCAAAAAGAGATGCACCCCAATGTTCATAGCAGCACTATTCACAATAGCCAAAACATGGAAACAACCTAAATGTCCATTGACAGATGAATGGATAAAGATGTGGTACATATTTACAACAGGATCTTTACTCATCCATAAAAAAGAACAAAATAATGCCATTTGCAACAACATGGATGGACCTAGAAATTATCATAGTAAGTGAAGTAAGAGGAAAAACAAATATCACTCATATATGGAATCTCATTTTTAAAAGATGATACAAACTTATTTTGAAGAAGAGAATGGCAGTCAACTCCAGTATTCTTGCATGGAGAATTCCATGGACAGAGGATCCCAGCACGCTATAGTCCATGAGGTTGCAAAGAGTCAGACACGACTGAGCAACTCACACACAAACTTATTTACAGAACAGAAGCAGACTTATATCCAAAACTTACAGTTACCAGAGGGGAAACACTGGGGAGAAGTATCAACCAGGAGCTTGGGATGAACACATGTACACTACTATGTATAAAACAGATAACCAACAAAGACCTACTGTATAGCACAGGGAACTCTATTCAATATCCTGTGATAACCTATATGAGAAAAGAATTTAAAAAGAATGAATACATGCATAACTGAATCACTTTGGTGTACACCTGAAAGTTATACGACATTGTAAATCAACTATACTCCAATAAAATGTTAATAAACGTACTTGATACCATGTCTTATATGTAAAGTCAAGTTTTGATTTAGATACTAGGAATACTAGCTATTTATTAAGTTCTTAACTTCAGTTACCATGCTAAATTCTTTACATACATGTTTTCATTTAATCCTCATAACAGTCCAATATGATTTGATATTGTCATCTTCATTCCCATTGTAAGGATGAAATCACAGAGGATTAAAGGAGACTGAGTAACTGGCGCAGGGCTCTGCTCAGCTGGCTGGGCAGGAACCCCACAGCCTGAACCTTCCCAGTTGGAGGGTACAGCAGAAGACCCAGAAGGAAGAACAAAACTCACCTGCATAAGAGGCTTAATTTATTACTTCTTATGGATCTAAGATATTTGGGGAGCCTGTTTTTAAAATATTCTTGAAAACACCATGGAATCTTTTATTAGTTAGATGCCAATTTGAAGTCTTAAATGAGAACCAGGGATTCTTTTAGAACATACATAACACAATTTAGCAATCTCTACTGAACATTTTAAAACTACAAATGTACCACACCAGGACTCCAGAGGTATGGTTCAAATCCCGGCTCTGCGGCTTCTAGGAAATCCCTGTATCTCTCTGGGCCTCAGTTTTGGTGTCTATAAAACAGGGAGATTAGATCTGGGGGTGGGGGCTCCCATTTGATTGTGACCACAGAGCTCTTTATTCAAGCAAAATCTTACTTGGAATCTAACATATAAAACACAGTAAAAACTGAGTTTCTCAGGTTGATTTTTTTTCCGTGATGGGGGACGGTCCCCACAGGCCAGCTCCTTGCTTACCTCGTCGCCCCCACCCTGAAGCCCCTCCTGGAGCCCGAGCACAGAGCGCACAGTTCCAAAAAGCACAGGTGGGAAACCACGGCCCCGCCTCACCTCTCAAGAGGCCGTGCTCCTCGCCCCCCAGACGTGCACGGTGCCTGTCACATAGTAGGCACTTCATAAATACTTGTGAGAGAAAGAATGAAAGATTACCCTGCCTTTTCGGAAATGGGGATACGTAGTTTTCATTTCCTCTGCTGATTGCCCCAGGTAGTTAAAGTGCTAAGATGGATCCTGGGGGAAACCAAATGTTACATTTATGGAAAAGCTGCTTTTAGATACTGAAGTGGCTTCCAAGTTCAGCGTGGCCATAAGTTAAGGGTCTGTCAGCACTTCCATTATGAACACCACTTTGTGGTTTCATAACTTAGCCATAAAAGTTTGCTTCAGGCTATCCCTCGGCATACAAATTGAAAACCCTGTTTTAGGCCAAAATGTGGGAATTAGAAAACAAACAATTTATTGGTTTCAGACATAGTTTTGTACCCGTCTCAACCAAATAAGATTTATTATGTGGGCAATTAGAGGGGACTAAGCCACTTGGTTCTTGAAAAATAAAAAAAAGAGGAAAATAGCCAAACTATTTATATTTTAACAGTTGTCCCTGGGTATGATCAATCATTCTTTTGGGTCCTATTTTTATCAAGTACTTTATCCCCTGCATTGATGAGACCTGGAGTCTATTTATACATTCTTTTTCCTTCTTTTTTAAACATTTTCTGTTAATGGTATCAGAATGAAAAATATTGCCTTGTTTTTACCAAAAAGCAAGCAACGTAAATGAGACTTATCTCAAAAAAATAAATAAAAAAGCTTAATCCTGCTTTTGGTAAGTATTTTGAGAATGGCAAGCATCTCATTTTAATGAACAAAAAAAGACAACATCAATAATGAATAAACAGGGATATGAGACATTGTTCTACAGTGCAAGAACTGGTTAGAACTGAGAAGTCACCTGGTCAACTCGCTGACTTAACCAGGTCAGGAAACGGAGGCCCCAACTAACAAGAGTCCAGCCTGAATATGTCCCGCAGCTCCTAACCCCGAGGACGAGAGCTGGGTCTTCTACAGCCCAACTTGGCGATCAGCTCATTCCTGTTTCCCACGGATGTAACCATTCAAGGCCAGGAGTCTACATTTTCCTGACCTACTCATGTCTACCACCACACATACACATATGCCCCTAACCATACAAGAATACACCTTCCTGCACACAGGGTATGGCACTTTGTGACTCTGGTTACCCAAATCACAAGCCGTGTACCATCAGTGCCCTGGGTATGCACTTGTTTTCCGTCCTCTTGGAGCTAAGCACAGTTTTGAGCACCTAGAGACACGGGGTGGGTTGCTGGGTCACAGGCGCTAACCTGATTAGGGAGGGACCCAGGTACCGGGCTTGTGAGCAGCTTAACAACACACGGCTCAGTCCTCTAGCTCAGAAATGCAGCTGAACAAACCAGGTTATAGTTCCTGTTTATCTGCTCATGACTAAAGAGATGATGTATTTGTGAATCTGGTGTAGCGCACTACAACACTCTGTTACAGTACTAGGGAGCAGAGGGTTTAGAGTCTCCCTACTCTGTTACTAAAGCACCTCACAGAGCCCTCTCACACTGTTGAGAATGTCTGCCTGTACATCTGATTTCCCTTACAGCCTGCACTCTGGGGCAGGAACCCAGTCTAATTCCTCTCCTAATCATCACTGTCTGGCACAGGGGAGGTACTCAACAGATGTGTGCCAAATGAACAAATAAATTAATAGATGAAGGACCAAATGCACACACTTGCTGATGGGGTCGTCTTCTCTCTGCAGTGGCTTCCCCAGGTCTCTCCTGGGCCATGCATGCCCTAGGCCTCCACACAGTCTCCCCACTCCACAGCAACCAGCCAGACCCCACCACTTCTCTTCGCAGAAATACTTTTGATAGAAAGAATGCAATTCTGGGAATAACAGCACAGTGAAAGTATTTTCTTAAGTCAAAGGGGAATCTGAGTTGCAACAATAGGAAATTCTTAAATACCTGGGTAGAAGATCACAGCCCACTCCAACCTCTCTGGTTTCCACTTCAGTCTTGGACTGGGTTTCTATTAAATAGTCCAACCTGCTTTGTAGTTCATTATTCTAGAGATGAGAGGGAAAAGGGCTGTTAGTAAAGCAAATGTGTTCCCCCACAAATACATATGATACAATTTATATGTATTATCTGGATTTTCCCGTAGACACAGACATCTATCACTGTATTTTTAAGTGCCTCTTATACAGTAGGAATTGAAGGAATACATTGACTGAATCCTTACAAATAGCTCTATGTGCATGGACATACGTATGTATCCAATTTTACCTGAATGGAAATAAACAAAATATCCTACTCTGTACCATTATTTGCTGCTTTTCGCCCACTCAACAATGTGTTGTGACTCTTTCCATGTTTATTAGTTTTCTTTTTATGTCAACAAACTATTTTAATGGGTTCATAGCATTCCATTGTATGGATCTACATTATTTAACTAGTCTCACGTTTTACTGATAAACTATAAAATGAGTTTAAGTCTATTAACTTAATTTAGAGGGAAATTTTTTTGTAATTGTAGTATTTTGTAGGTACAGCTCACGTTTAGAACAAAAACTCCCTCATTAAACTAGCATAAAATAGTTTTTTTTTAAGTCTATTACACTTAATTAGATTAGGAATTGGAAATTTGCCCCATGGGGGAAACGAAGGACAAAGGAACAAGAGAAAGAATACTGGAGTGGGTTGCCATGCCTTTCTCCAGGGGATCTTCCTGACCCAGGGATCAAACCCAGATCTCCTGCATTGCAGGCAGGTTCTTTACCAACTGAGCCACCAGGGAATGAGTGTTTTATTTGCATAACCAGAAAAAATTAAGCATTTGTCTTTTCTAAGCTGATGCTAACTGTATTCTAAGACACTCAACAACACATGAAAGTTGAAAAGTTATTTGGAAACAGAAGCTCATTTGTTCTGCAAGAGCTCCTGCTCTGAATGGGTGATACCAAGGTGCAAAGCAGCAGTTCTGGTGCAGACTCACATTCTGCAGGATGTAAAAGTCTAAGAATCCCTTCTGATAAATGGGAAATGCTGTAAAGGAAGAGAATGCACTCCAGGTTCCCTAGCTGCTGACAAGGCATGACTGATCTGTCGGCTCAGCATCTGTCACCTGGTGCTCTGGGAGAATGGTGCTGGCTAACTGCCAGGGGTTCACCACCATTTACACACACACACACACACACACACACACTGCTTCACCAACAATATCTGAACTCTCCCATTCATACAGAAAGAGAGGCCTGCCCATTAACAATCAACAATCCCAGAGAGGCCTACCCGTTAACACTCAACAATCCCACTGTTTCATTCTTTCTCAGTGTAGACTGTAATCATGAGGATTCTGTAAAATGCTGAGTACCTATAGTTAGGGGGCATAAAGGCAAGGCTAGCAAATGTACCCCAGTTGGTATACAGTGAGTAGTGGACTTGTAGTCCTAAGTCTTTTGTTCTATTTCAAAGAACTCTTGTACAAATCAAGCTTCCCTGGGGGCTCAGATGGTAAAGAATCTGCCTGCAGGGCAGGAGACTCGGGTTCAAACCCTGAATCAGCTATTCACTGAAGCACTGATATGAAAATCTTTAACTTTTAAAAATGTAATACTATTACTTAAAAAAAAAACAAATAAACCCTGAGCATCTGCTGGGAATCAGGTAGTATATAAAATCAAGTGAGGGGAGGAAGTTGGCAGCTAAAAAATATAGGGCATAATTTGTAACCTTTGAGGAGTTCAGTCTTTTGGGGGTACAGACATCTAAGCAGAAAATAACAGAACTCCTAAGTCTCATGCCAGAGGGACCCAGAAAATATCATGGGGGCATTTCAGAGGGGATGTCTAACTCAAAATGGAGGACTGAATTGTCTATGAAGATTTTCTGGAGTTACGCAAGGGACAGAGAGTAAGGGAAATAAAAGGAATGAGTAATCCAGAATTATGGAAGAATATTAGGTTGAGAACAGGCACCTGACTGTAGTATACAGGTACGCAGGAGTTAGTTATGAAGGGCTGTGTATGCCACTACCATGTCTCTACACTCAGGCCCATAAGACCAAACTCAAATTTTATTTCAAACACTTGGACTCCAAGTGAAAATTGTATTGGGAGGAAATAAAACTATAGGCAAGGGAAGATCAGTCAAGGAAGTCACTGCAAGTTTCTAGGTAGAGTGAGAGCCACACTTCTAGTATGTAGGAGTAAGCAGTTAAATAGAGCCTCCTCAAAAATATACAATGGAGAAAAAGACAGTCTCTTCAACAAGTGGTGCTGGGAAAACTGGTCAACCACGTGTAAAAGAATGAAACTAGAACACTTTCTAACACCATACACAAAAATAAACTCAGAACGAATTAAAGATCTAAATGTAAGACCAGAAGCTATAAAACTCTTAGAAGAAAACATAGGCAGAACACTCTCTGACATCAATTACAGCAAGATCCTCTATGACCCAGTTCTCAGAGTAATGGAAATAAAAATGAAAATAAACAAATGGGACCTAATTAAATTTAAAAGCTTTTGCACAACGAAGGAAACTACAAGCAAGGTGAAAAGATAGCCTTCAGAATGGGGGAAAATAATAGCAAATGAAGCAACTGATAAAGAATTAATCTCCAAAATATACAAGCAGCGCATGCAGCTCAATACCAGAAAAACAACCCAATCAAAAAGTGGGCAAAAGAACTAAACAGACATTTCTCCAAAGAAGACATATAGATGGCTAATAAACACATGAAAAGAAGCTCAACATTACTCATTATTAGAGAAATGCAAATCAAAACCACAATGAGAAATCATCTCACGCTGGTCAGAATGGCTGTCATCAAAAAGTCTACAAACAATAAATGCTGGAGAAGGTGTGGAGAAAAGGGAACCCTCTTACACTGTTGATGGGAGTGTAAACTGGTATAGCCACTATGGAGAACAGTGTGGAGATTCCTTAAAAAAACTGGGAATAGAACTGCCATATGACCCAGCAATCCCACTGCTGGGCATATACCCCAAGGAAACCGGAATTGAAAGAGACTCATATACCCCAATGCTCATTGCAGCACTATTTACAATAGCTAGGACATGGAAGCAACCTAGATGTCCATCGGCAGTTGAATGGATAAGGAAGTTGTAGTACATAAACACAATGGAATATTACTCAGCTATAAAAAGGAATGCATTTGAGTCAGTTCTAATGAGGTGGATGAACCTGGAGCCTATTATACAGAGTGAAGTAAGTCAGAAAGAGAAACACAAATACTGTATATTAACACATATAAATAGAATTTAGAAAGACGGTAATGACTATCCTATATGCAGGGCAGCAAAAGAGACACAGACGTAAAGAATAGACTTTTGGACTCTGTGGGAGAAAACAAGGGTGGGATGATTTGAGAGAATAGCATTGAAACATGTATATTACCACATGTAAAACAGATGACCAGTGCAAGTTTGATGCATGAAGCAGGGCACCCAAAGCCAGTGCTCTGGGACAACCCAGAGGGATGGGATGAGGAGGGAGGGGGTTCAGGATGGGGGGACACATGTATACCTGTGGCCAATTCATGTTGATATATGACAGAAACCATCTCAATGTTGTAAAGTAATTATCATCTAATTTAAATAAATAATTTAATTAAAAAAATAGAGACTCCTGCAAAGAATAGCTATCTACCTTGGAGAGAAGACAAACAACAGCTGAGGTCTTCAGAGACTGAAGGACAGGTAAGTTTTAGACAGGAGGTAAAACTTGGAGCAGATGACAAGCATTGGCTGGGTTCTCTGTGATTCTTTTGTTTCTGTTTGCAGCTTTACCCAAGAGCAGAATAGTCATAGTGGAGGCAACACACAGTAAAAATTCAGTAGAAAGATCATCTGTCTGGCAGGAAAAAAACACCAGTAGGAGTCTATAGAATAGAAGGGTTACCAAGAGTGAGAGGGAAGCCAAAATGGAAGGGTCAGAAAAGACTGAAATTCTATATTCTGTGTATAAACTCAGTTCCAGTCTCCAGCAGACCCCTGAACCATGTGCATGTGGAGCAAAGTGAAAGAAGTATGAAGCCAAGGCTTAAAGAACTGAACTGACATCTAACATCACCCACCATAGCAAGGCAGGATGCAGTTGGGTCTAACCAGATTCTTTACCTTCTAAAGCAATTACAAGTCTATTTTCCTGCACATCACTGATGAAGGAGGAATAAAAAAACAAATAGAAAATATAAATAGAAAACAAATGGTAACTTTTGAACAGAAAAATGCAATGCCTGAAATTAGATCAATCACTAGACTGCCCTAAGAAAAGAATGGATATGCCAAAGGAAGGAGTCAGGAAATTTGAAGACACATTAATAGAAGTCATTCAATCAAGATAAGATAATGCTGAAAATAATAAATGAAACTTCATGGAATGTGAGACAATTTTTAAAAGCATAACATAGGGACACTGGAATCACAGAAGCAAAGAAGAAACTGGAGCAGAAAAAATATTCAAAGAACTGATGTGGGGGCAGTGGGGTGGGGGGTAGTACATCTCCAGGTTCTTGGGAAAAACAAAGAATTGCTGAAATTTTCCCATATTTGGTAAGAGACATAAATTTATATAAATTCAAGAATCTCATCAAACTCAGACAACAAATTCAAAGAGAAAACTACCTTGGCATATCACAGTCAAACTACTGAAAAACACGAAGAAAAATCTTGAAAGTCATCCTGTTACATATGGGGAAACAGTAATCTGAATTACCAAAGGTTGCTCATCAAAAACTATGAAAGCCAGAAGAGACTGAATACTAATGAAAGAAACTGTCAACCTAGAACTCTCTATATATTTCCATAATGAAGGTGAACTACAGGCCTTATTTTCAAATAAGAACAACTAAGTGAATCTGTCCCCATCTGGTCTGCACTACACAAAATGCTAAATAAAAACTTTTCACCCTGAAGAGAGGTATCAGAAACTCAGATTCCTCAGGAATGAGTAAAGAATATCAGAAATAAATACTATATGAGTAAACATAAAAGACAATTATTTTCTCTTAATTTCTCCAAAATACATATGACTTAAAACTTCTAGCAATGTACTATCGGTTTATAGTAATATATCAATACAATATATAAGGTAACTCAGACAGCAGGGGGAAGAGTTAATGGACCTTGTCATTGCAAGATTTCTACATTTTATATTAAGTGGTACAATGTTACCTCTAAGTAGACTGTGAACACTTAATGATGTATATTATAGTACCTAGAGCAACCACTCAAATATTAAAGACACAATGCCAGTTGACGAACAGATGAATTAAAATGGAATTCTAAAAAATTTTGGAATAGTCCAAAAAAAGGCAAGAGAAGGGAACAAAACCAGCAAATAAGCCAGAGGGACTAAATAGAAAACAAACAATGGCAGAACTAAATCCAACCAAATCAATAAAAATTAAATGTCAATGGACTATACACTTCAGTATAAGAATATCAGAATGTATAAAGAAACAAAACCTAACTATATATTGTCTATAGGAGATGTACTTTAAATAACACAGATCAGTTAAAAATAAGTGGATGGAAAAAATATACCATGCAAACAATAAACTTAAGAGTGCAGAAATTATAATACCAGATAAAAGAGACTTTAAGACAAAGAGTATGAACAAAGGTAGTGACCAGTATTTCATAATAAGGAGATCAATTCATACCAAAACACAACAGTCAAAAATGTGTATGTACCTAATAAGAGAGCTTTAAAATATATGAAGTAAAAAAATTAAATAGACAGTCTGAAACCATAGCAAGGGACTTTAATACCCCCTCCTGAGCAACTAAGAGAACAGTTGTACAAAAACCAGGAAAATCATAAATAATCCAGACAATATTATCAACAACCTAAATCTAATAGATATTTATAGAACACACACAAAAACAGCAGAATATGTATTTTTTTATAATACTCAACCAAGGGAAACCATATGCTGAGCCATAAAACAAGTCAAACTAAATTTAAAAGAATGAAAACCATACAAAGCATGTACTAGGACCATAACAATTAAATTAGAAATAAAAAACAATAAGATATCTAAGAACACCACAAATATTTGGAAGTTGAACAACACACTTCTAAATAATTGATAAGTCAAAGAAGAATCTCCAAGGAAATTAGAAAATATTTTGAATTGGATGATAATGAAAATACATCTTATTAAAGCTTGTAGATTGCAGGTAAAGCAGAGCTGGGAAGGGACATTCATAGATTTAAAAGCGTATATTAGAAAAGAAGAAAGGTCTAAAATCACTGACCTAAGGTCTACCTCAAGAAGCTAGAAAAAGAAGAGCAAAGTAACACCAAAATAACTAGGAGGAAGAGAATAATGAATATCAGAGCAAAAGTCCTCAATAAAACAGAAAACAGATAATATTTTCTATCCACAAAGCCAAAAACTATTTTAGTTTTTAAAAAAAAAACAGCAAAATTAATAACACTGTAGCTAGATTGATCAAAGAAGTGTGGAAGGGGACAAATGATCAGTATCAGAATAAAGAGGCATTAAAAGGAAACAATAGGATATCTATGGTGAAAAAAGCAATATCAATCCTTACTTCACACAAAATACAAAAATTAACTCCAAATGGATCTTAAAACTGAATTTAAAAGCAAAACACCTATCATTTTTAGAGGAAATCATTGGAGAAAATCTCTGTGACCTTGTAGTAGGCAAAGGTTTCTTAGGACATAAAAAGCAGAAACCACAACAAATTGCTAAATTGAACTTTACCAAAAATAAAAATGGATACCAAAAGGTATCATTAAGAAAATGAAAAAGCAGGTCATGAAATGGGAGAAAATGTTCACAATACATATATCTGACAAAGAACTGGTATCCAGAATACATAGAGAACCCTTAACACAATAAAAAAGAAAAGTAAAGCTCAGTAAAATAATGGGCCAAAGATCTGAAGAAACACTTCAAAAAATAATATATACAAATGGCTAATAAGCACTTAAAACATGCTCAGCATCACTGGTGACCATGGAAATACCACCATAATGAGATACCACCACATACCTTCCAGAATGGCTACATTAAAAAGACTGACAGTATTAAGAAGGGTGAGGATGCAGAGAAACTGGAACAGTCCAACTTCTGGTGGGAAAGTAAACTCCTTTGATAAACAGATAGTTTCTTAAAAAGTTAGATATTTATCTACCATACATCCCAGCCATCCCATTACTAGGAATTCACTCAACAAGAATAAACCCGGGCTTCAGGTTCAAGATGGCGGAGTAAAAGGATGTGCACCCATCTCCTGCAAGAGCACCAGAATCACAACTAGCGGTTGAACAAGCATCCAGGAAGACGCTGAAGCCTACCAAAAAAAGATACCCCACATCCAAAGACAAAGAAGAAGCCGGAACTAGAGGGTAGGAGGGGCACAATCACAATAAAATCAAATCCCATACCCTCTGGGTGGGTGACCCACAAACTGGAGAACAATAATACCAAAGAGGTTCTCTCACTGTTGTGAAGGTTTGGAACCCCATGTCAGGCTTCCCAGCCTGGGGACCTGAAAAGGGACTGGGAATCCCCAGGGAATCTGACTTTGAAGGCCAGTGGGATTTGATTACAAAATTTCCACAGGACTAGGGGAGCAGAGACTCCAGGCTTGGAGGATGAAAACAAAACCTTGTGTGCACCAAGACTCAGAGGAAAGGAGAAGCGACTCCACAGGAAACTGAACCAAAACCACCTGCTAGTGTTGGAGGGTCTCCTGTGGAGGTGTAGGTTGGCAGGGGCTCCCCAGAGGGACGGGGGCGGGGGGCGGTGCATGGGACTGGCAGCAGCTGTCTGAGAAGGTCACCTTTGGTGTAACCCTTCTTGGAGGCCACCACTAACCTGACCATAGAGTCCATAGACCCGAGGGCTGGGTCGCCTCAGGCCAAAAAATTACCAGGGAGGGAGCACAACCCCATCAATCAGCAGATAATTGGATTAAAGCTTTACTGAGAAAGACCTCATTTTTCCCACCACCAGTCCTTCCCTTCAGGAAGCTTACAAAAGCCTCTTAGCCTCCTCCATCAGAGAAGGTAGACAGAAGAAGCAAGAAGAACCACAATCCCACAGCAACTAAAATAAAACCACATTACAGAAAGTTAATCAGCATGAAAAAGCAGAAAATTATATCCCAGATGAAGGGACAAGATGAAGCTCCAGAAAAGCAACTAAATGAAGTGGAGATAGCCAACCTTTCAGAAAAAGAATTCAGAATGATGATAGTAAAGTTGATTCAGGATCTCGGAAAAAGAATGGAGGCAAAGATTGAGGGGATGCAAAAAAATGCTTACCAAAGACCTAGAAGAATTAAACAACAAACAAACAGAGATCAATAATATACTAGCAGGAATCCACAGCAGGATAACTGAGGCAGAAGCATGGATAAATGACCTGGAGGACAGAATGGTGGAAATCACTGCCACAGAACAAGATATAAAAAGAAGAAGGAAAAGAAGACAGTCTAAGAGACCTCTGGGACAACATTAAATGCATGAACATTAGCATTATAGGGGACCCAGAAGGAGGAGAGAGAGAGAAAGGACATGAGAAAATATTTGAAGAGATAATATCTGAAAACTTCCCAAACATGGGAAAGGAAATAATCAACCAAGTCCAGGAAGCAGAGAGAGTCCCAAGCAGGATAAACACAAGGAGGAACACACCAAGACACACAGTAATCAAACTGACAAAAATTAAAGATAGAGATGAAATATTAAAAGCAACAAGGGAAAAGTGACAAATAGAAAGGAACTCCCATCAGGCTATCAACTGATTTCTCAAGAGAAACTCTACAAGCCAGAAGGGAATGGCATGACATATTTAAAGTGATGAAAGGGAAGAACCTACAACCAAGAATACTCCACCCAACAAGACTGTCCTTCAGATTTGATGGAGAAATCAACAGCTTTCCAGACAAGAGAAAATTAAAGAGAATTCAGTACCACCAAACCAGCTTTACAACATAAGCTAAAGGAACTTCTCTAGGCCTAAAACAAGAGAACAGAAAACCTCTCCCTACAGAAAATAAACCCAAAGCAATTAAGAAAATGATAATAGGATTATACATATGGATAATTACCTTAAATGTAAATGGATTAAATACACCAACCAAAAGACATAGACTGGCTGGGCGCATGTGCATGTATGCACTTTCACTTACCACATCACTCTGCTTGACCCCCCAAATTGTGTGTAATTATTTTATATTGTTAGGTTAATCATGTTCCCATTATGGCTTGCAATTGTAATTATCTTTTATTTTTTGTCTTGTTATTGATTGTGAAACTGATAAACATCTTTCACTATTGTGATTACACAATTATTACTCAATACCATTGTATTATGATTGGTCAGCAGAAAAATTACAGAATTCTGTATCACCAAAACTAGCATTTAATAGAAAAACCTGTAATCACTTTAAAAATCCATATGCATATGAGAATTATTTTGGAATTTTTTGAAAAATACAAATGCCCAGGTATTGCTTTCTGTTTTTGCCAGCGCTCCAGATATGTTTCTAATGAGCAGCCATGTTTAAAAATAACTGGACTATATGAGGATCTTTTACTTTTATCTAGTTTGTTTCACTTTTTCTATTTCATATTCAGTGCTCCCATTTCATTTAGTTTATGTTTCCCAATTTCTCCATCTCTTTTTTTTTTGATGTTCTTTCTCAAGCCTTTATCAAGTGTAGCAGAAAAGCTTTTGTATACATATATATAATCTATATATTTTAGAAAACTTACGAAATTTTTCCTAACTAAAAAATTTATGACATTTAGATTCCCCTGGTTTGACTTAGTGTGAATAGAATGCTAGATTTCTAATTTTAAAAAATAGATATGCAACAAGCAACAGAGGTTTACTGTATAGCACAGGGAACTATAGTCAATATCTTATAATAACCTACAGTGGAAAATAATTTCAAAAATAACGTGTATAACTGAATTACACACAAAAAAAAGAAATTTAGTAAACTTTTTGAAATTTAGTAGTGTTTATCTTTTTGCCAGTTTTTCTAAATGTCCTATGGACATCTAATAACATATGAGATATAAAAATTTAAATATATTTATGTAGGATATGATTAATATAAATTAATTATATAGAAAGCTGTTGTATTTAAATCATTAATGACATCATTCAAGATGCCCCTATTCTTATTTTTTCTGTACTTGATAAAAGAGTCTCAGAGAAATGTTAGCATGTCTCACTATGATTATATATTTTTTCTTTTCCCTTATATTTCTTCTGAGTTTTGCTCTATGTGTCTATTTCTTTGTTGTTAAGGTGTCTAATAGTTGATGATGTCTTTTTTGTGAATTGTACCTTTTATCATTAAAAATATTCATCTTTGCTTCATTTAAAATAAATTACTTAAAGAAAAAGAATAAACCCTAAGTTTACATAATGACTTGTACAGTAATGTTCCCAGCAGCTTTATTCACAATAGCCCCAAACTGGAAACAACCCAAATGTGTATCAATAAGGAATGGAGAAATAAACTGTGGTATCTTAATACAATAAAAAATATCCTGCCACAAAAAAAGAATGCATATAAGATGGATATATCTCAAATCATTACACTGAGTGAAAGAAGCTAACTAGACATGAAAGAGCACACACTATAAAATTCTATTTATATAAAATGCAAACAAGTTCAAAAAAAGATCCCTGGTTGCCTGGTGGTGAGTAGGGAGGGAGATGGACTGCAAAGGGAAACAGATCTTGAGTGATGGAAACGTTCTGCATCTTGTCTGCAGTGGAGGTTTCACGGGTATATACAACTGTCAACACTCATTAAATTACATCCTTTCTTAAAAATGGAGGTTTAATTGCCATATAATATTCTATTGGTTTCAGGTATCCAATATACGATTTGGTGTTTGTACACCCCATAAAATGATCACGGCAGGATATCTAGTTAACATCTGTCACCATACATTTTAGAAAGCTGCAGCTTTATTTGTATGAATTAATACAAGGTTGACAGGACCTAAAAAGGATGATGAGAGCCTGAACATGGGCAACAGGAGAAAAATTAGAGTGGGATGACAGAAATATTTAAAAAACAATCATTTTAAAGGTAGGTCTTGATACAGGAAAGCAAACACACTCTGCTCTGAGCCTCACAGACTATGACTAAAGAGCAGCCTCAGCTGACTGCCTGGCTTGGGCTGCAGAAGAGATTGCTCCTAGGACTGAGAATCAGGTTCCAGGGTTTTCCTTCTCTCAAACACCACCACCTTGTGTTGAGCTGTGAAATGCAGACCACCCAGGAACTTGGGAGGCTGTGTGCCTTCCAGAAAAAAAGGACCTGGTATGGCACCTCTTGGCATTTTGGGGAAATTATGTCACAGATGAATGGCAGCCACCTCCTTCCCCGGCTCCCAAGGCCCCAGGGAGGGAGCAGCTGGAGCTGCAGCCCAAGCTCTAAACAAGAAGGCGCGTCCAATAAACCTGCACGTGGTGCCTGGCACTGCTGCCCCAGCATCACCCGGGAAAGTTCATAACTGACCCAGGAACACACAGCAGACACGGTGAGAGGTTTATGTGCCACACAACACACGTTAAGTGCAGGATGGACAAAACCAAGACATCTGACTCCTTTCCTCTGACTTCGGAGTTGGAATGTAAGTTTAGGATTTTCAGCAGAGAAAAATGAAATGGGATCTGTTCAGTTTCAGAAAGCTGATGAACCTTATGAAGCCAGATGCTCATAACTTTATTTTAATAAAAGTTTCTCAGCAGGTAAAGAACCGCCTGCAATGCAGAAGACACAAGTTCAGTCCCTGAGTCTGGAAGATCCCCTGGAGAAGGAAATGGCAATCCACTTCAGTATTCTTGCCTGAAAAATCCCAAGGACAGAGGAGC
The DNA here is from genome assembly GCA_024291935.2 of Okapia johnstoni. Taxonomy (NCBI): domain Eukaryota; kingdom Metazoa; phylum Chordata; class Mammalia; order Artiodactyla; family Giraffidae; genus Okapia; species Okapia johnstoni. The sequence goes on along the minus strand of CM044307.1, from coordinate 46,369,324 downwards.
CTGGCAGGCTACAGTCAATGGGTTACAAAGAGTCAGACACAACTGAGCAACTAAGCACATAAAGTACAACATATTGGAAATAAGGGAGGGGGTATTTCTTCTTCAAGAAATGAGTGAATAAAAATATATTTGGAAAAAAAGAAAATAGAACGGGCATATTTTTGCATATATTTTGCATATTTTGCAGGGAGATTTTTGAATCAGCTGATGAAAACCTAAGTCTCATGGGACCAGGCTAGCACAAACTTCTAGGGATCTGGTGGGGGAAGGAGTTGCAAAATCTAATGAGTTTCTGCACCAGTAAGTACATATGATGAATTCAGGGACCAAAATAATCTACATTCTCTATTTAAAACAGGGAGGAAGAGGACAAAGAGGAAATGTAAATCAATTGACAACAGAAGGAGTCCCTGGGACCTAGCTATTGAAGAAACAGTAAACACACGGCATTTACTGGGAGCCATGTACTTTTCTAATCACTTAGTATTAACTAATTTAGTCTTCCTAACAACTCTGTGAAGAGGACTCCCACTTGCAAACGCACAAACTAAGGCACAGAGCAGTTAAGTAACTTGCTCAAGACCACATAACTAGTAAGCGACAGAGCTGACATTGGAACTCAGGCAGTCTAGCTCCAGAGTCTGAAGTCAGGCCCTTAACAAACGGTAGCTAGTTTATTAGTCAGACAGGACTAGGTTACTCACTCTGTCCACCAAAACTTTTCGAAGATTACTAAAACACCATCATTGGCATCATTACAGTAAAGCAGAGAATGGAAAGTCAAGGAATAAAAATTCCTGGTGTTAGAATAGGTCAACATAAGAGAAATTCTTAGTGGCCAACAGGACCCTGTATTATAAAAAGCAAAACAACTAGATAAATTTGGAAAATGTCAGTGCAACCTCAGAACTTTAAAAAGACACATATTTTCCCCAATTTTGTCACTACTAAAATGGGCTTTAAACAACAGGGTTCTACTGTACAGCACAAGAAATTATATTCAATATCCTGTGATAAACCGTAATAAAAAAGAATATAACTGAGTCCCTTTGCTATACTGGTACACTGGAGAAGGGAATAGCAAACCACTTCAGCATTCTTGCCTTGAGAACCCCATGAATAGCATAAAAAGGAAAAAAGATATGAACCCCACCCCTACCCCCAGATCAGTATGCTACTGGAGAAGAGCAGAGAAAGAGCCACAAAAGGAATAAAGAGGCTGGGCCAAAGCCGAAACGATGCCCAGTTGTGGATGTGCCTGGTGGTCAAAGTAAAGTCCGATGCTGTAAAGAACAATATTGCATAGGAATCTGGAATGTTAGGTCCATGAATCTAGGTAAATTGGAAGTGGTCAAACAGGAGATGGCAAGAGTGAACATCAACATTTTAGTAATCAGTGAACTAAAATGGACAGGAATGGGTGAATTTAATTCAGATGACCGTATTATCTACTAGTATCTACTATTATCTACTACTACTGTGGTCAGGAATCTCTTAGAAGAAATGGAGCAGCCCTCATAGTCAACAAAAGTGTCCAAAATTTAGTACTTGGGTGCAGTGTCAAAAATGATAGAATGATTTCGATTTGTTTCCAAGGCAAACCATTCAACATCACAGTAATCCAAGTCTATGCCCCATAGAAGAAGATGATGAAGTTGAATGGTTCTGTGAAGACCTACAAGACCTTCTAGAACTAACACCAAAGAGAAGATGTCCTTTTCATCATAGGAGACTGGAATGCAAAAGCAGGAAGTCAAGAGATACCTGGAGTAACAGGCAAGTTTGGCCTTAGAGTACAAAATGAAGCAAGGCAAAGTCTAACAGAGTTTTGCCAAAAGAACACACTGGTCATGGCAAACACCCTCTTCCAACGACACAAGAGACGACTCTACACATGGACATCACCAGATGGTCAATATCAAAATCAGATTGACCATATTCCTTGTAGCCGAAGATGGAGAAGCTCTACACAGTCAACAAAAACAAGACCAGGAGCTGACTGTGGCTCAGATCATGACCTCCTTATTGCAAAATTCAGACTTAAATTAAAGAAAGTAGGGAAAACCATTCAGGTGTGACCCAAATCAAATCCCTTATGATTATATGTTAGAAGTGACAAATAGATTCAAGGGATTAGATCTGATAGAGTGCATGAAGAACTATGGACAGAGGTTTGTAACATTGTACAGGAGGTGTTGACCAAAACCATCCCCAAGAAAAAGAAACGCAACAGGGCAAAATGGTTGCCTGAGGAGGCTTTACAAACAGCTGAGAAAAGAAGAGAAATGAAAGGCAAAGGAGAAGAGGAAAGATAAACCCATCTGAATGCTGAGTTCCAAAGAACAGCAAGGAGAGATGAGAAAGCCTTCTTAAGTGATCAATGCAAAGAAACAGAGAAAAACAATAGAATGGAAAAGACTAGAGATCTCTTCAAGAAAATTAGCGATACCAAGGGAATATTTTATGCAAAGATGGGCTCAATAAACGACAGAAACAGTATGGACTTAACAGAAGCAGAAGCTATTAAGAAGATGTGGCAAGAATACACAAAAGAACTATACAAAAAAGGTCTTAATGACTCAGATAACCACGATGGTGTGATCACTCACCTAGAGTCAGACATTCTGGAGTCCAAAGTCAAGTGGGCCTTAGGAAGCATTACTATGAACAAAGCTAGTAGAAGTGATGGAATTCCAGCTGATCTATTTCAAATCCTGAAAGATGAGGCTGTTAAATTGCTGCACTCAATACGCCAGCAAATTTGGAAAATTCAGCAGTGGCCACAGGACTGGAAAAGGCTAGTTTTCATTCCAATTCTAAAGAAGGGCAATGCCAAAGAATGTTCAAACTATTACACAATTGTGCTCATTTCACATGCTAGCAAGATAATGCTCAAAATCCTTCAAGCTAGACTTCAACAGTATGTGAACTGAGAACTTCCAGATGTACAAGCTGGATTTAGAAAAGGCAAAGGAACCAGAGATCAAATTGCCAACATCCATTGGATCATAGAAAAAGCAAGGAAATTCCAGAAAAACATCTACTGCTTCATTGACTGTGCTAAAGCCTTTGACTGTGTGAATCACAACAAACTGTGGAAAATTCTTCAAGAGATGCGAATACCAGACCACCTTACCTGCCTCTTGAGAAACCCGTATGCAGATCAAGAAACAACAGTTAGAACTGGACATGGAACAACGGACTGGTTCAAAATTGGAAAGGCTGTATATTGTCACTGCTTATTTAAACTTATATGTAGAGTACATCATGTGAAATGCCAGGCTTGATGTAATCACAAGCTTGGATCAAGATTTCAGGGAGAAATATCAATAACCTCAGATATGCAGATGACACCACCCTAATGGAAGAAAGTGAAGAGGAACTAAAGAGCCTCTTGATGAAGGTGAAATAGGAAAAGTGGAAAAGCTGGCTAAAAACTAAGATCGTGGCATCTGGTCCCATCACTTCATGGCAAATAGATAGGGAAACAACGGAAACAGTGAGAGACTTCATTTTCTTGGGCTCCAAAATCATGGCGGATGGTGACTGCAGCCATGAAATTAAAAGACACTTGCTCTTTGGAAGAAAAGCTATCATAAACCTAGACAGTGTATTAAAAAAACAGAGACATCACTTTGCTGACAAAGGTCTGTCTAGTCAAAGCTATGGTTTTTTCCAGTAGTCATGTACAGATGTGAGAGTTGGACCATAAAGAAGGCTGAGCACCAATGAATTGATGCTTTCAAATTGTGGTGAAGACTCTTGAGAGTCCCTTGGACTGCAAGGAGATAAAAATAGTCAATCCTAAGGAAATCAGCCCTGAATATTCATTGGAAGGACTGATGCTGAAGCTGAAGCTCCAATACTTTAGCCACCTGATGCAAAAAGCCGACCCAATGGAAACGACCCTGATGCTGGGAAAGATTGAGGGCAGGAGGAGAAGGGGGTGACACAGGATGAGATGGTTGGATGGCATCAATGACTCAATGGACATGAGTTTGAGCAAACCCCAGGAGATAGTGAAGGACAAGGAAGCCTGGTGTGCATGGTGTTGCAAAGAGTCAGATACGACTGAGGGACTGAACAACAACAAGACCTTTGATATACAGCAGTAATTAACACAACACTGTAATTCAACTATACTTCAATAAAAAATATAACAAAACAAATAAAATGGGCCTAACATAAGCTCAGCAGTTTAGCTCACTACCAATTCTCATGCCCAGGCAGTCAGCAGTACAGTTCTCCACTAAAACCAGGGCTCATTGGAAACAGGCCAGTATCATATCATATCTTGGGATTGGACAACAACAGGAACAAGTCTGAAATTCCTGTTGTTGTCAAACAGCAAGAATGACTCCACAGGCGTCAGGAACTCTGCTACATGGGAGAGGAAGGGACTGCAGAGCTCTCTCCCCAGGTGAGCTGTGATACTCTGAGCTTCGAAACTTAGGGGAAGGGAAAATCATTGTGGAAGCACGTGAGTCTGAGAAATGCCTTGTGTTCATGATGTCCTACAAAAGGAAAGTTAATATAAAGTGTAGAGAAAGGAAGTTTTCATAGCAAAGAAAGATGACAATAATAAGATATATTATAATTTGTTATTGATCTTTAAAACCGAAAAGCATTCATATATAAGGCCATGTAGTTTCTTTAACAGAGTGTTAATTACATGTCTGTTTTCTGTGATTTCTGTGGTGAGTAGGAAAAAATAACAAAAGGAAACTATAAGTCAGGTCACGCAGGACTTGAGGGCCCTTGGAAGGACTGCTTGGCATTGGTGGTCATACAACAAGCTGGTAGAAAGAGAGGCAGAGATGTACTGGCATCGTGGTCAGACACAATTAACAAGGAGATGACAGTCAGCAGTGTGTTTGTAATATCATCAACTGCTCACACAACCTGAAGAGGAAAACCAAGAGCTCAAACCCATCTCCTAAGAGGTGAAATCTCTACCTAGTCCAACAAAGAACGGTAAAGTATTAATAAGGAATATACATATTTTAATAGTACTAAAGATAGGTCAGCACACCCCAATGATAAGGGGTCCTGAGTTTGAATCACATTGAAGCCACCTAGTCCTATAACATAAAGCAAGAATGTGTCCCTCCAAGAGTCAGAATCCTGTAGACTTTGCTGCTCAGAAAAGGTATTCCTTGTCCTCTGGATATGAAAGATCAGTGCAACTGTCTGGAAAGTGTCACAGTGACATTTAGGTTAACTCTAGGAGAACACTGAAATAAGTGAAACAATGGCCTTTTGAAGATATTAAAAACCAAGGACACAAACAACGAAGATATAAATTAAACCCAAGATACTTAATATTTTAGAATAAGTTAAAGTGTAAATGTATTATTAAATCTTGACATGTTGTATATGTTTTATCTGTTGTTTAAGATGGAAGATCAAAAGGAATTAGCCATTCTAAATTTGTAGTAGAATGTAAATAGTTTAGGGAAATTTAATCAACCAAATCTATAATCAGTGTTTAAATGCTCAAGGAGAAATGGTTTTCAAACCATTCTGAATGACTTTTTGGATAAACACAGCAGACACGGCCACCCCACCCCTATGCTCTGGATACTCACCAATTCCTGACATGCCTTCATGAATTTTTACCTGGGGGGCTTCTTCTGCCCACCAGAGCCAGTTGGCTCTGCCCAGGGCAAGCCAGAATTGCCACAACCTCCAGGAGCAGGCCTCAACCAACTACTGATGGGAGTTAGTGGACAAATGCCCGAGCTTTCAGACCTTCTGGTAAGGGTATCTCAGAGGCTAGTGCGCGCTGTCTCCCCCGGGCACCCAGGGCAAGTGAGCAGCAGCCGTCCCCAGCGGCAATCTCAGTAAGGTCGTCGGCAGAGGCCTTCACGCTTTCCCTGACTCACTTCGCCTCTCCCCACTGGGCTTTCAGGGATCAACTCCTAACTAAACTAGTGGACTCACATCCACATCTCAGAGTCTGGGCAACCCAAACGGAGAGAAGAGAGCAGCTTACCAAACCAAAAGCACACATATGTGTAAGGCTCTTCTCAAAGCACAGTGCCCTCTTGGGCATTTTCTAATTTCCCAGCGGGGGAGCCGGCTTGGCAGCACAGCCAGCCGGGGGAGACAGGAGAGGGTGGGCACGGTCTTGGGTAACCCTCTGCCTCTCTTGTCAGCCTCTCTTTCCTGGAACCAGCCTCTCTCGGGACCCATGACTTTCACCAGGCCACACGCTCTCTGACTCTCACTGTGGAGCTGTGATTCCTCCACAGGGAGCTGTGATCTCAGAGGACAGTCTTCGATACAGAAGTGTCCATTCATAAAGCTAGCGTTGGACTCAGGGGACAGGACACGTGTCCACTTACTCAGCTGTCAGGACAATAAGCCCGTGGGCTTTGAGTCTGCTCTCAGGTCCCTATGGGCCATGAGAGACTTCTGCTTGTGACTTTATAGGCAACCCCCCCCCCCAAAACAGAGGAAACAAAGACCCTGCTCGCCACCCTTACAAACATGGTGGTTAAGAGTTCAGGCTTTTACTCACTTATAATTGTCACTTTGGGTGGGTTCCTTAACATCCCTGAACCTCAGTTTCTTTAGCTATAAAATGGAGGAAATATAATCTAACTCATCCCTCTTAATAAAGAAAAAACGATTGATTGTTTAGGCATGCCAGCCACTTCCTATGCACTCCCATCACATGGACACACACGTAGGTACAGTTATCATCCTCAGGTTCTAATTCTAAGAAACTTTTCCAGGGTCACCCTGCTAATAAGAATGTAGGATTCAATCCTAGGCAAGTCTGATCCCACTCTTAGCCTCTATGGTTTACAAAAGATACAGAAAGTAAAAGTGCCCAACACACACCAGGAGCTTAATTACTGTCATTACTTTCCTGTATCCTTACTTCACTATTCTCTCCTGGGCTGGCTCTCACTGGGGAAGGACTATAAAGGAGACACAGATAAGGAGAGATCCACAGAGCCTTAAAGGAAGAGGCTCAATGCCAAGTTCTTAATAAAAGCCTTCAGAGAAAACAGAAGGCTTCCACTTCTATTAACACCTAAGCTCTTAAAGTTCTTTCAACTCCATAATTTCCTTTCCTGGAACTTCCACAAAATTCCCAAAATGCCTTTCAAAAGGCCATAAAGTCATGAATACTAAATATCATAGAAGTTTTCAGTGAAATTAAGTCACCTCTGGGGCTTCCCTGGTGGCTCAGTGGTAAAGAACCTACCTGCCAAGCAGAAGATGTGGGTTCGATCCCTGGGTCAAGAAGATCCCCTGGGCAAGGAAATGCAACCCACTCCAAAATCCTTGCCTGGGCAATCCCATGGACAGAGGAGCTACAGTCCATGGAGTCACAAAGAGTCGCACACAACTTAGTGATTAAACAAGTCACCTCTAAAGCGTGTTGACTCAGTGTCACAGAAGAGCACTGGGTGAGGAGTCTGTCCCTCAGCCTAGCTCTGGCACTGAACTGTGTAACCTTGAGAAAAGCCACCTGCCTTCCCTGTGCCTTTTTATTGTTATTATTGAGAGACTAAACCTCATCTTGCCTTTCTTAAAGTTGTTGAAAAAATCATGTGAGAGATGTATGTGAAAATACTTGGCAGATTATAAAGCACAACACAGATGTGGGGAGTTATCAGTATTCATCAACAGCCTATCCAACTTGCTAAGAAAATTCCTGAATAAGAAAAATGGGAGCCAAAAAGCAGAGGTGAGTAGCAAGGGGGGATGAGGAGAGTCAGATGGTAAAGAAAAACTAGCTGTCAGAACCTCATTTTCAGTGTTGGCAGTTAACCTTCAATCAATTTTATAAGGCCAGGAAATAGCCATATTTTTAATTAAGTGTCGGCGGTAGGCTCAGCAACATAAAATTTAATGGTAGGGAAGACACCAGCATGAAGAAACATAGCTTCTTACCTCTCCTTCTAAGAAAGATATCTTTTCTAAAAGCTGCAATATTAAGAGTTGTTTCTGCTGCACCTTCTTCTTTAGTGATTCAATCTAGAAAGAAACAAATTGGACATAGTTAATCAAAAATGCAGAATTGTACAAGTTAATCAACTAGAAGAGAAGCCTTTAGCTTTCATTCAAACAGAAACTACATATTGGTTCTTCTGTGTTCTGTGCAACAGTATTAACATGAGGTGCTCCATGGAGAGGGGGGTTCTGTGCCCAGGTAAGCTTGGGACATCAAACATGGTTGTGGAGCTGTTTCATTAGGTTTATTTAGCCTAACATTTCTGCACTGATTCTGCCGTGGAACCCTAAGTAAAACTTCACTGATGCTTTGGGAAATGCATACGTAACTCTACATAAAAAAATTATTCAGCTTGAATTTATGCCACAGCCTGTATTTCAAGCATTCAGCTCTGTTGGTCCTGTTTGTATATTCATATTTGTTCAACTAAGTGTCAAAAGTTTTGCTCTGGGAAAAAGGTCACTGCCACTGAAGTAATAATGAAATTCAGAGGATTGAGGACTCATGAGGCCTGAGGCAAGCAGGGAAGTCCTCTGAAAGACAGGGGCTTGAGCTGGGTTTTTTTCCCTTTGTTTTTATACTATATGTATCTTAGAGTACCATTTGCTTTTCATTCACAAATCATGTCTCCATAGACAAATCGTAGGTTTCCTAAAAGCAGGAACCAGAGTGCTCTGTACCAGGCCATGTCTTGGACAATAGTGGGAACAGAGTGTGAGTTCAATAAATAATATGTGATTTGGAAGAATGCACTAATTTTCCACCAATTTTTATATGAAATTTGAGCATTTGCAAAACCTTTTTTTAAAAATCCCTCTCTGTGCAAAATGACACAATTCCTATGGACGGGACACTAGTAATAACTAAAAGAAGTATAAGTGTACAATTACACTTTGACCCAGCAATTCTGTTTTGAGGAATAGATCCTATAGATACATTAGCCAAAATATGAAATGACTTGGACATAGGATTTCAGAAAACACACACACAAAGACAGAACTCCATCAATAAGTGGCTGATAAACTATGGTGCATCTTAACAATGGATTTCCTTGTAACCTTCAAGAAAAAGTAAAGATCTCTAAAACCCTGATACAGTATATTGTAAGGAGTGTATGGTATGCTGGCTTTGGTGTAAAACTGCTGAAGACATATGAATGAAAATTTGCAAAAAGAAACACTACAAAGATCAAACGAGCCTTAATATTTACCAACAGGGAGAGGGAGGAAATTAGAAGGATGAGACAGAAGAAAGAATTTTCTGATAATAACCTTGTTACACAGGTTCAATCTTAGAAGCACATTTTATAGATTCAAAAAATAAAAACCAAAAAGGGGGAAAAAGTGAATCCTAAAATTTGAAAACAAACTGAAATAAAGGAATTTAACTATATATCAAATTGATTAAAAGAAGTAATTCAGGCACTGTTAGAACAAGTAATTGGACTGGATATTTTTAGTGGATGTATTCTAAAAAGAATTGCAAAAAAACCTCACTCACTGGGAAAATTTGGATAGTAATATTAGTATTATATTTTGAAACTATTTGATAGATTGTATAATAACATTTGGAACCAAGGTCTTTAGTGTAAGAGAAAGAAATATGAGTATGAAATCAAAGAGGTAAAAAAAGTTTTGTTAGATTTGAAGTGAAAGTATCAGTATGAACTCGTAATTTTTATTTTCTGTTTAAAAAATATGCTAGATAAGCCTGAGACACCTTATTGTACCTGAAGAAAAGGACATGAAGGGTCTCCCTCGGGTCAAAGACAAGACAATTGTACAACAAAAAGAGTGTAACTAAGTAAACACATGGAATATATATATTTTTTAAAACCCTGAGCATTTTGTGATTCTTAAAAAAGGAAAAACAAAGCGGCAACAACTGGAAATGACAGTGGAACCAACTCCTTACTTAGAAGCTTGAAGATTTAGAGAAAAGGATAAAGCATTTATCCTGCCTTACTTGCACAAACTGCATGTTGAGATTACTGATAAAAGCCCCAGTTTATGAGGAAAGAAGTTTTACTCTACAGAAGAATTCCAGGTAATAAATGGAGAAGGAAGGAGAGAATTTGGAAATCACCATTGCGTGATACCTAGGAAATATTACTAACAGACTCAAGCAACTTTCATGGACAGATGAGATACCGGGGGGCAAAGCTGATGAACCTGATAACTGTGTTGAGAGCTGTCACCACCTGAATCCACAGCCAGCCTCACCATCACCCAAAGCGGGATCACCAGACAATATGCGCCCCCGGAGCAATACAAAATGAATCACCCAGGAAGTAGTCTTGCCTCCCCGACTAAAAAAAGTTGAAACAGAATCTAATCAAGCTAATAAGGAGACAAAAAGTCAAATTCAGAATGTGGGGACGTTTACAGGACAGCTGACTTAGCTCCCGCAGTAAGTCACTGGGTCGGGGCAAACTTGAGTTGGGGGTGAGAGGGCAGTAAACGGAGCGCGCCCCAGATCAAAGGACTTGGAAACCTAACAGCCAAGTACAGTGGACTTCTCTGTGTGCTGACTGGAGCAAAGTACATTTTAAAAGACTTTTTAAAGACAGTTCGGAAAATGGTACTACAGACCGATATCAAATGGGACCAAGAATTATCATTGATTTTGTTAGCTGTGAGAACTAACATGTAATAATAACTGATTATGATTACAGAAGGAAAAAGTGCACATGTTTTAGAGATGCCTAGTGAAACACGCAGAATGTCTGGGGTTTACCTTTTAAAATAATTGCGCAAAGGAAAAAATAAAAGGAAAAGAAGGTGGAGGTGAGGCAAATATGGCCAAATCTTGCTGCTTGTTGAATCCAGGCAATGATTCATTATTACTCTCTTTGTCCTGAGTGAATTAGACATTTTGTGATAAAATATTTTAAGTTCCACCTGGTGTCAAAAAATAAAATACTCCATCATGAAAAGCAAACCATTTACACAAAATAGAACACAAGAAACAAACTTAAGGAAAAATGTTCAATGTTGATAAAAAAAATTTTTAATTAACAATTAAAAACAGTCACTAGTTATCCTTTCATATCTATTAAATTTGCCTGAAACTACTGACTGAAAAAATTGGTGCTGAAAGGGCTGGGAGAGACAGCTATTCTCATGTGTTGCAGGTGGTGCTGTAAATTAGAATGACCCTTTGGGCAATTTAGCAATAAATATTAAGAGCCATAAAGCTGTTCATACCCTTTGACCTACTAATCCCACTCCTGGGAATTTATCCTAAGGATATAATTCAGATGTAGGAACAGAGCTATATATACAAAGATGTTCTTACTCCTATTATTTATAATAGAGAGAAAATGGAAATAACCTTAATGTCCAGCACTAAAGGAAGTGGTAATAAATTATGGAATATCAATTTGATGGAATATATTACACAAACACTAAAAACAAATCTATTACAAAATGGAAAAGTGTTTACAAAAAGCCTCAAGGGATAGAAAAACAAGAGTTTACAACAATGAAAGTAGAAGCTGGAAGAGAAGTTAGATAAATGAAATCATTCTGCAGTTAGGGTAGGATTATGGGCAAAACAAAAGTTTCCTTTATTTACATTTCCTTCACTTTTTGTAGGAAAATTTGCAGAAATTATCCTTATCGAGTCCCTTTTTCATTCCTTCTTATATTGTTAAAATTCTTAAAAGCTAACTTTTAAAGTCTTTCAATGATAGGCAAAATGTGTACTGAAGTGAACTAAAATATTCCAAAGTCAGGAGTAATATTTCATCAAATAACACAACAAGTGACTTCACACACACTAGTTGCACCATCTCTGAAGTCATCAGTGAATCAAGAGAAGTGAGAGGGTTAAGGATACCCTCATGAACAGCTCATAGGAAGAGACCAAGATTATTCTACTCACCTCTTCCCTAGATTTTAGTTTTAAAAAGAAATCAGTGCAAAGCAGAGATATCATCTAGGGAAAGAGAGCTGAGGGAAGACTTCTGGGCTAATGTTAGTGTGAGGAGTCACCTTGTTCTGGAGGAAAAAATGGGTGTGGGAAGGATGTAAGGGATCTGAAGCTTCTGATAACAAGGCTCAAGTTTTTCAGCAACTGATGCTTCAAGAAGTGATTGTGCTCTTGCACTAAAAATGAATGCCATGCAAGCTCACTTGCTTTCATCCTTGAGCATTTCTCATAGAATCATCCTGTACAGTATATTCTGTGGTCAGAGCTGACGTGTTCAAACTAGGGACAAAGGATGCTTAGGCTGGCAGGCAGTGCATGGCAGGCCCCTCATGCCCTACAAGGCATGCCAACTTCAAATTTCAAGTTATTCTGCTAGAGACGTCTGCTCCTGAAGCACACCCCATGCCTTCTCCCAAGTAAGTCATCCAGTTTCTAAAATAAGCAGACTCTCATGTGTCTGGGTGGGACTTCCCCGATGGCTGAGCGGGTAAAGAACCCGCCCACAATGCAAGAGACACAGGAGACACAGGTTCCCTCCCTGGGTCAGGAAGATCCCCCAGAGATCTGGAGTGGGATGGCAACCCACTCCAGTATTATTGCCTGAAAAATCCCATGGACAGAGGAGCCTGCCAGGCTATAGTCCAATGGGTTGCAAAGAGTTGGACATGACTGAGCAACCTAGCACGCATGCCCACATGTATCTGGGTTTGCTATTATTCTAGCTAACATCTGACTCCCAAGTCTTTGGTTCTTTTCCATAATATCTAAATCACGCATTTGTGTGAAAAATGCTGTTATTTCTGACTGCCAACTTCAAAGAGCTTTGACATATTGTCTCCTGTATCTTACTCCTATAGTAACATAAACACTCAAAAGTCAGCTACTACTATGTTATTACTGGTATTTCTTCCTCCCTAGACTGTCAGCTTCTTGAGAGTAAAGACCTTGATCAGCTCCATATTCTCAGACATTGAATGAATGAATCAAAGAATCTGTCCATCCATTACCTCTAAACAATCCACCCTGTAGACTTCAGAAACAAAGTTGTTTGGAAGAGACTCAGGGAGGACCAGAGGAACCAAGACAGACTTGCTAAATAACATAACCTCCAAAGCACCCCCCAAAATTGTGGGCATCCCAAAATCCAGGGAACCACGCAGGCAGTATGCAAGTGAAATCCATTTGGCACATTTGCTCTCACTTCTTGACTTGTATCATTTTGTAAATTTGACCATTAAGAGGTTTATGTACACTTCACAAAGCTGCATTTAAATCTAGCTGTCACCAGGTGGTGGTAAATGACCCAAGTTACCAGGCTCAAGTCAAAACATTGAGAAACAAGAAATTAGATGAAGTCTGGAAAATAAGTGCTTCTATCTTACCTACCCAAGACTGTAATCTTATTGCAACAGTTAAATTCAAATATCAAACAACAGGGGGACTTCCCTGATGATCCAGGGTAAGAATTCACCTTCCAATGCAAGGAACATGGGTTCACTCCCTGGTTAGGGAACTAAGATCCCACATGCCACAGAGCAACTAAGCCCATGGGTCGCAGCTACTCAGCCCAGGCACCTCAACTAGAGATCCCATGAGCCACAACTAGAGAGAAGCTCCCACACCACAATGAAGATCCTGAGTACCTCGACTAAGACCTGACACAGCCAAAAATCAATTAATTAATCTAAAAAATCAAATAGTAAACCCTCTTATAGAACAAAGGGAAGAAACCCATCTTGGTAAAATCTAGAACCAAAACCCATCTTGGTAAAATCTAGAACCTTTTACCTGATGCTAACTCTCTGAACTGATGTCTCATTTTGTCTTCATTAGCAAGTCTTTTTTTTTAATTTTTGTAATTCAAACTGAATATATGTCTTGCAGCCTAACTGATCATGCAGGAACAGGCCAGTTTGATATTTAAGATGGGTTTAGGGGGTCATCTAGTTTCTAAAACAGTAACAGCTTTTCTTCACATTAGCCACAATTGAGTTACCTGGATAGATGGTTGGAGCCAAGAAGTCCCTCTCAACTATAAGCACACACTGGAGTCACCTGGACCAAGTCCATTTCTAGGCTCTACTTCAGAGATGCTCTCTTACTCAGAAACCCTCCCAAGCTTCTAAGGGGGAGGGACAAATTAGGAGTTTGGGATTCACACACACACACAAACACACACACACACACACACACACACACACACACACACTACTACATATAAAACAGGTAACCAGCAAGGACCTACTGTATATCCCAGGGAACTATCCTCAACATCTTGTAATAACCTATAATAGAAAAGAATTGGTTATATATAACCAAATCACTTTGCTGTACACCTGACTCTAACACAACATTGTAAATAAACTACACTTCAATAAAAGAAAACAGTAACAAAACAGAACAGCCCTCCCAAGCGGTCTAATGTTTCAGTTCCCTAGTGTGGACATGAGATGCTTCTGTGTGGTCCCACTTTATCTCCCCAGTTTCCATTCATGCCAGCTCTGGCCCACAATGAACCCTATGAAGAAGCCACTCCATCCTCTGAGTGTGCTGTGAACACAGTGGGACCTCTGCCCCAGATGGTGCCTTCGCCAGGCATGGCCTCCCACCCTCCATCCCCTTCTCCACCAGCAAATCTGCTGGCAGGAAGTACTCCACAGTCACCTCCCAGGCTACCTCTTGCCAAGTCTTCCAGGCTGCCTTTATGTCTGTCTATGTTCATTTCAGCCCTTCGAGCAAACCCCTAGCAAGACCCAACACTGCCACTACTATGGTCTGTTTAGATCTTCCCCTTGCACCAGACAGCAAGCCCACACGGTACAGATGTTTAGTGTATCGATTATCTTATATGAAAGAGCAGTCCTCTTAGGAGGTGAAATCACTGCTATCCATCCACACATTTTTATAAACTGCTTTGGAAAGAGATTCCTATAGTGAAAGGATCCTTCCCGATTTCTTTCAAAAAAGACCTTGTATGTCAACCATACTAAAATGAAATTATACAAAAACTCAGTAAGGTCCTGTTATGGATTCACAACAACCCTCAGAGGTTTGCAAGGCTTGTCAGCTTCCTGGAATTTTTTCACATTGGTGACAGACACGACAGACATGGGTCATTTTGTGTTAGATGTCAGAATGTGATATAGCCTATAATTAAAAGGATGTGAATAGTACCCGACTGTGCAAGACTCATGAAACATAACTCAGTATGGAGGTTGGTGATGTGGAGAGAAATGAATGAATATAAGAAACACAGCAGCAAATAAGTATTAAATACTAGATAACACTTGATACTTTTTTTTTTTAAGAAATTATGCTTTAGGGTGTTTTCTCTTACCAGCTGGAAAATGATACTATACATGTATCTGCAAATGCCTTTCATAAAACAGGAGACACACTGAAACAGGTCATGATATTAGAAGGCATTAAAACTGACTGTCACATTGAATTAAATTGTTTAAAATCTTGTAAGAGTAAGGAAATTAGATTTTTTTTTAATCCAAACTAAGTTTATGATATTATTGTTAATTTTCTCTGAAATTTGTTTTGTTTTCATTCTAACTTTAAGAATAGCCAAGTAAAGTAAACCAAGCACTTTTATTTAAAATCAGTGTGTAATGCTTGGTATTTGTGTGCTTATCATGAAACTCGACACATTAATAAAAAGTTTCCAAACCTCTATCACCAGTACCTCTCTCTGTTACTCTTTCTAATGAACCTATAAAGCCATTAAGATGAATGGTGAATCCTAATTTGACATGAAAGATGTTAAAAATAAAGCAAGTTATAAAACAAACAAATAAATAAAGACTTTCTACTTTAAACCACCTTGGTAAAGAAAGAAGTCATTTTCCCATTGAAAATATAACAAAAATGGATACCTGCCAATCAAAGCATGGAGTTCTGAATTCTAGGTCAAAGAGAAGCAATAGGATACTTGAATGTGAGTCTTTCTTGACTTTTCACGGGAAATGCATGCTGTTCAATTATTGAAAATTTGACAGAAAAATAGATTGAAGATCCCTATTATTGTTACCCGCAATGAACCCCCAGTTACCCAGAGACCCAGTGGACTGACTGGGTTACGGCTGGCACAGGACAGGCAAGAATCTTCTAGAACTCAGGGTTTTTATTACCTCCCCTTGCTCCCTCTTGTCCTAACCCAGCCTAGTTTTCAGCTCAACATGCTCTGATCCAGCAAATAGTTTTCTCCATTTCCCTCAACAAGGAATCGTGTCTGATGCCCAAACACCTCACTGTGAAAACTGAAAACAACTGATATCTAATACTCTTCCTCTGAAAAGGTTTTTTTTTATTTTTGCTACAGTTTCTCTTAATTCTATTTTATAAGTGCTGTAACATTGTAATTTCATAGTTATGTATTTTTAAAGTGCATTCCCTTTGGTAAAAACCACCAGAGGAAGAATTTAAAAATAAGGTTACCTTCTTTTCTTAAAAAATGATACAACACAGGGACCTAAGACAAGATGAGGATCTGCCCTGCACTAATGCAGCATGAAAGGACAGTTTAAAAAGGACAAGGAAAATGGTACATTATCTCATTTTGGGGGGAGCGGAGGGATGAATTAAGGCCACAACAAAACGAAACTGAAAAATTGCTAAATGAAGCTCTGAGTGGGGAAAATGAAAAATCAATGAAGGAATGGAGGGAAAAAGGTACATTTTTCATCTTCATGATGTTTGATTGGGTTTGGAGAAATTCATTTTCAATTAATGTGTCTTGTGGCATTCAGCCAGGCCAGATATGAACAGGGCACACATTTTAATCAATTTTTTTCTATTAAGTTTGAAGTAATATATAATCATAGAACTATACTATTCTAAAGGATCAGTTGAAACTGGCTTCTGTGGTAAAGAAATCTAATTTGGTTTGATTTCTATCTTATATTAAAGATCACCCCACTTCTACTGAAGAAGAACCAGCCCCCTGAATCTCCTGGGTAGCCACTCATAACTGGACTATACAAACATCAGTGAAGGAGGGATAAACTGGCATCCCAATCTGCAGGCATTCACTGGCAAGGAAGAAAAAAGAGCATACTGGGTATCAGGGCTTTTGCTGGCTTAGCTCATTATTCTCAGAAACAACCCTCAGAGTCATTACCCCCATAGACGAAGGAATTGGGGTTTCTAGAGTTTCGCTGTTCATTCACTCCTCAACATCAGCCGTGACCCAGTGCTAGATTCCAGGAGCACAGCCATGAGCCAGGGAGACCTGGTCTCCACTTGCAGGGAACCAGCACGTGGAGAAAGAAGTGCATGAGTCAGCACGACGGGAGAGCAGGCAAGTGATGTTTGCTTCCCCTCCTACCCAGAGACGAGACGCACCGGCCATCTGCTGAGGGGGTGAGGGAAAGATTCAGACCACGCGACTAAGAGAGGACCAGCCCATCCCAGCTGGCCTGGAACTTCCTAGTTTTTAGTTTCATGTGTCAGGAACCTTCTCATGTTCAGGCAGACCAGGACAGTTGGTCACCCGAGAGCTTGATGCTGGCAGGGCTGAGACCTAAACCCACGTCTCTCTGATGACAGGGCCTGGGCTCTTCTGTTCTCACCAGCCTGAGGTCCAAAGGGTGACCTCTGTCCTCCCTGTGATGACAGCCTATCTCAGCAGTGCTACCTGCAAATTAGGCCAGGCAGGGAAGAACACCGGCCGGCGATACCTTCTTTTACAAACGGTTTGCTGGGGCCCTACGTCTTAAGGCTGCTCTTTTCTCCTCTGTGACTTTAGAGGAAGGTGAGGTGGGGAAGCAGGAAGGAGGGTCCTTAAGCTTCCCTGGATGGACACAGTATCAGGGACAAATGACCATACACTGAACAGGAATATCCAGGGAGAGAAACGTTTCAGGCTAAACAATCAGAGGATGTACAGGCATAACTCGTTTTACTGCACTTCGTCTTATGGTGCTTTACACATACTGCATTGCTCACAAATTGAAGGTTTGTGGCAACCCTGTATTGAGCTAGTCTGTCGGCACCATTTTTCCAACAGTATTTGCTCACCTTGTATCTCTGTGTCCCATTCTGATAATTCTTACAATATTTTAAATCCGATGCTCTGAAGGCTCACACGATACTTCTGCCGTTGTTGTTTAGCCACCTAGTGGTGTCCGACTCTTTGAGACCCCCTGGACGGCAGCCCCCCAGGCTCCTCTGTCCCTGGGATTCTCCAGGCAAGAATACTGGAGTGGGTTGCTATTTCCTTCTCCAGGGGATCTTCCCAACTCAGGGATGGAACCCATATCTTCTGCATTGGCAGGCAGGTTCTTTACCACTGAGCCACCAGGGAAGCCCCAGATGATGGTTAGTGACCAGTTTTTAGCAATAAAGTATTTTTAATTAAGGTCTGTACATTTTTTATATATAATGCTATTGTACACTTAATAGACTACAGTATAAACATAACTTTTATATGCACTGGGAAACCAAAATGTTCATGTGGTTCACTTTACTATAATATTTGCTTTATTACAGTGGTCTGGAGGCCAACCTTCAGTATCTCTGAGGTAGGCGTGTATACCCAGCTCCACACCTGACACAAAGCTGATGCTAAAAAAAACAAAAACAGTAGTTTAAAAAAAGGTTCCTATTGATAGATGTGCACTACTATATATAAAATAGATATCTAATAAGGACCTACTGTATAGCACAGAGAACTCTACTCAATACTCTGTAATGACCTACATGGGAAAAGAATCTTAAAAAGAGGGGATATATGTATATGTATAACTGATTCACTTTGCTGTACACCTGAAACTAACACAACATTGTAAATCAACTATATTCCAATAAAATTTTTTAAAAAAATAAATATTTGTTTACTAATTATGTGCATTCTAAGACAAAACAAAACAAAAAATGAAGGAGGCTTCAATTAAAGACACACACATACACACACACGTGCGCATCACACAAATACGTGTTCCTAAAGTTCAGATGCCCTGGAACGTGGACCCTCACCTGCACTGATCAGGACTTTCCAGGGAGCCTGTGAGCTGCCCTTCCTGCCCCTCTCCTCTCTGATTCTTCAAGAAACCCCTGCCAGAGGCATTGGCAATGGGGAGCCATCGAGGAATTAGGAGCTGAGAAATAAAGGACGTTTTCTCGGGTTGTTGCTGCTAATCCACCGCAGTTAGGCTCAACCTACATTTCCAGCCTCTTCATCATTACTCCCTGCCATCATTACAGTGCACTCAAACTCGGATATTGCTCGCTGAACTCACCCTATACTTTCTGGGCTTCATGTTTGTGCTTTTAATTGATTCTTTGTCTAATCTGGAACGTCCTTTTCCACCTACTCAATCCCTGCCTAGAAAAATCTAATCCATGCTGCAAAACCCAGTCAAGTATCACCTCCTCCCTAAAGTTTCTCCATGCACGCTAGAATTAGTGAGTATTTGCAGGCACTGACCTATGCCCTTAGTGTACATTCTTTCCATCAACAACCCCTGAAGCAGCGATTATTGTCACTCACATTTTTGATAAGGAAATTAAATGTTGGAGAAGATAAGTAAATTGCTCAAGATATAAAGCCCAGTGAGAAGCAGAGACAGGATGCAAAGACATTTAATTTACTTGACGCCTACAAACTTAACCACTGTGTTCTCCAGTTTCTATGTCCTCAGCACACAGTTCATTGCCTGCTCAACCCTTACATTCTACCTTGAGTTATAACAGCTTTAATGTCAACCAGAAAATCCTTTGAGGGCTTTGAGGATTCAGGTCTGTCTTTGCATTTGGTTCATAAAAGGTGCTTCTTAAATGTTTACTGGCTGACCCATGAGAAAAGCGCTCTCCATAAACAGGGCCTAGCTCTTCATCACCCCCACTCCCACTGCTGTGTGTGGAGGGCTGACTTTCCTGCAAACTTTAGCACAGAGGCAGGGGTACGGGAATATAAAGGCAGTGGCGCAAAGGAAATTACTTCAGCTTGATAAAGGCTGAATGAAAAAAATCAGTGGCGGAAGGATGGGCTAGTCAATGAATGGTATTAGAGAAACAAGCCTTCCATGGGGGAATAAAAGGTGAAATTTCTATTCATACTATACACACAAAAAATAAATTCCATACGGATTACTATTTGTTCAATAAAATTTATTGAGCACTTGCTATATGCCAGTGACTATTCCAAGTGTTGGAGATACAGACATGAATGAAACAGACCAAAACCACTGCCCTCAGAGAGCTTACATTCCAGTGGAGAGAAAGAGACAATACGTAAACAAGCAAAACAGGTAAGTGTAGGATCTATCACAAGATGATAAAGTGCTATGGAGAAAAACAGAGTAAGGATGAACGGTGGGCAAGATCGTGGCGGGGGTGGGGGGTGGTGATTACAGACCTAAAAAGGAAAAACAAAACTCTAAAACTTATGACAAACAAGACACACAACACAGCACAAAAAGACTGATAATTTTATAAGAAAATTTTTTAAATGTGTATATTATACAAAACCCCATAAACAACCAAAACCCATAAACTGAGAAAAGATAATAGCATGCAAATATTTTTTGATAAACAACTAATACTGGCAGTATACAGAATTCCTACAAATCAGCAGGAAAAAAGAAAAACCACCACACAGAAAAATGAACAAGAGATGTGAACAACCAATTTATAAGAATGGGAGCCTGACCGCTGAGAAGTTTAGGGTCAATTCTCTAGTTGTAATGAGCAGTTACCAGGCTGATGCAAATTAAAACTAAGCCAAAGAAATATTACTTCACAACTGGCTAAAATTATAGTCTAAGAAGTGGTGAGGATGTGGGGAAATCTGCCCTTATACATGACAGGTAGAAGTCTATGTACACTTTGGAGAGTGACAGAGGTGAGACTGTGCCAACCCCAGTCCCCGGCAATTCCTCCTCTAAATCTAGTCCCTTGATAAGCATAAACACATGTACAGAATTGTTTGTAAAAGAATAAAAAATTGGAAACAAGCTAAATGTCTATCAAGAGGATACATTATAATATATTCAGATAGTGGAATTGTAGAGAGCCATCAAATAATTAAGATCTAGTATATGGAACAACACCAAAAACAAAATTGGGGAAAAGAGTAAGTTTCAGAATAAATACAATAACATTCATTTATACACTATATATAAAATTTTACACACTGTTTTATTATTTATTTGTATTTTGTCCACACAACACAGCATGTGGGATGGTTCCCTGACCAGGGGTTAGACCCAGGCCCCTGTGACGAAAGCACCAAATCCTAACCACTAGGCCACCAGGAAACTCCCTGCATACCTTTTTAAACACAGAAACTAAGCTATATATTGACAATAAACATATGTATGTGTAATAAAAGCAGAGAAACATGGTCTGGATAGAGAGAGGCCAGTTGCCTCTGAAGGAAGCGTTGGGGCAGGATGGAGTGGAGGGTAAGAAGGACAAAGATTCGAAATGGGAGGAGTAAAATGAGAACTTCTTTAAAGTTCTTTATTTAAAAAAAAATACAAAATATGCATGTTAATATCTTTCAATTCCAGAAGAGAGTACATGGGTTTTATTTTTATTATTCTCCATATTTTAAATTTTTTTTCCAGGGACCTCCCTGGTGGTCCAGTGGTTAAGGCTCCGCATTTCCAATGCAGGTGGCACAAGTTCAATCCCTGGTTAGGGAACCAAGATACCATATGCTGTGCAGTGAGGCCAAACAAAAAAAAAAATACTATAAGTTTTTCCAACTGCTAAAAAAAATAAGAAGCAAAGAACGAGGCTAGCTTTGGAGTCAAAAATCTGGGTGTAGACCTAGCACCATCATCACTTGTGGAGAGGCTGCTGGCAACTTATTTTTTTAAGACTAAGCTTCAGTTTCCTGTACTAAAAAATGGTGCTAATAATACTGCCCACAGAGAGTTAATGTGGCATGGGAGGTCTAGATGGACAGCCGTGCAACACGATAAACACCCACTCTCTGAGAGTTACTTGGATGAGAAGCACAGTCGCAGAAACTACTATGGACAGAATGTGAGCTCCCAAGTGTCTGAGAAATATATCTGAGCCAATCAGAAATGATTTCAACAAACAGAAAGTGGGTTCAATGACATTTACAAAGAAAAGACCTTCTCCCTTGAAAGGACAGTCCGAATTGTGAATACATTAACCAGTACCAGCAATACAATGAACCTGCAATATTTCAATAATGCATAGAAAAAAGGTTTACCTCTGTGTGAGCTTTCTGACACCTTCTGAAACCTTCACATTTTAGATCAAGCATCTAAGATTTTTAAATCAAGAAGTGCTAATACAGTGTTAAACACCAGAATTGAAAACTGTAACATTTTCAATTACTGTAAATTTGGCCTCAGCTTGTGAGTAGTATCTCCTTTGGGTAGGAGTGTGAGTGGCCCTAGGACAAAAGTATAGCCTTAAAAAAGAGTCCAAGGCTTAGGATCCATTAAGGGTTGGGGATGGGGTGGTAGTGTGAGTGAGGGTGGGGCAGGATTTGAGCACCTAACTCATGTTTGATGTAGTAAGTCAAGTTCACACCATATCGCTGTCCTGGCAGAAGCAGGCAAAGGCAAGGAGGAGCAGATGGAGGGAGGTCCTGCAAGGCAGGGGACCCAGATCTAAGGAGGTCCCCAACCAGCCCAGGAAACAGCATCAGGCCAAGGCACAGATGCGTGGGTCGTCTAGGTAAGGCAAAATTTCCGAGGTACTCCCAGGGTCTCGCAGACAGTCTCAGCCCCTCACTCACTCTCTGCCCCAAAACAGAAGGCTCATCTGGCCCCAAGACACTACCCATGGCCCAAAAGAAAGAAGGAACTCCCAGGGCAGGGCAAGAGCACCCAGTCCTAGGAGGGAGGCCCACTGGGTGCCCCACTTTCTCCAGAAGTCATTACATTCCCTGGTTTGATATTATTTCATTTTTTGAAGCTGAGTAGCAAGTCTACTCCACTAGAACAAATGCCAATAACTTTTCCACCACAGACTTTGAAAAACACGAGGGCAGTAATGGAACCTCTATAAACAATGTAGGTCCCTATGCTAGAGTGATATGTAGATATGCGATTCTCAGATCTGACTCCAGGCTCCCTGGTGGAAGTTGGGAATCCCAGCAGAGTATCTGGGGATCTGCATTCAAACAGAACACTGGCGGGGAGTAAAACTACATCACCAGTTCACTACTCAAGTGTGAAGTTATCCATGTGCTCCCTTTCTGCTGCACAGAAACATCTAAACAAAAGACCAGAGCCAACTACTGACAAGAAAGCATTTACCTGCCCACTTGGCCACAGAGAAGTGGATGGAGTGGAAAAACTACCCAACGTCTAAGTGACACCCACCCCCTTGATGACCTCACTCCATTACTAGGCTAATACCACCCACTGACTATTATTACCACTGCTGCTACTACAATTCTCAGCAACGCTGTTTAGTTGAGATACCAGGGCCTGTGGCTGTCTCAAGGCCTCTATAAAAATATAGGATGCATGAGGTATATTTCACGTCAACATATTGGGTGGGTCAAAAAGTTTGTTCAGGTTTTCCGGTAAGATGTTATGGACATTTCAGCCAAATACATTTCTCTTTTCATCAGATATACTTCTTTTCATGAAGTGAGTTGAGCTGTGTATTCATGGTGATGGAAGCAAACCAAATGTACTTAAACAAGGAGAGTGCTAAGTTGACTAGTGTTGTATCTTGATTCAGCACTGTGACATCCTCAGGGCCACTTCCCACATACAAATATAATCAAATGACAGACACACTTGGCTGCTTCTGTATTTCCTGGGGTGTGATCAGTTGGGGACCACTTCCTCCTGGAGCACTGGAGTTCTTCGAGCCTGCTTCCCATCTCCTTGGCATGTGTCCTTGATAGCTTTTCCATCAATAAAGCTTCGATCTCCAAGATCTTAGGACCAGCCTCCACCTGGCACTTTTAAGTTATATTTTAGTACTATCTTTCAGCACAGTTCCTTCTTTGATGTCTAGGAGCCCACGTTGCTAAAAATACTCTGTGGGTCTTGGAGGTCTCTTGACTCTGTAGTGTCAGGCCATAGAAGCTGAGGTTACAGAATGTGGGTGCTTCCAGAAATAAGAGCCCTACGTCATCACATTTTCCTTTCAATAGCACGTCCTTCGTGTTTTGTTCATCAGCTCATCACACATACACACCAGCTCTTCCCAGCAGAGAGTACACGAACAATGAAAGCAACTGCTTCCAACCCAGAGCAGGCTACCATGTTGTCATCTTCCAAAGAGCCGGAGACTAAATGTGGAAAAGAGCTCGTGGGACATGATCTGGAAACAGGGCAATTGAGCGGGTTAGGGTTGTGGGCTCATCGTGGCAGCTCCTTTCCCCTTCCCCCAGGTGGCTAATTATCAGTGAGGGAGAGCACTCTGAATCCTCTAAACACAGGGTACTTGGCAAAAACGTGTTTTGCATTGTACATTTCAGCACACCACACCACACAAGAATTTTAAAATAAATTGCGTGCTAACAAATGGCGGATCCATTTAAAAGGGAAGATTCTCGGAACAGAGAGAATTAAAAATTTTTAAATTGCTTTCCTCCAGATAATTTTCCCCTGGGCAGAAAGCTGCTTTGATTGGCAGGGGACTGGGCCTTGATGAGAGCAGGGGAAGAGGTGTCAACGCCCTGTTGACTGAAGATATTTAAAGATATGTCAGGTATTCACTGCTTGGGCTGTAGGTTTCTTGCAGCCGTGTGCTCATCCCTGATCTCCTGTGTCCTTTAGCAGCAAGCTAAAGAACTCTACCTGATTTGAGACAAAAGACCCAGTCCCAAGACAGCTTGGTAACAGAAGAATGAAGCCCAAGAGCAAGGATGACTGGAACTCAGCTAACACCAGATAGTAAGATCCATGAGGGCAGAGCCACTATCTGCCCCGGCCCCTACTGGTGCCCAGCCCCAGCAAAGAGAAAGCGCAGACAGGGATCTGGTAAACGGATGGATGAGTTTCTTCATGACTGTTAATTTTTTTCAGTGCCTCTGTATTTTCTGCAAAACTCTTTAAAGTCTAAACGGGGCATATTTGGGCATGTGGGTGTGTGTGTCTATTTGTCAGATCCAGAACTAGTCAGAAGAACTAGTGATGGGAGGGAGATGACCAATCCCTGATAAACAGCACAAAAGGAGACTTCATTCAGTACAAAGATCTACCTAAGTAGGGGTATCTGCTCTCACACTTCACAAGATACTCTGTATCTTTTCTCAATGAACTTGACCCCATAAGATATATATTAATCCTTCATTTCAAAAGGGCCCCCTTTTACCTGCACAAATCCCTGTGGAAGTGTATTGCCTCACACAATGAAAAATCATTATTGGGCTAAGGATGGCAATACCAAGACTGGTTAATTTTTATTTAGTATATTATTATTATTAAGAAATTACACTCCACTGGAGCAGAAGTAAATATACTGCTTAACACGTCAGGATTCAAAGAACCTCAGTAATAATTCCTAGATGTTTTGAGAAGAAGGAAGCCTATCATTTTAATAAACTAACTTTCTTCACAGACATTATGACTCAGATGATAGCAATAATGGATGGGGACTGGATTCCTACCTCTGTTGAGTATGAAGCCATCACAGGGACAGGCTTTCAGACTTCATGGAAGAGAGGGAAAACTGTCCCTAACACTGGTGACACGTAAAGGTTGCCTCTATCTTCCAGTCAAATTTGCCTCCGTGTCTGGGTGGCCGGAGTTCACAGATAGAAAGGCACTTCTCTTCTCAAGCCAGAGTTGAGGACTCCACATGACTAATTCAGCCATCTAGATTTTTCAAAATTTGGTCCAAATGACTAATTCAGCCATCTAGATTTTTCAAAATTTGGTCCAAATTTAGTATATCTTTGCTGATTTCATTCATTATGCAAAGCAGTGAAAAGGCTGAGATCCTACCAACAAAACAGCCTAGTAAACAATAGAGAATCCTTTATATAAAGAGTTTCTATCTCATCTTCTCTCCTCATAAATGCATACCTGATTAAGGGCTAAATACCTTTCAGGGCAGTCAGTACTACAAATGTTTCCTTTATGTTGAACAGAAAGCTGAAATGTGCCTCTTTGCAAGTGCCACCCAGTGGCTCTAATCTGGCTTTGCATTGCAATTCAAATGAAAATATATTCCCTCTTCTCCATGACAGTTTACCTAAGATGTGAACTCCCTTCTCACGTCTCCCTGTGGCCATCTCCTGTCCAAGTCCTTCAACCATCCCCTGGATTACTAGAGTTCTCATACTTTCCAACCTCATCCTGGACTTCTCAGGGTCCTCATTTGTCCCTTTTCCATGTTTCTAACTTTAAAAAAAAGTCAGAATTGGCTACAGCAATTGAGACTTTAAACCATCTTCCTGTTGTATGAGTTAACACGGTGTACGGGACAAATACCTTAATTCTTATTACCTGATAGAAGTAATTTTTAGTTTAAACTTAGAATTAAAGCTCTCTTTCTCTGTCTCCATCTAACTGGTGAAACCCAGCTGGCCCCAGCTGGCCTCTGATGACGCCATCCTAAATTTCTGCCTGCGATTTCACTTCAGTGGCTGGGTCTTTCAGACCACATCATCGGCACTTAGAACAGCTATATTTGGGAGATATTACATCAGAGACACTAAAGTAAGATATGGACAGTGATCTTTAGATGCTTCCTTATTTGCATATATAAATACTCCCCTGTGCTGTGCGAAGTCATTTCAGTTGTGTCTCTTTGCGACCCTATGAACTGTAGCCTGCTAGGCTCCTCTGTCCATGGGATTTTCCAGGCAAGAATACTGGAGTGGGTTGCCATGCCCTCCTCCAGGAGATCTTCCGGACCCAGGGATCGAACACCCATCTCCTATGTCTCCCTGCATTGGCAGGCAGGTCCTTTAGCACTAGCACTGCCTGGGAAGCCCTAATTATTCCCTTACTCCTTTCAAATCGGTATGTTTATTAGATTCCAAAAGTAACTTAGAATTCTAAACTTGAAAATGTCTTTTTAAAAAGACCAATCAGTACTTCCAGTGGTCAGTGGTAAAGAATACACCTGCCAATGCAAGAAGACACAGGTTCAATCCCTAGTTGGAGAAGATCTCAGGGCAACTAAGTCTGTGTGCCACAACTATTGAGCCTGTGCTCTAGAGCCCAGGAATCACACTACTAAGCCCTCAAGCCACAATTACTGAAGCCCATGCACCCCCGAGTCCATGCTCCACAACAAGAGAAGCCACCACAACGAGAAGCCCACGCACTCCAACTAGAGAGTAGCCCCCGCTCGCCACAACTAGAGAAGCCCCATAGAAGCCCAGAGCAACGAAGACCCAGTGCAGCCAAAAAATAAATAAAGTTATTTTTTTAAAAAAGACCAATCATTAAACCCTTACAGATGAAAACTGAATCAGAAGCCAATGCACGTGAGGTTTTGTTCACTCATTCTCTAATATTAGACAGGGAAACAATGCAGACAGTACCCTGTGGTGAGGCGGGGGAAATGGAGTATGCCACAGCCAAGAAGCCCCTTGGAGAAATGAGGGGCAGCCGGGCCCAGACACCATAAGTGTGAAGTCAGAAGCAGAAAAGCCACAGTCTGACTGCAATGGTTCCTGAGATGCTAACTGTGATACAGGGCAAGACCTGCCCATCACTGCTGCTGGCAGTGCTCCTGCCCAGCCGGGCCAAGGGACCATGAAACTGCATCAGGATTTCCTCATTTTGGCCCCTGCTCCCCCTTCTCCTATTCTACTCCACCCGGGCCAATCTCACTGGGTAAGTGGGTTTCTCATTTGGGCGAGGATTTTATCTAATGTGTGTTTATCCTACACACAATTAAAAAAGGTGTCCCTCCCCCAACCCTCACAATTCCCTGACTTTAGCCCCAGTCATAGCTCCAACATTTTAGAGATTAATTTTTAAAAAGATAAATGTTTAATCTATTTGTCTATCATATGTGCAAATTATTAGAAGTAGATACTTTTCATCTTAATAATCCATTAACAAATAACTTTTCAGAACTGTGTTTAATATAAGCACATATAATGCTTTTTTCAATTTTTCTGCTGCTGACCAAATGTTTAATTAAAACAAAACCTTTTCTCTGCAAGTTAGAGAATGAGTCCCTAGGGAATCTTTATAACCTTGTTAATACTAATTGCTCTTGTTTCTGATTTTTTTAATTGAGTAAGAAAAAGATAATATGTTGTACACAGTATGGATTTTCTCCTATGGAGCATCACCACAAGAGAGACAGGTTACTATAACACAACTTACAAGAAATTTTTTTTTCCTCCTCCTAGAGAAATATAAATGTTCTACTTACCTGTTTTTTCATTTAGAAAAACAGGATAGTAAACTATGTCCAACAATTAGTAAGCATGTACCTTGGTTTCATACTATACAGTTAAACAGAAAAAGGACCCTTTGGTCCCTGAGCTGAAGGCACTCACCTGCATAGGGGGGTGAACTTATGAAATGTGCCTCCCAGCTTTCTTAACTGTAACCTTTTGACCTGGAGAGAGCCCTCTTTTAGAGGGATCATCACTAGTCCAATGGGGACATATGAGGAGCTTCTCCTTTGGGCCAAGACAGCAGTGGCTTGAGCTAGTTCACTGCAAACCACAGAAGACGGAGCTAAGAGTCATATCTGTCTCTGGGGCTGAAGGGTCCCCACCACAAGAAGCAATCTCACACCCATGACCCTTCACAAGGACTTACCTCCTCAACCATCTGCTTGACTTTCTTCTGCTGGCAATGCACCATGTCATCTAGGTGTCGGATCCGCTCCCGGAGGCTGGCTGACGCCTCCTCCAGCTGCTGATACCTAACAGATAGAAGACAGAGCCAGTGAACGCTCGACCAACGCAGCAACACCAGCACACGAAGTCACCACTTGAAAGAAACAATGCCTAGAACAAGATGCACTCTTCCTACTTTGTATGTATCCTAGTTTATTAACCACTGACCAACCACCCCACTGGAGAAGGAACACAGGACCCTTTTCCAAGTTCCCACTTGCAAACTTCGTAGAGACAGTTTCTTTACCTCCCAAGAGCTGAGAGAGAATTTTTTTTGCACCACTTACAGAGATGAGAGACTGTGTCTTTGGGGGTTAATACAACATTGGAACATCCAGTAATTGCCACAATTAGGAAAACAGAGAAGAGTCTAGCAACACAACAACATATCTGAAATCAAGTGGCAGAGCCCTGGGAAGGCAGGAATTACAGTTGTTCCACACATCATTTATTTTGAGAAAATGGGAAATATGCTGAAACACCCTTCCTCCATCAAAACAGAACAGACCACCTCAGAAAATATTTCATGTTTAAAAAAAAAAACCCAGCACAGATTATCCTCAGACTCTACTTGGTTTAAATAAACCCAAGGAACCAGCAGATGGACTCTTTCTTTGGGGCCACTAAACCAGAACACGGACAAAGGGTCTGGTGGTCTGCTTACCACTTCCCATCTCTGCTGGGTCCCTCCTTAGCACAACTTTAAAGACTAGGGAAGATTCCTAGAACTCTGCAAACTCTGATGTCACATAAGAGGAAGGAGAACAGGTATTTTTCAGCATACATTGTGGCAGGCAGTACAGCCAACAGTTCTCTCACAATAATAACCCAATGAGATGGACACTATTAGTATCACTTTAATTCCTCCCACTTTAAAAAAGAATTCTTATTTTACAAAGAGGCAAAGGATCTCAGGCAGATTAAGTAACTTGCTCAAATGCTCAGCGCATGCCAACCTCGTTTCCCTTCACTAGAGGGCCACGTGTGGACTCTCTGCCTTCTGGTTTCCAGAATAGGCAGTTCATTGCTCCTGCATTTCCCATGCAGGGCTTTATACACTCACAGCCAAGGGACAAGGCAAGGTTTCACTGCAGAATGTTTGGAAACAAAGACATTGTAAAATTCATTTCCATGGTAATAGTATTAGTCACTGTTGAGTTTTCTCATCAACAAGGTGCATCCTGTGGAGCTCAAGGTTATGAGGAACATTTATAGACAGAACTTTGGCACTAGTGACAGGCATTGACGTGTTCCACTGTTCTAACAACCACCCCTGGGTTGCAAGATGTGGCTGGAAGCTCCCAGTCCAGTATTTTACATGTTATCAGTCTGCAATGAGTGATGACCAAATGAATGAAAATGCAAGGACCAAGTGAGCCCACACAAACACAGTGTGTCCACCATCTAAATCCATTATAAGACAAAGGACAGTATATCTTACCTTTCTTTGTTAGAATCGGTTATTTCCACTGACATTTCTGTTTCATGCTCCAGGAGTTGAAGTTGAAGTTGATGGCGTTCCTAAAACAGACAGACATTAATATTTAACCGATGGATCCCAAGTTGGCTAGAGAATGTACAGCAAGCAACTCCAATACTAGTCAGTTCAAATCTATGTGACACCTATGGGTTTTTATACACTCACTCACCAGAGTCCAAACAAATCTCAAAATTTCAAATTTGCTAGTGTGTATTTATAGACGTATTTATGAGTTAGAGACAAATACCATGGGTAAGCCATTCAAGATTTATTTTTTAAAAAGTATTTCATCAGCCCAGGGTCAGATGTCTTATGAAAATTTATAGTTCTAAATAATGATAATCAATACTCTAAATCAGTGGTCTGTGATACTACGAATTTCTTGATTAGTTTCTGAATCCTCAGGAGGGTCTAGAATTCTATAATATTCTATAAATTAACTGGGGTAGTGTTTACACAGCTGTGTTTACTTGTAAAAACATACCGTGAAAATCAGAATAAATGTGCCACAATGATGTCCACATTCTAATCCCTGAAACTTGTGAACGTGTTGCCTTACATGGAAAAAGGAACTTAGCAGACATGATTAAGTTAATAATCTTGAAATGGGGAGATTATCCTGAATTATCTGGTTGGGCCCTTATAGGAAGACAGGAAGAAGGGTTAGAGTCAAGAGATGGACACAGACTGGGAGGTGCTACAATGCTGACTTAGCAGCTGGAGGATGGGGCGATGCGCCAAGGAATATAGTCAGTCTCTCAAAGGGAGCAAAGGCGAGGAAATGGCTTCTCCTCTGGAGCTCCCAACAGCCCTGCCTACACCTTGATTTTAGGACTTCTGACCTCCCAAACTAAAGATGGTAACTCTATGATGTTTTAAAGCCACTAACTGTGGTAAATGATTGCAGTATCAATAGGAAACCAGTAAGTTGTGCATGTAAGATTTGTACAGGGAATTCCTTGGTGGTCCAGGGTGGCTAACACTCTACACTCCCAATCCAGGGGGCCCGGGTTTGATTCCTGGTCAGGACACTACATCACACATGCCATAACTAAGATGCAATGCAGTCAAATAAATAAACATTTTTTTAAGAAGATTTGCAGACATTTCTATATAAATTTAGTTTACCTTAAAAAAGTAAAAAGAATCTGGACATTTATTTCTTTGAACAAAGTGAAAAATATTAAAATAAAGGTATAGCGCCCATTACCACCAAAATTGCACCAGAAATACATTACAACTGTTAATATGACAAATTTCCTTAAAATGAAATTTATCAAATCCTGCTCACTAATTGAAAGGAGACTCTTCTGCTTGAGGGCTTTCTCTAAGTATGGCTGTGTCTCATCTTTACCATCAGAAATTCTGCCCAACAAGCTCTGACTAGTTATACAGATCCCAAACTTCTTTCCCACCAAATATTAAAAGCAAATCCTTGAAACTTGAACTCCTACAACTTCTGAATCTGTCAGCAGTGGCAGACAAGGGACAGTCAGAGAGGAAAGCAGTACACTCTGGAAGGAAGGGTATGTCATCATCGACGTATTCAGAATAAAGAAGGAAGACCAACTTTTTCGTGGGGGTTTGTTACTTCTTTTAAATCTCTACAGTGAATGCACTGACTAACTGTCCTCATGGTTTAGGCCACCTGGCTGGAAGTTTACATGAGCCCTGAAATAATAGTGATGAATCCTTAACAAGTGAGCCTTCCCTTCAACTCCCCAAAAAGCTGTCATAAAGTAGGGCAAGGCCTAGCTTACAGTATACTTTAAATTTTGATATTTTCCTAAGTTGAGGTACAACAAATCTTAAGTGGACACTGCACAATCACTTGACATATCTGTATTCACATTACCTGGTGGAACCACCACCAAGATGAAGGCATAGAGTACTATCTATTCTGCAGAAGGGTCTCTGATAGAACACACTCCTTAAAAGACTTAAACTGATCAATAAAAAAGAAAGCTGTTTTGGACACAATGTTCAGAAACAGTAAACTAAGGGGAGTAGCAGAGAAGCCATTCAAAAGCACATGGTTTGTCCTCGAGAAAAATCCAAAAATATGTGCAAACAGAATACAAACTCTGTAGGCGTGTTGTTCACAGTGTGTGACAGAGGTTTGGCACGGTTCCTGCTCTCACAGATTTAGCCATGAAGGGTGAAAAACAGTAAATGGGCATATCTAATCTTAGCTACCTAAAGCAAGCATTTTGCCAGCCTAAATGAGAAAAGTCACGAGAAAGGACAACAGATTCTCAATCACTAAAGAAAAAGTCAAGAGGACATGGGAAACATTTTATGTCACACAACTGCAGGGAGAGAGGGCCAGCCTTACTACCACCCTAACCCCCCAGCCACACATCCTCACGCAGGCTCCAAGTGGACATCAGTGGAAAAATGTTGAGAACTTTCCAGAAGCCCAAGGAGACAAAGAAACTAAGCTATAGAACAGGTCCAGCTGGAAAAAAAAAAAAAAAAAAAGCTGACACCAGGGGCAGACATTTATGCAAGTCACAACCTAAAAATCAGAGCCACACATTTTTTGAGCTCCTACTCTATATATGCTAGGCACTGCCCTTAACATTTGCCTTGGATTTTTCTTGTTGACTCCTCACAAAAAGCCTAAGAGTAAGAATTACTATTATCAACATTTTACAGAAGAGGAAACTGAATTTGGAAGAGTCAATTAACTTCCTGCAACTAGAAAGAGAGGCAAGACTCAAACCCTAGGTTCGTGTGATTCTAGAACATGGATAGTCTCTCTGTGCGACGGTTTCCCTGCCCACACCCCTCCCCAGACCACCCGCTCACCTGGCTCCTGTTGGCTGCAGGACAGCCTGTCACTCAGGGGGAGTGTGCTTTAGTCAACACCTTCTGCTGTTGCAGGAGAGTGGCGATGTAGGGGAAAGCTCGCCTGCATTCTAGAAAATGCCTTCATTGCCCAGTCATTACAACCACCATCTACAACCGGTACTGACGTCAGCCCTAACCATACCACTGACCCGCTCTTCAAGACAAGATGGGATTCTGCTTTCCCAGAGGGTAGAGGTGAAATTGTAAAAGTGAAAGAAAGTGAAGTTGCTCAGTCGTGTCCGACTCTTTGCGACCCCATGGACTGCAGCCTACCAGGCTCCTCCATCCATGAGATTTTCCAGGCAAGAGTACTGGAGAGGGTTGCCATTTCCTTCTCCAGGGGATCTTCCTGACCCAGGGATTGAACCCAGGTCTCTTGCATTGCAGGCAGACGTTTTACCATCTGAGCCACCAGGGAAGTTCCTAATTTATTTGTTCAAGTCCCTCCCCTCAAAAGATATTACTTAAAAGAAGAGCCCCCTGGCCAGCTGAGCAGCTCTGTTTAAGGCGATTCCCACCTTCCCGGTCAGAGGAGTGTAGAGGGGACCAGGCCACAGAGATCACAGGTCAGCCCTCTTCTCGGAACCAGCCAGAAGCCCAGCTGTTGACCCTGCTTCCCGTCATTCCCCCTCCCTCCATCATTGGCCTGGGGATTCTCAGTGTCCAGTGTGGGTCACAGGATGCCAAGGGGTGGTCTTGGCTGGTCCACCCTCTTTTGTAAACTCATACTGCTAGAGAGCCACTTCCTAGAACCCAGCCCCAGCTCTAGTCCTCAACCACCACTCTCCCCTAGAAGTCAGCCGTCACCTGGTAAAGGTCACCCTCCCTTCTTTGTTCCTTTTTCTCTTTCTTCTCTCCCACCTCTCCTCTTTTCTCCACTTCCCACCTCATTTCTTCCCTCTCTCTAGACTGGCTCATTATCCCAGCTGAGCTCCTGTCTCCTGCAGGCATCCCCCTGCTCCACCCCCACCCACGGAGAGCAGTGTCCCCTACACTCTGACGCATAACCAACCCTTCATACCCCGATCCCGGAAACAACTGGCTTGGGGTGTCTATGTAACATGGAAATAGGGCTTGACTGCCTGCCAAGCAAACTAAGTTCATGCTGAGGGCCCCAGCAAAGCAGGGCTTTTAAAAGGTTAATTTCTGTAAATAATTTTGTATGTAATGCGGTTAGAAGCATCAAAATTTTCAACATAGGAACACTTAGGACTTGGTGGAACTTCCATATACTTTATTTTTTGCTGTTTCTTTTTTTTTAAGATTTATTTTTAATTGGAGGATAATGGCTTTACATCCATATACTTTATTTTCTAGTTCTGCCTTTGTTATTTCAAGTCACAAGTTGTAGGAATGAGAGGGAGCCGTGGTGAGGGCTTCTCACACCTTTGGGCAGGCCTGAGGGGAGCTGTTACACTACAGGGAGGCTGCGCAAGGGGCCCGCGGGCTCCAAGCTGCCTTACCTTCTCCATGCGCTCAATCAGCCTGTCCAGCTCCCCAATCCTCTGGTCCTTCTCCTCTAGGCTGATCTCTGCTGCCTGCATCTTTTTATTGGCTTCTTCAATGGCTTTCAGAAAACTATTGGTTTCTTCCTGCAAAAGAAACGCACTCTTCTCAGCAGAGCACACAGTCACTACCAATCAGGGTTCAAACAGTTCAGGCCTTGCTGAATCATCTTGTCTCTTTAGAAGCATGACCCGGCATGACCCGGGAGCCTAGAAGAGTCTCAGAGAATCATGAACTCAAATTCCATGATTCTGCTTCTCACCAATGAATAAACACATTGCAAGGGCCTAGTTATCTTTCTGCCTTTTTTTCCCCCCTTGAGGAAAAAAATAAGAGCCTACAAATGTTATTTATCCCCTCACAAGATGCTCAAAGTATCACTGTATTTGCCAACAACATAAAAGGAATTAGGGCTGGAAGTGGAATTGAATGCAGAGTGCCCATATCTTTCTCCCAAACACCAACTCAGTCAATTATTCAGCACATGTACTAAGCCTGCGGGGACACAAGATAAGGCAGATAGGAGCCCCTGTCCTCAAAGAATCGATGCTCTGCTAGAGAAGCCAAGATGGGAGATGCACAGCCCAGCTCTAAAAACAGGGACAAGAGAATTCCACAGCAGAGAACAAAGAAAATGGGCTTCCCAAGGACAGGGGACACTTGCAGCTGAGTGAGGGGGAAAGACTTCATTCGTGGAGATGCTGGCATCTTCAAGACTCTCAGGGAACATAAGCACGATCGGGAAGGGAAGGAGGAGAAGATGGGGTGAGGAAATGCACAGCTGCAGGTAAGCCAGGATCAGCCTGGATGCGGGCAAATGGTCAGACTGGCTGGAGAAAGGGCTGTTCTGAGAGACAGAGACTGAGGTCTCTTTTAAGCAGGGAGGAAGGTGAGTAAAGGAAGGGAGGGAGAAGGGAGAGGATTGAGTGGACAGATACTAAATCCATCTTAGAGTCCACTAACTCACCTCCGAGCACACACCTTCCCATTTAAAGCTCACCAACAATAATGCACCCAACACCCCCTGGTTGTTCTGTCAGCAGGTAGGAATACACACCAGGAGAGCCTCCTTCTCCGCATTGTGCCGCTGCTGCTCCTCCTGCAGCTTCTCTTCGTACTGGCTGTACAGCTTCCGGGTCATCTCTCTCATCACCTCTGCGTTGGCTTGTTGGGAGGATTCCACCTGCAAAGAGACTCACTTCAGAGCTACAGCTTCAGCAGGTTCTGGCGAATCTGCACCTTATACTCTGTATGTATCAAGCATGAACGCACAGAGGAGTGGGCACAGGGGCCAGGGCTCTGCAGGGGAAGAGGCAGCAGGAACTGATGGGGAAAGAGATAGAAGGAAGAAGGAAAAGGGGCAAGCAGGTGCATGGAACATTAAAAGTAGCCCTGTAAACTTATTTACTTGATACTAATATTATCAGGAAAAGGTGCTCCACGAGTGACTTTTTCACAAGGTAGAAACATACTTCTCTATCAACACTGCACCTCGAATCTAACTGTTTTAAAATTGAATTCTCTCTAAAATGTGCTCCACTGTCTTATTTTTTTCTTTATTTTTATTTGGCTGCATTGGGTCTTAGGGCACACAGGATCTTTGTTGCTTCATGTGGGATCTTTTACTGTGGCACACGGTCTCTAGTTATGGCACACAGGCTCAGTAATTGCAGAGGTCAGGCTTAGTTGCCACACAGCATGTAAGATCTTAGTTTCCCGACCAGGGATCAAACCCATGTTCCCTACATTGCAATCCCTACATTGGATTCTTAACCACCAGGGAAGTCCCTGCACTGTCTTATTAACCCCTTCCTTCAGTGCCTTTTCCTGTGTAATGTTCTTTTGCTCCTGAAATTTTATCATATTTTATTCTATCAGTTTTAACAACCCTTTTTCTCTAGGTAATATTGTTGTTGTTCAGTCACTAAATTGTGTCTGACTCTTGCAACTCCATGGACTGCAGCACACCAGGCTTCCCTGTCCTTCACTATACTAGGTAATATATCCACATTCTAACTGGCCTCAGAAAGACATGCTTTTTGAAAGTCTTGAGTACTCAAGAATCTAAGCAGTTTGAGCAATAAATCACGTGGGTATTCTCCCCACAAGGCATTCTCCTCTAGCAGCCTAAGGCTGTGCTGAATACAACCTGAAAAGCACAGATTCAAATGAACACAAATTCACTCTGTTGTGGGATGAAAATAAGACCACTATATTATCAGAAATGGGTCAGAGCAGGATAAACCATAAAATTAAAAAAATAAAAAGGTTTGCTATATGAAGAAAGAGGGAATAAGAGAAGAAAGGGCAGATACAGATGTTCTATTTCTTACAATTGTTTCATAGGGCTGACTTTGAAACCAATAATTTACATGCTATAAAAATTAAATTTTAAACAATTATCTTGTTTAATTGTTTAAACAATTAAATTGTTAAACAAATAACAATTTTAAACAACTACCAAGATCATCCACTGTGAAAAGTAGTGTCTTTTCAACAAATGGTGCTGGGACAATCAGATTTGTCACATACAAAAGAATGAAGTTGGGTCCCTAAAACACCATATATAAAAATGAACTCAAAATGGATGAAAAACTTAAAATGTTAAAGCCAAAACTATGAAACTCTTAGAAGAAAACTTGTGACCTTTGATTAAGCAATGGCTTCTCAGATATGACTCCAAAAGCACAATTGACAAAAAAAGAGATAAATAAATCTGAATTCATCGATATTCAATATTAAAAACTGCTGTGCTTCAAAGGGTAGCATCAAGAAATTGAAAAGACAACACAGAGAGTGGGGGGGAAGTTCTTTCAAATTATATATCTAATAATTTGTATCCAGAATATATAAAGAATTTTTTACAACTCAACAATAAAATATAAATAACCTAATTTTAAAATGGGCAAAGGATCTGACAGACACTCCAGAAAAGATACACAAATGACCAACAAATGCATGAAACAATGTTCAACATCACTGGTTATCAAGGATGCAAAACTACAATTAACTACCACTTCACACCCGTGAGGATGGCTATAATCAGTAAGAGAGTAACCAGTACTGGCAAGGATGGGCAGAAACTGGAATTCTCCTACATGGTGGTAGGAATGTAAAATGGTGTATGTCTACCTCTATGTTACCTTTCATATTTGTTTGACATTTCCCCCCCACGTGCATACACTAAAAAAAAAAAAAAAATAAGTCAGAAGAGCAGCAAAGCCTTTGAAGAGAAGGTGCCACATGGAATTGAAACCATCTTATTAGCCTCACTCACCAATCAATCTCTAGGGAAGACTTCAGCTCATGTAAGATATCTGGACTCATCCTTTCCACACTTTTGTGCTTTCCCAACTGTTGCATTTGGAAATGTTTCCATGTGATTTGCGGAACCTAATCTGGGGGTTCCTGGGGGCTTCCACAGACCCAGTTTAGGAGATGAGAAAAAGTAAAGTGTGCAGGCAGGCGTATGTTGGGGGTGGCTGCTGCTTCCTTTCTGCCCAGGCCCTGCCTTCGCCTGTGAAGCTCAGGCCATTAATTTTATGCTTCTGAAAGTGTGTTTGTGTCTCTTCCCTCCAGCTTATTGCTAATTCAAGAGAGCTGAGTTAGCTGGGTAGATAATCTGTAGATAAGCAAGGTATACTACAACCTTAAGAGGTTATATGATGTTTTATTACAAAGACTGGACCAAAGTCTCCCCCGATGTCCTCTACATCTCCTTTCTCATCACTAGGCAAGTTTTGGTACCAAGAAGCCACAACATGGGAACTCCTCAACGGAAGTTATCATGAACTGAGAGAGACCCAGTGTGTCCTGTGCTTCATCTCTACTTCGAGAACAAGCTCTGTCCCTCATGTCCTGTTGACACTGCATCCAGGTTACATGAAATACTGTCACTTCTTAAATTGTTATTTTGGGGTAAAGCATTAGCCTCCAAAACATAATTGCAGGCTGGGTTAGAGGCTTGGTCTCCCTGATGCCACAGCACTGGAACAGACCAGTGCAGAGCATAGATTCAGAGTAGACACTGAATAAGTATTTGTGGGATAAATGACTGCATAAAGATCCTGCCCTGAGGGAAAAACTCCTAACAGTCACTTCAGAATGTTTCAGCAAAAAACCCCTTTTTTTCGAAGTAACTCTTATGCAGAAATACAACACATGAAAGCCTAAACAGAGGAACAGCCCTGTTTGAAGTGAAAGCAGAGAGGAGCTGACTAACTGTGTAGTTCCCCGGCTCCTTCCCCTGCCCAGGTGGCTGTGTTTGGCCAAGTGGGTGGTGACGGCAGGGCCCATGGGCAGCCATCATGGAGACCACGCAGTGTGGGAAAGCAGCCTGTCGTCCCCATCAGCTGCCCCGTGGGTAGCCATTATGGAGAGGACCATGTGGCCCAGGCTATTCCCCTAATTCTTAACAGCACTTCCTTTCACTCCCAAACATACTCTGATTTGTGCAATAAATTATGTAGGTACACAACCCACAAGGCACTCTCCTCTAGAACAGCCTGGGGCTATTTTGAACACAATCTGAGAAGCACAGGTTCAAATGAAAACAAATTCATTCAGGAAATAATTTGTTGAGTGACTTCTGGGAGCTGTTTGTGGCTCTGCTTCTGACCCTGGGTAGGAACTTTCACCAGAGCCAGGAGCAGACCCACAGATGAGCAAGGGCTCCATGCTTCACATATGGAAGGAGCACTGAGACCTCCAGAGCCTTAGAGGTTGAGCTGCAGAATAAGCCAGGCTTGGGGGCAGGAGGGACACTGCCCAGAGTCCTTGGTCACCCATTCATTTTCTTTCAGAGGGCCCCTCAGCTCTTCATTGTCAAACCAGACAAAAAGGCCTTGGATCTAAGAGAGAAGCTAAACAGTGAAGCTTCTTTTTCAAATAACTAATTATGGGATTGCGCTAGGTCTTCGTTGCTGCGTGCAGGTTTTCTCTAATTACAGTGAGCAGGAGCTACTCTTTGTTTTGGTGCTCAGGCTTCTCGCTGCAGTGGATTCTCTTGTCGTGGAGCAGGGGCTCTAGAGCGAGGACTCAGTAGTTGAGGCTTAGCCTCGTGGCATGTGGGATCTTGCCAGACCAGGAATCAAACCCATGTCCCATGCATTTGGTAGGCAGATTTTTAACCACTGGACCACCGGGGAAGTCCCAAACACTGAAGCTTCTCAAGCCCCAAACCTGCAGGCATTCCAAAGGCCCTCTCAGTATATAAGGGCAGTACCATGATGAGGTCTCGGCAACTGAGGCCACTGGGACCAAGGCAGGAGAGCCCAGTGGGGTATGTATGGGGTGCCCCCAATCTGCACTGACAGCTCTGAACACAGAAACCTTCTCAGTGCCTTCAGGTCAAATCCTGCAGGGTGGGCCACAGAAGGGTGACAAAACCCAACAGAGAAGAGAATGGAGAAAAGGGAATGGGAGAGTTGATGATGGAAGGAGAGAGAGGAGGAGGAGGAAAGAGGAGGAAAAGGTGAGCAGGAAATCCATGCTCCTTTATTTACCTTCATTTTCAGCAGCTTGTTTTCAACCTGCGCTGCATCTAACTGCCTCTGCTTCTCCCGCAGCTTGTCCATGGAGGCTGTATACGTCTGCTGCAGATTTCTGATCTGATCCTTGATGTTGCTATTCTCCAAAGTAACATCCACGAGGGTTTTCTGATGGGATGAAAATAAAAACCAGATCTAGCGGTGTGAGAAAACAGGGCAGACCACACCAGGGACATCCCTTTGTCATTAACCATTGAGGGAGACATCAGCAACAGGAGCTACAAGCCTGGGCCCCTGGTATTAGAGCGCCTGAGGGCCCCCTGGCGGTCAGGAGGTCTGCTGCCCTGCACTGGATGGGCCAGCCAGCTTCCCCATAATTCCCCATCGCGGCTGCCAACACCACGTGTCACTGCCTAGGGTGGACGGAAATGGATCAAACCCTTTTCCAAGGAAAAATGTTAATGATATATAATTTCACATGTAAAGAAATTGGGTTTAAAAACAGCAAGTACAGAAGAGCCCCACTTTGAAAAAAAAAATGCATAAGCATCTGTCCAAATGCCCAGGAAAAAGGAAAACAAGACTAGGAGGTTGCAGTTCTTGCTGTTGTTTAGTCACTAAGTCGTGCCAACTCTTGGAACCCCACGGGCTGTATGTAGCCCACCAGGCTCCTCTGTCCACAGGATTCTTCAGGCAAGGATACTGGAGTGGGTGGCCATTTCCTTCCCCAGGGGATCTGCTCAACCCAGGGATCGAACCCATGTCTCCTGCACTGGCAGGCAGATTCTCTACTGCTGAGCCACCGGGGAGAGAGGGGACTAGGAGGGTTACCCAAATTCAAATAACAGCTTTCACTAAGGACAGGAGTATGGATGGTATTAACTTTCTTCTCTGTTAAAATCTTCTACATTTTCCAAATTCCTAAGTCAGAAAACAAAATAGGTATTTTATAAAAAAAAGGAAGTATCCCCCACTTTTTTCTTAAACAGGCTGTTTACTTCAGGACTTTTAGACGAGCTGCCAGGATAGCAACAACATGGCTAAGGCTACTGTGAGGCTGCACATGCTTCA
This sequence comes from Okapia johnstoni, assembly GCA_024291935.2. Taxonomy (NCBI): domain Eukaryota; kingdom Metazoa; phylum Chordata; class Mammalia; order Artiodactyla; family Giraffidae; genus Okapia; species Okapia johnstoni. The sequence goes on along the minus strand of CM044307.1, from coordinate 46,328,246 downwards.
CATTCCTCCCTCAGGCAGAGAAGGGTGGTGATGAAGGGAGGACCAGGGAACAGAGTCTGTGACAAGTGCCTGACCAGTGTCAGAAGCCTGATGCTTATTAATCCAGACCGCCCACTGAAGCAGGAATGCTTAAATTAATATTGTTGCTATTTCATGCTTAACTCTCATTACAGAGGAATGGCTTCCACAAGCCCAGAATTCCTACCACTAGACACAAGGCAACTTCTACCACCTCCTACCGCCTCCTGAAGTTACCTACAACTCGCTATTAGAAGAGCTGGAAATTCTTCTAATGTAAGATGTTGGTATTGGACTCACTTCCTAACACTTGTGTCCTCTTTGTGGCCAGTCTCTGAAGCTCCTCCACTCCTGAGCCTCCACTTTGGATAATAAGCCTCATTCCTAAACCTATTCAAGTCAGTAAAAAAGGATTTTTAATGGTGGTAAATAGGTATTAAAGAAAACACAGAAGCCATTTGGAGGCTGGAATCACAGAACACTGGAGATGCAAGGAGCTTGAAAAACCACCTGGCCAAGCATCCTCTCTCCAAGTCCCACTGGCTTTTCAGAGACCAGTCCTGTGCTCAGAACCTGTATCAGGTGCCAAGAGACCAGGACTGGAGCTACACACTTTGTTCAAGTCATTTCTGTTGGTCTCAGTTTGTTTATCCATCAAGCAAGGGGGTTGGAGATCATCTCAATTGTTCTTTCCAGCTTTGGCATTCTATAAAGTCAAACTGAAGACCTGGTCTTATTGTCATTAATAATGAAAATGGGGTAGACTAGACAATGGAAGAAATAAGAAATTAATATCTTCAGACTCGTTTGAGTTTCCTGGCCATGAGACAGTACCTTTCTTTCCTCCACTCCTCCCCTTCCCCTGCCTCCACCCGCTTCTTCTTTTTATTTTTCTCAAACAACAGTTTTTAATCTTTTCATTATAAGGCTCCTCTGACTGCCCTGGAATAACAGACTAGACTATGATGAGGAATCAGTCAGGGTCCCTGGGTTAGGGTGGACCCTGTTCTAACAGCTGACCTTTGAAGTGAATGCCTGGAGTGTCAGTGATGGGGACAAAAATGCTGCCTGCCTGCCTGCCATTCCAGTAAACAATGAATGCTGCTGGCCATCAAGCCATCAGCCAGGGCAGCCCACCTGACAGGGTGCCCTGAGCGGAATTCAGGATGGGAAAAGAGCAGGATACTAGGCCTAGAGAGTTAAGATGCATACCAAAGAAATAATGTCCACGGGCCCAGACTCTTACATCTTATCATACATAGAAAACCATTAAAAACATTAACTTAAGATGTCTCTCTTTTGTGATTAACAGCAACCTTCTGATGTTTGACTACATTTTTTTTTTTTTTTTTCAGCCAAAACTCCTGTATATCTTGGTCCTCCCTTACTTCTTTGGAACAGTTCCTCAGAACTCTCTGAGACTGAATCCTGGGCTATAGTCCTCAGGAAGGCCCCCAAATAGAACTCTCAACTTTTAGGTTGTATGTTGTTTGTTTGTTTTTTCAGTCAACAGGGGGTGGCAAATCAGAAGTATGATGGGGAAGAAAAGAAAAACACAGATGCCAACCAGATGTGAAGTCAGGTAAGATACAGCCTTTCCTGGTTGGCCAGGGTGAGAACACGTCGAAGAGGGAAGGAAAGGGAGCCTGGGCAAGCCCCCTTGATGGCAGGAGGAAGGGAAAACAAAGGCTACTGAATATACCAGACCCAAAGCAGGGCCTGGCCTGAGGCCAGGGGAAAGCTGGCATGCTCTAAGGGGAGCCAGGAAAAGGGTGGGACTCAGAGCCCCACCAGAAATGGGCTTCCAGACAAATCCAAACACAAGGCCCGCCCAGGCCCACTGTGGGACTATATCCCAGCTTCACCGCTGGCACTACTGCCCAATCAGCTGTCAGCAGAAAATACTGGATCCTAGGGGAAGTGGATCATCCCAACATAAAAATTTGTTTGCTTACCTAGCATATTATTTATAGAGAACCAGAAAGGATATGAAATAGCTTGTGTGAACTTTGAAGCGGAAGGTAAAGAGATAAGAGCCAAATAAAGTTGGAAGGGGACAGAATCTATTACTTGTATGTTTGGAAATTAAAGCCCAAGGAGGCTGTTGAATATAATGTTGAATCTAATGCTTGGCTCTGAACATTTTCAAGTTAATCTGCATGTTACATGGGGGGCTTGGTTGGAAGAGTAACAACAGGCAGCATGTGAGGGATTAACTCCCAACAAATCAAAGTAATAATGAGAAGAATCCCCTTGATGTGGGTTGACCACACACATCTCCACCACGTGTAGGATCCTGACTCTTTCTGGCATCCCTCTCTGGCACTACTAGGTGTTCTTTGAAAGGCACATGATTTTTCCTTCTAATGAAAATAATTTCTAAATTAGGAAAACATGCCTATAGCCTTTGGGAGTTACTCGTCATGAATGAATGAGGATTGCCTTCGGTTAAGTCCATCTTTCCTGTAACTGGTGAGACTTCTAACACTGTGGCATGAGGGAGCAGGTGATATGTTGTTTCAGGCACTGACGCTTAGGACCACTCGGGTGTCTAGTGGGACAAGTGACATCATTAGCACTGAACTCAGGATCTAAACCCCCATTTTAATAAGGGCAAAAACAACTGCAACTACAAGGTGGGAGTCTCAGCTGGGAAGCATTTCCATCAGCTTCCTTCCTTAACCGTCTCCCTGGCTCAGCCTTTACTGTGGCAGAGTGTATTCTGAACAATGAGCCGAGAACATTCTGTGACTTATTTTAATACAAAGACACAGGGCCCACCCTTGGCTAAGCTCACGTGCACTGGAACAGAGGACAACCTGGCCAACGGGGAGCAGATGAGTACCTGCAAGCTGATGGAGTCCGACGCCAGCGCCGCGTTCATGGCATTAAAACTGTCCAGGGCTGACGACTGGGTTTGGATGTGATTCTCCAGATAGTCCTGCTTTGCCTGTGAAACCTGGACAGATTGAGGAGACAGTTACACACAACCAAACCATACATGCTCACAAAAATCTTCAATTAGGTCACAACTTTCTCCTGAGGGCAGACACATCAGGGTCAATGATACTTCAAGTACAGCTTTACATTAAAAAGTCAACATCTGCATGACTCAGAGAACAGAAAGGCAAGACATTTCCTCTGGATGATATTCACTCCTTTCCCAACAGGGCCTCACTTACTTCTCACAACACTATGCAGCCCCCAGAACGTGTCTTTTTATAGGGAGGAAAGGGAAGGAGAGAAGTTAAGGGATTTGAATGCAAATGTATAGCTACCTTTACAACTAGAATCTAGCTGGATACGACTTTGTACCATCTTGCTTTTGTCTACTCACCATAGAAGGAATATGCTTTGGACTCACCCAGTTCCCAAGAGTCATTTTGCGGCTGCTGCTGGTGTTGTGCTGTCTTTGTTGGATGTATATTTAACGTGTTTCAGAGAGTTTCATCAGAGCCCAGTCTTAAGCTAGACCTTAAAGGACTGGGTATATAGAAAGGCCAGGAGGCAATAGAACCAGAGGTAAGTAAGGTTCTGGGAGGCTCAAGGGTTGATCCTGTGAGGCCTGTGGGAGCCACAGGAAGCAGTCAGGCAGGAGACAGTGAGAGGTGTACCCTTGGGAGAGGAAAGCAATAGGCCAGGGGCAGGAGGTGTGTTCCTGCTCAGGGCACCTTCATACAGCCAATAAGTTAGCATCTTTTTTTTTTTTTTAAGATTATTTTTGATGTGGATCATTTTAAAGTCTTTATTGAATTTGTTACAATATTGCTTTATGTTTTGACCTTTGGCCTGTGAGGCATGTGGGATCTTAGCTCCCCAACCAGGGATCAAACCCACATCTCCTGCATTGGAATGTGAAGTCTTAACTAGTGGACCACCAGGAAAGTCCCATGTTAGCATCTTAACCTGGCTACAGTCTGTGGTGTGACCCGGAGGAGGAGGAGACTGCGGGTAGAGACGGAGCTCCTGTGACAGTCTAGATGAGAAAACCAGGGTGTGCAGGAGGTGGCAATGGAAAGCAAGGGGCAGAGACCTGCTTATGCATCTATTGCAAATGCAATCCTTTGGCTTTAATTACAGTCAGTGTTAATGGATGGCAGAGTGAATTTCCATTGGCAGGTGACAATTTCACAAATCTCTTCCTACATGTCAATGAGAATGACAAGCTGGATATGCCTGTATACTCCCACCCTATATAATCAAGGCAGTAGGTCTTACTTAAGCAGATAATTTCACAGCCCAGACATCAGCTAGACTCTAATAATACATGACTGTTGCAACTGTGCTCCTTTACTGCAGATGTTAACTTTTATGGGAAGTATGTCATACAGAATAGACTCTTCCTTCAAGGTTATTAACCACAAATATTCTTTTTAATGTTTTTCCCATAAAGCATTAGCTAGGTTAAACCAGAGGAAGCTTACTTTTTCTTTAATTCTGAGTAGGCAATATATTCCTAGAGTTTAAACATTTTAAAAGTAGAAGAGGCACTAAATATTTCTAAATATTAGACACTAAACAAAATATTTTTTCACTCCTGTCCCATCTGCTCAGTTACCACCATGTCCACTCTGCACCTCAAGTAGGAACCACTGTTAATTACTTTCTTGATGATCCTCCCAGGAATTTTTTGTACACACACAAAAAAATCTACAATCTGGATATATTTATTTTCTCCTCTTGGTTTACATAAATGATAGTATACTACACATGACATTTTCCTGTGTCTTGCTTTTTCACCACTTACTCTATATCTTGAAATTTTTCTGTATCTTTTTGAAGAACTTATTCATTTTAATTTTTTTACACCTCTGTGATTGTAGAGATGTAATTTATTTTTTTTATTTTCTCTTTCTTAATGGACTTGTAAGGTTTCCAATCTTTTTACTGTTATAAACAATGTTTAACAAGTAAGATTATACATACATCATTTCACATATGTGAGAGTTTTTCTATAGAATAAATTCTTAGGAAGAGAATTGCTGAGTCAAAGGATGTAGGCATTTGTAATTTGGGTAGATATTCCAAATTGCTCTCCATAAAAGTAATGCAAACTACATTCCAAGCAGCAATATGCCTGTTTCTCCATAGCACAGCTAATACAGCATCTTGTTCTACTTTTGCAGTTTTGCCAGTCTGCTAGATAAAAACGACATCATAGGACCATTTTAATCTGAATTTCTCTTACTGAGAATGAGGAATTTAAGATCTCTTCATCTGTCCTTTACTATAAATTATCTGTCACAAATATTTTGCCTATCTTTATGAGGTGTGGCCTTTTTCTTTTTGATTCACGGGTGCTTTTTAAGTACCCAGAACATTAGCCTACTAGTCGCTCAGTCGTGTCTGACTTCTTGCGACCCCATGGACTGCAGCTCACAAGGCTCCTCAGTCCATGGGATTCCTCAGGCAAGAACACTGGAGTGGGCTGCCATTTCCTTCTCCAAGACTACTACCTATAGTACGAAGGCTAATAATTTTCCCCAGATTGTCATTTGACTTTGGTATTTTTGCCAGCACTAGTCTTCACTTTAATATAGTCAAAATTATCAACTCTTCCTTTAGTGATGTTGGGACTGCATCTCTTCATAAGACAATACCTTCCCCACTCCAAGAGTGTAAAAGAATTCACATATATTTTCTTCTAGCACTAAGTTTAACAAAATCTACCCAGAATTTGTCCAGATATAAGTCTGTCCTAATAGCATATACTGACTGCTCTATTTTCCTCCCCTCATTTCACCTGCCACATTTATCATAGATTGGGGTACATTTCTGGGCTCTTTTTCATTAATGTCTATTTATTTATGTGCCAATACTATACTGTTTTCATCTCTGAGGCTTTCTCAGTTTCTTGTAGTATTAAGAGGGCTAGCATCCTTCATTGCCTTTTTTTCCCCCCAGAATTTTAACTCTTCATATGTATTTTCTGTACACCATGGAACCACCTAGTTCAGTTGTAAAAGAACAACATAAAATAAAAATCCTTTAATACTTTTACTGGGTTATATTAAATTTACATATCAACATGAATGATATTCATGTCTTAAGATGTTGCACCTCCCTTTCCAAGTACATAATATATATGTCTTTCTACTTGTTAAAATTTATTTCCAGATATCTGGCAGTTTTTTGTCGATTTTATTTCCTCTACCTGGTTTTTTGCATATTGCAATCTATGTGTCTATGTCCATTAATATTTCACCTTGCTACTTTACAGAACTCTTCTGCTGTTTATAGCAGTTTTTTCACTGGTCCGCTCGAGTTTTCGCTTGAGTTTTTCATTGGTCTCTTGAGTTTTCATACATTACTGTACGTAATCATACAGTTTGTAAACTGTGATAGTTTTTCATCTACCTGTCCAGTTTTTATACCTCTAAATCTATTTCCATGACTAGTCTCTCCAGTACAACATCAAATAATAATAATAGAGCTGGCTTCCTTGTCTTGTTCTTGACTTTGGAGGGAATGCTTTGAAAGTGAAAATTATTCTCACCACAAAAATTTTCCTTCAAATAATAAACTTCATTCTGTGATAATATCCCCTCAATTCATGTAAAACATGACTCCAGGGACTTCCCTGGTGGTCCAGGGATTAGGAATCTGCCTTCCAGAGCAGGGGAGGTTGGTTCAATCTCTGGTCAGGAAACTAAGATTCCACGTGCTATGGAGCAACTAAGCATGCGCCACAACTGGAGAGCCCACGAGCTGCACCAAAGACCCAGTGCAATCATGTACCTGTGATTCCACTCACAAGGAACACGATAAACTCAAGTATCTTCAGGCACTAGCAACTGAGGGGGAGTTCTAAGCTCTAGCATCCCTTCACATGATGCTACTTACTGACAGTTCCTGGGTGAGCTGTCGAATCTTCTGTCTCATTTCATCATAGTCTCCATACATTCTCTTTCTTACTTTTTCCAAAGTGGCTCTCACCTGCAGCCCACAAAGATGCTGGTCAGAGATCAAGCTACAATATTTTCATGTGAGATTGCCAAAACATTTAAGAAATCCTAATGAGAGAAGGGCCTCACAAAAAAATAATCGTAGGAACAGGACAATTTGGGGTATTAAGAGAGAATATCACAAGGGAATTATCCAAATAATAGTGATAATAATAAATACACATTGTGGTTTATATATAATTATTAATAAAAATTAATTATCAAATAACATGCTCTGAAGAAAAAAACGGTTTATTGAAATTTACCTACCACCTATAGGAAAATAGCAGGATTTTCCTATCACATATTTTTATAAGTAGAAACTGTTTAACTGCTTGACTTCGTAAACACATGACTGTTGTTGTTGTTTTGTCGCTATGTCATGTCCAACCCTTTTTGCAACCCCATGGACTGTAGCCTGCCAGGCTCCTCTGTCCATGGGATTCTCCAGGCAAGAATACTGGAATGAGTGGCCATTCCCTTCTCCAGGGGATCTTCCCAACCCAGGGATCAAACCCGTGTCTCCTGCATTAGCAGGTGGATTCTTTACTACTGAGCCACCAGGGAAGCCAAAACACATAACTAGGCAGACCAAAAAAAGACAAGGCACCTCTAACCTTCCCTATCACTGTCCTGACTGCCAAAGAACAAATAAATGTTGGAATGTAAGGAAGGAAAGTATGAGCTTAGAGAGCCCATAAATGTGAAAGTCAGTTCCTCAATAACCACCAACACTATACAAGACACTAAATATAAGAAATATCATGGTGAGTCCCCCAAACACCTGTTTATACAAACTCTGTTTAAATTTCTCTATAATACCACTTCCATAGGAGTAATGGGGCCTTAAATATATTCTCAGTAAAAACAAAAAAAAACCTAACAAATAGCCTCTGTCTTCACTCTTCTTCTGGTGCTCCCTTGGTTGAATGAAGAACTCAGGGACTCTCATACAAAATAGGCAGCCCCAAAGGAGCCCTCTCCAGAAGGCTCTGGAACTTCTATCACAGGAAAGGCTCAAAAGCAGCAGTTTGGTTAGAATGAGGGGTTAAGTAGGCCACAGCACGTGGGGACTTAATTTTGAAACTGTATTTATACAACTAGCACATTGCTTTAAACTGTATGTTTATTAGGAATAACTGGATATTGGTGGAGATTTCAGGGAAGGAGAAGGCAAGTCACAACACCTTGTCCTTCCCAAATGAATTGTAATAATAGAGTCTACTTTCTCACCATTGAATACAAACATTTTGAGGGAAATGAAGCCAAAAGCAATAACCTTTTTCATTCTGGGCAGACAGAACAGCTTTCATCTGTGACCCTGAGTTGGTTCTCAGCCTACTCACTGTTGGGAGTGGGTGGAGTTGGATGTGACTCCCATTGGCAAATACTGCCACAGTCACCCACAAGTGAGGGAAAGCGCACAAACCAATAAACACACTCAGGAATGACTAGCCTGGGATGGATCTGAAGCCAGCTACAGAAGGTGGGACCAAAAAATTTATTTTAAATTGCAGATCAGAGTGGAGGTTGGCAATTCAGGTCAGAAATTCCCATATGATTTGGACACCTGACAGCCTGAACCTACAATTTTGTCTTAGGCAATTTGCAATCACCAATCTGCTTAGCGGGTTTACCTCTGAAGTGGTGCCGTGTTATTTGGGGCATCTCAGTGAGAAAGGCATAAGCATTTGCATGAGAAAAATAGGGGCAACCAAAAAGGTACAAGCTGTCCCTACACAGAAACATAGGAACGGGCTACTCTGAACAGTTAAAAATGACCTTCAGGGTTTGGATGACCGGGGCTTTGAGGTTGACAGTTGTCAGACGGCTCTATCCGCTTGTATATGAGTATGGCTCTTCTGGCTTTTCTTCATTTTCTCTGTTAAGAATTTATTATCTTTTTTATTCCTTAAAATTGTACAACTATCCAAATCTTTCAAGACACATTAATAAGAAAGGTACATTTATTATTTTTTGATATTTGAAAAGAGATGTTCTTCTCAAAAACTCAAAACAAAAGCTGACCACATGTGTTTGTGTCCTACTGGCAAACACAGCCAAATAAAACAGAGCTAGTTTTGACCTTAATGATCCCTTCTCAGCCCCCATGATCTGTAAATGAGAAAACTGAAGCTCAGATAGGGCAAAAGTTTGGCTGAGTCAAAGAGCTGGACCTTGAACCAAGATCCATGGGGGCTCACTCCATTGCCCATGCTGCCCCTGCTTCTCAAGAGTACTTTTTAGTCCACAGGCCAGTGTCTGGGACAGCTCATATCCTCTCTATCTAATCACTCTGGTTGGACAACAAAGGCACTGTTCAATCTAGGGAGACACAAGAAGGAATGAAGATGATGGATGGATAGAAGTAAGGAAGGAGGGAAGGAGGGAAAGAAAGAAGGAAGGAAGGAAAGATAGATGATAGATAGATAAAAAGAAAAGAAAAGATTACAAGGAAATACTCCAAAAGGTTAATGACTATTCTAGTTGAATTGTAGAATTATGGGTGATTTTGTTTTCTTCTTCATACATCTTTATATTTTTCAAAAGTTCTCCAAAGAACATACACTTTAAAAGAAATGTAATATTAATGACAAAGAAATTGTATTAATTGTCCTGGGTTGGACAATGTCTATTGTGGTTGACTTCCCAGCATCCATTTCAACCCAACTGATTGGCCTGAACCATCAAACCAATTCCCAAGGCCCATTCCCCTTGCCAGTGATGGATTTGGGAATAGGCATGTGACCTGGGTCCTCGCCAATGAGACAACAGGGCAAGTCTGATGACGGGTCTCTAAAGGGTAACCAGAGATGATTGTCTCCTTTTCCTTCTCCAGACACCATCATATTTTCAGATGATGCTGTGAGCCTGAGGCCAAAGGAGGAAAGAACCAAGGGAATCTCAGAAGTAGAACTGGTGCTTGGAGAGCCCTGCCTGGAGTACACCTATCCCTAGACTTATCCCCACATGAGACAAATTTCCTTTTAGAGTTTGCTTTTCTGCTACCTGTAGCCAAAAGCATTCAAGTTTATACAGCTGTCCAAACTCTTATATTAGGAGTGTCCAACAAAATAAGCAAAACTACCTAAGAACCTCCTTATCATACATGGAAGAAAAAAGCTATTTGGTCTACTGTGTATCCTTACTTAATAATATATAGAACTTCATTCTATACCTCACTGCAAAATTACATGTGTGCTTCCCTGGTGGCTCAGATGGTAAAGAACCTGCCTGCAATGTGGGAAACCTGGGTTCAATCCCTGGGTCAGGAAGTTCCCCTGGAGAAGGAAATGGCAACCCACTCTAGTATTCTTGCCTGGGAAATCTCATGAACAGAGGAGCCTGGAAGGCTACAATCCATGGGGTCGCAAAGAGTTGGACACAACTGAGCAACTAACACTTTTCACATCACCATGAAGATCTGTAGTGGTTTTTCCATCCAAAATTATAATGTTTAGAATTATTTCAAAATGACTTGTTACATTCTTATCAGAGCTTCCAACTCCACCCTCTTACATGCTACAAGAAGACTATAAAACAGAAAAAAAAAATCCTTAAACAACTCACATCTTTGATGTAGTTCATCTCTTCTTTCAGCTGATTGGTGGTCCACCCATACACCACCATTTCTTTCTGTTGGTTTTGATCTGATCTTCGCACCACACCATAGACAACACCCTGAGGGAGTTTCCTGGTCGATTCTCCATTGCTCAGGTCACAATGCTGAAAGAGGGGAGGAAAAGAGAAGAGAATGATGACTCTTTAGGCTTTGTAGAGGCAGCTGTCATCACGGGCCCACTGCACATGGTCAGGCAGGTTGTGCCCAGCACTGAGATGCCTGGCAATGGGGGAGGGGCGGCACCGCCAGTAGAAATCCCAACCTGGTCTCTACTCACCAAGTCATAGTTGGCCTGTGCCTCTCTTTCCCCTGGAAGACCAGCACCTTGCCCTAATTTCCACCAAAGCTCTGTCCCTTTATCAAGCAGCACCTCTGCAGGAACCCCCCTTCCCAGAGAAGGCGCCTTTTTCTAACTCTGACAAAGGTGCCTAATGGACTTGTGCCATCCCTGATAGCAAGAGTGAGTGTCTGAAATCGCACATTCTTGGTAAAGCTGTTTTTATGCTGGTTCCTCTGTATGACTTCATTGTCATCACTAGCTGTGTGGCCTGAAATGCAAGAGGTTGAGATATGCGGCGGGAAGAACGCTGACAGCCATCTGGCAGCCAGATTGTCCTCTGATATAACAGCTGACCCTGGAGCCAGTTCTGAGGAAGGGAGGTGGGGTCCCTTGTTGTGACTATTCATGAAATACTTCTGAAAAGTCAGGCAGAGACAGCATGACATCACTCCAAAAGAATCCTCTACTCCTTGGCTCTCTCAATTAAAACTCCCATCATTGCTGAAGTGCAAATACACTTGGGAAGGGGGGGACATGGCCAAGAGAAACTAAGATTTACTGAGCATCTTCTATAAGCTAGACATGTTCCTCACACATTTAATCTCCACAGCCACACCACAACACAATGACTGTCCTTTCCACTTTATAGCGGAGAGAACTTAAGTTCTGAGAGGTCAAGTCTCGTCTCTTGTTCATGGTCACACACCTAGGTTCAAGCCCAGTTCTGTCTGATACTAAGGACACCTCCCCATAGGCTTTGTTGGATGTAGAGGGACAGAGTAGGCCATCACAACATGGAAGAGAGGGGACAGGAACAACTTAAGACGAGGGACTGAGATGACAGAGAAAAACCAGCCTGCGTCTAATCTTCCTTGGGGCTGACAATGTCACAGGACAGAAGGCTGAGCTCCATAATGGCAACTTTGCTCTTGTACTAATTTTTAAACCACCTTTGCATAAATTCTTTCTATGCACTTGCAAAACATCTTTGACATATAAAACTATAATGTGCATGTTAAAATCATTCATTTGTAGCAGAATAGTAAGTCTTTTATGATCCCATTCAATCAAAGCTTGTAAAAGTTACCAAATTATTAATCATTAATTACCTCTAAGCTGGGGCTTCCCTGGTGGCTCAGACAGTAAAGCATCTGCCTGCAACGCAGGAGACCTGGGTTCAATCCCTGGGTCGGGAAGATCCCCTGGAGAAGGAAATGGCAACCCACTCAAGTACTCTTTCCTAGAAAACTCCATGGATGGAGGAGCCTGGTAGCTTCAGTCCATGGGGTCACAAAGAGTTGGACACGACTGAGCAATTTCACTGTTACTGGTAATGATCTCTAAGGAGGGGATGGTGGGGAGGAGCAGGGATGCTGAAGGTCAGAATGAAATTTGATTTTTTTTCTTTATAACTTCATGTATCATTTGCTTACAATGTGACCTTTTGAAAAATAATTAATAAGAAGGGCTTCCCTGGTGGTCCAGTGATTAAGAATCAGCCTGCCAACGCAAGCAACACAGGTTTAATCCCTGGTCCTGGAAGATCCTACATGCCATGGAGCAACTAAGCCTATACCCCACAACTACTGAGCCCGTGTGCTGCAACTACCGAAGCCCACGCAGCTAGAACCTGTGTTCCACAACAACAGAAGCCATGTCAGTGAGAAGCCCACACACTGCAATGAAGAGTAGCCCTCGCTCGCTGCAATTAGAAAAAGCCCACGTGCAACAGTGAAGACTTAGCCCAGCCAAAAACTTTAAAATAAATCTTAAAAAATAACAAAACATCCATTGCTTCCCACTCTTCTGTACAAACTTGTTAAGAGATAAAATATGAGGGGTGGGACACTTGCATTGCTTCTGGAAAATGCTTTCACTAGAGCCGCTCATACCTGGGTCCCGCAGGCACTGAGGCAACTCTTAATGTTGATACCTAAGTTTAGGTGAGTGGGGGGTTAAAAGGCACTCAGTGGAGTGAGAAGCTTGGATTAGACATCCCAGCTTTACTACACATATAATCAGGAAGAGGAAAAGCTCTAATGAAACTCCCATGTACCAGGAAACAAAAGCAAGCTCTTTCAGTCACCAGCTCCACCCAGTTCCTGAAAAACAAGCTGATGCTGGCCTAAGGCTTTGGGAAAACTTGTTTCTGAAAAGCAAAGGTTTTCACAGGTGGACTGGCCTACGGGAAAACACTCAGGTGACCAGATCAAGAGGACTTGTCTCCCTGCCCATGAGGGGAGATGGAGACCACCACAGATGGAGGTATATACAGACAAACCAGGGACAACATGGTCTGTGAAACACATCCCGAGAGGTCATGGATCTGAAAGTTACACACATGGAAAGATATCAAAGATCTGTTAAGTAAAAAAACAGTACATTTCATAGTTCCATTTTTTGTTTTGCAAGTACGTGTTTGAGTAAAACATCTAGAAAGTTGGACTCCACATCTTCAATAATACTTTTTCAAAAAATGACAACTAAAAAATTATTACAAAGTCAGAATCTAAATGAGAGACCCACGGAGAAGGGCCCAACACAGGAGCAGGGCCACCAGCATGGGCCACCCCACAGGAAGAGGACTCCTAAGGAGCTGCTGGGCTGTGATGGGAAGGGGGAAGGGGTGTTTACGAAGAAAGAAAATATTTTTTGGCTAGCCATTTTACTATACAATGTTTTCTTTAATCCCCACATCAACCCTACTGTATATCTATTACTATTTCTTCCAAGGTGGCAGTATTCAAGTACCTGTTTGTGTTTTCAAATCTAGGCTTTTTCCTTAACCACAAAGCCTTCCGGATAGCTTGTGTGTTAATCACTCAGTCAAGTCTGACTCTTTGCAACCCCATGGTCTGTAGCCCATCAGGCTCCTCTGCCAATGGGATTCTCCAGGCAAGAATACTGGAGTGGGTAGCCATTTCCTCCTCCAGGGGATCTTCCTGATCCAGGGATCAAAGCTGGCTCTCCTGCATTTCAGGCAGATTCCTACCATCTGAGCCACCAAAACCCTCAGCACAGCTTAGAGGAGAGGAAGTGGAGCTCACAGCTTTGCGTGGCCCCAGACCTCAGGGTTATGGGAGCCAAGAGGGAGGCCCTCAGATCCGGGGCCACTGGGAGGCGGCGAGCCCGGGATGGGACGCTCTTCTCCAGCCTCCCAGGATCTATCTCCCTATATTCATTCCAGCCGCAGGGCCTCTTTTCTGTTCCTTTATCAGCCAACCTCCTTCGTGCCTCTGGCATTGACACAAGCTATTCCCTCTCACTGCAGAGCCACTGCTGGGCTGAAATGTTTTTCTCTCAAGGTCATCTTCACCAACTCTTCAGACAGTCATATCTCTACAACACTTACCACAACCATGATGGAGTGACTGCTAGCATCACGATATATGTAAGGCCTGTTTCCCTTCCAAATCAAAATTCTAAGAACTCTAGGGTCTTATCTATCTTCTTTTTCACCATAATCCCCAGCATCTAACAGTGATGGACACTTAATGAGTTCTCAGTAAATACTTGCTGAATGAATAAGAAGCTTTAAAAGTTGGAAGAGGTTCTGGGGAATTACTCAGAATATGTAAAGTTGGTCCCCTGAAGAGAACATCCTTTGTTCCTCTAAGATGAAGCCACAGGGTGGGGGTAGGGGGTGATATTTGCCCCAAGCATAATATCTATATCCAGAAAAAGCTGCAAAGTAGCTGAGACTTCTTTACTTTTACAAAACGTCAGCATGCTTTTGGTCAAAAACTGGAAAACCCAGAAAAAAAAAAGTAAAAAGAGTTGACATGTTTGGCACTGTGTTTATAGCTAAATTTTTCTCCTCCCATGTCCTTTAAAATAATCTCCCCATAAGATAAATATTAATTTTTAGGCATGATAACAGCATTGTGATTATATTAAGAGATAATCTTTATCTTTTAGAGAAACATACTTAAACTATTTATGATATCTGGGACACAGGGTGGAGGAAGTGGATGGGGGTGGAGATAGGGCGAGACTGACCATGGATTGAGGGCTGTCAGCTGGGTGAAGGCTCCAATATTCATTACACAATTCAGTCTCCTTTTATTTATGTTTGAAATTCTCCATAATTAAAAGCTTTTTCAACTTCTTTATAATGCTGCTCAGTATTAAAAAAATCAAATTTTAAAAAATGTACACTGGGCCTACTAAAACCTTCCTGGACATAAAATAGCAGCAGATAAAATTGCCTTGAAAACAAAAGCCCATAAAGGCACAGAGCAAAAAATTTTTGCCAAAGAAGGGAAAAGGACATAATCAACTGAAAGAGCATCCTAAGTCCCTCTGCGCAAAGCAGCAGAATTCATGACAGGCGTCATCAGTAAACTATACAGAGACTCTCTCAATGAAACTGTTCCCTGGGATGTTTGCATGACTTACAACTTACTTACAAGGCTCATGCTATGGCTGTTTTCCCTAAAGACACTTGGCAGCAAGTGCCTTAGAAAAGAAAAACAATAGAAAAGTAACTCAGCCTAAACTGCTGTAGGGGTTTTATTGCTATTGGAAAGCAGGGGTATAAATCCAGTGATAGATGACCATATTTTCTAAACCCTAACTCAGAATATAAGATCTTACAATGAGATCACCTCTACAGAGGTTATCTACAGAAACAGTGGCTCTATCTGTTGTAGTCTCTGCTAGATCCTCAGTAGTCAGCATAAACAGATGCTCAATAAGTACAGTTCAAAGGCAAGAAGAAAGAGAAACTAGTAGGAACTGTGCCTGTGTCAGAATATTTGGAGTATGTGGCCATCCAAGACACTGACTCTACAAAAGAAAAACATTCCATGGTCAAGAAGGGGTCTCAGACATAAAGAACAGACTTGTGGACATGGGGAGAGAGGAAGAGAGGGTGAGATATATGGAAAGAGTAACACGGAAACTTAATTAACATATGTAAAATAGATAGCCAACGGGAATTTGTTGTATGGCTAAGGAAATTCGAACAGAGGCTCTGTATCAACATAGAGGGGTGGGATGGGGAGGGTGATGGGAGGAAAATTCAAAAGGTAGGGGATATATGTATACCTATGGCTGATTCACAACAAAATTCTATAAAGCAATTATCCTACAATTAAAAAATAGAAGGGGTCTCAGAGAATAAATACCAGAAACACAGCCTACCATAAATCCAAACTAATGCTGGTAGACTGCCACAGCCAGCCCCTGACCCCAGAGGCCAGGATAGGTAGCTGGTCACATGTCTGGCTGCCAGTATGACTTCGATGGCTTGAAACATGAATTGAATGACTTGAAAACTAGAAGCCATTTTCAAAACTTTTGGTTTTGGACTTCTCCTTCCAGCCAGAGGGCTTCCCTGGTGGCTCAGACTGTCAAGAATCTGCCTGCAATGCAGGAGATCTGGGTTTGGTCCCTGAGTTGAGGAAATCCCTTGGAGAAGGGAATGGTAACCCACTCCAATATTCTTGCCTGAAGAATCCCAGGGACAGAGGAGCCTGTCGAGCTATAGTCCATGGGGTTGCAGAGTCAGACACAACTGAGCGACTAACACTTTTTCCGGCCAGAAGGCAGGATATGACCTGGGGACTCTTTGAGCGCTGAGTGTCTGAGCGCTGGATCTATCCTGCAGGCAGAGGTGATCACTGTCAGGAATGTGGTCTGACCTATGTGTCCATCGTAGCAAATTATGGTTCCTGGTCATTATTCATGCTTGACATTGTTTTGCCTGATTATGACAAAAATGGATGCTATAACTGAGCCTCTGGGGCTCTTCCACAGTCTGGGAGAGGACTAGGACTATTCCCTCTGGAATATAGAGAGGATGGGCAGGCTTGTCCCCTCAGATAAATGGAGACCTTTGAGTAACTAAGATATTTGTTATTTTTAACTATCTCACAAGAATGAATAGACACCACTTCCGACATAAACTTATGGCTGGAAAAAGACAGATCACTTTGAATGCTTAAAGATGAGAAGCAAAAGAAAATTTCTAGTCAAGCAGAAATTGCACAAGAGGGACTTCCCTGGGGGTCCAAGTGGCTAAGGTTTCCAATGCAAGAGCCAGGTTCGACCCCTGGGTCAGAAAGATCACCTGGAGAAGGGCATGGCAACCCACTCCAGTATTCTTGCCTGGAGAATCCCATGGACAGAGGACCTTGGCGTGCTATAGTCCATAGCGTCACACAGAGTCAGACACAACTGAAGCGACTTAGCATGCACACACGCAGAGAACTAGAGCCCTCATATCACAAGGAAGAGTCCACATGCCGCAACTGAGACCTGGCACAGTCAAAAAAAAAAAAAATTCTCACAAGAAAATGTAGTTCTAATAGTATCCTTGTAAGAGTAACTTCTTAAAGACAATGCTCCATTCTAAGCAGACAATAGCTGCTTAGGCCTAAAAACTCCAGGAAAAAGAGAGGAGTATCTGGGGGGAGGTGGGGTGGGTCAGTTCTTTTCTGAAACCCAGTGGTACAGTCACACCTTAGGTAAGTTACCTTGACTGATACTAGACCGTCCTGATAGGAGGAAGCATGCAAGTTGATGTCACCATGACGACTTGCCAGAGCACAGACCTGAGTAAGATCTGCAAAGCGCTACTAGCTGTGTGGCCCTGTGCAAGTGACTTGCTTCGAGGTCCTGATTGGTAAAATAGGAATAATACCATCAGTTTCAGAAGCTTGTTTCAAGAAAGACACAGAATAACACACATAAGTCATCTGGGGCACTGCTGGGCATACTGACAGATACTGACAAATTCTATTGTTTGTGGTGGTGGCTTTAGATTTCTGAGTATCTGATTTCCTACTAGATTCTCCATGTCTGTCTAGATGCTTCTGCCTGTCTGTCCACCTCTTTCCTCTGGCGTCTTTTTGCTGTTCAATCGCAGTCATCAGATTCACTCTGACAGTGACATGCTCACGCTTGAACTGGCCTTGGTTTCTCCGCATGAGGAAGAAACACAAAATCTCGGGAAGCTAGGAAAATGCAAGAGTTGTGTCAGCAGTTTTGTACACAGTCTCCCATCTCTCCTCAGTGTCTGATGAGGGGGGGTTGGGGCACACTGCTGGGGCAGCTAATGAGCCCTGACCTTATATTAAACCAGTCACTGCACCTTCACTGTTCTACAGATGGCACTGTCATACATATTTATTTGAATAGAGAGTCCCAGAACTAAAGAAATTTAGAAAAATGCTGGCTCCAGGCTAACATTTCCACTTGCTAGAAGAGGAAATTGAGGCCCCTGGAGATGACTTGAGTGGCCTGCCCATGACCTTGAGTGGTCAGGCAGCCAGGACCAGAACCCAGGCCTCTCTGCCCTTCCCAGGGGCTGCTATCTCTGAGAGGCACAGAGAGTCCTACACACTGTCACCAGGGAGGCCCCAGCCGCATCTGAATCACGGCAGTGCACTCCCTCACCTGGCAACAGCCCAGGATATCGTATAAACAGTCACACCAAGGACAAGAACTCAAGGCTTATTCATCCAGGGCTTTGAAGACTATAAAGACTTAGAAGACTATAAAATGAAACAGCGAAGGTTTCCTTTTAACCATTTTACTGGACTATGAAAGCCCCCGACCTTTCATACACACACAGATATCTGCTCTCTCTCATTCAAGGTTCTCCAAGGTCTACAGAAAAACAGCTTCTTTAGAAACATAAGTCATTCCAAGGACATCTATGACAGTGGGATGTTAGCTGTATAAAATATTATCCACTTCAAGCTACTTAGTCAATTGGGAAAAACTTCACCACTGCACAGACTCAGAATCAGCAGAGCTCAGACAGTATTCTCTAAAATTCAACTATATAGTGAGACCCTGATACAACGTGATAAAGGTGTAATAGCTGGTGTTGGTTTGGTCTCTTATTTGTGTGTGTGTGTCTGTATCTCTATAAAAGTATACTGCATACAGATTTGGATAGGAATATACATGTATACATTCACAAAGTTCTTCAAAAATGACAGAGGTTTAATTACAAAATTATTTACTACCAACTTTAATGTTCAACAATTTAGTAAACATGTCATCAATTCCTCAACATGAAATGTGTGTCTACAAGCTAATCAGTATTTCCTCTCCCCTATAATTAATGACTTTTAATATGTAAATAAAAGTCCATCGTTCATTTACCCGAGTTGTTAATACAATTTAAGGTGATAATATTTCACAAAGAACCTTATCATGTGTTGAACTGTGTTTTGCAAATAGAGAGCATGTTGGAGTCTTTCTCCCCAGAACCTCAGAATTGGACCTTATCTGGAGACAGGGACAAGTTAATAAGAGGTCATTAGAGTAAGAGCTAACCCAATATGACTAGCGTCCGTGTAAAAAGAGGACAGTTTGGATCCAGAGACACATACACACAGGAGACCACCAGGTAAGGCTGGAGTGATGATGCCATAGCCAAGGACTGCCAAGAGCCTCCAAAAGCTGAAAAAGCCAAGGATGGCTGCCTCCCTGGAGCTCTCAGAGACAGCACGGCCCTGCTGATCCCTTGATCCTGGAATTCTCGTCTCCAAAACTGTGACACTATAGATTTCTGTTGTTTAAGTGTCTCCAGTTTGTAGTTCGTTTTATGGCAGCACAAGAAAACTAATACAAAACTGAATCACCATAATCCAGTCACTCACTAAGCACCAACTACATGCAAGGCAGAGATCTAGGGTCTAGGAGACAAAATTAAAAGACTGCACATTTTATGTGTGTGTATATATATATATATATATATATATATACACACATAGGGCTTCCCTGGTGGCTCAGACAGGAAAGGATCTGCCTGCAATGAAAGAGACCTGGGTTCGAACACTGGATTGGGAAGATCCCCTAGAGAAGGGAATGACTACCCACTCCAGTATCCTTGCCTGGGAAATCCCATGTATAGAGGGGCCTGGAGGGCTACAGTCCATGGGAATCACAAAGAGCTGGACACGACTGAGCGACTAACATACACATACACACACATATGTAAATGTTGTATCCAGACTTGGCAAGAATATGTATGTGCACATATGTGAAGTACTTAGCAGCAGATGGCTAGGTGCTAAGGGAAAGGGCAGCCCAGGTGTCCTGATGCTCAAGAGAGGGAATAATCACCCAAGCACAGGCAGGCAGGAGGGTCTCAGGGAAGCAGGCCTCTGGTGGGGCCTTTGAGAATGAGGAGACTTGGATAAACTGAGAGACAGCTGGGGAGAGGCTCCAGGCACAGGCTAGAGACTTAGCAAGGATTCTGAGGAGGAAGCAGATGTCATGGGTTTGGGAGATGATAAGTAAACCTGTCTGGTGAGGGCAGAGCAACCAGGAAAAAAGGAGGAGTTATTACTAAGTGGGTTTCAGATGGGCTGAGTGGTCATGCAAGAGGAACCAGCCGACAGGATCTGAGTCCTGCAGTCCAACCAGCAGTGCAACAATGGAACCAACAAGGGAACCAATGCACACTACTGATATTTTGATATTTATTTTCTTACAATAATCAAATATAGTTATCTTATTTCAAAGGAGAAGGGACTTCCCTGGTGGTCCAGGGGCTAAGACTCTGCACTCCCAATGCAGGGGACCTGGGTTTGATCCCACATGCTGTAATTAAGAGCCCACATGTTGCAACTAAAGAGTGAAGACCAAAGATCCTGCAACTGTTTACCTGGTGCAGCCAGGTAAACACATAAATATTGAAATAAAAGGAGAGGCATCAACTCATCATCTTCTACCCTTTGTCATCATTTGCCATTTTATGTCAGAGGGCCAAAACCAGGACTTAATCAGGTATGTTGTTTGAGGAAGAAGGTTCTAGTAAAAATGAATTATTCTGGAAAAGGAAAGGTTGGACTCGAAAGAGAAGGAAGAGAGAAGGGAAGGGGGTGTCAGACTCCCAGAGGTACAGGGAGTTGGGTGCAGAGAACTGCCTCTCCCTTCCCTCCCCTCGAAACCGCACACCCTCCTCATGGTGCCCTCAACATCTCTGCCTCATTTCCAAGATGATGCCGTCAGTCCCCTCAAAGTACATGGCTCTGAAAGGGATACATATGAGGAACAAATAACAGAAAGGACACTCGTTCTCACTGGGCATCAGGAAATGGGCGTGTGAGATGCGTGGGATGCTTTGTTCTCACAGGGTCAGAACATTTTCTAAGTGAGCTGCCTATGTTCCAATCAAGCTGAGCACTTCCTGGTTATCTGCGTGCATGTTTAGTTGTGCCTGACTCCTTGAGACCCCACAGACTAGGGCTGTATCACTTCAGGCAAGTTACTTAATCTCTTTGTGCTTCAGTTTCCTCAACTATAAAATGCGATGTGCATGGGTGCTCAGTCACATCCAATTCTTTGCAACCCTATAGACTGTAGCCCACCAGGCTCTTCTGTCCATGGGATTTCCCAGGCAAGAATACTGGAGTTGCCATTTCCTACTACAGGGGATCTTCCTGACTCAGGGATCGAATCCACGTCTCCTACACTGTCAGGCAGATTCTTTACCACTGAACCACCCATATCTGTGCACACAAATGATCCAGATTTCATACTTTTAGAAAGATCGGGCGCATTCGGGTGGTATGGCCATAGACTGGATTTCATATTTTTAAATACAAAAATAATGGTAAAACAGCAATAAAATATCTGTACATAAAAGAAACACCATGTAAAGTACACTGAACACCAGCATGGCCACCAGTAGGATAGGGCTTGGGAGAGCAAGGCTGACATATGAGGTGGGTATCATCACCAAAGAGGAGTTCTCTGAGGTAAGGTCTGTGCAGAGAGAGGAAGCCAGGCCCAGGTGTATTGCCAGAGGGATGCTTGGAGGAGGACATAATAATATCTGAAAAGATGCAGCAGGTACAGCCCAAGAGGGATGCAAGATGGGCAATTTCAGAAAGGAGCATGACTTCTCCAGGGGACAGAGGAGAAAAATGAAGAACCAGGGCCACTGTGTTTGACAGTCAAGGGGAAGCATTTGACATTTAGTCATCGCCTCTCTAGTCAGTGGGCTTCCCTTGTGGCTCAGACAGTAAAGAATCCACCTGCTATGCGGGAGACATGGGTTTGATCCCTGGGCCAGGAATATTCCCTGGAGAAAGGAATTGCAGTCCACTCCAGTACTCTTGCCTGGAGAATCCCATGGACAGAGGAGCCTGGCGGGCTACAGTCCATGGGGTCACAAAGAGTTGGACATGACTGAGCAACTTTCACTTTTCTCTAATCAGTATTACAAGCCAGACGCTGTTGGGGGACCTTTGCATACTCCAACTCAGTTACTCTTTGCAACCAGGCTTTCATGTGCCTACTTGAAAGATGAGGAAACTAGTAGCAGAGGAACAAAGTGTCTGGGAGTCATCTGGTGGACTGGGGAAAGCAGGTTTGGGGCAGGTGGGATGTTCCATTAGAGAACGATTAAGAGGAACAGGCGCCCCAGCATCTGCCTTGGGAGCAGGAAGCCATCCACACCCGCCTGAGGAATCCATGACTCCAGAGAAAGACACCGCCTCTGTCGTCATTGCCTCCAGAAGCCTCTAAACACCCCATCATGAAGCTGGGCAACCTGCGCCACCTGCCACACCCTTCCACCACTGCCCTGTGAGTAATTCCTCTCCCTAATGATTTGGGGCCAGCAGACAGAATGGCCCAGCTAGCAGTGGTGCTTATGTGCAGCCAGCTGCCCCATAGCTTCCTCAGGTCCTCAAAAGACATTATGCAGGGCTTACCTGGGGGTTCAGCGGTAAAGAATCCACCAGCCAATGCAGGAGATGTGGATTTGATACCTGATCTGGGAAGATTCCACATGCAGCAAGACAATTAAGCCCATGTGCCACAACTACTGAGCCTGTGCTCTAGGGCCCACGTGCCACAACTACTGAAACCAAAGGTTCTAGAACCCATGCTCCCCAACAAGAGAAGCCACTGTGATGAGAAGCCTGCACACTGCAACTAGAGAGTAGCCCCTACTTGCCACAGAGAAAAGCCCACACAGCAACGACGACCCAGCAGAGCCAAAAATAAATAAATTTTTTTTTTAAAAAATGATGCTGTGCATCTTCCCTGACTGTGAAAAAGAACAAGACTCAGCTCTGCCTTCAGTGGCCTGCCGCTCTAACAGGGCCCCAGAAATCCTCTGAGAAGTTTCACTTGATCAGCATCCCATCAGGCCATTTACAGCTTCTTTATCTGAGCGAGCTGCAGCCCCCCAACTGTCACACCGCAGACAAAGGAAAAAGTCACCCTGACACTGTTCTTGGTATCCTGCGATTCTGTGGACTACGTACGATGTCACAGAGGGGAGCAGCCACACCGAAGCACGTCAGGGGAGCTAGAGGCCCAGGGCCTCCTCGCTGGTGCTCACCTCTGGCTCCCAGTGACTCAAGACCAGGCACCCGGCCAGGACGTGGTGACAGAATCACCCAGAACAGCCTCACAGTCACCACCAGGACCTTCAAGTGCTGCCACCACCCAAGGACTTCGGTTCTGGGGTAAGAGCCAGCCCCACCCTCCTCCTCTCTACCCCAGTTTTTCTGCAGTGAGTCACCAATGCATCAGAGATTGGCATGCAGGCTGCACACCTGGTCTGCCGAGTCCAGAAGCATCCTGGCAGTCTCTCCCTGGAGTTTCTGCCCTGTGCTCCCAGAGTTCTTGGGCAGGAGGGTTCTGGGGTGCAGGGAAACTGGGAGGACTCTGGCCCCCACCAGCACCACTTTCACCTGGATTACATGAGGCTTCAGGATGACATTTTCATTAAAAAAAAAAAGAGAGAGAGAGTCTAACTGTTTTTAAAAGCTTGAAAAGCACTGTTCAAGGTCAACAGACAAATCAGGACACAACGTGAAGACCAACATGCCTGTGACATAGAACAGATTGCACTTTCTTAGGTAATACTTAACTCTTCTTCAGCAGCGGCATGGCCTCCGGTGCCTCACAGCACCCACCGTCCCAGTGTTAGCATGCAGAAGCCCCTCACAAACATCTGCCCAGGCGTGCAGCTCAGAGCTAACACCAACAGACCGAATTCTCCACTGCCTCTACCATGCATTCGGGGCCCTTGTCCTGTCACTTGCCCCAGCCTGGGCCCCTTCTCCAGCAAGCGCTCATTCTAACTCCCCATGTGCTAAGCTGCCCATGAGCTTCTGGACACAGCCCAGGGCCACTCCTCTGACCAATCTATCAGCTCTGAAAGGATGGACAGAGAGGGGATCAGTGAGGGCAGAGGGGACCCACACCTCCAGCAACACAGGCCCCTGGTCATCAGCTGGGATTCAGCAACCAAAGCCTGACCACTTCCACTCTCTCTGCCTATGAGCTTTTACCTCCAAACTTTTTCTTTGGAAAATGTTCAAAGATACAGAGAAGCCAAAAGAACAATTAAGTTACATCACCAGTGTACCATTATCATGAGTAAGAAAAGTACCATTTTTTAATAATACATAATATATGTGTCAGACTATTTTTTGGGGCTCCAGAATCACTGCTGATGGTGATTGCAGCCATGAAATTAAAAGACGCTTACTCCTTGGAAGGAAGGTTATGGCCAACCTAGATAGCATATTTAAAAGCAGAGACATTACTTTGCCAACAAAAGTCCGTCTAGTCAAGGCTATGGTTTTTCCAGTGGTCATGTATGGATGTGAGAGTTGGACGGTGAAGAAAGCTGAGCGCCGAAGAATTGATGCTTTTGAACTGTGGTGTTGGAGAAGACTCTTGAGAGTCCCTTGGACTGCAAGGAGATCCAATCAATCCATCCTAAAAGAGATCAGTCCTGGGTGTTCACTGGAAGGACTGATGTTGAAGGTGAAACTCCAATACTTTGGCCACCTCATGCGAAGGGTTGACTCATTGGAAAAGACCCTAATGCTGGGTAGGATTGGGGGCGGGAGGAGAAGGGGATGACAGAGGATGAGATGGTTGGATGTCATCACTGACTCGATGGACATGGGTTTGGGTAGACTGCGGGAGTTGGTGATGGACAGAGAGGCCTGGCGTGCTGCAATTCATGGGGTCGCAAAGAGTTGGACACGACTGAGCGACTGAACTGAACTGAATATATGGGTTTAGATTCAAAATTGTACAACTTTGATATTGTATCAAAAGATACATATATATATATATATATATCTTACATATATATATTGGATCCAGGATTTAATCAAGGTTTAATTCATTATAATAATGTTAAGTCTCTCTCATCTCTTTTATCTCTAATAGATTCTCTTTTTTAAATAACATTAAATTTATTAAGGGAGTCTGGCTAATTTTTTTTATAGACAATCCCACATTTTGGATTTTTCTGTCTCCTTATTGCTAGATTCAGTTACACAAGTTTGGCATGAATATTACAGGTAACATTATTTACTTTTTAACTGCATCACACCAGAAGTCACAGAATACCAGGCTGCTCTGTCCTGGTAAAGCCAAATCGGACTGCCTGGTAGAACTACTGGCTGCCATACTGTGGCACTGTACCTCTAGAGTCCACAAGTGATCGGTGAGGTCATACTCTGAGCCCACATCAATATACTGCTCCACGGTAATCTTTCACTAACTAGTTTTTACATTCATTGATGACCTGGCATGGGGGTTACAAAACAAGAAATTTTCTAAATTTATCAGCTGATGTTATATATATATAAAAAAAGAGCTTTCCCTTTTATAATCTATTACTATACACCCATGCGGGTTTTTTTTATTATTCAATGTGTCATAATTCATCCTTGTCATTAATTCCTTTGATTTTGAAATTTTTCCATTTTTACCAGTGAGAGCCCTTTCAAACAGGCTCCTGGGTCCTTTGATATGACCCGATTCTCCGTGTTCCCAGAGCCCTGCTTACACTTCAGGATCCTAACACTCGAACTATCACGTCAGCTTGGTTTATTTATATGTCTGTCTCACCTGAAAATCTGTCAGTTCCTCAAGGCAAGGCCAAGGTCAGACTTATCTCTGCGGCCCAGCACTTAGAACAGCAGCTGGCACAAAAAGGCCTGCTCGGCTCCTCCTCCCTGCAGCCGGGTGCCCTTGCCAGGGCTGCTTTGGGGCCACTCCTCTCCAGGCAGCACCCCCACCCCAAGAGCTGGGCCTCTGGCTCCAGCCACAGAGAAAGGCTCAGGCCCAGCTGCAGCTCACAATGGGCCCTTTGACTCAACTGGTCGGGGCTCTTTCAGGAAAAACCCGTCCCCCGCCACCACAACTGTCACCAAAGCCAGCGCCCCTAGAGTTGCAAGGCAACACACAGCCGGCATTCACCTAGAAAAGACGGCAGGGTCCCGAGGCCACCCAGCCGGCCAGGCAGAGCAGCCTGACTTCTGGGAAGATGGTGGGTGGGGGGCCTTTCATCACACAGCTGCTGACACGCAGGCTCTGTGAACAGCCTGGATGGAGGATGGCAGGGGAAGGGGTTCAAATAAAAGGGTGCAAAGAGGGGAGGGACTTCCCTGGCAGCCCAGTGGGTAAGACGCTGTGCTTCACTGCAGGGGGCAAGGGTTCAGACTCTGGTCGAGCAACTGAGATCCCACATGCCGCACCGCATCAAACAGCAGCAACAAAAAGGTGGGGACTGGTCAAGACTTCGCCTGAGAGATGGCTTACCTGCTCTCTTGTTTCAACCTTCTTTTCACTCGGCTCAGGCACTGGGTTCTCGGGAGGTACAGTCAGCCGTAGTCTGCAGACATTTGCCTGGGAGAGAAGAGAGGAGAGGCCAGTTATAAACCTGCATTTGGGGCAGAAGGAGCCAGATCACCTGGGGTTCTCAGAGCCTCCATCGCCTCCTTAGCAATGGGAACGATGGCACAAATCACACAGGGGATGCTGGGGAAAGACCAGCTTCCGCCAGGCCTATCACAGGCACTCACCGCCCTCCTGCTCATGTTTAATGCTTTCCTTCTTTAGCAAACTACCGAATAGTTTCATAGAATTTAAACTTTTTTTTTTAAATGGCTCATGTTCCATTACAGTACAGGATGATCTGATTTCAAAATACAGCTAGAGGGGCAGAGGCCAAGCTATACACAGTGGTGGAAGGGTGGGAAGGTGCTCTCTTTGACTCTATGTTGGATTTTCCTATAACAGACATGTACATGTTTAATCACAAAAATTTTATAAAAGTCTATATATCCACGTCCACAGCAGCATTATTCACAATAGGCAAAAGGTGGAAACATCCCAAATGCCCATCAGTGGATGCTGCTGCTGCTGCTGCTGCTGCTGCTAAGTCGCTTCAGTCGTGTCCGACTCTGTGCGACCCCATAGATGGCAGGCCACCAGGCTCCCCCATCCCTGGGATTCTCCAGGCAAGAACACTGGAGTGGGTTGCCATTTCCTTCTCCAGTGCAAGAAAGCGAAAAGTGAAAGTAAAGTCACTCAGTCGTGTCCAACTCTTTGCGACCCCATGGACTGTAGCCCACCAGGCTCCTCCGTCCGTGGGATTTTCCAGGCAAGAGTACTGGAGTGGAGTGCCATTGCCTTCTCCGATCAATGGATGAGTAGGTAAATCAAATGTGTTTATACATAGAACAGAATATTGACACAGCTGTATAAAAGAACAAAACTTCTGACACATGCTATAACATGGAGCAACCTTGAGGACATGATACTAAGTGAAATAAGGCAGTTATGAAAAGACAAACCTGTATGGTTCCACTTACACAGGGTCCCCAGAGCGGTCAAATTCAGAGAGACAGAGAGAAGAATGCTGGTTGCCAAGGACTGGGTTATTCTTTAACGAATATGGAGTTTCAGTTTGAAAAGATGAAAGACGGATAGTGGTGATGGTCACACAACAGTGACAATGTACTTAATGCCACATGATGTTTATTTCACTCTATTATCACAGCCTGATCCTACTGTGATATGTTCTGGAGAGAAGTGGAAAATGCGTTGTTTTTTATCCTGCCATTAAAAAACAACACCAAAGGAAAACAGCAGAGAGTCAAAGCAGCACCCAGAGTGCCCAGCCCACAGCCCCACACACTCATGAGAGCACAGCCTGTCCCTGTTATGGGTGGAATTCTGTCCCCCTAAAATATATACATAGGAGTCCTAACTCCTAGTACCTCAGAATGTGACTTAATTTGAAAAGAGAGTCTTTATAGTGGTGCTTGTCATTCAGCCACTAAGTCATGTCTGACTCTTTGCAACCTCATGGACTGCAGCATACCGGGCCCCACTCTCCTCCATTATCTCGGAATTAGCTCTAATTCATGTCCATTGAGTCGGTGGTGCCATCAAACTATCTCATCCTCTGCCACCTTCTTCTCCTTTTGCCTTGAATCTTTCCCAGCATCAGGGTTTTTTCCAATGAGTTAGCTCTTTGTATCAGGTGGTCAAAGTATTAGAGCTTCAGCTTCAGCATCAGTCCTTCCAATGAATACTCAGGATTGATTTCCTTTAGGATTGACTGGTCAGATCTTCTTGCAGTCCAAGGGACTCTCAAGAGTCTTCTCCAACACCATAGTTCAAAAGCATCAATTCTTCAGTGCTCAGCCTTCTTTATGACCCAACTCTCACATCTGTACACAAGTAATGAAAAAATGGAGCTTTGACTATATGGACCTTTGGACCTTTGTTGGCAAAATAATGTCTCTACTTTTTAACACGCTGCCTAGGTTTTTCATAGCTTTTCTTCCCAGGAGCAATTATCTTCATTTCCTGGCTGCAATCACCGTCCACAGTGATTTTGAAGCCCAAGAAAAGAAAATCTGTCACTGTTTCCACTTTTTCCCCTTATAATTGCCATAAAGTGATGGGACCAGATGCCATGATCCTAGTGTTTTGAATGCTGAGTTTTAAGCCAGCTCTTTTACTCTCCTCTTTCACATTCATCAAAAGACTCTCTAGTTCCTCTTCACTTTTTGCCATTAGGGTGGTATCATCTGTATATCTAACTAAGGTTGTTGATATTTCACCCCGCAATCTTGATTTCAGCTTGTGATTCATCCAGCCCAGCTTTTCACATGATGTATTCTGCATCTAAGTCAAATAAGTAAGGTGACAATATACAGTCTTGACTTACTCCTTTCCCAATTTTAAACCAGTCCGTTGTTCCATGTCCAGTTCTAAATGTTGCTTCTTGATCTGCATACAGGTTTCTCAAGAGAAAGGTATAGCAGTCTGGTACTCTCATCTCTTTAAGAATTTTCCAGTTTGTAAAATGAGGTCATTAGGGTAGGTCCTAATCCCAAATGACTGGTGTCCTTATATAAAGGGAAAATTGGGAGACAGAGATGCATACAGGGAGCACACCATGTAAGCAAACAAAGGAGAAGGGCCTGGAACAGGTTCTACCCTCACTGCCCTCAGAAGGAACCAATCCTGTTGACACCTTGGCTTTGGAATTCCAATCTCCAGAATCAGGAGACAATATATTGCTCTTGTTTAAGTCACTTGGCTTGTGGTACTTTTATTTTTTTTGCAGCAACCCGAGTAAAATAATACATACCCCGCAACCTGGTCTGCAGTCACAGTTATGCACTGGTCCACAGGGAAGCCTCTGAGAAAAGCACCCTGCATCCAAGAAGCCCAGGATTGGATATGATTGTAAAAGACCTTTGATGTCCAACCTGCCAGCCTATGAAGGAACCGCCTCACCCAAAAATATACCCGGCAGGTGGACACCCAGTCTGAGGGTAATATTTTCCCCGTACAGGTGACAGCCCATTTGGAACACACATTAGCACTTCCAGTCTCACCACTGCCTTTATCTGGGGTACTCCATTTTGCTACCTGATACCTCTAACTTCCTGATAACGCACTTAAACAGTTCTTCCTCAGAACCCCTACCTAACAGGCCCAGGGTACCCTCAGGGACTGGAGCAGAATTCCCTTTGCTCTTCATCAGCCTGAATGTCCTTTCTTCTGCACTGAACAAACCAGTCCTTTCAGCCACAAGATTTGGTTTCAAGATCCTTCTCCATCTCACTCTTCTCTGGGCAAGCTCTGGCTCCAGTGACCCCAAGGAGAGATGTGACCTGACCCCTAGCGATATCACTCCCTCTTATATGGCCAACTTTGAACGAAACCTTCAAAGCTCATCGCCAGTCATGTTGGTCATAGAGAGAAACCAAGCCATTCCAGCACACAGCTCTCTCAGCTGACAAACAACACTGATGGGAATCCGAGGGTCTCCAGAAAGAGGTAACCCTTTGACTTCAGGCCACTTGGGCTGATTGAAACCAGTGGGCGTTTGCATGAACATCAAAATGTAACTCACACCAGGCATGTAATCCAAGTCTGTGATGCTCAATAATCATCTCTGGTAGGCCATATCCGATCCACAGCATAGTTTTACAGAGAAAAGGGAGTACTTTTCACTTGTACCATACCCTATACCACACACACACGTGCACACAGAGATACATACCTGCACAGGTGTACACACATATTCAGAGTTTCCAACACCTACTAGGCTGTGCTGACTATGAGCAAGCTATTTGATCTCTCTGAATCTCAAGGGTAAAATACAAGTAAAGGAAGATTCTGGCACATAGTAAGCCTC
The DNA here is from genome assembly GCA_024291935.2 of Okapia johnstoni. Taxonomy (NCBI): domain Eukaryota; kingdom Metazoa; phylum Chordata; class Mammalia; order Artiodactyla; family Giraffidae; genus Okapia; species Okapia johnstoni. The sequence continues at coordinate 46,297,926 of CM044307.1, read as the reverse complement.
TATCACTGTTAGATATTTTTATTATTATCTGAATAATGTCATCAGCCTACAAGCTCCAAAATGATATAGGCTGACTTGGCTTTCTGGCTCTGCTTTCCATGATAAAAACAATTTGGCCAACGGATCTAGTGAGTATTAGTATAGCAACTGATAGCCTTACAGGCTGATTGCCCTAGAGTGGTAATCCCTAATGGCAATCATTTTTGGAATAAACTGAAAACCAGAAGAAAAGACAAGGTCCAGAAGGGACTCCGTGACTCCAATCACTCAAAACTGAGAAGCCCCCTCCCCCTGATGAGACAGTTCTTTATCTGTCCACCCAGAATGCTGATATTCCTCAACACACTTCCCGCATCTCTCCTCAGGCCATATGTACGCTACGGAACACAAATTCACAGGCTAAAGAGAATGCATTTCTCTAAACTATCAGTTTTACCTGGTGATAGATAATGCATTCAAATAAAACAAGAATGTAAAATAAACATGTGACTTCAAAGCTAACTGGCAGGTGAATCAGGTGCTTGCAGCTCCACCCACACCCTGTGTAGCGTGTTTACTCTTGTCATTAGGAGTGCCTTTATGGAAACATGAGGGCACAGACTACACGTGGTACTTACGTTCTGTAATCAGTGCTGATCCACAATGGATTGACGGCACAGATGCAGTTTAAATCCAGCTTGGAACAGGATCAGACCCTTCTTAGTAAGATGCTCAAATGTACTGTCATGTGAAAAAAGACAAGTGCTGGGGAAAAAACAACCTGTTCTGTTTTTAAAATAAACTCTGATAATTTGTATATATTTGTGAGGAAAAAAATGTCTTTAAGGAAACAGGACCACCTGCTGGTGGTGGTGATCTTTTGAAAAGTGGGATTTCTGCAATGTCTGCACCTGTTGCAAGTATGTGTAAGTTTTTAAAATAAAAAACAGTAGGGACTTCCCCGGTGGTCCAGTAGCTAAGACCCTGTGCTCCCAATGCAAGGGGCCCAGGTTCAATTCCTGGTCACAGAACTAGGTCTCACAGGCTACAACTAAGAGAGCCTGTAGGCCACAATGAGGATCTAAGATCCCGCATGCTGCAACAAAGACCCAGTGAGTGCAGTCAAATAAATAAATACAGATAAATATTTTTAAAATATCTTAGTAGTCAGAGAGGGCAACCCACTCCAGTATTCTTTCCTGGGCTATCCCATGGACAGAAGAGCCTGGCAGGCTACAGCTCATGGGGTCACAAAGAGTCAGACACAACTGAGCAACAGTCAGTTACAGCCAATAATAAAGATTGAGAGGGACTATATCAGAAAGAGAGAAAGGTCTGCCAACGTAGGAGACGTGGGTTCCATCCCTGAGTCAGGAAGATCCCCTGGAGGAGGAAATGGCAACCCACTCTAGTACTCTTGTCTGGAAAATCCCATGGATAGAGTAGCCTGTCAGGCTATAGTCTATAGCATCGCAAAGTGTTGGACATGACTAAAGCAACTTTGCACAGCACAGCACATATCAAACGGGGCGGAGGCAGGGGGAGGTCCTCAATCCTTCCTAGACCCACAGGACTGTTTCAGAGCAGCAAAGAGAACATCCCACAGGTCTAAAAGGTGCTCTGAGTTTCTTAACAGAAGTACCAAGTAACCCCTGAATATACCTGACAGGTTGACCCTATCGAGTTTACCTCCATTAGTCACTCACTTTCAGGAATCTCCCCGTGGGAAAATCTCCCACTGGGCAAGATAAGGCAGATCAAGGCTTCTCTCTCTGAGCATTTGATGATGCTCACTTTCATGGTTTCCTGACACTCAGGTACATAATACCCAGAGTAGCCCAGGTTGGAGAGTGCCTGAGAGGCAGGTAAGGTAGTTGGCCCCAGGAGTTCCCATACCAGCTGGCTCCACCTTGTGTTCTGAACATCGTGAGGAGCTGAATCCTATTTGCCCTGAACATTAGCCCTGGACCTGCCATGCTTACAATCAAAGGTCCCTTCTAGCAGATAAAAAGCTAGAAGATGGACTCAGTGTACTTCAAGTACTGAGCACCCACTACTTACAAAACACTTAAGGGCTATCAGGGTACCAATATGGAAAAGAAAGAGCCCTGCCCAAAGAGGCTCATAATCCAGAAACATACCCACACAAGGCAATATCTTAACCAATACAATACCGGGCAGACAGGGTAGTGTGTGGTTAAGGCATGATGGAACTGCACTTCTGGGTTCCAACTCTGATTCTGACACCTACTAGCTGTGAAACCTTTGGAAAGCTACTCAATCTTTATTGTTTCAGTTACTTCAGTTATAAAACTCAGCTAACAATACTGCAGAAACAACTCTCTTGGGATTGTTGCAAAGATTTTTTTTTTTTTTTGGCCACACTGAGTAGCATGCAGGATCTTAGTTCCCCAACCAAAGAGCTAACTCATGCTGTCTGCAGTAGAAGCATGGAGTCTTAACCACTGGACCACCATGCAAGTCCCTGTGGCTAGGCTTTAATAAACCAATACACGAAAAGGACTTAGAACAGTTTCTGGCACATATTAAGCATTCAGTGAATCATCTTTTTTACCCTGGGAACTTAAGGAGAACAGTCATCTAACTAGAGGTGGAGTATATCAGAAGGGTTCTAGAGATGACATGTGAACTGCGTATAGAAGAACAGAAAGGACTTCCCAGGTCAATGATGTTGGGAGAATCCATCATCAGAATAACAATATACAATTACCAGGCGAGGCATTCATTCCCAATGGGCCAAAGACACAAACAGGGCACGTTCTGAGAATGGTAAATGGGCCCGCAGCCTGAGCAATATCGGGAGAAGAAAATGGCCACACAAGTAGAAGCCAAACTCTTAACCTATAAATGCCTGATGGCGAAGCAAGGCCTCTAATGGAAGACAGCGGGGAGCCATTTAAATTTCTAGAGGAAAGGACTATTGCTCAAATCTGAGTTCGGTGATTAACAGCAATTACTGAGTACCTCCTATTATGTTCCACACCCTACAGCATGGACTGGAAGGGGAAAAATAGGGTTCCCAAGCAGGCTTTGTACCTTAACTGCTTGTGTAGCCCTTACAGCACTCAGCATAGGATCAACACGTAACAGGCCCTTGCTCAGTAAATGTCAGTAAGGGCTTCTTTCTAGGTTGAACTAAAACACAGTAAGGAGAATGTACCTGACACTCCCCACAGAGCCTTCAACTTTCTTCAAGCCAATCCCCATAGGAGGACAGCAGGGGAAGGGCAGCGAGCATTCAAACCTCCTCCACAAGAAGATCCACAACCAAGCCCTTGTCTGCAATCAGGGCACCTGGGAGCTTAAGCAGGCCTCTGGGGACTTGTTCCTGACCCACTCTGTGGAGGCAGAGGGCTGGTCCCTGTCTAGAGGGGACTCTGCCATCCACGTACCCTCACGCTCTCAGCTTCAGTATCCAGGCTTACCTGAGGGAGAGCTGTCCATCTCAAATAAAAAGGGGTGGAGAAGATGACCCAGGGAGGTGCTGGGTTTGCTCATCAGTTTACAAACATGGATTTCCCTATGGAAATAAGCCAAGTGCATTTACATTTCCCTCAGGCACGGTCCATTCTGTGACCACAGGTCCCTGCTCAGCTCCACCTAACAACAGATGGTGTGGCCACTATGGCTGTGGCTGGGAGGTTGGTCTCTGCTCAGCACAAGCATTAAAATCTCTGAGACATGCAGGTGGAACAGGGCCTGCCCTGTCTGGAGGAAGCCTCTTAAGGGCTGCTTGACCCTGAGCTTGCAGGCCTGATCATCTACATCAGGGTGAGGTAAACTTTTTCTGTCAAGTACCAGATAGTAAATATTGAGGGTCTGCAGGCCCTGTAAAACCATTCTTGGCCCAGAGTATACAAAACAGGCCAAGGGCTGGGTCTGACTATGGGGTCATCACTTGCCCACCCTGATCTCCATGCTTAGATACTTCTTCCAGGTGGTGTAAAGTGTCCTGGTACCCACTTTCCTGTCACAGCTGACTCTGGACAAAATTCCTAAGTAGGAAGACAGTGACTTCTACCTCTTGTTCTAGCTGGCTCTTCTGTACCAGGCTCACCATGTGCACCAAATGCCAAAACATAGAGAGAAATCGCAGGGAAATGAAAGCACACAAAGACACCACAGTACTGGCATGTTAGGATTCTCCCGTCCTAGCCCCACCTCCATCGTGCCTTTCCAAAAAGCCAAAGGGACCTTCCAGAACATGGACCCAGGACGGCCTGAATGTCCAAGAAAGCGGTCTGAGAGAGCAACCCCAGAAGGAGGGGTTCTGATCCTTGGCCACATATTAGAATCACCCGGGGAAGCTTCCTAAACAATGCTGATGTTATTCTCTCCTTTCTGAGGTTCTCATCTAGACGGTCTGGGGTGGGGCTTAGGTGGAGGATTTTAAGCGTCTCGGTATTCCATGTGTAACCAGAGTTGAACCACTGACCTAACCAAAGGAATGAAACTCTGACAGTACAACAGGATCAGGCACCTGGACTATTTGGAGGCCTTCCCAGAGCTGTCAAGCTCCTCACCCAGGCTGACACTCCCATCCACAGGGCACCTGCTTCCTGCCCAGGTGGACCAGAGGTCATGGGCTGGCTTCAACCCAAGCTTCTCTTCCTGTTTTCCCATTTGCCAACTCAATGTCAAGTATGGCTGTTTGAGGACCCTGGGGACATCCTTCTTTCTAAGCACCTATTACACCAGGCCTGGGGAGGGAGGGTCCTTAAACCTTCTCCTCTAGTAGTTAATCATCAGTCAGTTCAGTTCAGTCGCTCAGTCATGTCCAACTCTTTGCCACCCCATGAATTGCAGCAAGCCAGGCCACCCTGTCCATCACCAACTCCCAGAGTCTACCCAAACCCATGGCCATCGAGTCGGTGATGCCATTCAACCATCTCATCCTCTGTCGTCCCCTTCTCCTCCTGCCCCCAATCATAGGTAGGAGCAATGATGAGGGTCACGAGCCTCTAGGGGAACACAGAAGAGGGGGTTCAGGCAGGCTTCCCAGAGGAGCTGACCCTTCATCAGAAGAGACATGAAAAATGGCAGAGGTGAGGAACAGCATCAAAATTTTGGGGAACAGCAAGTAATTTGGTACATCTGCAAAGAGTATTCGTGAGGAGGGGGCAGGGAGGGCAAAGGCCAGATCAGAAGGCCCTGGGTGCTAAACTAGGGGGTTGTACTTGTTCCTGGGAATACCGAAGGGGCTCTTAAAGCAGAAGAGTTAGGTAGCTGGATTCTGCATTTTAGAGAGACATGCTGGCCTTAAAAGACAAAGAACAGTCAACAGTGTGACTGATACTCAGGAAATATTACTTATCTAAGGAGGGAAAAGAGGTAAACACCTCTGTGTTACTCTTCTGTGGGCTGGGTGAGATGGGGACCAGTTTTGGCTGAGAGACATGACTGCAGGAACAAGATGTAAGGCACATATTTGCTGAAAGTACTTTAAATCAAAACATTTCAACATAGTCTCTAGTTAGTTGGCCCAGGACCCACAACTCCCTGTGTTCAGTTCTACAATTTTTGAGGCTGATGTGAAAAGGTTTCATAAGTGACCAGAAGTTCAGTGGTAACACCAGCCTCTGGATCTCAGATTTCCTTAAGACTCCTCAGAACTCAGGTCCCTTCATCCTACATCTGACACAGTGAGACGGGTGAACCAAAGCAGAGAAGTCAGGACATTTTTTTTTTTTCTGAGCATATAACTATTAGTTTTGAGTGTCAGAGGGTCTTTGGCTGAGTCCTGGGGACACCAGGTTCTAAAACTCCTCAGCTGGGCTCAGGAGGGCCCAGGGGAGCAGCCAGCCTGTCTTCTGGGTACTGCAGGCCCGCTGCCAACCCCTTCCCTGGGGAAGGCTGCAGCCAGCTTCCTTCCACCAGACGCTGAGTTCCCACAATGCTCTGCGTCCCTTCCTCAGAGCCCAGTAGGACAATATGGAAGTTATGCTCACAGATGTTTCTGTGAAAGGAAAAGGAAGTGAGGTAAACACCTGTCTGATCCATTCACTGGCCAGCTAAGGAGAATTCTTTGAGTCAATCAGACAGAAATGGGACCCAGGAGAGTACTGCCTGAGTGAGGAAGTGATGACTGGCCAGTCCATTCCAGTTTTTAACAGAGGAAGACTCTGCCAAATACAAAAATTACTGGCAAAAGCAGGCCAGGAGACAGTCCTTGCCCTCTGGCCTTCCTGGACTTGGTTTCATTTTTTAATGTGCCATGGAGGGGCCATGACACCAGTAATACCAGTCAACAGTCTCCTATTATCAACACAGTGTGATGCTGGGGGAACCCTTGACAAGTCTATCATTCACACCACCCTCACCAAACAGCTAAACCAATAATATTTGGCTGCACAAAGTAAAAATGCTTTCCCCCCAAAGCACACAACCTGGCCACACAAATGCCCTTCCACTGCAAAGCTTCATTCAGTGCTATTAACTGCATTTACAAAATTCCTTTCAAAATCACAAAGCAATGTTAACATTTTTTAAAACATTTTCTCCCATTCTCCAAGGTCATCAGTCTATCTATGGTTATTCTCCAGCCAATTTATCTTCCTGCTGTTGCCATAAATAAAACTATTTTTAGTGCACAACAGGTATGAAGGCAGACTTTTTTTTAACTTTACAACCCCTGTTGGTTGGCATCCATAAATGCTTCTCAGAGGCTTATCAGCTGACAGAAATTACTCTCTCATCTGTTTTTTGTTTTTTTTTTTCCCTTGAGAGATTTCAGATAAGAAGGAGGTACAAATTGTAGGTGGCAGCTATTAAACGAAGGATAACTAGTGACAGTCTGGTCTGGCTGCACCACCCTGGGCAGCTGACTCAGAGAACTCCCTGCTCAGTGTCAACTGTCACCACCATTTCTGGTTGGCCTGAAGGCCTGGCCGGACACATCCCGGTTCCCCAGCAGTCCCTAATTTGGTAAGCTATTGGGATGAAGCAGAAATGTTATTTTAATGGCTAACGTTTTACTGCATGAGACCATCGCTTGTGGCATATCAGAGAGGAAAGATAGAACAATATAGAGTTTATTGAAAAACTTTCAACTTAGGGAACACTTTTCACTTGTTTGGTCTACAACTTTATTTTTAAAACATCCTATCCTTGTTTATCCAAAAAAATTAGGGTTTTGCCCTAAAGCAGGTCCAATACATCACTGTTAAACAGTATATGCCAAGAATTCCATTTAGAAGAAATGATACTTCCTTTTTTCAGTATCGTAATGATGTCACTCGCCTTATAAAGTCTCACTCCATCCTGCAAGAGTAAACACAAATGTCTGCTACAGAGGGAGGCTTTCCTCAGAGGCTTCAAGAAGAACCTTTCCTTTTAACTTCCATGCAACCTGTCAACACTCTACCTTACTATTACAACATCACTCTGTATGATGGTAGTCTGTGGCAAATGTCTATACCCACAGGTAGAGAGGACCCCAATATCCAACCCTTCATCACACAGAAGGTCTATAAACATTGTTTAATAAATCAATTAATCAATCAAAGATCACAGTTTCCACAAACACACACAGTACCAGTGCCATTTGCAAATTATAAACAGAGTTGGAAATCATAAGGAAATCTTCAGTTATCTTCTTTGCAGAGCAAGTACCCATGTGCTCAAAGTAGCCTTACATGGTCTGATTCAGAGCACTGACCACTTCAAACCAAAGTATTTCAGATGTCTTACTCAAAGGGTAAAGCCTTCTCAACAGTGTGTTCATTTCATCAGACACCACAGTACATATAGCTAAAGAAATACTTGAAAGTAAGTGTTTGAGAAAAAAATCTTCAGAAAGGTTATCTACTATACTAATCACATTTGCATCCACCCCTATCGCTCTAGCCACTCAGCGAGTACCCACTCTGGAAGGGGACCTAGAGAATTTCACACAATCTGGTCCCACACAGGATCCTGTCCCAGCTCAGGGCTGGCTTTGAAATGACTTCACTCTTTCTCAATCATAATTATGTTTCAACTGAGAAGAATTTCCACAGAAAAAAGACAAATACCCATCCTGGTGTAAGGCTAGGACTGTGGCTGGAAACCCACTTGGACCTAACGGGAATCTTGCTTTATGAAACCAATGATTGGCTTCCGTCAACCCTAAGTGTCTGGTGTTCACACACATCTGAACCTATCACTTGGCCCAGACCCAGGAGTAACACAGAGTCCTTCTGGAGCTAAAGAAAAACAGCATTGAAGACGACTGCTAGTCACTGGGGTGAGGTATGTAAAATGAAACGAGCACATCTATAAGACTAAAAAACAGGCAGGAGTATCAAAGGGGCCCCTGGCTTGGACTTAGCCACTTGTTTAGCTAAACATAGGGGAAATAAGTTGGTGATGGTTTAATCGCTTAGTCGTGTCCAACCCTTGCGACACCACAGACTGTAACTCGCCAGGCTCCTCTGTCCAGGGGATTTCCCAGCCAAGAATACTGGAGTGGGGAGCCATTTCCTTTTCCAGGGGATCTTCCCAACCCAATAATCGAACCCACGTCTCCTGCATGCAGGCGGTCTCCTGCATTGCAGGGTGGATTCTTTACTGTTTGACCTAGGTGGCGCTTAAGGTAAAGAATCTGCCTGCCAGTGCAGGAGATGTGGGTTCAATCCCTGGGTGGGGAAGATCCCCTGGAGGAGGAAATGGCAACCTATTCCAGTATTCTTGCTTGGAAAATTCCATGGGCAAAGGAACCTGGTAGGCTACAGTCCATAGAGCTGCAAAGAGTCAAACACAATTAAGCAGACAGATAGACACAGGGAAATAGATTAGAGAAGTTTCAAGCACAGAAAAGACGCACTGAGATGATGAGTACTGAATATCATAGTGAACAGATGAACCTAAAAGGCACAAGGAGATCAAACCAGTCCATCCTAAAGGAAATCAGCCTTGAATATTCATTGGAAGGATTGATGCTGAAGCTGAAGCTCCAATGCTTTGGCCCCCGATGCAAAGAGCTGACTCATTGGAAATGTCCTTGATGCTGGCAAAGATAGAAAGCAGGAGGAGAAGGGAACAACAGAGGATGAGATGGTTGGATGGCATCACAGACTCAATGGACATGAGTTAGGGCAAGCTCTGGGAGATAATGAAGGACAGGGAAGCCTGGTGTGCTGTAGTCCATGGGGTCGAAAAAGAGTAGGACATGACTGAGCAACTGAACAACAACAAAAAAGGCACAAACCAAGGCCCTGGCAGTGTGCTCTGAGGTACCCGTCTTGGAAGAGATATGAAATGGGAAAGATGTGGCTAGCAATTCTTTCACAGAGCACTTGGAGCGATGAGAAAAGATGCAACAAAGATGGCAAAGGAATAGCACTTCCAAAGGGCAACCTAGGTGGAGATGGTGCCCACTGTGCTAATACTTAAATCAGAAAGAAGAAAGCACCTTGTATAAACCCAAGTCCCACAACTCGGCTACTGGGTGGCCAGCTACTAATATCTACTTTGTAAAATGAAGCCTACCTTAGTTAAGACCACTCCAAATCAGTGTTATTCTATCACCAATGGTGACAAGCGGCCCTTTCTTTTCATCTCTGGAAGGAGGAAAGTTTGGTTAAAGACATTCACCACCTTTGAGTCTCCAGATAGGGATAATGCAGAAAGTTTCCCGTGCTTTTTTAAAACGGTGCAACCAATACACTTGGCTTGCTAGAGAAGACAGGAAGGGAGAGGAAATCTCTGGGAATTCCAGAAAATCCCCTAAGTCTTTCGAGCCCACGGGGTGCCTCTGGGGCATAGAAAAGAAGGGGCTTGCTCGCGGAGCTGGGACAGAACCTAAAATTGAGTCCAGGTGGAGTGTCGGGGCCGAGGGATCGGTTTCGCGCGTCTCCATCCCCAGACCCCCAAGCGGGGCTGGCTGGATGGGGAAGTGGGACAGCAGCAGCTCCCAATCTTAGCTACTCACCCTCCTGCTGGGTGCCCCGGAGCTGCTGCCCGAGAGCAGAGTGACCGTGGACGTGGAGCGCAGCATCCCGCCTCAGCGGCGTTGGTGGCGGGTTCGGCGCGGCGCTGCTCCGGGGTGTAATGAGCCCGCGGTCGTCCCGCGGTCGTCCCGCGGTCGTCCCGCGGGAGGCGGGGAGGGTGGGAACCGCGCAGGCCGCAGGCGCCGGCGGGGCAGGGCGGGGGCGGGGCAGAGGCCGGGCCAAGGGGCGGGGCCGGGGCGGGGCCCGCGCACTCGCCTGACCTGTCAGGCTGCATTTTCTCCTGAGAGCGCAAACCCAGCAGAAGTTGGTCACCAACCTTCCCCCACGGTTCTGCGTCCTCCCAGGGTCAGTCCTAGGACAGGACTGAGTGCCTACCATGAGTGCCTCCCAGCAGTCAACACAATCTACCAATCCACCAATCCCCTATCCTGTGGAGTTTGCAATCTGGTGGGGATACTGAGAAATGACAGGTGTCAGGGCTTGGTAGAAATGATACACACAGGAGCCCACAATGTGGCCTTAGGAATTAGCCTGTGTAGGAAAAGTCTTCCCAGAGGATGTGATGACTAACCTAAGATCTGAAATACACGCAGAACCAAGCCAGGCATAGAGTGTTCATTACACCTGCTCATGTTTATTTAATAGTTACTGCGACTCTGGGAAGTACTTTGCATGTATTAATTCATTTAATCCTCACAACCACCCTTTGAATAGGCACTATTATTGTCCTGTATCCCCATTTTGCACATGAGGACACTGACTTACCGAGAGATTAAGGAACAGAGCAGATGCCCCACTGCCTGGAAAGTGGCAAAGCTGCGATGGACTCCACAGTCTGATCCTAGTGCCTTGCTTGTCCTCTCTACTGTCCCCTAGCATAGAGAAGAGGGAATTACAGGCCAAACAAACTACATGGAAAGATGGCAAAGAGCAAGAGAAGGTTTGGTAGAATTTTTAGAAACTGAAAATACCACAGTGCAAGGGGCAGATTGTAGAAAAGAGCAGAAGGGCACTGGGCCAGATCATGAAGAACTTGGTGTGCTTAGTTGAAGAGTTTGGCATTTATCCTGAGGACAAATGTATCTCAACAGGGGAAGACTTTCCCTCCCTAAGCACCCTTTAAAGCCCAAACCCTCCCTCCCTACCAAGCTCTCCAGGACCCTCCTGCCCTGAACACTTGCACTCATGAACCTCAATGCTTTTTGAGACCATGTCTTTAGAGTCATCAATATGTGTGTCTGTCCTCTTCCCAGTGGTGAGCTTCCAGAGAGTGAGGGCCCAGCCTCACCCTACTCTGAATTCCTAGTGTGGCACCAAGACAGAAGACACTCAAGAAATATAAGAAATGTTGCTGAACAAAATTCCAAATGCTCCTGTAAGATTTGCTCCTTCTGCAGGTGAGGAAACTGAGACCAGAGAATCTAACTGATGTCACACAGCCTGTGCTTTACCATCTCTATCATTATCATCACCCCAGCTCTGTCTGCATTCTCCCTGCTGCATATGCCTTTTCTCATCAAAATCTCACCATAACCAAAAGCATGGATACTATTATCCCTCCCATTTTACCACTGAGGGAACTGAGACCTAGGGGCATTAGGTTAAATGGTGAATAGCTGGGATTAGATCTGTAGTCTTCTAACTCCAGGGCCATTTTTTTTTTTTACTACACCCTTCCTGCATCCTTCTATCCACCCACCCTTCTAAAAAAGAGACTGAAAGATGGGTCTGCCTTCCAATAAAAAGTGGTCAAGGTTGTGTTAGCTTCAGAGGTACAGCACTTTGATAAAAAAAAATAAAAAATAAACCAAAAGAAGTGGTCAAAATATGGCTGTTGAAAGTCAATATGGGTTAGAGATAGCTGCATGATTACCTCAGGAGAAAGAGGCTAGTGAATGTTGTTGTTATGTTGCCTTGAGGAGAAAGGAAATGGGCTGCTGTTCAGACAGACCCAAGATAAGCTGGCATCAGTGTTTATTTATATTATGGCAACCACCCAAGTGATCCACCCAAGATGGAGTCAGCATTTGAGAGGAAGGGTGGGTTATGGATTCATTTCTCCTCCATCTATCCAAGTCTTTTTCATATTGTTAATACTTTTTGTATTGCACTATAGTTCATTACAGAAGCAGCAGACTTCATATTCACTCGTGACGTCTTGGTGGAAACTTGATCTTGCTTATATCCCAGCCTGTCTGGTGCCTAGAACAGTAATTGGCATGTAGTAAACGCACAATAAATAATGAATGGGTGAAGAAATGATATTACAGAGTAACTGGCACGTAGTAAGTGTGCAATAAACACTGACTGAATGAAGAAATATTACAGAGTAATTGGCATGTTTCAAGTGCACAGCAAATGTTGGCTGAATGAAGAAATGATATTACAGGGAGTTCCCTGGTGGTCTAGTGGTTAGGACTTGGTATTTTCATAGCTGTGATCTGGGTTCAACTCCTGACCTGGGAAATAATATCTCACAAGTCACGCAGTGCAGCCACATAAAGAAATAGAAAGGAAAAAAAGGAAGGATATTACAGAGCAATCCTTCAGCTCACTCATAGTCAAGCAAAACAAAGACTAAGCTCCTTTCTAATCCAGCTTCTAATGGAGGTGAGAGTCTCCAAGCAGTTTGCCAGCTGAAGCAGCCAGAGCCCCAGGATTGTCCCCAGGACTGTCCCAGCCAGGAAAGTTCCCCACACCAGCTGTCACTAAGGGCTTCAGGGGCTGTGGGTGGGCAGATGCTAGGCTCTGGCTTATGCTACAGCTACTCCATGCCAGGCCAACACCTAAGGAACTGCAAGAGAGGGGAATGGAGAGCCCAAAGTGGGAAAGGAGGAGGAGGAGGAAAACATTAATAGGAAGACAGTAGGGACTGAGCAACCAATGAAAAGGTAGAGCTGGCAACGAAGGGAAAAAGTCCAAAATGAAATCATAGTCCAGGAACTAGGACTTTTGCCCAGATAGAAGACGTGGAGAGTGAGGGGTGGGGACAGGGACAGAGGCTCTGGTGCAGATGGTCACCTTGCTCCCTTTCAGAACTGGTCCGGCCTCCTCCGGGCCCTCCCTGAGCACTGGTGACAGAGTAGTACCACTGGACTGGAAGGAACAGACACTATAACACAACTCTTTTAGCTGCCACACCTTCCCATCCACAGTAATAGCCACATGACTAAAACCTGTCCTAAATTTCTCTGCTGACGCAAAGGTTTGTAGAAAATTTTAGATGTCTGCATAAACACACCTTTCATTTTCTTGAAATCAGTCACGGGGTTGAACCTCGTTCTCCCATCCCAGCTCCTGGACTACTCTCTCATTTCCTTCAGCCTCTGCTTTCTGAGTATGTCAAGGCTGCATATTGTCACCCTGTTTATTTAACTTATATGCAGAGTACATCATGAGAAATGCCAGGCTGGATGAATCACAAACTGGAATCAAGATTGCCAGGAGAAATATCAACAACCTCAGAAATGCAAATGATAACAACCTAATGGCAGAAAGCAAAGAGGAACTAAAGAGCCTCTTGATGAGAGTGAAAGAGTTCAAAAACTAAGATCATGGTATCTGGTCCCATCATTTCATGGCAAATAGATGGGGAAAAAATGGAAACAGTGGCAGATTTTCTTTTCTTGGTCTCCAAAATCACTGTGGACAGTGACTGCAGCCATGAAATTAAAAGAAGGAAAGTGGTGACAAACCTAGACAAAGTAGTAAAAAGCAGAGACATCACTTTGTCAACAAAGGTCCATACAGTCAAAGCTATGGTTTTTCCAGGGCTTCCCTGGTGGCTCAGACAGTAAAGAATCTGCTTGCAATGTGGGAGACCTGGGTTCGATCCCTGGGTTGGAAAGATTCCCTGGAGAAAGGCATGGCAACCCACTCTAGTAGTCTTGCCTGGAAAATCCCCATGGACAGAGAAGCCTGGAGGGCTACATGGGGTTCACATGTTCATGGGGTCACAAAGAGTCAGACACGACTGAGCGATTAAGCACATGGTTTTTCCAGTAGTCATGTATGGATGTGAGAGTTGAACCATAAGGAAGGCTGAGTGCCAAAGAATTAATGCTTTTGAATTTTGGTGCTGGATAAGACTATTGACAGTTCCTTGGACTGCAAGGAGGTCAAACCAGTCAATCCTAAAGGAAATCAACACTGGATTTGATTCCAATGAATGAATATTCATTGGAAGGGCTGAAGCTCCAATACTTTGGCCACCTGATACAAAGAGCTGACACACTGAAAAAAGGCCCTGATGCTGGGAAAGATTGTTAGCAGGAAGAGAAGGAGGTGACAGAGAATGAGATGGTTGGATGGCATCACTGACTCAATGGACGTCAATTTGACCAAGCTCTGGGAGATAGTGATGGACAGGGAAGCCTGGCGTGCTGCAGTCCACAGGGTCACAAAGAGTCGGACACGACTTAGTGACTGAACAACTGCTTTCTGACTTATCTGTGATGCTTTCTTCCGAGCTCTCTCCAAACTCTATTGGCATCTTTACCTGAGGAGCTCTGATGGGACCCACTTAACCAGCCAAGTCCTGAGTGGCAAAGATGACCTTTATTTCTCGGCAGAACCCATCAGGAATGGCATTGCTCAACAGGACACACAGGAGGTGAGCCCAGGCAATGCCTGGCTTCCTGGTATTTTTGCTCTCTTCACTCTTCTGTCTTTGAGGCTTCCCTTTTTTTACCCCCTTCCATTCAGGTATCACAACACCTCAAACTCCTGGCATATTCCCATTCTGAATGCCAAACAGAGACCAACTTTTCACAACACAAAAAGGACACATTTCCAACCCAAGGATAAGGGTATTGAATTACAAATCTCCTTTGGATAAAGTAGAACAAGAAATACCCCACATTCACTGAATGTCTGAGAAGCAGAGAACAGCGCCTAGAGATAAGGAAAGCAGACTGAGAGGAACCCAGTACCTCAGCCACGTCATCCAAATACACAGAATTTATAAACCTGTCTAGACACAGGGGATGGAACCTGCTGCACACCTACTCTGGGGAATAAAACTCTTAGAAAACAATCCTGTGCTTACCTATTAATTCATGGACAAATGCCCAATTCATTGACTAGTAGGAAGCCAATCCATTGAACAAATATGTACCAAGCACCTACTATGTACCAGGCACAGGGGACACAGAGAGAAGTAAGACAGCCATTGCTTTCTGGGAACTCACAATCAATCTGTGAAGAGAGATGTGAATTTAGGCAACACTTATGCAGCACTGACTGTGTTCAGAAGCTTAAAACGCATTGTCTCATTGAACCTTCCCAGCACCTCAGTGAGGAAGGTGTTATTATGTCCCCTATTTTGAAGATGAGGAAATCACATCACAGGGATGTGAATTAGAAGTGACTAGCATTGGTAACAATGCTAGTAAGTGGTAGAGCCGAGCTTCAGTCCCAGGCAAGACAGCTTCAGACGCTATGTCCTTGAGGTGCGTTCCTGCTCAGCCATTAAGTCATGTCTGACTGTACGCGACCCATGGACTGTAGCCCACCAGGCTCCCCATCCATGAAATTTCCCAGGCAAGAATACTGGAGTGGGTTGCCATTTCCTCCTCCAGGGGATCTTCCCAACCCAGGGATCGAACCCACGTCTCCTGCATCTCTTGCACTGGTAGGCGGATTCTTTACCACTAAGCCACCAAGGAAGCCCATGTCCTTGACAGTTCACCTCTTAATTTGGGAGAGGAGCCAGACTTGAGGCATGTCCAAAGCACTGTAGTGGGCAGAGGACAAGGGAATTCAAGGCACTGAGCTGGAGAGAGCAGGAAGGCTCCTCTGAGAAGGCAGCATGGGAGCTGGCCCCACAGAATGAGGAAGAAAATGTCAGGACATTCTGGACTGGGGGCCAGAGGACACAGTGAGATCAGAGGGTCTGGGAAATGTGTGCTTTCCTCTTTAGCTTGAACCTCATAACAGGAGGGAATGGCCCAAGACAAAGTAGATTGGGATTAGTCTGTAAAAACCTTGAATAAACTTGAGAGCTGATCTGTGAGTGAAGGTGTAAAAGCAGAACAGTGACACGAAGGGCAGCAGAGAGAATATTATGCCTGGAAGGCAGAGACCACAGGACAAGTGCTTTTGGGTCTGTGGGAATAATATTATTTTTCAATTTTCTTTTTGTAAATTTTTGGCTGCACCACATGGCTTTTGGGATCTTAGTTCCCTGATCAGGAATCAAACCCAAGCCCTTGGCAGTGAAACCCTAATTCCTACCACTGGACTGCCAGGGAACTCCCTGGGAATAGTAAGTATTACACTTGATCTTAGCCAAAAGGCCAACAAGCGATAGGGAATAGTATTGATAAGAGGAAAAGGGACCCTGAAGTGGAGGACCCAGCAGTGATGGAAAGGAAAGGAAAGGAAAAGAAAGGAAAGGATGGATTCAAAAAGCAGAAAATCAAACAAAACTTACTGACCAATCAAAAGTTGGAGGACTTATGTGAATCCTACGTTATCCTAGTGAGTAGTCAATCAATAGTGCCATAGATACCTAGGGGAGGGGAATCAGTAAATAAAATGAACGTATAAAGGATAAGTGATTCCTTTCTTAGCCCTGGGACTTTGCCAAGCATTAAACTCCAAGGGACACATCTGGACACCCATAGGAAGACACCCTCCTGGCTTGTCCAAGTAGCCCCGTGGGCTTGGAGTAGGAAACTCGCAGATGCGAAGGCGGAAATCTTATGTATTTATTTTTTTGGGCAGACAGCCTGGTGACTGTCTTTAAGAGGAAGCAGGCTCCACCTAATGTCAAAAAAAGAAAAAAAAATCACAGAAGGGAAGGAGTAACTTCGGTGAGAGATGTTAAAGGAATTAGGGGCCTCTCCCAGCATGTGGCACAAAGAATGTCTCCTTCTGCCACTCTCATGCTTCCCTGAGCAATTTAGGAGTTTTGCTGCAAAAGACACTGACTTGGTGGTGACTGGTCAGTAGATCCTATTTGGACCAGTTAATATATGAGTTATACCTGTATTTGACTCTATACTAAAATTAAAATAGCTAATATACAAAAAGGATTTTTTTAAAAAATAAAAAAGCCGTGGAACTTCCCTAGTGACCCAGTGGTTAGAATCCACCTTGCAATGCAGGGGACACAGGTTCAATCCCTGGTCGGGGAACGAAGATCCCATATGCTGTGGAGCAACTACTGAGCCCAAGTGCCAAAACTAGAGAGTCCTTGTGCTGCAATGAAAGATCCTGAATGATGCAGTTAAGACCCAGTACAGCCAAATAAATAAATGTTTTAAAAAATAAATAAACAAAATTTAAAAGTCCTGAAATGTTTATATGTATACTCATGTGGAACAGCTGATACATCTGTTTATGCTATGATCACCATCTTAGGTCAGTTTCTCCCAGAAGCAGACTCTGAACCAAGGATCCCTGTGGAGGGGATTATTGAGGAGGTGTCTTCAGGAGCAATCAGGAAGGGAGTGGGGTCTCAGAAAGGGGAAGGAGTCAGCCAGGGCACCCTCTTAGGTAAAGTCCAGATCTTGATCCCATGGACAGCTCTGGAATGTAAACTGAACCTCAGTTAGTCCTGCCTCCAGACCAAAGAGCTGGACTTTCTTACTCCTATGCTAGCCAGTAATTTTCTGGTACACGGGGTAGAGGGCAGAAGGAGAATATAACTCACAGACACTTGCGGCACTCCATAGGGGCAAGAAATGTCTATGTCCCTAACAGGCACAGAATATTGGCACCAAAGCTACACAAAAGCTGGAAAACTGACACACGGAGCTGGTAAAGGATGACTGAGATGATTCGGGTGAGCAGCAGCTGTGTCCACTATATAAAATATGGAGATACACACACACACACACACACACACACACACAGATACCAAGGGGTATATAATACATCACTACTCGGAGTAAAGATCTCTGGAACAACAATAATCTTAAGCCAGAGTCTGGTAGAAAACAGGGTGAATAATACAGAGAGTCTGAAAGAATCAGGTGAAGAAACATTCAATCTCCTGATGGAAGAGGCAGGATCTCAAAATTCAAGAGGCTGGAACAAGGAGCAGAATCTAACAAGACGCAGCAAAAATACATCTACGGTCCTCACCTTGTGTCCAAAATCAACAGCTGCACCAACACAGGGCACAGGAGACCAGGCTCAGCAGCATCATGTACTAAGGTCATCTGTGGAACTCAGCAGCTCCACAGAGGCCCACCCCTTGGAGACCCAGTACATGTCATCTCATTTTAAGATCCCTTCAGAGGAAGGCAGGGTCTGGCATCAGAAAAGCAAAAGTTCTTACTATGCTGGCTTCTGGAAAGTGGCCTTTGTTTCTGGTGCCTCCGTTTAAAGGAACAAGGAGTACCCAGATGATTTCGGAAGAACATGACACAGATGATATAAGAACTTGACGTTATATAATGAGAGATGTAGGTGGCAGACTTGGGAAAATTGACCCTCTAGGAGAGGGTGGGGTTTGATGACTTCAATTCTTGTGCTGTCAAGTGGCAGAGTGGTCAAACTGGTTCTGTATAACCCAAAATGTAAAACGGGGCCCAGTAGGTAAAAGCTACAAGGAGATGCAGTTCAATGCAATCTAAGGAATACTGTAATAGCCAGAGATAGCCAAGAAGAGGGGATAAAGGAAAGAAATGGCTCAGGGTGGAAATGACAGGCAGGACTAACTCGTGAGGCAGGCAGGGCATTCCCCATCACTACAGTGTGGTCTCCAAGCCTGGAGCCACCTGGGGTCTTGATAACAATACATTTCTGGGTCCTGACCCAAGGACACTCTTGATTTTGTAGATCTTGGATGACACCCAGAAATTCGCATCCTAATAAGCTTCTCAAACTTTTTCTTATGCCATCACCCAGCATTTGTACAAGGACCAAGGGGAAGACATCTCATCAAGGATGACTAGAGAGAACTCAGGCATCAGGTGGGGAAGGGGGCATAGAGTAGATGCATTATTCCCTTCAAATTCCAGAAATCTGTAATCCTGGAGTTGTGAAATTCTGAACTTCACATCAAGTGAGTCAGGGGAACATTGTTTAATAGGCAGAACTCTGTAGCCAACCTAACCTGAGTGTCTGTTAAGGCTCTGCCACATATTAGCTGATGAATCCCAGGCGTGTCATCTCCTCTCTCCAAGCCTTAATCTTATCTCCTGTAAAATGGAAGATAACAGTACCACCTCTTAGAGTCATTGGAAGGCTTGAATGAGAGTGTAAAATATAAATGATATGACTGTAGTGTGTCATGAAGTCCCTTAAACTAAAGAAAACCTCAAATTGCTTGGTCATTTTGAGGGGAATGCTGAGTATAAAAGATAGAACACTCCTTTAGACTTGGAACAACTTCTTCAAAGCTAGTATGTTGCGTGTTCCATACCACTGCTAATATAAGATCTTTGGAAAAGCCATTCTTGCCCTATATTTGATTTGCTATGAGATATTAATATAGGGAATTCCCTGGTGGTCCAGCGGCTAGGACTCTATGCTCCTAATGCATGGGGCCTAGGTTCGATCCCTGGCCAGGGAACTAGATCCCACACACTGCAACTAACAGTTTGAATGCCCCAACTAAGACTTGGCACAGCCCAAATAAGCAAATAAAAAATAAATATTTAAAAAAAAAACAGATAGGGTTAATGCTTCCTTCAAGATTTGCCTGGAATACCCTTCTCTGAAAAAAAACAAAACAGAGAGAGATTAATATAAAGGACTTATCTACTCTTAGCATGTAATAAAAGAGGATCATGTAACTTCAAAACAGAACAGCATTCATTATTTTTAATCCTAAGAAGACCAACAATACTTCTTAGTTTTGTTTTCTGCCTTTATACCCCTGATGAACCCATGCAAGTAGGCCTCCACTCACTGTAGTTCTTGAGGCAAGTACACAATTTACTCTAAAACATGACATAGGGACATGAACAGTTATTTCTCTAAGCTCAGTTATGCTGCTCCAGGTATCCATCTGGCCCCATCCTGCTGTAACAGTCTTCCTGACACACTGCTAGTCACTCCAGGCAGGGCTTCTGGGTGTGATTGTGAAGGCTGTTTATAGCAACAGGGCTTCAGGCTGCAAGAGGAGCTGTTTCCCTTGACAAGCCAGGTCCTCAGCACAGGGCTGTTTGATAGAGGAAGAGTTGCCACTTCTTTCTTTTTTTTAAATCTCCAATAAAGCTTTTCAAGGTTTTAAACTTTTTTTTATTTAGTCTTGGGGAATAACCAATTAACAACGTTGTGATAGTTTCAGATGAACAGTGAAGGGACTCAGCCATACATATACATGTATCCATTCTCCCCCAAATTCCCCTCCCATCCAGGCTGCCACATAACATTGAGTCAAGGTCCATGTGCCATGCAGTAGGGCCCTGTTGGTTATCCATTTTAAACATGGCAGTGTGTACATGTCTATTTCAAACTTCCTAACTAAAAGAGATGCCATTTCTGATCCACACACAGCCATGTGGGCCGGTGTGGTCTTGCCTGAAATTTGGGGGTGGGAGGGTGGTGCGGACATGCGGGCTCCACTCTCTCTGTGTGAGATCCCTCCCCCTTGCAAAAAAACATTATTCCTGCCACAGGCTTTCCCAGTTCAGTTAATGAAGACTGTTTTTCTAGTTTCTCAGGCCAAAATCCCTGGAGTCATCCATGATTTCTCCTTTTAATCTCATAGCTCACATTTTATCTATCTGGCTTTACCTCCAAAGCATCTCCAAAATCTTAAACCCTTTTCATCAGCAAGATTTAAGCCACCATCACCTCTACCCTGGATCCTTGAAATAGCCTCCTAACTGGTCTTGTCCCCCTACAGTCATTCCATCCATAACACAGAGGCTACCGTGATCCTTTTAAATCTACACTTTTCTCTGTACAGACCCTTCCAATGGCTTCATGGCTCTTCACATAAAAGCCCAAGTCTTGAGCACTTGGCTTTTGTCTAGCTCCCCTAAGATATACGGTCTACAAGGGCAAGGATTTCCATCTGCTTTGTTCACTCCTCTAATCCCAGAGTCTACAACAGTGCCTGGCACAGAATAGACACAAACTAGGATTATTCTACAGGTTGAGTGGTTTTTGCCATAGTCCCCAGGGATGCAGCATGTTCCACATCAGTCCATCCCACATCCCAGCACCTCGGACAGGGATACTGTTGGGATCCATTGCTCACCAGACCTGGGAAAACATCTACTTCTGGTCCAAACCTCCGTGTGATATGGCTATTTTTGCCTGCCCTCTGCAGGTCACCTCCTCCCCTCCCCTTCAAAAGCAAATGTCACCAGTCTCCCAATAAGCTAGGGTTTTAATGAACAAAAGAACTCCTGATCTGGAACTACACAAAAGGTCCTGGAGCAAGGAAATAGAAAGGCTTGGGGAAAGACTGGTAGAAATGGAAAAATATTTGCAGCAGTAAAAACAAGGGACAAATTAATCGCTCTGTTGGTTATAATACGACCCAACTTAACACTTGCTTGCACTCACTCAGCCCTGTGTCTCCATCACCCTTCTCCTCTCTGAGTGAACCCTGATGGCAGAGACTACTCACTCATCAGAGTGGGCATCTGTGGTCCAGAGATGAACACAGTACCAATCCCCCCAACCTTGCAACTGGCTGCAGAGCAGAGAGGAACGGAGGGGGCCTGGAAGGCTGCAGCTTCTCTTTCCTGGACAGGCTTGCTCTTGGCCTTCCACACACAATGTCAGGGTGGCCCCTGCCCCGTGTGCTCTCTCAGCTGCGGCAAAATCACCATGACCCCTCCTGAGAGCCACTCAGCTACCTTGTGCCTGTCAGAGCTGCGAGCCTGGGGAGGAGCGGGTATTAGGGTGCTAGGGCTTTCCAAGTCTATCTGGGGTGGATAAGATGGGGTCAGACAGGGTCTGCTTACAGGGACATCAAGGGAACTTACTCTCCCTGTGGGTTCTGATGAGGAGATGGGGTTTAGTTGAGAGAGAGGGAAAGGCTGGGCATGTAAGCACCTTGTGGTCACAGCCCCAGGTAGGCTGAGGCCAGGGACAGGGAACCCCAGGAGAGGCCCAGGGCTGCAGGCAAGAAACAGGGCTCAGTACAGAAGACCAACATGTCCCAGGGCGCCTGGGATCTTCTTTGGCTTTAGTACTGTAAGTTCCATGTCTCAGGAAACCCCCTTATTCCCAGGCAAACCAGAACAAGAAGCAGGGAGCAAGGCCACACCCCAGTGTGCAGAAGGGACACGGCGGAGACACAGAACAGTGACGCCAGGAGAGTGACCCAGACAGGAAAGCCCAGTTGTAAAACGCAGGACAGATGAGAGAAAGTGAGCTCAGAAAAAGGTGAGGTTAAGTTCCCTCAAGGAGGTTAAAGTGTATTCTATTCAAAAAAAAGTTTCTGCAGTTCAGTGAAATTGGGAAGATCTAGGTTCAATGAAAGTAGGCAGATTAAAGGTAGGACTTCTTGCCCTCAAGTAGATGGAGCATCTTCCAAAAATAACAAACTGCGCAGTGCTTCTCCAGCTTACCTGAACACAGGACCCTCCCTGAGCACTGGAATCACTAATACAAAGAGCTCACAGGAAGCCAGCAAACCACAACCCCCAGCTGGGGAGACCCTGCTCAGAGGCAACTTTTTAAGAAAGGTGCTTTATCTGAAAAGAGAAGTTCACACAGAGCCTGATTGTGCGCGTTAATAATTGTCAGGCTCTGAGAGGCAGGTCAAAGGGCAAAGTCACTGGGAAAGGACATGACAGCGGAAGTTGAGTACTGTGGTATCCTATTTGGTGCTGGGTTGGAATCACCCATTTATCAGAGGTTAATGTGCTGAGGTTAAGGACTGTTAATGGTCCTAACCAGTGCCCTCGCTGGAAGTCAGCTTATCCGATAACCCTTTCCCCAGAGAAGGGAGGGACCCATCTAAGCCTGGGAGTGAGGTGAAGAGAATCCAGGACTAAATCCAGAGCTGGTGCCTGACAGGCAGAGTTCCCCCTGATGGTGCTCTACGGCTTCCACATTCTCCAGCCTTGTCCATGGCTGGAGAAAAGCAGCTGGATGTGATCTGATAGGGAGTAAGGAAGTACAGTAGGTTCTGGAACAACACTGAGCCTTGATGTGCCTGGCGCCAGCAAAGCAGGCTCACTGTGGGGAGCCTTGGGGAGGACTGCAGGAGTCCCTGGAGGAAGCTGGGTGACCATCTTCTTCAAGGGCAATCTGCTCTCCCATGGACAAGTCACTGTCGGTATAGCCCTTGAGCAAACGTCATGGGCTGGTGTTTAAGTTCTTATTCGTTATTAGGTGTAAACCCACCTGAGGAGAGGTCAGTCAGTTCAGTCGCTCAGTCATATCTGACTCTTTGAGACCCTATGGACTCCAGCACACCAGGTTTCCCTGTCCATCACCAACTCCTGGAGCTCACTCAAACTCATATCCATTCAGTCAGTGATGCCATCCAACCATCTCATCCTCTTTCTTCACATCAGATGGCCAAAGTATTGAAGTTTCAGCTTCAGCATCAGTCCTTCCAATGAATATTCAGGACTGATTTCCTTTAGGATTGACTGGTTTGATCTCCGAGGAGAGGTGGAGAGGCCAATGGCCAGGAGGCCAGGAGACCTGGGTTCCAGTGGTGGCCCTGACTCCATCTGCGTTCACCTGCAGTCATGGCACCTCCCTGGGGCTTCAGGTCTCTGTGGTAACTGAGGGTTTCTGGACTGGATGTGTTCTAAGGTAGCTTGTAAGCTTTGACATTCCAAAAGCATCAATGAAATGATTGCCAAACATTTCTTTGTTGTTATTCCTTTGGCTTAGATACTGCCATTTCTCCTAAGTTGTAAGCAGTTTAACCTTATAATAGGTCAGGCCTCTGTGGGGCAGAGTTGCAGGCTAGATTCCTGAGTAAAGGAGCTACGTGTCCATCTCTGAATGTTCAGAGCACAGTGCAGGAGGAGGGGCTTCCCTGTTGGTCCAGTGGTTAAGAATTCACCTTGCAATGCAGGGGATGTGAGTTTGATCCCTGGTCAGGGAACTAAGATCCTACATTAGGTGGGGCAACTAAGCCCACGCATCACGACTACTGAGCCCACACACCACATCTAGAGAGTCCATTCACCACAACAAAAGATCCAGGATGACACAACAAAGATTCCAAGTATCACAGTTAAGGCCCGATGCAGCCAAATAAATAAATAAATATTAAAACAGTGCAGGAGGAGCCATCTACATAGTAATCCTACACCCTCCACATTCTATACTGCAGCTGCCTTGGGCTATTTTTCCTTTCTGGAACATGCTAGGTACCTTTATACCTCTGTGCCTCCACGTTTTTGGTTCCCTGGGACACACACCCTGAGGTAGGCTTGTGTGCAAAAGGTCTTTAGGGATACATGTGTCAACTACAAATTGGCACTTTCCAAGAGCACTTGACAGTGACTGAACAGCAACAACAGGGGTATCTGCCATCTGCCTCTGCGGAGGTTGAACCCTGTGCTGCTGCAGCTACCAACCTTCAACAGCCCCTGAGGGAGGCTCAGAGTGGAGACTGAGGCACTCTGTGCTCCGGGAAATTGGTGGAACAGGTCTTTAGACAGATATTCTCAGGAACTGATTTCATGATCCCAGTCCTTGCATCTCCTCATATCTAGAAAAGCACTGAATTCCTTCACAGTGACATCAGCTCCTCATGACTGGCAGAAAATCTCTTGTAAAGTAAGCAGTTGATAGCATTGAACTCCCTCTTCACCAAAATCTCATATATTGATCTTCCCCCACTGCCTCTTTGGAGCAGTCTCTTAGAACTATCTGATGTGCTGTCTCCTAGGCTGAGGTCCTCATTTTTCCCCAAATAAAAGTTAACTTGCATGTTGTGCATCTTTTTAGTCGACACACATGTCCTGGAGTGATGGGAGCAGGACTGGTAGAGAGAGGGTCTAATCTGAGAGGCCTTGGCTGAGCCCATGGGGCTGAATACTCTGCAGCTGGGATGGCCTTTCAGAGTTGTGCTCAACTGAGGCAAGGGGACCGAACCTTTGTACTCACCTATTGACCAATCCCTGGATTCAGGCTTCCCCTGAGGAAGGGGCCTAACATTAGGCAAAGCGGCTCCCTCCAGCCAAGGGCGATTCCGTTGAGCCATCAGCACCCACTGTTCCCTGCGGTGGGGACATGAAAGAGCAGCGGTCAGCAGCCTGCAGCCTCCACCACAGTACCTCTGCTCATGCTTCTCTGCCGTTTCCCAATCCCCCCAGCTTCTCTCTATCACTGCTGTTGCGGTGCTTCTCCATTCATCATTCTTTGCAACCCTATTGCTCAAAGGTAAGGCTGCCTTATGCATCTCTGTTGCACCAGATGGTCATGGCGTGCCTGGTAGGTGGCAGGAAGAAAATATAATATATTGGATAAGAGTGAGGTCTCTGCATCAGACTGTAAGTGCAAATTCCAGGGCTATCAGTTTTCTTCCCTGAGCCTCAGTTTCTCAACTGTAAACTGGGGAAAACAGTAATTATCATTGTCTTTTAAGTTGTAAGGATTAAGTGAATAATCTAAGTAAAACATGTGGCACATTAAAAGTACTTAATAAAGGAGAGGAGCCAAGATGGCTATGTGCTGTATAGCCTTTTCTACTGCCCTATTCTGTCTGTCAGTCGCTCAGTCGTGTCTGACTCTTTGCAACCCCACGAACTGTAGCCTGCCCTATTAGCGAACATCTAATTATTTAGTTTTAGGAGGGAAATGGAGAGAAGGGCTCAGAGGAGGAGGAGCTGTGTGCAGCTGTGAGCATGAGAAGGGATCCTGGAGAAGGCATGGGGGGAAAAAAATGACA
Source organism: Okapia johnstoni (assembly GCA_024291935.2). NCBI lineage: Eukaryota > Metazoa > Chordata > Mammalia > Artiodactyla > Giraffidae > Okapia > Okapia johnstoni. The sequence goes on along the minus strand of CM044307.1, from coordinate 46,272,216 downwards.
CCAGAGACTGGGAATGTGGTGGTCAGAGCATGGACCACTGGGGACCCTGAAATAGAGGACGGAATTGAGGGAAGACCCGGGGCAAGCTGAGACCGGCTATGAGACCTGTGTCCTCCTTCAGATGTCATCAGTGTCTTAGCTCTTCATCTGGACATCATCTTCCCAAACATCTCAGAAAACACCATCTCCACAGTGTACATTACGCCCCCCAGACAACATGCTCAGTGAATAAGCAGACAGACGTATCACCCACGCCAGGCACTTCCTCCCTCCTCAGTTTACGTTTCAGGACAATGTGCTTATCACTGTTGCCTCACGTGAGCCAACCTACAGACCTCTGAAAATAGGAAACAGCCTGGGTGAGGGGGGCTGGGGGGCCTGACTGGCCTACATCCTGTCTCCCATGGGGCTGGTCCTGGCTGGATACCCCCAGGAGAAGCTCACTTCTGCCCCCTCCATTCCTTCCTCAACAAAACTTTCAGGAAAGAAACATGTTCCTGCCCTGGGTGGAGAGAGACCTTTGTCCTGCCTGGATGAGAGTGAAAGGGGAGGAGCGCCAGGACTGGACATTTTTCACTCTCCAGATTTCCATGGAAATTTCAACACAGGCCCCCAAAGGTGACTCTGTTCAGCATGTAGACATTCACATGGTGGGTACTCTATGTTATGTTATGCCATTTTATTTCATTTTTCTTAAAATTCTACAGGGCACAAGCAAATATGAGCATGCCATGACTTAAAACTTCTTAGAACATCACTAACGGGTGTAAATACTCAACTGAAATAAAGCCACCCTCAGTTCAGCAGGCCTGGATATCATTCAGGCTAGTTTAAAATGAATGAATAGAGCCCAACTTCAGCCAACTAAAAACTAAAATATATTGCACCACCTAGCAGAACCATATTTTCATTCACTCTCTTATTTAGCCATCTATTCATTTACTAATTTAAGTGGTAAATGTATCAAGTACATCATATAGTATTCTATTCAGTACTTTCAAGTTGCCAGGTACTGTCTTAGTGCTGTAGGAAAATGCAAGGATGAATTAGAATCCTCGCCTGCCCTGGAGAAGTTTACAGTCTAGAAGGGGCAGTGGAGGACAGGGCCAGGCTGCATCAAAGTATTATTCATTTGGAGCCTAAGAGGTCAGCAGAAGGTATGAGGCAGGGAGAATAGCAAGGAAGGTGACTGGGCTAGCCTAACACTGAACCCTGGGTGCCATGAATTTTGCTAATAAATTTTACCCTAAACTTTAAAATGTCACTGAAGCATTTTAAGCAGAGGAGTCCCATGGTGACATGCTGCCATCAGACTGTAAGTGGCCCCTCAGTTGTATAGCCTCAGCCCTTAGCATGCACCATGTAAAAGATGCTCAATAACTATTTTGTTGAAGAATGAGTCGGTACATGGAGATGGTTGAGAATAGCAGAAGCAATGCGGTCTCTGGAAATAAAGGAATTAGGACCTTGTGAAGTTTGGGAAATGGTTGGAACACCACAATGAGAATCTAAGAGACAATGAGCAAATATTAGATAAAATGATTGCAGGCTACTCAACCTCATTAGCCATCAGGAAAATGCAAATAAAAACCATAATAAGATACCGCTTCACTACGCTAGAATGGCTATAATCAAACAGATAATAACAAGTGTTGGCAAGGATATGAAGAAACTAGAACACTCCTCCATTGTTGATGGGAATGTAAAATGGTGCAACCACTTCAGAAAACAATGCTGCAGTTCCTCAATAGGTTAAACATAGACCTAACATAAGACCAAGCAATTCTACTCCTAGGCAAGGGAAATGAAAACTGTGGCCATCCACAGATGGGTTCACAAATATTCATAGCAGCATTATTCACAGTAGCCAAAGAGTGGAACAACTCAAATGTCCACCAACTGATAAATCAACAGACAAAATGTAACACATTCATACAATGGAATACTATTTGGCCACAGAAAGAAATGAAGTGCTAATAGATGCTAAAAACATGGATGACTTTTGGAAATATTATGCTGATTTAAATCCTCCTCTCAGAAGACCACATATTATATGGTTCTGTTTATGAGAAATATCTAGAATAGGCAGATCTGAAGAGAAAAAAGGGCGCATCCACTATGGAAAACAGTATGGAGGTTTCCTCAAGAAATTAAAGAGAAAACTACCATATGACCCAGCAATACCACTTCTGGGTGTTTATCCAAAAAAGTGAAAACACTAACATGAAAAGATAAATGCACCATGTTCATAGCAATGTTATCTACAATAGTCAAAACACAGAAACAACCTAAGTGTCTATCGTCAGATGAATGAAGATGTGACATACAGACACACAGACACACAAAGGAATGTGTGAATTCAGCCACAAGAATAAAATCTCGCCATTTGCAAAATGTGCATGGACCTTGAGGACACTAGGTTAGGTGATGTAAGTCAGATACAGAAAGACAAATTATCTTACTCACGTGAAAAATCCAAAAAACAGAACAAAACCAAGCCCACAGACACAGAGAACAGACAGATGGTCACTAGAGGAAGGGGTCGGGGGATGGGCAAAATGGGTGAAGGGGGTCAGAAAGTAAAACTTCCAGTTATAAAAGTCATGGGGATGTAATGTACAGTGTGGCAACTACAGGTAATAATACTGTATTGCTTGTTTGAGAGTTACCAAAAAAATAAATCATCACAAGAAAAAAATTCTATAACTATATATGGTTACAGAAGTCAGCTAGACTTACTGTAGTAATCATTTTGTAACACATCAAATAGCAAATCATGTACACCTGAAACTAATATAATGTTGTCTGTCAATTATACTTGTTTTTAAAAAGAAGGCAAGATACAGAGAAGGAGAAAAGTAGACTTGGTGTTTGCCTGGGGCTAGAGGGGCTTGGAAGAAAATGGAGATTGACAACAAAGAATATGGGGATTTCTTGAGGAAGTCATGAAAATGTTCTAAATTGGCTGTGCCACTCTGAATATACGACTGAATTGTACATTGTAAAGGCAGTAAATTGTACGGTATGTGAATTATGTCTTTAAAAAGCTGTTACCAAAAAATACACACTGACATGTATTTATGGATAAAACTTTTATACACACACACACTTACTGATGGCCAAGCCGTGGGGAGGGACAGTGCAGGGGCTAAGGGGGCGGGATAGTAATTCTGTAGCAGAGACAAGCAGTCTGATTCTCAAGCTTTCTCTGAGCAGCCCCAGTGGCCATTGGAGAAAGCAGTGAAAAGACAGAACCAATAAAAACTAAAGAGAGCTAAGAAGAAAACAAAAGGGAAAAAACTAAGGAGAGCTAACGTGGCAGCCTGGATGGAAAAGGAGTTTGGGGGAGAATGGATATATGTATATGCATGGCTGAGTCTCTTTGCTGTCCACCTGAAACTATCATAATATTGCTAATTGGCTATACCCCAGTATAAAAAAGAAGTTTAAAAAAAAAAAAAAAAAACTTCACCACAACTTCATGACTGGGAACTTGTTTTCTTTCTCTGGTAAATTTGCAAGTTTTGCTTTATACATTTGAGGTTATATAGATTCAAGTTATACTTTTGTATTTCTGGCAATTTAAAAGTTCTGTCAATTATGTATTGAGAGATCATGTGAAATAAACACAGGTCATGCTTTTTTTTTTTTAAAAAAAAAAAGCTAAGGCCAGCTAATAGTTGCTGAGAGCGTCCATAAACCAAGCACTATAGAAAGCTTGACCCACATTATCTCATCACATGTATATGCATATATATGCCCATACATAATTACGTATCACATATTTCCCAATGGTTAAGTGCTCTCAGAAACCCCAGCTTACAGATAAGGAAATGTGTTCCAGAAAGATGAAATCACTTACCCACTGTAAGGAAGGCTGTAAGGAAGGTGTGTGGACAGCCCGGGCAGCCTGCCCCTGAGCATGGGCACTTAATTCCTGATCAATGCCGCCTTCCCCAAGGGTGAAGATCTCGGAGAGTGGGATGTTACTGCACTGGGAGGGTTCAGGTGCCTTTCATCTTAAGGAACATGAAGAACTGGTTCTTTGAGTACGACAGTGACGTGCAGAGCTGCAGCACAAACTAAGGAATTTGTAGTTACAACTCTCAGTTCTTGGTGACAAGATAATTTAAAGCTTGGCTCACTCCACGTTGTGGCGTAAGCAGGGCTGATCATGGGGGTTGGTCGTGGGGCTCTGACAGTGATGACAGGTTGCTTATCATCCCAGATGGAGAAATGACTGAAGTCATCCAAACCTCAAAATTCTATGAACTTCCAAGGGATGTATGTGTCAATGACATATACCTGGGGGAAAGTTAAGGGAAACTCCATCACTTCCCGACCAAATGTGGAAACAAAACATGTAAGGACCAGGACCCTGGAGGAGACAACTACTTCTGTCAGTACGTCCCAAACTTTCCATCACCAGAAGCATCTTTCAATAACGTTCTCTAAGAATGCACATTTGGAAAGATTATGTCTATCCAGCAATATCTTAATGAATAATTAACTTTTCAACATTTTCATTAGTAAGAGAGATTAAAAACCGCTAACTAGAGCTTCTGGTAGTTGAGACCACCAACCTTGTCTCACTGGGTTGCTAGAAGCCTCAAGCCAAGAAGCACTGATCTCACTGGCCAAGGCGGCAGTACTTGGGAAGCTGTAGAATTTCTTTCTGTCAAGCTTTCCAGAGGAGTGAAATGGCCTGCAGGTCCCCTGAGATCTTCTCTGGGCCCCTAAGGGTACACAGGTCCTCCGTCAGGAACATTGAGCTCACTTTGTCTCCTGTCTTGAGGGCTGGCTTGTTTCAGGCAGAGCAGAGGAGGGGCAGCTGTGGATTTTAGGGGAGATTGGGTCCCTGAAAGACAAGGTGTTGTTTAACACTAAATGAAAGATAAGGCATTGGGATTGTACAAATACCTCCCCCCATCTTTCTAGAGTGATGCCAAGCCTGAGTGATTTTGTTCTTTTCAATAAAGGCAACGCCTTAGGTCTAGAGTCTAGACTGGTGATGTCCAATAGAAACGTATTTTTAATTTCTCCGAGTCACATTTTCAACAAGTAAAAGGAAGCAGGTGAAATTCATTTTAATAATATATTTTATTGAAGCCAATATATCCAAAATATTACCATTTTGGCATTCATATTAGTGACACTACTAATAATAGCACTGAAATATTTTCTATTTGAGGATACTAAGTCTTCAAAATACAGTGTGTATTTTACACTCAGAGCACATTTCAAGCTCTCAGAATAGCTACACTTCAAACTCTCAACAGCCCCACAGGGCTAGTGGCTACACAGCTAATAAGAAGAGGAGCATGAATTGGGGAGCCTTCCTCGGACCACAAGTCAGTGCCGTTCCTGCTATTAAGCCGTGTTTGTTCCAACACAAGTAAATAACTTCTCTCCAGATGCCCCTAAAGCTCCCCTAGTCCAGCCATTCATGTGGGGTGTGACTGCCTGCTGATGCAGCGGGGGATCCACAGGGACACCCCGGTACCAGCAGGCTGCTTGGAGAAGACAGGGTCCAGGGTCCTAAAGCCCATTCATTAGATGACCCCCTTCCAAACTCCAAAAAGAACATGTGTTTCCCACTGGGAGCTCCCTTCTGACTTTCCAGGACTTGGTACTCAAACTGGGTTTACCTCATCCCCTCCCAGAGCTTCCCAGGAGGCTCACTGGTAAAGCATCCGCCTGCAGTGCAGTAGACCCAGGTTTGATCCCTGAGTTGGGAAGATTCCCTGGAGGAAGGTACGGCTACCCACTCCGGTATTCTTGCCTGGAAAATCCCATAGACAGAAGAGCCTAGCAGGTTACAGTCCATGGGGTCACACAGAGTCGGACACGACTGAGCAACTAAGCACACATACAGATACACATCCCCTCCCAAGGACTCCACTCAGGTGCAGACTCAGTGGCTATTTCCTACCTTGTGAACCAGGAATCAAATAAAGCAGACATAGGCAGGGGGAACATATAGAAACAACAGAGAGAAAGAACTTTCGGGATTCCCTGTGGTGCCCCAGTCCCTCGTTCAAGCTCCTTGCCTCGGGCTCAGTGAGACATCCCTCCAACCCCAGAACAAGTTCTCTTTATCACTCATGGTAATCCCCACAGGATTACCACAGGCCATACGCTCCTGGAGCTTGCAGATTATTGGATCAATTGTACAAACAAACTAAAGAACATCAAAGTCTAGAGGCAAATAAATACAAAGAATTTATCTTGAGAGGAAAAAGTGGGATTTGCTTCAGATAGAATCGGTTCAAATAGTGATTCTGCAACTACCTGCTACTTATTAAACAAGAAACCAAAGTTATACATATTCATGATTTTGGAAGTCCAATGGTTCTACAGGCTTTACAATGAAACTGGGCATTCTCCTGCTACATCTCCTACACCCTCGTTCCCACCATCTAGACACAATCACTTTTAGCTACTTATTCTGATAATTATATCTATATATTCAAACAATATACTTCTGCAGTTATACCTAGATTTTATTTAGATTTTAGATCTTATTTATCAACTTTCAAATGGAAGCTGAGATTTTGGTCTCTTAAATCTCCTTGCCCACTTCCCCTCTCCATTCTCTGAATAGAGCCATGTATGGTTAAATTAATATTCAATGCTTATACCCTATGATCATGTGATAATTAAGCCACAAAAAGTGAAAGTGCAAAGTGAAAGTCACTCAGTCACGTCCAACTCTTGGCCATGAAGTACACTGTATATAGTAATAATACCTTCTTTCTTAGATAACTTTGTGTTTTTCCTGGAGTTAACAACTGTCACTTTTTTCCATTTAACTTTGTATGTACTTACTATTAACTCATCAATAGCTTTCCTTCAAAAGTAGCAGGAGTCTCTCAATACGACACAATTCATGTGGTCTGGTATCAACAGCGGTGTTTTCTGGGGACGTCCCCCACCCCACTTTCTGGTGGAGCTCTCCACACTCCTGCACCTGCCTGGACTGGTGGTTCTCCATGCCAGCCCTACAGCGCTACCCTGGGGCTTCTCTTACCTTCGTCCTGGGGATTCTCCAGGTGCGTTTCCAGGGATGGGTCACCAACTTCCTTTATCTTATGTCTTCCTCTTTCTTAGGAACCTTCGTAATTTTGGAAACACACTCAAGCGTAAACAGGAATTAAAATGCTTTCAAGACTTTGCATTTCTGGAACTGTCTTGGTGTTCTGGATATGTACAGAATCCCAGGTATAGAGAAGTAATTCTCTCTCAGAATTTTGAAAGCACGACTTTACGTTTCCAGTTTATATTTTGTTTTTCTTGAGAAGTTCAATGCCATTCTCATTGCCATTTTTGACCCTCAGCATCTTTAAGTCCTGTGCCCTGAGCCAGTCATCTTCCCCAGGAAGGAACCCTCCAGGATCCTGTCTGGAAGGTCTTAATCTGGCTGCCAGTACTCTTGGAGCAGGGTGGTGGAGGGACCGTGGTCTCACCATGCAGTGCACAGACTGTCGCTCAGTCCCCAGTGTGGCTTACTGCCCTGTCCTCAGCTATGCCACTGCCCAAAGCCAGCAGCTCCAGGGGACCTATGTCTATAGTCTTCTGCTAGGATGAAAGAGGATCTATGCAAGTTTTCAACAAATCCTATATTTAGCCCCACTTGTACCATTTTCAGAGGATCCTTCACACTTCAAGCTTCCTTCACTGTCTGCCACAATATACCATTCTCTGGTCTGTTAAATTGACACATGTCCATCTCTTTCCAGCTTTCCAGATTTTATTGTTTACTGTCCTCTATTATTGTCATCTTCTAGCCATAAAAAAAGTATGACTTAAATATAATATTTTAGCAAATTTCAGGAAGAAGGAGTGGTAAATCACTGTGTTTAACTTGCCACATTTAACCGGAGTCTCATGGGGTCATCTGGATAAGCTACTTCATGTTTACAGGCCTCTTCTTCCTCATCTGGAAAAGGCTGCCAGTAATACATACGTCATGGAGCTGTTTTAAAAATAAAATAAGGTGGTGTCTATAAAGCACAATGTACGGTTTCTGGTATATAATATGCACTTGATGCATAGAGCTTACTGTTTTCAGTTACCAGATTCATCCTGAGAAAATGGCCTGAAAGCAGTGAAAGTTAGTCACTCAGTCATATACGACTTTGCGACCTCTTGGACTGTAGCCCGCCAGGATCCTCTGTCCATGAGATTCCCCAGGCAAGAATACTGGAGTGGGTAGCCATTCCCTTTTCCAGGGATCTTCCCAACCAAGGGACTGAACCCGAGTCTCCTCCATTGCAGACAGATTCCTTACCATCTGAACCACCAGGGAAGCCCCTGGTGAGAAAATGGCTTGCAACACAGCGAAAAAAAAAAAAAAAAGATATATATATCATAGGTGCATGTGTGTATATATATATATATAAAATCATGATATGATCAAGCAGAGCTTCCTAAATTCATAAAAATTAGATCCTGGAAGTAATTATTTATTAGTCATCTTTTTACATCCATGATATTATAAGAATATGGTAGACAGTCAAATCCTGGGTTATTTTAGACATAGCCTTTTTTAAAAAACAGAGAAATAAATGAGATGACCTCAGATATTATAAGACATTAATTCATTTCTGATGATTATTCACAGGGAAATAAGGCAATGGTAATATGGAAGCCCACTGTTTCTGGGAATTCAAATTCCTTTATTTCTAGGCTGGTAGTCTGTTGGAATATTAGAACTCTCTCTGAGTGATATAATGCTAGGACAGGAAAATACAGATGGACTGCACTAGTAAGTAGTGTAGGGGATTACTGCAAATGTGTATTTGCATTCAAGCTAGAAAATAAATTTGAATTTAAATAAGGAACACGCAGCCTTTAGATTGACCACAGGACCTTCACAAACTAGGATTATGGACAACTCTGCCTTTGGAAACACACAACTGTCCTAGGAGTTGGGCTTGAAGGGGGTTTCATCCATAGAATCTGGTATCTTTTTCACCCAGGCTGAGTTGGCAAGATAAACAGTTCACACAGAAAATACTTAGGCATATACATATTTTGAGGAGTGAGACAGAGAGACAGGAAGATGGCCTTTCTGAGGATAATCATGACTGACCATTTTCAGAGGGGATTAATGTGCACATTGATGCTGATGTTAGGAGAAAAGAGTTGTATGTAATTTCTTTTTTAATTAGTTTTTATTGGAGTAGAGTTGCTTTACAATGTTGTGTTAGCTTCCACCGCACAACAAAGTAAATCAGCTCTATGTATACACGTATCTCCTCTTCTCTGGATTTCCTTCCCATTTAGGTCACCACGGAGCAGTGAGGAGTAGAGTTCCCTGAGTTACACAGTAGGTTCTCATTAGTTCCCTATTTTACGCATAGTACCAATAGCGTATATATGTCAATCTCAACCTCCCAATTCATCCTGCCCAATCCCCTTTCCCCCTCACTGGGGTCCATACATTTGTTCTCTATGTCTATGTCTCTATTTCTGCTTTGCAAATAAGATCATCTATATGGCATTTTTCTAGATTCCACATATATGTGTTAATATGTAATATTTGCTTTCCTCTTTCTGACTTCACTCTGTACGATAGTCTCTAAGTCCATCCTGTATGTAATTTATAGTTAATAAAAACACATTTGACAAGAGTCTTTTGCAAAAGCTCTCCTTTCAAAGAAACCATGGTTGTGAGGAATGTTCTCCCAGGCATGGAGAACTCACTTATGGACAAGAAAGAAGGAGTGTGCATAAATAGGAATTGTCCTTGTGGAAGAACTGTCAACCCCAGATCCTGGGCCTCACATGGCTCTTTAGGTTCCTTTAAAATTTTTCAGTTATTACATACTCAATGTTTCAGAAAATTAAGATAACATCAACAAAAAGAAAACTTCCTTGAAATCCTGCCACCCATCTCAGCTTTTCAATCTTTGTGTAAGAGGAAAAATTTAGAAAAATTCAACTTGAACATGGCACTACCTTCCTACAGCAATGCCAAGCTTATGACCCTCACGTAGAAGAGGAGTCTTCCAGGGCCAGGTCTGAGAGGGCCTCCAGAGCTACTCCATTCTCACCATTAGAGACTCTTTCAGACTAGAAAATTATGAGGACTTGGTGAGTCCCAGTGAAAGGTCAACATCTTACTGGCCATTAACACACCCCAGAGGGATTACTGTGCTTTAAATAAGGCCAATACCTTTGAAAGCAGAGCATAAGGCCCTGAAACAAGGAAAAGTAGTCACTACTTTGTCAACTACAAAGAACTGTATGATGAAAGTGTTATTATTGGTTCAAAGCAAAGGAATTCTAGGTTAAAGTGTGACAGAGCCTCTGCACTGAAGTCACTGGCCTCAAAGGTCACCAATGCCAACCAAAGTCAGGCACTGGGAGGGAAACTATGAGTCACTGGGGACAATTGTCTAAAGAACATACGTAACCATGAGACTCGGAGACCTGGTACACCTGTCAACCTGTCCTGCAGAAAGATAAGAGGGTCACAGTCGAGTTGAGCATTTTCTGCATGTGGAATTGTGAGCTGGGGAGCCACAGGGCCAGTTGGCAGGTGACTTGCCTGGATTTTAGAGATTGTCATGGTAACTGCAATGAAAAATGCATGATACTCTCCTCCAAGCCTGGTGTGATTATAAGATTATGCAGCCACTTGGGCTAACAGTTTGGCAATTCCTCAAAAAGGTAAACACAGAGATAACTTATGATCCAGGAATTCCACTCCTAGAGAGAATTCCACCCAAGAGAATTGAAAACATATGTTCAAACACAGTGTCCACAGCAGCATTATTCATCATAGCCAAACAGAGACAGCTCAAATGCCCATGAACTGATGAGTATACAAACAAAATGTGGTATATTCACACAATTGAATAGTATCATCCACACCAAAAAAATGAAGTACTGATACATGCTACAACATGGACAAACCTTGACTACATCCTGTTAAATTGAAATCAGACACAAAAGACTACATACTGTATGCTTTTAGTTATATAAAATGTCCCAAATAGGCAAATCCATAGAGACAGAAAGCTCATTAGTGATTGCCATGGCCAAGAAGGAGGGAGAAATGGGGAGTAGCTACAAGATTTGGGGTTTCTTTTAGGGGTAATAAAAGTATAAAATTAGAAAGGTCTTAGCCTCCCTCCCAAGACACCAAACATGTATCAGCAAACAGTGTGCAAGAAATGGTGGGGATCTAGGAGGGTGGAGCAGCCTCCATGGGAGACTTTTTCATACTGAAGCAGCCAGGGCCATTTTTCTTTCATAGTTGACAAGGACTCTGTCTAGGCATTTTCGTGATCACTGAATGTACTGCATAGAAGGAACAACAGAATCCAAGGTGCAGGACCAGCCCCCAGGCTACCCCTCTGGCTTTGGTTGGCTGTTTCAGGAAGGAAGGAGGCCAACTCCATGAGGCCCCACCCTGTCAGGTGAGCAGGAAGAGAAATCAGGAAACACTGGCGCTGATGGAAGAGACAGAACCACACCCAGCCAGAGGCTGCTGTCACAGAGCTGAGCTCCCCTCAGCTAGGTGAGCAAACAGGAGGGAGAAAACCCAGTTCTATGACAAGAGCCGTTCAGCTCTTCCCCCCCAATCCTGCCTTCTGCTGACATTTTACCCCTGTGGACACAGCTTCTAGCAGAACACCCAGCATACATGGGAACTCAGTGACTATTTGTTTAATGAATTAATAGCGACATCACCTATGACAGCAACCAAAATGACATGACTTAACTGTCCTACAGCAGACTACTGATTTGTATACATTTGTGAGATCTCTATAATTAGACAAGATATCTGATCTCACTGTGTCTGAATCTTTCTTTTTGCTAAAATGGAGTGTGTCATTACACCTGTCTCATAGTGTGAGAATTCAAACAAGCTTAGGTATGTAACTTCCTGGCATGTAGTGAGTACAAAATAAATGGTAATGGTTATTATGATTCCATGGAATACTATGCAGCCATTAAAACTGTATTGAGGAAATACATTTTTACACAGGGAAAAATTTGTGATAATTGGAAAAGCAGGTTATGGAACAATACAAGAAGTATGATTCCAAACTTTATAAAATAAACATGCATAGAGAAAAAGCCTAGACAAATATACAAAAAAAATTATTCGTAGACAATGAAACCAAGGGTGACTTCCCTTCTCCCCTTCCTCCTACTCCTTCATATTTATATTATCATTTACCTATCTGTATTTGTAAATAAATAGCATAAATTATTTGCATAAATTAAAAAGTTAACTAAAATTCCACTTGAATGGAAAAATAGCATTTGACACAGTAACTCCTATTTTGGGATATTACTTCAAGAAAATGATGCTAAATACCAAAGAAAATAACGTCTATAAGAATTAAGTATATTTTCTATACATGATAGAAAAATAGTGATTTTAAAAGATTCATGATGTTCAAAACATTAGATGTTCAAAAATGTTCAAAAACACTAGAATAATGCTTTAAGAAATTATAGAATGTTATTGATACTAAGTAAATTGACTAGGATAAAAATAGCTGGTATGTGATCTCAAACATATAACAGAAGAAAATAAACGCTGTAAGCAAACTAGACTATAAAGAACTGGAGAAAAATATTAACAGGGAAAATAAAGAGCCATTATAGAACGTATGTTTGACTTCCTATCCTTTGTTGATAACAGTTCACTCCATTTGCCACCTTTGACCACAACAGGGTGGATTCTTTTTCAGTGATTCACAGAGTAACCTAGCAAGGTTCTAGGTTCATTAGGCATCTGGAGGGCGTGGTGGGACAGCACCTGGCTACCTCCAGCCTTGGATCTGGGGTGGAGTGCTCTCTGCTGACACAGTGGGCAGAGAGCCCCCTGATTTGAGGACATCAGGTGAGCCTGTGGCCAGAGTCTAATCTATCCATTCTGGACCCCATGGTTCCCTTTCTAAGCTCCAGTTCACCTTATCTTTAGACAGAAACTTTATGGAAATGACCTTGAACATTATCACATATATTCTGCTCAGGGAGGGACTAGTTGAGAAGAGTTCTGAGGATCGACAGAGTGCTTAGGGTCGGGAAACCCTGGAGAAGGAACGAGATCCAAGTCACCAAGCATTCCCTTCTCTAAGGTGTCCTTGCATGTTGGAGAGCTGCATGTCATGGCTGTTTTGTGTGGTTATTCAGTAGCTAAGCCTTGCATTCAACGCTCAAACAGAAGCAGCCCCACGCAGCCCCTGCCTGAGGACTCCAGCTTGGGCCAGTGTGCTGACTGTGGTGCTCTCTGCTGCCACCCAGTGGATCTACTGAGAAAGGTCGGGTAAGAAGTTTATCCAGAGGTTCTCAGTGTGGTACCCTGGACCAGTGGCATCAGCAGCAAATTCTTGGCTGTCCCAGAAATTCTCGGAACAAAGGGAGCAGTCTCTGTTTTAACAAGCCCCCCTAGCTGATTCTGATGCACACTCAGGTTTGAGAAGCACTGGTTTAGACTAAGTGATTTGCATCCTGAGATGCATGGAACGGATAATCCAAGATTTTTCAATGGAGAGTAGCTAATTCTCCATTTTGATGATTAAGCATCATACTTTTTATAAGAACTGAAGCTCACCAGTCACTTTTAAAAAAAAATATTCATCTCCTTCTCAGAAAGGATAATGCGGCATAAAACCCAGCTCCTCTGCATTTTATCCAGAATCTCCTCCTTAAAAACATCCACTGCTTTCCTATTTCTGGGAGTGGCTCTCAGAGTTCTCCAAAAATATGGTCCCAAATTTCTTTTCCAGCCTCACCTCCAATCACTCCTTCACTTCATTTATCCTAGACTCTAACGAACTGGATGATTCTAAGAATCTCTCCTGCATCCATGAGTTCACTCTGTTCTTTCCACCAGTCAGACACATCCATTTGTAAGATTAAAATTTTATAATAAAAACTCCTAAAATATTGCACCCATTTTAAGGCTGTCTCATATGCCATTTCCTCCATGAAGCTTTCCCTAATTACCCCAGTCAATAAGGATCTTTCCCATCATGAACCTCTTCACACTTCATCTATACCTCTCTTTCAGTGCTTTAGACCCTCCTCCTGCTGTTTAGTTCTTAGTAGGCATTATTCAAGTCCAGGGACTGAGCCCTATTTATCTCAGCATTGGCTAGTGCACAGTAGGTGCACTAAATAACTTTGGTCTTTCACAAAAAAGCAGCTCACAATAAATGTTGGAATTAAAATCAGTATGATGCAAACAGTGCAACGTAAAGGTAACTGAGGAGCCCCAGGTGACCTGGGCAAAGCTGGGAAGATAAAGCTTGTTGTTGTCCAAAGTCCTCTTTGGGACTCTACCACTGGTGGGTGGGGCCCTAGATACCCAGCACCCACTAATCTACCACATCAGAGCCAGACGTAGCCGCCAACGCCCCCTGCTGGCCACCACAGGGGTCATGCGGGGGCTTATTACAGGTAGCCCCATAGAGCCTTCCATCCCATCCGCCTCAGCCCCTTAAGGAGCCCGCCTGAGAACCCCAGAGCCATAGGAGAACTCCACTGCTGCAGCCACCACTGATACCTGGTTGGGAACGCGGCCTCCAGCAGAACCTGGGCCTTTTGTCCAAATCTCTTGTTGCCATCTCAGGAAGACGGGGTCGATCCTGTAATCTCTCTCCTCTCAGACAACTTGTCCCAGTGGCCCCTCTCCTCTCTGCCCTCCCCCAATAAATGTCCTTACATTTATAGTTTTGACCATGTGGACTTGCAAGGGAGAGATATCATCAGGCCTGACACTGGAGCTGGGGAAGAGTGCCCTTGAAAGAGGATCTGAGAGACAGAAGGTAGTCAGAGAATAAGGAATCAAGGATCCTCAGGGAACAGTGGGTGAGAAGCAGAAAATGATCACCAGAATAGAGAACAAGAGACAGTGAGGCCAGGGTGGGCAAACGGGAAAGGATGGTCCATGCAGCAGTCTGGGGCTGACACGGTCGCTGCCTGGGGCTTGAGTGTATCAAGTGCTGGTTGCATCCAGGCACAGGAATTCAGGTCGGCAAGGTCTGGACCTTTTCAGACAGAACCAGCCTCTTATGTTGAAGCTCCCTCATGTATTGGATGCTATAGACACTGAAAAAAAGCCCCAATCTTGTGGACAACTTTCCTTCAGGATCACTTCACTGACCCATGAGTCCCACATCCTGAATGTAACCCTTCTGGCGAGCAGTCCAGGGGAAGATCTCTTTCACATGGGGAAGGTGGGGGAGGAGTCAGCCTGGCGGAGGGGTGTTCCCAGGCCCCCCACTCTCTGCGTAAATCCTCTCAAGTTGCTCTCCTTTTCTTTTCTGTGAATGTGTCCAGTGGGACACACATAAATTCCAGGGCCTGGGTTAAACACTGAGAAGGTAGCTAGGAAGAAATAAATTAGGAACGGTGGTTGCCTCTGGGGAGAGAGAAGAGAGATTGGCGTTAAGGATGGAGGACTTAACTTTCACTGTTTCAATCTATTATACCAATTTAATTTTTATCATCCGCCACTTAAAAAATGCATTAGCCTTGGGTGCAAGCTAAGTCATTTCAGTCATGTCCGACTCTTTGCAATCCCATGGACTGTAGTCTGCCAGGCTCCTCTGTCCATGGGGATTCTCCAGGCAAGAAAACTAGAGTGGGTTGCCCTGCCCTCCTCTAGGGGATCTTTCTGATCCAGGGATAGAACCCACATCTCTTATGCCTCCTGCATTGGCAGGTGGGTTCTTTACCACTGGCACCAGATGGAAAAGCCCACACTAGCCTTAAAGTGGTAACAATTAAAGAGTAAGAATAGACAAGTCACAGAAGGATATCCTATAAGATAAACTTATAAAACAATACAGAAGGAGATTAACCTGATGAAAGAGGTTATTCTATTACTCAGGTAGAGCTGATAATTAGTCAAGGGGTGGGGGACAAAAGGGAATGGCCACATCTCCACATCTGTATATTGTTGGTGTCTATACAAATTAATAAACCCTTCTGAAGAGCCATTTGGCAACATTTATAGAGACACAAGGATCCCCTGGTAGCTCACATGCAAAGAATCTGCCTGTAACGCAGGAGACCTGGGTTCTATCCCTGGGTCCGGGCGAAGGGAATTCTCCCACTCCAGTATTCTTGCCTAGAGAATTCCATAGACAGAGGAGCCCAGCGGGCTACAGTCTGTGGGGTCGCAAACAGTTGGACGTTACTGAGTGACTAGCACTTTCATAGAGACATAGTGGGCTACCCAGGTGACACAGTGGTAAAGAATCTGCCTGCCAATGCAGGAGACATGGGTTCAATCCCCGGGTAGGGAAGATCCCCTGGAGTAGGAAATGGCAACCCACTCTAGTATTCTTGCCTGGAAAATTCCATGGACAGAAAAGCCTGACGTTAAGATTTCTTTTTCACTTGCTATCTCAGTAATTCCATTTCTGGTTATCTAACCAAAGCAAATAATTTTAGTACGGAAAAAAATACAGATACAAAATATTCACTGTAGGAAGACAAAATTTAGAATCTTAGACATATGATAATATAGGGATAGTAAGTAAGTGATGGGATTCATGCAATGCCTGCTGTTCAACATCTTCCAAAATGATAAACATTATCTATTATCAGAAAACATGCTTACTCTAATGTTAAGTGACAGCAAAGCAGATACAAACTCACATCAACACTGTGGGTATTGTTATGCTTTAAAAACTGCATAGGACATCTGTATACCTATGGCTGATCCATCTTGCAGTTTGACAGAGAAAAAAACAAAATTCAGTAAAGCAATTATCCTTCAATTAAAAAATAAATAAATTTTTAAAAACACATAGGAAAAAAGATTGGTAGGAAGTATGCTAAAATGCTCATGAGGTACAATGGAATATTACTCAGCCATAAAAATAAACAAAACTGTGCCATCTGCAGAGACATGGAAGGACCTAGAGGCTGTCATACAGACTGAAATAAGTCAGAAAGGGAAAAACAAATATCATATATTAACACAGGGGGCCCCAACCCCCAGGCCATAGACTGGTCTGTGGCCTGTTAGGAACTGGGCCACTCAGCAGGAGGTGGGTGGTGGGCAAGCAAGTGAAGCTTCATCTGTATTTACAGCCACTCCCCATTGCTTGTATTATCACCTGAGCCCCACCTCCTATCAGATAAGCAGTGGCATTAGATTCTCACAGGAATGGGAACCCTACTGTGAACTGTGCATGCAAGGGATCTAGGATGTACCCTCCTTATGAGAATCATCCTAGAACCATATCCTCCCCATTCCTGTGGAAACATTGTCTCCACGTGACATTGACATTGTTGTCAAGTGGCAGGGCAACCCACTCTAGTTTTCTTGCCTGGAGAATCCCCATGGACAGAGGAGCCTGGCAGACTACAGTCCATGGGATTGCAAAACTGTCCAAACAGCAGTGTGGGGCTGACACAGTTTGTCTAGTCAAAACT
This sequence comes from Okapia johnstoni, assembly GCA_024291935.2. Lineage (NCBI taxonomy): Eukaryota > Metazoa > Chordata > Mammalia > Artiodactyla > Giraffidae > Okapia > Okapia johnstoni. The sequence continues at coordinate 46,254,795 of CM044307.1, read as the reverse complement.
ATGGTTTTTTCCATAGTCATGTATGGATGTGAGAGTTGGACTATAAAGAAAGCTGAGTGCCGAAGAATTGATGCTTTTGAACTGTGGTGTTGGAGAAGACTCTTGAGAGTCCCTTGGACTGCAAGGAGATCAAACCAGTTAATCTTAAAGGAAATCAGTCCTGAATATTCATTGGAAGGACTGAGGCTGAAGCTGAAACTCCCAATACTTTGACCACCTGATGCGAAGAACTGACTCATTGGAAAAAACCCTGATGCTGGGAAAGATTGAAGGCAGGAGGAGAAGGGGAAGACAGAGGATGAGATAGTTGGACTGCATCACTGACTCGATGGACATGAGTTTGAGCAAGCTCCGGGAGTTGGTGATAGACAGGAAGCCTGGCGTGCTTCAGTCCATGGGGTCACAAAGAGTCAGATACAACTGAGCGACTGAACTGAACTGATGTATAAAACAGATGACTAATGAGAACCAACAGTATAGCACAGGGAACTCTACTTAATGCTCTGTGGTGACCTAAATGGGAAGGAAATCCAGAAAAGAGGAATATATGTATATGGGTGGCTGACTCACTTTGCTATACAGCAGAAACTAATATAACATTGCAAAGTAACCATACTCCAGTAAAAATAAATAAAATTCTCATGATGACTACATTAGGCTGGTAGGGTTATTTTCCAACTTTTTGTTAATACAGTTGCTCTATTTTTATGGAAAAATAAATATGAAAAGAAAGAAAGAGTATCTTTCAATCTCTGTACTTGCCAAGCAGGAGAATACATGAGGCCTCTAGGCAAGTTGAGGTGTGATCTTATTTTTAGAAACTTCTAGCTAGGAAATGTAAAAGAACAAACACCATAAGGCATGCCTCTGTTGACAAAACGTTCAAAGAGCTGCTCCCTATGTAAGGATTCCAGCTCCTGGAAAGTTGAAGTTAAAAGCAAAGTTTACCCAAACTTTAAAGTTTCCATGATTTGTGCCTTACTCCATCTCACAAAGTAAGATCCATGTCACTAAACTCTTAAAATCCAAAAAGAGGAATGTTTATCAAATGATGCTCACATTTTGATCATCAAGGGTCTAAACAGAACGTGGCAAAACAAACATGGCCAGCAGCGCCTAGCTGGCCCTGAGTGAGGTGCACAGCCTTCTTCCCCACCCCTGTAACCATCCAGAAAGTTGCAAGCACAAGGATCCAGAAAGTTGCAAGCACAAGGATGCATAGAAGCAGCAGCCAAGGAACAAACCCAAATTGGGTGTTCTCAGGGATGATAGAGGATGCTGTGCTCTTTGCTGTCCAGCAGAGGGAGCCAGCGAGACCTGGTCTTTGAGAGCCTGGAACTAGACAACTCAGAACCACAGGCAACTCAAAATGACACTTCCCAAACAGGCAAATAACTAGGTGATACCTCAGATCAATACTCTTCAATATTCATTCAGCACATGGTGGATAAGGAAGGGGAAAAAGTATCTCCAGGGCAGAATAAGAGCTCCTCTTCACCATGGAGGGAAGTAAGCTCAGGACACCCAAGCCTGGACATCCCGGCTTGGCCAAGCCAAGGCTCTACCCCTACCTGGGTTCACCTTTAGGAATAGCTTAGTCTTTGAACCATTACCCAATTATGTTTCCCTTGGGGATTTCATCCCTCCCCACAGCAACTATCAAGGTCCTGACTTTCCCCCATAGAGTATTTCTTTAAAACAATTCTAACAGTCTCACCCAGTCTTTCTTCATTTATCCTAGATGCTAATGTTAACTGACTGATTCTCAGAATCACGGTTGCCTTTGGCAGAGAGTAAAGAGAATTATGCAGGGAGTGAGGGTCAAAGGGGAATCTTTTCTCTTATTTAAAATGTGACTAAGATATGACCAAACATTAACTACTATTAACTACTATTAATTCTTGGTTGTGGGAACACAAGATAAACCGGAAGTCCTCAAATGGAAATTCTGAGACCCGGTGCCATGCTGCTTTATCTTGCCTATTTCTGTCTTCGTCATACTTGATACTCCCTAAGTATCTTTGCTGCTGATGTTGGTAGCCAAGTCACAGGGACTAACTCCACACATGGCCTCTTAACATCTAAAAAGCAGCTCTGGATACACACTGGCAGTCCTCCAATGTAATGACCAGGTGATGACCAGCAGGGGGAGCTCAATGCCTCCTGCCTACATGCCTGTGCCCATCACTGGGGTGGACTAAGCTGGTTATCTTGGGCACACCTAACCTTTCCATGGGGCCTAGACTGGAAGGCCACATGAGTTTATTAAGCCCATGAGCATTTTGTAGCTTGATTTTAGAATCCAGCAGCAATGAAACAGACAAACAAAAAAAATTTTAACTGCTACGAAGAGGAGGTGGTAGTAGGGTGCGCTATTTGTTTCAGAAAACAAAGCTGGTTTAGGAAGCAAAATGCGAATCAGGAACAATACCTGGGTTGTACAAGGAGGCTGCAGACAGGGTGAGGGGGAGCCAGTTCTGTTTTCTAGTTCTTCATTATCTAAATGCCAGGAGACATCTGCCCAGGGAGAGTGCACAGGGACACGACTGCCTCCAATGCCAGGAGCCCCAGAGGACCCTGTCCCTCATCTTTTGACCCCATTTCCTTGCCTAGCTCTGCAGGGAGCCCCATATCCATGACCAGTGACAGGCCGGGAACCATTGGCACCTGATGGAAGGCAAGGAGGCCAGAGACAGACCAAGCACGCCAAGGAGCTGGACTGGCAGGTGCAGCAGCTCCTTTCAGAGGTAGGAGGGTATTTAACCGGATACACCTGGTTTACCTTATTTTCTAAGTTCTTTCCTGGAAAACAAGACTGCCCTGGAAGGGCAGGGAGTCCAGGTGGTTGGAACGAGGTTAGCCAGGCTGGCAGCCAGCAGACGGCAGGAGGGGGCTTGCAGAAAGGAGTGGACAGGCGGGCTGCTTTCCTCTCACTGAGGCCTCATAGTCCAAGTGCGAGTTTGCAACTCAGAGGCCAGGCACAGTGATCACCAACGAACTCCTAGCCCTTGCACCTCACTGTCCGCAGTCAGGGGGGTCAGCAGTGGCTGTTCAGAGGGGCAGCAAGGGAGAAGGGCCAAGGTGTGAGGAAAGTCTGACTGGTAAGAGCAGCAGACAGGGGACTTCATCACAACCCCCACCACTGACTAGTTGGTGACTTAGGACAAGTGACTTCTTGTTCTGCACACATGTTCCCTAATGTGCGAAAGGGGGTAACACCACCTACCTTGCAGGCTGGAGATTAAATCAGATAAAGATTCCTGCCCACAGCAGTCTGCCCAAGTGCAGCTTCTACCCTGTTGAGGGATTTCAGATGTTAAGAAAGAATCCTTCCCACTGCCCCAAAATAAGGTCCACCCATAGGGCAAACCTGACTATCCCAGGTGGGGCTCAGGAGGGAGGCCCTCTGTCTTGTGTGGATGGCAAGGCAGGTACCTACCACCTCTCCCACCTGGCACACATCACCCCCACCCTAGCTGACATACCAAGTTAAGGAGGCAGGGAGTCAGCTTCCACAGCTGGAGTCCAACCACTCCTGGGACTGGCTGGGCAGAGGGGTCCCCTTTCTTCACGATGACCTTTGTGAAGGCCCTGTGCCCAGTCCTGAAGCTTGCTGTGCCCAGCAGACTTCCTCCCTCCCTGAACACTGGTCAGACCCTGCACACTGGCAGGGACCCATAGCTCAGTCCCAATCAGCCCAGCAGAAACCACAGGCAACCTCCAGAGGGCAGCCCACTGCTGTCAAAGGTTCCCAGATTTCAGCCCACCCACCCCGTATTCTTTAAGGAGCCGCTCTGGGGTGAGGGGTTTCATTAGTGACCACAGTTGATAGTGTCCCATCTAGGACAATCTGCTGATTTCAGGTGGCAAGTGCAGTCTTGAATGTAAGACTAATATGAAAGGTACATAATGCAATAAGACTATTATTGTTATATACCATTCTAGAAGAAGGTTCTCATCCCAAAGTCGTCTGGGGATTGGGATGGTCAACGTTCTCTGAGACTCATCCAAACCAAGGGATTTGCTGGTGTTACCCAAGACCACCTTGCACACAGATAGTTGGTGGGGAGGCCCAATGACCACCCCACCACCCCACCAGTTCAGGCCCAGACAAGTTACATCACCAGCACCAAAAAACCATCCATGGCAAAACGAGAGATCCAAAGATCAAAGTAGGAAGTGGTACCCCTAAGGGTGCTAGAAGAGCAGCTGAGATATGTGACTAGCCTCATCCATCAAGTCTGTGGCTTCAGAGGTTGACTTTGATTTCTCAAAGAGGTTGCCCTTTGATGGCAGCACTCAGGGTAGAGCCAGACAGCAGGCTGTTGAGTGCACAGACTCACAAATGAAGGGGAGATCTGAAAGAGGAAGATCAAGAGGCCTCAGGAGGCCCTAACCTAGGAACACATGGAAGATCCTCATCCTCCAGGGAGGGGGGCGTGGGTGGGAGGCATCAGAGCTTGCTAGCAGCGAGTATGAACTCCAGACACACACTCAGACTCCACTCCCGGCTCTTCCACCAGCCCCCTGCGCCCTGGGTAAGGTCAGTAACTCCCTCTGTCCGGGCTGCCTCACTTGTCACAAGCACCTGCTCAGGGGGTGGTCAGAAGGATCAAGGAATCAATAAACGTAAAGGGTTTACCCAATACACGGCAGGTAAGTGCTCAACACACTTAGCTACTGAATTTTATGTGGAAAACCAGGGGGAAATGGCAGGACTAACTAGAGAGAAAGGGCTGGCAAAGCCCAAGAGAAGACAAATTTGGTGTTCCATACATATACGAACGACTTAATACTTGTATCTAATTTCCACTTAGTTTAACAATCATTTTGTAATCAAACTGTAAGCACATAAAGGTCCTAGACTGTGCCTTAAACCTTGTATCTGCAGCAGCACCTGGCCCACACTGGCAGGTCGTACTTACTTCAGATGCAACCTGTGGGAAAATGCCCAGCCCCGCCAAGCCTCAGATCCCTTCCCTGCCAAAACTTTTGCCTTTCTCATAAAAGTGTTTATTTTGGTTTACTCAGAAAACCTCTGCAACCACGCTCCCCATCCTGGAGGAGTTGTTGACAATCTGTTGGAAGATTAAGTGAGATTGCTCACAGTAGGAAACTTGCAAACTTCCCTCACAGAATAGGTATTCTTGTTGAATGTCTCTTGGAACGGCATTGCCAGTCTTTCCAGCTTTAACGAACTCAGCATGGGGCACACACTCAGCTCGTGCTCTGCTGAGACAGGCCAGGCCTCAGGCCATACACATGCATGTCCACCATGATTTTCAGTGCAGGTCTGAGAGCAGACCAAGTCTGCTGATCCCTCCACCAAGCCTGGAATTTCTGGATTTAGGGCTGTTTGGTTGCTGATAGGAACTTGCTGTCGAGGCATTTTCTCCTGTCCTTTGAAACTTAAGAGCAGAAAGCTTTCTGATGACCTTCTTCCTAAAGACAGAACCACTGTAGCCATCCACAAGTTCAAAGAAGGAATGTTGAGAATGTGGGGGAAGGAGCTGCAAGCCTGAAAGGACTTACTCTCTTTGGCTCTGAGGTCCTGAGTTACACACATCCCTTCCACAGGTCTAACCTAACAGGTAACCTCTCAGGGTCTCTTATTCCCACCACAAGGACCCTAGCAGATGGGCCAAAGAAAGAGATCACAATTTCAAAAGCAACTAGTACCAAAGGGTGTCTTTTACCTACCTATAAATGACAAAATTATACCTCAATAATCCTGATGTTTAAAAAAAAAAAAAGCAAACAATTTATGCAAAAACTTTAGGAACTTATTAAAATTAGAAATTCCCATTTATATCTGAGATGCTCTGTTTAGTCAGAATAGAGAGAGTCAAGGGCTTTAGGATAGGTGGATGGGCAGGCATCACTGGGGATGCTGAGGGGGCAGTGGGCACAGCTCTGTGCAGGAAGCAGCGGTTGCCTGTGGCGGCGCAAAGCGTTTACTGAAGAAACTCCCCAAAGGGCAGCAGTGCCAGGAGAACCCGCCAGGCCTTCTGAAGGGCCCAGAGGAACAGCAGGGCAGCCTTGATCACTTTGGGAACTGGAGGAGGTATAGCCACCCGACAGGCACCACAGCCAGAAACGGGGCATGGAGGAGGGAGTGACAAGCAGAGAAACACTGACCTTCACTTGCTTCCCCCAGCTGACCTCCGGAGGGGAGCCCCAGGGCCTGCAGGGCTCAGCCTCCAGAGGACAGGGCCAAGCACAGCTCTGAGAGCAGAGGAGAAGCAGTGTAGGTCCCTTCCATGCAAAAGTGACTTCTGTTTCATATAAAAGGGCGACCGTGGAACCTGCTGTTAGCCTGCTGTAGATCAAATGAGGTGATGTACACACGGTGATCGCAGGAAAACCCACTGCAGTTCAGGAATGAGGAGTAAACAGCAGGTGCCTGTTCATTCTCAGTTATCAACACACTTCCCCTTTTGCCATTTTCTGGAAATGGGCCATCTGGATTTCTCAGACCATCACAACAATCCGAGTACATTTAATCCTTTGTGTTCCCCCCTCACCCCCTCCCACCCAACTCCCAGCCTGGAATGCCCCAAGTTCCTCTACCTTGAGTACTTTCCAGCCATTCAGCTGGGCTGTTTCTTAGCAGACAGGGAGCCAAAATCTGGAGAAAACAAGGGAGTCGAAATAACGGGAGAGTCAAGATTCCTGTTGGGTGATATCATTTATTGAAAGGCAAAGTCGCTTTCTCCAGGAGTTCACTTACAGGAGGCAGCTGCCAAGATAATTTCCTCCGTGTGACAAACCAAGGCAATCAAACCATACCCGCAAGCAGAAACCCAACACAATAAGCCTATTGGCATCGTCGGATGACACTCGGAAGCAGGAAGAAAAATTATAAAGCTATACGATGATTGTCTCTTCAGCACAGCATTTGGCCACATACTTGTTTATTAAATAAAATATTTTTTTCTTTTTAAACTAGCTAAAGGAAATATTCTTGAGTAGAGTTAGTTTTTAACAAATAGAAAAAAACATATGTGTACATAAAATCAAAGAATGATAGCACATCAGAGTTGGCAAGGACCTTGAGCCCTGGTCCTCAATTCATCCCGCATAGTTTGTTGCTCTGAACACACGTCTCTCAAGGTCATCCCATCAAGGTCACTGGGCTAAGGTGAGCCGGGACTTGAAGACATCGATCTCAGCTCCGAGCTTGGTGTTCCTTCCAGCTCAGCACACTGCATGCATCTGGCTCACTGCCTGCCATTACAGTGCAGAAGGGCGAGTTGGTGGACATGGGTAATGTCTCACCACTAGAGTAAAGATGCAGGACTTCCGAATGGTGAACTCTGTTCTCTTTTCACAGACAATGTGCTTCTTGCAGCCTGCCTCATGGCTACCAGAAGGAACTGGCCAGAATGAGAGGCAGCAACTTCCTCACAAACCAAAACACAAGCTGATGCACTCCCAAGGTTCTTGGGTCCCAACCTTTTCCATCTCCAATCCGTAGGAATGAGGGGTGGAAACATTGCTGGGCAGGCTTCTTGGTAAATACCTAATGGTGGTGGAAGCAGTGGGCAATTCAACGACGTATGAGAGTCAAAGGACTGCTGGGGGTTCCAGTGAGCCAGTCCACCAACCACAGGCTTGCTGCGCCCCCAGGAGGATGGAGGGGCCCCGGGATGCATTCAGAGAGGCTCTGCCTGTGTTCATCAGTGTGGCTGTTGTCTGTCACCCTCTCCCCTGACAGCGCTCCAGGAAGGTAGGGATTGTGAGCCTCTGTATTCCCTGCTGTGTTCCCAGTGCCGGAGGCTGGGGTGTCATGGATGTCCAATAAGTATTTGCTAAATGAGTGAATGGTTACAGGGAGGCATATCTCCATACTCCAAATAAGTAAGCAGACGCAAGAGGCACCCCACCCAGCAGAGGTAGAGAAAGGCTTCGCGCTTCTGCTCTGGGGGCCTCACCCACAGAGGGTGACGACACCTGCCCATGAATGGGGTTGACCACTCTGAATCCTGATGGGTGGGCTCTGTGATCTGGGGTAGGTAGGGCACTGAGATTCCTTGCTCCCCACAGCAACTGTCATGGTGTGCCGGGGTCACAGCTTCTCACATTCCAGGATGCGTCGAGACATTGTGAGGCAGCCGAACACTCACACGTATACAACTTGCAGGGTTGCCTCCCTGGCCATGGGCCTGACCAGCTGTGACTGGACCTGGCCTCTGGGTGCACCTGGGGATCGCCACAGGAAGCCTGGGAGGAAATGCTGGATACCCTGCAGACTCCCAATGCCTCCCTGAAATTCCATCCCAGGGACTTGGCCATACCCAGACCTCACCCAATCCCAGTTACTCCTGCCTCAGTTGGCCACTATCCCTCGTCCCAGAAGTGAGAAGGATTCTTCCAGTTTGTACAGAATTTCTCTGACTTCTGCTTCTTCTCTCCCTCTCCTGACATAAGCCTGGGATCCTGCTCAACCCACCTCTTCTCTACACATCCCTAGCTTTCAAAAACTTCTCCTCCTCCTTCCTACCTACACCCCTACACACCTGCTCATCTCCCCTCCTTCCCTCCTTCCCCATCACCTGCCTGCACATCACGTGCCTCTTCCTCAAGTCTGTGAACCTGCTCCCCACGCCCCCACAGTGCCCACCCACCAACAACTGGTCCAGGGGCCCCAAGAGTGTAGACTGCAGACCTGCTCTGGGAAGGGGAAGGAAGGAACCAGTAAGAAATGACAGGAAGGCTCCAGCCTTCAGAAACCACATCGTATGTGGAAAAACCTTACATACAAGTCCCCCCACTCTACCTGCACAAAAGAAATTGCAATTGGTGACCAGAATCGACTCAGTGTGGTTCAGAAATCATAACAAAATTCTAGATAAAATAAGCAAGCAAGGACCACAGATACAAGTGACCTCAGACTTACCCTCCCCTCCTTTCTTCAGCGAGTTCTTCACTAAGACCACCTGAACTTCTCTTCTCAGGATTAACTGTCTCTCATCCCCTCGACAATTCCTTTTTCCAACTCTGAGGTCCAGAGTGGTCTTTATTCTACCTTCTCCTTCTTGCCTCTGCTCCGTAATATTTAAAAATCTAGTAGTTTTGTATTTTTAAAAACAATATTCAACAGACACATGTGAACTTTACAAACAAGCCACCCTATGAAGCCTCTGCAATATTCCAAAATGGAACAGCAGCAGTCTAGGAGAAGGTCTGATTTAAAATATGTACAGTCTACACATCATCCCCTCCCCTGCACCAGGGCTATCGAATAGGAACTAGCCTTTGGACCCTTTCTCTAGACAGGGGGACGTGGGGGAGGAGCAGCAATGCAGATGGCATGGCAGACAGCTGTGCAGAATGGGGCTCCATCCTGCCAAGTGGCTGCGGGCATCTCAACGCGTACCCTGCAAGAGCTGCTCCCCAAGCCACCAGAGCTGTGTTACCACAGAGATCCTAGGAGGACGTGATGTCAAGAGGAGATGCCTGGTCTGCAAAGAGGAGGCGATGGCCTTCCCTCTCACGCCTCCCACTGCGGCCCCTGGAAGTGGGCTCAGATCTGGCTGATGACAGAGCTGTCCTTGGGGAAGGTGTAGCTCAGTGGCGCCTCATAGAGGCTCCCCCCATCCGTGCTGAGGTCGTCGTCATCATCCACGTCATCCAGCACTTTGCTTGGCAGCTTCTTAAGTCTGTAAAACAATAGGGGGCATGTTTCCTGGCCCTAGACTGGGGCTCACTTCCGATCTGGAGATGAAGGGGTTCAGGGTGCCTGTCTCTCCACCCCAGTGGGTGGCACAGGAGCATGTATAGCAACAGGGAGCAAACTGCCCACCTGGTAGCATGGGAGGCTGCTGCTGACAGAGAGCCGGGCAGGGCTGGGTCAAGGTCAGTAAGTCCTGATTTTCTTACCTCCTCAAGCTCCCACGCGGCTTGGCAGGCTCCTGCGGTAAATCCCATCTTAATGTGAAATTTTATCATCCTGTGCACCATGGGTGGTTTGCACTAATTTTTTTAATACTGCATTTTGATTAAGATTTTTGCTGCCCTCTTATATATTGCCTCCTAATGCCCACCTGGGGCTGGATTCTCGATAGACAGACATGCCGTGTTTACAGGATTCTCAACAGGCTCTTCTGTGCATTTATGAGAGAAGTGCCTGGGCAGCTGGCAAGAAGCCTCCGGTCACCATCAGCCTTCAGGAAAAGCCCAGCTTTATGAACAAGGATGAACAAAAACTCACCCCTCACTCCAATGCCCTAAGCAGGGACCCTGAGGCAAGGAGAGCAATGTCCCCCCACCCCCCATTAATCCCTTATCCTTCTGCTGTGCCCAGGGAGCTTGAGAGAGCAGCTCTTTCCAGAAACCAGGCTTGGGATATCCTAGTCCTCCTGAGAACAGGAACCCACAACTTCATCTCCTTTCTCCCTAACCCAGGCAACCTAGGGGCTAGCCCAGGAACTCCTCCCTAAAGGGTAGTGTGAGCCAGTATGACCTGCTCTGCGCCTCAGTTTCCCCTTTCAGACAGGGATAACACCTGTCTGCTGACACCGGGCAATGGTATGAGGATAACACAAGTGATACCTACTGAGCACATGGGGTGAACGGAGTAGATACAGCCACTGTCATCTCTAGGACAGGATGACTCCAAAATGGCCACAGTGGCTGGAGACAACAGGAGAGGCTCTGAAAGCATCGTGCTCCTGTCAAACGTCAGGGCTGTCACAGCCCCTGGGGGAGTCGCACACTTGCCCACCTTAAGTCCTTCTTCATGGAGCTGAGCTGGCCCTGCAGCTGCTCATTCACGTCCATCTGCTCCTCCAGCTCCCTCTGCAGCTTCTTCTTAGAACTTTCCAGCCTGTCAATTTCCTCCTCGGCCTCTTCCACCTGTCGCTTCATTGCCTTCAAGCGCAAGCTCAGCTGCAGGAGTGGGGGGGTGGGGGGGTAGAGTGGAGGGAATGGCAGGCTGTGAGCTGGTGGGTCACACAGTCCAGCAAGAAAAGGCCAGTGGTCCAGACCCCTTCTCTCCAAGCAACAAGATATGGCAAAGTGGGAAACAGGCTTCATGTGAAAGTGGAGGTAAGACTCTGAAGACAGAAAATCCCACTTTTCCAAAGCCAAGTTCAGAGTCTGAAGTTTGCTGAAGTGGGCTCTAAAGGCCCCATTCCATGCCATAAAGGGTGGAGTGGAAAGAGAAGACTCGGTCCACTCAACTTCACCACTTGTCCATCCTCCGAGCCCTGCCCTCCATTTGGCTTCCCCAGCCCACACTAAATCTCAAATGAACTCGCAGAGGGTCCCCCACCTGGTCCTTCTGATCAGTCAGCGACAGGTGCTCATCGTCCACCTGCATCACCAGCTCCTTCACCTTCCGCTCCAGCCGGCGGTTGCTCAGTTGGAGGCTGGCCCGGTCCCTGGAAGGGCAGAACAGAAGACAGTCTCGTCCCAGTCCCACAGGCAGCCAGCCCTGGGATGCCTGGTAGACGTGGGCTTAGGGTCAGGGAGACTCACAACTGTACAGGAGGAAAGCACTACTCAATGGACAGATGAGGAAACAGGGGCTCTGAGAAGGAGAGTGACTTTGCCTGAGGCTGCAGAGCCAGAGAGAGGCTGAGCTGGGATCAGACCTGCCCTGAGTTCTCCCAGTACCAGGCTTCGCTTGGTAAGGCAGAGGTTCACAGACTACCAGGCTGTCAATGTTTGGGGTTTACTGCCCTGACCCAGTCCCTAAAGTCTTACTGAAAATGGATAATGTAAAGTGCTCTACATACACATACACACAGAGACACACACAATTTCTAGGAAGGTGAGGGGCCATTAGTAAGAATTGAGGAGCTGGCTCTTGGGCCGTGGCCTAAGGACAAGCTGCAGATAATCATGGTGCAGGAGAGGGTACAGTCATTCCTGTGGCTCTTCCACCCACGTGTCCATCTCGAACAGATGGCCACTTGGCCTCTGCTTGAATACACCCAACCCCTAGAGCACAGTCAGCCCCCTCTCATCTAATTCAGCTCAAACTCATTAACTTATGAGACAGCCTACCCTATTTAAGGCGTGGAGAAAGGAACAGCTAAGAGCTGAGCAGTGCAGGTCCCAAGTCTTAGTCCTGCTGCAACAATATCCTGCCAGGCTACCTTCCTCAAGTTACTTACTTGGTGGCTCTCAATTTTCTCATCTACAAAATGGAAACTATTTTCCAGCAAGGTTGTACTTGCCCTGCCTTCCTCTGCCTTCCTCACAGGCTTAGGAGGATGGGCAGAGATATAGGGGTAAAAGCACTCTGTAACGTGATGCCCAGTGCCCAGCAGGGCCTCTGCACCAGGGCTGGAGCTGGCTCACCTCTCCTCGCTCTCTAGACGGTCCTCCAGCTCTGCAATCCTGGCCTCCATCTGCACCACTAGGCCTTCTTTGCTGGACCTGTAGGAACCTTCCAGGTGGATAATCCGGCTCTTTAAGTCCTTGTTCTGGAAGCAAACAGGGAGACCGTGAGGGGCCGTGTCTACCACACCCTCTGTGTGGAGCAGAGGGCGGGCCAGTGTGTGGTCAGTGACTGGGGTAGGCCTGCTTTCCACCTTCAGATGGGTGGTGCTGGGAGACTCAGGGATGTTTCCAGGAAAAAGATTTGCACTCGGGTCCTGATAAGCCAAAAGAAGAGGTTCTACCACATTCCTTATAAGCCTGAGTGAAATCTCTGACATGTTCTACTGCTGCTGCTGCTGCTGCTAAGTCGCTTCAATCGTGTCCGACTGTGTGACCCCATAGACGGCAGCCCACCAGGCTCCCCCGTCCCTGGGATTCTCCAGGCAAGAACACTGGAGTGAGTTGCCATGTCCTTCTCCAAAGCATGAAAGTGAAAAGTGAAAGTGAAGTCGCTCAGTCATGTTCGACTCTTAGTGAACCCATGGACTGTAGCCCACCAGGCTCCACCGTCCATGGGATTTTCCAGGCAAGAGTACTGGCGTGGGGTGCCACTGCCTTCTCCGCTGGCATGTCCTAAGATTCCTGGATAACAGACAAATGAATCTGACCTTGGCCTTTTATAAACCTATTGGTGTGGGACAGGAGAAATAGGCTCCTTCAGAAATATCATGTCATATTCAGTGAAGAACTTACATGAATGGCTTGTTAAAGATACAATGATTCATGTAAGATTTGTTACCAACACATGCATCCAAGGACACTGGTTTTTGGCTTTTAAAATTTATTTGGCTACGACAGGTCTTAGTTTAGTTGCAGCACGCAGGATCTTTGATCTTTAGTTGTGGCATGTGAACTCTTAGTTCCAGCATACAGGATCTAATTTCCTAACCAGGGATCGAACCCGGGGCCCTTGCATTGGGAGTGAGGCATCTTAGCCACTGGACTGCCAGGGAAGTCTCAACACTTTATTTTTCTCTTTTCATCTGAATTTAGCCTTTTTTAGGATCTAGGAAACAACACTTGCAATTCTACTTCTCCACAGTTGCTAAACTTACAAGCACATTTAAAATTATTGGGAATAACCTTTCTGGAAAAGGCCTTAGAAAAACCTCTACCTCTCAGATGAGTTATGCTCCAGAGTTCTTGAGCGTGCTGTGCAAAGAAGGCTCAACCATGGGGCTCTAGTCCACAGTCACAAGGAGGGTTGGGGGGCTCAGGGGCCAGCTGCCCTCACCTGTCTCTCCAGGGAAATCTTGTCGCACTCCAAGTCTTGCTTCATGGCTCGCTCCTGAAGTAGCTCGTTCCGCATCTGCTCCATCTACACACAGAGAGCAAAAGCCCAGAGGTCAGCAGGGTGGTTCCTATAGCCTTTGTGCTGAAATGGTTACCAGGTACGAATCCCAACAACCAGGTCAGCTCTTTTTGATGACGGGGGTCCCCTGTCTTCTCCTCTTGAATACTGGAGCTGTTTCTTAGATTATTCTTGAGTTCTCAATGATTGCAATGATAATGATACAAATGACAATAATAGTTACAGTTAACCCGCCATTATGGGTTGAATTGTGTCCCCTCCAAAAAGATATATTCAAGTCCTAACCCCAAGAACCTCAGATGTGACCTTAGTTAGAAGTAGGATCTTCACAGAAGTAATCAAGTTAAAAACTGAGGTCATTAGGGTGACCTCTAATCAAGTATAACCCACGTCCTTGTTAAAAGGGGAAATTTGAATGCAGAGACAGACATGCACAGAGGTAAGACAGAGACACAGGGAGAATGCCATGTGAAGATGGAGGAATGGAGAGAGGCGTCTACAAGTCAAGGAGCACCGAAGATCGTCAGCAAACTACCAGAAGAAAGGAAGTGCTCTCCTACAGGTCTGGAGGGAATATGGCCTCAGACTTCTGGCCTCCAGAATTTGAGGCAACACATTTTTGTTGTTCCAGGCCACCTACTTTACGGTACTTGGTTACAGCAGCCCTTGAGAGCTGCTACCCCTGCTCAGCACTCCAAGCACACTTATCCTATGACATTCCCGCCACAACCCTACAACATACATACTAGCATCTCTGCTCAGGACATCAGGGCTTGGAGAAGCTAACCAACTTGGATGGTGACCAAACGCCCCAGCTTGCCCAGGACTGAGGATATGCTCAGGACACATGACTTTGAATGCTAAAACTGGGGGAGTCCCAGGCAAACTGGGGCGAGTCGGTCACCCAGCTTGCCAGGGATCAACATAACCAGTAATGGGGAGCCAGGATTCCCCTGAGCTCCTGACTGCTGCATTACAAGTTCAAGCTTCGGCAGAGGCTTCCATAGACAGCGTTTCTCAGACACTGCAAGATTTCTCCCTTCTTACACCAGGATCAGAGGTCAGCAAGAACACTCCAGGGGCCCTGGCAAAGGCTAAGCCTTCTCGAGGATTTCTCCTATATTAATAGGAAATGAGTCTCGCTGAGCAGCATCTGGAAAGAAATCCCATCGTCTGCCTGTGGGTATCTCTATGCCCCACCCCCAGAACGCCTTCAGCAACAGTGAAAAATGGTCTTCAGAGGCAGAGGCCCCATATCCTGTTCCAAGAACCGTCCAGCAGAGGGCGGAATGGAGAAGCCCAGAGAACTAAGAAAGTGAGCTAGGAAAATAAAACTGTCTGTTCCTTCTTTGCCTTTAGGTTCAAGGCAAAGGAGAAAAGGAAAGACATACCCATTTGAATGCAGAGCTCCAAAGAACAGCAAGGAGAGATAAGAAAGCCTTCCACAGTGATCAATGCAAAGAAATAAAAGAAAACAACAGAATGGAAAAGTCTAGAGATATCTTCAAGAAAATCAGAAATACAAAGGGAACATTTCATGCAAAGATGGGCACAATAAACAACAGAAATGGTATGGACCTAACAGAAGCAGAAGATATTAAGAAGAGTGGCAAGAATACACAGAAGAACTGTACAAAAAAGATCTTCATGACCCAGATAATCACGATGGTGTGATCACTCACCTAAAGCCAGACATCCTGGAACGCAAAGTCAAGTGGGCCTTAGGAAGCATCACTATGAACAAAGCCAGTGGAGGTGATGGAATTACAGTTATTTAAAATCCTAAAAGATGATGCTGTGAAAGTGCTGCACTCAATATGCCAGCAAATTTGGAAAATTCAGCAGTGGCTACAGGACTGGAAAATGTCAGTTTTCATTCCAATCCCAAAGAAGGGCAATGCCAAAGAATGTTCAAACTACTGCACAATTGCACTCATCTCACACGCTAGCAAAGTAATGCTCAAAATCCTCCAAGCCAGGCATCAGCAGTACATGAACCGTGAACTTCCAGATGTTCAAGCTGGATTTAGAAAAGCCAGAGGAACCAAAGATCAAATTGGCAACATCTGCTGGATCATCAAAAAAACAAGAGGGTTCCAGAAAAACATCTACTTCTGCTTTATTGACTACACCAAAGCCTTTGTGTGGATCACAACAAACTGTGGAAAATTCTTCAAAAGATGGGCATATCAGACCACCTGACCTGCCTCCTGAGAAATCTGTATGCAGGTAAAGAAGCAACAGTTAAAAATGGACATGAAACAACAGACTGGTTCCAAATCAGGAAAGGAGTATGTCAAGGCTGTATACTGTCACTCTGCTTATTTAACTTATATTCAGAGTACATCATGTGAAATGCTTGGCTGGATGAAGCACAAGCTGGAATCAAGATTGCTGGGAGAAATATCAGATATGCAGATGACACCAGCCTTATGGCAGAAAGCGAAGAACTAAAGAGCCTCTTGTTGAAAGTGAAAGAGGAGAGTGAAAAAGGTGGCTTAAAACTCAACATTCAGAAAACTAAGATCATAACATCTGGTCCCATCACTTCATGGCAAATAGATGGGGAAACAATGGAAACAGTGACAGACTTTATTTTGGGGGGCACCAAAATCACTGCAGATGGTGATTGCAGCCATGAAATTAAAAGTCGCTTGCTCCTTGCAAGAAAAGCTATGACCAACCTAGACAGCATATTAAAAAGCAGAGACATGACTTTGCCAACAAAGGTCCATCTAGTCAAAGCTATAGTTTTTCCAGTAGTCATATATGGATGTGAGAGTTGGACTATAAAGGAAGCTGAGCGCCAAAGAATTGATGCTTTTGAACTGTGGTGTTGGAGAAGACTCTTGAGAGTCCCTTAGACTGCAAGGAGATCCAACCAGTCCATCCTAAAGGAAATCATCCTGAATATTCATTGGAAGGACTAATGCTGAAGCTGAAACTCCAATACTTTGGCCACCTGATGCGAAGAACTGCCTCACTGGAAAAGACCCTGATGCTGGGAAAGATTGAAGGCAGGAGAAGGGGACAATAGAGGTTGAGATGGTTGGATGGCATCACCAACTTGCTGGACATGAATTTAACCAAGCTCCTGGAGTTGGTGATGGACAGTAAAGCCTGTCGTTCTGCAGTCCATGGGGTTGCAAAGAGTCAGACACAACTGAGTGACTGAACTGAACTGTTCCTTCTTAGGTCTTCTCTGGTGGCTCAACAGTAAAGAATTTACCTGTCAATGCAGGAGACACAGGTTTGATCCCTGGGTTGGGAAGATCCCCTGGAGAAAGAAATGCAACCCACTCCAGTATTCTTGCCTGGAAAATTCATGGACAGAGGAGCCTGGTGGGATGGGGTCACAAGGAATCAACCACGACTGAGCGACTGACACTTCCACACTTTCCATCTTAAGGTTGGCCCAGGTAAGAGGTGTGCACACAGGAGTCCCCAGAGGGCTGGGAAGCACCATAACAGCCCCACCGTGCCTGGCCTTGACTTGGATTTTCACCTCCTGTACAAACACCCTAGTGTTAAGCACACCCCTTCCCTGCCATCCACCAGGAGGGCAAGACCAGGGGCTCCCAGGAATAATGAGGGGAGGTGCCACCACAACAGGCTGGGCTTGCAGCTCTCTCTGTCCTAACCATGGAGCATGCAGGGAACGACAAGCGGAGTGGTGCAGCTGGGCCAGAGTGAGCGACAGAGCAGGAAGAAAGGAGGAGGCTGGTGATGGGCAGGACTGGGGAGTGGAGAGCTTGTCCCACTGCAGGAAACTGGGACCCTGCCCACAGGGTCCAAAAGTTCACATTTTTTGCATTTTTTGACTGGCAGGCTTCTAAGTCACAGAGGTTCAGAACTTTACAGCAGAGAACACTGAGGTCCACTGCCATCATTCACGTAACAGAAGCAGGGCAAGGACCCAGGCGGTGCCTACTCACACCCGCTCAGGCTCTCTGGACTAACGCGGTGAAAAAGCTTCAAGCAGACTTAGGGTTTAGATACAGCTTTCATATAAAACCATGGCCCCAGAGGAATGCCAGCCGAGCACAGGTCAGCTGTCAGCACACGTAGACTCCTCCCTTGGACCCATGACCCATGCCTGGCCCCAGGGCCCTCGGGAATCACATGCTGTGGAGAACGCCCAGAGACTCCTGTCACTGCTCTCTGAGCACCATGTCCGCAGGTAATGGATGCAGCTTCACAGCACCCCCGTCCCCCAGCAAGGCTGTGAACCAGCCAACACCCCCGCAGAGGTCGTCGGCATGGCTGGGCCACGGGACTGCGATGCGCCCCTGGGGGAACCTGTTCTGTTCACGCCCACTGGGCAGAGGCCAGGACCTCAGTGAGGACACGGTTAAACATTCACTGCAACGGGAAGTGATTACACAGACAGGCTGCAGTGGCCCAGCTTCCCTCCTGGCTCTGCATCCACCTACATGTGACCTTGGTCATCTCACCTCTGGGATGTGGACTCCACGTTTCTAACCACAGAAGCTGAACAAGACAGCCTGTAAGGCCCTTGGAGCTGGCCTCTGCTATCCTGAAAGCACATTTGGGGCCCCCACCCCACTGTGGGGTGCTGGGTGGCTCAGGTCCCACATCCATCCTTTGGCTCCAGAAGCCAGCCCATCTCTCCAGACCTTTGGGAGTGTCCCCAGAAAAGAGTCACTCTATCAAGGTGAGGGAAGGTGTGTCTGTGAACACACATGGTTGTGAGCTGGTGGAGGGGCGGTCTTGGAACGATGGGGTGGGTCCATCTGCTCATTCAGGCTGGACATCATGACAAAAAGACAGTCCCTGACTTCTCAGGCAGACAGTACCACCCCTATTTCCCAGGTGGAAGGTTCAGGACTGGGGGGAGCAGTTTTGGATTGAAAGCCTGCAGGACCAGGTCCCTCAGTGAAGGACAAAATCTAGAAGGAGGAAAAGTTCGGGGGGTTGGGTGGGGTCCTTCGGAGCCTAAAAGGAAGAAGCACCTCGTGCGGTGTGAGGTAGAGAAGCACCAAGGAGGGACGGAAAGATTGCCAAGAGGTCCAAAGCACGGGCCCAGGCTGGGCTTCAGGACAAATGCCATAACTTCAAGCAGCAGCCACTGGCCCAAGTCTTGCTCCCTCAGCGCTACCGACTGGAAATTCTGGACTCTGCAGGAAACAGGCCTCCTGGTACAGACGGGCGCTCAGGAACCAGCATCCTGGAGGTTCCCCACAGGTCAAGACCTCCCTGGAACACCCCAGGCAAATGTGACTCTCCGAAGGAAAAACAAAATAGCTATTATTCAGACTCCATGACATCCCCTCAAAAGATGGCTATTCAAACAAAAGTGCAAAATAAATCAGAGTAAAGAGTAGAAGGAACAGATTTGAGGCTGTAAAACAGTTACTGTCACCAGACAGTCAATTTTCCTTCCATCTTTTGGAAATCAAGGCTTTTGGCAAACATGATAGGCTTCCTTCAGTTCTTCAAAAAGAAGCGCCGGACACTAAACTCTAAAACAAACATACCACACGGAGCCTTACACAAGGAACACCTCGTGATGTTACAGACAACACCCCCAAGGACAGGTTTCACCATAAACCACAAGTGTTTTGGCTGTGCTACTCACTACAGTGATCACCAGGACAGGATCTGTGATTCCTGAATACTCTAAATCAGATCCTTCCTACCCTGAACCCACACTGTGCTCTGGGCTCAGTCATGTCTGACTCTTTGCGGCCCCATGGACTGTAGCCCGCCAGGCTCCTCTGTCCATGGAATTTTTCAGGCAACAATACTACAGTGGGTTGCTATTCCCTTCTCCAGGGGATCTTCCCGATCTAGGGACTGAACTTGCCCCTCCTGCATTGCAGGCAGATTCTTTACTACTAAGTCACTGGGTAAGCCCCAAGCCCACACTGGCAACAATTAAAGAGAGAGAGAGAGGAAGAGAGAGAGAAATGGCCTCTGGCTTAGCCTGCTTCCTCCTCTGGAACAGGGAAGTGAATCAGAGGCTGGGAAAACATTTCTCTATATAAGCTTAGCACTTTACGTGCTTTACGTGCTGTCTACCCTTCAATCATATTAAATACACTGAACAAAAACTTTCCAGTGAAATCGAAAACAGAACAGGAGCTGAAGGCAACAGTTTATCACAGCTGGACTGGAAGAAAGCTAAACCCTGAGCACGTTGGTCGGAAGTAACAGTGTCAGATTCCAATGGGTTTGTGTCAGAGGCACTCGTGACCTGAGCCAGCTCTCAGGATTAGAAGCAGCTGCCTTCTGGGTTAATGAAAAGCCAGAGACATTTATGATGGCTCATAATAATATTTAACCCCATCACCTGTGTTTACCTTTGGGCTGTAAAGGGCTTGGTGCACACACACTCCTACCTAGTACTAAAAATGATACTCAATCACAAGAAAGGAAAATTATCATTAAGCAACTGCACACAGTGGGCTTTTGAGCAGCCTCTACAATAGCAGGCAATTCTGAGAACAGGATCATTTTAATTAAAGGATTTTAATTAAAGGAAAAAAGAAAGAAAGAAATCCCATTCTGATCTTTCACTCGCTGACTGCAAAGGAGCCATATTTCCCAGGCCCATATTCCAGTGACTGCAACCCCCTGGTGCAGACAGAGAAGCAGGTATGAGCTGGCCACTCAGGAGCAGTTCCCGAACATGACTGCAGAAACCCATGCCTTTATTTACCAGGACTTATTCTGCAGTTGCCAAGGCAACAGGGCAGCCCTCGAGCTGGTACTCTTCCTCTTGCCTGCTGGCCACCTGGGTTGAATGAATGCTCTTTCCACTAGGCTGGATTATCTTGGCCTCCAAGGCCTAGAAAACACCTTTGTATCTAGGCCCAGCTCTACTGTTAACTGTATGCACTACTCAGCCACCAGTAACCACACGGCAGTGCCTAAAGAGCCAGAACATCAGCCTCTGGGTCATCTTTAAAACACCAAGCTGGGCCATCTCATTCCTGGACACAGGAGAGTCAGGAGAGGACCAAATGAACATAAATCCTCACTCATATTAAGAGACAGCGTGGCGTTATTTTTCACTTAGGAATAGAGACCCAAACATTTGGGGTGTTTCTATACCACCCTTACCCACCCACTGTCGGGATGATGGCAACAGGTGGGAGGTAGTGGGCTTTGAAATCAGGTCGTGGCTCCACACCTTTTTAAAGGTCTTAAGTCCCTATGCAGCCACTTAACCTTGTAAGCCCTGAAAACAAGAGAAAGCCTGCAAGTCCCAGGCTCAGTGCCCAGCACCCGAGGAACCCTCAATAAGGTTCCTTGGAAAATGTCATAAACAGAAACAAGGTTTTGGAGGAAGGAGAGGAAAAGAGATTTTTCTGGATTTAAACAGACCAAAACCCAGTAAAGCACCCACTATTGTATTCAAATTTCCTTCAACTTTAAGAATATCCTGAGCACGTATTGAAAAGGAAGGCTTCAGAAGGCCTGGGAACTTACAAATATTGCCAGCATTTACTGAGCATCAGATGTAAGCATGAGAAACTAGAAACAAAAAGATGAGAAGGATAGAATGTTTGGGCTCACAACCACCTTTCCTGTCTTCTGTCCCTGGGAACAGCCCAGTCGAGGCTTCTTCATTCAGGTTCCTGGGCTCCTGCCCATCCTCCCATCCGCTTGGTGTACACGGTGTGTGCTTTGCTGTTCTGCTCAACAACCTTCCAAGGCTCCCCTCTGCCTTCAGGATATACAGTCCTTTCAAACCCTTCAACCTGCCTTAACCATTGCCAAAAGCCCCCAGATCATCACCAGCAGGCTTCCTGACCCTGTATTAGGCAAAAATGCTCACACTAGTACTCGCCCTATGGTACCTTAACCAACACCTAATACCACCCTCCCAGCAGGAATTGTCTTGAGGCTATATACACTGGCTACACTGCTATAACAGCATCGTGTTGACTCTCCCTGGCCTGTTAGGAGTTGGCCCACTGTGCTTGCAGCACCCTTATTATCTCTGCTCTTTGTTCTTAACAAACTCACTCCCTTCTGAAATGCTCTGTGTCTGGAAACTTTTTTCCAACCCGCACTCAGACAGCCACAACATAAATGGAGTAGGCCACTCACTATAATTGCTGGGAAAATCTCTAGCTTTTCCACTTAAGCCCTATAACTAAGATGAGGAAAAATAACGGGAGATGTTCAGAGGAAGCAAAGATTTAGAAGAGGCGCTTGTGAGCAGGCAGAGATTAAGTAGAGGGAAGAAGTTCAATCTTTGACTTTTTAATTTTAAAGAGACCAAGATTCAAAACAAAGTTCCCAAGACCTTCCTGTTTCAGGGCTGTTGCAGAGCATCCAGAGCCAATGCTGTAAGTCTGGAGACAACAGACAGGCACCATTTCCTGTTCTTTAGGGAACACTTCCTGTGAAGGAGCTGTCACAGAGCTGCATTTGAGGGGGCGGAGGAGAAGGGGTCTTAGGTTTAGAAGTTACCCATTTCTCTAATAGTACTCTTGCCTGGAGAATCCCATGGACAGAGGAGCCTGGTAGGCTGCAATCCATGGGGTCGTGAAGAGTCGGACACGACTGAGCGACTTCACTTTCACTTTTCACTTTCATGCATTGGAGAAGGAAATGGCAACCCACTCCAGTGTTCTTGCCTGGAGAATCCCAGGGATGGGGGAGCCTGGTGGGCTGCTGTCTATGGGGTCACACAGAGTTGGACACGACTAACGCGACTTAGCAGCAGCAGCAGCAGCAGCATTTCTCTAATTCTGGCAGGAAGGCACCAGCACATCCTTAGAATTTAACCTAAGTGGACTGAAATGGTTTCAGAATCAAGGCCCCCTCATCTACACCCAGAACCCTTCCTTGGACCTTTAAGAGACAAGAAGCAAGCCTCAGATTCTCACCTTGACTTTGAGAGAGAAGTAAATGCTCTCCTGTAAGACAGGTATATTTGATCAACCCATTCTCTACCCTTCCTCACAAATCCAAAGGCAACGTAGGCCAGGAGAGAACGCCCATCAGGAGACCTCACTTATCTCAGGGGTTTGTTTTATTGTTTCAGTAATTCCTACACCATTTTGAACACAATGCTCAGTTTCTCCACTTTAACAGACACCGGGCTTTACCCTCCCTACCCCAGAGAGGACAGTGAGAACACAGAAAAGTGACGAGGAAAACAGAACAAATATTGCAAAAAGACTAGAGACATTCGTGAAACCCATCTTCACAGGGACATAAACACAGATCCAGGGAGAGAAGAAAAGAGTTAAAGGGTGACTCAGACACTTAATTTTATAAAATCCTCTCACAGCATTTCAATGTCAGAATTCAGAAAAGACTTCAGAAATCTCCTGGACAAACAGTCTCATTTGTCTAGATCTTAGAGGCTGTGCTCAGAGAGGCTGGGGCTTCCTTACAGCTACACGAGGTCAGCGCAGGAGGCTGGACAGGGACTCTCTCCCATAAAACAAGTAGGGAAGTTCCCTCTTTGTCCTCCCCAGGCTTGCTTTAGGTTGTCAGCTCAGGGAAAATACTTGCAACTTTGACCAGATCACAGAGAGCATTTCCATTCTCCATGAACCATATTGGGAGGAAAGAGAAGCGGCTAAAACAAATGGATATGAGTGAGGAGCTTCCTTAGGGTTGGGCCACCAGCTGAGCCAAGGGAGGCAACCACCTCTGGTTCAGTTTGTCTGATATTTGGGGGCTGCAAGGCTGTTTTAAGTGCCTGGTGACTTGAATCTGAGCAAACTTCAGAAGACAGTGGAGGACAGAGGAGCCTGGCATGCTACAGTCCAGGGGGTCGCAAAGAGTTGGGCACGACTGAGAGACTGACCAACAGCAACAAGTAATGATGGGATGACATACTCCTAGACCTACCACTTCCTAGTGACACCCCATCCCCAGGATATGACTGAGGCACTCTGAACCTTAATTAAGAAAACGGAAACAAAACCCAAAAACCTTGGGATCATACCAAGTGCAGTTCAGAAAACCAGTTCCATTATCTACAGTGTGAGGAAAGTGCAAACTGTCCCTGCTGCCTCCCAGTGTTCCTGTAAGGATCAGGGATCAATGCAACTCCTGCCAATCGAAAACTGCAAAAATCACTCACTTGCATGGCACTGTTACTGTGCTATGAATGCCTCACAGATGTATGCCCTGCTAGCTCACTGGCAAAGTTCTTAAAGGAACAGACTGCGTCGTATCATTTACTTCCAATGGCACTAATACAGTGGTAGCCACCAAATTTCATACAATTGCTTGCTGAACTCATGATTCTTAGAGCCTCAGCTCTAAAAGCACTTTGCCTGTTGTGACTAAGAGATCGTTTTCCATAGCCACTCTGGAAACTTTCACTCTACACACTTTATGGTATATATTTTACCTCCCTTGTAGTGGCTCGCCCCATCTTCCATCATTTCCGTAAGCCATGGACTTTCTTCCCCTCCACCAGCCAAATCCTCAGGCTTAACCTCTCACATTTCCTTTTCCACATCATTCAGAGACAGAATAGTACCTGCTCCCTGCTCCGGGTGATCCTCTCAGACAGCAAATCCGAGTTGTTTCTTTCTTCTTCCAGCTCCATCTCCAGTTGAGACACCTTGTCCTGAGAAAGAAGTTACAAACACAGCCTACTTAACTGGCACTGACCAAGTTTTTAGGAGCAAGGACTGCCCTGCCTTGCACAATACCACAGGGACACCAGAGCTGAGCACCGTGAATTAGGGTGTGGCAAAAGGACGTTTCTTTTTCTCATACTGTCCAAAGGACATCTTTTAAAACCTGTTTTATTGCTTTTATAATGTAACTGTGCACCTAGAAAACACATAAAAGGAGAAAAAAAATTGCCCCATTGAGGATATTTTATATTTCCTTTAAGGCTTTTTCTTTATGAATCAGTAATTTTACAAAGATCTACCTAAGCCTAACAGGCATATGTTACCTGTTAAAAGACAACGTGGAAACCAGGATACCATCCAAGGCTTCTCTAAACACTGTAAACTCAGGACAATGTTCTCTCTCTTTTCCCTCAATTGTATGCGAGTTTATTTCCAATCTAATTTCCAGTTCTCTAGCTTATTACCACAATACCCAACAACTTTCTCTGGTACATCTTTGAGACAATGCCAGAAACCCTGAGTGTATCAGGACAATGTTCTTCCTCTCTCCTGCTCAGGGTTTCCAAGACCTTCACAGGAATAGAGTCTGAAGCAGGCTTTTGCATCTGCCTTTTCCTTCTAGGAACCTCATAAAGGACAGTGCAGTCCCAAGTCCCCAGCAGAGTAACATAAAAACAGTGTTGGCCCATTCTGCTAAACCACCCATCATACAAAAAAATAGTTATTTCTGTCTTCCTTGAGGGCTCCTAATTTAACATCACTGAACATTAAGGGAAAAGCACTTCAAATTAGCTTTGTGTACAAAAAAAAAAAAAGAGGCTTCAAACACAAACCACCCCATCTAGAATGGGGGAGGTTGTGGGGTTGGTCCATGCATTTCTCCTGTCACCAACCAATGTGTCATAAATCCAGAGCCATGCGGCAGGCACACTAAAAGCAATCAGCATTTTAAGTTTTTATGGGAGCCTGCAGCATCTGTACATAAATATTGTCTCCGAGATTGTCAAAGTTGGCTGATGAGCCTCCATGTGCACCAAAAATAAAACTCACCGAACTCTCGTGAATGACTCAATGTCTGTGAATGCCTTCTCTGCTGTGAGCAAAACCTACAGAGAACCCAAAGACCTGTCTCCCAGGAGAAAACAGGCACCTGAGTTTACAGGCTCATTAATGAGAGAGCTCTTGAGTCTGAGAATTAATCTATTACGTGCTAGTGAAGGAACAAGCAAGATACTAGTCACAGCAAGACAGTCTTGCCAGCGGCCTCTTAGGGGAGGAAGCACCCTCTGGTGTGCCTCATTGGTGGAGTCTTGAGAGCTGTTCATTTCATGCTTAATGGAAAAACAGCTAAAATATTGCACAGGGGAAAATGAAGCTTAGCTATGCCACTGCTTCTAGACCTTGAGTTAGTAAACGGAATATGTTTTTTATAGTCAGAATATTCTAGAAGGAGACAACCTGACAACTCAACGGTTGACTAAAAGCAGCACCTCTTCACAGGGTTCTCTCCCTGCCTATAATTTATACTGTACAGAACCCAGCAGGAGACTTCAGGGGATTGGGCCATGGGTCATTACAGCAAAGGTTTTCACGTCACTGCCTGACGAAGCTTTAGCTTGTGTTTAACCAGATTGTTTGGGCCACAGAATAATCACTTCCTAGTTACCTGGGTTGACCTTAGTTTGCCTAAAATGACCTCCCCTAATGAGATTAGAACCAAGACACTGGGAAAATATATTAAAATCTTGAAAAAAACAAAAAAGATAAAACCATAACCAAGTAATTCTAAGCCTCCAAAAGGGCTGATCTAATAAAGTCTTTAATGGCTGAAACATCACTTCCCAGATAGAAACTGCTACTAAGTCCCCAGGAGGTTTAAAAGTTATTTCTATTTATTTGCAAAGTAGAATCAGGAATTCCATAGCTTTTAAATTCCAGCTCTCTCTCCCTGGCCTTGAGCACTGTCTGCCTTTTATCAAAACCTTGACAATGTCAACTTTTCCCACAGGTCTGAGGCTGATTTTTAAGTTTTTCTTTTCCTCTCTAAATTCCACTAGGATGTCAGCTGTGTGTGGGAGCAGGGGTGAAAGTTTCTGGTTTGGGTTCAGGGTGGGGGTTTCTGGTTTGGGGTGGGTTTTGCTCTTGTAAGCTCATTTTGTAAGTTCAGCTGGACTGATGTTAAGTTTCTTCCTGTCTTTCTTGGTAGAATGTTCAAATTTGGATTCTATTACTCACACTTTTCTAGTGTGCTGTTTTCACCTTGTAAACAGATCACCCCAGCTGAGCACTTTCTGATAGACTGTCCTGGACTATGTATACATGGTTATCCAAAAGTGACCTGAGCCAGGCTGCTGCTTGTTTTGGCAAAGCTGGATCCTCTGTAAGAAAAAGGGCCAGAATCCGGGGAACAAAAGCAGAACATGTGGATGTCCCTAGGTGTTGGGTGGTTTGCACCCAAGGCATGGCTGAGCCCCTCTATATTCACAGCAGCCTTGTCTCCTTTGCAGTTGGAAGTACTACCCAAAGCAACAAACTATCTGTTGTGCCCTATCTATGTGCCCTTCTGAAAAATCATCTAATCTCCTCTGGATGATTTTGCTTCCTCTTCAAGACAATGATGACACGACAATAAATGATTTCCATCATTCCTTCCAACAGTGACATCTTATGAGTCTATGAACTACCTGGCTTCTTCTTCAAATCAACAAGTGATTTTAGGGACTTTCCTGGTGGTCCAGTGGTTAAGAATCTGCCTGGGTTTGATCCCTGGTCAGGGAACTAAAATACCACATGCCTCAGGAGAACTAAGCCCATGTGCTGCTGAAAAGCCCATGCGCCACAATGAAGACCCAGCACAGCAAAAGAAAGAAATGACTTTACAAACATCTGACTGTGCAAGAGAATAGAAAACCAAAGACTTCCCAAAGGCTGAGGTGTGCACCAAAAGGCTGCTGCTTCCCTTCTGTCCCACGCTCGTCTCCCCAGACCCCGGCTGCCCACAAACCTCCATCTGCTTGATGAGTCGGCCTCGGTCATCCTTGAGGTGACTCTTCGCCTCCAGCTCGTACTCCAGGTCCTTGAGTGTCTGCTCTAGAAGCTGCCTTTTCGTGAGTGCTTCTTCCTGAGCTCTCTGGTAGTCCCGTAACTCCTCCTCCATCAGGCGCGTCTAGAATGAGGAGGGCCGGGGGGTGTTTATCTGGGCACATCGGGAGCACGGAGCTCTCATGAGTGTGCAGGCTGACCCCGGAGAGGATACAGCGGCTCCCGCTATGCTGGAGGTCAGAAAGCCCTGGGCAAGCACCACCTCCCTCTCGGCCTCAGTTTCCTCTTCTGTAAAAAGAAGCCTTGAGGACTTCCCTGGTTTGCAGGGGTTGTGGGTTTGATCCCCAGTAAGGAAGCTAAGATCCCACATGCCTCTGGGCCAAAAAAAAAAAAAAAAAAACCATAAAACAGAAGCAATACTGTAACAAATTTAGTATAAAGACTGTAAAAATGGTCCACATTCTCCCTCAAAAAATCTTAAAAAGGAAGCCATTTTCCAGCTACAGTGAAAAACCCCACTGGGTTATAAATTCAATTCAGTAGATGTTGGCCAGCATTACATAAAATGTAAAAAAATATCAGAGTAGTACAAGCAAACATTGTTTTCTGAAACATTTCTACTAGATACTAATACATTCGTATGGATGCATGGATTACCGTGTTACAAGGCAAGCCATCTTTCTTAAGGCAGGTCATGGTCAAAGATACTTGAAAGCTCCTGAACTAAGTAAGCACCTCCCAGAGCATAATCTGTTGCTCACCTGTAAAAGGTTCCTCTCAACAGAGGTTTAAAGTGAAGGGAAAATAAAAGCTAAAATCATGACTCCAAAGCAACCTGCAGGCACAAAATCTATTACTATAAACAAATTAAAAGAAAACCACTGCTTTCTAAAAGAATATGTTCTCGGTTGTCATAATTCACAGTGTTTTGTTCCTCCACAAGGTGGCACTGAACTGACAGCTCTGAAGAAAGTGTGAGAACATGAGCTTGATTCCCAAGAGTTAGCATGCTTTCCCCTCCTCTGAAATCTCCCCAAGGGGACTAGGCACCTCAGCACACAGTAGGTATTCCTTAAATATCTCTGTGGACTGATTCAGTGAAGGCTGTCTATTTGTCAGCGTCCCTCCTGGAGGCGGTTCAGGATAACAGGTGGAAAACACAGTCTCAGGAAAAGACTACATGGGTTAATTTCCTTTATGATAGCAAATGGCAAACTTCAATAAAGAGGAACAGCTTTGGGGCTTCCCCGGTGGTCCAGTGGTTAAGAGTCCACCTTGCAATGTAGGGGACACCGGTTCGATCTCTGGTCTGGGAATATTCCGCACGGTGGGCGGCAACTAGGTCCATGAGCCACAACTACTAAGCCCACGCTCTCGAGTCTGCAAGCCACAATTACTGAAGCCTTCTCATCGCAACTGCTGAAGCCCAAGTGCCGCAATGGAGACACAGCACTGCCCCAAATACATCAACATATAAATAAAATCATTTTTAAAAAAACACTTTGCTGACAGGCTGTATGTAATTAAATATTAAAAAGGAAAAGAAATACCAGCCTTTGGGAGTGGCTTTCACTGAAAAGTGGGGAAGCCTCAAAGACAATCTTTTTGGGGACCCAACAGGTTAGACTAGTTTAGGAAGCCCAGAGGGAAGACTAGGAACTATGTTTGCCTCCTGGAGGCTAACAAGAACACCCAACATTTCTGCGAGAACAGCAGTCTTGAAGAAGACATCTCCTGATAAAGACTAGGCTGGTGTCAGTGGTGACTGAGTGAAAGCACAAAATGAAAATCATTCCATGAAAAAGGATGATGAGACTTTCTTTGGATACAGAGATGCTCCAGGACATGAAAAAAAACTCTCCAAATAAAAAAGTCTTTAAAAAATTTTCTGTGCTTCAGTGTCCCGATTTGCAATAGTGATAAATACATCAATAAAACCTACCTTAACGAGTTGTCCCAAGACTCAAATGAGGTCATATCCCGCCCAAAGTACATGGGTTTTGAGTCAGACTGATAGGTAATGGTACAGCTCACATTTCCTTCTTGGTATCCTTTCTAACACCCAGCCCGTTCCTGCCTTCTGATGCCCTCAGTCCCTAACATCCACCAAGAGCTCTACCATAACCGAGAGTATCCGAGAAGGACATGCACAAGACAATTAGCAGTACAGTGTCTGGAATCATGAAGCAGACAAATAACTTCTGAACCTACCAGTGCTAACTTTAAAAGTAATTAAAAACTGCCCTTGGCGAAGTGGGATTTAGAAAATAAATGCAACAGTGAATTCTAGTCTTAATTCTCTAAAGATGATCTTCATCAGAACTTTTCTAGCTCTATGTCAAAGGTAAAAAAGGTAAAAGGCCTGTTTCTCTCAAGCGAACAAGGCAGTTCTACAGCACTCAAGGTGCATAGACCCTTGCAGTTTTTTCTGTTTACTGAAAGCTTTAACTAAGTACAACCAAAACGGGATGGAGGGTGGTGAACCGAGTTTGAGTTTTTTAAGAATCCCATGTGACCCTGGCTTATTAAGTCACTTTTGTTTCAAACAACTCCATGACTTCAGCACCCTTAGGGTGGTTTCTGACTGTAGTTTCCTTCTAGAAGGAGGAGGTGTCTGTTTATGCCATTCAAATGGAAACACTGTCTCACAAGGCTAGACTAGTGAGAACATCAAGGAAGTACAGTCTTTGTTTTCATCTTAAGGAATTCTTTTTTGAATTACTGCCGTTTTACAAACAATACTGGTCTCCATCTGGCCCTAAATAATCTCTCTGGATCTCAGTTTCCTTATCTAACTAGACGGTCTCTAAGGTTCCTTCCAATCTGAAGATTTTAGCAGCATAACCATGATACAAAAATCAAAGGGAAGCACTGGACAAGGGTCACTGAGACACTGATTTTCTGAAATCAAAGCAGCTTACCAAATATTTGTTGGTGTTCTGGCAAATATCTGAATCCTCTCACCCATTGCTATAAAAACGATTATTTTTCAAAGCCAAAGAGAACTGTGCTATCAATATGCTAACTTCAGTTCTTACTAGAAGTCCTGTGTCCTGAGACCCTAAACCCGAGGAGGTCTGTTATCAGGGTCCTTTCAGAAGTAGTCTAGAAGCCTGCAATAAATATCCATTGTTCTTTCACACAGTTTCAGCATTGACTCATGAATGACCTTTCTTTGATCATCGACGATAATAAAAGTTTGTTTTTTAAAGAAAAATTTGTTTTCCTGTGGAATCTTAGTGCTCTTGGTACTGTTTATGAAAAAAAAAAAAAAGAAAAGGCAAGCTTTAGAATTGTAACAAAAACTAGTATTAAGTGTTCAGGATACACAGATCCTTTGCCATATAGTCTCACGTTACCTCATTTAATTATTAAATCATCATTATTTTTGTATACTTTTAAAGATGTAGAAACAGATGCTCAGAAAACTGGAGTAACTTGCTCAAGGTCATCTAGCTGGTAGGAGGTAGAGCAGAAATCAGCTTACACAGTACTGGCATTTTAGAGCCTTCAGCTTTCCATTAAAATAATCAAAAACATTCCCTTTATTATTCACAGTTCTTCAGAAGTCAAGACTTAAGGGAACTAACATTTGGGTTACTTTGCTCTATTATTCTTAAATATAAAACCAATAATACACTTTAGTACTTTCAGTACTCATAAATTCCTGAAGATTTCTCTCTGTCTCCATTATTGGTGTGCTGAAACTCTTATCCATCACTCCCATTGCAATGAAAGTCCATGTAATTTTAAGCCAATGGCAACAAAAAAAACAAAAAAACTGATTAATCTTTGTTCTAGGATTAAATTAAAACATTAACACATATGAATCATTTAGACACAGCTGGGCATACCACTGGTGCTCCATAAACGGCAGCTAAGCTTTTTAAGGCAGAAATCTTTGCTTAATTACACAAGCTAAAGTTGTGTCAATTTCACCTCAGAGGCCCTGAGTCCTCTGTGTCTTAGAATGCCATCTGCCCTGATGCAACCATCCTGAGAATCAAGCTCAAATGCTGTCTTAAAAATCTACCCCAGTGAGAATTCCCTGGGGGTCCAGTGGTTAGAGCTCTGCACTTCCAGTGTAAGGAGCACAAGTTCAGTTCCCTGTCAGAGAACTAAGATCGAACATGCTGTGTGTCAAGGCAGCAGGAAAAAAGAAAACAAGAATCTACCCCAGCCTCTCCTGGAAGGGTTTCAAAGCAGATTCTGAACACAGGTAAACCAGGACTGCTCTGGTCAGCCATTATTACCTCATCCTGCAACTTCATGGCAGTCAGACGGGATTTTTCTGCCTCTAGAGTTTTCTCCTTCAACTGCCTTTGCATCTCCGCAAGTTCCCTGCGATTTTTCTCCTTGTATTCATCCAGTTGGTTCTGGAGCTCCAGCGTTGATGTGCGGGACACCTCAACAATGTCAGCCATCTGGAGAAGTGACACAGGTGTGAGCTGCCCCGCCCTCTGTCTCCACCATGAGGCTCCATCTGGAGCCTGGGAGTTAGGCTTGCACCCCGTCTCAACACATCTCCTCTTCTCTGTAGCCCCCTAAAGTTTACAGATCATGGTCTGCCCAGATTAGTCACCTCTAACGTGGAAGCAGCATGGAGACGTGAATAGGCCTATCTCTGGAGCTAGATTCTTGGTCCTGGGTCGTATTCTTGCTCTGCCACTTACCAGCTATACAACTGTGGCATTACCCGCCCTCTCTGGGCCTCTGCAGTGTGCTCATTAAAAACACTGAAGCCATAATCTCTACCTTGGCAGGGTTGTTGTCAAAATTAAAATGATGCAGACAGAATTCTACTTAGATATGAATGAGCTGGTAAACTGACTGGCACACAGCAGATGTCAGAAACTGGCCAGTGTTCAGGGAAGCTTCTAGAACATGGGGAGCCCATTTGGCTCTGTGCCTTCCCCCTTCTGGGTGTTTTAAGGCAGAGGGGAACAGAGAAGCCACGACTACTGGGCTTTAAAACTGCCTTTCACGCTCCTGGACAAGAAAGGTGGAGCAAGTACATCGATTACGCACAAAGGCAGAGGTTCTGATTGAGGTACCATCTGTGACATCTGCACTGACAATGCCAGGCTTCTTTGGGTAACGGATGAGAGGAACTGGGCCCACGGTCCAGCGGGCATTCTCTAAACCAGTTTCTCTGTAACTGGAAGTATCAACAGGCCTGAAGAGCTGCTTCAGGGGATCTACAAATCCCTGACACATTTGTGCTGAGACATACTGCAGGTCTGCTCAGCTCTGTCAGGCCCTCCAGCACGGAGGAGGGTACAGGGGCTGGGCCCCATGCCCTCCCCAACTCCTGCCCCTCACCTCCTTCTGCAGTTTCTCAATGGTCTTGTCAAGGTGCCATCGTTCATTCTCCATTTCATTCTTCAGTCTCCTTAACTGCTCCTTCTGCTCGGCCTCATCTTTGAGCCTCTCAGACAACTGCTTCTGTTCCTGGGTGGCCCGGCTCAGATTTCTCTGCAGATGGCAAGGAGAGGACAGTTCTGTCACCTACCTGCCAGGGCAGCTGCAGGGACGGGTGGCAAAGGGAGTTTCACAGCCACACCACAAAGCAATCAGACCTGCTACATCACTGATAAGGATAAGGATCCAAATAAAGCCATTACAGAGACATGAAGATACTGTCAGCTCTGAAATTCAGGGACCAAAATGGAAGCTGACTTCACCAAAAACACAGGCAGGAATGAAGGGGCAGATGAAGGATGCATTAAAGAAATATCGAAAATGGCCAAGGCTGCTGGGGATGGTGACTCAGGATAGTATCCAAAAACCAGGCAGAGCTCATGCTCAAAAACCATGGGGAAGTTATACAATAGACTAACTTCGACCCATGTGGCAATTTACATCCTGTGATATACAGCATTGCACCTAATGTTCTAGCATTGTCTCTGCTATGTAGATGGTTCTTACAATTAAAATAGCCCAAAATGAAACTATAAGGAAAGAGAAATTGTCCCATGGGCCAAGATTCCACTTGAGTAGGGGGAGTTATAATCAACAATCTCTGAGATGGACTCATATACACAGAAGAGAAGGAATCTGGCAATCTACGGGCTGATGAGCCTGCTGGACAGAAGGTATGAAATAGAAGACACGCTCATCAGGAAAAAGACAGATGAGTGGTTACTTAGTGAATCACACGAAATACTAGTACTTCTTACAAAATGTACCATTTTGGGTGCAATATTTCCCCTGGGTTCCTCTGAGGCTCTCATCTCACAACATTATACAGACTGATGTCCTTTATGTAAAAAAACAAAAAACAAAAAACATGCAATTCTAAAAGAAAGAAAAAATCCTAAAGTATCTTAGGAACACTATAGTAGCTTCTTTAAATGGTTAAGAATGAAGGGCTGTGGCATAAGGATATCATGAAGGGGCACAGCTCAGAATAGCAGAGCATAACCCAAACACAGCTAGATCATAAGGAAAATGGCATCAGGTGTTGAGAGCTGAATGTGAGTTAGTACAGGTACTGTTTGGGACCTACTCAAGTCTTGTGTCCCTGCAGAGGACAATGGTTATATTTGTACAGTGCTTAACAGGTTACAAGCTGCAGTCACATGCAGTAACTCAGGCATTTTGAAATCACAAAGCACTTCAGGCGCTCCTGGTTTGCAAAGCTTTGGAATAGATCCACTGGCCAGCCACAAGGTCTGGGGCCAAAAAGCCACCTGTGGAGGACTGTGCCCAGAAAAACAAGCCAGCACAGCCAGGCCACTGCAGTTAATTGCTGCAGGGAACCAATGTCAACAAAAGCAGTTGGAGAAAGCGGATGGAAGGAGGAAGGGAGTTGGGAGTTCAGTGTGGGGCAATGAGCAGGACTGAGACCCACCATGGTCAGTGGGGCACACACCAGACCAAGGGTCAACCCTGGGACTCGGGTTTGTGGTTGATTTAGTGCATTGATATCAAGGGGCAGCACACAGGGCAAGGTAAATGAGGTATGGTTCCACTGTGCGGGAGAAAACTCTCAGGGACAGGTTATCTCAGAATGTCAATTCTTGGAAAACAACAAATACAGAGGGATACCAGCTTCCCTGGTGGCTCTGTGGTCAAGAGTCCACCTGCCAATGCAGGAGACGCGGGTTCGATCCCTGGGTCAGGAACATCCCCTGGCGAAGGGAATGACAACCCACTCCAGTGTTCTTGCCTGGAGAATCCCATGGACAGAGAAGCCTGGAGGGCTACAGTCCATGAAGCTGCAAAAGAGTCAGATACGACTTAGTGTCTAAACCACCACTCACAGAGGGACATCATCGCCTTCCCGTAGAACTGCCAGGATCCAACTCAACCCCTACCCCTACAGATCCCCCAGCCTCTCTTTCTTCCTTTTGGATCCCAAATCTCAGGGGCTCCAGGCCCAAAGACAAGCCAGCCTCGACTCCATTGAACTCCCACATGGTGAGAGCTCTTTTGCTTGACCTTTGGCTCAGGATGGGTTCCCCTAGCAACAACCCCTTCCCAGGCTCAGGCTCTGCTCTCCTGTGCACTGGAGACTCCTGAGACTCAAACAATCTGAGCTGGGCTTGGCCAACACACTCCGTCCCAACTTTAACACATACACATTTGCCTAGAAGAATAATTTTGCTGAATCATTGTTTAAATATTTCTTGCATGCTTGCCTCTATTGCATGGCAGTAAGTAAGATCTATAAAGGCAAGGAATAGATTTTTTATCTGAGTATGTCTCATAGTCCAGATTCACTATTAGGCACAGGATAAAAAAACTCTGTGGTTGCAAATTAACACCTATCCCCAAAAGTAATCTAAAGATTTCTTATATCCGAATCACCAAGCAAGGGTGGTGGACTCCTCATGTAAAATGCAGAATCTAGCCCTTTCTGATGGAATCACAATTTCTCTTAGAGTGGAGCCCACACATTTGCATCTGAAAGTTTTACCCAGGTAATTCTGATAAACTCAAAAGTTTAGAAATGCTGTTCAAACAATGCTTTGCCTCTTCGGAGATTCAAGAAATAGGTTCTAATAAGCCACTGCTGAGAAAATATGTCCCAAATTCACTTGAAAAGCAGCAAACTTGGCAACTTTGCATTTAGGAGTTAGGTGTGAAATGTTCTATAGCTACAGTGACTACATTTCCCAGACCAGCCATACAAGTCTCTTGACCAACATTGGGACAAAATTTTAGGAAAATCTGTCAGAGTGGAAAATCCAGAACACAAGCCTGCTAGAAGTACAGTAAGTGCCCTTGAGCTTGGGAACCATTATCTCAGTGGATGCAAAGCCTTTCACTGTATGGCTGAGCAAGGCCTCCATCAGTCCGTATTAACAATAACCATGTGGCAGGTGAGCAGAAAGGCTTAAAGGAATGGGAGGCTTGATCAGAAAGAACTGGATCTCAGAGCCCTTGACACATGTTAATCATGGGCTGTGACAAGCATGGTGGCTTTCTTCTGTGGTCTCAGTGCACAGAAGTCTGCTAGGATGGGAAGTACAGGCGAACAGAACATATATCATCAACAGAACATATATCACCATCCTTCCCTGAATAAAAGAACTATGGCCCCCTCATCTGCAGAAGCCATTTCTCAAGGTAATCAGAGACATCTTTGTCATGAACGCAATTTAAACAGGTCTACACAGCAGCCCAATCCTCAACCAAGTGGTTGGGCTGAAGTAAACCAAGGATGGTATCCCCTTTAAGAACTCCTGCTCTGTCTGACTGAGCCAGAATAAACCAGACCTAAGTTCACAAGGTCTTCACCTACAATGTCAAGAAATACATTTATCATACATGAAGATGAGCAGATTGTTAAAGGCACAAAAATTTTGAAATATAATATGCTTATGTGGGAGAAAGAAAAAAAAAAGTTACTCTCTCCGCTTCCTCTAAGGATTAAGCTCCCTT
Source organism: Okapia johnstoni (assembly GCA_024291935.2). Lineage (NCBI taxonomy): Eukaryota > Metazoa > Chordata > Mammalia > Artiodactyla > Giraffidae > Okapia > Okapia johnstoni. The sequence goes on along the minus strand of CM044307.1, from coordinate 46,218,579 downwards.
TTGATTGTCAGTTTTGGGAGAGGCGTGCAGAAAGAATTAAAGGAATGACTAGTCCCCAAATTGAGAAAAAGCAAAGTAGTTTTGAGTGATGGTGTGTTTTCCATAGCACTACAAGATCATTCAGATAATGATGGTGAGACTGTTGGACCCTCTTAAAATTCCTGCCGGATTATGTTGCCAGTGGTTAGCACAGCCACATGCTGCCTGAAGCAGTCTCACCATCTCAACACCACTGGGAAAACAGGCTTAAACAAAAGTAACACGTCAGGGATAATTTTGAAGGCAGGGATGGAGATCCGGAGGTAGAGGCCAGCAGGGATCACATTGAGATCTTTAGACCTTGAGGCCATCATCTGTTCTCTCCACTGAACTAGCTGTGAGCTGCAGATTCACAGCTGGTGAACCACCTCCTTCTGTGTGAAAGTTTCTGGTTTGATCAAAGGATGATAAAGACAGAGCCTATAACAGTTGCACCCAGTGCCTGGCATGGATGTGACACAAAAGTGTAGATTTTTGCCCCCATAGAGTGCAAATGTTTTTCCTCTCTTTCTGTCCCCAATAAGCTCAGAGATGTAAACCCTGCACTTTGGCTGCTGGGTTGTAGCCACCACAAGCCTTAAACAGCAGCACAGGGCAACCGCCGTTCACACAAGATCAACCAAACAAGAGTTAATAACAAAGATCTAGATTAATAAAGAAAGAAAATGAAATCCAAAGCTAAGACACCAAAATGAAGAAAGTATAGGACTTTACTGCATGCAAAAACAAGGTCTCTGTCTGAAGCCAAAGAGACGGTAAAGATTTGGGGGTGAGGGCTTCTGAGCTGTGGCTGACCAGAGTGAACCCCGGTACACACTCCTCTAGCCCTGAGGAGGTGATGCTGTATATGAAAGGAAAGCTGCAATTAGGCATTTACAAATTTGAATCCTAACTCAGCTCCTGATACTTTTCATGTGCCCCTCCCTCACCCTACCTTACAGACACACAAGTCCTAAGGAAACACTTTAACAGACTCCTCTAAGACAGCTGCTCAAAAACAACTGGCTTTTACCTCCTCAGAAACTCACCTGAGGGATGCATGATGCTGCTGGTTCTTTAAAATTTCAGAGCAGGTAGAAGGAAGGACATACCTGGATCACATTGAGGTCACTGTGCAAAGTCTATTCAGAACCTCAGTGCAGACTTTTTTTTTTTTTTCTTTAAAGAACATACTTCAAACAATCTTTCTAACCTTCAAATGGGAAAAACTAACTTTCCAAGAATCTGCTGATTTTGAATAGAGATAGCTATCCAGTTTCAAGGAAATGACTTCCTCGGGCTTCATTTAATAGCCCTCTTGAAGGATTGTGCTCTGAGGCATCTATTTGCCCAGAGGAGAGAGGAAATCGGCTTCTGCCACAGAGCGACTCCACAGTGCCCTGGGGACTGATTCTGTTGGCCTTCTCACACAGTTCATATTTTATATTTGGAAAGTTGTCAGGCTCTTCCATGTCTGGAGGACTTCTCAGCCACAGCACTACTGACATCTGGTTGCTTCACAGCTGTGGGGTCATCCTGGGCTGTGCAGGATAGGGAGCAGCAGCCCTGGCCTCCATCCATGAGATGCCAGTAGCATCCCCCCATCTGTGGCAACCAATGTCTCCAGATATTGCTGAATGTCCCCCAGGTAAAAAAACACCAGTTTAGGGGTTTTCCTGGTGGCTCAATCGTAAAGAATCCGCCTGCCAATGCAGGAGACACAAGTTCGATCCCTGATCCTGGAAGATCCCACATGTCACAGAGCAACTAAGCCCCGTGCTCCACAACTATTGAGCCTGCTCTCTAGAGCCCAGGAGCCACAACTACTGAAGCCCATGAGTCTAGAGCCCATGCTCCGCAACAAGAGAAGCCACTGCAATGACAAGACACAACTAGAAAGTAGCCCCTGCTCACCACAACTAGAGAATAGCCCACGCAGCAACAAAGACCCAGCAGCCAAAAATAAATAAATAAGTGAATAAAAAGAACCACTGGCTTATATAGACAGTCGGAAGCCCATGATGGTTATTATGGAAGGAGCAGCCTGGAAGGACAGGACCAGTGGCAATCTGGACATGTCCCTCCTTCTCAAGCTTCCTCTGTGATGGGGATAAGAACCCTCAATGTTTACCTGAGCCTCTTCCAGCTCAGTCTGCAGGGCCCTTTTGGCTGATGTGGCTTCTTTCTCTTCCTTTCTTGCATGCAGAAGGGCCTCTTCTAATTGCCGAGTTTCTCCCTACAAAGAAACACGGGGTTAATGCACACTCAGATGGATGCTGTGCCTATGAAGCTGACTCAGCAGCATGAAAGGCAGGCAGGGGACATCCACAGACATAGCCGGCAGGGGCTGTGGTCACCATGCACCTGTCATGGGCCCACAACAGCACAAAACAGATGTGTGTGCCTATCTGCAGCACCATTCTTAACCAGAAATGAACATCCAAACCAGTCATCTGAGATGATCTGGGGGAAAATACAGATATCCACCCTCAGCACAGGAGCGTCAGCAACAACACTGAATGAACTCAAGTATGAATCAACTCAGTACTCAAGTACTGAACGAACTCAAGCACATAGTCTGAGAAAAAGCTTTTCAGGTGATTTTAACGGTGACCATTTGGGGAAACCTCTGTTAGAATACACCTCCCATCACATTTCTTTTGTCTCTATTTATTGTTAGCTGCCATTTCTCGCGGCTATCAGTGCGTGTCTCTTGCTAATGGCCTCCCACTGCTAGAGATCTGGAAAACCAGATAACTGGTTTGGTAAAACTTGCATGACTTCAAAAAGCATCAACCAACTGCTAAAAAAAGAAAAAACAGTCACAAGTGAGAGTAGGCCTGATGGTAGGGTTAAGATACCCTTTTGGGGTGTCTGGAGGCCTCTGCTCAGTGTAAAAAGATTAAGCACACCTGATGTCTGGGCGAACGGGGACCCCTGTGCCTGCACCTGAGCTCCCCACGCCAACTCCATCAGACCTGTTCCAGGTCTCTTCCAAAGCCGTCTCCCATTTGTACCACGCACAGAGGAACAAAAGCAATGGTTTACAGAGAGGCAGTCAACCGCCTTGACCTTTCCTACTTGATTATGATAATAAATCCCTTTCAGCTTCTCATGTCACTCACACAGGAAAGGAGGATCTGTGGCTGCCAACCCCAAGCTGGAGGCCCATCAAGCCTCACCTCGCACTTCTTGAGCGTCTCCTTCGCTTTGGCCTCGTCATCTTGAAAGTCAGCAAGCTGCCTCTGCAGCCGAGCCACAGTGCGCTCCAGCTCTTCCACACTCCCCCGCAGCTTCTCATTCTCCTCCTGCAGAGCCTTCACACGCATCTCTGCCCCCACCTGGGTTTGCTCTGCGGTACCGCTCCTACTGGCCAGGACCTCGACGTTCTAGTAAAGACATGGAACAGGTGAGCATGGGAACCACAGTCAAGGCCCAGCCCCCGGTCAGATAGCTGACATTTCTTAAAACCCACTACGTGTCAGGCACCATGCTAAGCCAGGGATCGGCACCCTACAGCCTACAGGTCCAGCCCACCACCTGTTATTAAAACTTAAGTGTCAGGACTTCCCTGGCAGTCCAGTGGTTAAGACTCTATGCTTCCAACGCAGGGGACGCGGGTTCGATGCCTGGTTTGGGAACTAAGGTCCTACATGCCACAGAGCAACTAAACAACTAAGCCCATGCTACCACTACTGAGCGCGTGCCCCCTGGAGCCAGAGCACTGCAACTAGAGAAAGCTCGTGCACCGCAACAAAGATCCTGCATGCTGCAACTGAGAACAAATGCAGCCAAATACACAAATAAAATTTTAAAATAAATCAAGCATTACTGGAACTCTGCAACATCCATTTGGGGACATACTATCTATGGCCACTTTTGTGGTATAACAGCTGTGTCAGGACTTGGGGCCAAAGTTTAAAATATTTATTATCTAGATGTTTACAGAAAAGTTTTGCCGAACCATGCCAGCGTCTTTGACATGAAATTTCAACCTTTTAACAACTCTAGGAAGTGGTTACTATCCTTTTTTTTTTTTTTTTTTGGCTTCACTGAGTCTTTGTTGTGTGGGGGCTTTCTCTAGTTGTGGCAAGTGGGGGCTACTTTCTAGTTGTGCTGAGCAGGCTTCTCATTGCAGTGGCTTCCCCTGTTGTGCACAGCACAGGCTCCAGAGCATGTGGGCTTCATAAGTTTTGGCTTGTGGGCTTAGCTGCCCCACAGCATGTGGAATCTTCCCAGACCAGGGGTCAAACCCGTGTCTCCTGCATCAGCAGGCAGATTCTTAACCAATGGACCACCAGGAAAGCCCAACTGGTTACTCTTCTTAAAGACAAAGAAACTGGCACTTGGGTAGACTGAGGCACTTGTCCAAGTTCATGTAGGAGGAAATGTATTCAGGCAGAACAAACCCAGAACCTGGTCTTATAACCACCAATGAGTTCACTTTGCTGATTTATGATCATGTACAGCTCTTGATGAAGGGCAATTTCTGCTTGTAAGATTTTTTAAATGTCTAACGTAAAATGGAAATTAAAATATGCTTAAATTATGATATAGTTCATTGTGCAAACTCGAGGTACTATCATCTGAAAATGAGAATGTGCAGCACACAATTCATAACTGAAATGAATGGCAACAATTACAGAATGATTACTGTTAATTTCAGATATCACATGGGCTTTTATTTTTTGGCTCGGCATCTTAAAAGTCACACATCTTGGAGTGTGATGTCAAGCGGGCCTTAGAAAGCATTAGAATGAACAAATCTAGTGGAGGTGATGGAATTCCAACTGAGCTATTTCAAATCCTAAAAGATAATGCTGTTAAAGTGCTACACTCAACACTGGTCACAAGGCTGGAAAAGGTCAGTTTTCATTCCAATCCCAAAGAAAGGCAGTGCCAAAAAATGTTCAAACTACTGGACAATTGTGCTCATTTCGTATGCTAGTAAGGTTATGCTCAAAATCCTTCAAATTAGGCTTCAACAGGACATGAATCGAGACCCTGGTGATGTACAAGCTGGGTTTAGAAAAGGCAGAGGAACCAGAGCTCAAATTGCCAACATTCACTGAATCATAGAAAAGGCAAGGGAATTCCAGAAAAACATCTACTTCCACTTCACTGACTACACTAAAGCCTTTAACTGTGTGGATCACAACAAACTGTGAGGGATTCTTCAAGAGATGGGAATACCAGATCACCTGACCTGCCTCTTGAGAAACCTGTATGCAGGTCAAGAAGCAACAGTTAGATTCAGACGTGAAACAATGGACTGGTTCAAAACTGGGCAAGGAGAATGAGAAGGCTATACACTATCGCCCTGCTTATTTAACTTCTATGCAGAGTACATTATGTGAAATGCCAAGCTGGATGACTCACAAGCTGGAATCAAGATAGCCGGGAGAAATATCAAAAACCTCAGATATGCAGATGATATCACTCTAATGGCAGAAAGTGAAGAGGAACTGAAGAGTCTCTTGATAAGGGTGAAAGAGGAGAGTGAAAGAGCTGGCTTGAAACTCAACATTAAAAAAAAAAAAACAACTGAGGTCATGGCATCCACTCTCATGGCAAACAGAAGGGAAAAAGTAGAAGCAGTGACAGATTTCATTTTCTTGGTCTCCAAAATCACTGCGGACAGTAACTGAAGCCATTAAATTAAAAAATGCTTGCTCCTAGGAAAGAAAGGTATGACAAACTTAGATAGCTTAATAAAAAAGCAGAGACATCACTTTGCCACAAAGGTCCATATAGTCAAAGCTATGGTCTTCCAGTAGTCATGTATGGATGTGAGAGTTGGATCATAAAGAAGACTGGGCAATGAAGAATTGATGCTTTCAAACTGTGGTGCTGAAGAAGACACTTAAGAGTCCCTTGGACTGCAAGGAGATCAAACCAGTCAATCTTAAAGAAAATCAACCCTGAATATTCACTGGAAGAACTGATGCTGAAGTTCCAGTACTTTGGCCACCTGATGCAAAGAGCTGACACTTTGGAAGAGACCCTGATGCTGAGAAAGATTGAGGGCAAGAGGAGAAGGGAGCGACAAAGGATGAGACAGTTGGATGGCATCACTGACTCAATGGACATGAGTTTGAGCAAACTCTGGGAGACAGTGAAGGACAGGAAGTGCTGCAGTTCATGGGGTCGCAAAGAGTTGGACAAGACTTAGCGACTGAACAGCAACAGCCCTAACTTTCCCATCAAGAGATAAGAGACTACAAAGATACAGTTAGCAAGTGGTACTCACGTAAGGATAAATATGTAGTTCAATGGCATAAAACTAAGAGTCTAAAAATCAACCCGTCCATTGATTCTCAACGAGCCAAGCCAACTGCAAAAGAATGAAGTTAGATCCCTTCCTTACACCACACATAAAAATTAACTCAAAATGGATCATATACCTAAATGTAAGATCTAAAACTATAAATCTCTTCTAAAAGAAAACACTGGAGTAAATATCATGAGCTTGAGCTATATAAGGCTTCTAAGATACAATACCAAAACACAAGTAATAAAAAAAAAAAGAAACTAGATAAATTAGATCTTACCAAAATCAAAAACTTTCATGCTAATGATAACAAGAAGGTGAAAAGATAATCCACAATAAGAGAGAAAATATTTACAAATCATATATCTGATAAACAACTCATATTTAAAATACATAAAGAAATCTTCAATTCAATAAAAAGACAAGCCAATTTTTTTTAATGACCAAAGGATCTGAACAGACATCTTTCAAAGAATATATATATATATATACACATATATATACATATATATATATACATATATATGAAAGAAAAAATGAAAGTTAGTCACACAGTCATGTCCAACTCTATAATCCCATGGACTATAGCCTGACTGGCTCCTCTGTCCATGGAATTCTCCAGGCTATTTCCTTCTCCATGGGGTCTTCCTGACTTGAGGATCGAACCTTTTCCCCATTTAAGAATAGAAATTTATTTTTAAATGCTTAGTGCGAAGGCATAGACTGAGTTTTGGCTTACTGATATAACTCTGAAGAGAACTTCAATTTGCTAGCATAAATTTTCACCCCACTCTCAAGCTTCTAAACAGTTCCTGAAGTCCAACAAGTACATGAGAAGATCCTCAATATCATTAGTTATTAGGGAAATGCAAATCAAAACCATAACGAGTCACTTCACACCCACTAGGATGGCAATAATCAAAGAGTCAGATAATAGGGACTTCCCTGGTGGTCTAGTGGTTAAGACTGTCTGCTTCCAATGCAGAGGGTGGGAATTCAATCCCTAGTTGGGGAACTAAGATCCTACATGTCATGCTCTGAGGCTAAAAATAATTATGTTTTTTTTTAAAAAAAAGATAATACCTAATGGTGGGGAGGATAAAGAGAAATCAGAACCCTCATATGATGCTGGTGAGAATGCAAAATGGTGTGGCCACTTTGGAAAACAGTTTCAAAAAATGCTCAAAATTTTAAAGGGTTATCATAAGACCCAGCAATTCCACTCCTATATATATATACCTAAAAGAAATGAAAACATATGGCCACATAAAAACTTGTGCAAAAACTCCACAATAGTATTGTTCACGGTAGCCAAAAAGTGGAAACAACCTAAATATTCATCAACTGGTGATCATGACCATGACAATCATGGCCAACTGTTTGCAACCCCATGGACTATAGCCCACCAGGCTCCTCTGTCCATCGAATTTTCCAGGCAAGAATATTGGAGAGGGTTGCTTCTTCACGGGATTTTCCTGACCTAGGATCAAACCCATGTCTCTTGAGTCTCTTACATTGGCAGGCAGTTCTTTACCAGCTGAGCCATGGTCTGTCCATATGATGGAATATTATTTGGTCCTAAAAAGGAATAAAGTACTTATACATGCCACAACATGGATGAAGCTTGAAAACATTATGCTAAGTCAAAGAAGTCATTCATAAAAGGCCATGTATTAACATTTATATAAAATGTCCACAATAGGCAATTATATAGAGATGGAAAAATAAATCAGTGGCTGCCTAGGAGTGAGAGCAATGAGAAGACTGGGAGATGACACCTAAAAGGTACAGGATTTGGAATTAAAATATACACACTGTATAAAACAATTAACAAATAGGGACATACTATACAACATATACAACACAGGTAACTATACGAAATATCTTTAACAACCTATAATGGAAAAGAATCTAAAATATAATATAACTGAATCACTGTGCTGTACACCTGAAACTAACACAACATTGTAAAAACACTAGTTCAACAAAAGTTTTTAAAAGTCATGATATGATGCGTAAGAAGTTAAATACTACATAGCATATGATTCCATATACTATTTTAAAATAATATATATTATACATATATATAACTTGTTTTTAAAAAGTACAGGGTTTTGTTTTGGGGTGATGAAAATGTTCTAAAATTATAGTGATGGTTGCAGAACTCGGTAAATATGCTAAAAGCCACTGGTTTTGCAGTTTAAATAGTTGAATTGTATGCTAAGTATCTCAATACAGCTGATTTTCAAAAAGAGGAAAAACAGGATGAAGGAAACCTAGGGACTGAGTCGGAAGGAGGGTATGGAAGATCTGAGGTCTGCCGAGGTATCAGTGAGAATAAGAGACTAAAGATCTTTGCCTAAATCTTCTGGTAAAGGCAAGAACATGTCCATGTGCAGTCAGTGAACTTCCATTCCCTCAGAAATCTCAGGAAGAGCAAGGATACTGAAAACCAGACCTGGTTTAAGCTGGATTTGGGCATATCTGGCACCCTGACATGCTAGATAAAGGATCCTGTGCTGTACTTTGATGGTTAGATTTCTGTCTTTTCTCTGTTTGAAAGCTGCAGGACACATCCTGAGTCCATTCATTCATTTCGGGAGGATGGACCAAGCAGGTTATCACTCGGCATCTGGCGGCAGGGTCTGCCCCAGTCCTAACTCTCACGTTCACAGGCTGAGTGTGACTCTACGAGAACATGTATGTGTTGAGGTGCTTTGTCCTGTTTTGACTATTTGTAAAATGATAATGTGTTTTGCTTTACATCTCCATAGTGTGACAAACCACATTATGTATACAAATAAATTTAACTTATGCCTCCCTTGGCAAAACTTTTCACAGCTGCTCCCCTGTTCCTGCCCCCACCCTACTACCACACCGCCAGTCCACAATTTCATATAAATTCCACAGGATAAGACTGCTTTTCCTGAAACCAAACCTAATTCACTTATAGCAGTGCTGGAATCTGAAAGAATAAAAATCATATCCCTTTGTTCAAGGCAAGCGCTACCTGCAAGTCCTTCTCCATGACTTCCCAGCAAAGAGACTCCAAAAGTTCTTTCAACTCTGAACTCTCATCTATGCAGATCTTTTCCAAACACTTCAGTCTGTATCTCATGCCTGTGTCAAAGGCAGGAGAGTTCTACCAGGACCAGAGTCAGTAAAGATCTACTTTGACAGGTCACTGGGGACAAACACTGCTGACCTCACTGAATTAACTAATTGCCAATACTTTGTTTCTGTAATTCTTTGAACCTAAGTGTTGGATGTCACAGCAAAATCAGGGAGGATGTTCCATCATGTGTGTGTATGCGCAGTGGTGTCCGACTCTTTTGCAATCCCATAGACTGTAGTCCACCAAGTCTCCTCTGTCTACAGAATTTTCCAGGCAGGAATACTGGAGTGGGATGCCATTTCCTCCTCCAAGGGATGTTCCCAAACCAGGGATTGAACTCGCATCTCTTGCACACAGTTCGTAATGATTCATTTAGCTACATCATATGTTCTATGTAATATCTATTTGTAAAAAAGATCACATGGATTTGTCTTTTAATATCTTACCCATTATTCATTCAGACAAGCTGTCAGAAATAGTTAACAAATATCAACTCTAATTCCACTCCAAAAGGTTGGAAACACTACACTAGGTCATCACCACAAAGGCAAGAACAGCAGATGCTCTCTTGTTTTTCAAGGTTGGACCATCCCTTAAAACTGCCTGGGAGCATTTCTTCACCTATCAGGCAGCCAAGGTCAAAAGGTCAGAGAACACAGTGTGTGGTGGTGTAAGGAGCAGGTTCCCTCATCAGCAGCTGCTGGGGCTAGAAACTGGGATAAGCTCCTGGAGGGTGACTCGGTAGCACCCATCAGGAATATAATGTACCTTTGCTTTGACCCAGCAACTTCTCTTCTAGCACTTACCCCGCTGCTGCTGCTGCTAAGTCGCGTCAGTCGTGTCCGACTCTGTGCGACCCCATAGACGGCAGCCCACCAGGCTCCTCCATCCCTGGGATTCTCCAGGCAAGAACACTGGAGTGGGTTGCCATTTCCTCCTCCAGTGCATGAAAGTGAAAAGTGAAAGTGAAGTCGCTCAGTCATGTCTGACTCTTCACGACCCCATGGGCTGCAGCCTACCAGGCTCCTCTATCCATGGGGTTTCCCAGGCAAGAGTACTCGAGTGGGGTGCCATTGCCTTCTCTGAGCACTTACCCTACAGGTGTGCAAAATGACATATAAGCAGGATTATCAATAGCAGCACTATAATACTGACAGATTGAAAATAACTAAATGCCAATCAATCAGGAAGTTGTTATATAAGTTACATCAGTTCAGTGATATCCCATGCAGGTGGGGAAAAAAAAAGGCGGGGGAGGAGGGATGGAATAAGATTACATGAGGAAGATACAATGCACAGACTCGTATACATGGTGCGCTTCTGTCTGTATAAAGAAGACTCTTGAGATTCCCTTGGACGGTAAGAAGATCAAACCAGCCAACCCTAAAGGAAATCAATCTTGAATATTCATTGGAAGGACTGATGTTAAAGCTGAAGCCCCAATACTTTGGCCACCTGATGTGAAGAGCCAACTCACTGGAAAAGACCCTGATGCTGAGAAAGACTGAGGGCAGGAAAAGGGGGCAATAGAGGATGAGATGGTTGGATGGCATCACCAACTCAATGGACATGAGTTAATGGACATGGACACATGGACATGGACAAACTCTGAGAGATAGTGAAAGACAGGGAAGCCTGGCATGCTGCAGTTCATGGGGTCGCAAGAAGTCAGACATGACTTAGCTGTCGAATGAAAAAAAAAAAATAAGGGGTAAATATGTATTTACTGGGTTACACAAGAAACTGGTGAACTGGCTAGCTATAAAGGGAACTGGGGCTATGAAAAAAGGCAGAGAGAGGTAATCCATTGCAAACCCTCTTACAACTTTTAAATTGTGAACTATGGAAATTCAAGAAATATTTTTAAATGTTTAAATAAATATAATTTTTGTTGAAAAGACTAACAATGGCCTTAGGCACCTGGAGGACAAGTACCTCCCCAGTCCAGTTCTCACCTCCTCCGGCCTCCAGAAAACCCTCTTCCAGCATATTCTCAGATACCTCCAGGCCATGAAAGCTTGCGGAGCAGGAGCTGGGGAGCAGCTGTACAAACAGAGCAGAGCGCCAACTCTCCCACGCTGGTTTACATAGTTAAGAAATTCCTTTTCACCACATATAGCTGGGAGAGTGGAAAAGGCCCACATGGCCCAGAACTTGTAGTTACATGAGTGCTTCTCCAAATTTTCCACCCCAGGAACCCCAGGGCAGAGAAGTCCAACCTGGGGTGATGAGAGACACCTGAGGGACGCAGAGAACTGTGTCTAAGGTGTGGGCTTCCCCATCCAAAATGCATGGGCAATATGCAATCGACACTGTGACTTTCATTCTACTCCATGTCTCTTTATATCGAGACACTGTGTTCTTGGTGTTCCAGGAAGAGGGGCCACTTCTCCCCTGTAGCCATGGCAAGCACTCTCCTCCCCACCCAGCACACATACACATACCTCCGTCTGAATAACACAGACATAAATCACCTCAAGAATGCAATGCTCAGTTTTAACTCTGAAAATGTGCATCTAGGAGTGTACAAGATGGAGCTGAGGTTTCTGCAGTGAGTCGACCAGATTAGACTCAAATCCAGGCTGTGTCTCTTCCTGGGTCCTTTCACTGGGCCTGGCCTGCTAGAGCCTTAGTTTCCTCATTTGTAAAAGAGGGAAGAGGTTACCTACCCACACTACTGTAAGTAGCTAGTAAAACCAAGCAATGGCTCCTGTGGCTGCCAAGACGCAAACCAAGCCAATGAAACCCATGTTTATTTCTCACAAGGTCAGGACTTTGTCCAGCTGACCTACTATGGCTCTAAATCAAACCCGGCTTCAGACTATAACTTGCCCCCCTTTTTTTTTTAATTTTAAATTAGTTTATCTCTTTTTTAACTTTACAATATTGTATTTGTTTTGCCATACATTGACATGAATCCACCATGGGTGTACATGTTTTCCCCCTCCAGAACCCCCCTCCCATCTCCCTCCCCATCCCATCCCTCCGGGTTATCCCAGTGCACCAGCCCCAAGCACCCTGTATCATGCATCGAAACTGGACTGGCGATTCATTTCACATATGATAATTTACATGCTTCAATGCCATTCTCCCATATCATCCCACCCTTGCCCTCTCCCATAGAGTCCATAACACTGTTCTATTTATCTGTGTCTCTTTTGATGTCTTGCATACAGGGTTATCTTTACCGATTAACTAAATACCATATATATGTGTTAGTATACTGTATTGGCGAAGAAGGCAATGGCACCCCACTCCAGTACTCTTGCCTGGAAAATCCCAGGGATGGTGGAGCCTGGTGGGCTGCCGTCTATGGGGTCGCACAGAGTCGGACACGACTGAAGTGACTTAGCAGCAGCAGCAGCATACTGTATCGTTGTTTTTCTTTCTGGCTTACTCCACCCTGTATAATAGGCTCCAGTTTCATTCACCTCATTAGAACTGATTCGAATGTAGTTTTTTTAATGGCTGAGTAATATTCCATTGTGTATATGTACCACAGCTTCCTTACCCATTCCTCTGCTGATGGGCATCTAGGCTGCTTCCATGTCCTGTCTATTATTTATAAGCACTGCTTCAATGAACGTTGGGGTAAGTGTCTAACTCGCCCATTTTTACCAGCTCAATATCATGCCTAGATTTCTCAAAAGAGAGAAACAAGATCTTTTAATAGTCTTTCCAGTGCAACTGTACTGCACAAATTACATGACCCCTTATTTTAAGGGCAAGTCAGGTTTCTTGGTTGGCTAATTCATTAAAAATTTAGCCCCATTTCCCAATCAAGGATGCTCTGGCAGACTGATGGCAACTAAGAAAATTCTTCCAAACAGACAAACAGTATGTTTCAATGTGCAACTCAGCAAATTCAGCTGAATTTCCAGTACTTCTAAAATAGTTGACTTTTAACCATACACTCTAATTACTGATTTAAAAGGGGGGGTGGTGATGGTTGGAGGAGGAATATATAATTGTTATTACACACACACACACACACACACACACACACACACACACAGCAAAGCCCCAATCTTTGCCTGGTACCACCGTTCATTGCAAATAATGACGTGCTTACAAGCTGGCACATTTTCATGTGTTAACGCACACATTTAGAAATGTTCACACTGTCGCCTAGGGCCAAGGGAAACTTTTATCCATGACGAGCACAAAACTCCCCAACAGCACTGCAAATAGCCATGTCTGTGTGTTTTTCCTGACCCAAAGGTGCTGATGTACTGCAGAAGAACACACCAGACACCTGGGACAGGCCCGCTCCTGATGGATAAAACAGGAATCTGGTAAGGCGAGGCCCTCCTGGCTTGTCCTAATACAGACCCAACACACATGACATCAGATTTTACTCATTAACAAAGCCTCTTCCACAGCCAGTTTTTGTTTCTTTTCTGTTTCCCTATTTTTGCTGAACGAGGGAAAACAGCTGAGGCGTGGAGGCTGCAAGTCCAGAGACTGGAATGCTGGCTCGTTGGTTCCACGTCACCAGCCACCCCACTTTAGTGAGTGAGGCCGCAGGAGCTCAGCTGATGGATCCTCAAAGTGTCCTTGAGGCTGGGTCATCTGCTGGGAGGTCACCACCTTTCCATATCATGGCTGTGGACATCACTTTCATGTCCACAATGAGGACCTGGGTCACAAATGATGAGTCTCTTTGTCACTCTGAATGTGTGGAGAACCAAGTCCCCTGTGTTATGGTTTCAGCTTTCCCCTACCTGAGCAACATTAAACTACTGAGGAAAATAAATACCATCTACTTTAACCATAAGCTGCTCATTTCATCTCTTTCCCTAGATATCTATGAATTTCACCAGCATGAGGCCTCTAAGACAGGGCTTCTCACATTTCAATAGTACAGGACTCACTTGGGTAATTCTTAAATGCTCACTCTGATTCAGGAAGAATGCAGGCCGGGGATCTGTATTTCTAACAAACTCTCAGGCGGTGCCAGCGAGACTAGTCTGTGGGTCCAGGCTGAGGAAACCTCAAGGCTCTCCAGCAGACATTCACAGCTCAGGTGCCCACTCTCCACATCCCTTTATGCTTCCTGGAATGACTCCAGGGCACAGGATGGGGTGTCAGGCAGCTTGGGTGCCACTGCAGGTGTGCAGTCAGCTTACACTGTGACCTATGCAAATCCTGAACTCAGTTCACATCCTTAAAGAAAGCATAATAGGTAATATTTGCTCTAAATGGGTCAGAAACCACCACTCCCCAAAAAGATATGAGAGCTTCACAAAGCTGAGATCCCTGCATTAATATAAAGTGATGGGGATTTCCTTACTCTTTTTTGACTGCCTCCTTACCATTTTTGGTGAAAAGGCATTGAGCCATTGAAAAACACCATTTTAAAACCCCTTCTCTACGAGTTACATCAGAGCTTCCAAAAATTCTCTCACTATATTTCCCAAATGCCAATACCACTTTTCCCCAGCCTATCTGTAGTTCAGAACTACAGAACTGGTTATACAGTTTCCTCATTGATAAGCTCTGTTTGTGGTGCTCGTAGTTAAAATAGAGGAACAGGGCCCAAAATAGCAGTCCAAAATGGCGATGGAAGAATGTACTCACACTCCTTTCCCTGACTGGACCCGAGTTCATACTTCATTTGCATGGCCTCCCCCTCTCACCCCACCTTCCCTGATTAGTTCTGGGTTTATGCTTCATTTGCATAAGAGAAATCACGGACCAGAGTGAAGACTTCCAGTGGGAAAACATGCCCCCTCCCCCAATTGGTCTCAGGCTCATGCCTCATTTGCTTGGGACACAACCAATCAAGCCCCAGAAACCACCAAAGAGGAAGTAACAAAAGATATAAAAAGGGAAGCTGAGAAGGGTTGAGACCATTCCTATGGGGGCTGGTCCACTCTCATCACTTGAGAATGTACTGCCTGCTTAATAAACCCTGCCTGCTTGAGCTGTCCTGGTCAATCATTTCAATTCTTTGCTATGATGAGACGAGAACCGAAGGAGAAAAACTGACCCAACAGTGGCAATGGAGTACTATGTGAGGAAGATGGGAATAAATCTGGCAAAGGAAACCATAAAGCAGGAAAGACTACTCATTACCAAAACTCTAAATATTTTCAAGGAAGAGTTGATTCCAAAGCCAGAGTAACAAAACTAAGTATTCAGTTTCCTTTTGTTAGAAGATGTGGATTCTGGGTTCAGTTCAGTTCAGTCGCTCAGTCGTGTCCAACTCTTTACGACCCCATGAATTGCAGCATGCCAGGCCTCCCTGTCCATCACCAACTCCTGGAGTTTACCCAAACCCATGTCCATCAAGTCGGTGATGCCATCCAACCATCTCATCCTCTGTCGTCCCCTTCTCCTCCTGCCCCCAATCCTTCCCAGCATTAGGGTCTTTTCCAATGAGTCAACTCTTCGCATGAGGTGGCCAGAGTATTGGAGTTTCAGCTTCAACATCAGATTCTGGGTTATACTCTGCTAATAATTTACTATCTGATGACTTCAGGCAAGTCATTTAATTTCCATCCGCCCTCAGTCTCCTCCTCTGTGACATGAAGTGGGCAGTCTAGCTAATTTCAGTGTCTCTGCCAGCTCAAAAGTCTGGGATTCTAGAATGAACCAGAAGAAACAGGGCAGTATTAGGCAACCATTAAATGAAGAATTTAAGAGGTTTTACCCCTAGAACTTAAATTTCAAATGCTGATGCTGTTAGCTTAACTCAGATGGTTTCTTTTTTTTTTTTTTTTTTAACCAATGTCCTTGCCATGGCATCTAGAGCTAAGGACAATATCTGAACACCAACTTCCTCCCACTAAGCTAAGCGTTGCTCTCTCCACAGTCACCAAATTGCCAGAACTCACTGAGCTGGAAAGTTATCATACTTAATGAAGGTTTTGTTTACATCCTATTTTTTTTGTTGCCCTGATGGTGATTTTCCTGCTTACAAAGCCACCTAAAATATACTCCCTTTTAATCATACTCAAATACCCAGTTTTTTTCTGTAGTAACCTGGTGGTTATATAGGCTAAAAATATCATTGGTTTCTTCACAATGTCCTTATGAAGTAAATCAATACTTTTCCCTTTAAATGGTTAAGAAACCAGGAAGATTTACTCTCAGGGTGGCCTGCAATTCAGACAGAGGTTCAAGACAAAAACTGGGCTTAATAAAATGTCCCATGCCTGCTCACAGGATCCATTTGACAAAGGTTATCATTTAAGCCACACAACAAACCTATATTCCTACTGGAGTAAAAATACCTAGGATAAAAATATTCTGCATACAAATAGGTCAAGTAATTTCTCCAAGAGACAGCATGCTCAATAATAGTTCAGGCCTTGACATAAAATGTGATTCCACCAACATGAAACACCTAAGACAGGAAGATCCAGAGAGAAAGGAAATAGACTTGTTAGGAGAAATAGTTGCCAGGAGTCAGGGAAGGAGGGAGTTTGGGTGTAAGGGGCTTTGTCTGGGGGAGATGGACTTGTTTTGGACTTAAGACAGTGGTGACAGTTGCCCAACCAGTGAACTGTACACTTTAAAATGCTGAAAACCGTGAATCTTACATTATGTGAATGTTATCGCTAAAAACAAAACAAGAGTTCAGGCCTTGGGGTTGGAGACCTGATCTGGCCCTACTTGTTTCACCTCTCAGTCTTGGTTTTCCCCATTGTCCTAATAATGAATGGAAACGTTATGCCAGGCGCATAGCAATGTTTCAGGCACACAGTAAAATGACGACAATCGATGACAGCTACATATAAGGTCATGTAGACCAAAGCCACAAACCAGGATTGCACCCAGCCCTCTGACTCCTGTCTCTGATCTCTGCTACTTGCTACCAGCTTCTTCTGAGTGGAGGCAGCATCTTTAGGGGGAATTCCCCATAGTCAACCAGAGAAAGGAAAAGCCAGATGCACCCCTGCCAGCCAGGGGCTTCAGCTATGTCCTTCAGCACCAGGAAAATCGCATTGCAAGAGCTTCTCTGGGACTTCTTCCCTAGTGGTGCAGTGGTTAAGAATTCACCTTCCAATGCAGGGGACACAGGTTCGATCCCTGCCCTGGGAAGATCTCATATGCTGCAGGGCAACAAAGCTTATGTGCCACAACTACTGACGCCCGAGCAACCAGAGCCCATGCTCCACAATAAGAGAAGCCATCGCAGTGAGAAGGCCACACGCTGTAACTAGAGAACAGTCCCCGCTCGCCACAGCTAGAGAAAGCCTGTGTGCAGCAATGAAGACCCAGCATGGCCATAAATAAAAGTTGTAAAACAAAAAACCTTTTTTAAAAGATGAGCTTCTCTGAAACTAAGTTCTAGGTTACAGATTTTTAATTATGCTTTAGCTTTGTTTTTTTTGGTACACCATTCCCTAAAAATCCTTACAAAAATTTTCCCAGTGTCCTTGGTTCATCTTGGTGTCCAGGAGACTAAAACAGCCTCAGATCACAGCTGTAAGACACCATCTCCCTCTCACCATGAAGGTCAGTAAATGCTAATCTTGGGACCAGCACATGACAGTTCTGTTTATAGAACCCAACATTGCCCCCCAGTGCCGTGAGCCCCTCAAGGGGTCACCAGCTAGCAGAAGGGACTCCACCCAGACAAAGTCGTAAGTCCAGAGCTCTGCATCATCAGGAAAATACTAGGAGGTGGGGTCAGGGAAAAAGCAGGGGATAGACACCCAGATAGATTGACTTCATCACCGATGGACCAAACAGCTTCACAAACGGTTAACATCAGGTTGCTGTCAGGATACACCTCCAACAGGTTGAACAGGATTTCTGAAGACAGAAGATAAACAAGCAGGTTCTCCAGGGCACTGCCCACTGGGGAGCTATGGGGACCCCTCCAAGATAAACCAAGGCTTGATCTGGAAGCCAACAGCCTTTAATCAAGCCCACAGATCTATGCGGTTTCCTTCTCAGAAATCCTATTTGGGAAAGCGGATCCTTCAACTTTCCCATGTGGCTGCTGCCATATTTCCATTAGTGCTGAAACAATCAACCCTAAGTGGTAGAAATCATTCCATTTAAAAAATTTAAATTCTCAGAGCAAGAACTCTCAATCTGATGACCATTCTCCTTAGTGCCTCTTTGCACTCCAAATGAGACCAACTTTCACACAGAGAATTATCAACTTTTTCCTTCCTCCCTCTGCCTCCATGGCTGCAGGAACAATGGTAAAGGGGGCTGGAGAAAGAAAATCAGGACTGACCTCATGTTTGGAATGGAAGAAGCTGGACCAATACTATCAGCATGCTTTTGAGGCTGGTTCCCACCATCTCCAGGGTTAAGACATACAATAAGGGTGACCTTTATTTCCTCCTTCAAAGATGTAGGTTGTTTCCTGGGACAGAGCTGAGCAGACTGGTCTCTTGCAAAGCCCATACACGGTCTCCAGCCCCTTCCCTACAGGTCAGTCTGCAGGGGTTAGCAGCTAGCTCTAACTGCCAGGCAAAGGGAACAGAGCCAGAAATACCAACAGCAATGTCCTAATCCAGGGGTGGTCACCTGGCCACTTTGCTTCTCAGAACTACAGTTCAGTTTTCTTTAAAAACAGGGGTGGTGTTACAGGTCCATTCACTGCATGGATAAAGAAAATGAAAGAAGATAGTGCCGAGTGTCAAAACACTAGCCACTGTATATACAGCAAACAGTGTCCAGGAAGGAATTAGTATGTACCACCCAGAAGTTACAGAGCATGCACTGCTGGTTTCCTCCCAGGCACAAGCTCTGGAGGAGGCATGGTGACTCTTTGGCCTCCATCCCCTTGAACTAATTGTTTCCCAGCCATGGCTGCTGACAGGACTCTTACTCAGTCCCTCAGCTTCTGAATAAAGGAGGAAATAAACATCACCTTGGAGAAGGCAATGGCACCCCACTCCAGTGCTCTTGCCTGGAGAATCCCATGGACGGAGGAGCCTGGTGGGCTGCAGTTCATGGGGTCACGAAGAGTCGGACACGACTGAGCGACTTCACTTTCACTTTTCACTTTCGTGCACTGGAGAAGGAAACGGCAACCCACTCCAGTGTTCTTGCCTGGAGAATCCCAGGGACGGGGGAGCCTGGTGGGCTGCCGTCTATGGGGTCGCACAGAGTCGGACACGACTGAAGCGACTTAGCAGCAGCAGCAAATATCACCTATCCTCTCAGAAAAGCCAGGAGAGACAGAGGGGAGGAATGAAGTCAAGCCTGATCAAAGACCTACCCCATGACTGCCTGAGGGCCATGTCCCATTGTTTGTGCTTTTTTTTTAAAGGCCACTTGGGGCACCTACCATTGAGGCCCCATAAATCACCATGGTGGGTACTCATTGTGCTTCGAGCCTCCAGGCACCTGTACAATAGTGCTTGCCTGTCCTCCTGAAGTCTGATGTGGCCATACGACTAGCTTTGGCCAATGCAATGTGAGTGTAAGTACCATGTCTCACACGCAGGCCACTTGGTGATTCACCATCCGCTCCTCCCACTGTTTCATCCCAAAGAGACAGTGGGGCTGTAACAAGGAAACAGCATGGCTACTAGCATCAGGTAGTCTTGGGTTCAAATCTTTTCTCAGCCACCTACAAGCCACATGACTCCGAGCCAGTCAGTTAACCCTTTACTGAGCTTCACCTCCCTTGGAAACAGCAATCACATCACTCACCACGCAGCAGCATGGTGGGGGGGTGGGGGGGGGAGGTGCTGGGGGAGCTACAGGGAGTGAATGTGAAATGTGAAGCACATGGCCAGGCAGACAGAGGGCTCTAGAGAAACAGCAGTGACTGTAGTGACCCTCATCATTATCATCACCCTGCTTCTTCAGTCACTAACCAGCTGTGGAACTACAGCCTCTGCTTCCCACTGTGCAAATGGGGATTAACGCTGTGTCCACTCTCAGGGTGGCTGCAAGCACCTGTGTAAGCATCCATGGGAGCCGCCACCGGGATGCAGGCCAAAGGGGCAGCCACTCAGGAAGTGAGCTACCAGCCTCCCCTACTCTAAGCCCTTTATCCTGCCTGTCCTGAGCGAGTCTTGAGCACCAAGGGCCAGTGACGCTGCACCCCACGCACACGCAGGGCCCAGTCCTCGACTGACCTTCCACCCTGGGCTCGAGGTTGTCCTCCACACCCCATCTGACCAGAAGCCTCTCTCCCACCCCCAGCCAAGTCACTGGCTGCAGTTTCCTGGGCCACAAGCACAGCTCTGCACAAGGACTTTGGGGGACCTGGCACCCCAACCAGACCCCTGAGATCACCGCACCAGCCTGGATGATCCACCGTTTGAGAGGCGCCCTTGGATATAATTTGCAGAGATCTAGCCTATCCATGACTGACTCATTGGACATGAGTGTAAGCAAACTCCAAAAGACAGTGAAGGACAGGGAAGCCTGGTATGCTGCACGCCAGGGGCTCACAAAGAGTCAGACACAACTTACGGCATCCATATGGCAGATAAAGTTTCCTTCTCTCCCTGGCCTACCAAAGTTTGTATTTCTCCAGTTAAGTTCAAATAGACTTGGATATTCATTTGCTCATTTATATTTTACTTATTGAGTGGTAGGATGTCAGTGCTATTTTGGACACCATGTTTCTCTGGTTCAAAACCTAATCTGAATTTCCAGTATACCACCCCCCACCAATCTCTCTCCACCCCCACCATATCGCTGAAAGATAAGCAGACATCCAGCCTCTGCTTCCTGGGGCTGGAAACCCACTACCTCACAAAACAAGCCTTTCCGTCTTCTCCAGCTCCCAGCCATGGAAACATCTTCATGCTGAGCTGATATCTGCATTCCTGCAATGTCACTGGGATCAACCAGGAAGGGCATGGTCCTTCCTCCAAATCTCAGCTTCTCAAACACTTGAAGCCCTCCTACCTCCTTCACATCATCTTAGCTTGTCTTTTCTTCTTTAGGCTAAATTTTCAAAGGTTATTCTTCACCCACTGGGGTGCAGTACCAAGTACTCTTTTTAAATGTGGGGCCCAGAAGCAAAACAATACTCTTGGAAGAGTCTTGCCAACTGCCGTCTTGATTATTATGTGCCCCAGCTCCCGAGACAAAGTCTCCTAGTAAATAAAACAGATCCTCACAGGGATGTGTCTGTATGGAGACCACAGAAGAAACCTGGTTCCTGAACTCAAAGAAAGAAAAAAAGAAAGCTTTGGCCACCTCGAGTTAGACATCCATTAGACCCTTCCCAGGACCTGCCCTGTGAGTGATACTGCAGGGACCAAAGGAGACAGTATAGGGGTCATGGCTGGGATCTTCCTGTTCCCATCCTTTCTTCAGCTGCCAGCCCCTTTCCACTTCTCCCCCCTGCTGTCAGAGTATCCCCAACATCCTTCTGGCTCTCACGCATTTCTCAGATAGCTCCAGGAGCTCACCCTGTTGCCTCAAGCCCATTCTCTTTGCTGCTAAGTTGGAGCTTAACTTTTCTGAGGAAAAAAGAAGAAAACGTCTTTTTCCTCCCACATTTCTCTCCTATCATAGCCCATCCCATTCCAGGGCTGCGCTTAGGGGACTAGACCCTATTTCCCACTGGCCCCAGGGAAGCTGCAGTTGCCTCCCACAGGACAAGGCCAGGCAGGCAGAACAACATCTACTGAGCACTCGCTCTATGCTGGGCACTATGCCCACCCCATGGGCGTCTCACTTAGTCTTAAGTTACCCTCTCCCTCCTACCCTTCCCAAGAGAAATGCTGTTTTTTTGTTTGTTTCTACACTTTTTTGACCTCACTGCATGGCATGTGGGATCTTAGCTCCCCAACCAGGGATTGAGCCCACACCCCTTGCATTGGAAGTGCAGAGTCTTAACTACTGGACCACCAGGGAAGCCCCAGGTACTGTTAAATTCTTTGAGTACAGGTGAGGAAACGGAGACACTAAGAGGTTAAGTAACTTGCTCCATTCTCAGGGCCAGTAAGCGGCAGGGCCAGGTACAATCCCAGACGACCTGACTTGAGAGCTCAGCAGACCAACCACCAGCCACTGAACTCCTCACAGTCAGAACTTGCCTCTCCATTGGCCCTCCCTGCCCAACCAGTGCCTGGCACACGGGACACTCACAATTCAACTTTACTGAATTAATTGGCTCTATGCGTTTTTAAGTGTCCAAGTCTATTTGAATGGTTATCCAATGACAGCCACCCAATGCACACACTGCCCACAGCACATTTGATATTACTTTATCGTCAACACACACCATTTCCAGTGTCATGAGCCAGGTCAACTTTTGTTATCTAGCCTGAGAACCTAACCTCAATTTAGAACAATGTCTTCATGAGAAAGTTCTTTCAACTTCCAAACACCCTATCTAAAAATAAATTCTTAGCACCCTCCTTTCCTAAATTGAGTCTGCAATTAACAGATTCCTTCATTAGGTGCTGTTTACCTTTGCATTGCTAAGTGGGCTGTCCTGCCTGAAGTCGGCCTTGCTTTGCTGCATCTCAGCCTCAGAAAAGATGCCTGAATTTCAAAGCAATGTGTGAATTGAGCACTCCTCACTTTATTTTTTTGAACAAAGGCCTCATTTTCAATCCAAATTTTCACAAAATTCTAGTTCTCTGAAGGCAAAAGTTCTTACTTAACCTGATAAATGATTGTCCTAACAAATGAATTTTCAGTCCCCTGAGACAGCTGGAATTATTTAGCTTAGGGGAAACGTGACACATGTTCTAGCTACTCATTTTCCAGATGAGCAAACCAGGGTCTGGAGAGGTTAAATGACTTGTTCAAAGTCGCACAGTGCAATCTCAGCTGTGGCGAGAACTTGACAGACTTAAATTTAACCACCTCATCAGACATTATCTGTTAACCCTAAGTAATGCCTCTTCTGCTCGCTGACAATAACAATGCAATTCCCAACGCACACCTTATCCTCAGGCTCTGCTTGGGAACCCAAGGGCTCCAGGGGACTCTTTGTGCTTATCTGGCCTCAGGAAAACACAGAAGAGACTCTCAGCTTTCTGCTGCTGACAGTGGCCGCCTGCCACAGGGAAAGGGTATGAAGAAAAACATCTTACATTTCCTTCTCGACCTGAAAGATGCGTTTCCCATTTCTACTCTGACACCCATGTCCAAAGCCTCATCTACTCTGTTCTAGAAAGAGAGGATACCCAGTTCTAATACATACCTCACTGCTCGATCATTCACATCAGGTCCTCCAGAACGATGTGGCCGAGGTGACACCTCCATCACAACCCATCTCAGCTCAGAGTCCAGAATGACGCTCAACATGTAACAACAAAATGAATTCAAACTCCTAGTCTGGCCTCCAAAACCCTTCTATACTGACTTCAGTCTATGCATTCAATCTGATTTTGTCCAAATCTTCAAACTTTGTGGCCAACAGATCTCTTTTTATACTGTCAAGTTCTTTCCTAATTACAGGCCTTTGTAAAGTATCCAGAACCCTCTGTGGAAAGTATCCTGCAAAAAAGAATTATATGACACAGCATTTCCCAGAAAGCATTCTATAAAACAAAAGAATTGTGGAAGATCTTTTGAAAAAAATAATTTTGTGGTCATATAATTCTGAGGAATTCTTAAAGTCAAGTCTTGTCTTAGAGAGTCATAATCCATAATCAGCCTAAGCAGTAGAGGTTCTGAGAAGACCTATAACAGGAAAAGCCATTTAACTTTATCCCAAGAGTTCCCAATTTATCTCAGACCTACCCTCCATTCTCCACCTCTGCTGCCACCACACCAGTCCAAGCTGCCAGCATTCCTTCCTGGACAACAACAAAAGCCTCCTCACCCGTCTACCTATCTCCCCTCTTCCACCCTCTTCAATTCAGTCCTCACACATTAAGGCAGGAGAGCAAAGTCTAAATCCCAAATCAGGTCATGTCCACTCTTGATGAAATATGTCAATGGCTTTCCTGTGCTCTTGAGGCAAAAACAACAAACATCTGACCCCCGTCCACAGGGCTTACATGGTCTACCTATTTTCCCAACCCTATCACATCCCACACTTCTCACTCAACCCATCCTTCCACTGGCCTTTTCATGTTTCCTCCTATGCCATGTTCCCACACACCCCAGGGCCTTTGCACATCTGCCTGGAAGACTCTGCCTCCGCCTCTCCACTTCACGAGCTCCTGCTCACGCCAATCACCACCTCCTCAAGGAAACAGTCCCTGACCTTCCAAGACTAGGTCAAATCCCAGTCCCCCTCTTGCACGAACCTTTGTATTTTGTACATGAACTTTGCATGTAATTTGTATTTACTCTTATGACTTTTTCCCTTAAATCTTCTTCCACTAGACTGAAAGCTTTCTGAAGGCAAGGAACAAGTGTCCAGTTTTGCCCACTAGGTTTAACAGTGTTTGGCCCAAAGTAAACAATCAAATACACATACACAAACACCACTAAAACAATCAACCTAAAGTATGAGCAACCTATGCGAAAATGAATAAAAGAAAGCATAATACAATATATTCCACTAAGGATATATAAACCAACTGGTCTGGGAGAGGAGGCAAGGGAGCCTTAACTGGTGAGATGGGCAAAGCTGCCAAGTGCTGGGTGCCAAGAAGAGAAGGGAAGGGAAAAGCAGAACAGAGAGAAAACATAGCACCTGCCAAGGTGCAGAAGCTCGGAAGGGCTGGTTGCTTCCGGGTAGGTTCTGCTGTACAATTAGACCAACTCCCCCATCTGTGATCCTCAAGGGAGGGGAAAAGATATTTTCAACTTTCCCCTCCAGCAGTAGAGGCAGTGCACTGGGGGCAGGGCACAGAAGCATCTGCTAACTGGGAAGCGAGCACCTCGTTGCAGATCACTTGTGCTCTCTGCATGGCGGGCATCCTCAGAGCCACCTTCCCCGCATGCAAGGGCACCTGCCCAGCCCACATATTCAGCGCATTGTGGTCTTGACATTAAAGCCACTACATACAGATCCTGTGGGGTCTGCCCCTCTGCCCAGCCTATACCCTAACCCTCCACTCCTGCAGAATTGCCCCATCGCTGGAAACCACAGGCCTCTCATCAACCCCACTCTGCAGTTGGCCACAGAGTGTACCCAGTGACACTCCTAGGGAGGGTGAATAAGCAGCTGAGATAAAGAGCGTGGGGTCACCAAGGACCCTTTTCTGGGGCTTTGACTTTGCTGGATCAAAGCTGAAGCGGGGATATGTGTGTCTTTATTCCCCTCCTCACCTGCAACAGGGAAACACACGCCAGACCCAGACCCAGACTCTTCTCCCAGAGTCTGTTTTAGCCAAGAGGAATCCTGTCAGGTACTACACGCCCCCCATCCCCCCAGTCTAACCAGGCCTGTTCTTTGTTCCACAAAACAAACAGCTAGTTCCTGCCTGCCGGGGCCAACCAGGCACACGCACAAGGGAGCAAACAAAGAGGCCTCTTGCCCAAGACTTCCTTTCCTGTCGGCCTGACCGGTCACTAGTGCCCTTTGTTTGAAGTCACCAGATGTGCCAGGCACCCTCAGGGACCTGCAGCAGCTGGGAATCTCACTCCCTGACCTTCTATTTCCACTGCCACCCTCCCAACATCCAACCCGGTAGGACAGGGGTAGGAGGTGCTCTTCTGCAGCTCTGTTCTGATGGCTGCCCAGAACGGTCCTTCTGCCTAGCCCCTCACCCTTCTCTCCTTCCTGGCCTGAGACCATCATCCAGCACGTCTCCACTGTGACAACTGTGCTGCCAACCATCATGTTTCACCCCCACCTTAGCTCTGAGGCCCTGTCATTATCCCCATTTTACTGACATGAAAACGGAGGCTTAGACTCGCCATGAATCACATGGCTGGGTCGGAACAGGGTCTATCCAGCTCCACAGCACAGGGAGCCCACCTCTCTCTTACAGGTCTTGGTACTTCCTTCACAAGAGAGACTTGTTAGGCAGTGGAAGGCTGTACTCAACCCAAGTATCAGGTCGAGCATGAATCTCCACCTGGCCAGTAGACAAGTCTACTGATAATTAGAACAATTCTTCTGGAAAGAGTCACATTTTGGTTTGAAGAGCCTACAAAGAAGGTAACACGGTGGTTTGGGTTTGTTTTTATTTGACATATTTGTCGTCTTCATGAGCACATCCAGCTGCCCTTCACAAAAAACTTGCGAATATTTTCCCTGGAAACACAAATTTCCCTCCTCGTCTTTCACTCATTTATCTTATCTTCACTCCCCAGAGTTCACGAGGCTCCATTCCACAGTCACTCCTGGTTATCAGTTTTGTTTTTACAAGCAGCATTTATCTGGATTGCTAAGGCATTCTTGGCTTTTTAGAAATATGCTTTCATTTTTCTTGTCAACTAGTCACTTTATACGCTTCCAAAGTCATGCCTCCAAATGAACATAACTGCCTTCTTCATATCTTCACCCTTCACTTGGCGTCAACCAAAGCTACAATGAACTGGGATACTAATGCTTTATGAAAGTCAATCTACACCAAGAAAAATAATGCTAGTCCTCAGCCAAATCAAGTTATACTTTCCAAGACAATGTGGATTCATTTAACACTCCTACTTGGTGTTTATAAGCAACTCCCCAAAGTTGTTTATAAACAATTTCATATACAAAACCCCCAAACTACAGAGTGGATATACCTCTATTCTCCTAGACAAGCGATAGTCCCTCGGGCTGATGTTTGCCATCATCCTTTCCTCTCTCCTAGGTGGTAGTCCCAGGTCAAAAGGGCAAAATAAGGCTGCTTTTCCGAGTCACCATAGATATCAAATTAGAAATTCAGGTTTTACTATGCTTGATTTTAAAGAAACCACCAGGTAACAGGCAGGAGGAATTCTTGACATGGAAGGGAGGCAGGCCTTCTATTAAGACAGGTCAAAACATCCTTGAGGTCTGAGACGTGGCAGAAGTTTCAGTCACTGCATCTTACAGTCCACGAGGAAGCTGGTAATGAGGCCAACACAGGGAAGGCTTGGAGGTTAATGAGCTGATTGAGAAAGCAAGACAGACTTCCCTGATGGCCTGGTGGTTAAGACTCCGAGCTCCCAAAGCAGGGGGCATATATTCGATCCCTGGTTGGGGTACTAAGATCCGCATACCGCACAAAGAGGACAAAAAAAAAAAAAAAAAAAAAAGGAAACAAGAAGAATACTGATACGGTGCAAATCAATTGCTGACAGCTGATTTCAGGGGGTCACACAGGCGAGCTATTTCAGTGACCTCTAAGGAGAAACTTCCTGAAGAAACTACAGGGAAAGTCCAGGGTTCAGTGACCCACAGGGTATCCCCAAGCTACATGAACAGATCCTCTAGACTTCAAAGCCCCCAAAATGTGAGGAAAAATAAAACAAGACCCTGCCTGGGAGGAGTTTCAAGGTGATGACAATCCTCTTCACAATTCCTGTCCAAATGGGCAATAAATCCCTAAGGGAAGAGCAAAGAGAAAGCTACTGAGTCCAGAGCAGAGGAGCTCCCTTCCAGCTCCACAGCGAGTTCTGCACCAGCAGCACATGGAGACATTTAGAGGGATGGCAAACTTGCCAGGGCCTGGGCTCACGCCCAGACACTCACAATTCCAGGGAACACCCTTGGCCACAGTCTGCTGGGTGGGACACCAGCTGAATACTGTGCACTCTCACAAGCTGATGGGGCTCAGGAATGAACAGAGAAAGACACACTCCAGTTGTTCTGGGGTGGAAAATGTACCGTGCACCAGTTTGCAATCAGTCTAAAATGAAGAACCAGGCCCATTTAGTCCCAGACAGAAAGAACAGAAAGTTCATGGGATTGGGTCCTTTCCCAAAATAAAAGCCATCCTTCCTAATGCTTTTGAACTTTCTATTTTTAATGGCCTGATCATATATGAGCAGTTTATTATAAGCCACTCACAAGGGAAGGGTGTTAAGTGCTGAATCCAGGTGCAGAGGGGAAAAAAGGACCAAGAGACAGGGTGGTGGCAGAGGTGGGCTCTTTCACATGCTGGATCTCAACAGAGCTGCAGCAGAGAGCTACAGATGAGGAGAGAAGATAGAGAATTCTCCATGTTTCCATCATCAGTAAAGCTTTCTGGCCTCCAATTCAGAACACAGGTCCTTACCAGCCCCCCTACCCCCAGCTCATTTGCACACTATCCAGTTACCAAAAAGCACAGAATGACTATGCCTTTAAAACGAGTCACGAGATGAGCCTACTCATGAAACATTTTTAAATGGCAAGACCACAGGCATATAAAAATGATAGTCTTTGGACTCCATGTTCTCTTGCCTTGTGAACCTGATTTTCTAGGTGATTTTCAGGCTGATACCTCCAATCAGTATTCTGGCATTTCTCTCTGGGTGATTACTGTTTGTACTACTCTTCTGAGTACTGTGGGGTACAACAGGGGCATATGACTTTATCCACCACCTGCACACAATTAGGAGAGAAGCCTGGGTTTCTTGGGATGGAGATCATGTCTCATTTACCTTCTCAGTTCCAGTACCTTAACCTATATACAACTGGAGCTCAATATACTTGCTGTTTGCCGAAAACCACTGAGTGGGGAAAGTTATCAAGTGCCTATTATAACCACAGCAGTTGAACAGAATTTAAGAATTTGCAATCTCTCTGAATCCATGAAATGGTAGTTTGGAGGGTTCTAAAGTTTGACAGCATATTACTCCAATGTTCATAGCAGCACTATTCACAATGGCTAAGAAATGGAAGCAACCTAAATATCCACTGACAGATGCTGCTGCTGCTGCTAAGTCGCTTCAGTGGTGTCCTGACTCTGTGCAACCCCATAGATGGCAGCCCACCAGGCTCCGCCGTCCCTGGGATTCTCCAGGCAAGAATACTGGAGTGGGTTGCCATTTCCTTCTCCAATGCATGAAACTGAAAAGTGAAAGTAAAGTCGCTCAGTCATGTCCGACTCTTCGAGACCCCATGGGCTGCAGCCCACCAGGCTCCTCCGTCCATGGGGTTTTCCAGGCAAGAGTACTGGAGTGGGGTGCCACTGCCTTCTCCAACTGACAGATGAATGGATGGATAAAGACAATGTGGTACATATATACAACGGAATAACTATCCAGCCATAAAAACAAAAACATGCAATTTGCAGCAACACGGATGGACCCAGAGATGACCATACTTAAATTAAGTAAGAAAGAGGAAGACAAATATTATAAGATGTAACTTATATATAGAATCTAAAATATAACACAAACTGGTTTATAAGACAGAAACAGACACACAGACATAGAAAACAAACTTACAGTTAGCAAAAGGGTGTGGGAGAGGGATAAATTAGGAATTCTGGATTAGCAGATACAAACTACTATATATAAAATATATAAACAACAAGGTCCTATTGTATAAGAGAACTACATTCAGTATCTTCTAATAAATCATAATGGAAAAAAGAATATGAAATGGAATATATATAACTGAATTGCTTTGCTGTACTCCAGAAACACAACATTGTAAATCAACTATACTTCAATTAAAAAAAATTTTTTTTCAAATGAAGTTTGACAGTATGTAAACTTAATACACCTGAATGTATCTGTGGACTTAAGGGTCATCCCTAATTCCTACTCAGCCTTGGATCTTGCATTCCAAACATATAGAAGAAAAAGAAACAAGAGATGTAATTTATCTCTTTTCAGTTTAATCAAGTCGATTTTTAAACTGGTGTTCCTGCCTGTTGAGGCCATTTTGAACTTCAGGTCTATCATTTAGCAGTGGGCTCTCTCTGCCTGCTGGGGGTCACCTACAGAACTGGATGAGTATGCTTTCTGTGTCTTTTTCATGGAAAACAAGTTAACAGGACTGGGCCAAGAGTCTTGTTGTCCATCACTGGAAAATTCTTCCCAAATTGGTTGGTAATCCCAATCTCCTTGCTTAGTAACCCTGTCAAAAGGAAGAAAGCATGATTTGAATAATATTGAATGAGTTTTTTTCTGACTTCCAGGGACCATATCTTTCTTCAGCTCTTATTTGAACTTCTAATATTTTATAAAGAAGGACAAGAGAATCAATGTGACTGAACTTTATCACCTGCAAATTTAAAACCATGCACTCATTATTAAAAGCATTAGTTCCCAACCAATATTCTTGCTGTTCTCACCTTGTTTATTCCTGAAATCTAACCAGATGTCAGAATCATGAATACTCATGTTATCTATATAGGGCGGCTTGACGAGGCCCCTTTTCCCACCAATACAAGAGGACAGATGTGCTCCCATAATTCTCAATAAGGAAACAAAATACCTAAACCCAGGGCTATTCAAGACTCCAGGGCAATGATCTGTTTGCTCTCTACCAAGAGCCTGTTCAGTTCAGTTCAGTCACTCAGTTGACTAGGGGACCACATGGACTACAACACGGCAGGCTTCCCTGTATATCACCAACTCCCGGAGCTTGCTCAAACTCATGTCCATCGAGTCAGTGATGCCATCCAATCATCTCATCCTCTGTTGGCCCCTTCTCCTCCTGCCCTCAAGGTTCCCCAGCATCAGGGTCTTTTCCAATGAGTCAGTTCTTCACATCAGGTGGCCAAAGTATTGGAGCTTCAGCTTTAGCATCAGCCTTTCCAATGAATATTCAGGACTGCTCTCCTTTAGGATGGACTGGTTGGATCTCCTTGCAGTCCAAGGGACTCTCAAGAGTCTTCTCCAACACCACAGTTCAAAAGCATCAATTCTTCAGCGCTCAGCCTTCTTTATGGTCCAACTCTCACAACCATACATGACTACTAGAAAAACCATAGCTTTGACTAGACGGACCTTTGTTGGCAAAGTAATGTTTCTGCTTTTTAATATGCTGTCTGGGTTGGTCATAGCTTTTCTTCCAAGGAGCAAATGTCTTTTAATTTCATGGCTGCAGTCACCATCTGCAGTGATTTTGGAGCCCAAGAAAATAAAATCTCTCATTGTTTCCATTGTTTCCCATCTATTTGCCATGAAGTGATGGGACCGGATGCCATGATCTTAGTTTTCTGAATGTTGAGTTTTAAGCCAGCTTTTCCCTCTCCTCTTTCACTTTCATTAAGAGGCTCTTTAGTTCCTCTTCGCTGTGAGCCTGAGGACAGCATAAATGCGGGCCTGTCTGGATCTCAGCATCTACCTCCTCTCTCTGCTCAGGAAGTCTCTATAATCCCCAGGTTGGAAAGAAACTTGGGTGTAATTTTCAAAATTGTATGTCATAAGAAAGCTTTACTTTCTCTGAGGAAATTGTTTTTCCCTTATGTACAGCAAGTATCATGACACCAATCATATTTCTTTTTTACTCTGACCACTAAAAATCTCAGGGTCACATTTTTAATTCTCTTTCATGATCTTTGGACTACATATTTGGGCTGTCTTTTGTCCCCACTACCCCCAAGATTAACTGAGTTTGAATTTATACGTCCCATAAATTTTTTTATAATTATATATATTTTTATTTTATTATATATACTCTTGTAAGCTGCCTCAGATTCATCCTGGGAAAAATGTCAAAGTACAAAAAAAAAAAAGCTGCAAATCTATTGCTCCCAGAAATCTGCCCTTCAAATGAGAACTTCACAGCATTTCATCTTTGCCCTGTGCTATCATGTAGGAGTGGAGTATAATTTAGAATGTATATGATGTCTCTGAAGGAGTAAATCAAGTTGGGCCCACCTCATTTTTTGAGCCTCATTTTCTGGGACCACTGAGAGGGTCAGTTCCTCTAGCTTATGCATTAAGAAGTACAATGGAATACTATCCAGCCATAAAAAAGAATGAAACTTAGCCATTTGCAGCAATATGGATAGACTTGGAGGGCCTGATGTTAAGTGAATTAACTAGACTCTGTCCAACTCTGTCATTCTCTAAAGACAAACTAGTGAATACGGCAAAAAAAAAAAAAAAAAAAGAAAGCAGATTCATAGATACAGATGAAAAAACTAATGGCTACCAGTGGTTAGAAAGAGGAGGGGAGTATGGGGGAAGGAGAGTGGGAGGTACAAACTACTGGGTGTAAGACAGGTCCAAGGATGTATTGTCCAATATGGGGAATATAGCCTGTATTTTGCAGTAGCTGCAATGAAAAGAAACTTTCAAAAACTGTATTAAAATTTTTAAAAAGAGGTACCTGTCTTGCTACCCAGTCTCCCAGGTTCTGCATTCATCAGTCTGAGAAAGTGAAGACTCCAGCTGATAAATACACTGAGCTCTTCCAGAGTAGTCATCATAACTGAGGACTTCAAAGAGTAAAAGCCTTC
Source organism: Okapia johnstoni (assembly GCA_024291935.2). NCBI lineage: Eukaryota > Metazoa > Chordata > Mammalia > Artiodactyla > Giraffidae > Okapia > Okapia johnstoni. The sequence goes on along the minus strand of CM044307.1, from coordinate 46,186,061 downwards.
AATGAAGAAATAAAGCTTCTAACTACAAAGACCTGGGAGAGAGGTGGAGGGTTAGGGAGTAAGGGAGTTGATCCCAGTAGTACTATGTGAATCCCGCTTGGAATGAGCACATATTCAGAGCACTTTGACTGACAGGATTTCACTGTGAACCTTATTCTGTTCTCCCAAGTAGAAAGAAAAGGTATTTCTTTCTCATCTTGCATCATGGCATCATCATCCAATCACAATTCAGCCTCTGAGCTACAAAGTAGACATCTTTGAGTACACCGACCACAGTAACAAAGGTCATGCACGCAGGAGACCATGAAATGTTTGTTCTTATACTCATTGCTTCATTTTATCAGCCAACAAACACGCCCGGTGCCTCCTGCCTGCCAGAGGCTGTGCATAAGGATGAACAAGGAGCTCCCAGGCTAGTAGGGCAGTGTGGTGTAACATAGCTGCAGATGATGGGCAGTGGAGAAGGTGGTGGTGTTGGAGAAGGTCGATCAGAAGATATACCGAATTGGGTGTCAGAAGATTTCACCATGGAGGTTCTTTTCAATAAAATTTTAGAACAGTTTTAGATTATAGAAAAAAGTTGCTAATACAAAGTTCCCATACACTTCACACTCAGTTTCCTCTCTTATTGCATCTTACATTAGAGTGGCACATTTGTCATAGCTAATGAGCCAATACTGATACACTGCTATGAACAAAAGTTCATACTTCATTTAGTCTTCCTTTAGTTTTAATGCCCTTTTTCTGTTCAGTTCCAGCTTGGATGCCACCTATATTTAGTCATCCTGTCTTCCCAGCTTCCTCTTGGCTATGACAGTTCCTCAGACTTTCCTTGGTTCTGAAGACCTTTACCGTTTGAAGAGTACTTGTCAAGTATTTTGTTGAATATTCCTCAATTAGGAGGTTTCTGATATTTTTCCTTGTGATTAGACTGGGGTTGTGGATTTCGGGGAAGAAGGCCACAGAGGTAAACTGCCATTCCCATGACATCATTTGTTGTTGTTCAGTGGCTAAGTCATGTCCAATTCTTTGTGACCCCGTGGACTGCAGCATGCCAAGCTTCCCTGTCCTTCACCATCTCCCACCATCTCTTAACTCAAAATGGAGCACAGACTTATATGTAACAGCTAAAACTATAAAAACTGTAATATTAAAACTACTGAATTCTTAGAAGAAGAGTAAGTCATCACGATGCTGGTTTGGTCAATGGTTTCTCAGATATGATACAAGTAACAAAAGAAAAATTACATAAACTGGACATCATGAGAATTTAAAATGTTTGTGCTTCAAAGGACAATATCAAGAAAATGAAAAGGCAAACTATAGAATGGGAGAAACATTTTGCAAATTATATATGTGATAAGAGACTGGAATCTAGACTATATGAAGAATTGTTAAAACAATAACAAAAAGACAATCCAACTTTTAAAAAATGGGCAAAGGATCTGAATAGACAGTTTTCCGAGGAAGATATACAAAGGGCCAATGAGCACAAGCAAAAACGCTGGATATCATTAGCCATCAGGGAAATGTCAATCAAAACCACAATGAAATACCATTTCACACCCAGTAGGATGGTTATACTCAAAAAGATAAATAACAACACGTGTTGGGGAGGATATGAAGAAACTGAGGCCCTCACACATTGCTGGTGGGAATGTAAAGGGATGAAACCACCTTAAAAATGAGTTTGTCAATTCTTCAAACAATTAAATAAAGAGTTATCACATAACCCAGAGAGTCTATCTTAAACAAAAGAAAACACCTGACAACAAACTTGTACATTTCATATACTCTGAAACTGTATCTAAAGGTTACAGAATACTGAAGTCATTTTTCAAGAAAGGCTATCTTGAAGTTCTTCTTACTCCATCTAGCATACCCAGCAGCATCTGAACACATTGTACCCAACTCTATTCCATTTGGGCAGAAGACATGACTTCTAATTCTAGACCTGCATATTATATAAGTAACCAGGAAAAGCAAGATTCTCAAAATCAGCACTATCTACAAAGCAGGCAACTATACACAGTTCTCATCATCCAGTCCCATATAGATAACAGCCTCAACTTGAGACTTTTTAAAAAAGAAAACATGAACAAAAACAAGATTTAAGTACATAGATTTGGTACCATCCAGTGACATTTACCTTATTACCAATATCAGAGATCACCAAACCCTCAGATTTCCTAAAAAATACTGTGAGGGAAAAAAAAAAAAAAAGTATTCTATCCCAGTATTCCAAATGTTTCCAGTATCACTTTTACCAGAAAAACAAACATAAACCAACTCGCCTCATTAATAACTTCTTCTTGGCTCTGCATACCTAAAAATAAGTAACGTTGGCTGGAGGTAAAATAAATTGAGAAGGTTATAAACTCAAGAAGAGAAAGGAAAAGTTGATATTTTAGAACCCATTTACCATCCTGGGAAAATTCATTCCCCAAAGAGAAGTGATCTTGATCTTTATAATAAATATGAATTTGCAAAGTCAACCCCCTTTCCCCAAAATACACACATAAAATAGTATCTTATCTTGGTCTTTTCTACCTGCTGTGCAATTAGAGTTTAGTGTGATAGGATTGGTAGAAAGACTTCCAAGCCTTTTTGTTCACTGAAAAGTTTCCTTCCACCAGAAGCCTACATTGCATCAGGAACACAAGCTGAACTAGGTTGGGAAAAATAACATCAAAAAAGTAATTTATCTTCACAGTATCTCAAGCATGGCTGGCAGGTCCAGGCCTACAACTGCTGTGACATCAGTTGGAAGTTCTGGAACGTATCCTTTCAATGGGAATATAGTAAAGGATATACACACCCCAGTGTTCACTGCAGCACTTTATAGTAGCCAGGACATGGAAGCAACCTAAATGTCTATTGATAGATGAATGGATAAAGAAGATGTGGTACATATGTACAATGGAATATTACTCAGCCATCAAAAAGAAGGAAATAATGTCATTTGTAGGAATGTGGATGGAGCTGGAGATTATCATACTAAATGAAGTAAGTCAGAAAGACAAATGTCATGATATTGCTTACATGCAGAATTTTTTTTTTAATTATACAATGAACTTATTCACAAAACAGAAACAGACTCACAGAATGAATTTAGAGAATGACCTTCTAATTAGCATGGAGGGAAGGACAGATTGGGAGTTTGGGATTGACATGTATACAATGATATATTTAAAATAGATAACCAACAGGATCTACTATAAATAATTAAAAAATTTTAATTAAAAAAATTAGCACAGAATTCAAACAGCCTCTTCCTTAGGATAATTTTAACTACTGCAGTGCCCACTGGGGTCAATCAAAATTGGTAGCTCCAGCCCAGCCTCTCTTTTGCACCAGATACCTCTCTTTGGATGTCCCAAACACCCCTCAAACACAACACAGTCAGACTCAATGTGAATAAAATGGAAGCCCTCACCCACTCACCACTCTGCCAAGACCTAGACCTCCTCTGGATCTCTCAATGTCTCCAATATTCATTCCATCACTTGGTACATGTATTGGATGGTCACTTGTAACAATCTGTTCTCATCCATTCAATCAAACCATGGCTGTGAGCAGAGACTCCTGTTTAAACAGAGACTCAGAAGTGGGGCAGAGGAGGAGCAGACAGATTTACTTGAGAGGTAGGATCCACCAGATTTGGTGATCAGAACAGATTACTTCTTCTGGAAGAGCCCAAAGTCTGTCTTGCTCTCCAAGCTTATGCTTCCCTCTTCATCACTATATGTTAATCATCTTCCTCTCCTCTCCTTTTCCTACCTTCTTCCTGACCCTTTGCAACAATACCATTCCCATTTCCACAGACAGAAACAGAGCCATGGGACTCTAAAGTTTGCTTTACATGTTTCTGACAGGTGACTTAGTACAGGCAAGGTGGAGAAACTTAACCTAGGCCAACTTCCCTGGCCATGTCTGGTGGCCAACCCTTGTAGGAGACAAAGTTTCCAGCTTCAGCACAGTTGAGCCCAACCCCATCCCAGAGAATCAGGAAGGCAGCTGATTCAACAAGGTTACCACCTCAGCCTGGGCCCTGGTCCTGACTCACCCTCACTTCTGATCCCAGTCTCCTGACTCAGCTGCTCATGAATTTGAATTCCTGGCTCTCCTGACTCTGACCTGGTTTGCTGAGTTCCTTTGGCAGGCTCTTTGATTTTTCTAGAAGGAAAATGTTAGACTCTCAGGAGTGCTCAGTGAGGCTGGGGCACCAGAAGAGACAGCAGGTGGCCGAATCCCTGTTAAATCATTGTCCAGTGGGCTGTGCTGCTGCCATCAAAGAATATGGGGATGGTCCAGACATGTCCACCTAAAAGGATGCTCCAAATATAGAGTGAAAGGAAAAACATGTGCTATCAAACTATGATCCAAAACACATATTTATCTTCTCCTACCTTATGCTCTTATGCAATGGCCAAATTAATTTAAAGCAAGTCTTTCCCAGCATTCCTGTTTACTAAAACAACTATAAAACAGGGGAAAGAAATCCATAATTACTATTTGAATGGGGGGGGAAAAACCTTCACTGTCAAATAATCTGATGCTTACTTTTTTTTTAACTATTTACTTTTAGCATGCAAATGAAGTTGAATTTGTAAACCACTAAAAAGAATGCATTCTCATTACCATTTTGTAAATGATGTAACTAAGACTGGGGATGGTTAAATATCTTGCCCAACTAGGAACAATCTTTCTACTGCCCATTAAAAAATCATTTATTTTTATCCATGAGATTGATCTGTATTTACCATTTTTAAATCCTTTTCTAGTAAAACAGATTTTTTTTCAAGAACTCAGGGAACATTTACCATGATAAAATGTATTCTGGGCCATAGAACAAATCTCAATAAATTTAAAAGAACTGAAATTATGTAGTGTGTTCTCCGACCACAGCAGAATCCAATTAGAAATCAATAAAAGAAAGATAAGAGGAAAATATCCAAACATGTCATTCCCCCCAAAAACCAAACCCAACAAAAAAATCAAACCTGGAAAATGAAGAGTATTATAAATTCAAAACAAGCAAAAGGAGGGAAATAATAAAAACAGAAATCAATGAAATTGAAAACAAGAAAAATAGGAAAAAAAGATGAAACAAAAAGTTGATTCTTTTAAAAGATCAGTAAAATTGACAAACCTCTGGCAAAACTGATAAAGAAAAAAAATACTAATTGCCCATATCAAAAATAAAATAAAATGGGCTTCCCTGGTGGCTCAGCTGGTAAAGAATCTGCCTGCAATGCAGGAGACCCTGGTTTGATTCCTGGGTCATGAAGATCCACTGGAGAAGGGACAGACTACCCACTCCAGTATTTATGGGCTTCCCTGGTGACTCAGCTGGTAAAGAATTCACCTGCAATGCGGGAGACCTGGGTTCGATCACTGGGTTGAAAAGATGCCCTGGGAAGGGAACGGCTGCCCACTCCAGTATTCTGGCCTGGAGAATTCCATGGACTGCATAGTCCATGGGGGTCACAAAGAGTCGGACATGACTGACTTTCACTTTCAAAATAAAATAGAAGACTATCACTACAGCCCCTGCAAGCATCTACAGGATAATGATGGAATACTACAAACAACTCTACACACATAAATTTGACAACTTAGATGAAATGGACCAATTCTTCAAAAAGTGCAAACTACCACAACTTACCGAATAAGAAATAGATCATTTGAAGAGTCCCATAACATTAAGGAAGCGGAATTCACAATTTTAAAACTCTCAAAATGAAACCTCCAGGCCCAGATGGTTTCACTGAAGAATTATACTAAGTGTTTAAAGAAGAATACATATGAATTCTACACAACTTCTCCCCAGAAAACAGAAGAGGAACAAACAATTCAATTCATTTGATGAAGTCAATACTACCCTGATACCAAAACGAGACACAGTACCAAAAGAAAAAAGAACAAATAGCCCTCTTGAATACAGACACATAAATCCTTGATAAAATATTAGGAGATAGAATTCAACAATATATAAAAAGAATTATACTCTAGGACCAAAGAGAGTTAATTTCAGGGATGCATTACTGGTTCAATACTTGAAAATCAGAAGAAAAATCACATGATCATATCAACGGATGCATAAAAAAGGCATTTACTAAAATTCAACACCTATTCATGATTCAAATTTAAAAAAAAGGGAAACAAAAGACTCCCTGAAAAATATGACTACAGGGAAACATCTCCTACTTGATAAAGATCATCTACAATTATACAACTAACATTGTATTTATGGTAAAGATGGAATGCTTTTCTCCTAAGATGAGGAACAAGGTAAAGATGTCCAGTCTCACCAGTCTTATTCAATATAGTACTGGAAGTTCTACCTAGTGTAGTAAGGCAGGAAAAAGAAGTAAAATGCATACAGACCAAAAGGAAAAAATAAAACAATTCCTATTTACAAATGAGATGTCTGTCTATATAGAAAATCCTAAGGAAACTACCCCCAAAATACTCTAGAACTAGTAACATACTATTGATTGATATGATAATGTCTCAATATAAATACAAGTCTATTAAAGTACTGTTCATTGAGGAATGCTTTGGAGGGAGTAATAGGAAATCTCCAACAACGCATTAAAAAAGTTGCTTTTAAGAGGAAGGAAGATGGCCCCAAGCCAGCTGGTAGGAACAACAAGGTCCTGGACCCAAGGAGCAATACCACAAGCTCACAGATGGATCACTGGGAACCTAGACTATGTCTGTCTCCTCTTTAAAAGGCTGTATAAATTTTCAGCTAGCATAAACAATTTTTTAAAACAAGTATTAGTTTCATTTCATGGGTGGGACCTGAGTCATTTAAATTCTCCTTTTGATATCTTTCCAAGAGTCTCTTCAAACTCCTGCCTAAAGACCAGATGAGAGAGCTACCACTTATTGGACTACAGTCTTACTTTCCATAGGCAAATAAATGACATTTGTAGCTCTTTTGAACATTAAATTCAATGCATTTATTCATAGCCATGCTCAATGCTATTGACAGAGAGTCCCTAGAAATAGGAGGCATAAAGATTACAGATCTCGGGTGACAAAAAAGTTCATTGATCCTCTTCTAGTTTCTCACACTTCTTATTTTATTTAAAAAGTCATTTATTTAATAATAATGTATTTCAATATATTGCAATAAAATCGACACTGGCTCCTCTTCTCCTGGGCTCTCACCTACGATAACTGAGAGCCAACATCCCTGGAGCAAAAATCCCACCTGGCATCACACACAGCTCACGGCTCATCCCCCATCCTCTGCTATTCCCCTCTCGTGCCTCTCAGAACACATTCTTCCTTCCTTCACCCTCTAGATCTGTGACTCAAACTCCAGACTCTCCCGATGCTTCCAGCTTCCCCACTTCCTATCCTACCACCTCCCACCCTCTCATCCTTCCCCTGCCTGTTTCTTCTCTCTCCTGCCTCCACTGCACCTCACCACGCCCATCACACTTCCAACTACAACTGTCCTTCTTGCCTGCTTCTCAGGCTTATCTCTTCTGGAGCTGGGTACCAGTCTTCAGCCCCGGCCCTTTCCCTTTTAGCTCCTGCCCTTCCTTCTCTAGCTCTCCTTCTGCTGGAGTGCGCGGCTTTTGGGTCCCATCCTTCATATACTCCATCTCAGGCCAGCTGCCTTCCCCCAAAGTACACATCTGTCCAGAGAGCTTGTTATTTGATGGCTAGATAAAAATGCCAGCCAATGCACTAGAAAAAGCAGAAACCTAGAAACTATATGCTAGAACCATTTCTAATGAAATCATTGCACAGGATGAGAGGGTTGAATGGCATCACCGATTCAATGGACAAGAACTTGGGCAAATTCCAGGAGATAGGGAGGGGCAGGGAGGCCTGGTGTGCTGCAGTCCAGGAGTCACAAAGAGTTGGACATGACTTAGCAACTGAACAACAACAGGGCCAGGGGTACAAGAGGGCAACTAACTGTCCACACACTCTGCAGCCCTTGGACAGAGAAATGACTGCATTTCCATGCAGAGAGCAACAGCGCAACCCCACAGCACACCTAACCAGCATTTAGGTAACTCCTTAGCAAGGAAGAATCCATCTTTGGATTACCACATATTTGTTAATAGCCCAGGCTTATCCAATAGTTAACTAGAGCTTTTCACCTAGCTATCTCCATTTTCTTGAGGCTGGTTTCATTTCAGGGAAGGGAGAGAACAGATTCTACAGTGAGAGGCCCCCACCTCCCCAAACTGAAGTACCTTCTAGAAGAAGCAGTGCTGTAGACTTTACATTAGGAGGTTGAATCAGTTTAACCTTCTCCCAGCACCAGAGGTAAAAGATTCAGAACTGCTCAAGAAAAGGGGCTATGAATTTAAAAGAAAAGGTGTGGGGGTGGGGTGGAGAGCCTGTTTCACCTGCCAAACCCGCCAAGCCCAGAACTGTTCCACTGCCTCATCCTACAGGGCTTCACCATCAATGTGGCTTTTGTCCTCCTGCCATGATGAGCAGCTCCACACACAGCCAGGCCCCTGACCCTGTGTGACATCTTTGTCTGGTGAATACCATGAATACGGTAAGCAAACAGTTTTCCACTCGGATGCAAACAGCCCCTGATGTGTGTGAATGTGAACTGTAAACTCGGAGACAGGATTAACCTCTCAACAAGAAGTTATTTCTCTGTCATATTATCCTGTAGGTTAAATGCCAGGCCAGGCTCTAATTTCTACCAGAGTTTCGTCAAGGTCAACATCGGTGGCTGCAGAGAACTACAGTAAATGATTAACCCCAGTTCTCCCTGGAGCCTCAATCAGCTGCAGAGGTCAGCGCCTCCCAGCCACGTTTTCTTCCTAGTTCACGCAGCAGGAAGTTCATGGTACACAGAACAGGCGTCTGCTGCTGCCTTGAGGGTCACTAAGACAGATATGACAAGTGGCAGTGAGTGGAGGTTGCAAGGAACTGTCCTCAACAGGAATGGGAGAAAGAAGAGCAGCAGGCGGGGTCAGTTCCTGGCATCCTGAGGTCTCAGAAACCAAGTATGGAAGAAGCAGTGGGAATCTTCTTAGACAAGGTCATAGGCTTGGAGTCAAGGAAGAAAAAAGCCTGACCACGTAGAGAGGATGCCGTAGATCAAAAAGCACAGGGATTCAAACACTATATTGCTCCTGGGGGCTTGGCAAAGGCTGGACTCAAGTTCCAGGGTCATATTTATAAACCCAACTGGTTCAAAAGACTGTCCATGTGGACTCGACAGGACAATCGTGCTGCCCACTTTTCAGAGTTTATTAATGCTTTGGCTCTGGCTCTGAAGCCATGAAGAACTCAGCGTTTCTCAAGTTTAATGTGCAGGCATCTGAGTCTTCCCTCTGCTATCATCTAGCCAAACGTTTTCCCTGGTTAAGAACAGACATCTTGAGGCTCTTGGACAATGCAGGGGTGGAAAAGACAAGGCTTTCACAACCTCCTATGCCACATCTGCCCAAATACATTTGCGTCCTCTCTACTGCCACCTCTTGTGGGCTCTGTCACTTATATGCTTGACTTATTGACATTTATTTGCAAGACTTATCCCCCCCAGTCCTGTGCCAGCAAGTCTCTGAAGCACATCAGCCCATTTTTTCTAACTATAAGTGAACTCAGCGTTTCCCCTAATCCAGACCCAGCCAGTATTTCTTCTCTCTGGACCACACACTTGAGACACACGTGCAGAAACTTAACAAAGAAAGAGGGGAAGTGTTAAAAGGAGAAATATGCACACTTGGCCATCTTCTCCCCTTCGTCTCTAATTCCCCAAGGATAAGATCCATCCATGACTTTGGAATGTCCTGGGAAGAAACAGTCCTCTCCCTTGTCCCCTCTCCCACTCCACTCCTACTTAGCACTGAAAAAACAACACTGCTTTATTTATGACCCTGAAAACTGCCACAATCACCGTGGAGAACAAACACCTTGCCCTTTATTCTGTCTTTCATGAAACCAGCCTAATAGTGCTGGCGCATACAAGTTCTGTTCCCCAGAGATCAGTGGGGCAGGAGGACTTTCCATTACATCTGCCACTGAGTGTTCTTACACATATTTCCAGAATCCTAACATGCACTCGGCACAAACACATGACTTAATCTGTAGCTCCAAGCTCACTAAACCACATCTGCAGAGGGCACCTACTACTCTAATGGTTTCCACTGCACTCCATCTGCAACTTAACATGCTAAACACATTTGTATCCGTTCAGTACCTCCAATATGGAAAGCACTCAAAAATATTTGTTGAATGAATAAGTACATGAACACACAAACAAATCTATTAACTGCCTAGGGTAAGTCTATGGGCTTCCCTGGTGGCTCAGATGGTAAAGAATCTTGCCTACAATGCAGGGGACTCCAGTTCAATTCCTGGGTCGGGTAAATCCCCTGGAGAAGAGCATGGCAATCCACTCCAGTATTCTTGCCTGGAGAATCTCAATGACGGAGGAGCCTGGTGGGCTATAGTCCACAAGGTCACATAGAGTTGGACATGACTGAGTCACTAACACTTCCAGGGTAAGACTATGGACAGTACAAAAATCAGTAAGGGAACTGGCTACCCTTGAAGTCTCAAAAGAGAACAACCCCAAAGTTTTCACACTCCAGCTTATGATGTTCTTTCCAGCAGAACATGCTTCCCCACCCTAAATCACCTCACTACTCTCATTGCTCCCAAGACTCAATCCAAGCCTCAGTCCCTCCTAGCAACTTTTTCTGTCCTGACTATATGGAGCGAAATCACTCCTTTTTGTATTTCTGTTCAACATACTGTATAAAAGCCTCTCCAGGAACTTCCCTGGTGGTCCAGTGGTTACAAACCTGCCTGCCAATGCAGGGGGCACAGGTTCAATCCCTGGTCCAGAAGATCCCACATATCGTGGGGCAAAATAAGCCCGTGTGTCACAACATGGAGCCTGAGCTCTAGAGCCTGTGAGCAGCAACTACTGAGTCCAAGCTCTAGAGCCCCTGCTCTACAACAAGAGAAGCCAGCTCATGAGAAACCCAGAGACCACAACTAGAGAGTAGCCCCCTGTCACAGCAGCTAGATAAAGTCCATGAACAGCAATGAACAGCATGTACTGCAATAAAGACCCAGTGCAGTCAATAAATAAATAAAAAGTAAAAAAAAAACCTCTCCAAACACGGATGCCACAGTCCCACTGAAAGCATCAACTTTGTCTTGGGACAGCAGAGACCATCTTGTCCATCTCTGAACCCCAGGGCTTTGCACCATGTGCAGGAGCTGAGTGAATAAACAACTACAGGCAAAGCAAACCACAGTAAATGTTACAGGAGGGGCAAAGGCCCTGGGGTGCTCAATGAGTGAAGAAAGCAGCTGCTAGACCACACGAAGAAGAGGGCATTTGAGCTCAGCCCTGGAGGACAGGCAGGATTTTAACTGTAGAGACAAAGGGATAGGGGGTGGTAAAGGACATTGGAGAACAGACAGCTAATCTGATCAGAGAGACAGAGGACAAAAGGTGAGGGACAAGTCTAGAGGACGACACACGAGAGCGAGTCGGAACACACCGCCTGAAGCTAGACTATGTGCAACCCTGGGAGACAGGCACTGTTAGGATTATTTTCCCAACAGAGAAGATTTGGAGGATCACAGGTGAGGTTTGCCAACAGGATTCAGTCATTCAGTCAACTGCTCACCAACTATGCTTAAGGTCACACATCAGTCATTGTATAAAAAGAACACACACACACAAATATATATACACACTTGTATACCTGCATTCCAGTTTCTCAACAAAAACACACCGAAGGCAGGGAAGTGTCCTGTGCAGAGTATTCAGCAGCATTCTTGGCCTCCGCCCCCAAGGTGCCAGTAGCATCCCCCCAGTTATGACAACCAGAAACGTCTCCAGACACTGCCAAAGGTTCCCCAGAGAGAGTGGGTAGGATCACGCCTAGATGGCAGCCACCATGCAGACTGTCTCCCCAAGAACTTACAAGGTGGTCGCAGGAATTGGGAGGAGGAGGAAGAATTGGTATTTTGGCAACTCATGCACAGAAATTCAATTTTTAAAAAAAATGTGCAATATTACTCCTAAAATGAAATGAAATACAGTATTGCCAGTAAGCAGCGGAGACAAGACCCACATCTTTGGACAGCAAGCCTTTACTCAGTCTACGGTGCCACACTGGGCTCCGGATGGAAGAGGACTGCAGAACCAAAGCCCAGAGGTGGCAAGCACGGGGGGACAGAGTATGCGTGTCTACCAGGGCCTGTGACTTCTGTGTAGCTGGCACTAGGCTTATCATGATGAGTGAGAGGCAGAGTTGAACAGGCAGGTGGCAGACACTAATGCATGGCTGTGACTGTAACTAGAGAGAAGCCATCAGAACTTGTTGGGGGCAGAGGAGGACTGGAGGGCGACCCATCTGCACCAGGGTGGGTGTGGTCTGAAGAGGCCAAACTAGGAGAGGAAGCAGGGAGAGGGCTGTGGAAACCATGCAGGCTGAAGATAATGAGGCCTGAACCCAGACAGCGGCCATGGAAAAGGAGATCTGAGGATGGAAGTGATGTCATGGACACAGAAGCCACAGGCCTGGGCAGCAGATGGAAAGTAAGGACCAAAGTTGAGACAGAGGCTCCCAAGGACAAAAAGTAAACATACATCACTAAACTCGGGGCTTCCTCTAAGCCTGCCTAGGCGAGGCACAGATAAGCACCTCCATTTCACTGTACATGGGACAGACTGAGACAGTGTAAAAGGTTTCATACGCTCTTTTTTAAAGTTCTCCTCTCATTGCATCCCCCTTCTTGTCCTCAAATGCACTCACATCACTTTGTGTCCTTCCTGAGATAGTCCATAGATACACAAATATATGCATATGGCTTCATTTTTGGTTTGTTTTTGATAACAAAAATAGTATCCGTTTACAACAAAGGAAATAAAAACCAGGAAGGACTAAGAGTCTTTTATAAAGTCAATAAAAGCAAAGGCAGATTTAGAATCCTGACCTGTCCTTAAACTATATGACTGTTCTTTTTAACCTGTGCACATTCTGATTCAAGCATACAGCGGATAGTTACTGAGCACTCTGCAAAGCACTGATGATACAAAGGATAGGATGGTCCCTCCTTCAAAATGAGGACAATGACACATCACCTAACTGGTACAGTCCAGCAAACAAGGACAAGACCAGGATGTGACAGGATGCTACAGATCTGCTGGAGTCAGTGGCTATAAGGAAATGTGGCAAGAAAGAGATGGCTTTGTCAAAATGTTTTGTTAGTTAGCTATTGCTGCATAACAAATTACCCCAAAACTCACTGACCTAAAATAATAGAAAACATTTATTATCTCGTAGACCTTCTGAAAGTAAAGAATCTAGAAGTGCTTTGTTTGGTAGTTCTGGCTCAGGGTCTCTAATGAGACTGGCCCAAGATACTGGCCAAGGCTGTAGTCATCTGAAGGCTTGAGCAGGTCTTAAGGATCCACTTCTAAGATGGTGCACTCAAACGGCTCCTGACAGTCCTTCATCACATGAGACTTTCCACAGGCTGCTTGAGGGCCCTCACAACATGGCAGGTGGCTTTCCCCAGAGCAAGGGATTCAAGAGGAAGCCAGAGTATCTTTTATGATCTAGCCTTGGAAGTCAGACTCCACCATTCCCTGCTGGTCACATAGAGCAGTCCTATTCAACACAGGATGGGCCTACCAAGAAGTAAGAGTCACAGGAACATACATCACGGCGGCGGGTGCACAGGATCTCAGAGGCTGGCTACCAGAAATGCCCTATCTACCCTAATTTACTTTGACATTGTAGATATTTGGGTCCACACTGCTTCTTATCTAATGGATTTAGAGCTTATGACATGCTCCATTTTCTGCTTAGAGTGATCACATAATAGTGCCAAGTTTTTCCACCAAGTGGAAATCTACTTAATGACCTTGGCAAGATTTTAGAAAAATAAGCATCAGGCAGAATTTAGAAGGTCAGAAAGAGAAGATCAGAAAAAGTGTAACAGACCGAGTAGGATTTCTGATGACAAAATTAAGGTTTCTGATGACAAGTTTTCCTTTGAGATGTTAAAAGATGTAACTATTTTCAATATTATAGTGAGTGCCATCATCTTTGGCTATTTAAACTAGCTCCTCTGCTTACAGTGCCCAGTTCTGTGACTTGACCATATCTGCATCTGGAAATGCACCTGGCTACTGGCCCTCAGATAGTGGCCACTGTTTCTGCCTTGCTCACACTTTTGGACTCTGGGTGGTGTCCATGAATGGTTCTGAGATCTCAGAACATTTGTTCCATTTGGGGAGATAGACAAGTACCTTATTAAGTTATTCTATTAACACTCTCATAAATGTCTAAAGCTATTTCTAGCACCATGACATTATAACAGCCTTGTTAGAAAACAAAACTTTCCTTCTACAAACCTCACCACCAACATACCATACCAAACTTCTCCCTTCATTCATGGTCCATATTCACCATCATATACTTGCTCACGGACAAAGTTTATAAATTCAGGGAATGAACACTTGGAAAAGAACAGAATGTCACAAACAAAATGGGACTCTCCATTTCCCATTTCCCAACTCCCTTCCCCTTCTGCCCACCCTTCAGCAGAGAGAGACACTGGTGATAACCACATTAAAAATGGAAATGGAGGGATTTTCCCAGTGCTCCAGTTGCTACGACTCCAAGCTCCAAATGCAGGGGGCCCACGTTTGATCCCTGGTCATGGAACTAAATCCCACATGCCACAACTAAGACCCAGCACAAATAAATATATAAATAAAAAAATTTTTTTGCAGTTTTTTTTTTTACTTATTTTTTTAAACTAACTTATTTTAATTGGAGGCTAATTACTTTACAATATTGTAGTGGTTTTTGCCATACATTGACATAAATCAGCCATGGGTGTAAATTAATATATAAACAAATACTTGTAAAAAAGGAAATGGATTGCTGAAGAGACCCTAGAGAACTAGTTCCTCCATATAAAGTGGCAACATGAATACACACCTTACTGGTAAAGACCAGAACTGCCTCCTTGCCACCGAAAGAATCTGCTCACATCACACATATACACACGCCTATTTAAAAGTCCCCCACGACCTAGAACATATTATACAGAGTGAAGTGAGTCAGAAAGAGAAAGATAGGTATCTTATTCTAACGCACATATACAGTTCAGGTGCTCAGTCGTGTCTGACTCTTTGTGACCCCACGAAACGCAGCACGCCAGGCCTCCCTGTCCATCACTAACCCCTTGGGTCCACTCAAACCCATGTCCATTGAGTCAGTGATACCATCCAACCATCTCATCCTCTGCCGTCCCCTTTTCCTCCTGCCTTCAGTCTTTCCCGGCATCAGAGTCTTTACAAATGAGTCAGCTCTTCGCATCAGGTGGCCAAAGTATTGGAGTTTCAGCTTCAGCATCAGTCCTTCCAATGAACACACAGGACTGATCTCCTTGCAGTCCAAGGGATTCTCAAGAGTCTTCTCCAACACCACAGTTCAAAACCATCAATTCTTCGGCACTCAGTTTTCTTTATAGTCCAACTCTCATATCCATACAAGACCACTGGAAAAACCATAGCCTTGACTAGACGGACCTTTGTTGGCAAAGTCATGTCTCTGCTTTTTAATATGCTGTCTAGGTTGGTCATAACTTTCCTTCCAAGGAGTAAGCATCTTTTAACTTCACGGCTGCAATCACCATCTGCAGTGATTTTGGAGCCCAAAAAATAAAGTCAGCCACTGTTTCCACTGTTTGCCCATCTATTTGCCATGAAGTGATGGAACCGGATGCATGATCTTAAGTTCTCTGAATGTTGAGCTTTAAGCCAACTTTTTCACTCTCCTCTTTGACTTTCATCAAGAGGCTCTTTAGTTCTTCACTTTCTGCCATAAGGGTGGTGTCATCTGCATATCTGAGGTTATTGATATTTCTCCTGGCAATCTTGATTCCAGCTTGTGCTTCCTCCAGCCCCAGTGTTTCTCATGATGTACTCTGCATATAAGTTAAATAAGCAGGGTGACAATATACACCCTTGACGTACTCCTTTTCCTATTTGGAACCAGTCTGTTGTTCCATGTCCAGTTCTAACTGTTGCTTCCTGACATGCATACAGGTTTCTCAGAAGGCAGGTCAGGTGGTCTGGTATTCTCATCTCTTTCAGAATTTTTCAGTTTGTTGTGATTCACATAAATGCTTTGGCATAGTCAATAAAGCAGAAATAGATGTTTTTCTGGAACTCTCTTGCTTTTTTGATGATCCAGCAGATGTTGGCAATTTGATCTCTGGTTCCTCTGCCTTTTCTAAAACCAGCTTGACCATCTGGAAGTTCACGGGTCACATATTGCTGAAGCCTGGCTTGGAGACTTTTGAGCATTACTTTACTAGTGTGTGAGATGAATGCAACTGTGCAGTAGTTTGAGCATTCTTTGGCATTGCCTTTCTTAGGGATTGGAATGAAAACTGACCTTTTCCAGTCCTGTGGCCACTGCTGAGTTTTCCAGATTTGCTGGCATATAGAGTGCAGCACTTTCACAGCATCATCTTTTAGGATTTGAAATAGCTCAACTGGAATTCCATCACCTCCACTAGCCTTGTTCGTAGTGATGCTTCCTAAGGCCCACTTGACTTCACATTCCAGGATGTCTGGCTCTAGGTAAGTGTCAGTGATCACACCATTGTGATTATCTGAGTTGTGAAGATCTTTTTGGTACAGTTTTTCTGTGTACTCTTGCCACCTCTTCTTAATACCTTCTGCTTCTGTTAGGTCCATACCATTTCTGTCCTTTATTGTGCCCATCTTTGCATAAAATGTTCCCTTGGTATCTCTAATTTTCTTGAAGAGATCTCTGGTCTTTCCCATTCTATTGTTTTCCTCTATTTCTTTGCACTGATCGCTGAGGAAGGCTTTCTTATTTCTCCTTGCTATTCTTTGGAACTCTGCATTCGAATGGGTATATCTTTCCTTTTCTCCTTTGCTTTTCGCTTCTCTTCTTTTCACAGCTATTTGTAAGGACTCCTCAGACAGCCATTTTGCTTTTTTACATTTCTTTTTCTTGAGGATGGTTTTGATTCCTGTCTCCTGTACAATGTCACAAACCTCTGTCCATAGTTCATCAGGCACTCTGTCTATCAGATCTAGACCAAAACCACTAGACCATTCAGGTCTGACCTAAATCAAATCCCTTATGACTATACGCACATACACAGAATCCAGAAAAATGTTTCTGAAGTATTTACAGGGCAGCAATGGAGAAACAGACACAGAGAATAGACTTACGGATGGGGAGAGGGAAGGAGAGGGTGAGATGTATGGAAAGAGTAACATGGAACCTTACATTACCATATGTAAAATAAATAGCCAATGGGAAGTTCCTGTATGGCTCCAGAAACTCAAATAGGGGCTCTGTATCAACCTAGAGGGGTGAGATGGGGAGGGAGAAGGAAGGGAGGTTCAAAAGGGAGGGGATATATGTATACCTATGTGATTCATGTTGAGGTTTGACAGAAAACAACAAAATTCTGTAAAGCAATTATCCTTCAATAAAATAAATAAATTTAAATAAATAAATAAAAGGCCTCCCTGATTTCCATTGCTCAATACCGTGAACAGACCACACTCCCACCCACCACCAAGTCCTTCGCACATGCTGTTTCCTCTGCCTGGAACACCTTGTGAGCTTTTTTGGAAAAAAAAAAAAAAAAGTGAAAGTCTTAGTAGCTCAGTCATGTCCAACCCTTTGGGACACCATGAACTGTAGCCCACCAGGCTTCTCTGTCCATGGAATTCTCCAGGCAAGAATACTGGAGTAGGTAACCATTCCTTTCTCCATGGGATCTTCCCAACCCAAGCATCAAACCTGAGTCTCCTGCACTGCCGATAGATTCTTGACTGTCTAAGGCACCAGGAAAACCCAGTTAGTTTCTATTCAGCCTTCAGATTCCATCCTCATTTTGCTCAAGGAAGCTTGCCCTCCCTCCCTCCGTCCCTCCATGTCAAAGCGCTTATCACAATACACATATTTATACATGTGTCTATCACTCCCACTCTTTTCCATTTTATCCCCACAACCCAGCACAGTGCCTGGCATAAATGAAATGCTCGATGCATAACTGCCTAATTAACTAACGACTATGGATGAACTACTTATTGATAGTGTCCAAAACTGTATCAACAATCCATTCCCAATGGTGAGGACATGATGCTGACTATTGGTCGTAAAATCTTCTGAGTTATTTATGTCTTGACATCTGGTCACTCTTCATCCAAATGGGAAACAGGCAAGAGCTGTCCTCCCTCTCTGGGCAAGCAAGGCCAGGATGAGGCTTTTTACTTCTTCTCCTCCTGATTAAGGAAATGGTAACCCACTCCAGTACCCTTGCCTGGAAAATCCCATGGACAGAAGAGCCTGGTAGGCTACAGTCCATGGGGTCACAAAGAGTCGGACACAATTGAGCGACTTCACATTTACTTTCCTCCTGATTAAGTTCCCACACTTGCTTATCACATCACATGTGAATTCACTGTGATTTTCTGAGTGAACAGGGTGACCAGAAAGTCCTGCTTCCACCTCCTCTTTCCCAGCAGCTGCAGGAATACATCCAAAGCAGGGATGCAGGGGGTGTGGGTTCGATCCCTGCTCGGGGACCTAAAATACCACATGCTACTAGGCATAGGCAAAAAAAAATTTTCTTTTTAATTTTTTAAATTAACAATAAATAAAAGGAGTTGGGCATATAGCCAGCAGGTTCAAGATGGGCTACTGCTCAGAAACTCTTAGAGAGGTCCTAGGAAAGGAAGTGTTGTTCTCACATCTAATTCTTAAGTATTTCGTACAGAAAACACTAGGAAGGTGTCAAGTTGCAGAATGACGTGTTGGTTCTCTCCTGACGGCTGCCATTGAAAGTAGTAAGCCTTTCCTGATCCTCCTACGGGCGCGGGCCTCAACCACAGCATCTGTTACTTCATTGTCCTCTTATTTGCACATTTTCTCCCCACAAGACTGTATAAGATCTTTGAAGCTAGAAACCATGGTTGGCCTGACTTGTGTTCTCAGTGACTGGCAGTGGTAAAACATATGCAAATACTTGACGGGAAATGAATGGGCATGTCGGGGACTCTGACTCTGTCTTCTACACCCACAGCAAGTGACTTTGGCAGCTCAGGTCAAACACCAGGAGTGAAGTGCCAGGATGTCCTTATTGTTCACCAAGACTCATAAGAGGCTTACCAGGACCCATGTGCAGAGCCACAGGGAGGCGACATGTCTGGGGCTTTGATGGAAGGTTCAAAGCAAACATCCCAGGACACCACACCAAGCCTCCTGTTTAGCTACTTTTTAATCAGGACAGAATGCAGAAGAGTGATATAATTATTAAGAGTCAGTTCGGGTGAGGGGAAGACTAGAGTGGGGGGGGGAGGAAAAGGAGGAGAACTTTTTTAATCTTGAATCTTTCCCATTTTACTTGTGTTGATGGAGGGTTCTGATTCATTCTAGGCCCATTAGAAAAGAGACATTTTCCTTTCCCTGCACACTGATTACAAACCTGCTGCATCCCCCAACATCTCTGCATCTTTGTATCCCCTACTCTCAACAGCTGCCCTTCAGAGTAAGTTGATTATGTGATGTTAAAGAGCTGAGGAAATACGGATTTC
This sequence comes from Okapia johnstoni, assembly GCA_024291935.2. Taxonomy (NCBI): domain Eukaryota; kingdom Metazoa; phylum Chordata; class Mammalia; order Artiodactyla; family Giraffidae; genus Okapia; species Okapia johnstoni. Next base: position 46,166,428 of record CM044307.1, on the reverse strand, counting down.
TACAGTTTCCCTCACTAACCTGGCTCTCCCTTGGAGAAGACAGAAATGAGATTTTACACTGAATTAGCCTTCTTTTAAGGGAGGCAATTCCATTGATCCTGAGATTAGCACTGGTTTTACCATCTGACCCTCTACTGACCTCAGGCTTTGAAAAGAAATTTTTCACAGATTGGTAGGAAAGAGGAAAGGAAAAATCTAGATGTGCTATGGGGAAGAAGCACATATTTGTTTTTATAAGCTTGAGTGACATTTCCAAATCATTGAGTGAAACATAAACATAAGGCCATAATCAAAGGGCAGTTTGGAGAGGGGGAAATAAAGTTTCAACATTACTGAATTTGAATAAAATTTCTCTAAGGGTTAAAGAATATAAAATGTGGGCACAACGTTAGAAAGAAATTATACTATAAAGCACAGAACAATATAAAAGCACACAGACTCAACACATAAGTATGTAATATACAACCCTAACCTTTCCTGTAAAGCAACTATACTCTGATTTTAAAAAACAAATAATTTTAATTGATAATACACATATTCCCCGATTTCATTCTGATGGTCCTACAGAAGGAATTTAGGTACAACTGTATTACCTTTCTCTTTTTAATTTTTTTTTTAAACTGGAAGATTTTGGGGATTATAATACTATACAATTCTTTCAAAATGCTCAGAAGCATTTAGTTTTAACCTGCAGGAGTACATAAACTTTTAGCTTACCATTTTTCCTCAACAACAACAAAAATGTATGTAATACTAAACAGGCTGCTTTTAGAAATTTCTCAAATGTATCATTAATTAAGCCAAATACAATGCTTTTCCCCTTGCTTTTCTATTTCCAGACTTGGCTGCTTGTCTTCAAGTCTCTGCATCTACATCCTCCTATTACTCCTCCACTCCTAAGCCCATCTTCTCTGTCCAGTCACAGCCCCCATGCAGTGTCCCCCTTCCTCGTGGATTCCTCATCATCCTGCCCAACAACAGGGCTGCCCTGCCTCTCACTACCCACCTTCCCCCAAAGGCCCCACTGGAAGCTCCCTATTCCCGGAAAGGCCTCCTTCCCAGCACCCAGGACCTGGCTTTGTCTCTCCTTCCTCCCTCACCCATCATCATGCCCTCTGTGGGGTCTTCTCCTGTCAGCCCTGACCTGAGGCTCATTCCTCCTCACGCCTTATTTCTCATTTTTCAAACTGCTAATCTCTCCCACTTCTTGGTCACGCCTCTACAGAACCACGCCCCCATTAGATCCCTAGTAAAAAACAAAGTGCTCCCTCCACCACTTAAAATCTACTCATCTGGGACTTCCCTGGTGGCTCAGTGATAAAGAATCTGCCTGCCAATGCAGGGGACATGGGTTCTATCCCTGGTCCAAGAAGATTTCTCATGCTGCAGAGCCACTAAGCCCACACACCCTCGAGTCTGCTCTGCAACAAGAGAAGCCATCGCAATGAGAAGACTGCACACGGCAATGAAGAGTAGCCCCCTCTCTCTGCAACCAAAGAAAGCCTATACAGCCATGAAGATCCAGCACAGACAAAACAGAAAAAAAGACAGAAAACCTACTCATCTGTCATGGCATTGGGGTATTCAAGCAGTCCTCACAATTTCAATCCACCTCATCTTTTCTGTTTTAAATTTTTTGTATTGTTCTTTTAAAAAAAATTACTACAAAAGAATCCAACATTTTATTATAAAAAATTTCAAACATTAGCAAAGCAGAGAAAAGTGAAAGTGAAAGTGGCTCAGTCGTATGACTCTTTGCAATCCCATGGACTATAGAGTCCATGGAATTCTCCAGGCCAGAATACTGGAGTGGGTAGCCTTTCCCTTCTCCAGGGGATCTTGCCAACCCAGGGCTTGAACCCAAGTAGAGAGAATAGTATAATTAACTGAGTCATCACCAAATTTTAACACTTATCATCACATAGCTAATCTTGCTTCAACCATACCCCTACTCATTTTCTCCCCCCAGTGGATTATTTTAAAGCAAATTCCATAAAACAACACAGAAACAGACTTACAAATACAGAGAACAAGCTAGTGGTTATCAAGGGGAGAGGCAAGAGGATATTAAGAGGTACAGACTACTATGTATAAAATAAGCTATAAGGATACATTGTACAGCACAGGGAATACATCCTGTATTTACAGTCATTTTAAATGGCATGCTGCTGCTGCTAAGTCGCTCAGTCGTGTCCGACTCTTAGCGACCGCATGGACTGCAGCATATCAGGCTCCTCCATCCATGGGATTTTCCAGGCAAGAGTACTGGAGTGGGCTGCCATTGCCTTCTCTGTTAAATGGCATAAATCTGTAACAATATTGAATCACTATGTTGTATACTTCAGACTAATAGTATATATCAACTATACTTCAATTAAAAAAATAAGACAAAAACAAAGCGAATTCCAAGTAGCCTTCTATTTCACCCATAAATAATATTAGGTTGGCCAAAAAACTCGTTTACTGTTTTCTGTAAACTGTTACAGATAAACCAGAACAAACTTGGCTGCCAACCCAATACTTTAGTTTCTTTAAAAGATAAAGACTTTGAAAAACAGTAACACTGTTTTCACCCCTAAAAATTCTGTTATTTCTTACTATCAGTAAATACAGAGATAGTGTTTAAATGCCCCCAATGATTTCTTTTTTATTTTATTTTTTTGGTTTTTTATAATTGGCTTGAAATGAGAGCCAAACACAGTTCATGTTTTGGATCAGGGTCTCTGACTCTTTAAACTCTCTTTTTGTGTCTAACCACTTAACTTCAAGGATTCCCTTGCAGCTCAGATGGTTAGGAATCTGCCTGCAATGCAAGAGACCCAGGTTCAATTCCTGGGTTGGTAAGATCCCCTGGAGTGACAACCCACTCCAGTATTCTTGCCTGGAAAATCCCACAGTCAGAGGAGCCTGGTGGGCTACAGTCCATGGGATCACAAAGAGTTGGACACTAAACGACAAACACTTTCACTCCACTTCACCTTAACTTCTCTTGCTCCACAAGGCTCCAGCCCAGACACACACCTCACGTTCCCACCTAACAAGGTGTTCCTTATGCTGTACTTGCTTCCCCGGTGTCCTCAGCCTCCATGCTTACACATCCAAATACCCCTCACCTCTCACAGCTCCCTCCATGAAATCTTTCCTGGTTGCCACCAACACAAGCCATCTCCTATAACACTTCATTTCTACTTCATCTGGGGCATTTACTCTTTCCAATTCTGTAACTGGCAATACCAGGTCCCCAGAAACTCTTAAGGTCCATGAAGCAAGCAGGGAAGTTGGTAGGGGAGCTGGAATTTGACCTGAATCTAGTCTCTAGGAAATCTGAAAACACTGACCACCAACTACACTTCTCTTTTGCTCAAGAACTGGGGACAAGAAGAGGGTAAGGATTAAAATAAGATGCTAACAGCTGTGGAGAGTCTTCATTTCACTCCCAGATGACAGTCACACAGTGACTGTCCATTTCTGCATGTGGATCCCAGCCACTGTCACAAACTCAAGGAGGAAGAGGACATTTCCTTTTCAAAACTGGAAAGAGTGTAAAAGAGTATAAAAGAAACAACATTAAAAAAGAAGTATGTTATGAAACAACATGTAAAAGTCCTCAACAGTCCTTTTAAAGACTGCATAATAGAATCCTCTAACAACATGAACACCCCCTTCTTCTGTGGGGAGGGAACTGGAGCAGCTTACCTAATGTCCCCAACCACATTCACTCTGCTGTACAAGGACACCCCCCCCCCCCCCGCCAAAGCCCCCAACACCAGGGTGCTCATGAATTCTCTTCTGTTGAGCAATCAATCTGTTCTTAAAAAGGTGTGGCTCTCTGGGTCTATGAAAACCACTTTTACAGAGTATCTGTTTGGAATACCTGTAAAACATTCTAAATATAATGTGATGGTTTTCACCAAATGTTCCAGTAATTTAAAACTTTTAGTGCTCAAGCTCCAGCAAGGATGAAGTATTTGCTATCTGACAATGATAAAATAGCACTTTAGGAATTTTTGGCCCTGGGGCAGTGGCAAAAATTTAAAAAGCTGATGCCAGGAGGTTGGGCTGCCTCCTAAGGCTTACCAAGAAAATAAACTTTCTAAAATAATGCAGTTCCTTAACAAAATGTCAGCTTTTAATCACAGTAGTGGATGAGTCCCTCCCAAGACAGGGAAAGTCTAAAGGCTAGTGTATAAATTTAAGAAACACTTTACAAAATTAAAAAATTATATTTAATTCTCTCTCTTCCAAGGAGTTAATATAACACTACTAAAACTCTATTATATAGTACCCTCATATACATAATGTAACAAAAAGGCAGCATCTGTCCATTACAGTGCTAATTTTTTTTCCATTAAATACGATCCTGCCACATTTGTTCAGCAAACACCTTCAGAAGCAAAAGCTAATGAGGTGTAAAAACACAATCATGATCCTCTTTAAGAAACCGCGGGGAAATGCAAAAGCAAGGCAGAGAAATTCACAGAGAAACAGCAGTTTCCTAAAAGATCTCCCACATCATCACTGGAGAAAATTTAACCGGAACCACATACTAGGTAGGGGCTGAAAACCCAGTTAAGAGAGGAACTGATCCTCCACTTTCACTCATCAGACACTGCAGAGATGTGATCATGCATCAGACACTGTGCGAGGGACACGGACAAGGGTACAAAAGTCACACACTGTCAACCTGCAGATGGCCTTTATTTGGTCTACGTGATCCTTTTTTGTCTAATGTGAAGCAATGCTTAAAGTCAGGAGCCTAAATCTTTACAGATTATCTCATTCCCATACAACAAAGATACTTCCTCACCTACCATCATTCCCTTCCCTGCTTATAACATGCAACAGCAAAGGACCTAGACACTTCCAATAAAGTCTCCTGCATCCTATGTGTGCTGTAAGTTTAATTTTCCTTAGAGTCAAAACACTGAAAATCTGCCAAATATCATCCTCAACTACCCTTCAATGAATAAACCATGTTAACTCAAGCTTTGATGTAAGGTTTGAAGATAATAAAGACGTGATGGGTCCAAAGGAAAATTTTTACTCAGCCGCCTGTTGGCATGTTCCCCAAGAAGCAGCAGCACATACAGGCCAAGAGCAAAGACACCAGGTTGCTGCACAGAAAGAAAATTAGATGGAAAAAACAGATATGTCCCTGAAAAGCACTGAAAATTCAATCAGTTTCACTTTTCTCCCTCAAACGAAACCAAATCTCAAAAAAGTTAAGATAGGTAAATGAACAAGAGGCTTTTTTCTTAAACTATCTCAGTTATAATAAACCCAAATCGACTATTTTTCCCAAACGTTTTACTGTTATACAAACAAATCCATTTTTCACTTCTTGTCACCTGCAATTACTGTGCTGTAACTGAAGATCAGTGAATCACTATGGAGTGTAGGGGAGAGAGGACTGACCGGCTCTGAGCTGTTACTGTAATCATCACAGAATAAACAATATCAAGAGTTCTTTCTTCATCATCTTTAACCTATATATGGCAGAGAACATAAAAAATTTACACTGTGTAATTCCCCTCTTTCCCTAAAGATGGCATGACCTTTCAAAACATTTTCCCCTTCATTTCCCCCTTTTCTTAATCAGCCAATTCAAGGCCAACACCAAAGACCTCAAAATAATTTAGAATCCATTTGTAGGAGCCAAGAATTCAATTAAGAGAAAAATTATCTTGCAAAGGTTTGGGCAATTCAGCTCATTAACCCTCTTGTAACTGTGCTGAGAAAAGAACTTGAATCATCTAACAAAAGGCTTCACAAGTAAGAAACTACAGAGTAGGGCAGGGGGGGAAGGATGCCAGAAACACGGGTCCTGTCTGCAATCCTGCCCCATCAGCAAAGGCAGAAATGCCCTAGGAATCCTGGAAGGGTTCACTTCTGGGCCTCTAAAACTCACCATGTGCCAGAGATTTTAAGCAGTGTCCTTAAATTTTTTATGTTTATGGACTTAAGGTGGTCAACAGCATAACTGCTGAGTTTACTGTTTGTAAACAAGGTCCAGATCAACAGGACTTCCCTGGTGGCTCAGATGGTAAAGAATCTGCCTGCAGTGCAGGAGAATCCAGGTTCAATCCCTGGGTCAGGAAGACCCCCTAGAGAAGGGAATGACTACCCACTCCAGTATTCTTGCCTGGAGAATTCCATGGACAGAGGAGCCTGGTGGGCTACAGCCCATGGAGCTGCGGAGAGTCAGACACAACTGAGTGACTAACACTTTCACTTTTCACTTTCGGGATCAATGATGGGATGAAACTGAGTTTCACTCTGTCATGAAAAGGAAGGCAAACAACAGACACAGGTTTGGGCGAGGTGGTCCTGGGCCTCCTCTGTGCCCCGCCTGCCCCCTCTGGCCAGGACCCACCTTGGTGGCCTCCTCCACGCTCTCTCGCAGGGCCAGCAGCTCGGCGTCATACTGCTCCTTCAGCTTGTCCATCTCCCGGTCGTGGCTAGAAACCTCTTCCTTCAGGGCTCCCTTCAGCGCGGTGAGTTCACGCTCCCGCTTCCTCAAGAGGTCTTCCTGCTCCTCTTTGGCAATGAGCAGATGCTGAAGGTCCTGCTTCGCCTGCAGGAGCTCCTGCAGAGAGAACACACGAGCAGGGAGGTGAGGACACAAGCGTTCTGTTGAGCAGCCCTGCGCCTCCACCTCGGCCCCCGCACGCACGGTCACAGCCTCACCAGACCTCCCTATTCTCTCCCCCGCACGCTACATACTCCTCTCTTTCTCTTCCCCTTCTCACAAGCCACCATATCTCTTGATTCTACTATCTTAGCTTTCCTGAGATTTAATTTGAGGGAGAAAAGGGAAACTGGTTTCATTCTTGATGCTCTGAGGTGCCAGGTCTGTGTTTTCCATCTCACTTCACTTCAGTGCAATGGTCTGCAGTCCCTGCTAGTGGCCTTCATGAGCTGTTGCTTTGTTGGCGGGTGGGGGGGGGGGGGCGGGGTGCAGATGCCTACTTGCTGGCCTCTCTTACTTCACCCCCAGAACCCCTGAACCCACACAGCCCAAGTCCTCAGGATGCCTCTGCTCCATTCTGAGAGGGATAATAGTCACACATTCTCCACCTTCCCTGCCTCATCACCTCACTGCTCATGAGCAAAGTCACCAAACTGGGGCAGCAAGTTCCACTACCAGTGGCATCACCTCAACACAATTGTGCCCTGCCTAAGCTGGGCATTCCTCTCAGGTCACCATTCCTTGTCAGACTTGCTCAGCAACCCTCAAGCTCAGGCTCCCCCTGCCCCACAGACGTCCCTACTGTGCACTCAGCCAGGACTTGGGCTTGACCACCCAGCTCCTCTGCATGCCAGGCCTCCTCCTCGCCCCAAGCCACTTCACAGACAGCCAGCTTCCTCCTCACCAGCCTGCTCCAAGTCTTTACTCATCAGTCGTATTTTTTTTTCCTGTCATTTTGTTCCTTTCTGTTCCCTTGAATCTATGTCCTTTTCCTCAGGGGACAAGAATCCTCTCAATCAAGGGCAAAAACAAACAAAATCCACACAAAAAAACCCAAGCTTTCCACCAAACTTTTGAAAGTATAATTTCTATTCACTGTATGTACTTCTTGATCACCTTAATCTCTTGCAAATGGCTTTTGCTCCTATTCTACTACCACTGTTCCCTCCAAGGTTGGCCTCTTCATCTCGACATCCAAAGGCCTCTGCTCAGTCTTCACTTTTCTTTACTCTCCTTTGATCCTCTTTGGGGCTTCCCAGCTGGCTCAGTGGTAAAGAACCCGTCTGCCAATGCAGGAGATGCAGGTTCAATCCCTGGATTGGGAAGATCCCCTGGAGGAGGAATTGGCAACCCACTCCTGTATTCTTGCAGGAAAATTCCCATGGACAGAGGAACCTGGAGGGCCACAGTCCATGGAGCCACAAAGAATCAGTCATGACTGAGCAACCGAGTGCACACACAAGCTTTGACCCTCTGCACCCGCCCCCCTAAAATTCTCTTTCCCCTGCAGTTCAAAGATACTACATGCTCCTGTTTTCTTCCCTTGGACCACTTTTTCTGTGACAATCTTTTCTGGCTTTTCCCTCCCTCTTCCTAAAAAGCTAAGATGATCCCCAAGAATGTGACTTCACATTCTTCATTCTTTTTTGGCAAGTTCACCTAGTTTTGTTTTGTTTTCCAACTATTAATTCTACATAAATAACTCCCAAACCTTTACCTCCAACTCTTATCTGAGTTCAGACCTGCAAGACTCAGCCATCTGGATGTCCCTCAGGCACCTAAGATTCAAGAGGCTTATGTTTCTCAGTGAATTCATCAAGTCCCTTGCTCTCCTCTTCCTTTGTTCACTACTCTCGGGGACAACAGCACCTGCTCAGGAGCTCACAGGCTCAGGAGCTTGGCAACAACCTTGATCCCTCTCATCCTTGTCCCTCATGACTAAACAGTTCTGTAACATCTTAGATCCTTTTCCTCCCCTCTCTGGGGTTAGGCTCTCCTCACCTCTGGCCCAGGTGGTTTGCACGAGCTACCCAACGGCTCCCCCACCTCCAGTTTCTCACCTGCAGTCTATGCCATCACCCACAAGGTATCTTCTGTCAGGGGCGTCCTTCACCCCTCTTGGTCCCATCTGTCTCTGTCTTTCAGAAAACCTCTAAAGACTCAGATACTGTATGACCTATTCCAAGAAGTCTTCCTTGAACCCCCTTCCTGAATACCCAACCTCACTTTAGCTGTGCTTCTCACAGTACTTAATACTTTTACCTTGCAGTCCTTGTATCTAGATTCTATTTGCTTAGCTTTCTCAGCTCGTAAAGAATCCGCCTGCAATGCAGGAGACCCTGGTTCGATTCCTGGGTCAGGAAGAACCCCTGAAGGGAAAGGCTACTCACTCTAGTATTCTGGCCTGGAGAATTCCATGGACTGTATAGTCCATGGGGTTGCAGAGAGTCAGACACGACTGAGCGACTTTCACTTTCACTCACAAGATTATCAACTTCTTGAAAAGAAAACAGATCTGATTTATATTTTTGATGTGTGGATCGGTGATAGCTGGGAGCAGGCCTGTTCTGGGCATATATTAGCATGGGCAGTACAGCAATAGTCTGGAGATGTCAGAATTCTAAACTCATCCATTCTTTCACTGGTAGTTCATGAGTAAATACACATTCTGTCCTCTCGGAGCTCCCGTAGAACTGGAGGAAGGGCTGTCACCTGAGAACTGAGGTCTCAAGAGAGAAAACTATTTTGCATTCAAGATGTGGGTCACTGATGAGGGGGTGACACTATTTGTATCAATTTAAGAATAACTGACAATGGAATTTCCTTCCTTTGCTCTAGAGCAGGGGTCTCCAACCCCCAAGTCACAGACCGATGCTGGTCTGTGGCCTGTTAGAAAGCAACAGGTGAGCAATGGGAAAAGTTTCATTTGTATTTACAGCTGCTCCCCATCACTCGCATTATCACCTCAGCTCTGCCTCCTGTCAGATCAGCAGTGGCATTAGATTCTCATAGGAACACGAACCCTACTGTAAACTATGCATGTGAGGGATCTAGGTTGTGCACTCTCTATGAGAATCTAATGCCTGGTGATCTGAGCTGGAGCTGAGGCAGTGATGCTAGCACTGGGGAGCAGCTGCAAATACACATTATTAGCAGAGTTTGACTGCACAGAGAACGTAATAAATCTACTGCTTGCAGACTCATATCAAAACTCCCAGATGGGACCATCTAGTTGCAGGAAAACGAGCTCAGGGCTCCCATTGATACTGCATTATGGTGAGTTGTATAATTATTACAAATTATATCACAAAGTAACAACATTAGAAATAAAGTGCACAATAAATGTAATGCACTTGAATCAACCCCTCCACCCTGCCCTGGTCTGTGAAAACACTGTCTTCCACAAAACCAGTCATGAAAAAGGTTGGGGACCATTGCTCTAGGGCATGTACATACATTAAATCAGGGGAAAGTGAAAGTCGCTCAGTCATGTCTGACTCTGCAACCCCAAGGAATTCTCCAGGCCAGAATACTGGGGTGGGTATCCAATCCCTTCTCCAGTGGATCTTCTCAACCTTGGAATTGAACCAGGGTCTCCTGAATTTCAGGCAGATTCTTTACCAGCTGAGCTACCAGGGAAGCCCCATTAAACCAGGGGAGTCACTGCAATTCCAGGGTGGAGCTGCACAGTACAGACTAAGACTTACTTCCTCAAGAATCTAGCTAGCAGGTATTAATAAGCTCAGAAGAAACTTCCAGAGAATCATCCAGGTAACTAGAGCAACCCCGACTCTTCCAAAGCACCAAACACAAAATACATAAGCAAATTTTATGAAAATATACCCCATTCTGCTATTTATCAAAGGAGATGCCCTGTAGCTTCCACTGTCCAGTTCAGGGCTATTAGAAACACACACACCCCCATCACTGTTGCTATTGGCAACAGTTCTGAGTCTTCCTGGAGCCTCCTACTAGCTTCTTCACAGCAGCCCTTGTGAGCCTACTCCTATTTCCTGCTCTTACTCTCACACATTTCTCAATTGTTTTGATGATAAGGCAGTTCCTCTTCCCACACTTATCTTTTCCAGGATGTATCTGTGTTTCATGTTGCCTTTTGTGTACTGCCACCAATGCATGTCAAGAAACTAAGTTTTTATGGTCCATTCTACACCAACATGCTGTTATCTGTGACTGGGGCTGCTGCTTAAATGGACTCTGCTGTACGAATCCAATCAGATTACACCTCACCGTATCACTGAGTAACACTTGAAGCTTTCCAGGGTAGAGACCAAAAGGCACAAGGAGATTTCAAAACTTCATCACCTCTGAGGCTTTACTGTCAATTATATCAAGCCAAAGAAGTGAGAGAAAACATATTGCTGCTTTCTAGTCACTCAGTCGTGTCTGATTCTTTGCGACCCCAAGGACTGTAGCCCGTCAGCCTCCTCTGTCCGTAGGATTTCCCAGGCCAAGAATACTGGAGTGAGTTGCCATTTCCTTCTCCAGGGAATCTTCCAGACCCAGGGATCGAACCCGTGTCTCCTGCATTGGCGGCGGATTTGTTACCACTGAGCCACCAAGGATGCAAGAGTAAAACATATAAACCTCAAAATATATGCAAACATCCACTAGAGATGCACAAGCCAGTCTGCAAACTCCCATCAAAGAAAACAAAGGAAAACTCTGGGCACGCAGAATCAGCATCTTCAAAACCTATACACATCCAGGCTAGCTTCACATGAAGCCTCAAGAGATAAAGACCTAGTATGGATGTATATTTGGGGGTGGATGGGAAGGAGTAGGGGGGTTAGGCTAAAAAGACTGACTATTTGGTACTTACTACATAATAAGGATTATGCTAAGCACTTCTAAAAATCATAGGAGATGAATACTATTGTTCTCATTAATTAAAAAAAAAACGAGTTCTGAGATGCTATTAATAACATGCCTACAATCACCCAGCATATACAGAGCCAAGATGGGACCCAGACTGGATAACAATTCTGGTTCTTTTCACCTTACAGCCTCTGCAGGCCTGACAACAAAACTACACACTCAAAAGAGGCTGAGGAGCAAGCAGTGTGGCTGTACTCTGTCTCTCGGATGCAAATGAACAGGGTACTAGATTCAGTTGGAAGTGCTTAGAAGAAGGTCTACCTGTTTAAATTGAAGCAAAGAAATTGCCCAGAATCTGCAAAGACAACAAGGAAAGTTGAGAAGAAAAGGAAGCATGCTCTGGGAGCTGGCTGTTAACAGCAACAAGCCTGAGGCTGTCCTGACAGTAGGGGCACAGAAAGACACAGACCAGAACATCCAGAGCAGCCACTCACAAGTCCACAGAGCATCTTCACACACCACCTACCCATAGGTATTCCATGTCAATAGGAGAAAAAACACTGATCTAGACCCTTTGCACAAAAGCTTCCACAGAAGCCCTTGCTCATTGAAAAGACAAGTAAAGGTCATATATCAAAACTACAGTTGACAATTCAAAAATCAAACAAAAAAAAAAAGAAAAGAAATGGGAATTCCTTGACAGTCCAGTGGTTAGGACTCCTTGCTTCCACTGCAGGGAGCACGGGTTTGATCCCTGGTCAGGAAACTAAGATCTCACATGCTACATGGTGTGCCCTCCCCTCGAAAAAACATACAGCTGACAAAGAATTATGTCATTTTTTCCACAGAAAGATTGCCTAGAAATTGTAACACAGCTGGTAAGAATCATCATTTTCTTTACTGTGTATAATATTCAGTAACATCACTTCAAAATAAGCTTATACTTATTTTAAAGATGTTATTTCTGAGCATCAGTCTACCCCTAAACCAACATGATTTCATAACCAGAATATTTTACTGATACCTAAGTACTTGCATCTTGGTAAATGTCAGGGATAAAACACCATAGGATTCTGCTGGCCCATCTGTCCACACAATCAGTTCAGTTCAGTTGCTCAGTCATGTCCGACTCTGTGACCCCATGAACCGCAGCATGCCAGGCCTCCCTGTCCATCACCAACTCCCGGAGTCCACCCAAACCCATGTCCATCAGAGATGAGCTTCAGTAATTAGAGAATCCCACTGTCATGAAGCTTAGAGAGAGGTCTCATTTTTACCCATCACTACCAAACACAGGGAAACATACTCAGGGTCAAAGAAATGACTGACTACTTGAGCTATAATTATTTTTGTATCTTAAAAAAGAAATTCAAAACCATCAGTTGGTTACTTAAGAATAACAAAGTCATTCTATTCTTGGTCAATTATTAATATCTGGCTTATCCTAAGAGAATAGGTATTTTCTACTATGTCTTTCTTCTTTCTTTCCTTTAATCTTTTTTTTTTAAATAATGCTTCTATCCTCTTTTCATACTGACTCCATATAGAGGCCTAACATCATTTAACAGAATGTACAGTATTAAAAGATTACTTCGTGAAAAATCTTGTGCATTATGCAGGCCTCACAAAATACAGGCCTTCAAGCTTTTCTAAGCATTCAAAAGCAGACGTGTTTAATGTTCTCTGAGTTTAAGAGTCTATTCTAAGCCAAGTCCAATGGAAAAGTTGGCTACAACTATAATCTGTTACCAGATTCCCCCTGGCCACTTTTTATTAAGATATGAAGAATAAACTGAAAGTGATGAGGAGTTGGGGTCTACTTAATTTGTGATACAAAAAACCATAGATCATTTTTTAAATGTCACTGACATGTCAAAGGAAACTGATAAATACAGTGAGGACAATTTTCCAGAGGGAGAGAACCCCACTTTGGCACAGAGAAGCTGTGTCCTAACTTATCTTGCAGAAAGGCAGCAGTAGAAGACATAGCTCCCGTTATAAGAAAGAGCAAATAACCAGAAAGCCAGCAACACCAGGAACATTTTTTAACAAAAGATGTGCTCTGTTTCCCTTTCCTGAGATTCTCATTATTAGCCTCCACCTGAAAACACATCACCAAAACTGAAGCTCACATCACAGTTGTTGTGTACCATGTGTAAACATGTGTTAGTCACTCAGTCGTATACGACTCTTTGTGACCCCATGGACTGCAGCCCGCCAGGCTCCTCTGTCCATGGAATTTCCCAGGCAAGAATACTGGAGTGGGTTGCCATTCCTTCCTCCAGTGGACAGTTTGTCAGAATTGTTTACTTTGACCCATCCATCTTAGGTGGCCCTGCATGGCATGGCTCATAGCTTCACTGAGTTATGCAAGCCCCTTCACCATGACAAGGCTGTGATCCATGAAGGGGATATGATAATATTGTGGTTATAAGAAAATTATCTAACTATTTAAATGCATGCTGAAAAACTTAGGGGTGCAATGTGGTATTATCTGTAAATTCCCTTGAAAAAGTTCATCAAGATGAATAGATACATGAATTTTAAAAAACAAAGTTGAACGGACAGACAGAAGAAAAAATGGAGTAAATATGGAAACATGTTGACAACTGTTGGATTTGGACTGGGACTCTATATGAGTTAACACATTATTCTTTCTACATTTCCATACGGTTGAAAATTTTCCTAAGACAAACTATTGCATATGATGCTCTCACAAAAGGGAACCATATTCACAAGTAGAACAAGCACAAAACAGACAATGGCTCCCAGTTCCCCCACCCATCCCATACCGTCCAGACAGACAGGGCCTCTCTTGTCATCTGGCCCCAGCTTACCTCAATCAGAGCCCCCTTCTCCCTGTCCTCGGATTGCTTCGCACTGTCCAATTCATCGTGCATTTCTGAGAGCTGATCCTGGAGATCTCTGATTTCAGTCTGGTGCTGCTCCCGTTCCATCTTCACCTGGAACAGCCTGGCAGAAAAGGAAACCCATGAGAGAGATTCTCCTGGTCTCTGCTTATTTTCATCCAGTCTGCTTTCAGACCTTCAGATGGTCAACTAGAGTCATCTAAGTCCCCAAGTAGCCTCCCATTCTCTGTTCTGCGCTGAATAAAATATCACAAACCAGGAAAGCACTGGTAAAGAACTATACCTACAGTCTAATTGCCCAAGGAGAAGACAAGTGAGAGCTCAAGCCAATGTAATGGGAAAGGTTATACAGTGACATTTCTTCCCCAAAAGGAGACCACAGGGTACTAGGATTTGGATAGAGAAAATAAGGAATTAGGCCATAGGGCACAACTTTTATGATAAATGTTTTCACTAAAGCCACCTGACTCTGTACCACCCCACCCTCATTACTCCAGACCAATCGAGTCAGCAAATTATGGTCCATGGGCCACTCTGGCCCACGGCCTGCTTTTGTAAATAAAGTTTTATTGGAACAAAACCATGCTCATTCATGTATTGCTTACGGTCATTTGCACAATACAATGGCAGAAATGAACAATTTCATATGGTATGGTCTATAAACTCTAAAATATTTACTATCTGACAGAAAAAGTTTGCCAACCTCTGTTCCAAATTAAACTCACAGCTGTTCTACATTTTTTGTCAAGTCTTTCAGTTCAGTCGCTCAGTTCTAGCCGACCCTTTGCGACCCCATGGACTGCAGCACGTCAGGCTTCCCTGTCCATCACCAACTACAGGAACCTACTCAAACTCATATCCATTGATTCGGTTTTGCCATCCAATCATTTCATCCTCTGTCATCCCCTTTTCCTCTCGCCTCCAATCTTTTCGAGCATCAGGGTCTTTTCAAATGAGTCAGCTCTTTGCGTCAGGTGGCCAAAGTATTGGAATTTCAGCTTCAGCATCAGTCCTTCCAACGAATATTCAGGACTGATTTCCTTTAGGATGGACGGCTTAGATTTCCTTGCTGTCCAAGGGACTCTCAAGAGTCTTCCTCAACACCACAGATCAAAAGCATCAATTCTTTGGTGCTCAGCGTTCTTTATAGTCCAATTCTCACATTCATACATGACTACTGGAAAAAACATAGGTTTGACTAGACTGACCTTAGTTGGCAAAGTAATGTCTCTGCTTTTTAATATGCTGTCAAGGTTGATCATAGATTTTCTTCCAAGGAGCGTCTTTTAATTTCATGGTGGCAGTCACCATCTGCAGTGATTTCAGAGCCCAAGAAAGTAAAGTCTGCCACTGTTTCCACATCTATTTGCCAAGAAGTGATGGGACCGAATGACATGATCTTAGTTTTCTGAATGTTGAGTTTTAAGCCTACTTTTTCACACTCCTCTTTCACTTTCATCAAGAGGCTCTTTAGTTCTTTGCTTTCTGCCATAAGGGTGGTGTCATCTGCATATCTGAGGTTATTGATATTTCTCCCAGCAACTTTGATTCCAGCCTGTGCTTCATCCAGTCCAGCATTTCTCATGATGTACTCTGCATATAAGTTAAATAAGCAGGGTGACAATATACAGTCTTGACTTACTCCTTTCCCGATTTGGAAACAGTCTGTTGTTTCATGTCCAGTTCTAACTGTTGCTTCCTGACCTGCATACAGGTTTCTCAGAAGGCAGGTCAGGTGGTCTGGTGTTCTCATCTCTTTAAGAATTTTTCAGTTTGTTGTAATTCACATAAATGCTTTGGCATAGTCAATAAAGCTGAAGTAGATGTTTTTCTGGAACTCTCTTGCTTTTTCGATGATCCAGCAGATATTGGCAATTTGATCTCTGGTTCCTCTGCCTTTTCCACATCCAGCTTGGGCATTTGGAAGTTCATGGTTCACACACTGCTGAAGCCTGGCTTGGACAATTTTGAGCATTACTCTACTAGAGTGTGAGGTGAGTGCAATTGTGCAGTAGTTTGAGCATTATTTGGCATTGCCTTTCTTTGGAATTGGAATGAAAACTGAGCTTTTCCAATCCTCTGGCCACTGCTGAGTTTTCCAAATTGAGTGCAGCATTTTCACAGCATCATCTTTCAGGATTTGAAATAGCTCAACTGGAATTCCATCACCTCCACTAGCTTTGTTCCTAGTGCTGCTTCCTAAGGCCCACTTGACTTCACATTCCAGGATGTCTGGCTCTAGATGAGTGATCACACCATCGTGATTATCTGGGTCATGAAGATCTTTTTTGTACAGTTCTTCTGTGTATTCTTGCCACCTCTTCTTAATACCTTCTGCTTCTGTTAGGTCCATACCATTTCTGTCCTTTATTGTGCCCATCTTTGCATGAAATGTTCCCTTGGTATCTCTAATTTTCTTGAAGAGATCTCTGGCCTTTCCCATTCTATTGTTTTCCTCTATTTCTTTGCACTGATCACTGAGGAAGGCTTTCTTATCTCTCCTTGCCATTCTTTGGAACTCTGCATTCAAATGGGTATATCTTTCCTTTTCTCCTTTGCCTTTCAGTTCTCTTCTTTTCACAGCTATTTGTAAGGCCTCCTCAGCCAGCCATTTTGCCTTTTTGCATTTTTTTCTTGGGGATGGTCTTGATCACTGTCTGCTGTACAATGTCACGAGCCTCCATTCGTAGTTCTTCAGGCACTCTATCAGATCTAATCCCTTGAATTTATTTGTCACTTCCACTGTATAATCATAATGGATTTGATTTAGGTCATGCCTGAATGGTCTAGTGGTTTTCCCTACTTTCTTCAATTTCAGTCTGAATTTGGCAATAAGGAGTTCATGATCTGAGCCACAGTCAGCTCCCAGTCTTGTTTTTGCTGACTGTATAGAGCTTCTCCATCTCTGGCTGTGAGGAATATAATCAATCTGATTTCAGTATTGACCATCTGGTGATGTCCATGTGTAGAGTCTTCTCTTGTGTTGTTGGAAGAGGGTGTTTGCTATGACCCGTGCATTCTCTTGGCAAAACTCTACTAGCCTTTGCTCTGGTTCGTTCTGTACTCCAAGGCCAAATTTGCCTGTTACTCCAGGTGTTTCTTAACTTCCTACTTTTGCTTTCTAGTACCCTATAATGAAAAGGACATCTTTTTGGGTGTTAGTGCTAGAAGGTCTTGTAGGTCTTCATAGAACTGTTCAACTTCAGCTTTTTCAGCATTACTGCTCAGGGCACAGACATGGATTACTGTGATATTGAATGGTTTGCTGTGGAAATGAACAGAGATCATTCTATCATTTTTGAGACTGCATCCAAGTACTGCATTTTGGACTCTTGTTGACTATGATGGCTACTCCATTTCTTCTAAGGGATTCTTGCCAACAGTAGTAGATAAAATGGTCATCTGAGTTAAATTTACCCATTCCAGTCCATTTTAGTTTGCTGATTCCTAAAATGTCGATGTTCACTCTTGCCATCTCCTGTTTGACCACTTCCAATTTGTCTTGATTCATGAACCTAACATTCCAGGTTCCTATGCAATATTGCTCTTTACAGCACCAGACCTTGCTTCTATCACCAGTCACATCTGGGTGTTGTTTTTGCTTTGACTCCGTCTCTTCATTCTTTCTGGAGATATTTCTCCACTGATCTCCAGTAGCATATTGGGCACCTACCGACCTGGGGAGTTCATCTTTCAGTGTCCTATCTTTTTGCCTTTTCATACTGTTCATGGGGTTCTCAAGACAAGAATACTAAAGTGGTTTGCCATTCCCTTCTCCAGTGGAGCACGTTTTGTCAGAACTCTCCACCATGACCCATCCATCTTGGGTGGCCCTACAGGGCATGGCTCATAGTGTCATTGAGTTAGACAAGGCTGTGGTCCATGTGATCAGATTAGTTAGTTTTCTGTGACTGGTTTTCAGTCTGTCTGCCCTCTGATGGAGAAGGATAAGAGGCTTATAGAAGCTTCCAGATGGGAGAGACTGACTGAGGGGGAAACCAGTGTCCTGTTCTGATGGGCGGGGCCATGCTCAGTAAATCTTTAATCCAATTTTCTGTTTACGGGCAGGGCTGTGTTCCCTCCCTGCTGTTTGACCTGAAGCCAAACTATGGTGGAGGTAATGAAGATAATGGCGACCTCCCTCAAAAGCTCCCATGCAGGCACTGCTACAGTCAGTGCCCCCAGCCCTGAAGCAGCCCACCACCAACCCACGCCTCTGCCAGAGACTCCTGGACACTCACAGGCAAATCTGGGTCAGCCTCTTGTGGGGTTACTGCTCCTTTCTCCTGGGTCCTGGTGCACTCAAGGTTCTGTTTGTGCCCTCCAAGAGTGTGTTTCCCCAGTCCTGTGTAAGTTCTGGTGGCTCAATGGTGGGGTTAATGGCGACCTCCTCCAAGAGGGCTTATGCCATACCCAGGTCTACTGCACCCAGAGCCCCTGCCCCTGCAGCAGTCCACTGCTGACCCATACCTCCTCAGGAGACACTCAAACACAGTAAAGTCTTCACTACACTCTAAATTTCGGAGTTTTTTTCTTTTCAACCTCTTTTCTGAAATTAACCTCTAAGAATATTTTAAAAGCACACACCACACCATCAAAACGGCAAAGGTAACGAAATGCTTTTATGATACAATGTCCTATTGTTCTTGAATTTCCCTCTAGATTTCACTCCTGCTTAGCCTCTCCCATAAGGCTTCTGTCATGGCCAGTGGACTTCACTGCACCATTCATTTCAGACCTTCGTTTCAAGTCCTTTTGTCACAGATTTTTTTTTTCTTCAGATTAGAATACAATTTATTGAGATGCAGCTTACACATTCAGACGTCCCACATGTTATACATGTTCATTCTGTATTTCACACAGATTTAATCAGATATAAACCACTCACAATGAGGTATTCAAAGTATTCCTTTATATATGCCCCATTTGTTCATATGACATACACATTCATTTAGACATTCTCCTCATACAACTGGGTCAATATTTTACTTGTATGTTTTTAAATCACTGCTAGAATCCCAACAAGCACATAACTTTGGGCTCTCTGGTTTCTTGTTCATGGATTTCTACATGTGGACAGGTTTTCACCTAGACAGACTCTTTAGATAGGATGGCGACCTTGTGCAACAAGAGCAAGTGGGAAAAAAACTGTGGTGGATCTATTACTAATCTTTCTCTTTCAAATCTCTTGAAACGAATAAAATGCCCACTGTCACAGATTTTAATACAACAAAATGGCAGGGCCGTTCGGGCTTGACTCTCTCTCTCTAAAGATGCAAAAGAAATATAAGCACTGGTCACAAAAGCCAGCATTGTCCAGGATAAAACTCTGAACCCAGAAGACTGTGGAGGTCACGTGACATTTGCTTTGTAGAGACTGGACTCGGGCTCTTAAGCTATCTTTAGATACAAGACTCAGGATTCCCAGCTGCTCACTTACCTGCCACAAGATCCACTTTAAGGGCTGAAATTCTATAAAACATCCTTTGAGGTGCACAAATAATTTTTAAATTCTGCTTACCAGTCTACACGTCATTGGTTTTACAATTTTACAAGGGTAAGAGGGAGAAAAGGCAGGTTCAGCAGCCCCTATGAAGATCTGATAGGTTGCAGAGAATTAAATGGACAGAAACAATCTGGCTCCATCGGCCCGGAAGCCTGGGGTGGGAGGGCTCAGATTCTGGGCCCACACTTACTCCTCCAGGTGTCTCCGGAGCGCCCCTTCACTCTCCTCCAGCCGCCGCTGCAGCACAGTGCTCTCCTCCACCTTGCTGTCATGCTGGCTTTGCAGCACTTCCAAGTCTGCTTTCATCCTGTCTCTCTCTTCTTTGATGTTCTGTTGATTCTAAAACAAATGTGTGTGAATTAAAGCACCTCCACTGTACATTAATGTCACCCCACTGAATCCTGCGTCTCAAGATGGACTCTGATGAACTCCATGTCTCTGCAATTAGATTATTAAACAACCTGATGGACCTGTGCAATTAAGGCACAGGAGTTCACAACTAGAAAGAATACTGAACACTTAATGAACTGTAATACTTCTAAAAGAAAAACACAAACATATCTTAATCACATTCTGCTATTTCTACTATTTAGTCCAGACATTTTATAGACATTTAGTTTCTAACTTGCCTGTCTGAATCCAACAGCATTTCTGTTACTCTATCAAAGCCAACATTCTCTACATACTTTGGTTCAGTTCAGTTCCGTAGCTCAGTCGTGTCCAACTCTTTGCAACCCCATAGACTGCAGCTTCCCTGTCCATCACCAACTCCAGGAGTGTACTCAACCTCATGTCCATCAAGTCAGTGATGCCATCCAACCATCTCATCCTCTGCCATCCCCTTCTCCTCCTGCCTTCAATCTTTCCCAGCATCAGGGTCTTTTCCAGTGAGTTCTTCGCATCAGGTGGCCAAAGTATGGGAGTTTCAGCTTCGCATCAGTCCTTCTAATGAATATTCAGGACTGATTTCCTTTAGGAGGGACTGGTTGGATCTCCTTGCAGTCTAAGGGACTCTCAAGAGTCTTCTCCAACACCACAGTTCAAAAGCATCAATTCTTCAGCGCTCAGCTTTCTTGACGGTCCAACTCTCACATCCATACCTGACTACTGGAAAAACCATAGCTTTGACTAGATGGACCTTTGTTGGTAAAGCAATGTCTCTGCTTTTTAATAGGCTGTCTAGGTTGATCACAGCTTTTCACCCAAGGAGCAAGCGTCTTAATTTCTTGGCTGCAGTCACCACCTGCAGCCATGATTTTGGTTACTTACCAAAAAAAAAAAGTCTTCGGAAAATAGGAATTAATTACACAGGAATTTGCTCAGTAATGGGAAGAAAGTTTCTTTGGGGAAAAAAATTGTTTTCATTTCACTTGGGCAACCCAAGGTATTTAAAATACTCTATCAATCAAGATAGAAAAGAATAAAATAGTACAAAGAAAAATCATAGGTACCTTGACTTCCAGTTGAAGCTGTGTCTGAAGTTCAGCCACTTCTGTGGTCAACTTGTTCTTCTGTTCCAAGAGATCTTTGACTTCAGATGAAGAATTAGAAGCCTACAATCAATTGCAAAGATATTAAATGTTCAAGGTGCTTTATTTTTTTTTCTTGCATAGATTTAACAGGATGACACTCTCAAAAGGATTTGGCTAAAATCCTATAGCAAAGTGGTTAGAAAACTACAAATAAAAGGGAGGGGAAAGCAGAAATGAAAACCAGAAAAGGCAGTGTCTTGGCTCTCATGCACCCAAATCCAGGTGTGAGCCATGCGTGAACCTAGAATGAGGTACTCCCTCATCTGCTCCTAGGAAGCAGACCGGAAACCAACAGTCAACAAAAACAGAGGCCTTCCTATTTTCTTAGGCAAAATGAGAACAATCCATCTTCGAAATACAAACGTAAGCCAAGGAGAAAAATTGTAGGTTGTTCTTCTCCAAACAAAAACTGCCTGCTTCTCTGCTTTCCAATATGGTTTCAGCCTATTAAGAGAGGGGGTTCTCTTGCAGGAAGTCACTTAACTGACACCAAAATATAAAATTCCAAAACCTTTGCCAGCAAATAATCAGATTCATAAAAGAGAGACACAGAGAGTAGAAAAATGTGAATTAAGCAGTCACAGTATTGTGACTGGAGCCAGAAGTCTAAGGGCCTAAGTTCACCTCATTATCTCTGGCTTATTAAGAAGGAGCAGCTTCTTAACTGGTCTCCCTTCCTCTGATCTTACCCCTCTCCAAAAGCTACAAAGGAATGAATTTTTACAAACACAACACCACTCATGGCCATTTACAAGTCCATCAGTGTTAGCCTATCACCTTCTGCCTGAAATTGCCATGATTTACAAGGTCCTTCCTATCTGGTGCCTGGTCCCCACATCCTAGCTCCCTCCTCCAGCTACATTAAACTACCTCCAGTCCCCTAAACATGACAAGCACACATCACTTTATATTTTATGTTTTTTTTGTGCTATTTCCTCTACCTAGAATGCCCTGCCTTTCCCCCTTGTCTGGGAGAATTCTATGATCTTTTCAGACATCATTAGAGTTATTGACTCCAAAAGGGCTACCCTGACTTCCCCAGTTAAGGCTGGATACCCTTCATCTGGGACCACAATGACAATCTGAACATCAAGACCAAAGGATGCATTCTCCAGGAGAATATGCAGGTAAATGAAAAGCAACGGTTGTGGTGATGATTTGTATGTAAGTTTCAGCAAAAAAATTCTAACCTAATTGTAAAAACTGTTCAGTTCCTAAAGCCTGCCTACAAGCAAAGTGTACAATTTAAAGGTTCCCCAGTGGGAACTGTGTGCCCATGTGCATTTATATATCTTATATATTTACAAATTCAATACATAATATATAACAGAATATATTAAAAATAAGTATATATATATATAAATCTGTAACTATAAATAATTACATATAATAAATTAATCAATTCAATTTTTAAATGTTTTTATTTGATGCCAGAGCAGCAGTCATGGGAATACTGAATAACAGAGGAAAAAGGATAGTTGATGCCTTAAAATATCCTTCATTCATGTGTTGCCAAAGTTAAAAAAGAAGCTAGAGACATATTCCCTGTTGCCTGCCTCTGAGTATCTCCTCTTTCCTTCCAGTGCAGAATTCCCCCTCAACAAGGGAAAAAAGGGAAGATGCCCAAGCAAGAAATGCGCCCAAGTCAAGGTGGCCCAGAATTGAGAGACAAGATTTTAGTCCTCCCTCATAAATCCTGCTTCCTTTCATGGCACAAAGTATGTCCAACATTTAGTAGATGCTCACTAAATAAGAGACAACTCTTTTAACCAAAAAAATCTCCCAAGTCCCAACTCAAATTCAATACAATAAATTATAAACAGGAAGTTTTTCTTAAAAAAAAAAAAAAAATTGGCCCCACTGCACTCCTTCCTCTCCCTTCAGCCCACACAGGTCAGCCCATCAGTCTCTCTTTCATATTCTCTAGTTTGATTCTTTTATTTCTTATTCTCTGAAGTTTGAGAACTTGTGTCCAAGCCCATTCATACTTACCTTTCAAACTTGCCTACTATAATGCTAGGGTCCTCCATCTAATGCTCCGTTTTTCCTAGTCTTCTTTTCCCTTTCTAAATTTTACCACCTATCGCTTTGTCCTGTTTTATTTTACAGATTTTTTAAATTTCTTAAAACCTTTCTAGAAAAAAGGCAGGGTGCAAATTACCAACATTTAAAGCACGCTGTTCCATCTTTGGTACTGCCTACTACACAGCAAACTCCTCACTTACTGCTGCAACCAAAAGTACAGACTGAAGAAAGCAATCTGTCTGCCACGCTCCATGTGAAATGCCCTCTACAAAGCACCAAGCTTCTCCTTACTTGATTATTTCCTTGCGTGCTCCCTGCTGCTCGAGATTTCAAAGTCTGGATTTTCTCAAACACCAGGTTGACCTTCCTCTTAGTAGCATCATCATTATCGGTGCTTCTGGAAAAGACGCAGCAGGAAAAAAAAAAAAAAAATGAAGGCATAACCGTTAGTCTCAGACTATTTTATGTGCCATGACACACAAACAATAAGCCCTTTAAGAAGATAAACTGGGACTTCCTTGGTGATCCAGTGGTTAAGAATCTGCCTGCCAAGGCAGGGGATGCTGGTTCAATCCCTGGTCTGGGAAGATTCCACATGCCATAGGGCAATGAAGCCCATGCACCACAAATACTGACGCTCACATGCCTAGAGCCCATGCTCTGCAACAAGAGAAGCCCAGGCACCACAACTAGCGAGCAGCCCCTGCTCGCCCCAACTAGAGAAAGCCCTCGCGCAGCAGTGAAGACCCAGCACAGCACAGACAAAAATAAAAAACAAAATTTAACCAAAAAAAAAAAAGGTAAATTGCAAGAGGAACAAATTAAGGTTCAGACAGAACCCATGTGAGGAGAACAGGATGGATAGTGTGTTTTTCCCCCAAATAATTGGTTCTATTTTACCACTTGATTTGAGATAGAGGTTTTCATTTCCAGACATGTGAAAGACACAGAGGTACATACTAAATAAGCTTGAAGATGACATCCAACAAAAATTTAGTCATCTATTTCTTGCCTAAATTGAATGACAAATACTTATTCCAACATGGAATCTCTCCTATATGTGTGTGACACTACGAATGCCCCACAATGATCTTAAATTTGTTTTAGCCTTTGTTTAAAAAAATAAATCCCCCAAGCCAAGGTTGTCATCACGGCTGCCCTCTGTCTAGACTTTCACAGGTAATGGTCAGATAAAGTTCTATTAACAGCTACCCGCCCTGCACCTTCTATTGTACATACCTGACACTTAAGAAAAGTTAATAAGTTTCCTTAAATAAATGCCTCTCACTAAAGTCTGTCTCAGTCTCTCAATAAATCAAGGGCCAAAAAAACAAAAGAATGTAGAGAAACTATTTTAAATGTTAAAAGTTCTACTTTAATTTTCTCATGGTAAAACCCTTCACAGAAAGACACTAATAACTAGTTCATAGTCAGAAGAATCTCTTTACTTTTTTTTTCCTTCAAAAGAGCCCCTATCTTATATTTTGAATGATTCTGTCAGCTCTACATTACTGACAGAAAATTGTAAGGCACAATACAAAACTATGAAGTGTTCTGATACCAATGAGTATTTTTGCCAAGTGACTTTCAGTCATGTCAGAGTATAAAGCTTTTCTTCTTTTTAATCATATCTGATGAGAGAACTTAAACAGAAACTTCAAATTCCTGGCCTAGAATTCCAGCTTATTTGGTATCTAAGTAAGGACTGAAAACCAGATTATTCAAACTCAACCTTCCCAGATAAGTTAAGTGGAAAGCACAGCTTTTAAATGACTCATATATGCTTTAAAAATAATGGAAGCAGGGGCTCCCTGCCAACACCAACTCTGGGGAGGGGAGGAGGTGTTTTTATTTGTAACTTATAATAAGAGACGATCGATTACATTTGTGTATACAGGCGCAAATTCAAGTCAATGACTGATTCAATCCAAAACTGAATAGACAGTCTTCCTATCTATTTGTTTCTAAAATAGTAGAGAGTCATAGTCATTTTGAACTTTTAAAGTATGATGTTGTTCCCTACATTTCCTTCCCCTTCACCCTCCTCCACCAAAGTCTCAAATGCTGTTATGAAAACTCCGGCCATGGAGCCCGAACCCTGAAATGGCTCACACAGGGCAGGAAGGGAGCACAAAACACAAGGTCTCACAAGAGAAAAATAAGAGGCCCACCATAAAGGACAATACTTTGCTCCTTGAAGGAAAATCACTAACCCTTCTTTGAGGTAATTGTAAAGTATCTGCTTGGCCGTCTCCTCGTTCGTTTGCTGAGTGAGCTCCTGCTGGCCTTTTAACAGATCCGGTGTGGCCTGGAACACAATGTCTGTTATTAGATCACAGGATGAAGCTTCCAGGAAGAAGGCAACACCCCACAGCAGAAGCTTCCAAACACATTCCTACTTTCCAGAAAGAATTCCTCAGGTAAGGATGCTCATTACAACTGATTCCACCACTTAGTAGCTCTGGAACCCAGGGCAAGGTACTTAACTTTTCCTTACCTCAATTTTTCACCTGTAAATAGAAGTTAATAATACCTTCCTTCGTGGGGTTGGTGAGATCCTATAATACATAACAAATAGTGCCTGGCACTTACCAACCTTATAATCGATTTTATCACTATCATTATCTTTTTATTGTTACTAGCAAAACACTAAATGTACCACTTAAAGAAATTCCATCACTTCAGGATAAACCTAAATTAGGATTAACCTAATTTCTCAGGACAGAAATTAATCCAGTCACTCAATGCCATGAGGAAAATTAACACATCTAAACAAAACAAATCTAAGCATGGAGCCTCTCTTTGTTTTTGAAAACAAATTCTGCAAACTTTCAGATTTTACACAAACATGAAAAGAAAAATCGAGTCTCTCAATCGTGTTTGACAAGTTACTTCACAAACAAGAACACAACAGGAATCTATGGTTACTTAATTAGTTTAGAAAAATGAATGATTGGCAGGTCATAATCTGTAGGGGAAATCTCTAAAAAATAATATTGATTCAAGATGATGCAATTACTGATTCAAGATGGAACATAGGTATTTCTACAGCCAGGATGTAGATCGTTTGGAAGGGAAATAAAATGACTCCCACCAGTATTACCTGAGTATTTGAGGTGGAAGTAAATGTCTTCACGGAAATCCTCTTGGTCCCTGAATCAGGGGAAGTTGCCAGCGCCCGATTCTGTAACATCAGCGTAGCCGTGGCTGTTTTGATTTCCTCCTCCTTCTTAGTCTGTGCTGGGAGGGAGGATGTGCGCCCAGTCGGACTTTCCTGAGCACCTTTGTTTGCTGGAACTTTCCCATCTTTGTTCTGCAGGGGCGGCCTGGGCTGGGCTCCCAGCAGCCTGGCGAAGGCGCGCCCCGCGCCTTGCCTCCCCCGGTGCTCCTGCGCACGCTGCGGGCACACCTGCGACGGCCGCAGCAGGTGTTCGCTGGACTTGCCCAGGTTCCTGCTGAATTCCGTTAGGTACTCCGAGTTCCCCTGGAGACCGAAAGGAAAGGCACTGTCCACACTTCGGGACCTTTTCCTGTCTTCTGGGTTGATCCTGTTTCTCTTTCCAGACCTGCCTCTTCTCTGCATCCCAGGTTTTTGGTCAAATTTTTCAATCAACTGATCCACGCCAGGAATCGACCCCGTGTCAATGTCCCGCCCAGTTCCGGGCAAGAAGGGGATGTACCTTCTGTTTTCATGACGATTCACATTGTCGGCGTGGATGGCACATTCTTGATCATCGAGTAAAAATCTGTACAAAGAGTTGGCCGAAGTGGGAGTCGTGGATGAGGAGGAGGATCTCCGGGACCGGGCTCCGTCCAGCACCGGCCCGGCTGAGTCCTGGCGCCGGAAGGGAAGCACATCCGGTCTGGTTTTCTTGGCTTCGGGGTGGGCTTGCAGGCTGGGGGTGGGCAGGGGCCTCCCGCTAGGGGCAAGAGCCTCTGCTGCCAGATCCTCCTTGCTGCAGCTCTGAACGTTCACACACACCGAGGTCTGCTTCTTGGGGTCGTCGATGACCACGGAGCTGCACAAACGAATGGCCATCATGTTGGACCTGGCCGGGTCTTCCGAAGGAGGGCTGGTGGGCTGGGAATGGCTAGGTTTGGGCATGCAAGTCCAGGCCTTCTTATTGTTGGTCCCTTCTTCTCTTAAAGCTTTCAGCCAACTGGTTTCAGAAGGCTGGTGATTTTTCAAGCTCAACTCGTTCTTTTCAGGATCATAGGGCTGTAGAAGCTCTGGATGCCTCTGAAAGTTCAGCACGGAGGATGCCTTCCTTGGCTCCTCTTTGCACTCTAGAGCCTCATTTTTGCCCTCAAAGAGAGAGGGCTGTTTCGGGTTTCTTACTGGGCCAGGTGGAGCATATGGGTTTTCTGGGAGCTGCAGTTCTTCTGCACTGTTCTCTTCCACCACAGACCCCTTGCTGGGATGGAGGGGCAGGTTGTTTATCATCGGAGCTGGAAACGATGGCCCGTTTTCAGAAAAAGACGTGCCTGCCAGACACTGCTCTGTGTTATTGAGGACTATGTAGGGGTGGCCATCAATGCCCTGGACCCTAATACTGACACCGTAGGAGCCTGCCTTAGCGTGCTGGGAATTCCTGGACTTTCTGGTTTCATCGCTTGCGAGTCTCAGGTGGACACCATATTCCTGTTGCACATGTTGATATTCACCAAAGTACAGCTCCATGGTTCACTGGTCCCACTACCAGGGAAAAAGGGTAAAAAGAGGACATTAAGTTAAAATTACATCTCTTTAAATAAAGATTATGAGAGAAATCTTTCAAAGTTCAGGGAAAAGAAAACACTTTTAATATAATAGCAAGGACACTTCAGAAGCAAATGCTCTTTCAAACAGGCCTTTCTGGATGCCAGCGGGCCCACGTGACCGTGGTGTTTGTCAACACCGAGCATGAACCCTGGCCTTAGGAGGGACGACTGGTGAAATGACCTGACGCCTTTAGCAGAGCTTAATTATTCTCTCTAGCTGTGCCGGTTGCCCTTTTTTTTTCCTTAGTTCATTTTCGCACGCTTTATCTGTTTATTTTTAACCAGTAGGGTGTTTCAGCTTACCAGCATTTGAGAACAAGATACTTTTCCATGAAAATAATTAATAAGAGCTAAGGTATTGTGATGCTTACATTTTTCTCTTTTTTTCAAAATCTAATTTTCCTGTAAAAACCCTTGCAAGCTTCTTTATGCACAATGCTGCTTGGAAAGCTTTATCATTATTTATCTGGAATACACTGTTTAAAACATTTTTTACTTTAAGGAATCAGAGAGTAATGACTAAAAATATTTTTTTTTTAAACAAAAAAGTTTAAGGAACATAAGGACCTGAAAAATGTTATTAAAACCTGAAAATTCATGTCTCTTTATTTTTTGATGGGTCCTAATGCCAAAAATCACTGTCTTAACCCTTCTGGTGTGTGACCACCCTTGTCAAGAGACTGCATACAGATCACCAGGCAGGTCGCCCCAGCCACCCCACACTCAGAGGTTCTCTCACCAGAAATTCACTACTCTCACTCTGAAAACTCTGACAGCCACAGAGAGGCAGGAAGAGCAAAAACAACTGGTCACAGAAAACTGTGTCTTATTTCTTTCACTGTTAGCAGCATTTTTAAGTTTTCTTTCTATTCTGGAGTCCCTCTAGTAGCATATTTTCCAAGAAAATCATCTATTTGATCCACATTTTCAAATTTATTTGCAGAGAATTTTGCAATGTATAAATCACTTCATCTCCTCTGTATTTCTTACTTTCTAGTTTCATTTGTGCTTTCTTCACCTATTACTTGCTTTTGCAGGTAAAATACATGTCTACATATTTTTTAAAATTGTTGTTCCCCTAAAGAACTAGCTTAGACTTATCAATCATTTCTTTTTTTCTTAATTTTCTAATTTACTGAGGTCTAGTTTGATAATTATTCTTTCCTTCTGCTTTCCTTTATTCTATTACATTTACAATTTCTTGACTTGCATGCTTCATTTGTTTTTCACTCGTTTATCATAGTCCACCAATTTTGATATGTGACTGTGTCAGGAATAGTGTTGGTTCCTAATGAACAGACCCCAAATAGCAACTTAAGAATTAGGGTATTTTTCCCCCCAGAGATAGGAAGTTCAGAGCTGGAATAGATGCCAGGATATTTCTGAGGAATACCTCTTTTATCTTTCTACTCATCTACTTTTAGCATGTATTAGACAACTTATAATTACAAGATAGCTGATCCAGCATCACACACACATGTTCATTAGGCCAGATGTGTCAACCTTTTTAAAGAGCTTTCTTGGAGGGCTCACCCACCAGTAATCCCTTGCACCTTATTGGTGAGAACTTAATCTTACGGTCATCCCCACCTACAAGAAAGGATTGGGAAATAGGGTTTTGTTTTTTTTTAAGCTGGTCATTGACACTCTCAAAGTCAATGTTCTGTTGGTAAAAAGAGAGGAGAATGGACATTGGGAAGGCAGCCGGTAGTTTCCACCATGGAAATGTTTCTATTATTATTTTCTAGATAGTTTCAATTCGTGGTTTTGATTTCTTTGACAAAAAAGTTGTATTTGAGGAAGTTTTTGCATATCCAGTGTGTTTGCTGTGTTGTTTTGGCTTGGAGGATCTTTATCTATGTTGTTAACTTATATTTGCATTGCATTATGGTCAGAAAATGAAGTCACAGTAGTTCCCTGTGACTTCCACTGGTTAGGACTGCAGTGCTGAGGGCACAAGTTCAGTTCCCAGTTGGGGAACTAAGATTTGCAAACTGTGTGGAGCAGCCAAAAAAAAAAAAATAGTGAAGTCACTATTATTTCTTTCTTTTTAAATGTACTGAGATTTCTTTTGTAGGCAAATACATAGATAATTTTTGTCAATGTTTAATTGGTGCTGGATGTGGTTTCTATTTTAAGCGACGGCATTTAAAAAGTATAGGCTTGTGCTCGCTTCGGCAGCACATATACTAAAATTGGAACGATACAGAGAAGATTAGCATGGCCCCTGCACAAGGATGACATGCAAATTCGTGAAGCGTTCCATATTTTTTTGTTTTTAAAAAAAATAATAATAAAATAAAATAAATAAAAAGTATAGGCTTCCCAGGTGGAAGAAGAGAGGGGGCGTATGTATATCTATGCCTGATTTCATGCTGATGCATGGCAGAAACCAACATTTTATTATTTGGGCTTCCCTGGTGGCTCGAATGGTAAAGCATCTGCCTGCAATAGGGAAGACCAGGGTTCGATCCCTGGGTCAGGAAGATGCCCTGGAGAAGGAAATGGCGACGCATTTCAGTACTCTTGCCTGGAAAATTCCATGGACGGAGGAGCATGGTAGGCTACAGTCCATGGAGTTGCAAAGAGTCGGACACGACTGAGCAACTTCACTTTTCCCAGGTGGCACTAGTGGTAAAGAACCTACCTGCCAATGCAATATATCCATTTAATATACCCTTACCAATGATTTAGTTCACTTATACCACATGTGTTCGTGTTTAGCCACTCAGTCGTGTCCAACTTTTTGCAATCCTTTTGGACTGTAGCCTGCCAGGCTCCTCTGTCCATGGGATTTTTCAGGTGAGAATACTGGAGTGGGTTGCCATCTCCTCCTCCAGGGGGATCTTCTCAACCTAGGGATCAAACCTGGGTCTCCTGCATCACAGGTGGATTCTTTACCTGCTGAGCCATCAGGGAAGCCATCCTCATTTGTCTCTCTGATTTGTCTTGGACCTTCCTGGATATATTTGTCTCTTACAACTATCTTAGCACTATCAGTTTGCTTGATGATTATTTTAAATGTAAATCACGTTAGACATCACCTTTCATTTAACAGATAGGGACAGCTTAGATACATGTACCTGCGTATTCATCATCTCACCGATTCCAATGAGTTTATAACGTCTACTTGCATTTTCAGAGTGATATTACTAACATTTTAAATAATTTAATTTTTAACCAAAGTAAAATAAGATATAATGAAAATCTGTACTGTTCAGCTTCCTATCCCCAGTCCTGATCACATTCCTCAGAGGAAACCAACTGCAAATTGTAGCTCTTTCTTCTACTTCCTTACCTTCCTGTTGCTGAGTAAAATACCTAGCTGCAATTTCTTAATCTATCATTTTTACATACTGACACACACACATACAACACATGAATTTCTCATTCTGTTAGCTTCCCAACAATAAAATCAAGAGCCAATTGTGTTTACATTATTGTGACAATATAATACTGTATACTGAAGAGCCAAATTGTAGATTCTGACTATTTTTCCTTTCTCCTATAACTTTAATTTTTCTAGAGGTAGTAACTGCTGTTTTTGCTTGTCTTGTTTTCTATATACCTACCCTTAAATCTCTTCATCAGCTATATCACATCCATTAGATGCTTTCCAGTATTAATTTGCAGATGATAAAAGTATTAGATTATTTGGTGATCTTCTCCCGTGATGACCTCCCTTTCAAACTTCTACCCTCCACCCCAACATTAGGATTCAGCTGCTCTCTTCCCTTCGTGCTATACTGTTTCCCAAGTTCTGTCTTCCTCTTTCTTAGTTTACCAAACTGTCCTGATGAAGCACAAGTCCAATAACTTTTTTTTTTTTGGCCACACCCCACAGCTTGTGGGATCTTAGTTCCCTGACGAGAAATCAAACCTGTGCCCTCAGCAGTGGACCACCAGAGAATTCCTTCCAATAACTTTTAAAGAAAAGGAAAAAATTATTTGAGTCTTTGTATTGTGAAAAACAACTTTATTCTATGCTTACTTTTGAATGATAGTCTAGCTGGATTTAGAATCCTGGTTAAAAATAACTTTCCGTCAGATATTAAAGTATTACTTCATTATCTTCTAGGTTCTAAGGATGCTATTAAGAATTCTGATGTTATTATGATATCCTTTCCTCTGTGCATGCCCTGTTTATTTTTCTCTGAAAGTTTTTAGGACCTTTTCTTTGTCCTTGGTGTTCCAAAATTTCAAAATGACATTCCCCGATGAGGATTTTACTAAACTGGTGCTTTTACAAAACATGAGCACTTAACGTATTCCTTCAATCTGGAAATTCACTTTAGCACTATGAAATGTTCTTACATTATTTCTGTGATAATGTTCAGAGAATCATTTTATTCTGTTCTTGGTGTTTGCATTATCAGTACTGTTGAGTCTTCTAGACTGAATTTCAATTTTTCATATTTCTTTTCTCATCTACTCCTGTGCTCTATCTTTTTTTTCTAATTTTTTGAGAAATACATCCACAAATTCTTTTAAATCAAGTATTTCATTTTTAATTTCCATGATTTCTTTATTCTTCTATAATTGTTTTTCTTTCTTAAGTGCTGTTCTCATTTTGAACATGAAAACAGCTTCTCACTCTGAGAAGCTCTTTATTATAACTTTTTTTTTCAAAAAATGCAGTTTCTCTGCTGTCTGCAACATCTCCATCTTCTGCAAGTTTTCTCCTTTCTGGTTTGTTTGGGCCCCCATCCTTCATGTTGAAAGCCTTCCTAATATGACTCGGATCTTTGGCTGCCTGATCCTATTTAAGAGGGAAATATTAATATAATAGTAAAAGCAGGTTGGAGGATCTGTATATATGGAGAGGAATTATTAACTGGCAAACTTCCAAGTTATGTGGAAGGGAAAGTGCTGAGCTTTCCACTAAAGGATTCGCACATTTCAGTGTCTGGGGTCATTTTTCTCTGGAGCCAACTGATTTCCCAAGAATCCTCCAGCCCACTGCTGGGGCTGCAGCAGGGCAGGGAAGCAACATGGAGGTCCCTGAGTGAATTCAGCAGCCTTTTTCAGTCACCTATGCCTGTTTCCAACATCATTCCGTTTTCAGTCACCCATGCCTGCTTCCAACATCATTCCAGTTCAGTTTCCCCAGAGAAGAGAGCTCTAATTGGCTGCTGGGGGGTGGGGGAAAGGGCAGGGGATGCCCATATATCCAGTATACAGTGGAGACCCTGGAAATCTAACTGCCCCAGTTCTCAAAGCGCCTACATATTGGGTTGGCCCCGAACCCTGCCTTCCACAGTAACCTCTGCCTTCCATTTTTGAGCCACTCAGCAGCTCCACAGGCAAATCACCTCATTTATACACTGCAGGTACCTCAGGATGAAGCATCTCTCACCCTGCTATTAATAATTACCACTCCACTTGCTTCAGAGCTCTCCTCCACTAAGTCCACTGCCATTCTTTATCTTTGGAGGTTTAATTTTTATTCCTTTACTATCTTCTGAGTGGGATTTTTTTTTTCACTCTTTTGGCCATGCCAAACAACATGTGGGATCTTAGTTCCCCGATCCGGGATCGAACCCAAGCCTTCTGCACTGATGACACATAGTCTTAACCACTGGACCACCAGGGAAGTCCCTGAGTGGGATTTTTGTAAAGGAGATTTCTAGCATATCCAGCTGGACAAAATTAATAATGTCTGTAAAACACTTAATCCTAGACAAGAACAGCAAACGTGGCTTAGATGAAACAGCGCACACAGGCCAAGACCACAATGACCAAAGGGTGTGTTCTGATCTCTCATTTCCAAGCAGTGCTGGCATGTTTTATTCTGCATCTCTAGTAGAGTCCGTACTCATTAAATTTATAACAAATATTATTTTTTAACAGAAGAGCTTCTGTAAAAATTTATTCAGTGTGATGCTTTGTAAAAATATTTACTAAATGAAGTCATTTTACCCATAATCTCCTCTTACACTGAGTCTGAGTTTTCTATGAAAATATTTCTCCTATTATTTATTAATAAAATTGTTTTCTAAGGTTTGTAGTCCTTTTCATCAGTTGCTGTACTACAGTCAACACTAATTACATTTCAATCTTTGAGTAAGGCCACCTTGGTTTATTACATTCTTAGCTCCCTGTTAGCAAATTAATCCACATATGTGAATTTCATGAAATGTCCACAATTTACATTTCCTTGACAACAGATCTCAATCCAGGATTTTCACAGAATGTCATTTCTCAGCTGGGCACAGGTGTCATAAGCAAATGTGTATTTCCTTCCCAATCACACTGTAAACACTGAATTAATGAATGGATTTAAGGACAGCTGATCTCCGTCTTTAGCCACCAGGCCATATCAACCTCCTAATGCACTCCACCACAGAACACTTGTTCAGTCAGGGACTAAACCCAACCGAGGACTTACATAATTTGGCAGTAAATGCTGACCAATTGCCAGGATGTAACATTATGGCACTTGGCAAATAAAAGAGGTGTTCTGGAGTGGAAATAATGCTTTTGGGAAAGATCGCTAAATGATGATAATTGCTTTAGTTAGCAAGATCAATGAGTGTGTGTGTGAGTAAGAACAAAGAGCTTAGCACTTGGCAGAACTATGAACATATGCCAGATAGAAACATTTCCTCTCCGGGCCATCACATGTTACTAGCTGAGCCTGGAGATTAGTCACAGGGCCAGGCCACAACTCCCACCTCCTCACTCAAGTTCCCAGTGCTACCTCCAGCCCACTCCACCTCCGGCCCATCCCAGAGGCCCTCATGGCTACTGAAGATATGCAGCCAGACAATGAGAAACCGCCCCACCGTGCTTTGCCCTCCATCCTGAGCACAGCAGTCCTCATCAGCCAGGCCCCAACACCCAGTAGGGCACCTGGCACGGGACAGGGACTCTGTCTTTGGACATTTGCTTGGAATGAATAATTCTATCTGATCATGCAAGTCATTTAAGAGAGTGTTTAAAGGAGGGACAGGGAGCTGATGAGCCCTTGTATAGTCATAAAGTTGATTCCAGAAAATAAGAAATGAGCCACCAACCAAAAATTAATTTCCCCTGAGTGGGCTCTGGTGACTGCCTCGTTCAGAAGAAAGCCACTGCCAGTCTGACAATACAAGTTAACACCTCTTATGAGTGCACAAAATGTTCACTCCAAAAGGACTTGCCTGTAGGACTGGTAGGAAGATATGAATTTTGTGCAGGAGTAGCCACATTAGACCCTCAACAACATAAAAGTGAAAATCAGAGTGTGGAACAGTCAACAACAAAGCAAAGTGCATACCAATCTTTCAATGTACTCCCAAACAGGACAGAGAGAGGCAGCCTTGCCTAAAGTAAGCTTTATTTTCTATTTCTTTCTTCCTATCTATCAATCCCTCCATCCACCCATTCTGTAGGGGAAAAAAAACAACAAAGGAAACTAACCAAACTTATAAGATTTCAAAGGAAATGTCTCACACACAAGTCTTCAGAATTCCCTGAGAAAACAATTTCAAAAAGACTGCTGCTGCTGCTGCTAAGTCGCTTCAGTCGTGTCCGACTCTGTGTGACCCCAGAGACGGCAGCCCACCAGGCTCCGCCGTCCCTGGGATTCTCCAGGCAAGAACACTGGAGTGGGTTGCCAATTCCTTCTCCAATGCATGAAAGTGAAAAGTGAAAGTGAAGTCGCTCAGTCATGTCTGACTCTTCTCGACCCCATGGACTGCAGCCTACCAGGCTCCTCCGTCCGTGGGATTTTCCAAGCAACAATACTGCAGTGGGTTGCCATTGCCTTCTCCAAAAATAGACTGAGGCTTGAAAATGATGGCAGAGTGGCTGTCTACCTTACAGACTTAAGTATGATTTGAATGTCCTTAAATGAGCATGATGACCAAAACTTTCCTACCTGGGGTGGTGGTGGGGGGATTACAATACTGAGTGCTGTAGCTCCCCCTGAAACTCACCTTGCACAAAAGGGACGGTGGCAAAGAAAAGCCTGTAGGAAAGTTCCTTTTATACTATGGTTGTAGACTTTGGAGAATCAACCAGGAAGGGGTCTGAAGATCAGGGGTCACAGGGACTCACTACTCGGATCATAGTCAGGGCAGAGCATGGGCACCAAGCTGGCCTCCCTGGGATCCTCACCTCACCTCTGAGGTGCAGCCCCCTACTGCCCACCCCATGGATGGTCCCCCACCGCGTCTGTCTCTGCTCCACTTCTGTTGGTTTTTATCCCACTCCTCTCTCATATTCCCCACTTTACCTTTAAAATTCAGTGGTATTTTATATTTCACATGGTCTAAAAGAAATCAGAATTCACATCCAAAAAATGTTTCAGAAACGTTATTCATCCTCCTTCGCCTCTTGACCCCTGAAATGATTTCTAGAAGTTCTTCCAGGGCTTCCCTGGTGGCTCAGTGGTAAAGAATCTACCTGTCAATGCAGGAGACATTTCGATCCCTGATCCGGAAAGATCCCACATGCCATGAAGCAACTAAGCCAGTGCACAACTACTGAGCCTATGCTCTAGCATCTGCAAGCCACAAATACTGAGCCCACGTACTGCAGCTACTGAAGCCTGTGTGCCTGCAGAGCTTCAAGAGAAGCCACCACAATGAGAAGTCCAAACACCAAAACTAGAGAGTAGCCCCAGCTTGACAAAACAGCGAAAAGCCTGCACAACAATAAAGACCCAGTGTAGCCAAAAATAAATAAATAAGTTTTTTTTTAAGTTCTTCCACCAAGGCAAAGCCAAGTTTGCAATTCTGAAGACCAGTAATGGAGAGAACAGTCAGGTGAAGGGGCCAGAAGTGGGTCTAACACTGCACTCAGATTAAATTCCAGCTCTGGACAAATTGTTTAACTTCTCTGAGAGTTTTCCTATCTCTAAAGTCAGATTATTAATGGTGACTTCACAACGTGCTTGGGAAAATTAAATCACAGATTGTATGCTAAATGAAGTAGGAAATAATAAGTGAAAAAGAAGTGCCGTGTGGCATTTATGGCCACAAGAAAGCTGACTTTGATCATAAAACATTTTTAAATACCTCTGAGGCAGAGGCTAAAAACCCCACTGGTTAACCAAACAGCATTAACCACCAGCATCCTGAAATAATTTATTAACCAATTAAGAAACCAGAGGATTGAGAAATCTAAAGCACAGTGCTATGTCCAGAGTGGAAATTTAATAAATAGTTATTGACTGAATAAATGCATGTCTTTATGTTGCCAGGTCCACAGACAAGTTCTTAACCAGACATAACAGATCCATGACATATGTGCTCTAGTTTCCATATGGAGCCTGAGCACAAAACATATCAATACAGCGTTTGTCATTGCATTTTTATGTCCAAATCTGACTTCAAAAGCCCCCTCAACACCACACACATGCAGTTACCGTCCATCAATCAGTGTGTGCGCTCAGTCGTGCCTGACTCTTTGTGACCCCATGGACCAGCCAGGCTGCAACCGCGCCAGGCTCTCCCTTACATCATCTTATCTGGTCAGATCCTTACAGCCCCACTTGGGAGGGAGTCTATTGATAATTTCTCCCATTAGAGATGCGTAAGCTCTGAGGGACAGTAATTGCTCCCGTGGTCTCATACCTGGCTTAGGGGCAGTGTTGGGATTAAGACCCAGACCTTCTGTCCCTAAGACCTGCACTCTTTCTTGAGCAGGAACCACATTTTCATTTTTCGGCTTCCCACAGCATCTGGCAGACTTCCCTGATGACCTAGATGGCAAAGAATCGGCCTGCATTGCAGGAGACCCGGGGTTTGATTCCCTCTGTCGGGAAGATCCTCTGGAGAAGGAAATGGCAACTCCAGTATTCTTGCCCAGAGAATTCCATGGACAGAGGAGCCTGACAGGCTATAGTCTCTAGGGTCACAAAGAGTCGGACACGACTGAGCAACTAACACTTTCACAGCATCTGGTAGTTATCCTGACATGGTCATTGGATGTCTGTGAACCAGAACACGTCACCATGTCCCACTGCAGAGGGGTCTCTTGTCTATCCAAACTCAGTGGATGCATCACTGCTCAGGATGGCCTTCCTCTTTGCCATATCCCAGCACCCATAAATGAATGGATGAATTAATAAATCATGTATGATGCAAATAGTTCTGAATCACTTTTTAAAACTCCAACAATTAAAAAAGTCAAGGGTTTCCATAACAAATCTCCATGCCTTCCCTTCTCGCATGCCCACTACCTCCAACTGGAAGGTGTATCACTGTTTAAAACACTAAACTCTGATTGTCAGCATCACTGTGGCTTTTCTTCCCAACTCCAGATGCCACGTTCACAAGATGCGTGTGTTCCAAAAGCAGAAAATAGGTCCTGGGGTTATCAAGCATCTCCTAAAGGGAGTAAAGGAACCCTCTGGAATTCCAACAATGCCAGTTGTAACAAGCCTCATTCCTGGAGCCTCTTCAAAGAGGATTTCTGCAAAGTGAATTCCAAAGCTAAATATCCTCCCCTGGAAGGTATGTGACACCCTCTGCAAAGTAGTTCTTCTTGGTCCTCGAAAAAAGATCAAACCAGGCAAATCTGTCCATCTTTGTCCTCATCAGGGAAAAAGACTGAGGGAGTTGGCATCATGAACAAATTTGTGCAAATGATTACAAAATCCAGAGCCCCCTGGAAGAGAAGGGTCCAGAGACATCCCTGTGGGCATCAACTCACAAACCACCCAATCTCAAAAATGTATCGATCACAGTCGTTTGCATGGGACCCAGAAAGACTATACTGGGAATAACAGACATCTGGAACTGTCCACAGAAACCTACTGAATATCATACAGTGTGACTATTAAAAACAAAAAGATGATGATACTGTGAAATCACCCAAAATATTAAAAAATAAAATTAAAATTAGCCTTCTGAAATAGAAACCTATGGGAATTCCTTGGCATTCCAGTGGTTAGGACTCAGAGCTTTCAACTGCCATGGCCGGGGTTTGATCCCTGGTCAGGGAACTAAGATCCTGACGTATGACTAAAAACAAAATATAAACACATAAAATAGAAACCTAGCAGATTCCCACACGTATCAATTCAGGTTCTTCAAGACAATCATGATCCCCAAATTTGATGACACCAGGGATTTTGTTCCCCAGTGCAATCTTCATCCCCAGAATTGTCCTGGGTGGGCAGCAGGGGGAGGAGAACTCTCCCAGACCTCAAAGTCACCCCAACCACTGGCGTCATGTTCTAGCCAGTTACTCAGATAACTGAAGAGCTGACTGCAGTTTCAGATATTCTGAACATTTCCACGATCCTTGGCTCCCTCTCTCCTTTCCCAAAGCACTCCCACTCTGTCCCTGCCTTCATATTCTGCTATCTTCTGCCCTACCTAGTCTCCATGACTCACAGCTCCACATCGCTGGGCTCACTTGTAAATATGAGAGCCTCAGATTCTACCTGGAAGTTGATATGGTCTGCATGTCTGTCCTCCCCAAATCCAATCTCAAACGTTGAAATACTAACACATACATCCCCCCTACTAGCATGGCGGCATTAGGAGGTGGAGCCTTGGGAAGATGTTTAGATTATGAGGATGGAGCCCTCGTGAATGGGACCAGTGGCCTTATAAAAGAGGCACCACTCCAAGATCCGCAGTCCCTTCCACCACATGAGGACGCAGCAAGAGAGCACCAGATATGAACCAAGAAGAGGGCGTCACCAGAACACCACATGCCGCCACCTTCAGCCTCCAGAATAAGAAATAAGCTTCTGTTGTTTATAAGCCACCAGTCTCGGGGTTTTATTAGAACAGTCCAAAGGGACTATGACACACGTGATCAGGATATAAGTGAACACATAAACACAAATGAAACACATGTGGGGCAACCATTCACTTCTCCTTAGAGCAGGAATCTGTCTCCCTCTTGGGCCCCAAGTACAGAATCCCTTCCGCTCTTGTCCCAGGAGCCAGGGGATGGCAGAAAGCTCTGGGGAAAACCTAGAACTGGGAGCTTCTCCTGCTTGCCTTCCTAACTCAGCCTTGGTACTGGCAGGTAAAAGTTATCAACTCCATCATCTCTATCTTATATTTAAATATCTTTATTTGATACAGATGTCTCCACTAAGAAGTTTCACAATTCATACTGTTTTTCAATAGCGAGAAATTGAATCAGTAATCAGAACTTGAAGTTTCAGTTATGTAAACAAACAAAAAAAGTGTTATATATTCAAGCCTTTCAGGGTTTGTCAGTATGTATATTCTTTTGAATTCATATAAATATAAGCATTTTAAAATTTCTCTCTTGAAAGCATGCTAAAATTTAATGGCCCACTCAGAGACTATACTATTCTTGTTTTGTCAAAAACAGCTTTTCACGAGCACTTTGGGAAGTTAAGACCTGTTCCTAGGTGTCCCTGTCCTCAGCTGCATCTGTAATACTGATTAATTCCTATTTAGTCTTTCACGTGCTTGCATAATATACATCTGCCTTTAAAGAAAAAACATTCTGAAAGACCCTTTGTGTTCACTTAGTGTGCAAATATAAGACTATTTTAGTTCTTACGACACAAGAAAATCTAGACAAATCTGCACGTTAAATACAAATATGATTTTAAAAACCAATACAATTCAACGTCACAACATGAATTTAAAATGCGTGATAATGTAAATTTCACTGAAATTAAATCACCATACATGCTGTGGACAGGAAGACAGTCACCATTACAGAGTAGAAACCTTCACTTGTGCAGGCTGCCACGAAAACACTGGTTCTTCTCGTGGTATAACGGCCTTACTCGTGTGCCCAGTCCACCTCAGTTCTTTCCCAAGAGTTTACAACAATTAAAATATTATAATAATCTGCAACCTAAACCATTATAAACGAGGCATTGGAATGAGAGGTAGAGACCCATGGTCATTCAGCTCATCCAGGATATGCTGGTACTAATGTTTTATTTAATCTCTAATGAGTTCCTATTGAGAGCCATGCTAGACCCTCTCCTAGAACAGTTCAGAGAAGAGACAGAGTCCCCTCTTAGACTTACATTCAGGGGGTTGAGGGGGAGGGAAGAGATAGCAAGTAACTCACAGTGGCCCGTGCCATGAAGAAATAGAGCGGGGTGAGGAGAGAGAGCAAGGTGGTGGTAGTGAAGGTCCGTCATCAGATACAGGGGGCAAGCAAGGTCTCTCTGAGAAAGGAACATCTGATTTGAAAGAGAGGAAGAGATCTCTGTAAGGCAGGCTAGGGCCAAGTAGAGGGCAAGTTGGAGCCACAGAGGGAGGGATGTGCTGGGCGCATCGAAGAATCGGCACGAAAGCTGACCTGGGCAAAACACAAGTGGAGATATGCAGAGGAGGGTGGGAGGGCAGAGCAGAGGGCAGGACAAAAACCATGAGGGTCTGTGGGCCTCAGTAAGACTCTGGGTCTTAACCCAAGTGGGGTGAAAACTCACCAGTAAGAGTCAAGGTGTTATTCCAAGCCAGGCTTCTCTTATTGCCTCTGCTCTACAAGAGAAGCCACCACAATGAGAAGCCTGCATACAGCAACTAGAGAGGAGCTCCCACTTGTCAGGAGAAAGTCCGTGCACAGCAACGAAGACCCAATGCAGCCCAAAATTAATTTTTTAAAAAAGAAATGCAAAATCCTACATCCCACTCCAGATCCACTGATTCATCACCTGCATTTAGTAAGATACACAGGAAGGTCCAGGCCTTGGCACTCCAACACAAAAAAGTCAAGAAGAGAAGGTGCAGTAGCCAGTGGGACAGGAGGAGACTAGGAGAGGGTGGTGTCCCGGAGACTGAGAGATGCTGATGTTTCAAGAAGGAAGGAGTACTCAGATAAGCCAAACACTGCTGATAAACAGAGGAAGACCAGGATGGAGATCAAAGGTGACCTTGCCGAGAACTTTGTCACTGGAGCGGAAGGCCAGAGAGCCCAACCAGAGTGGGATAACTAGATAATGGAGTAAGGTCAACTCTTTCAAGGAGTGCTGTGTGCATGCTAAGTCACTTCAGTTGTGTCTGACTCTTTGTGACCCCAAGGACTATAGCCCATCAGTCTCCTCTGTCCATGGGATTCTCTAGGCAAGAATACTGGAGTGGGTTGCCATTTCCTACTCCGGGGGATCTTCCCAAACCAGGGATGGAACCCGCATCTCCTGCATTGGCAGGCGAGTTCTTACCACTATCGCCACCTGGGAAGCCCTTCAAGGAGTGTTAATTACCACAAAAATTAAAACACAAAAATAAAAGGCAGTCATGGAAAACAGAGATGCCTCCCTTGCTCACCTCCAACTCTCTCCCTTTCACCCCTGTACAAAATCTCTGCTGTGCTGGTTTCCTCTCCCCAGGGATGTGTTTGCAGTGGGGGCAGGGGGCTAGAGTGCAAATAAAAATGGATAACCTGGCCTTTATGTTCAAAGAATTCTAAGCCAGACTTTACCTAATTTTATGGAATATGGCAGAAAGTGAAGAAGAACTAAAGAGCCTCTTGATGAAGGTGAAAGAGGAGAGTGAAAAAGTTGGCTTAAAGCTCAACGTTCAGAAAACTAAGATTATGGCATCTGGTCCCATCACTTCGTGGGAAATAGATGGGGAAACAGTGGAAACAGTGTCAGACTTTATTTTTTTGGGCTCCAGAATCACTGCTGATGGTGATTGCAGCCATGAAATTAAATGACGCTTACTCCTTGGAAGGAAGGTTATGGCCAACCTAGATAGCATATTTAAAAGCAGAGACATTACTTTGCCAACAAAAGTCCGTCTAGTCAAGGCTATGGTTTTTCCAGTGGTCATGTATGGATGTGAGAGTTGGACGGTGAAGAAGGCTGAGCGCCGAAGAATTGATGCTTTTGAACTGTGGTGTTGGAGAAGACTCTTGAGAGTCCCTTGGACTGCAAGGAGATACAATCAATCCATCCTAAAGGAGATCAATCCTGGGTGTTCATTGGAAGGTCTGATGTTGAAGCTGAAACTCCAATACTTTGGCCACCTCATGCGAAGGGTTGACTCATTGGAAAAGACCCTAATGCTGGGTAGGATTGGGGGCGGGAGGAGAAGGGGATGACAGAGGATGAGATGGTTGGATGTCATCACTGACTCGATGGACATGGGTTTGGGTAGACTCCGGGAGTTGGTGATGGACAGAGAGGCCTGGCGTGCTGCAATTCATGGGGTCGCAAAGAGTCGGACACAACTGAGCGACTGAACTGAACTAATAGAATATTACTTTTCCCCCTCCCTCTGGCAGTCACCCATTATCCTGAGTTGCAGCTGAACCTACAAGGGTGTGCCAAGAGGGGCTGAAGAGGTATGGTCTGCATTTAATTAACACCAATTGCAGAAGCATATGGAAACTCCTTTTACTCTGAGAATGCCAGAAAACACATTGAGAAAAGAAACCAACCTAGAAGAAAAAGTCACTCCTTTTCCTTCTCCTCTACAAAATCCCTTAAACCAGCAGTCCCCAATCCCTGGAATACAGACGAATAGAAGTCCATGACCTGTTACAAACCAGGCTGCAAAGCAGGAGGCGAGCAGCGGAGAGTGAAGCTTCATCTGTGTTTACAGCCACTACCCATCATTCGTATTACCACCTAAGATCCACCTCCCGTCAGATCAGCGGCAGCATTAGTGTGCTGGAGCACAACACACTTGGGGTGTCACTGTCTCCCATCACCATTAAGTTATAGGAAAACAAGCTCAGTGCTTCTGCTGATTCTGCATTATAGTGAGTTGTATGATTATTTCATTGTATATCATTGTATATCACAATGTAATAACAGAAATAAAGTACACAGTAAATGTACCACACTTGAATCCCCAAGCCATCCCCACCCCACCCCCAGTGGAAAAACTGTTTTCCATGAAACTGGCCCCTGGTGCCAAAAACTTTGGGGGCCGCTGCCTTAACCTCACAGTGCTCACCCCCAGCCCATCCTTCTTCTACTCCAACTAGGGGGGAAGCTACACAGAATCACATTCTAAAGGTAGAGAGGTTTTCAGA
This sequence comes from Okapia johnstoni, assembly GCA_024291935.2. Lineage (NCBI taxonomy): Eukaryota > Metazoa > Chordata > Mammalia > Artiodactyla > Giraffidae > Okapia > Okapia johnstoni. The sequence goes on along the minus strand of CM044307.1, from coordinate 46,122,502 downwards.
GACTACCTAACATACCCTGACTTTCATTACATGAGAAACTTTCAAAGCTCCCTAGTTCCAAGTTTATAAAACCCAAATCTCTGCTCAGGGATCATTCCCATGCCCACCATCACATCTCCCAAGCCAGTAACACACAGCAGCAATTCCAGGTTATTTCCTCTACATACACCCAATACTGATGTTAGGTCCCAAGCCCCTCTTTGTCTTACTGCCCCACAACATGCAACATGGGAGCAGTTCTTTAGTTTGTAGTAATAATAATAATAATGGGACTTCCCTGGTGGTCCAGTGGCTAAGACTTCCTGCTCCCAAAGTGGGGGTGGGGGTGGGGGCAGGTTCCCCCCACCCCTGATCCCTAGTCAGGAAACTAGATCCCACATGCTGAAACTGAGAGTTCACCCAGGTCTCCAGCATTGCTGGCAGATTCTTTCCTGTCTGAGTCACCAGGGAAACTCTGCGAGTTCACAAGCTGCAACTAAAAAAGATCCCAAATACTACAACTAGGACCCAGTGCACCCAAATAAACAAATTAAAAATATATATTAAAAAATAATAATGATGATGTAATTAACTATTAAATACTCAGACTATGCACTAAGAACTCTTCTAAATGCTTGTATATTGAACATTAAGCTACTCTGAATGGTAATGTCCAAAATGAACCTCCAGACATTAGCCTAATGTAGAACATTAACACATACACTTTAATTTGAGTGGTTAAAATGATGACCACATAGGACAAAACAGCAAAAAGAGAAAGTACTTGAATGTTTACATTTTTTTCCTAGGGGCTCAATTTAGAAAGATTCTGCATTAAATACCAAAGTGTAATTTGTTTTCTGAGTAGATCTCTCCAATGGGAGACTCTTTGGGTCATAGCAGTGGAATTCATGGTGTCAAGCCCTATATAAATTTACTCCTCACCCTTCAACTATCCTGAGGGCGGCAGGAAGCAGACACTCATATCAAAACAGGTGCCAAATTGTGAAATGAAACAGGTAATAAAAGTAATTTTTTTAACTCCTAGACATGGTTTACCAAAAAAAAAAAAAAAAAAAAAACACTACAAAGAAAGGAGAAAAAAATGAAGAGGAAAAGGAAGAAACACAGCTGGGAGACAATGAAAGGAAGTCCCTCCCTGGAAGTTAAGGGGTTTAAAAAAAAAAAAAAAAATAGAGGGTGACACATTCTCCCAAGCTTCAGGTTTCTTTCTATTTCCTATACTAGTGACCGTTCCTATGACTTCTCTATTTGTATGAAGCGATTAGAGTGTTCTAGGGCAAAGACACAATGACTTGTCTAAAGCAGCTAAAAACACACATTCAGCATCCTGGGGGAAAAACTTGCCTCAGTTTTTTTTTTTTTTTTGCTGAGGCTTTTAACTTGGAAATCTGGACCATCATTCACATCCACACTGCAATGTTAAGGTTGACAAAGTGCCTCCAGGTTCATCAGACAGGACCTGCCACCGATCCCACCAGTCAAAGAGCAGCCCACGGTGCAGTACAGCCAACTGCACTCAACAGCTGGGACTGGATTCCAGCTCTGAACCATCTATGAGTGCACACCACACTTCTCAGCATGCTTCTGGATTTTTGTTTTAATTAATTAATGTATTTTAATTGGTGGCTAATTACTTTATAATATTGTAGTGGTTTTTGCCATACACTGACATAAATCAGCTTCCAGCTTTTAAAACCAGATCCTCCTCTCACTTGGCCTCACTCTGCTTGGAAAAAAGGGTTATGCTTTCCTCCAATGATAATCCTCCCCCTGACAAGCATTCCTTTGATCCTATTGCTGGTTTTTGTCAAAGGTGTCCCATCAGATATCCTCAGGCAACTCCAAGGGAGAGGCTTTACCCTGGAGCACCACTAAGAACCTTACCTGGACTCAAGTCCTATCCCAGATGCACTGGGAGAAAGAGGGGTCCCTTTGTTGTTTAAAGGTAGAAAGGGAATCAGCAGAACTTGATTTAAGAAAGAGAGATGCAGAGAGAACAGACTTGGTGGACACAGTAGAGGAAGAAGAGGATGGGACGAATTGGGAGAGTAGCACTGAAACATATACATTACTATATGTAAAATAGACAGCCAGTGGGAATTTGCTGTATGACGCAGGGAGCTCAAACCCAAAGCTCTGTGACAACCTAGAGGGGCAGGATGCGGTGGGAGATGGGAGGGAGGCTCAGGAGGGAGGGGACATACATATACCTTTGGCTGATTCATGTTGATGTATGGCAGAAATCAATACAGTATTATAAACCAATTATCTTCCAATAAAAAATAAATAAATTTTAAAAGAAAGAGCCCCTCAACAGCTCAGGGGTGCCTCTCCTGTTTCTACATATAATGGTGTGTTGGTCTGCTCAGGCTATGGTAACAAAGCACCATGGAGTAAGTGGGCTTAGAAGAAATTTCTCACAGTTTTGGAGGCTGGGAATTCCAAGATCACAGTGCTGGCTGATTCAGCTCCTGATGAGAGATCTCTTCCAGGCTTCTTGCAGATGTAGAACGTCTCACTTCGTCCTCACCTCAGCACACGTGTGTGTATGAAGAGAGAGATCTCTCACTCCCTCTTCTCTTAAAGCCACTAATCCCATAATGAGGACCCCACCCTCATGACTTCATCAAATCCTAACTACCTCGAAGAAGCCCCACCTCCAAATACCATTAAACATTAGGACTTTGACATTTTTATTTGGCAAGGTCATAAACATTCAGTCCGTACCAACCAGGTAGGAACCAAAAAAAGCAAGCAGAGGGGAGAAAAGATTATAAGAACCCTATCATCCAGTGGCGTGGAGCCATCAAACATTGGATAGATGTAAGAAAATGAATCGTTCACAAGCTTTCTCTAACTCAGGGCCCTGATGGCAGAGACTTAATCTTCCAATTCCTCTCTTTCAAAAAGTCATAAGATTAATAGAATCTAACTGGATTACAAATATTTGAAACCACCTCACTAAAGCATGTGAGGAAAAAGAAACTCTGGAAATGAGTGGAGTCTCCAAGTCCAAAAGGAACAATACCATACTATTTCACTGTTGCCAATAAAGTTGCTTCCCACAGAGAGATGGGTTAGCAATTCTGAAACCACTAAATATATACACGGGAATTGAACAAGTAAATGGATGGCAGATGTTGGAGTCCCGTTTCTCACTGTTGGAGTGGGGAGTTACAGACAGGCAAGGGGAGAAGACTAGGATGATCCCTGTGATAAGAGATTAGAAACATAGATATCAGTATAAACTCATGTTTAGCTTAATAAAGACAGATGGTTACGTATTTATAAATATGTTCATACACAATACACACGTTTTTCCTTGCTCTGTAAGCCAAGATTGCTTAGGAGCAGTAACATTTCTGTTGCAGTGAGCATACCTAGGGCCCAAATCTTGGTTTCTAATATCAATAAATTTTCCCCCTAAAGGAACCAGAGCTCCTTAAAAAATGGTTGATTCTAGGACTGGGGTAGGAAATATATAAGCTAAGCCTGGAGCATCTTGTGCTGTTAAAAAGTAGAAAAGGCTTTTAAAATTAAAAAAAAAAAAAAAAGCCACAATGACGAAGGAATGTCAAAGAGAATTCGGAGTGCCTAGTGGCCAAAGCTAGAACACCCTGAGCAACAAAATAAACAAAGTGGTCTTGGATTCAAAGCTATGATTTTTCAGTAGCCACGTACGGATATGAGAGTTGGACTATAAAAGAAGTCTGAGTGCCAAAGAATTGATGCTTCTGAATTATGATGCTGGAGATGACTCTCGAGAGTCCCCTGGACTGCAAGGAAATCAAATCAGTCAATCCTAAAGGAACTCAATCCTGAATATTCATTGGAAGGACTGATGCTGAAACTCCCACAATACTTTGGCCACCTAATGCAAGGAGCCAACTCACTGCAAAAGAGCTTGATGCTGGGAGAGACTGAAGGTAAAAGGAGAAGGGAGTGGCAGAGGATGAGATGGTTAGATAGCATCACCAACTCAACGGATATGAGTTTGAGCAACGGGAGATAGTGGACGACAGATGAGCCTAGTGTGCCCATGGGGTCACAGAGAGTCGGACAAGACTTAGCAACTGAATAACAATATTGGATTAAAATTCAAAGTATAAAAATTAAAGATTCCCTGGTGGTCTGGGCTTCCCTGATGGCTAAGACAGTAAAGAATCTGGCAGCAATGCAAGAGACTCGGGTTTGATCCCTGGATCAGGAAGATCCCCTGGAGAAGGGAATGGCTACCCACTTTAGTATGCTTGCTTGGAGAATTCCATGGACAGAAGAGCCTGGTGTGCTACACTCCATGGGGTCGCAGAGAGTTAGACATGACTGAATGACTAACACTTTCACTGGTGGTCTAGCGTTAGACTTGCTGCTTTCACTGTTGTAGCCTGGGTTCAGTCCTTGGCTGGGGATCTGAGATCCCCAAGATGTGCAGAATGGCCAAATTTTTTTTTTAAAAAGTCAAAATATAAAAATGAATATCTTTGAGCATATACTGATATAAGCAAGTGACTGAATAAATACATAAATGGGGCATGCATGCATGCTCAGTTATGTCTGACTCTTTGCAACCCCATGGGCTGTAGCACACCAGGCTCCTCTGTCCATGGGATTTTCCAGACAAGAATACTGGAGTGGGTTCTTCAGGACATTCTCTTCTCCAGGACATAAATGGGAAAGAACAGACAAATCTCCCATGCAGAATTCAAAATGATTGATTTAGATACTCTGCCCTAAAGGAAGGGGAGCATAGCTCCTCACTCTCTGTGCATAGGCTGCACATAGTAATTTCCACAGAAAACAGTATGGAAAGGAGGAAAAAAAATAACTTTACAAGGAGAAAGAGATAAATAACCATGACCTCAGCCAGGTCCCTATTTTACTGAGATCAATAATGATAGGCAGAGGGGATTTCCTTGGTGGTCCAGCGGCTAACACTCTGCACTCCCAGTGCAGAGGGCCCAGGTTCCATCCCTTGTCCAGGAAGATCCCACGTGCTGCAGAGAAACGAAGTCTGTGTGCCACAATTATTGAGCCCTCCTGCTGCAAGATGCAACAATGGAAGCCTGTGAGCCTAGAACCCATGCACTGCAGTGAAGAAACCCTGCTCACTACAACTAGAAAAAGCCTGCGTGCAGCAATAAGGACCCAGAACAGCCAAGTAAAATAATAAAATTTTTAAAAGATTCATCATACAATGATGAAAATGGCACTGTACCTCTGTCGTCTTCCTCTAAAAACCCTTAACCACAGTGTAATCACGAAAAAAAAAAAAAAAAAAAGACAAATTCTAATACAGTGACATCCTATAAAGTACATCCCAACAAGTACTCCTCAAAACTGTCAAAATCATCAAGAACAAGGAAAGTCTCAGAAACTATCACAGCCTAATAAGACATGACAACTGAATGTAGTATGGCATCTTGGATGGGGTCCTGGAACACAGATAAAATCTAAGATAAAACTTAGATTAAAAACTTAGATAAAACTAAGCAAATCTGAATAAAGTATGAACTCTTGTTGTTACTCAGTTATTCAGTCATGTCCGAATGTCTGTGACCCCATGGACTACACACACCAGACTTCCCTGTCCTTCACTATCTCCCAGAGTCTGCTCAAACTCATGTTCATTGAGTCGGTGATGCCATCCAACCTCTGTCGTTCCCTTCTCCTCCTGCCTTCAATCTTTCCCAGCATCAGGATCTTTTCTAATCAGTCAGCTCTTCCCATCAGATGACCAAAGTACTGGAGCTTCAGCCTCAGCATCAGTCCATCCAATGAATATTCAGGACTGATTTCCTTTAGGATGGACTGATTGGATCTCCTTGCTGTCCAAGGGACTCTCAAGAGTCTTCTCCAATAGCACAGTTCAAACGCATCAAATCTTCATTGCTCAGTCTTCTTTATGGTCCAACTCTAACATCCATACATGACTACTGTATACTGTATCTGTTTATTAATTGTGACAGACCAAACGTATGACATTAACAGAAGAAACTGGGGAGTATGTGAAAACTCTCTGTACTGTCTTTACAATTTTCTCATAAATCTGAAACTACTCTAAGAAGTTTTGTTTTAAGTAAATTAAAGGAAAAAAAAAAAAAAAAAAACACCACTGGTCTGACTCATGGCTGTGGTCAGTGTGGTCACTCCAGAGTCAACACTTGGGATACTTGACTCACCCTCCACCTCTGGCCTGCTGGGTGGCCCGTGTCCTTCGGTCACCGGGCACAGCATCCTGGTTAAGTCTCAAAATACTGCTCCTGGATCATCCCTCTGCCAGGAAGAACAGGGCCAACAATCCTCCAAGACCCAGTGAACGCAGAGCATCACATCACAGTTACCGAAGAGGCATCCAGCCAGTTCATGACCTCAGAGTCCTGAGCAAGGTGGGGTGAGAATGTGATCTACGTGGTGAAAATTTATGAGCTGTGGACAGTTTCCCACAAGCCAAAGAGTAGAACTAACCAACAAACTGCAAACCGCATGCTGTGGAAGGGAGAAGAAACAACTAGCAAACTGGGCAAACACAGAAGAAACACACTCCCCAGGGAAGGTAGCATCTGAGCAGAGTTTAAGTGGGAGCATTAAAGAAAACATGTGCACCAATGCTGCTTACAAAGACAGAGCTCTACCCCCTTCCTCTTCCACCTCAGAGAGTGTCATTAGATGTTAATTGGATAAAAAACAGAAGAGAGGATTTAGTCACAGAGCAGAATGGGAGAAACCAAACAAGAGGGAAAAGAGGAATTACAAAGGAATTGGGAGCAAGAAAGAAGTAGTGGAAGACGCAAGATGAGATGGGAGCAATTATAGGAGAAAGATTAATTCAACTTGTCTGGCCACAGGAAGCCACAGTGACAGGAAGCATGGACTGGGATGTTATTTGGGTTGAATATAAGAAGAGACCAAATTAAAGTTCCACTTCAAATATCCCTTAATAAGCACCAGTAAGAACGAACTCGCTGACACGAGAGCTGGAAGGCTCCTTTGCTCCCCAGCTGCTCCTCTGTTACAGATGCTCCTGACCCTGACAGGGTCTCGAATATTGCAGACACTCACACTGTAGCCTGTTGGACCCAGGCTACCACCACCCCTGCTTTGATCTGAACCCAATGCTGCCAACCAGGAACTTCCCTGGTTGGTGGCTCAGACAGTCAAGTGTCTGCCTGCAATGCAGGAGACCTGGGTTCAATCCCTGAGTTAGGAAAATCCCCTGGAGAAGGAAATGGCAACCCACTCCAGTATTCTTGCCTGGAAAAATCCCATGGATGGAGGAGTCTGGTAGGCTACACTCCATGGGGTCGCAAAGAGTTGGACACGACTGAGTGACTTCACTTTCTTTTCTTTCTTTCAATGCTCCCAAGGCCCCAAGCTAACAGCTAAGACAGTGAGTGTGTGCCACCCAAGGACATCAACCCAACCCAAAGAGACACCAGACACCCAAGAAACACCCCTGCAGATCCTCCCAGGCACTGTTCTTTCACAGCAGCTCCACCTCCACATTTCTACAATTTTTTAAAATTTTTAATTAATGTCTGTCTCCTTCATCAGACTGTAAGATCCATGAGAACAGGAACTCTATTGGCTTTCTCATCATTTTGCCCCAGGGCTCCACAGCATGCCTAACATAGTGCAATTGTTTGTGAATTAAATGAATGAATGGATGGATGGATGAAAAAGTCCCTCTCCACCCCTCCCCCAAGCAATCTGAAACCTTCCGAAGGAAAAGAGGATATTTTAATTCCAAATGACTGGGAGATTGGGATTGACACATACATACTGTTGATACTATGTATAAAACATGGGGATTCCCCAGTGGCTCAGTGGTAAAGAATCCAACTGCCAATGCCCTGGGCTGGGGAAGAAAATGGCAACCCACTCCAGTATTCCTGCCTGGACAGAGGAGCCCGGCAGGTTACAGTCCATGGGATCACAAAAGGGCCAGAAACAACTTAGTGACTAAAAACAAACAATAAAGTAGATAATTAATGAGAACTTATTGAAGAGCACAGGGAACTCAACCTAATACACTGTGGTATGTATAGCTGATTCATTTTGCCATACAGTAGAAACTAACATTGTAAAGCAACTATGCATGCATGCTTGCATGCTAAATCACTTCAGTCGTGTCCGACTCTGTGTTATGCTGTGGATGGTAGCCCACCAGGCTCCTCTGTTCATGGGATTCTCTAGGCAAGAATACTGGAGCAGGTTGCCATTTCTTTCTCCAAGCAACTACACTCCAATAAAATTAATCTTAAAAAATAAAGAAAAAAAAAAAATCCCAAGTGACTAGTACAGAGTTTGACCTGGGAGTCAGTTTACCCATAGTGAAAGTGAAAGTGAAATCGCTCAGTCGTGTCCAACTCTTTTCGACCTCATTTTCCAGGCAAGAATACTGGAGTGGGTTGCCATTTCCTTCTCCAGGAGATCTTCCCAACCCAGGGATTGAATCCGGGTCTCTGGCATTGTAGGTAGGCGCTCTACCGCCTGAGCCACCAGGGAAGTCCAAAATGACTACGGCTCTGGTCCATATGGGGAACGAACCCGCGACCTTGGCGTTATTAGCACCACGCTCTAACCAACTGAGCTAACCAGCCAGCTTTACCCATAGAAATGGTGGTATAAATAATGATGAAGAGTCTGGTGCTAGTAAACAAACCAGATACATAATTAGTAGTACAGTAATAAATAATACCAGGGCTTCCCAGGTGGTACTAGTGGTAAAGAACTCACCTGCCAATGCAGGAGACATAAAAGACGCAGGTTCAATCCCTGAATTGGAAAGGAGAAGGAAACGGCAACTCATTCCAGTATCTTGCCTGGAGAATCCCATGGACAGAGGAGCCTAGCGGGCTACAGTTCATGGGGTCGCAAAGAGTCAGACACAACTGAAGTGACTTCACACAGAAAATAATACCAAGCAATCATTGGGCATTTACGAAGTGCCAACTACTATGTTAAACCCTTTTCATACATTATTCTGCAACTCTGCCAGGTAATTATTTCTTATCACTCTTTTGCAGGTGAGGCAACTGAGGCTCAGAGGGGTTAAGTCATCTGCCCAAAGTCACCCAGGTAGCCGTGACAGAGTCACAAGCCATCCAGGCCTGTCTAACTCCAAAGCCCCTTTTCTTTACTACTACAGAGTTTAGCTACGTAACAGGAGCAACAGATGTCAGGTGGGGCCTAGAATCTAGCCACCATTTATTACACTGAATCCCCAGGAAGATGCCTTCTAGTTCCAAACAGTCAACTAATTGCAAAATAAACATTAGTAAATCATCTGGTTCCCTGGTTGGAGACCACCTGCGGAGGCCCAGCTGGCAAGGAGGTCATGCAAAGAAGCGGGGACAGAGAAAGTGAGGTGAGGACGCTGGCTTCAGTGAGGAGAGGGGGCAGAATTAATTCTAAGGGGAAAATGAGACTGTTTTTCACAACCAGAAAGGAGTGGTAAGCTGTGGTTTCAATAGCCTTGGGAAAAGGAACCAGAAACATCTTCTGCCCACATATGCAGAGAGACTGGGCATGTCGCCACCCCGGACTCTGACCATCAAAAGGGATGGCGGATTCCCAGTCCATGTAAAGAGTCTAGATGTCATTGCTCCCACCCTCACTCACACATACATGAAAAGTTTAAACTGAAAAGAAGCTGGCCAATTCACGGGGCCACCATGGGGCTTCACTAAGACCATGAATATGGAAGCACTTATTCAACTGCAGTATAATACAGTAGGTGCTTCCCTGGTGGCTCAGATGGAAAAGAATCTGCCCACAATGTGGGAGACCTGGGTTTGATCCCTGGGTCAGGAAGATCCCCTGTAGAAAGGAATGGCTACCCACTCCAGTATTCTTGCTTGGAGAATTCCATGGACAGAGGAGTCTGGAGGGCTACAGTCACAGGGTTGCAACGAGTCGGACACAACTGAGCTACTAACACACACACACACATACACACACATTAATACAGTAAAAGGCATCAAAACCATATATGTGTGTTTTTTTTTTTTTAATCTAACCTCTGGTATTTGACAAGTATAAAAACATAGCAATAGTTCAACCTCTGAACCAAAGTAGATTTGCCACACAGTGGCCCTAGAGCAGATTCCAAGCATGGTGAAAGAACACTTAGGACACGGAAAGCCACCTCTAAGCCTGCTCAGAGTTCACTGGGCACTGGCCTTATTCCTTTTCTGGCAGGGCTGCCAAGCTACAGGTCACAGAACTACAGTCACATGGCTGGATTTCTGAAAGGCACCATCAGGTTTCTCTTGGGAACTTTGGTGTCAAAGACATACCCAAGACCCCAAGCCACCAAGGGTCTGTGCTGGGCCCTGAGGCAGACAACAGATGAGGGAAGTGGGAAGGCCTCCAGAGTGGAGCTCCAGAGGCAATGCGGAGTTCATTACTACAAGAGAATGGGTCGCCTTGGGAAGATGTGAAGTCAAGAAGGCATGTGGAACTTACTGGCTTCAGCACACATTTATTTTCACTGTAATAGGTTAAATCTCACAAGGCTAAAATCAAGGTCTCAACAGAGCTACATTCCTTCTAGAGACTTCAAAGGAAAATCTCTTCCCTTGGCTTTTCCAGCTGGAAGCTGCCTGCAGGTCTTAGCTCTTGCCCCTTCCTCCATCTTTAAAGCCAGCAATGTAGCATCTTCTGACTTTGTTCCCATCCTCACAGCCTCTCCTCTGAGTCCTACTCTCCTTTTTCCTCTTTCCCTTATAATGATGTCACTGGGCTCACCTGCATAATCCAGGAGACTCTCTCCTGAGCTTCCTTAATTTAGTCACACTACCTTCTCCATGAAAGGTGACACGTGCATAGGTTTCCGAATTAGGGTGCAGTCATCTTGGGGGCAGGGGAGGCATTATTTTGCCTACCACCTAAATGGGCAGGGAAAGTTAGGCCCCAAAAAAGAAAAAAAAAATTAATATTCAGAGAAAAACAGGTATGGGACTTCCTTGGAGGTCCTGTGGTTAAGACTCTGCCTTCCAATGCAGGGAGAGTGGGTTCGATCCCTCGTCGAGGAGTAAGATCCTACATGTCACACAGTGAGGGGAGGCGTGGGGGGTACCCTTCAGAGAAAAGCAGCGATAAGAGGATATTTTTTCCCCAGCTTTCCCAGTTCTGCTTTCCTGACCTGCTGCCTCTTGTCCTTGAATTTCTTGAGACACCACTCATCTGCTCTGCCAGTTGCCTCAGAAGACTCACTTAGCTCTCGCCCCAAACCACACAACCAGCAGGTGGTGGACATAAGATTTACACCCATCCTCTCTCACTTTAAAGCCTGGGTCCCAAACCACAGGCACCCAGGACAATCTGTGGGAAAGTTAAGGAGCTGAGCAGGTCAGCAGACTGGACCGAAGGGTCAAGCCTAACAAATCAAGTTTAACAAGGAGAAATGAGGGCCCTTAAGAAACCAACTATTAGACTGCAGGATGGGTGAGGCACAGAAGCAAACCTTGTTTTAAAAAAAAAGACTTGGGGATCATAATTGAGAACATGTTCACTGTGAGATGACTGTCAAAAGAGCGCTATGACCTCTGAAAATTACATATCCAGATCCAGCAGGGCAGGGCAGCTAACCACACTGCAGACACCCTTGAAATTAAGAACAACTCCCCCAACAACTTCAGAAATGTGTCTTTTCATCCAAGCACACAGGACAACATGCAGGGAGTCCTTAGGACAAACGTGCCACCTACCCAGCAGTGACCATAGCCAAATGAACCCAGCTAAGTGGTGCCATCATATCTCCCTCCCTGGTGAGTTTGGAAAACTCCCTCTGCTTGGGATGATCAGCAGGAGCCTAGTGTCAGAAAAGTTTGGCCAGGGTACAGGAACAGGAACCCAGGAGAAGGCACCAGGTACAGGAGAAGGGGTGCTACAAACGGGATAAACTGTCACCAAATGTAAATACCAGAAGGGCTGTCATGTGAAAAGGGGATTAAACTTGCTGTGTGTGACTCCAAAGGTTAAAACAAGGAACAATGAGTAGATGTGCAGGGACACAGATTCCAATTCAAAGGAAGGAAGGAATAGTTTTCTAACAGCAATGCTTTAAGGTAAACAGCACTGTTTCAGGAGGAATGTAAACAGGGCAGCGCTGCCAGTTCACAGATGGGTTTAAAAGGCGATTCAAGGGTCAATCCATCAACAAGGGAGGGCTCTTCCAAATCTGAGAGTCAATGACTCCCTCTCCTATTTACTAACAATCATCTATTTACATATTAGAGAAAACACCAGGCAGTCATCCCAGAGACAGGAAGCACAGAGGTGAGAACAGCCACACTCTTTAAGAGGGAAAAAGATAACCAGAACAACCAGAGAACAAGGTTTTCTCCAGATTGTATCCTGGGTTTTCATATGTACAGAACGGACTTGAGAATAAGCCTGCTGACTGGGTGCAACCACTCCTGCCTGCAGTTGGGGTGGAGGGGGGGAGGTGCTCTGGCCCACTGGCTGCTACCCACTGCCGGAGGGACCCCAGCCTGGACCGGAAGTGAATGAGTCACCCTAGACACAGCCCTGAACACCAGATTCATCCCAACACAAACTCCAAATCATCATTTGCTGGTTGCCCACCCAGCAGAGGAAGGAAATCAACTAACTCTAGCCTGCCCCAAAGGAAACCTGGGATGCCACATTAAAAGCTGTAAATGCTTTTGGACAATGGACAGAAAATACAGAAAACATGAGCCTTGGTGGAATTTTCCAAGAAGCACTGGAAACTCATGGTTGACAATATCTGTCCATTCAATACCCGGGAAGAGGTAGAAAAGCACCTGGAGGCCCTCAGGGAGTCATTACAAGATACTAAGAAACTGTGTGCAGAAGCTGAGCCAAAGCCCAGTGTGAGTCTCCATACTGAAGAGGAAAGTGAAGAAAATCAGCTGGAGCAGAAGAGACAGCAGAAATGCCAGAAGTGCCAAACTGGAAGCTCCTTAAGCAGAAGTATGAGCAGATCTGGTTTGGGCTGCCCACTGGGAGTACAGTGGGTGAAATCAAGGAATGCATGAATAAATGCTGAGCCAGCCGTGAGCAAGTCCTCGAGAGGATGAAGAGAGCCTCCAAATAGCTCAGGATGACTCTCAATTCTGGTAGAAGATGGACTCAAATTCTCATGAAGACTCAGATACTGGCTCTGGTCAGACAAGTCTCTGTGTCTGTAGACAGAGTCCCTACTCATGACACTCTTCTGTAATATTTTAATATTGAGAAGAACATTGCCAATAGCACCATTCAGTATGGTATACATTTAACAAATTGCAGTGAACCTTGAAAACTGGGTTTTTTAATGTGGTCTTTTTGTTCTCTAAGCTGCCGCAGGTTATTTTCAGATTCTTAAAATATAAGGTCCACCAATATGTTATCCTGTCATTTTTAATTAAATCTCATTTTCTCCTCTGAATCTGAGAAGGCTCAAACACAATAAACTTTGCTAAGAAAAGGGCTGCATTTTGTCTTTTTAGCAAAAGAGTAAAAACAAGCCACACAAATGCATCGTGTTACATGCAAGAATTGAAGAGCACCCACGTACACCAAGATAAAATTGGGGAGCAAAGGTTTAATACTGGGGAAAAGCAGTTTTGCTAGGTTCTATTTAGTTTCTCTAGTAGTTAACAAGACTTTACAGGTTTTTAACAAATAATAGAGCAACAGATACATTTAGATTGGATTTATTTCTTCCTCTCTTTCAGTTATTATTACTGAGCCTCACATTCACTCCCCCACCTGCCCCAACATTCACACACACACACACACACACATATACACACATGTTGGCACCATGTACACACAGAAACGTCTGCCTAGAAAGAAAAAATTGGGACTTCCCTGGTTGTCCAGTGGTTAAAGAATCCACCTCACACTGCAGGGGACATGGGTTTGAGTCCTGATGGGGGAACTAAGATTTCACACACCATGGAGCAACTAAGCCCTTGCATCACAACTACTGAGCCCATGCCATGCAACTAGAGAAGTCCGTGCACCGCAACCAAGAGCCTGCGCAGCCAAAATAGGAAAAAAAAAAGTGATGGGAAGGCTCCCAAAGTCCTCCTTCAACTATTGGCCGAAAGCTGCAAGGAGTAGAAGAGGAGAAAGAAGACAGCTCTCTCTTCAGGGATCCAAGCATCATTTAGGTCACAAGCAGAAGGCCAGGATTCCCGTCCAATGGTGACATAAGCAGCTCTCACCTTAACTAAGGAAAACAATCTACAGCTTACCGAGTGGCTACCATGGGTCAGGAGCTCTTTGGGGCACCCTGCCTAGGCTCACATTTAATCTTCCTATCAACCTAGTAAAATGGGAAAACTGAAGGACAATAAGTTTCAGTAATCCAGACATATAACAAGCTAACTCCAGTCCCATCACTTCATGGCAAATAGATGGGGAAACAATGGAAACAGTAAGAGACTTTATTTTCTTGGGCTCCAAAATCACTGCAGATGGTGGCTGCAGCCATGAAATTATAAGACACTTGCTTCCTGGAAGAAAAGCTATGATCAACCTACACAGCATATTAAAAAGCAGAGACATGACTTTGCCAACAAAGGTCCATCTAGTCAAAGCTATGGTTTTTCTAGTAGTCATGTATGGATGTGAGAGTTGGACCATAAAGAAAGCTGAGCACCAAAGAATTGATGCTTTTGAACTGTGGTGTTGGAGAAGACTCTTGAGAGTCCCTTGGACTGCAAGGAGATCAAACCAGTCAATCCTAAAGGAAATCAGTCCTGAATATTCATTGGAAGGACTGATGTCAGCTGAGGCTGAAGCTCCAATATTTTGGCCACCTGATGTGAAGAACTGACTCATTAGAAAAGACCCTGATGCTGGGAAAGATTTAAGGCAGGAGGAGAAGGGGACGACAGAGAATGAGATGGTTGGATGGCATCACTGACTGAATAGACATGAGTTTGAGTAAGCTCCGGGAGTTGGTGATGGACAGGGAAGCCTGGCGTGCTGCAGTTCATGGGTTTGCAAAAGTCAGACACAACTAGGCGACTGAACTGAACAAGCTAACAGATGACACAGCTGGGATTCTGAGGGCACCAGGTTTGTCCCACTCAAGTCCATGTTTGCCCACCTTACCGACTCTTCTAACTCCTCAGCACACAATCTGCATGCCTCTAATAGGGAATCCCCTAACCAGGATGCAATTCCACTCACCTGAACAGGTGAGCACACACTGCTCAGAACCCTGGCCTGTCTTGGCTAAAATACCTTCTAGGCTGATGGCTCATGCCTTGAGTCTTTCAAAACAGAGGAAGCCATCACCACCTGTCAAGCCAGGAAAGGGCAAGGCCCGAGCTGGGCAACACACAGTAAAAATGGTCCTTGGGGAACTTTCTGTTCCTAACTCCCTTCTGGATGTTTGGTTTCTCAAACCAAACAACGTTTTATTGGACTTGTTTCTCCACATTTTTCTCAGAAGAAAAACAACTCCCTAGGTGGATTCAACACAGAACCACACCTACTCTTGCTGTAGTACCTTCCAATTGTCTAACAGCAAGAACGTTCCTAGGACCACTTGATTCTCTCTATGAATGCCTGTCTTCCCATGGGATGGGGCATCAGTCAGCCACACCCCCTCTCAGCAACCTGGAAGCATCATAGATTCTCTCCGCCTCCTACACTACCCCAGTTAGTGGCTGCTTCTGTTCAACCCTGCCCCTCAATATCTCAGCCACTCTTTCCCACCCCCATGCCAGCCCCCTAATTGGGACCATATGTGTGTCCCATCCGGGTATCAGCAGTGGCCTCAACTGTCCTACAGCCTTCACTCTTATGTTCCTCCAACCCCCTGTCCACACACCAGTGTGGTCTTTTCAGATTTGTCCATTCATTTGCACTTCAGCTTAAGTATTAAACAGTTACTTCCCTTGAGTTCAGGATAATAATACAAGCTTCTTCACCCAGCATAAAAGGTCAGGCCCCTGACAGGCACAGGCCATGGATCAATGGTCTGCAAAGGCTCCAGACTGTGTGGCTTCTGCAAGCCTGCCTGGCCACCCCCACTCTTCTCAGACCTCACCTTCCCTGAGCCCCCAGCCAGGTTTCCTGCCTTGTGTTCCCCCTCACCACACACACACACCGCAGTGCCCTTCTCAGCCTAAACACTGACCGAGACTGTCCACTTCCTTCTCTACCTCCCCATTAGAGCGCGGGGGCTCCTGGAGGGCGGGCCTGCCCCTTAATCTCTACAGTGTTTAGTACTCAATGACCCTCAATGAATGCACATGTGACAAAGGGTCAAAGGGCAATGTTAAGAGCACACCCCAAGCTGACTGATGGATAAGCGCAAAGGCTCCAGAAGTTTAGCTCAGGGAAGGCTGCCCAAGCTTTGCTCTGAAGTTTGAGAGTCACATTTCTGAATAATCTTGATTCAGTGAGTCCAAAGAGAACAACTGGGCTCCCATATTAGAGAAAGGAGACTCACCTCTGAATGAGGCACTCAGGACAAAGGTCTCCGTCAGAGGAAATGATTTCAGCCTATGAATGTATGTTTTCATCAGCCCTGACACTTGAGGCCCCAAGGGAAACCTAACCGTTTCCCCGTTACCAAAATAAATGTTTAATAGGGTGTGTTCCGTCCTCAGTTGCTTTCAGAAATGACCTCAGGGATTGGTCTGTTTTCTTTCCAAGCATCCCACGTGCCCTAAGACTTCAGCAGGACTCAGACATGTAATCAAGTCACTTAACTTCCACCCCACCCTCTCAGCTTGTTTTTTGAAGATACTACATAGAATAATATTACTTTCAGATATGGAATGAACAGTCAGAACCCCCTTTTTTGAACTTAAAAATTTAAATATTATCAAAAGGGACCTTTTATTTTCAGTAGCAAAAAGGCCACACATTATTCTAATGAGCTTGCTGATAAGAAATCTCATCCACACTTGTCTTATTTTTCACAATTATTTCTTTTGAAGATTTTTTGGGTGGTAAGACTAGAAGTGATACAGAAAACAAGAGATGAGGAATCTTTTAATAGTTTCAAAAAACAAAGAAAAAAAATAGATGCAGACATCAGGTAAATTATAGCAAGTGAGTCAAGACCTCCTATAAACACTAAATCTTAGTTCTCACTGCTGTAACAGAATGTTTTGAAACTTCTCATGTATCCACGAGCCCCAAAATATGGAGTTGTTATCTTTCATGGGCTGGGTGATTTCATAGGCTAATGAATGCGAGGATTATTCCAAATATTTTGGAGCAGGGGCATAGATTTCCACGATTTGAGCCATCGTCCACTTTTTGGCCTCAGAACTGTCATGGCACTCGTGGGTGTCATTTAGACAATGAGCATGTAATGAGGCTCAAGGTCTACCAGAAGTCAAATCTTCCACCATCTTGGGCCTGACTGGTTCTAATCAGTTTATGTCATATCTTCAATGGCTATGTTATTCTTTCCAAAGTTGTGCCCTGCCCACTTCCCTCCTGTCTCAAGACAGCCCACCTTCCAAGTATACTATGGACCAATCAGCAATGACAAGAGTCACAAATTCTTCTATCCACTGGTACAGTAAGCACTAGGTTACTACTATTTGGTAAATACTTAATATTCTGATAAATAAATGCATGTAAGAAAAAATGACTTGTTTCAGAAAGTATTCAGTGTGTTAGTCGCTCAGTCATGTCCAACTCTTTGTGAACCCATGGACTGTAGCCTGCCAGGCTTCTCTGTCCATGGAATTCTCCAGGCAAGAATACTGGAGTAGGTTGCCATTCCCTTCTGCAGGAGCTCTTCCAAGTTCAGTATGCATACTAATAACTTTTAGATTTACACGGCACTTTCATGTGAGTCTGATTAGTATGCTCTCCTGTGCTTAATTGGCATCTTTAAACACACTTTTGAGAAGAGCACCCTCTGCACCTGGCAGGCATCTGGTTTCCTAAAGCACTCACTGCAGACCTTTTGTTCCCACCCTCAGGGCCCTGCCCCACCACTGACCCTACTCTTCCACGTCACCATACCACGGTCACCTTGCTGTAACTGCAGAACAAATTCCACAGTTCTGGGCTCCTAACTGGACTTCCCACCTACTGCCTTCTCCAAACCCTCAATTGGCTTTCTGCTCCCATCACAACAAACCTTAAGATGACATGCAAAGTCCAGCACTGTCCCCCAGCCCCACCACCAACTGACAGAACACACTTTCTTCATTCATTCTCCTCCAGCTACACTGACACTGACCTTGCTGGTACCGGAACACGCCAAACGCCCTCCTGTTCCTGCGCCTTCTGCCTTAGGGCCATTGGTGTCCCTGTCCCCTTTCCTAATACCCTTCCCCCACGTAGCCAAGCTCCAGACTTTCCCTCAGGTCTCAACTTCTTGGTAATCAATTCATAGAAAAAAAATCTCTCTCAGAAAAGATTACTCCCATAAAGTAGGATTTTCCACCATCCCCTGCCATCATCCTCATAATCCACCTCATCTCGGTGTATTGTTCTTCTGGCTCTGGTCATCTGCTGATATGCTGTAGTTTGTTTGTGTTTACTGGCATCTCCCCTGCTAGGTCTCTGTCACTAGAATTCAAGTTGCCATGAATAGGCGCTTTGCTAAGGATATTGCCATATCATTAGGATTAATGCAGGGCTTGGCACACAGTGGACTCTTGGTAAATACTTGTATTAAATGAATGAATGAATAAACAACATTTGCATTATATGTAAGTTGCACCCTTACAGGGGTGATAAAGCTCCACAGTCTCCAAGACCTTTCCTGTCTTTGAAGCACTGTGGGAAAAGACACTAAGTCTGGGCTGGAGGAAGGGAACATAGAAGGAGCACAGAAGAAGTCAGATTAGTAGACGACCTTCTCAGGGGTCCCCAGCCCATGCCCAGGAGACCAGAGTCTGCTCCCTCTCCTCCCTGCCCACTGCACACCCTTGAAAGACAGGAAAGAGCTGAGGAATGCAAGTTACAAAGCCAAGAATGCTACAGAAAACATGGATGCTACAAAAAACAAGAATGCTACAGAAAACCTAGGCAGAGTCAGAACAGGAATCCCTGGAAGAGGAAAACCTTACCTGAGAGCAGGAAAAGCAAAGGTCACAGCTTCCAAATCTGGAGCAACACAGTCAAGAGCAGTACACACTGCCCAGGAAGGAGAGAAAGTGGCCCAGCCCAGAGATCATAGGAGCAATGATGTTGATGTCACCATTGACAATGGAAACGATAGGAGGGATGAAGTGAAAGAGCCATCTTTTGGTAACTAATACTTGCACTGCGTTTTACACTTTAAAGCATCAACATGTACAACATAATGTGACTGATTCACATTAAAGCCAGTAAGGCAGGCAGTAAAATTTTACAGATATGGAAACAGGCTCAGAAAAGCCAAGTGATTTTTCTGCAAGACTGCACAGCAAGCAAGAAGAGGAGGTGGAACTTAAAGGGTCTTCCAGCTACAAGGACTGAAGACTCCCTCAATTCCAAATGAACTTGATTCTTGAGGCCCCACTACAAGTGATTAACAAGACATTATCCATGGAATGCAAATAACTATTCAAAAGCAGGATACCCCTCACCCACTCCACCCCAAATTCCTCTAGAGATTTACCCCACACTCTCTTGATTTGGGAGAAATCTGGCCTTCTCTAAGCCTTCCTAAGGTGGCCAAAAGCTGAAAAGCCCAGAGAAGTCAAGCCCAGGCCTTTAAAACTGTTGCCTCAGGGCTCTGCAAAACCACAGCAAGAGACTGCAGAGTATAAAACAAAACTGCTGCTGAAAGTATTTTTATGTGAAAACGCACCCTCTGCAAAAACTTGTTTTAAGGGTTCATATTTTTCAATAAGTTCCTTCAAAATGCCATTACCATCACTCTCATGGAAACTTGGGTTCAGAAAAACGCATGGCAGGTTCATTAAATTGATTACAACTGCATTCTTACTTGAAAATATCTAATGTGCAATTAAAAAAGAAAAAAAAAACCTCTGACATTCACAAATCCAGAAAGATGCTGCTCTGGTAGATGCAAAAATGAAGAGAGAGAAAAGAAAGGATTTTTCCTGGAGTTCCAAGAGGTCCAAAGCTGGGCCCTCCAAATTCGGCAGGGAGAAGGGAGTGCAGACGTAAGCCACTTTCCTGGAAGCACGGCAGAGTTCGGAGGTCCCAGGCACGGATCCCAGGCACAGAACAAGCACTCAGGTGGCCTTGAGAAAGCACGAGGGGAAGAGGTGTTTCTGAGAGTCTAAGTCAACACCTCTCATTGCGATGGAAACCGATGAGAAGTCAAGGCTGACTGCAGAAATGGGTCCAGCGCACTCCTTGGGCAGCAAACACATCTGGGCTCTGGGCCCCACCAGTGTAGTGGGAGACCGCTTGCCTCCATGGGGGCCTCAGAAGGGACGGGGGCAGGTACCAGGGCTCTGGGCTGCGTAGGCATCTGCCTCCAAGAAAGGCAGGGGCCCTCCTCCCTGCAGCTCTGGGAATAAAGTCAACCTGGGGACCAGGACCGGGCACGGTGGCTTTCTGGACAGGGGCCCCACCACTCCCTGGTCATCTTCTCAGGCTGTTGCTTCTGCACAACGTCACCCCCATCTATTTAGACTGAGTATTTGCCAGCTTGCCTCCATCCAGCCAGATGCTGCCTTTCAAGGATTGCGTATTTCTATAATTATTTCCAGGAGAAGCAAACACTTTCGAGCCACTAGGGTCTGCCATGGAATTCACTTTCCCACAACGGGGTGTTGGTCCGCCTCTGCCCCTGCTCTCTGTGGACGCACGACAGGGTGGGCCCCCAAAGCCCCACCATCAGTGAAATCTGGTTTGAAATAAACCCCTTGGCATCAGTGAAGTGTTAATTCACCTCTTGGGTTTGGCTTCTTGTTTCTTGGTTGTTTTTTTTAACTCCGTATGTCTTTGAAACGAGCCTCACTTTTGAAGCAGAGTTTTAAACATGCTCCCTTTAGGCCATACTGCAGAAATAATACCATTTTCTTAGCAGCAGAGTCTCGGCCTAAAGGCTTCCAGGAAACCAGCACATTGTACTGGGCCCCAAAGAGGGGTGTGTCGGCCTGGCCGACAGAGCTCAGCATGAGTCAGGGGCAGGTTGGTCTGGCCAAGACCACCTCTGAGGCTGCCACTGAGAAGGCAGACCTCCTTGTCCATAGCTGGCAGTCAAGGCTCCTTAAGAGTCACTTTCAGAAGACTCTTCTGACATCAAGTTCCTGGCAGGCACAGTGGAAAGAACTGCCTCCAAATGATAGCACAGGATTCCATGGTGGCCTTTTCTGACATCATTGGAATTACCACCTCCAATCTCTTGAGTAGATCCAGGAAAGTGCCCAACCCTTAGATTTTCATTTAAACTAATGCAGGCATGCAGTTGGAATCTCAAAGACCCACTGCCTTGTCAAAATACTTGGGCCTGTAGCCCTAAACACTGAGGACTGGGAAATACTTTCCTGAGGGATGAGATAGAAAAAAACAAAAGGCTCCCATAAGCAATTTAACCTAAGGTAGGAAGGGCAAAAGGTGAAGGAGTTGGAGCCTTTAAACTTCCCACTTCAGCGCCACTGGGCATTTAACTTGTCAAACACAGAGCACCTACTATGTGCAAGCCACCTTCAAGATAGTGGAGAGGGCATACTGTGAAGCTTCCACACAGCAGAGGAATCAGGTTAGGTTCAGCTAACAACTTTGGTTTAAACAGTAAGAAATAAGTATGGAGAATGGCAGTTCAGGGCTGGTCCCATGGCTCTAAGATCATCAAGGATCCAGGCTTGTCCTTTCTTTGTGCTCCGCTAACCCAGAGCAGGGCTTCCAACATTACGGTTACCTCATGATCCCAGAAGGCTGCTGGATTTCAGCCACTGTGTCCATGTTCCAAGCAGTAGGTAGGAGGACAGAGAAAAGGCCAAAGGGGCGTACGGTCTATACAAGTCAGTCCCTGGAACCGTCTTATAAGCCACACATCACACTTCACCTTTCACTCACTAAAGGTTAAGTTGCTGGCCCATAGCCAGGTGAAAGAGAGGCTGGGAAATAAAGTCTTTTAGCTTGGCATATTACTGTACTCAAAAAGTCAGGCTTTTGATTACTGAGAAAGCAGGATAGGATACTGGACGTAAAATTAGCAGCCTTTGCCACATAACGCATAAAAAGAGAATGTGAAGATAAGCCAGTTTGGAGGTCTACTAAGTTTAACAGTTGGTAGTAGGAAAAAAAAAAGAAAAGGTATTGAGGGTTGAAGCCTCAAGTGATATTATACTTCAGGGAAACTAAAAACTTTATTAAGTTGGAGGTGTTATGAACAAGTAATAAAACCAACTTCCCAGAACTATCCACCTTTGAATTGAACATACTTCATGAAACACTACAGCTCAAAGGGAAGTTTCTTAGGCATTCTAGAACAGTGGCTCCATCAGACTCACTAGAGAGCTTTTTAAAAACAACTCCCTAAGATTCCCCACTTTTAGAAATTTTGACAGATGGTTGAGAGTTGAGGCCTAAAATTCTGTACCCATACACACAAGCAATCCAGGTAATTCCTCCGATGGATAGTCTGGTTCAAAAACAGTGATTTCATCCAAACCTTCATTTCAAACATGAGGAGACAATTTACAACAATCATATGACTCGTCCAGGGTCCCTAATGACCATCCAACCATCCCCCAGAGGTTTTAGATTCCAGGTTAGATCCATCCATCTAAATTATAGTTATCTACCCACCAGCAAACATGGTACAACAGTCAGCTGAATCCCCATCCCTGCAGTCAGATCCAGCACTCTCAGAGACGCATGCTTCTTGGTGCTACAATACCACTACCCTGGGGAGCTCGAGGAGGGGTTTCAAACGCGTATGTATGCACAACATGTGCATGAATCTGCATCTATACATCCACATCTACAGCCCCCTTCTCTAACATCTCAAAGACCCTGGGAAGGAAGCAAAAGGCACAAGGCAGGGATAAAGAACAGAGGCTGGCAATGAGCCACACTTCAGTCAGCATGTGAATGCAGTCGCTTCCTGTGTTAGGGATTTCCCGACCACATGTAGGCGAATCCAAATGTGGCACGTTCCACCAATCAGTAAGAACGAAACAGCCAAACTCTCATCTCTGCCCCCACCCAACCATCGTGGGGGTGGGTCTCTGTCCTGACTGCGGTGTGGCTGCTGGCAAGGTCAGGCTATGGTCCTACCTACCTGGGCTTCCCTGGGTCCCAGCTCATTTCCATAGCCTGGTCCCCACCTCCCCAGTCATGTGAGTCTTACTGCTGAATAGATGGTCTCTGCTTAGACTATCAAGGTTAGTTTTTGTTGCGAAAAATAAAAGACCCAGGATTAATGTCCTCAAGCAAATAGAGAGGGCTCCAGATCTCCAGAGGTTATCTGTCTCAGGATAAGTGGATAGCCAAAAGTCTGGAAGAGGGGCAAAGGTTAAAGGAACACGCTAGGCATGGCAAGGCAGAGCCCAGAGGACCCAGAGGGGATCTGATGGCCTAGAGACCAGCATCTCCTCTGCTGCCCTCTCTTTCTTCCATCCATTCTTCCTCCTCTCTCTCCTGGTCTTGTCTGCCTCCCTTCCTGACAGCAAGGCATCCATTTCTCCTCTTTCTTGCCTCTTACATCCAAGAAATAAAGTTGTCTCTTTTGTCTAGAAGCTAAAACTCAAAAAAACTTGTCATTCTTGGCTGTGCTTTGAAAACACAAGGAGATATGCAGAAACTGCCTTTGATAAGGGTGGGGAAACAAAAGTACACACTAGTACACTTGTGGCAGACAATACCAAGTTTTAAGTGTACACACCACCTCATCCAGCAATTCTACTCCTAGTAATTAACCCTGAACAGAACAATGACACAAACATACTTCTAAGTATATAACTCCATATGTACCAAGTATTTCTTTTCTTTTTTTTTTTTTTTTTTATTTTAGTTGGGGGCTAATTACTTTTACAATATTGTAGTAGTTTTTGCCATACATCGACATGAATCAGCCATGGGTTCACACGTGCTCAAGTATTTCTAATAACATAAATGTCCATTCATAGGAGCTTGGCTACCAATAACCTACAATGCTAAAGAATCTAAAACAGAATGCATACATATGAAAGAATCACTTCGCTGTACACCTGAAACTCATACAATATTGTAAGTCAACCACAGTTCAATTAAAAAAAAAAAACTATGCTTAAAAAAAATTAGGAGCTTGGCTAAATTATCCATATCATGGAATATCAGAAAACTATTTTTTTAATGATTTATATACACAGCCTTGGAAAATATAAATAAAGACACATTGTTCTTAAAGGTATCAGAACAATGTATAGAGAGAATATTACAAGAATAGCCTCATTTCTAAAAAATAACTTGTATGTATAAAGTTACATTAACATCTAAAAAAAATTTACCAAATCCTTAAGAGCAGTTATAATTAGAGGTGATAAAATAGAGTGCTTTCCATTTAAGTCATACATTTCTGTAGTGCTTCAGTTTTGATTACAAACAAATAATTACAATAATAAGAAAAACATAAAAATAAATGGAAGCTGAAATGTCCTTTGAACATGCAAAACAGTGGTGTTGGGAAGCCCATGGTTTCCGTTTAAGGCAACAGGCAATCCCGCACCCAACACAGAACACAATTCAACATGAACTTCCTCCTTCCTCCTCTTTTTACACACAACCACACAGTTGAAAGTTAAAATTCCTACCCAAAGTCAAGTAGAACCAATAACACAAAAGGGTGAGCTGCTACAGAAGCAAACAAGCACATCAGCTACAGAAGATGGCAGAAGAATCACAAAGACCAGTCACCAGAATGAGAAGCCCAGCACTTTCCACATCTAGGAAAAAGTCTTACGCACCAAGAGCCTCCGAACATATCTCCACATGACAAATAAGATTAATAAGAATGAAATGGTAAACTGTATTTCACGTCTAGGTTTTAGTAGTTCAGGGAAATGTGTCCCTATTGAAATTTTAAGCAAAAAGCTAAACATTTAGTCTTACCACTTGAAAAAAAAAAACTTTGAAAGTCAGGAAAATGAACTAATGTGAAATATCTAATTGCCCAAAATGTTCTACAAGTAATCTATTGGCTTGGCCCAAAAGTCTGTTCCTTTTTTTCATATCTTACAGAAAACCCAAGCAAACTTTTTGGCCAACTCAGTACGTTTAGGTTGTACTTAATGAACAAAATTTATAAATTCTGGTTTTTATTTTTTAAAACCATTGGATTAAATATCTATCAATATTGAAAGTAACTCCCACAAACATCCGAATTGAACTTAAGAACTTTACCTGAGGCCAGCAATCCACGGCAGAAAAATTCCATACCCTCTGCTTTTACAAGAAAGACAAGAGATCTCTCCTGATTGACTGTGTACCTCTTTTTATTTTTTTTCTAATTGTCACCCAAAGGATTTTTATTGGCAATAAAAATCAACCCTGGGTCTTTAAGAGATTAAGCACAGTTCAAAGAAAGAGGTTCTACTTTTCAAAAAACTAACGAACCAATATTTCAGCCAATAATGCAAATTATTCAAATACAGAACTATACTTAGGATTCTGATTAGATTCCAAGTTGAACAGCAACACACCGCTAGATTTAATGCATTTGAAGGAAACAGGACAACTGTTATAAATAAGGACCCTATGCACCAAATACGTATTCTACATTCAAAGTGTTGTTTTCTGTGTGCTAGTGCTCAAGTGAGCTGAAACAATAGAGGTTTGTGAGCTTTCAAAACCATGCAAACAATTTGCCAGTTTAATTAACTTCCACTTAATGCTACAACACAAGTCCAGTATTTCACATGCTCAGTTACTAGGTGTGAAATAAGACTCAATTTCAAACATGCTGCATGTACATTATATGGCTGCCAGGTGGGTTACACGTCCCTCACGAGACTCAAGTCCACTCTGAAGTGTGCAGCACTTCCCAGCACCACAGGGGCTGGGCATGGCAGGTGCACAATAAATGCTGGCTTCCTTTCCCCTTTCCTCCTTACTCCAAATATAATAGAAAAATGGCAATATGACGCATGGTTACAATACCACTAAGACTATTCCCGGGCCTTCCATTCACTGCTTTCCTATTTCATTACACAGGCACCCAAAATACCCCCTTTAACAGAACCTTGCTTGCACCAAAACAACTCCAATTGTGTGTTTAGCACACATACATATATGTAGTGGAAAATAAAAAGGAAATACACCTCAAATTAGTAATTGTGTATCTTAACGGGAGAACTGAAAACAGTTTTTAATTTTTATCTTACACAGTTCTGTATTTTCCAAATGTTTTACAATAAGCATCTGTTGAGTCAAAACTGATTACACACTCCCCAGAATGATCAAAATGAAGATGCCACACAACACCAAGCCAACACTGGAGCCACTGAAACTCCCTCACTGCCAGGTGGGAGTATCAGCTGGTACAACCACTTTGGGATCAACGACAGCTCCACATACATGAAGACCCAGCAATTCCACTCTTAGATATACACCTAAAGAACCTACTTACACATACAAGAAAGTGACACTATCAATAACAGCCAAGAACTACAAACAACTCAAAAGTCCATCAACAGCAGATATATCAATTATCAAGGAACAGTAAGACAATGAAATACACAATGAAAATTTAGCAATGTATTTAACAATGAGAAAGAACAGATTATTGCTATATGCACATCCATTGATGAATTCCAGATATAGTGTTGAACGAAAAAAGCCAGACACTAAAAGAGTACATACTATATGAATATGATCCCATTTTTATGAAGTTCAAGAACAGTCAAATTTACCTATGGTGATAGAAACTGGATACCGTTGATCTTTGTGGAAAAACAATGACTGGGAGGAAGCAAGAGAAAACTTCTGGAAGATAGTAAACATCTTTTATATCTGTGCTTTCTACTTTAAAAAAAGAATAATAAATTGGGTTTGCACCATAGCTCTAACTGCTTACTAGCTGGGTGTTGTTCAGTCGCTCAGTCATGTCCGACTCTTCTGCGACCCCATCGGCTGTCCATGGGATTTCCCAAGCAAGAATATCAGAGTGGGTTACCATTTCCTTCTCCTGGGGGTCTTTCCAACCGAGGGATCAAACTCAGGTCTTCTGCATTGGCAGGCAGATTCCTTACCACCGACCACCAAGGAAACTCACTAGCTGTGTGGCCTTGAGCAAATTTCTTAACTTCTCTAAGTTTCAGTTTCTAAACTGTAAACAGGATGAGAATTAAACAAGGCGATGCATTTAGTGTTTAACACAGTCACCAACACAAGGCAAGAGCACAATACATAACAACAGAAGCTGGACAAACATCCCCCAGGTCTTACTATGCACTAGCGGGCATTGCTCTACCTCTCCCAGTTCCTGTTCTTATCTACGACCCAAGGCCAGAAGGGCAGGCTCTGAGCTAGGCTTTCAGAAATGGTTTGTGCAGGACACCAACCACAAGCATTGTTCCTGAGGAGGAGGAGGAGGAGGAGGAATCACTAGTTATGCTGCCGCTGAGGTTTCAAAGGAAAGGAACTGGCAGGAGGTACACATCAGGATTAATCACAGACTATTGGAGAGAAAAATGGCTTTAGCTTCTGAAAGTAGTAGCTGCTTTCTGCAGGAGGAGAAAGACTTTTATTCCAGTGGAATAACTCATTTTAAATTGAGGAGTCATCTGGGAACTGAAAGAGCTCATCTTTCTTTCCTAAGGAAAGAGAGGAGACAAGTCACTCTCTGTTAAAAGATTTTCTATGTTGACTGGCTAAATTTACTGCCCTTTAATATATTTCAGATTTACAACTAAAATAATTTTTAAAGTATAGGCCTGCTGTATAAAAGTAATTTAAAATGTTGGTCATTATACAAGACAGTTTTAGTGAAATGGAACACTATAAATGGAGAATAGTCTCCAATTTAGAAGATCAACCAAGATTAGGAATGACTCAACATATCATGAATTTTTGCTTCCATTAACTTCTATTTTGCTTTCAACTAAGGAAAGTGAGCGCACCTGGATCTTGACTGAGCCCCACCACTTTCTGGCTCTACCACCTCGGGCAAGTTACTTAATCTCTCTGTGCCTCATTTTCCTCAATTGGAAAAGGGGACAATAATCAGGTTATTAAAAGGAGTAAATGAGTTAATAGATATTAAGTGCATAAAAGTGCCAGGCACTACTGAGTGCTATAAAAGTGTTCCTACCATCACTTCTTAATCTTCAGATGAAAAGACAGAATTCATCTAAAACTGTGAAACTTAATCACAGACTGTGCATCCAGTACTCTTGCCTGGAAAATCCCTTGGACGGAGGAGCCTGGTAGACTACAGTCCATGAGGTCGCTAAGAGTCGGACACAACTGAGCGACTTCACTTTCACTTTCCACTTTCATGCATTGGAGAAGGAAATGGCAACCCACTCCAGTGTTCTTGCCTGGAGAATCCCAGGGACGGGGGAGCCTGGTGGGCTGCCGTCTGTGGGGTCGGACAGAGTCAGACACGACTGAAGTGACTTAGCAGCAACAGCAGCGTGCAGATATAGGATAGACTGTCTAATATCTAGAGGAAGTGTGTACTGAGATCATGTCAAGTAAACATGAAAATTTGTGGTTTGTAGGTGCACAAATGCGCGTGCAAACACCCAACCCTTCCAAACCCCTCCCTCTTCTCACAATTTCAGTCCCTGTAGAACAGAATGTGCCAATGATCCCAAGTTCTTCTGATCCCAAGACAATCCCAACAAAGGTGTGAAATGTTACTCTTCTTCCGAATATTTCCAAGGGCCCATTAAAAGAACAGACACTGAAAAGGCATGTTTGCCTTTCACATTTCAAAAACTGGAACCTTTCCATAGCACACTTGAACAGCTGAGTGGATGATATTCAAACATGGACTCTTTTCAACCTGTAGCAGAGGAGACCTACTAAAACCTTACATTTTCCTCCAATTGTGAGCACAGAAAGTTTTTCATTTTGTTCCAAAGGAAATGACCTTAACACAGCTCAATGATATCATCATTGTCTGAACAGAATGGGCATCCGGTGGCCATGACAGGACAACATGCTAAAACCCAAGGGTATAAAAGTTAAAAGCTACTCAGTGGAAACGTCAGTTACAACACTCATTCTTTGATTTGCAAGAATCAAACACAGAGACAGAGAACCCTCAAGCAAGGGAATTATGAAGAGTATCCAGCACAACATAAGGGTAGCACCCGACTTCCCCTCCCCCCACCTCTCCCAATAAAAAGCTTTTCAATACCCACAGTATTCTGCTTTTCTAAGTGGGAGAGAACTGTGCTTGAAAAGACTACTAAATATAATTCTTTCACTTCACCAGTAGGCACATTTACACTTTTCTACCAACACTAGCCAATCAGATCTGAAATCCCTATCTCACTATCTGCGGTTTTTCTCTATTATCAGAGTGACGTAAGTAAGACAGCAATTTTCTTTTTCTATTTTTTAATTTACTTTTAATTGGAGGATAATTGCTTTACCATGTTGCATTAAGTTTCTGCTGCACAACAATGTGAATCAGCCTTAAGTACACATACATCCCTTCCTTCTTGAGCCTCCCTCTCACTAAGATAGCAGTTTTCTAATTCACTGGTCCAGGGTATCAAAAAACTTTATTTAGCCTAAAAAATAACTGTTCATTCTGTACTTCACAGACTTTAGGACACCCAGATAGCTCTCCATTGAAGCCACATCCACAAACACAGCTAACACAGGGCAGTGACAGTGATGCCTATCTTTGCTCTACCTTCAGTTGAAAAACCTTGTTCAGCTTTATTATCCAGAATTTGGCATATCAGCCTTCAGTATGAGACAGATGAGGAGGAGAAAGTTGCATACTCAGGTTGATTCCTAGCAATGAATTAGATTCTGGGAGCTCAAGGGAAAAGCAGGTAATGGCAGCCATACTTTATTTGCAAAATAAAAATTCCAGCAGGGTCTACTTTCTTGCTGATGTGAGCTGCCTGGTTAGGTTTTGGCATTTCATAAAGTTGCTTTGGGTCTTGATCGAAACAGTCATCCTTCAAATATGTATTTGACTCTACTGTGTGTAAGACACTATGCCAGGTGCCAAGGGAGATTAAAAAATGACCTTATTTCACTCCTGGACTCTTTACTTTCTACAACCTCCCTTCACACCAAACTGAGACGAATGGCACTTCCATCCCCTCACAACCATATTTAGGGCCCTTGTTTTACTCTCCTTAAGTCCCTGTGAATACTTAGAGAACAACTATCATTTTATTATTATAAAGGTTAACTCATACTGCTTTTTTATAAAATACAAACAGTAAAGGAGGGCATGAAATGAAAAAGAAAATTTCCTTTGCAACTATGCCACCAATCCCACAGCCCAGAAATAAGCATGTTTCTTAGGATTTTTTTCCAGAGATTTACATTTGCAAACCAAGAATTGAGACTTTTTTTTTTAATGGGATCTTAAACTAATGTGCACCTTTCTTTTTAAGAAAAAAAAGTCTGTTTTATGAATTTTTCTGTATCAGTACTCACAGATTTGCCCAATTCCATAATGTGCTTATATGGCATTTAACCAGTCCCTTTGAAAGGCATTTAGGTTATTTCTACTGTTACTCTATTACAGTGCTGCAGTGAATATCTTTGCATGTTTGCTGGCACACTTTTGCAGGTATATTCGTAAGATAAACTACTAACTGTAGCAGGAATGTGTATAGACATTTTTAGTTTTGAAAGATAATGTTAGAAAAAAAGAGACAGAGAAAGAAAGGTAGGGGGAAGGGAAGGAAAGAGAGAGGGAAGCAAGGAAGGAGAGGGCTGGAAGGAGGAAGGAAGGGAAAGAGAGAGAAAGAAAATAAACGCTGTGGCCAACACCAGGGGCTACCTACTCACAGCAACTGCTGCTTTCCTTCTGGCCAGCAAAGCTCCATTTCTGCCCCCTTTCCTCCCAGTGCCCACATGCTTTGAGAAAGCTGGGCCTTATGACTGGTCTAAGCAAGCAATGGGAGCCCCTTCTCCCCATGCCAGTCATCAGATGAGATGTGGGCATCTGGCCCAGTTTTGCCAATGGGGCACAGGAGAAGTTCTGGGGGTGGGGCTCCCAGCAAAGGTTTTCTTTGGTTTCCTCTTTTCCTGCCTCTGGACACCACACATCACCTGTGTACAAGGATATGGTGGCTGGGAACACAAGGAGCCAAGCTGGAGGTCAAATGTCAAACACTGAGGTTGGCAAAGAGGAAACTTAGCTGAGCCTTTCATTAATGAACCCAAAACTGTGTTAACTTTGGACTTCTTGTTTACACGAGATAATAAAGATCCTTACTATTTAAACCACTTTTAACTGAGTTTTGTTTACTTGCAAGTGAAAGTATTCCCACTGCCCACCTGTTCTCTGAAAAGAAGCCCACTGGACTTACAATCCCACCCAGGGCACAGACGAAAGCATCTATCCCCTCACAGCCTTGGCTTCACCAGGGTTTAGTCCCCATGCATTCTCAGGGTATTTTCTCTTAATGGCCAGAGTGCTTTCTTCCCTGGAGAGTCTAGTAACTCTTTCCCCAAATAAGGACACATTGCAAAATGGTGACCCGAAGACAGCCAGTATTTCATTCTGCTTCATCTGCGACACAGCACTGAGACACAGGCTCACCTGCTCCTTCAGAAGAGTAGACACTGTCATCCTGGCCCGTATGTTCTCCAATGCCTTAGAGTCAGGCATGACTCTGCTAGGCTGGGACAGTCACCAGGGTGTGGAAGGACGGCCCGAGACTGGAACCTGGATGACCTAGTTCAGATCTGCTACTTATGAGCTGACTGGCTGAAGAGATGTCACCCAACCTCCCATTCCACATTGTTTGAATGTAAAAGGAGGGCTCCTGAAACTAAGGCCCAGGGTCCTTATTAGGATAAGATGGGGACAGGGCATGTGACGGTGATAGACTGTCACAGACTATTAGAGGCAGGAGTGAGGCTGATCTCCACAGATCTATGCTGAGAGGGGACCAGGCCAAGGGCAGACATATCGCCTGTCTCCAGCCCTCTCCGCTCTCCCTGTCACTCCTGCCATCACTGTGGGCAGCCTGTCAGGTCAGGACTAATAACCAGAAGAAAACCCAACCAACCACTTCCACTCCTTCCGCAGATAAGCCGAACTCCCAGGAGCAGCATCACAGTCAGTGAATGTGAGGTGACATTCAGCCAAGAGTCAGTGCATGCCAGGGTCACCTACAATGATTACTAAGGCTCAGACTGGCACCTGGGCAAAACATGTATGATTCTGAGCAAACTTTCAAAAGGTTAGTTTGGCCCATGCTTTTCTCATCCCTCTCATTCACTCTTGAACATTGTGACGGATTCAATCACTGTTTTCTGCACTCCACTCCTGTATATAATGGGGTCATATGTCCCCCTTCTGTGCTATGTGACTTTGCAGAACTTCCCATGAGAATGGCCTGAGTATACTTCCCCACTGCACTGATGTTGGGCTTGGCCATGTGATTTGTGTTGACTAATGGTTATGACCCAAAGCCTCAAGAGGCATCATGTATTTCCACCTGCCCTCTTAGGCTACTGCCATTTGCCATAAGGTGAGCATGCCCTAGGCCCCAGAATAAGCACATGTGGAACAGACTCAAAGCCAAATCATCAACTAAGTAGAAAAATAAATCCCTGTGGTTGTAAGGCACTGAGATCAGGGATTGTTTGTTATGCACCAACATCATATAGTAAAACCTAATACAAACATCTTAAGAGCAAATATAATGTAAGTTTGCCTGGCACCAAGTAATCAAGCAATAATAAAATATTTGTGCTTATCTTAAGGAGATTTTAATTCATTCATCATTCATACATGTACAGAGAACTCCTCCACATAAGGCATCATGGTAGCCCCACAGGAAGCTGAGCATAATGAAAAATGTGAAAGTAATCATTTCTCCAAGTATCTTTTTAGTTTAGCAAATCCCCAAGCTTCCTAAATTCTACTGGAGGAGAACAGTCCATGCTGACAAAGCTTCTGTTCATTTCATTCATTCATTCACTGCCCTGGGTTAAATCACAGAAGGGATGAAATTCAGTATCTATGTATTTAAGGATCTGATTCTCATACTTATTAATGGTGAAATCTACTTCCTTACACAAATGTATTCTGAAAGACAGAAACTAGAAACTTTTTTGTAAAGAACTTAATTATTTTTAATGAGCTCCTTTGTTCTATTAATCTTCATTTAGTCACTTAACATATGTTTACTGAGCACCTATGATACTTCAGGCAGATGACTGGTACCTGTGCTAGGAAGCAACACACACAATTCCTAGCCCCAACCCCTGGCTGCCCAGGTGCACCACTGACTACAAAAGAATTATTTAAAATTATGGTTGACAGCTCCATGTAGTATCTAAAAAAAATTTTTTAATAAAAATTAAAAAATATTCCTATAGTTTGACTATAGGTTTAATTCCTATAGTTTAACTCCAATGCCTTCAATTTTACTTTTAAAAGAATTCTAGGGACTTTCCTGGCAATCCAGTGGTTAAGACTTCACCTTCCATTCCAGGGGTGCAGGATTGACCTCTGGTCAGGGAGATAAGATCCCACATGCCTCGTGGCCAAAAACATAAAAAACAACAGAAGCAATACTGCAACAAATTCAATCAAGACTTTAAAAGATAATAAACAGAGAGAAGAATTCCACCCCACCTGCAAATGTGGTGATTTCACCATCTCGCCTCTCCTTTTATCAAGGAGGACAGAGAAGATGGGTTTCGACTGCACTCCTCCTCACATTCAGGAGGACAGAGAAGATGGGTTTTGACTGCACTCCTTATCACATTCACCGCCACACACAGAGGTGTGGGAGACTCACATTTAATAACCTTTGGCATGAAGTCTTCGAAGGTCTTTGGGAAATCTAAATAAATTACATCCACTGGTTTGCCCTTCTTCCCACATTTATTTTCTCCCTCAAAGAACGTAATAGGTTCATCAAGCATGATTTCCCCATCCGCACATCATGCTTTTTTTTAAAGGTCCTGTGATCTCACCCTCTCCCATGGATTGCACAAGCCTGCTGGGCATGGAGGTGAATTAGCTCTGAAAATAAGGAGCATTCCCCAATTCTAAGTGGGAGTCACAAAAGGGAAACGTCAGAGTAATAAGACCATACATGCATATCCCTGTCTATGCAGACCTGTTTCAAGCACTCTATACAGATTCACTCATACAACATAGAACCCCAGAGGCAGGAGTGGACCTGGGCAGTCCAGGGCCAGAGTCCAGGCCCTGCAGCCTCTGCAAATCCCAACATGTGCCAGGGATTCTGGGCTTCCCTACCAGCCTGTCCTCAGCCAGCTCGATGAGGATCCCCAGGAAAGCAGCCGAGAGGGAAGGCCATCCTAGAGATGTCCTCTATTTCAGGACACAGCTTTTCCCTGGACACTCCTCTGGGATAAATTCTAGTGTTTCCCACGAAAGGAGCTCGTAAGCCCCCCCTAAAACTGACAATATCCTGCTTCCTCTAGGTAGGGCCTGCTCACTGCTCCAGAAACAAAGCAAAAAGAAGAGCCTCCTCAGGAGTGAAGGGCCACGGCCATAACCCAAGAATGCTCTGAAGCCTGGCTGGAGGCCTTGTCCGAAGGGCCCGGCATCTCAGAGCCCTGAGCTGCTCTCCTAAACACTTCAGTCTCTTCTTACTGAAGCCCCCACTCTGTTACTAAGCTCAGAAGTGCAGGAAAGGTGGGGGGGTTGTAGGGGGCGGGCGTTGACACACCATCTCCTTTCACTCTAGTCTCTCTCCAGGAGCTAGTTTTACATCTCTATGGGGCTTCGGGCTTCTCTGAAATCTTCCATCTTGGGTGGCTGAAGGGGTGGGGGAGGAGAGAATCCAGATTGTCTGGGTCAATGACACGCTACAAATCTGGCCCAGGGCCGCCACCTGGAAATCTAAAGCGAAGGATATTATTAAAGTCACAGGTTAAGGATCCCTCACTCCACAGCTCCTCATTTAGAAGCCTGCAGTGGCATTAAATGTAAACACTTCCCCAGAAAGCTTTAAAACAGAGGGAGGTTTTTATTAAACGACTTAATTGAGGGCCACTTCTCATGTGGAAAGCTTTTTACTGGAAGGAAGCAAAAGGCCTGGTGGGTGTTTTCCAGACACTTGTTTTTTTAAATCTGCCATGCTGTCCTGGGGAAATGAAGCACCACTCAAGGCTGGTGTATGCCCTGGCTGCTAATTCTTCAGCAGAAATAAAAAATAATAAGACCCAGTCCCCAGCAGCATGGAGAACCCAGCATGACAGTGTTAATTCCAAAATTCATTTCAAGGGTCATTAGAATCACTGGACAGAAAAAGTAGGAAAATTAACACTGGCCAAAAAGGACCCAAATAAATGAAGAAAGATATTCTAAAACTTGAAAACAGGACATGATGTGGTAGAACAGGTCCGATGAAACTGAGGCTTGGGTTACTCTACAAAGACACCAAGTGAAAGGTATGAAGAGTTGAGGCTCACTACAGTGCATAGATGGACCCGGAAAAACATGATGCTGAGTGAAAGAAGCCAAGGCAAAAAGGCCACATGTTGCATGATCCATTTAGATAGCCAGGTAGGCAGTTTCACGGAGACAAAAAGTAGACTGGTGGTGCCTGGGCCTGCAGGGAGGGAGGAACGTGAAATGACAGCTTAATGGGTACAGGGTTTCCCTCTCGGGTGATGAAAAAGCCCTGGAATTAGTGGTGGTGGTTGCACAATGCTGCGAATGTACTTAATGTCACTGACCTGAACACTTTAAACTGGCTAAAATGGTCAATCATACACTGTATGAGTTTTACCATAACAAAATAGAAAATAACAGGAATTTCAGAAAAATCCTCTTTCAGCTCCTAACCCAGGAGCAATCACTTCCTCACCTGAGTGCAAATATACAAGCAAAGTAATAGATAATATTATTTTACTAATAACTCATTTTTTGAGCTGAAATTCCAAGTACACTAAGGACTTCTTAAGACTACATCACTTCCCCCACACCTGTCTTCAGGTAGGTGGTGTTATCATTAGCCTGATGCTACAGGTGAGGAAACCAAAGCACAAGGAGGTCCAGGAGCTTGCCCCAGGGTCATCAGGCAAACAGCAGAAA
Source organism: Okapia johnstoni (assembly GCA_024291935.2). Classification (NCBI taxonomy): domain Eukaryota; kingdom Metazoa; phylum Chordata; class Mammalia; order Artiodactyla; family Giraffidae; genus Okapia; species Okapia johnstoni. Next base: position 46,086,408 of record CM044307.1, on the reverse strand, counting down.
AGCCAAAGGATGAACCCAGAGGGAGCACAGCAGGGAGCTTACACCCAAACTCAGAGTCAGAATCGTACGCTCTGCCACCGGAATGCTTTCTGGGCTTAGTTTCCCACTTTGCCCACAACACAGACATCCCTTGGCTGTTGAGCCCTAATCCCTTTTCAGGGGCATTTCCTAAGTGACCACTTATGCACCAAGTTCTCTGGAAAAACCACATTCAAAATCACATGTCTGTAGAACTACTTCACTTGGACAGAGTTATCTTCATGTATTCTGATTTATTCTCTTAGTTCTTGGAACAACACGGTAAAACAGGAGGGCGATGCAATTACCCGTCCTTTCCTGGGGAGAAAAGCAAGCTGCTGAGGGTCTGTAGTTGACCTCAGGCCACACAGTGGGTGCAGGCGCCTGGCTTCTATTCCGTGCCCCACGCTGTTGTTTTCCTGAGGAGCCAGGTTTAACTACTCTGAGAATTTCAGGGATTTTTTTTTTTTTAAAGCATCTAAGTTATGTATATGTAAATCTATATGATATTTATATGTAAATAGATGCATGCAATTACAAATGAAGTTAAGGAGCAGTTTAATGGAGAGAAAAGCAGCTCTTCCCACATTTTGGGGGCACCTGTGGGGTAACCCAGAAGCACCCACAAAAAGTTGAATTCCATTCCCTCCACCCCTCTTAAGAAAGCAGGACTCTTTGCCTCTGGTCAACAGCTCTCTTTGATAAGAGATGTTAAAAGCTACCACCGGGGTTTAGAGATGCCACCCTGCCAGGGCTCTCAGCCTCCCACCACTGACTTCTGGGGTTGGATAAGTCTTTACGGGGCTTCCCTGGTGGCTCAGATAGTAAAGAATCCACCTGCAATGCAGGAGACCGGGGTTTGAGACCTGGGTTGGGAAGATCCGCTGGAGAAGGAAATAGCAACCCACTCCAGTATTCTTGCTTGGAGAATTCCATGGACAGAAGAGCCTGATGGGCTATAGTCCATGGGGTTGCAAAGAGTCAGGCATGACTGACAACTAACACACAAGTATTTACTGGGGGGCCGTCCCGTGCGTTGTAAGGAATTTAGCAGCATCCCTGGCCTCTACCTCCTAGATGCCAGTAGCCACCACTACCCCCAGGTCATGACAACCAGGATGTCTCTACATACTGCCAAACGCATTTGAGAGCCACTGTACTATGTCAGAGAGATGTGGCCCTCACAGCTCTACATGGTAAGAGTTATATGCCCATCTTACAGATGAGGTAACAGCCCTGAAATGGATGAGGAACCTGCCCAGAACACCACATGCCTTGTGAGGGACAATGTGACTTCCAAGTCAAGCAGGTGAGACACCCCCTATACTCTCACCCTACAGTAGGGAGACAGAATGAGAAGACCAGAAGTGGATCTATCTTCTACCAGCTTGTGTACTGAAAATATTAAAACTGTGCTTTGCCTTAGGAAGATGGACATGGGCTTGAACGCTCCCAGGGTTTGATTCTCAACTCCAAAGAAGATTCACTCTGCTGGCAAGAACAGTCTCAGCAATGCCTGGAAGGTTGAGGGCCTCCTTGACTCACAAAGAAATCCACACGGGGGTAGGCATGCCCTTTGAATAATAAATGCTTTAAGCATGAACACAAATAGCGTATCTCTGATCATGAGAGTCTGAAATACTTTTAAAATATGCTTTTATCAAGAATTCTCCGATTATTTTGGTGAAACAGCCCTCCCACCCCCACATTCTCACTCTTCTTAGCACTCATCTATTTTTCTGTTTAGAAACCACTGATACTGGTAGAGAGACATGAAATACAAGATGTCATGTTTCAATGGGCTGAGTGACATCCATATTTTCTCCTACAAAACTTTATTGAGCATCTATTTCCTGCTAGACACAGGGATGCAAGGTCAGTCAAGAGATCCCTCCTCTTTGCAGGTTTGTTTACAGGGTTTTTTGGGGGGCAGGAGGGTGTTGGCAAAGGGAACTGACCGTGTTCTAATTGCTGAGATAAAGGTATTTGCAAGCAGTCAACAGTGTGTGAAGAAATGAATGAGCAGTGAATTGAGGGGATGAATGAAGAGGCCGTGCAGTAACCAGAGAAGCACAGCTCAGGGCCAGGAGAGTTTGAACCCTTGATCCAACCACTTGGCATGTGCACAAATCTGATAAGTGACCCAGTTTCTCATGGCCTCTCTTCCCTCACCTGTAAAGTGGGTTTATGATAGCATCCATCCCACAGTGTTGTTAGGTTGAATACTCTCAGACAGGGCTGGAGGTAGACGCTCTAGAAGCATTTGCTATTATTATGTAAATCACTGATTTGGGCAGTCCTCCTGAGAAGTCGGGGCTTCCCAGGTGGCACAGTGGTAAAGAACCCACCTGCAATGCAGAAGGAAGAAACTCAGATTTGATCCCTGTGTTGGGAAGATCCCCTGGAGGAAGGAGAAGGAAATGGCAACCCACTCCAGTGTTCTTGCCTGGAGAATCCCAGGGACGGGGGAGCCTGGTGGGCTGCCGTCTATGGGGTCGCACAGAGTCGGACACGACTGAAGCGACTTAGCAGCAGCAGCTGCCTCACATCCAGGACACTTATCCAGACACTTATCCAGACCTTAGCAAGAGGTGGTGGTACCCCTGAGCAGACCAGACCTGACGAACTAGGTATCTAGTGGCCCCAATCCTCCCCTCTTCCCTACTTCTCTCCCTCTAACCTTACACTTCCTTCCACCACCACCACCAAAAAAAAAAACAGCTTACAGGTGGCTCAGGGCAATACAGACAAGTTAGGGCTGAGCTGGTCTGACTACAAATGGGACAAAGGTGCTCAAGTCCCAACCCTGAAGTTAACAAGTCGGAAAAAATCTTAAATTTGGTAAAAACTCCAGCCAACCCTTTGCAAACTACTCTCTCTTATCTCCTTCCTTCCATTCTTTCTCTATCAGTTCCTCTCCAACTCTGAAAGCTTTTACTGTAATCACCACTCTCAGTAAACTTTCCAGGTTTTTGATATTTGACTAGGGCAAAGAGAGAGGCTAATCAACTTTTCAGTTGCTGCTGTGTAATTCCAAGTCACTGTTTTAATAAGGAGGATAAAAATCTCATAGGCAAAAATAGTGGAGAAGCAATTTTTTTTTTTTAACAAAAAGCTATCTGTAATACAGCTAAAACAAAGCTCAAGGATATGGATTCGTTCATAGGATATCCTAGAACCTCTTTATAACTTTGAAAACTGGACCATTTCTTTTCCCTCTGAAATAAAATCAAAACAGGGCAGCCGTTATAGCTGCTCAAACTCTGAACTGGAATCTGCAAATGCCAGACCTCACCAGGTCCCTCACCTGGAAAAAAAACAGGACCAACAATACAAACATCACTGGATCTGTGGAAGGAGTCTTAGTCTCAGGGGTCCTCTTCCCTGAATGGACTCCAATCTGCAAGGGAAACCAGAGTGTCTGTTTCACAGGCAGCAAAATTCAGGGCAAGAAAGCCAGGGGGGAATCAGAGGTAAAACTCAAAAGAATGACTGACGCTAAAACCAGAAAATCTGAATCATTTTGCCTCAGTCCTCTGGAAAAAGAGATAAGCAAGAGTGAAAAAATATTAATAATAAAGGAACTTTATAGATTTAACAAAACTACAAAGTAACAGCCTGAACCATTATGTACTCTACCAAAGGCAAGCAGAAAGTCCTGTGATTGGGCAGTAGGGGATAGAATCTGCCCTATAAACAAGAGGCTACTGGCAGGCTGGCTGGAATATTCCACCTTCACAACCAATGCTCTGTGCTCTAATCCCAAACACTAACTCCAAGACGACCCTCTCCACCGAACCAATCCTTCTCAGGGTGAAATATAAAGTTAAAGCCCACTGTAGTAATGGACACTCACACAGTAACCCTGTTTTCAACTCACCTTTCCTGATTACAGCTCCATGCACCTCTAAAACCTCACCTATAATTTTAAAAGCTTGAGGTAATTACAATGCAGCAAAGTTTTGTTTTTGTTGCGAGTACCACATAAACAGGAATTGAATGTGCACAGCTTCGTTTTACTCCAGAATGTTCAACACTGAATTTTGTTTTTAATCTCTTATCCAACAACCAATTATCTCCAGAAATCCAGAGGTTTGCAGAACTTGAAGAAATGTGGAGAAAATGTCCCTCTAACCCAGGATTTGGGATCCATTCAGAGCATTTCTGAACAGCCTAATCTATCCTCTCCATTTAAAAAGCCAAAAAAAATAGGATTTCATAAAATTTCCCTTGAGATGACGAGACCGTAGTGATCTTCAGTCTAATATTACACATGTCTCGTAGAGGAAAACAGTAAATCAATCCAGGTCTAAGGGGACTATGGTGTTAGAAAAACAAAGCACAGGAAACATAATTTCTCAGTTCTGCTTTAGAGGCACAAGGATCAGTGGAAAGGCTCAGCTTTGAATTCAGGCAGACTGGGTGCTCTCAAATCTCAGCTCTACCATGTCTTCCGAGCATCTTAGCTCCCCGGGATCTCTATAGACCTCAGTTTCCTCATCTGTAAAATGAGGTTGCTGCCACCTCCCTCTCGGGAACATATGGGTTTTAGAGACAGAGCCCAAGGGCCCAGTTGGCTACTCGACATGTGAAAGGCAGACAGTCAACAAATGTGACTCCTCTTCAACCCTGGGGTTATTAGCCCTGCGGGTCAGCAGTTTGGAAATCACTTTCCCAAAGGGAACACTGTGAAGTCATTTCCTGTCCGTCCCAGGAAATCGGAGCTAAAGGAACAAGAGCGTGATAAAGAACCAACATCTACACGCTGGCCGGAGCCATAGACAAGAAGCAAACCACGTGCTCACAAAGTACTAGGTTGGCTAAAAAGTTCCTTTGAGTTTTTCTGGAACGTCTTACAATGGCTGCTGTACACTCCTCCCAGCTCTGTGCACAGAAGTGGCCTCTACTCACTAAGCTTAGGCTGCCAGTTACACGCCAAAAATGGATCCAGTCACATTCTCCACCAGCTTCACCACCCCGGATCATATCCCCACACTGCTTGACTAAGTACTCCTTAAGCAAATCTCATCCGCCAGAATCATGCCTCCTCTTTCCTCACTTCTCCTTGGCATGACCTGTGTACAAACCCTTCCCTCTTGTCCATCAGAAAAGTATCTGAAATAGCTTAAACTTGACGCAGGGACTTAACATAACTTAAACCTAAGAAAAACTTTTCTTGTGCCTGCCGTGCTAATGAATTGAGAAGGTATCTATCTATGCAGGTGATGTCAGTCAGGTGGTACCCAGCTGCCCCCAAAGTTCTTCACACTTATCGTGAGAGTAAGACTTCCCAGCTCACTATCAACCCTGGTTTATATCTCCACCAGATTTCAAGCTCCATAAGTCATGGACTGTACCCTGTTTACCTAGCAGCAAGCAAGCACTACAGAGCTATGCCAAGAGTGGGGACTTTATAAGAACTAAATGTGTTAAAAGAGTGAATAAAGCAATGAAACAAAAACAAAAATTTGATATGAAACTTACGATGAAGCTCTCTCTCTCCCAGGGATGTTGGTTTAGGAACAGAAGACAGTGGCTAAGAAGAAAGGGAAAGGGGAGTTGGACTGGGATGACTGACCGACAACTCCAATAAACTCCCCCTCTGTGAAAACCGGAAATCCTGGTGCTGGTCCCATCAAATCCCCTTTTTATTTTTTTTCCACTTTCAGGATTTTCATGACATACTTTGTTTCTTGATAACAGCAATGTCATGTGACAGAATAAAGTAAGTACTTGGACATTCAGGGGAAATTACCCAATTTTAAATTCCCCTTGAACTTTGTTTTTCTTCTCTGATGCCAACCTCTCAGCCATTTCACTGCCCTTTAGTGCCAGGATCAGAGGAAGAAAAGAAAGAAAAAGCACAAAATCAGTTGTGTTTTTTTAAAAGCGTCAATGGCATCTCTTAGATAAATGGGTTGGGGTGGGGGGCAGTTGAGGGAGTTAAGGAGGCCATTAAATTCTTTTAACTACCTCCTACCCCATAGTACAAGCAAATTAACTGTCCCTACTTGAAGGGAAAAGAAAAAAGAAGCTCATAGGGCAGTCTATTCCTAACACAAATCAAAGATCACTCTTCCGAAGTGACACATATACTTTCTCTAAATAAAGAAGACCCTCACTAACTCTTTCTTCTAATCTCTAGAATATTAGAGCTGCTACTCCAAAGGGAGAAATGTTTACATAAATCTGTTTAGGTCCATATTTACATATACTTTTTCTTTTTTTCCAGAATGTACCATTATAGTCACAGTTTATTGCTGTTCAGGTGCAATTTTTCAGACACTAAGAGTTCAACAGTATCCTCAAATGAACATCCCCCCACCCCCACCCCCAAATGGAGACAAGATTAGTAAGTTAAACCAGTCAATAACATGGCTTCATTTTGTTGGCCTGGTCCAAAAAAAAAAAAAAAAAATTCAACAGTAGGAAAACACTTTCCATATGGTCTTTTTCCCCCAAAGGTTGAGGTTTCGGGTCAGGGGCCACCCTGTGAGACTATGCACTCCACATAACCTCTATTCTCAAGACAAGACAATTAAGCCTGCTGCCACAGCGTCCCCGCTTGCAGCAACTGAACAGTGATAGGAGCAGAGCATGGCAGTGGAAGAAAGTGGGAAAAAGAGAAAAACCAATGCTACAGTTTATGAATGCTCTTTTGACTCACATTAGGAAACTAGAAATGAACACAAACTTACCCCCAACTCTGGAGGGCATTATCTTAAAAGGATGTCACACCACTACAAATACAAATGCAATAGAGAGGGCCAGTGCCTAAGAAAAAAATAAAATCCACTGGTTTGTGGCCAGGTAGCAGACAGATGGGAACCTCATACAAACATCATACTTAGGTACCACAGTAAATTAACCAAGATCCCAGGAGACTGTCACAATAACAAACACACTTTCAGAAAACATATGATCAAATTCAGTCAATGTATACATATATTCAATATTTCCTTAGTCCTATTTCTCTATCATTTTTACAATCATTCGACAAGTGGTGAAGGTCTCACCTCAGATGTATCATGCTACCGTAGGCACCAATTCCCTAACTCAGATACTATTCTATCAACAAGAAATACACACTGTGTTATTACTTACATCTGCTGGGCTTAATCACATACTGGGAATAAACCCAATCTACACAATGAAGCCTAACACACATATTAACACCATATCAACTACAAAATAAGGATCTTGTGTTCTTATAAGATTTCCCCACATTTACGTAGAATCATTATCTGTGCCAGAGGATCTCCAAAAGCTGATAGATTCTTAAATTATGTTTCCTCCTTTTAATCTGAAATCCTTTCCAAACAGGACAAGCCAAACTATCAGTTTTCCTGAATAAGACAACCCTTATGACTCTCGCAAGGACTTCATGACTTTAATCCCTACATTCCCATCTCCTTGGCAGAAAATGCACTAGCAGTATTTTCTGTTAAAAGAGGGGCAGAAGCAAAGGGAATGCCAGAAAAAGGCACCATCTGCAGTTTAAAGGTGGAAAGCACCAGCCCACAGGCTCTTCAGGTACAGGGGTGGTTGACAGAAGGCGGAATCAAGAGCAGCTGAGAAGACCTCCTCTAGCAGTAGTGCAAAAAGCACGCCCCCAAAGCACATTAGAATCACCTGGCGTTTTAAACGCCATTGTTCAGGCTGCGCCCCAGACCAGCTGAATCAGGATCTCTAGAGGTGGGAGGGAGGCACCGCAATTTTTCAAAACTCTCCAGACGTGCAGCCAACTTTGAGAACCAATACCCCAAAGAATTCCCAACGTGTTTTGAACAGTGAGTTGCGAGCAGCGTTGGAAAGGTACGGCAGCCTTGGGGTGAAGGGGTATACACTGAATAAATATACAGTTTTAAAAATCCTGTGTAACTAACTCCAGCATGACAGCCAAGCACCTGTGAAGAGGCCAAACAGTGATGCAACTTGGAAAAGTCCCTTGGAAAGCTAGGATGTGTGCTGTACGCGAGGCGGGGGCTTTCAGGACGACCTGCCTGGACCGGGAACGCCAGGGAGAGGGAGACGCCCACCCGCACTTTCTTTTCGAGGGATGGTTGGGACCAGCACGCCCCGAAATAAAGGAAAAACAGGGTCGGACAGGGACAGAGGTGCTAGTTTGGGTCCGGGAGGAACCCTAGCTCACTCGCAGCTGTCACTCAAGACCGAGGGTCGAGGCAGGGGGTGTTAAGGCTGCCAGGCGCCCTTCGCTGCACGGCGGTTCCGGAGCCCCTCCCTCGCCCGGGGACCCAACGCGGGCCCCCCAAGAACCGGACCATCTGTGCTGCACGCCTCCCCGCCAGGCGCGCCCTCGGGAGCCTGGAGCGCACCTTCCAGCCCCAGGGGAGACGCTGTACAAACTGCGCGGCGCGGGGCTCCGACGGCAGACCCGAGCCCCTCCGGGTCCCGCCGCCCACGGCGACACCTCGGCCCCTGGTCCCCGCACCCGCTCTCGGCTCACTTACCGCGCAAGGAAACACTTGCAAATCATATCTGATAAGGAATCAACATAAAATATATAAAGAATTCATACAACTCTGTAACAAAAATACAAACAATCTGATTTTAAAATGGGCAGAGAATCTGAATAGACATTTTTCCATAAAAGATGTACAGATGGTCAACAGGCAGGTGAAAAGGTACTCAACATCACCAACCATCAGGGAAATGCAAATCAAAGCCACAATGAGTTATCACCTCACACCTGTTCAGAATAGGTGTGAAAAGGATAAGAGATAACGAGTATAGGTAAGGATATGGGGATGTAAGTTGGTGCCACTACTATGGAAAACAGTATGGAGATTCCTCCTAAATTAAAAATTGAACTACCATAAAATCCAACAATTCCACTTCTGGGTATTTATTCAAAGAAAATGAAAACACTAACTTGAAAAGATTTATGTACCCCCAGTGTCACTGCAGAATAATTTACAGTAGCGAAGCTGTGGAAGGAACCTGAATGTCCTTGATGGATGAATGGCTAAATAAAACATACAATGCAGTATCATTCAACTGTAAAAAGAGAAGGAAATCCTGACATTTGCAACAACATGAATGGACTTTAAGGGTATTATGCTAAGTGAAATTAAGTCAGAGAAAAACAAACACTGTACGATTTCTCTTACATGTGAATCTAAAAAACTAACTAAGAAGCAAGCTCATATATACAGAGAACAGATTGGTGGTTACTGGGTAGCAGAACTGAGGGGTGGTTGAAAAGGATGAAGGGGGTGAAAGGAATAAAAAGTACGAAATTTAAGTCATAAAATAAGTCGTGGGATGTAATGTAGAGCATGATGACTATAGTTAACAATACTGGATTACATATTTGAGCGCCAAAGAACTGATGTTTTTGAACTGTGGTGTTGGAGAAGACTCTTGAGAGTCCCTTGGACTGCAAGGAGATCAAACCAGTCCATCCTAAAGGAAATCAACCCTGAATATTCATTGGAAGGACTGATGCTGAAGCTCCAATACTTTGGCCACCTGATGCAAACAGCAAACTCATTGGAAAAGACCCTGATGCTGGGAAAGACTGAAGGCAGGAGGAGAAGGGGATGACAGAGGACCAGATGGTTGGATGGCATCACCGACTCAATGGACATGAGTTTGAGCAAGCTCCGGGAGATGGTGAAGGACAGGAAAGCCTGGCGTGCTGCAGTCCATGGGGTCACAAAGAGTCAGACATGAATGAGCAACTGAACAAAAACAGCATAGCTGAAAGCTACTTAGAGATTAGATCCTAAAAGTTTTCATCACAAGGGAAAAAAACTTTTGTAACTAGATGTTAACTAGACTTAATTTGGTGACCATTTTGCAATATATACAAATATCGAATCATTATATTGTACACCAGAAACTAATGAAGTGCCATAGGTCAATTATTCCTCAATAAATAAATAAATATTTAAAGTAATATTGATGGGGTGGTGGGGAGATTTGGAGTCTCCTTATCCAAAGGAAGCAGCCATGGTCAAGAGAGTCTTTTTAGAGGAAGTGGGGAGTTGAGCTATCCTAGAAATCATGAATCTAGATGCAGGTGAGTCCAGGAAGACACTCTCATGGATGGGGTGTGTGAACACTGTTCAGAGTGTGGTCCATCTTTTCCCAAATGGAGGCTGCCTGCTGGGGGGTCACTGGATGTATACTAGGTAGGGGGATAGGGTCAGATGACGGAAAAGGCACCCAATACCAAAGTAAGGGGGCTCAAGTTACCCACACAGTACTTGGACACCTCAAAATGGTTGGAATGGGACTTGCATCTGACAGAGGGTACTTAGATGACCCTGGGAACTTGGGATGGAAGACACCTGCAGCCCAGGAACCATACAAGTGATGGGGGGAGTTGCAGCAGGGAGGGATAGGAAAAAAAATTTCCAGAGAAGACCCTGAGGACTTGGGGAGCAAGTGTGTGCAGTGGGAGAGTGGAAAGGGCAAAAACAAAGCTGAGGTTTCCAGGCTGGTGGCTTGGAGCACCCTAAATAAGCATGAGTTTTTAATGAGAGAAGCTGAAGTTTCCACGGACTGTGAGGTAATGATGGCACTTTTCAGTGGAAATGCCCCCACAGGCAGCAGGGGGGGGGGGGGGGGGCTGAAAGTAGAAGGCAAAGGAGAATAAGGGCCAGATCAGGTGCCAGAAGAAGAAAGTGAAATGCCCTCATCTGGGGCTGAGGAAGCAGAGGGCACCAACCAAGGGAGAAGTAGAAGGATCCCTGAGAGCTGTCAGGAAGAACCAGGGAAGCTTTTGATGGATCTGGGTCAGGAAGATCCCCTGGAGAAGGGAATGGCAACCTACTCCAGTATTCTTGCTTGGAGAATCCAATGGACAGAGGAGCCTAGCGGGCTACAGTCCATGGGATCACAGAGAGTCGGACATGATTGAGCGACTAACACACACACAAAAGATAAGTAGTTCATGAAAGAGAATATCACTAACCCACTTCTCCCATAGACCCCTGTGTAAGGAGCTGTACAAAGTATATAATACATTAGTTAATAGTCTAAAAAGATTTAATCAGCAACTGACCCTGACTTCAGGCAGGTTTTTCCTGATAACAAAAATAAGGGGAGCTGTTGGGGGCAAAAAGAGATGCAGAGCAGAAATCAGAAGCGTGCTCAATGCCCCCCAGAATGAACTATCTGAAGGGCAGGAGGGGTGAAGTTATTTTTTCAAGTCTCAAGCCAGGACTGCCCCTGAGGACTATACTCGCCAATCACCCCAGCTCCCATCCTGAGAGGGCTCCCTGGGCCACAAACCTCACTTGAGAAGTCATCAGCACAAAGTGACACTGAGTTTGGGTGGAAATGCCCCTGCAGCTTCAGCCTGTCCACCACCTGGCTCGCACAGCATTCCTCCAGCACTGGCCTCCTACAGTACACAGCAGCCGTTGCTTCTCCCAGAGCTATCTCCCCACTCCATCCATCCTGCCCATCTCACAGTGGAGTGACTCCAGCAAGACAACTCCTGCCCTTGAACAGTTTTTGCCAGAACCCCACAGATCAGACTTCCAGCAAGTCCCTCTGGGGCTGGCACCACAACAGCTCTCTGACACCCAGTGAGACCCAACCACCCTTGCCCACAAAGCCTGGCTCTGAGCCAGGGCAGAGGAGAGAGAGGGTACCCAGTCTCACTTTTAGATAATCTGTGCTTCCCACATAAAGTTAAGAACCTGTCTTTATTCACTCCTCAAAGTGTTCACGGAAACACGTGCTAGGGGAAGGGACTTCATACACCAGATCCATTCAATTTCTGTTTGAAGTTCTTGAGTCCTTGGGCAGGTCTTCTTTCTGTCTATAGAAAACACTAACCCCTGGGCAAGATGTGGAAAGCCCCACATGCTCTGACCCAGAAAACTCATCGTGGGGGCCATGTCCTGCCCACTCAACCCCTACACTCTGCCTCTGCTCTTAAGTCTCCTTCATTGAGAATATCCTTCCCTCTTGCTCGAATCCTTAAAGGTTTAACTCAAGTCTTTCCTCCTCTGTTCTTCCTATTTGCCTTGAGAAGTGTTTTATCACTATCTTTCACATCTCCTGTATTGGCAGGTGGATTCTTTACCGCTGCGCCACGCGGGAAGCCCCTATCATAGCACCTACTTGTTTGTAGTTCAGCCCGCCCACACAGGGAGCTCCTTAACTGCAGAGAGCAGGTGAGATCTTGGGGATCTAGCCACCAGCACAGAGAGCTGTTCAGCAAATGTTGAATGAATGAGTGAACACATGCTGGTGAGTGCACACATGCATGGCTATCAAGAAATGCCACTGAAGGACTTCCCTGGTGGTCCAGTGGCTAAGACTCTGCACTCCCAATCCAAGGGGCCTGGATTCAATTCCTGGTCAGGGAATTAGATCTCACATGCTGCAGCTATTAGTAAGAGTTCACATGCCACAACTAAAGATCCTGCACACTGCAACTAAGACCCAGAGGAGACAAATAAATAATTTTTTTTTAAAGAAATGTTACTGAGAACAAGTAGTGAGCTCATGTCTTGTGAACAGACAAGAGAATGACCCAGCCCATCTGAATGAATTCTAATAAAACCAGCTTTTGGCCTTGGACTAGTAACCTAATCTCCCTATGGCCTAGATCCCAAAGTTCATAAAGGGAGGTGATATTCATGTACCCCACAGAGAAGAGATGCAGCCTAATTACTATTTTAAAGGTCCTAAGTAGACTTTGGAAAAACAAATGTGTTTGTGTACAGTATGGAGTAAGGTAATGAGGGTGCCATTAACATATTCTTACTCAGTGGGAGACCAGGAAACAAAGAAATCATTCCTTTATTATTTATTTATTCACTTTAAAGGTAGGACGTCCCTATCATACAGGTGGACATGCTGAAAGAGGAGTGAAGTTTCTTACTAGAAAAAAAAAGAAAATCAAGCAAGGCTTGAGTTTGACTCCATGCTGCCCTTCCCCATTTGCTCTAAGAGGATCACAGATTTTTCCCAGAGGTGTTCCAACATGCAGAATAAATTTTTTTAAAGTGAAGGGAATTCCCTAGCAGTCCAGTAGTTAGGACTCCACACTCTCACTGCCAAGGGACCGGGTAGTTCAATCCCTAGTTAAGGAACTAAAATCCCACAAGCTGCACAGCATGTTCAAAATAAAAACCAAAAAATCAAGAGACAATAAATAGCAACTACAGAGGGATTCAGCATAACCAAAGTGTTTTATATACTCTTTGTGGATCAGCTGGACCCAAGCAGGGCAGGGCTTTCTAGAAGCCCTATCTGATTGGAAGAAGAAGAGTAGGAATGTCAATGTACACACTGCCATATTTAAAACAAATAACCAACAAGGACCTACTGTATAGCACAGGGAGTTCTGCTCAGTACTCTGTAATAACTTAAATGGGAAAAGGATTTGAAAAAGAATAGATACATGTATATTTGTATAACTGAATCACTCTGCTGTACACCTGAAACTATCACAACATTGCAAATCAACTATACTCCAATGTAAAGCAGAAATTAAAGAAAAAAAAAGTAGGAATGGCAAAGCTCAGTCGATCTGCAGAGGGAAGACTAATCAAGAAACAGGACAAGTTTATAATCCCTGTCTCCTCAGTCATCCCCAAGCTACAAACTGACACTAATTCCATGAAGATGCATTTGTTAGATATTACTTTCAGGGTTAACAGGAAGCCTGGCATGCTATAGTCCATGGGATCACAAAAAGTTGGACATGACATAGTGACTGAACAACAACCCTGAAAGTGTGTCTGGCTATGTTAAAACAACTCCAGGATATGATTTCCCCTTTTCCATTGTTTTTTGGCCAAAATCAGGATAGCTCAAACTTCAAGGTTTAAAAAAAACTCTTTAAAAACATTTTTTTAATTTCTTTTTTCACTCTGTGGGCCACATTTTCTCTGTAGCAAATTAACCATTTTGGGGAGGGGGGCGATTTATAGATGACCTAAGCCATCTTGAAGACCACATTCTCAAACCAACTTGGCAACAGACAAGACCTAAAACACCAGATCAAACATTTTTAAATGCCACATTTTTGCTCATTTACGATGGCCAGTGCCTTGTAACAAGGAATTTCTTCTTCCAGAAGGCATTTTTCTTGGATGTGTTTAGCTAAAGTAACCAGCTGGGACCATTTGGTGGCTAGGCTTTGAAATAATGAAAAGTAGAGTTTAGTTTATCTTGCAGGAGTAGATATGATTTATTTTTCTAAAACTTAAGTGTAAAAAGTTACCTCTGGGCTCATGAGTTGGTCAACTCAAGGAGCAGGTTGAGGGCCACAGACTGGTAACTCACAGACCTATGATCAAGGTGACTGGGATTATACCAGGAACTCAGAATTCTTGAGCAATCTCACACTTAACATTTAAATGTCAGAACAACCTGACAGATGTTCTTATCCCCATTTTACCAATGAAGGAGTTCAGAAAAGCCACAAAACTTGCCCAAGATCAAATTCTTCATTACATGCTCCTGGGTCTGTCAGGACTTGAGCTTTGCTAGAGAATCACCGATTGCAGACTAGAAGGCCCCTAGGGGATGATTCATCCCACCCTCCACTCATTTCAGACCAGAGTGGGCTTCCTCCTCTCCAGCTCCCTGTGGGAAGCCTGGGTTGGGGGCAGACCTCAGCATCCAGGGCAGCTACCAAGAGTTCTGAGATGGGTGGTTTCCCCTGAGTCTCTCTCTCGGCTTCAGTTTCACACATGGCTCTCACAGGCATCAGCCTCCTCTGAGCCCCGCCCTGCGCCAGCGGAGCCCAGCTCTGATCTGTGCCCCAACCCCTTCCATCAAGGGCACAGAGACTGATGATGTCCATAGGCTTTTCCCTTGCCATGAGAATTCCAGGGTTTGCACCAACATGATGAGGATGACTTTCTCAAATATGGATAAGGGTTTGGAAACAGGGCAAGGGGGCAGCAAGATGTGTGTCCCTCAGCCTTAGGAAGCTGCCCATAGGAGGGGCCAGGCAGGAGCTGAGTTGGGGCATGAGAGGCCTGCATAGCCCAGGTTGAGAGCCCTACACGGGTGGGGGGCAGAGTCTGCCCAGGCCTCTGGCTCAGGGCCAAAGCTTCTTTTTTTTTTCCTGAGGCCTCCAGTGGGTTTTGACCCTGGGGACCCAGTCAGTAGCTTTGAATCAAACATCAGAAAGGTACTGGATGTTTGGATGGAAGAGAAGACACTTAAGAATGCCTTTCAGACTGTCACTGGCAACACAGGAAAATTTACAAGTAGCTGGTTGAAATAGGATGGAGACCCCCCGAATCATCTGTAGGGAGAGGGCATGACAAAGGGAAATACAGGCATCATTATTACCAATACGAAGTGCAGACATCAGTGATGTATTTCAGTTTGCTATCTTAATGTCAACTGAACAGCTATATTTAGGGATAGTCAAAGATGTACCCTTATGCTGGTCCTTTTAGTACATGGCTACATTATGACTTTAATGGGCCCTGGGCACTTATATATATATAATATATATATATATATTATATATTGTTTATATATAATTTTATATACATGCTGTGCTCAGTTGCTCAGTCATGCCCAATTCTTTGTGACCCTAAGGACAGGAGCCTGCCAGGCTCCTCTGTCCATGGAATTTTCCAGGCAACAATACTGGAGTGGGTTGCCATTTCTTTCTCCAGGGCATCTTCCCAACCCAGGGATCGAACCTTTGTCTCCTGCACTGACAGGCAGATTCTTTACCACTGCACCACCTGGAAAGCTGTAATTTTATATATAAATAGTATGTGTATAAAATTTTATTTTATGAAGGCATTGGTGTAAAGAAAATTATTTTGATATTATATAGTAATACATTTTCTTCCACCTTAAAGTTTACTTTTCTTTCCTAACTTTAAAAGATATTAAACATTTTTGTGCGGCCCTGAAAGTATCATGTGTTCAGGCACCGTGGTGGCCCTGTTTGTATCCTGAGAGTTTCTGCCCTACCCTGAATACCTGGGAAAAACTTTGAAGAACTTTGCATGGAGCTATAGTCCAGGCCAATTTAACTGAAGTCTCCAGGGGCAGGTCAAGACTTTCTATTTGTGGCATTAAAAAAAAAAAATCTCCCAGGTGATTCCAATGTGCAGACAGTATTGTAATCCTCGTTCTAATAATATTTTCCTCATAGGACCTTAAGTTTCTCAATAGCAAATTCTCCATTGCTTTTTTTTTTTTTTGTAACTAAGAGAATATCCTTTGAGGCTGAAGATGGGCCACTGTTTTACAGATCAATTTTCCAAGCAGAGAACTGAATTATATTTTATTTCTATCAATGGGACAATGTATTTGAAATATTAGCCCCACCTACCCCACTTCCTCTTCTATTCTTTGTAGCCCTCCCTCTCCAATACTTTGGCCACCTGATGTGAAGAGCCAACTCACTGGAAAAGACTGGATGCTGGCAAAGATCAAGAGGAGAAGGGGGTGACAGAGGATAAGATGGTTGAATGGCATCACTGACTCAATGGACAGGAGTTTGAGCAAGCTCTGGGGGATAGTAAAGGACAGGGAAGTCTGGCGTGCTGGAGTTCATGGGGTTGTAAAGAGTTGGACATGACTTAGCGACTGAACAACAACTCCTTTTTAAGCTCCTGTTTGCCTGCTGTCTTCAGGATAGGATGTGAGAGGCTGGAAGGCCAAAAAGAAAAGAATCTCAGAGTGGGGGGGTTGAAAGACCTTTGGACTGGGAGTCTCTAGGCCTATACCAAAAGGTGCAGAAATATGGAGCTTATGTATGGGATTTGTTCTGGGACGCTAGAAAACATATTCTAGATTAGCTGGGGGAGGCGGGGCTGGGAGGAGGGGAGACTTACCAGAAGCGGGGTGCAGAAACCATTCAAAGAGAAATAAGAAAAAAAAATGGATGTAAGAGCCACCACGGGGTACTTGAGGGCGCACCACGGAGCCAGCAGCCTCCACGCCAGCCTGCCCCCTGGACTTGCCAGCTGCCCTACCCTCTGGGTGGGGGTGAAGCTGCCATTCCTCCACAGTCAGCCCTTTGCCTGGTGACCACCCAGGAGGGGGATACCCACTCATGCCAGAGATTTTGTGCATTCCCCTTCTCTTTATCCTGAGTGCTCCACTCCCACTGTAAAATAATCTAGGGACTTCCCTGGTGGTCCAGTGGCTAAAACTCTGAGTGCCCAATGCAGGGGGCCTGGGTTCAATTCCTGATCAGGGAACTAGATCCCGCGTGCCACAACTAAGAACCGATGCAGCCAAATAAATAAACAAAAATAGTTTAGAACGTTGTTAAGCCCCAAGAAGAAGGATGGAATTCAGGACACCACGCTCTAACAAGATGTCCTGGATATTTTCCTGGAATTATAAAATTCTTAGAAAATACAAAAGTGAAAGATGACTCTCACAAATCATTTCATCGCTTTCATACTCACACTTAATATCAGCAAAAGATCTCTCCAGTCAGCACTAAAATTCAGACACCTTAGAATTATAACTTCCTTAATGGATGCAACAAAGGTTGAAAACATTTTAGGAAGGAAGTGACCTACACTTGATATTTTGTAGACTGCTAAGTATGACATTAAGGGACATAAAAAAGAACCGTGTAATGTAACAAACTGAATTTGGCCAGAACATTCTCCAGTAAGGGAGCTCTTAGGATCACACACCATCTATCTTAATTACATACATGTCCAAAAGATAGAGCACCACAGGAAGGCTGTAGTTTTAACTAGCCTGGAGGGCTATAAATTAGTTACCTTGTTAAAAACTTTGGTTGTTATATATCAGCAGGGGACAAGGCATTTATTTCCTGTTTTAAATTTTGTTTTCATAAAACTACATTACTATGGACTTTGCAAGGAATGATAAAATGGGAAGAGATTTTTCACAAAAGGATACTTTATTTCTTCTGAAATACAGTAGCATTGGGTGCCAATGTTGCCGAAGTCTACATTTCTTTCTTTAGCTGTTACAATTTGAAGGAAAGGTACTTAATAAAATTGATAGTTTTCAAACACTGTGTTTTGGTGAAAATTTTCTACAGATGGATGGCGGTGATAGTACAACAGTGTAAATGTACATAATGCCACTGAACTATATACTTAAAAATAGTGTACGTAAATTTTGTTTTGTGGATTTTATCACACTTAAAAAAAAAAAAGAATAAAGAGCACGTAGGTCCAGGTTGCAAGAGGAAAAAAACACAAAAGCATTGTGTTTGTGGTTTTATGTGTGTGTGTAAGTGTGTATGTACATACACATGAAAAAAGGAAGAGAGATTATATTTACATTAAAAAATAGTTTTCTGGTTATTTGTATCTGGCTGATGGAAATGTACAATATGAGCATTGGTGCATATTTAAGACCTTGCAAGCTTGTGAAACACCTGAGAAATGTAAGAAATTTGAAGCTTATTTTATAAAATATTACAGGCTAATTATACTAAGAAAAGGAATCACAGAATCATTTATAACATTTAGCATCTTGTTCAAGACCCACCTACTCATGCTTTCCTCCAGTCTTATACCTGGTCCCTGCCATTCAAAGCAACCACACCCAAAACTCATTTTATGAACCCTCCAAAAGTTACCAACATATTTTAAAATTGTTTGCTATTCAGTTGAACTATTGGAAGGGAATCAACAAAGCAATATTAAGATGCATAATACAATCTGTACATAGACCTGGATATTATAACACAATTTGTTGAGATGGGATTGATGATGGCATGAGGTATCATTTTCTGGAAGGATATCTATTACCTAATATTCCTATTCTCCAACAACTCCACTGATAATAAAAATGCCAGTTCTGTCTTCTGTCTGATTCTGCTGTTTCAATAGGCAAAGACCTGGGAGGTGCAGGGGGCGGAGCTTCTCAGTCACTGTCCAGGGCTTTACATTCATTATTTCATTCAGTCCTGACAATAACCCAGACAATATTGTTATACTCCTTGTGCAAGGAGGAAAGTGGAATGCACAGTTTAGGGTAACTTATTCAAGATTCCACAGCTAGCAAGTGGCTGGGCTAGGATCCCAAAGTAGGTCAGACCAACTCCAGAGGTTGTGAGCTTAATCTCTATGATATACCATATGTCCATAGTACCAGCTTGTCTTATACACAATGTCTATATTAGAATGTATTTTCTTTTCCATGATAAAAGTAACTCAGACCTTCCAGGTCAAGATGGCTGAATGAGCACAGACTGAAACATTCCCTTTTACTACAAACATGGAAATAAATGAAAGACAAAACCCTCAAATGGAATGGAATCTTGTAGCTATAACAGTTGCTACTGAGAACTCGTAGGGAGCTAAGGGTGGTGCTAGTGGTAAAGAACCCACCTGCCAATACAGGAGATGTAAGAGATGTGGGTTCAATTCCTGGGTCAGAAGATCCCCTGGAGAAGGGAATGGCAACCCACTCCAGTATTCTTGCCTGGAGAATCCCATGGACAGAGAAACCTGGCAGGCTACAGTCCATGGGGTCACAAAGAGTTGGACACAAATGAAGTGACTTAGCACACAAGGTCAGGTACGTGCTAAACTATGTGTAAAGCCCACAGCTAACATCATACTCAATGGTAGAAGATTGAAAGCTTTTCCTCTAATATTAGGAACACGACAAGGGTGACCACTCTCACCACTCCTATTCAACATAATACTAAAAGTCCCAGTGAGAGCAATTAGTCAAGAAAAAGAAATAAAAAGCATTCATATTGGAAAGAAAGAAGTAGAACTGTCTCTGCTTATAGATGACATGAACTCATATATAGAAAATCCTAAAGAATCTACCCAAAAAAGAGTGAACTAATCATCAAACTCAGTGAAGTTTCAGGATACAAAATCAACATACAGAAATCTGTTCTGTTTCTATACACTAATGATGAAATACCTGAAAAATACAGAAAAAAAACATTTATAATAGCAACAAAAAAGAATAACATGGCTAGGAATAACTTTAACCAAGAAGGTGAAAGATCTTTTTCCTAAAAACTGTAAGAGTTTGAAGAAAGAAATTAATTAAGATACACACAAAGGGAAATATAGCTCTGGTTCATGGATCAGAAGAATTAAAATTAAAATGTCCATACTTCCCAAAGGCATACATGGATTCAATGTAATCTCTATCAAAATTTAAATGGCATTTTTAACAGAAATACAAAAATCAATCCTACAGTTAGTATAGAAACACAGAAGACTCTGAATGGCCATTCTGAAAGAAGCTGGGGCACCACACTCCTCAATTTCACACTATTTTAGAAAACCGTATTAACCACAACAGTGGCATGAAAACAAATTCATAGACCAATGCAACAGAATTGTGAGCCCAGAAGTGAACTTTCAAATAGACAACATTTAATATTTGACAAGAAAACCAAGAATACTCAATAGGGAAAGGATAGTATCTTCAATAAACAGTGTTAGGAAAACTAGATAATCACAGGCAGAAAAATAAAATTGAACTCCTACCCTGTATGACTCACAAAAATTAACTCAAAATGGATTAAATACTTAAAAGTAAGACCTGAAACCTGAGAGTCCTAGAACAAAACACAGGGGAAAATCTCCTTAACATGGACCCTAGCAATGATTTTTACAAAATCACAAGTAACAAAGGCAAATATCAATAAGTGAGCTGTATTGAACTAAAAATTTCTAATTAGTAAAAGAAACTATCAATACAATGAAAAGGCAACTTACAGAATGAGAGAAAATGTTTGTAAGCCATACATCAGATAAGGGGTTAGTGTCCAAAATATATTGAAAACTCATACAACTCAATAACAAAAAACAAACAATTCAATTAAAAATGGGCAGGGGACCTGAACAGACATTTTTCCAAAGAAGACATAAAAATGGCCAACAGATACAGAAAAAGTTACTCAACATTTCTAATATTCAGAAAGATCCAATTCAAAGCTACAGTGAGATACAGAAAACACTGTGGCAATTCCTCAGAAAACTAAAAACAGAATTACCATATGATCCAGCAATCCCACTCTTGATCACATACTCGGACAAAACTATAACTCAAAATGATACCCCTATGTTCACAGCAGGCTTCCCAGAAGGCGTTAGTGGTAAAGAACCCGCCCTCTAATGCAGAAGATTTAAGAGATGCATGTCGATCCTTGGGTCAAGAAGATCCCCAGAGGAGGTCATGGCAACCCACTCCAGTATTCCTGCCTGGAGAAAACCATGGACAGAGGAGCCTGGCTGGCTATAGTCCATAGGGTCACAAAGAGTTGGACGTGACTGAAGCGACTTAGCATGCATGCATGTGTGTTCATAGCAGCACTATTCACGATAGTAAAACAGAAACAATCTAAATGTCAATTGACAGATTAATGGATAAAAAAGATGAGGTACATATATACAATGTAATACTACTCAACCATAAAGAAAAATGAAATAATGCCATATGCAGCAACATGGATGCCAGTAGAGATTATCACACTAAATGAAGTCAGTCAGTCAGACATCGCAGGCAGATTCTTTACCATCTGAGCCACCAGGAAAGCTCTCACATATATACAATGGAATACTACTCAGCCATAAAAAATGAAATAATACCATTTCTAGCAACATGGATGCAACTAAAGATTATCATACTAAGGTGAAGTATGTCAGAAAAACAAATACCATATGATGTCACTTATGTGTGGAATCTAACATATGGCAGAAATGAACCTATCTACAAAACAGAAACAGACTCACAGACACAGAGAATAGACTTGCAGTTGCCAAGTGGAAGGGGGTAGGGGAGGGCTGGAGTGGGAGGTTGGGGATAGAAGATGCAAACTATTATATACAGGATGGATAAACAAGGTTCTACTGTATAGCAGAGGGAACTATACTCAATATTTTGTAATAAATCATAATGGAAAAGAATATTTTAAAAAAGAATATCTATATGTGTATAACCGAGTCACTATGTTGTACAGCGGAGATTGGTACAATGATGTAAATCAACTATACTTCAATAAAAAACAAAATTTTTTTTAAAGTATGAGGAACGTTCCTGGTTGAGAATCCATCTTTTACAACTCAGGAGATGTGGGTTTGATCCCTGGTTAGGGAACTAGATCCCACATGCCACAGGGCAACTAAGCCCACACACCACAACTAGAGAATCCACAGTGTATATCCACATGATCCCTCATGACACAGTGTATATCCCATGTGCTGCACCTGAGGTCCAATGCAGCCAGATAAATAAATAAGTATGTTTTTAAAAAAACAACCCATGAGATATGATCTCATGTCTGTTAGAATGGATATGCTCAAAAAGAAAAGATTTGGAGAGGATTTAGGGAAAAGGAAATATTGTGCACTGTTGGTGGGAATGGAAATTGGTGAAGCCTCAAAAAATTATAAGTAGAACTACCATAGGATCCAGCAATTCCACTTCTAGGTATATACCTAAAGGAAATGAAATCAGGATCTCAAAGAAATATTTGAACTCCCACATTCATCGCAGTATTATTCACAATCGCCAAGACAGGTAAACAACTTAAGGGTCTGTTGATGGATGAAAGGATAAAGAAGATACATATTTTTGTATATATACACACATGATGGAATATCATTCAGTCATGAGAACAAAGGAAACCTTGCCCTTTGCCATAACATGAGTGGACCTTGAGGGCAATATGTGAAGCGAAATGTCAGACAGAGAAAGAGAAATACTATACAATCTCACTTATACCTAGAATCTTAACAAACCAAAGTCATAGAAACAGAAGGTAGTATGGTGGCTGCTAGGGGCTGGGCATTGGGGGAAGGGTGAGATGTCAGTTGAAGGCTACAAATTTCCAGTTAGATAGTAAGTTCTGGGGATCTAAGATCCACAACATAATGACAATAGTTATCGGGTTTTTTTGAAAGTTGCTCAGTCATGTCCAACTCTTTGCAACCCCATCGAGTATACAGTCCATGGAATTCTCCAGGCCAGAATACTGGAGTGGGTAGCCTTTCCCTTCTCCAGGGGATCTTCCCAACCCAGGAATCAAACCCAGATCTCCCAAACTGTGGGCAGAATCTTTACCAGCTGAGCCTCAAGGGAAGCCCCAGAATATTAGAATGGATAGCCTATCCCTTCTCCAGCTGATCTTCCCAACCCAGGAATCGAACTGGGGTCTCCTGCATTGCAAGCGGATTCTTTACCAACTGAGCTATCAGGGAAGACCATAGTTATCAATACTGTATTACATACTTGAAAGTTGCAAGAGAGTAGATAAGTCCCAGCCAAAAAAAAAGGTGTAATTATGCGAGGTGATGGATTACCCACCCTATTGTGGTAATCATTTTGTGATATATAAGTGCATCAAATCATCACAGGGTACACCTTAAACATACACAATAAGTCAATTGTAACAATAAAACTGGGAGGTGGGGGGAAGAATTTCCAAAATTCCTCACCCAAATCTCTCAAATGTTAACATCTCACTTCACCCATGGTACATCTGTGAAAATCAGATAATTAACATGGATACGATACCACTATAGTCTACAGACGTAATTACATTTTCATGAATTTTCTCTAGTTACACACTGTCCTTTCTCATCTCAAGGATCCTTCAGGATGTCACACTGTATTTGTCTCCTTGGTCTTTTCCAGTCTCGGATGGATCCTCAATCTTTCCCTGTCTCACAATCTTGACACTTTTGAATACTAGTCAATTCTTGTGTAGAATGTCCCCCTTTGGGGGTTTATCTGATGTTTTCTCGTGGTTAGACTGAAGTTATCCATTTTTGCCAACAACAGTACAAAGGACATGGGCCCTCAGTGCATCATGTCAGGGGGTTTCTATGTCTTATTCCCGGTGATATTAACCCTGATCATTTGGTTAAGGTGGTGCCTGCTGGGCTTTTTCACTCTAAAGTTACTATTTTTCTTTTTGTAGTTAATAAATAACTTAAAGGAGCTACTTTGAGTCTATGCAGATAACCTGTTGTTTCCCTTCAAATTTTACCCACCAATTTTAATTTCTATGAATCACACCTACACTAAACTTTTACTAATGTGTTTGTTTAATGAT
This sequence comes from Okapia johnstoni, assembly GCA_024291935.2. Taxonomy (NCBI): domain Eukaryota; kingdom Metazoa; phylum Chordata; class Mammalia; order Artiodactyla; family Giraffidae; genus Okapia; species Okapia johnstoni. The sequence goes on along the minus strand of CM044307.1, from coordinate 46,062,386 downwards.
TTTATATTCACCTCATTAAATAATAATAATTATTGGTATTATGCTATTCTCTTATTATTAATTATTGTAAGAACTGAAACTCAACAGAATAGTTGTCGTTTCTCATCCGTTTGCTTGTTTGCTTATGAGTATGAACTCATGTATATTTATTTTATTCTATGGGTTATACTCTAGTGTGTTACCATTATTTTGTTACTCAAATTGTTTCAGCCTTGGTCATTGGGAGCTCCTTCAGGCTGTCTTCCGCTCCCTTTTAACATGTTCCTGACCATTTTTGAGCATTTACTTACTTTCTGTCACAGGTGGCACAGTGATAAATATTCCAGCTGCCAATGCAGGAGATGCAAGAGATGTGGGTTTGATCCCTGGATTGGGAAGATCCGCTGGAGAAGAAAATGACAACCCACTCCAGTATTTTTGCCTGGAAATCCCATGAACAGAGGAGCCTGGGGGGCTACTCCATGGGTTGTAAAAGAATCGGACAAAACTGAGCAACTGAGCATGAACGCAAGATGCTCTAGGCTCTTCTTATATTTTCCCTGCCCAAGACCAGGAATCAACTACACCTACAAAAAACCTGGCTCCATTTAGAAATGAAGATCTGAGCACTAGGTGAACTTATTCTCACTGGTGTCACTGCTTCTAGGCCCTCTGAGAGACCAGCACATATTATATATTAACCCATACATTCACACACATCCATATTCCTGTATCTACCTACCTGTCTGTATACATATGATGTATATATATATATATATATATATGACACACACATTAAGTATAATACATTCATACTGAAAACTCAGATTTCAATCCAATACCACAGGGTTCATTCTAGCCTCCCCCTTTTCTTACCTGTAATTTTCTTCTCTGTCAGTGAGAAACCTGGCTCTCATTATCTATAATGTATTTACTTATCTGTTCAAGGCTTCCCAGGTGGCCTTGTGGTAAAGAATCTGCTTGCCATGCAGGAGACGCAAATTAGATCCCTGGGTCAGGAAGATCCTCCAGAGGAGGAAATGGCAACACACTCCAGTATTCTTGCCAGGAGAATCCTTTGGTCAAAGGAGCCTGGTGGGCTACAGTCCGTGGGGTCGCAAAAGAGTTGGACACAACTTAGTGAATTAGCATACGCAGTCTACACCTAAGGTAGTTTCAGAATTACTAACGCATACTCCTGTGAAAAATAAATCCCAGGTGGCTCTAGTGGTAAAGAACCCACTTACCAATGTAGGAGACGTAAGAGACACAGGTTTGATCCCTGGGTGGGGAAGATACCCTGGAGGAGAGCCGGCCAACCCACTCCAGTAGTCTTTCCTGGAGAATCCCATGGACAGAGGAGCCTAGCAGGCTACAGTCCATAGAGTTGCAAAGAGTCAGACACAATTGAAGCAACTTAGCACATGCATACAAGGTACAAATACTAGAAACACAGTATTTGCGTGCATTCTTTTTATCTTTCGATACTTATCTGATGGTAGTAAGTCAAAACCCCTGTTTTCCCGAGGTACTTAGGTTGGTCCTTTTCTTCCCTACTCCCTTCAGTGTGGTCACATTATACATCTGTATCATGGTTAGGTTCATTTGCAGCAGCCTACCTCCTATTCAGGAAAACACACATCATCCCAGTTATTTATTTATTTTTTTAATTTACACACAGTAAAATTCACTCTTTGAAGTTTGCAGTTCTGCAGGTTTTCACAAACGTGTAGCTTCATATATCTACCATCACAGCCATGAGACAGTGTCATCACTCTCCAAAATTCCCTCATGCTGTCCTTTCATGATCATCCCCTATTTCTGGCAGATACTGACCTGTTTTCCATTCCTACGACTTTGCCTTTTCTATGATGTCATATAAGTGGATTCGTGCAATATGTGGTTTTGGGGAATCTGGCTTCTTTCACTTAGCAAAATACACTCATTTGACTCTAGGGGTCATGATCCACTGTTATCCTTATTCACTTTGTTGCTCAGATTCCCCAGTTCTGGCTATTGAGAGTCCTTTCAAGTTGGCTCCTGTGATCTTTGGCTATGTCATCATGTTCCCAGCACTTCTCTATCTTCTGACACCACAGGCTAGTCCTGGCTTATCTGTTCTTTCCCTTTCTCAATCTTGAAATCCCAGCCTGTTTCTCTAAGAAGCCTGTGTGCCTGGAGAATCCACGCCAGGGGTCAAGACAACCCGTTCTCAGAGAAGAAGGCCTGGAGAGAATCTTAACTTACCCACTGCAGTGCCCAAGAGAGGGCAGAGGAGAGGGCTGTCCTCATCAGAAGGCACTGAGGTGGCCGAATCAACCCAAGTGCAGACGTGGGTTTACTGAACAATGTAGACTGGTGGAGAGCTCACCCCAATGCTGTCGTCATCACGCACCTATAGCTTCTCTGATTCCTGGCATCATTTCCAAACAGCATTGTGCACAGAAGGCCGTCCAAGGATTTCAAACATGATGCTAAGTGTCAGAGGGTCCCTTCATCACAGGATGCAGTCTCAGTGCCTTTACGCCGACTGCCCTACTGCTCCCAGCCACTGATAGTCATACCAGAGTAGTTGTTTTCATTGACTGAACCAACCGGTGACTTGCTCATCAAATTACTTGAGGTAAGGAACCCCTTGGTGTCTACCTAAAAACTGGGTTTAAAACTCACATCTAAAATATTTGATTCTTTCAAAATCCCTTGCTACAGCCATCTGCATCAAGGGCAGGCTGTGATAGTGCCCTGGGGTTGCTATGGGAACTGGTGTCTAGGGATTTCAAGTGACACCTAGTTAGCAGCTGGCTCTTAGCGGCTCTTTGGAAGAAGAGATGTTTCTCTTTTCTTTGAGAATGGAACGTTTCTCTCTTCAAACTGTGAACAGCTAGCTGTGGGGGATTTTACTGAGGACGGACAGGGTTGTGTGATGGGATTCCTACTCACTGAAGGAGTGAGGGGCAGCAGCAGGAACTGGCTCCCACACGCTCGCTGAGGAGCACACACCAGCCAAGTCCGCCCTTCCCTGGTTGAGCCTGCATCTCTGCCTGAGGCAGGGAAGCCACGTGGAGCCTGCCGTGAATGACTGTCACGGGGGTGGGGGGCGCTGTGGGTTGCAGTAACCACCTCAGTGCCGTGGCGCCTGCCAGGGTCCCCTTCCTGCCCAGGCGCCAGCACCAAAACCAGCCTCTTGACCCTTCCCCCTTACACCCTGGGCTGCAGTCCCACCGCCTGTCTCCCCAGCACCCTTTCAGCCATCAATAGTCACTTCAGATGAGTCGCATTTGTTGGCTGACTGTTGTCAGCATGTTCCCACGATCCAGGTGTGACCCAGAAGCCCTTGCCCCCAAGAGCCTGCTGCTCGAGGGCCTCGCAGGTCCAGGTGAGACCTGTAACCATCAGGCCTCCTGCCCCCGACACACCGGGGATCAGGGCAAAACATGGACATCTTGGGGCCCCTCTTTTGCCCGCCACGCTCCCCAGGATTTCTGTGACAATCCGCTTATGGTGGGAGACGGGCAGGGGCTCTGAAAGCTCAGGAACTGAACTAGCTGTCAGCAGAAGAAAACTGCACCCACAGTTCTCCCAGGATAAAGCTTTACTAGGATCAACACAGAGAAGGGAGGTCTGAGACATAGAGGATTTATGTGCACCTCTCTTACCTGATCATGCATAGGCTGTATTTCCCAGAAACTGGAAATGCTATGCAGGGTCAGGGAGGGTAAGTTCTCTCCCAGGGCCCGAGGCACAGTGTCTGGAACAAGCCAGAAGTTTAAAGGCTAACCTGTTACGAAGTCAGCCAAGAGCAGAGAAGGGCAAAGCCTCCCAGCCCTGCCCCCACCACACACAGGCTTATGTACTTCTGAGCTGTGGCGAGAGGCTCTGCAGATCAGCCGGCAGGTGGGCCTCAGAGAAACATCAACCTGAAAGGACACATTTGGAATGGAAATAGTTTCCTAGCCAGTCTCCCTGTCTTCCGCTGTCACTCCACCTTTCTGCTGCCCTAGGGCTCAGCAGCTCAGTTGTGTCCAGCTCATTGGTGATCCCACAAACTGTAGTCCTCCAGGCTCCTCTGTCTATGGAATTTCCAGGCAAGAGTACTAGGGTGGGTTGCCATTTCTTCCTCCAGGGGATCGTCCAGACCCAGGGATTGAACCCGCATCTCTTGTGTCTCCTGCATTGGCAGGCGTGTTCTTTACCACTAGCGCCAGCTAGGAAGTCACCTGCTGCCCCAGAGATATTTCCAAAAGCAAGCCCGGGCACAGGAGTTCAGCTCAAGCCCCTACAGTGGCTTCATGTATCCTTAACAGCCCATGTCTGCCCTTCCCTACAAGCAGCTCTCTTTCCTGAAAACACGACCATCTTTACAGCTTCAAGATCTCTGGGATAAACCCCCCTTCCTTCTCTTTCTGTAAAACTCTAATTTGAGACCAAATATCACTCCCCCCAGGAATTCCCATAGGAGCTCAGTGGCATCTCCCCTCCCTGTTCTCAGCCTGATTCTCCCACTGGGCTGAGTACCTGAGGTACAGAGCATGGTCATTTCCCTGCATTTCCCCAGGACCTACTGAGCAAGGGGCTGGGCACGGTGGGTGCTCTGGAAATATCTGTCACTTGAAGAAGGGTTACAGAAGGCTGGCATGTTCTGCTTTCCTGGTTCCCTAGGAATTAGGAATTTGGAAGTAGAATCTGAATGTTTCATTAATGTATGAAGTTGGACTAAGTCCACATCTAAAAGAAAAATCATGTTGGCAGTTCTGACAGATTTCTGGCATTCGTGGGCACAGTTAATGACCCCCTTGTAGCAATCCCCCTGCCTACTGACTTCACGACTCCTCCCATTAAGAGGCGGAGTGTGCTCTCTCCCACTGGAATCGGAGCTGACCTTGTGACTTGCTTTGGCCAACAGAATGGAGCAGAAGTGTGATGTGCCATTTCAAGTACAAGACTCTGGTGATCTTGAATGTTTCTTCTCTTCTCTTAGGACCCCTTGCCTCAGCCATGGGAGCAAGACTGCTACAGGAAGAGAGAATAAGCCCAGGCTAGTCTGCTTAGGAGAACCAATTCATCCCATCTGAGGCCACACTGGATCCATCAGCCCCCAACTCAGCCACCAGCTGCCCCTAGAGTAAGCCCAGCTGAGTTCAGACAAGACTGGCCTAAAAGTCATCAGAATCCCCTATCTAACCTACAGACACATAAGCAATAAGAAATGGTTGTTGTTGGAAGCTACTAAAACTGGGAGATTTACACAGCATTACTGTTGCAATAGATAACCGATATGGACAGTCAATGGCTGAGAAACAAATGAGAGATGAGTTCCTAGATGCTATGGGAGTGGAAAGGAGGGAGTCAAGAGAGTCTATCCTCCTTATTAAAGTTTCATGTGAGGGAAAACAAGGCCCTTTCCTCCTTTGATTTACACGCACTAAAACTGCTTTTCATTTGTTTCTTCCTGGAGTTCACTTAGGGACTAGAAGCAGGAATGGACTCCAGCATAATATTTTCCTGAGTGGAAATAATTAATCCAATGCTTCCCGAAATAAGGAAGCCATCCGAGACCTATTTTTTGAACCTGCTTGATGGATCTGGTATTTGTATTCTGGATGCTAGTTTCAGGAAGAAGTTATGGGCCTGGTGGAAAAGAGCACTTGAGGAAGGTTGTATTTGGAACATCATAACAAAAACAAAGATAAGAGACAATCTGACCCTGCAGTTTTGACAGAAGAGGAAGTGAGAAACCAGGTCAGGAATGGCAGACTGGAATCTGATGGAGGAGGAGCGTGGGGCCACGATAATCAGCTGGAAGCACCCTGAAGGCCTGGAGGCAGGGCTGTCATTCAGCACAGCCTGAGCACATTTCTGTCTGCCTCCGATGGATCTGGCCTTAGTCCTAGCACTTCCTCATAATCAGGCTTCATCCCTGGGCCTGATTCAGGCTAATATGGGAGTTGCCCCAAAGCACACTTCAGAATTATCCCTAACAAACATGAGGAAGGCAGCTTCCCTGGTGGTCTAGTAGTCAAGAATTCACTTTGCAATGCTGGGGACATTGGTTTGATCCCTGGTCAGGGAAGATTCCATGTGCTGCAGGGCAACTAACCCCATGCGCTACAACTACTGAGCCCATATGCCCTAGAGCCTGTTCTCCGCAACTAGAGAAAGCCCCTTGTGCAGCAGCGAAGACCCAGCACAGCCAAAAATAAACAAATGAATAATTTAAAATAATATGAGGAAGGAGATCAGAGGGATTGCTCCGCCCCTGAAACGTATCCACCACTCTAAGCCCAGCTCAAATCGCTCTGCTACCCTGGCTTCCTAACTGGAAGGACTCTCTCCCTCCTCTGAATCTCACTAATCATCCCCGCGGGCTACCGGGCACACATCTCTGCTAGCCTGACATGTAACACAGGCGTTCTCTAACTTCCCAAAGCTTGAAAATTGTCTTTGTTACTTCAGGTGCAAATGTTCAGTATTTAAACTGGCTGCGTAAACTTTCTTTTTTTATTTGAAGTCAAGTTTCTTCAATAAGGAAAAAATTAATTTTCCTTCAGTTGACAAGATGATTTCATTGAAGTTTCACAAATAACACTCAGATGGAACTAAATAATTGTAACTTCTTTTTGTTAAATAATTGAATAGCTTTTCCTTACAAGCTCGCATTCAACATATGGTAAAGAGGTAACATAAATCCATTTTTTAAGGATAAGTGTCTAGTCTTTCAGATTTCTTGTCTTTTTTTTAATTGAGGTATAGTTGATCTATTGGGGCCTCCAAGGTAGTGCCAGTGCCAAAGAACCCGCCTCCCAATGCAGGAGATATAAGAGACACAGGTTTGATCCCTGGGTCAGGAAGATCCCCTGGAGAAGAAAATGGCAACCCACTCCAGTATTCCTACCTGGGAAATCCCATGAACAGAGGGGCCTGGAGGGCTACAGTCCATAGCGTGGCAAAAAATCAGACACAATTGAAGCAACTTAGCACACACAGACACACATGCACATGAAGTCACTGTGGTAAGTGCCACAGTGAATGTCAAATTTGCAGCATAAGCACTAGGGACATACCTAAGAGTCAGTGGTGTCTTTCAGCTAGATAAGTGTCTACTCTTTCAGATTTCTTGTCTTCTTCTTATTGAGGTATAATTGATTTATAATAGTATATAAATTTTAGGTGTATAATACAGTGATTCACAGTTTTTGGGGGGAACCACACCTTGAGGCATGCAGGATCCAAGTTCCTTGACCAGGGATTGAACCTGTGCCCCCTACAATAGAAGCACCAAGCCTTGACCACTGGACGCCCAAGAAAGTCCCTAGTGATTCACAATTTTCGAAGATTATATACAATTTTAAAGATTGATGGAGAGCTTAGAAACCCAACACCACATGTAGCATTGCTTCTGTGGGAAATGTGTTCTTTATCCTGAAACAGCCAGCCTGCCACTGATCTTCCACTGAGCCTCCAGCCATTTCTAAAGTGCATCTTCGAGCAAAGAAGAAGCATGTCTGCCTGTAGGGCTTTTTAATTTTCAAAAAGAAATGCACTCAAAGATGGTTTGCATGATTTATCTGTCGCTCTAGTTGAATTCACTCCTTAGACCAGAATTTTTCCTAACCTTTGACCCAAAAAGCACTTCTGCCTTCCCTAAACTGCAGTAGTTCCTGGTCAGGAAGTTTCCTCCCTTTTCTCCTCACACGTCTCAACTCTATGCTTTCGAAAGTGCTCTGATTATGGGAGGGCCACACTGTAGAACCGTTGTTCCATAGCAGTGGTGGCCTCATGTGGTCACATGTGCTCATCCTACCTTGGTCCATGGGAGTCCACAGGTCCAGATGGACATGGCCACTGCGAGAGCTCCCTCCTGGGAAAGGGCCCTTGGGGGCAGTGAGGGAGGGCGGGTGGAAACACTTGGGTGCCATCATAGACCAGACAAAGCAAGCCTGGCGGTCAGCGGTTGATAAACGTCTGCCCTGGCACCCCACCTCAACAACTACTTCATCACAACTTTTCTCTTTCAACTCTTCTTCTTTTCTTCTAAATAATAAATTAACATGGAAATATGGAAAATTTCAAAAAATTTCAAATTTTTTGAAAAAATTTCAAAAAGTAGGAACATATAATGAGCACTCATATACCTGTCACCCAGTTTCAATAATTGTCTACTTACGGCCAATCCTATTTTATCAATACCTCCACTTATTTCCCTCCTTCTTAATTATTTGTTAATAAATCCTAAGTATCATATCATTTTTTATAAATATCTCAGTAATTCTAAAAGATAAGGTTTCTTTAAAGAAATGAGAACTGACCACACACATAAAACCTAAAACACTATTATCAAATCTGAAAAGATTCACTGCAATCTATATCAAAATTCAAATGGCATTTTTTCACAAAAATGTTTAAAAATCCTAAAATTGCATAGAATTATAAAAAACAGAATATCCAAAACAATTTGACCAAGAAGAACAAATCTAGAGGTACCAAACCTCCTGATTTCAAACTATATTACAAAGCTATATTAATCAGAGCAGTATGATACTGGCATAAAAATAGACACATAGACCAAAGGAACGGAATCAGGAGCCTGGAAATAAACTCACGCACATACAGTCAACTAATATTTGACAAGGCAGCCAAGAATACTCAATGGGGAAATGAGAATTCCTTCAATTAAAATAGATTACAGACTTAAATGTAAGACCTGCAACTGAAACTTCTAGAAGAAAACGGAGGGCGAAAGCTTCTTGACATGTCTCTTAGCAACAATTTTTTGTATATAACATCAAAAGTACAAACAACAAAAACCAACATCAATCCGTGGGATTACATCAAACTAAAAAGTTCTAACCAGCAGAAGAAACTATCAACAAAATGAAAGGCAGCCTATGGAATGGGAGAAAGTGTTTATAAATCATATATCAGATAATGGGTTAATATCCAAAATATACAAAGAATTCATACAACTCAACACCCAAAGAACAATATAATTTTTAAAATTGCAGAGGACTTAAATAGACATTTTTCCAAAGAAGATATGCAAATACCAACAGGTACATGAAAAGATGCTCAACACTTCTAATTTTTAGAGAAATTCAAGTCAAAACCACAATAAGATATCACCTCATGCCGATCAGATTGGCTTTTATCAAAAAGACAAGAGCTTAAGTGTTAGAGAAGGTGTGGAGAAAAGACTTTGTGCACTGTTGGTGAGAATGTAAATTGGTATAGCCACTATGGAAGACAGTATGGAGGTTGCTCATTAAAAACAGAACCACCATATGATGCAGCAGTCCCACTTCTGGCTTAATGTGCAAAGGGAATGAAAATTGCAGAGATATCTACACTTCCATGTTCGGTATCACTCAGAATAGCTAAGACATGGAAGCAACCTAAGTAAGTATCTGTTGATGAATGAATAAAGAAAATGTGGTACATTCATACAATGGAATATTGTCAAGCCATAAGAAGGAAATCTTGTCATTCGGGACAAAAGGGATGAAACTTAAAGCCTTATGCTAAGTTAAGTAAGTCAGACAGAGAAAGAGAAATACTATAGGATTTCTTTTATATGTGGACTCTAAGAAGGCCAAACTTGTAGAAACAGAGTTAAAATGGTGGTTACTATGGGATGGAGGCAGTGGGGATGGGGAGATGCTGGTCAAAGAGTAAAAACTTCCAGTTAGAAGGTAAGTTCTGGGGATCTAATGCACCATGTTGTGACTACAGATAACAATACTGTCCTATACACTTGAAAGCTGCTAAGAGAGTAGATCTCAAGATGAAGAAAAAATGGTAGTCATATGACATGATGGAGGTGTTAGCTAAAAAACTATGGTGGTAATCATAGTGCAATATGTAAGGGTATCAAATCAAGACTGCACACCCTAAACTTACACAATGTTACATGCCAAGGTAACAACTCATACAATGTTATATGCTAATTATATATCAATAAAGCTGGGGGGGAAATCTGAAAATAATTAGCAATGTTGCATCAATATTATCAAATATCTAGTCAGTCTTCACATTTCCAAAGTATCAAGTGCCCTAATTTTTTAAAACAGGTCATTTGACTCAGAATCAGGTAACTTTCACATATAGCAATTGGTTGTTCTGTCTCTTTTAATTTGTGGGTTCCCCCATGCTCTCTTTTTCTTTTTTCCTTTGGAATTTGTTGAAGTAACTGAGTCATTTTTCCAATTCAGTTTCCTGAAGTCTGGACTACTTCCCCATGATGTCATTTTACATGTTTCTCTGCCTCTCTATTTTCTGTAAATTTGTGTTGGAGGTATGGACTTGCCTGGACTCAGGTTCACCTTTTTCTTCCTTTGGCAAAGCTCCTTCATAGGTGATGGAATCTCTTTCTTTCAAAGGAAGCTCATAATATCTGGTTGTCTCTCTTTTTACCATATTAGACATCATTGCTGCTTGGCGTTTAGATATTCAATCTTAGGGGTGTCCATTTTTTAAATTGAGATATAATTCACACCCTATAAAATTCACCACTTTAAAGTGTACAATTCAGTGGGTTTCTAGTATATTCACAAGATTAAGCAAACATCATCACTATCTAATTTCAGAACACTTTCATCACCTTCCCAAAAAAGTCTATTCCCATTAGCAGTCATTTGCCATTTTCCCTTCTCCCCAGGTCCTGTCAACCACTCATATATTTTCTATATATCTCTATGGATTTTTCTATTCTGGACATTTCATATCATGTGTGGTCTTCCATGACCACATGGAAGCGCACGGAAGCTAAGCGCATTCACTTAGCCCAGGGTTTTCAAGGTCCACCCGTGTTATAGTATGTATCAGTACTTCATCTCTTTTTATTCTCAAGTAATAAACCATTATATGGACAAACCACATTTTGTTTATTCATTCATCAGCTGATGGGGATATTTGGGTTGTTTTCTGCTTTTTGGCTATTATGAATAATGGTACTTTGGGCATCCATGTGCAAGTTTTTGGGTGGATGTGTGTTTTTATTTTTCTTGGGTACAGACCTAGGAGTGGAATTGCTGAATCATACAATGACTCTATGTCTAACCTTTTGAGGCACTGCCAGACTGTTTCCCACAGCAGCTGCATCATCTTACATTCCCGCCAGCAGCATATGAGTGTTCTGCTTTCTCCACATCCTTGAGAATGCCCCTTACTGTCATCTTTTCGATTATGGCCCTCCTGGTGGGTGTGCAGTACCCATGGTTCAGAATCACTCCCTACTCAGGTTTGGGTTGCATGCACTCAGCAATAAAGCGCAAACACACTGTGTTTCCGAGGCAGGCAGGTGGCTCTAGCTCCCACACGCTCACTCTCTGACATGCTCCTGTGGTGTCCGCTTCAGGGGATAAAAGCTGAGTGAGATGAAGGTCTGCCTTGAGGTGCTCAAGGTCCAGTCCAGGGTCTGTGAGCTAGCTTCTCTATGGGCAGGAGCAGAGGCCCCTGCAAGTGGACTCCAGTAAGGGGCAGGTTGCTACAAGACCTCCCCGAGAGTCTCACAAATGAGGACAAGAATTGGTGTCTCTCTCTCTAGTCACTGCCATCCATCCATCCTCCTCTCTCTGCTGCCTCTGCTGACTACCTGTCTCCGTTTGCCCACAGCCTACACCCCCACCTCCCAGTTTTGATTGACAAGTGGCTCCTGACTTCATGAGGTCCCTCTGTGTGGCACCAGCCATGGTCACCTAATGGCTCAGTCTCCATCCTCCTGCTTGCATTCTCCGGTGGGCATGGGTTTCTGTGCCAGGCCACAGAAGGCCATGAAGGGTCCTCTCGTCCATCCAGCTGTGGCCAGAGAGAGGAACAGGGGCCTGCAGAGTGAGAGAGAGCCTCCCAGCTCCAGCGGTCAGGGCACACACAGCCACATCAGAGCAGGTAGGCCTTCAATAACTGGGAATTGGAGTCCAGCGGTTAAGACTTCACCTTACAGTGCACGGGGTGTGGGTTCAGTCCCTGGTGGGAGAGCTAAGATCTCATATATCATGTTGCCAAAAAATTAAAACAAACAAACAAACATAAAACAGAAACAATATTGTAACAAATTCAACAAAGGCTTTAAAAATGGCCTACATTTAAAAAATCTAAAAAAAAACCCCAAACTGGGAATTAGAAAGACAGAGAAGAGGGGCCTTTTATTCCAGGCGAAAAGGTGGGAAATGATAAGATGCTCTCAAGCCCCATGGGGTGAATGGGTTGAAGAGAGTGAGGAATGAAGAAAATCAGAGAAGCGCCTTTGTTGCCTGGTTCTGGGTCATGACTGTGAAGCTGGAGGGCGTGGTCCTATCGCACAGATCAGTGGTTTCTAACTTATTTTTACCAACAGACACCTTTTGTTGCCACATCAAACAGTACCCAGAAGCTCCATCCATGAACTCAAGGAGAAAGCCAGGCTGCTCTGGTCAGAGCAGAGGTGGGGAGAACAAAGTGACTTGTCCAGGTCCCCTCTGTCCCCTCATTCTTACCTCAAGGTCCCCCCATCAATTTCTGGAGCTCTGCAGAGCAAGGACAATTCTCAGTGAGAGCTGGGGGGCTGTGGGAGGGTTGTCACAGAAGAATGAGAGGGTCATTTGAAAAGGGAATGGATTGAGCAGGCTAAGAAGAAGGGCAGGGAGCCGAGGACCATGGATGGCGGCGACCAGAGTCGGACAAGCTTTGAGAAGGAAGATGGCTGGCTTCCCTGGTGGTCCAGTGGTTAAGAATCCGCCCTGCAATGCAGGAGACACAGGTTTGAACCCTGGTCTGGGAAGATCTCACATGCCCCGGGGCAACTAAGCCCGTGGACCACAACTAGTAAGCCTGCACTCTAGAGACTGTGCTCTACAAGGAAAGGAGTCACCACACTGAGAGGCCCAAGCGCCACAAGGAAGAGCAGCCCCTGCTCACCACTACTAGAGAAAGCCCATGTGCAGCAACGAAGAGCCGGTGTGGCCAATAAATAACTAATAAATAAAAACTGTTTAAAAAACGAAGCTAGTGCAGGATTTGGTACAGTCTGGGGGAAAAGGAGAAGCCTTGTTAAGGGTGGTTCCAAGCCTGGGAGCTTGTGGATGGACGACGTGTGCTGGGGACCCAGGGCGAAAAGAAGGTGACAAGCCTTCAGACACGTTGAGTTGGCAGCAACAGCAAATTAAAAAAGAAAAACAGGTTACTCCATAAGCTGCTGAGCAAAAGTGGGGTCCCCACTGCTGTCCTGATGGGCAGAACAAGACCAGCCTTCTGAGAGGCCCCACTGTTGTGCGAAACACCCAACCCGAGCCATTGGCCGAGGACTTTCTCGGCTTTAAGGAGGTTTAAGGCCTGACACGAAGTTAATTAAATCATACCAAATTACAGTAAAACCCAATTTCAGTGTTGGTTAATTAAAAATAGTGACTATTTCAAAGCCACTGCTAGTCCCCAACCCCAACCAGACGCCTTTTATTACTGTTTAATGAAAGTGCTGAGATAAGCTGAACCTGGTAAATGCAAAATCCAGTAGGGGACGGAGAATTTTTCTTTTTGTTCTTTGGATTTCAAATTAATATGGTGTTATTGCCAAAAAAGTTCAGGTACCTGTATGCAGCGATGCCAGCAGGACACCGACTGCCAAGCAATAAAGCTCTATAATAATTAATTTTTCTCCTTGGCCTGTCAACCTCATGCACTGAGAGCTATCCATTCTAGAGATTATTCCCCCAGAAAATTTCCTTTGTGTGTTAGGAAAATCCAGCCCATCCACACAAAACCAAATTTTGAAAAGCACTATTCAATCTGTCAACTATTTATTTTAAAAACAATCGGCCAGTAGTTAGCTACTGCCTCCAAAACAGAGCACTGGCCAAGTGCAGCCACCTGGGCCAGGTCACTGGCTCCCAGTCCAGTTCTGAGTGGGAGACCTTGGCTGGGACTGGGCACTCCTACACGGCCAGTGCTTCCTGACCAGCTCTGGTGGTTGTTTGGGGGCCTCCTGCACTGCCCTGCTCAGGGGCCTCACCAAGCTTACTGCAGCTGGTCTCGGGGCCTGGAAGTCACTTCACCATCTGGCTGGCCCTGCCCAAGTCCCAGGGCTCCTCTGCCAGTTCCTGACACCTACCTCAGAGCTCCACAGGGCATAGGACCTGAGGAATCTGTTCAGTTATCTTCCCAAACAGGAGCCACAGCCTCAGCCCAGCACACGCCTGACTCCTTAGAAGACAGGGGACTTGCTCACAAGGGTGACTGTCACTGTCCAACCATATACAGTTACGTAGACACAAATGAACACGTTTGAAATTTGAAAATGCATGGTTTTCTCTTTGGTGAAAATAGCTCCTTCAAGAAGACACATACAGATTATTCTGGGAAAAGGGATTTAGCACTGAAAGAAGCAGTCTTAGTTTCCTCTACATTACTGCTCTTCCCTGTTAGTCTGTGTAACTCAGTGTATTCATTTTCTAGGGCTGTCACAACAAAGGACGACAGACTCGGGGGCTTAAACAACGGAAAGTTATCTTCTCACTGTTCTGGAGACTTAGAAGCCCAAGACCAAATGGTTTCTCCTGAGGCCTCTTTCCTGGGTTTGCAGATGGCTGTCTTCTCCCTGAGACTTCACACAGTCTTCCCTCTGTGTATTTGTCCAGATTCCCTCGTCTTATAAGGACACTAGTCATATGAGATTGGGGTCTGAGTTAATGACCTCATTTTATCCTAATTACCTCTGGTAAAGAGCCTAGAATGGATAAATAAAATGTTGTGTGTGTGTGTGTATATATATATATATATACACACACACACACACACACATATATACACAATGGAATATTACTCAACCATAAAAAGGAACAATATCAGGTCATTTGTAGAGACATGGATGGACATAGAGTCTGTCATACACAGTGAATTAAGTCAGAAAGAGAAAAACAAAAACCATATATTAATGTATATGTGTGGAATCTAGAAAAATGGTACAGATGAACCTATCTATAGGGAAGGAATAGGATGCAGACATAGGGAACAGACGTGTGAACATGGGGGGAGGAGGTGAGATTGGGGTTGACGTATGCGCATTGCCATGTATAAAATAGATAGCTAGTGAGAACCTGCTCGGAGAAGGCACTGGCACCCCACTCCAGTACTCTTGCCTAGAAAATCCCATGGACAGAGGAGCCCGGTAGGCTGCAGTCCATGGGGTCGCAAAGAGTCGGACATGACTGAGCGGCTTCACTTTTACTTTTCACTTTCATGCATTGGACAAGGAAATGGCAACCCACTCCAATATTCTTGTCTGGAGAATCCCAGGGACGGAGGAGCCTGGTAGGCTGCCGTCTATGGGGTCGCACAGAGTCGGGCACAACTGAAGCGACTTAGCGGCAGCAGCAGTGAGAACCTGCTATACAGCACAGGGAGCTCAGTGCTCCTTGATGGCCTAGGGGAGTGGGATGGGGGAGTGTGGGAGGGAGGTCCAAAAGGAAGGGGATATATATATATACACATGACTGATTCATTTTTTTTGTACAACAGAAACACAACACTGTAAAACAACTATACCCCAATTTTAAAAAAAGTTGGGAAAAAAAAGAATGTATCTCCAATACAGGCACATTCCAGGGTGCTAGGGACTGAGATTTCAATATATGAATTTTTTAGGGGTTGGGTGGGGGGGAGGAACAATTCAACCCTTAATACTTGGAAGATGGCATCGCCTCTACCCAGACTAGAATTTAGATTTAACAGCCTGAAGGTACTTTGAGTTAGCAATGATATACAAGATACATAAAAATATTCAAAGTCCTTTAAATCCCAATTATTAAGCCAAAATAATTATTTCTACAGTGCATAGAGGTTATGCTGTGTTTCTTAATCTTATTTGTTGATAATTTACTTTTATGTTTTCTTACAGAACAATTGTTTATGACATTTTATGCTTCCACATAAGAGAGGGTGCACAGAAGGAAAACTTATCTGAGTTACACAATAAAGATACTTGAATGCAAATTCTGTTATGAACTTCCTTTGTAACTATATTTAAATAAGTGACAGCAATTACTTTTCCATGACATTTTAAAATACTCATTTTCATTCTTCATGGATTTTGTGTGGTAGTTTTAAAAATAACTGGACAGAAATGTAAATGAGGGGATTTCCCTGGTGGTCTAATGTCTAAGACCCCGCGCTCCCAACGCAGGGGGCCTGGGTTCCATCCCTGGGCAGGGAACTAGATCCCATATGCCGTACGATCCCAAAAGCCACAATGAAGATCAAAGACTCCAAGTGCCACAGCTAAGACCCAGCGCAGCCACATAAAAAAATAAACACATAATCTTTTAAAAAAATGCAAATTGATACAACCACTATGGAGAACAAAAAGGAGGTTCCTTAAAAAATTCAAAATAGAACTACCATATGGCCCAACAATCCCACACCTAGGCATATACCTGGAGAAAACCATCATTCAAAAAGATACACACACCCCAATGTTCATCACAGCACTATTTACAATAGCCAGGATATGGAAGCAACTTAAATGTCCATTGACAGAGGAATGGATAAAGATGCGGTACACATAGACAACAGAATATTAGTCTTAAAAAGGAACAAAATTATGCCATTTGCAAAAGACTGTCATTCAAAGTGAAGTCAGAAAGAGAAAAACAAACACCATATAATGTTGCTTATACGTGAAATCTAAAAAAATGGTATGTGTGTGTGCTCAGTCGCTCAGTCCTGCTGACTCTTTGCAACTCCATGACTGTAGCCCACCAGGCTCCTCTGTCCATGGAATTTTCCAAGCAGGAATACTGGAGTGAGTTGCCATTTCTTCCTCCAAGGGATCTTCCCGACCCAGGGATCAAACCCCCGTCTCCCGCATTTCAGGTGGATTCTTTACTGCTGAGCCACCTGGGAACCCAAGATGAACTTATTTGCAAGGCAGAAATAGAGATACAGACATAGAGAACAAACGAATGGGAAGAGGTTGGATGAACCGGGAGTTTGGGATTGACATATACACACTACTATGTATAAAACAGATAACTAATGAGAATCTACGATATAGCACAAGGAACTCTACTCAGTGCTCTGTGGTGACCTAAATGGGAAGGAAATCCAAAAAAGAGGGGACATGTGTATACATACAGCTGATCCACATTGGTGTACAGCAGAAACTAACACAACACTGTAAAGCAGTTATACTCCAATAAAAATTAATTTAAAAAAATTGGACACTTGTCAGCATAAGACAATATGTTAGTTTAAAAAAGAAGAAGAAAGAAAGGGCATCTCAAGCTGCAATTCAGTTTGTCACATCTCTTTATACTTTCTTCAGTACAGCTTAGAATCTCTGCCTAGAACTCCACATTTCATCCAGCAAATTCTCCAATGCTGACTATTCATTGTACTAAGGGTTAAGGTTTTAGACAAAATAAAAACTAAAAAATTCTGTTTGAGAGCCTTGGGCCCTCCTTCACTAAGACAGTTCCTTCCCAACAGGTCAGAGTTCAGCACTCAGCGTTCCAAGGTGTACTTAGCACACAGCACTCTGAGGTGTACTGAGCACTCACGCCAAGGTCCTGCCTGGCCCCTCACTAGGAAGTGGGTCTCCATCTTGCCTCTGGCTCTGCTTCCTTGGGCTACCGGCGCCTGCACTGCCCTACAGTTGGTGCCTCTCTGATTCGTCTCTTGACCCCTTGCCCTAGTTCTGACTTTGTTGGAGGTTGTTAGGTAGACTCTGAAGCTCGTGCGCCCTTCAGCCTGTGCTCCACAACAAGCGAAACCACTGCAATGAGAAGTCCGTGCACCAATTCAAGAGTAGCCCCTGCTTGCCACAACCAGAGAAAGCCCATGTGCAGCAACCAAGATGCAGTGCAGCCAAAGGTAAATAAATAAATAAACTTTTAAAAATGCCTGGAGCCTTGGTTTGACTTCCCATTTCTCCCAACTGTCAAGGTCCTGACACTGCCTGCATTTGCAGAGTGTGTGACAGACACTCTTGAAGTCAGGGTGGAACCAACCTGGAGAATTCCCTGGGCTCCAGCCCACCGCACTCTCCCTGCTGCTGCTACTGCTGCTAAGTCGGTTCAGTCGTGTCCGACTCTGTGCGACCCCAGAGACAGCAGCCCACCAGGCTCCCCCGTCCCTGGGATTCTCCAGGCAAGAACACTGGAGTGGGCTGCCATTTCCTTCTCCAATGCACAAAAGTGAAAAGGGAAAGTGAAGTCGCTCAGTCATGTCCGACTCTTAGCGACCCCATGGACTGCAGCCCTCCAGGCTCCTCTGTCCGTGGGATTTTCCAGGCAAAAGAGTACTGGAGTGGGGTGCCATTGCCTTTTCCCTAGGAGTGTCCAAAATCCAAGAACCAGCTTAGCAATGGAGTTGACTCTGTCCATCAACAGTGTGAGAAGTTGTTGTTTATCACCCACTTCACATCCCTTCCTCTCTCTCCGGTGCCAAAGCTTTCCAAGTCCCTGACCATTTACAGAGGCCATGGGTAGACTGTGCAAAGCTGCCCGCCTGGCCCTCAATCTGGTCAAATCCTGCCTCTGCCCTTGCATGACCTCTGACCCCTTCACCTTCAACCCAGATCCAATACTTCTCCCTACCATCTTCTCAGGCTAAAGGGGAACTTCATTCAAGTTGCTCCCTGGACCTCCAGACAAAGAAGCATAACCTTTTCAGAAACGGATCAGGTTATATTAAAGATCTAACACAGTCAAGATATTTTAAATAGCTACAAGGTACAAAGCACATGTTTGCTAAATAGATGGGTTAGTAAAGGGACAGGAGCTGACTGAGTTCCTTATTTGCAGAGCAGCTCTGGACATCAGGGGAGCATGAGCTATGATAGGCCATGGAGACAGCCTCATTAGACTCCCAGGTCATTCCAGTGACTTTTAATGAAAAGCAGGCCACTACCCTGGGCTGCATCTTCCAGTTCTTCCGGTTCTGGTGTGTTGAGCAGTTGGTATGCAGCTGTTGTACAATGGTGCCACCAGGTGGTCATTTGTGGAATAACCGCTGTAGTGGCTGCTTTCCCATCATGGAGTTCCTGACACATGGAAATGTCTGATTGCTTTCCCTGTGGTCTACTGTTGGCTGGTGTGTCACCACAAATGAAAGGAGCAAACACTGGCATTGCCCTCTTTGCTTTTGTCTCTCTGAAAAATGAAATCGCCCAGTTATCTTGACTGATATATTATGGGAAGAACATGGGACTAAAACTAGGAAATTCACGGACTTCCCTGGTGGTCTAGGGGTTAAGAATCCACCTGCCAATGCAGTGGACAGGGGTTCAATCCCTGATTCAGGAAGATCTCACATGCCTCGGGACAACTAAGCCCATGCACCACAACTCCTGAACCCGAGCGCTGCAACTACTGAAGCCCGTGCACCTAGAGTCCTTGCTCGGCAACGAGAAGCCACTGCAATGAGAAACCCATCCACTGCAACTAGAGAGTAGCCCCTTCTCACCACAACTGGAGAAAGCTCTCTTACAGCGATGAAGTCTCAGCAGCCATAAATAAATAATATATTAAATAGTTGTTTTTTTTTTTTTTTTAAGTTAGGAGATTCACTCTCATATTCTACTCTGTCAACCTTCTTTCTAACTACAGGACTCGGGAAAGTTACTTAGCACTCTTAGCAAACTTTTTCTTATCTGGAGAAGGAAAGTAATAGTTGGATTCTTGTGGGAGATGATGTGAGACAGGACACATACAACTGTGAGCACGGTGCGTGGTCCAAGAGAGGTGACTGGAACCAAGCAGTCCTAAGCCGTAGAGTCCTAAGTGGTGATGTGTTCCTGAAGAACACTTAGCCTCTGTCTTCAGTGGCTGGAACGTAATCGGCTCTTGGTCATGACCTACTTGCTCACTGATTGTGGCTAAGTTTGTGACGGAACATGTGTCTCAGCAGGTGGGTAACTGCTTGGAGCTCTGTGGCCACAGGTCAGAGCAGTGCCCACCACCTGACACTGGGCCCACTGAGTAGGAAATGGTGGGGCCAGTATCTCTGCAAACTCTGATGTGAGCTAATCCCTTGAGCCTTGGTTTCCTCATCTGTAAAATGAGGTTAATGTAACAATGTGAGCAATTTAGTAAAACAAAAAAAAGTTGGTCTTTGGGATTTGGTTGTTTCAGGGGTGTGGGCAGAGGACGGGAGTGTTGTTTGCTAAAGCTTTTGGTCTGAATTCTCAAAGGAAGAGTAAAGTGTCTTCTTTCCCTTGCCCCTTCTCCATTCTGGGAAGAAGAGGCCATTTTTGTGTTTACGAAAGGCTGAGCTCTCTCATCTACTCATCCCAGCTCTGCAAGTTAAGAATTGTATTTTTGGTCCGTGTGGAGAGGGGAGAGAGAGGAATCTGTGTGGTCCCAGAGGGAAGAGGGATGAGATTGACTCGAGTTGAAGACGGGAGTTGAGCGTGCCAGGATGACGGGGGAACAGAGGTGGTGGTCTCAGCAAATGGGGAGGAGTCCAGCAGGAGCAGGGTGGCCACGGTTGTTCACAGAGACGGGGCCTGAGGACCCCGGGGCTGAGCCAGGGACGAAAGTGTCTGAAGAGCCAGACTCTCGGCCGTGCCATGGCGACCTGAGTCCCAGGGCTCCACTTTCTTGGACCCGAGGAGCAGAAAAGCTCCCCACGCACAACAGAAGGGGTTTCCTTCCAAGCCCGGGAGATAGAAAATGAAAGGAAACTGCTCACTTTCACACCTGAAGGTCACAGAGCGGATCCATAGCCCCTGCCGCCGGGAGGGCCTGGTGCCCAGCAACACGGCTCGTCGACTGCGCCTCCTTTCCTGGCCACGACTGGTTCGTGTTACAGACTTTGAACATGGAGGCCCCACACACAAGACGCACACTCAGAGAATTTTTATAATCCACTTACTGAGGCACTGCCAGCTGAAGGCACTTTTTCAGAATCAAGAAATTCTGGCCCCAGGGCCCACATTTTTGGTGAGAATGTGGCCAGTCAACACGCATCCTCTGGACTGCTCTGGACCAGGAGGATTTTCTCCTACCGAGGAGAAAAATGTCCTCTGAGTCAGGGAGAGGAGTTGGAGCCATGTTTGGGGGTTCAGCTCACAACAGGGGTGTCTGTCACTCCACAGGGAAGCCACCACCCCCTGATGTCAGTCAGGAGGGTCAGTGACACCCACCCCTCCAGGACTCAAGGGAACTGTGGAGATGGGCCCTGGCTGGCGGGGCTTCCTTCCTCCCAGCAGAGGGGCTTGAGGCAGCTTCTGGGGGCTTGGGCCAGCCCTCCTGCCCTTTCACTCTCAGAGCCTCAGCCACACTCCCTACCCCAGCCCAGAGCTCTCTGAGCCACTCCATTCTAGTAGGAAGTATGCTGTGGTGTGGGAAGGGCAATGGCCTCCGCCAGCTCCCCAGCCCCTAATTTCCCCCACTAATGCCCCAGTGCACCCCAAAGTGTCCCAGAAGAAAAGCGAACTCTATCTCAGAAACACTGAAAAACCACTCAAGAATGTGAACTCACCTTTGTAACTTGGGAAACAAGCATAGCTCTGTTTCTTCTGCAATACATTTTTCACCACCAGGAACTGAGAACAAAGGGTAGTTGTGAGAATCAAGTTAGGAGAGGATCCCCGCTCTCCCCACTTATCTCGGGCAGGCTGGGTTCTTGTCTGTGAAACCCCATGGCCAGGCCAGCCCTTTCCAGGGCTGCTGAGCTTGCAGGACCAGACATGGCCTCTCTCCTTGCTCCGGGCCTGGCCCTGAAGATCCACAGGCCTCGTCCTGTGGGGTCCTACAGGCCCTGTGGGGTCTGAGCACCACAAGGAAGGTGTGGACCTGGCAGGTCTCCCCTGGGTCCCTCCCAAACCCCACCCCCACCCCACAGACTGCAGGATGGGGAGGACAGGGACCAGCCACACCATTTGCTGGGCCTGTTCTTCCTCCAGTCTGATGCCAGGAGGGCCAGGATCCCAAGCCCGTCCCCACAGTGGCCCTCCCTGAGGGCTTCTAGCATTGTCCCATTATCCCATGACTCACAGATTACTCTACGTGTGAGACGGACTCTGAAAGAGAGCTCCCTTTTGACAAATGAAGACACTGAAGAACAGAAAGGTTATGGGATTTGCCTCAAACCACACAGCAAGTTAGTGGCAGAACTGGGATGTTTCCCCTGCCCCCCGGGCCACAGGCTCTGGCACAGTGATTCTCAGCTCCTGCAGCCTAACAGAATCACCTGGGGGCGCTCTAACCTTCCTCTGCCTCTGCCAAGGCCCTGCCCATGAAATCGGACCATCTAGGGGCAGCTGCTGGGGAGTTGGTAGTTGTAAAATTTCCCTTAGTGGTTTCCTGTGCATCCGGAGTGGAGACCCCTCTAGATTCAGGCATGGGGCTTCCATCCTGGCTCCAGGTTGTGTGGCTGTGTGATCCTAAGAAAGTAATTTACCTTTCTGAGTCCCATCTGCAAACTACTATAGAATGATTCCCATCTTCCTGATGAAGGGCAAACAGACGGCTCAGGACCCTGGAGCTCCCCTGGAGACCAAAAAACAGGCACTGTGAGATGTGATAGAATATGGAAAGATTTTTTACAAGCCTGGTGGATTGTGGTTATTAGATTCAAAAGAATGGTTTTCTGGGACTTCCCTGGTTAAGAATTTGCCTGCCGAAGAGGGGACATGGGTTCAATCCCTGCTCTAGGAAAATGCCACATGCTGCAGGGCAACTAAGCCCGTGTGCCACAACTATTGAGCCTATGCTCTAGAGCCTGCAAGCTGCAACTACTGAAGCACAGCCACCTAGAGCCCGTGTTCCACAAGAGAAGCCACTGCAATGAGAAGTCTGTGCACCACAACAAAGAATAGCCCGCACTCGCTGCAACTAGAGAAAAGTCCACACAGCTACAAAGACCCATTGGAGCCAAACTTAAATTAAAAAGAATGGTTTTTGTTTGTACAAGCAATCATTTATAAAGGGGTGGTGGTGATGGCCCTTCTTTACTAGAAGCATATTTGGAATAAGCCTGTCTCTACAGAAATCAATTTTGAGCAGTCTGGCCACAGCACAGTGGCGGGCACACAGTAGGTCCTCAGTGGATGCTGGCTTAGTGGATGGAGATGGGGAGGGAGGCTGGTGGGCTTTGAACACACCCTGCTATGTTAACAGCCATCGGGCGTCCCTTGGAGGGCCACTGAGTCCAGGCCAGGTCGGTGAGCGCAGCTATGCTCATAGAACTGCAGTCTCTGGGGCCTGCCATTCCCCATGGGACCGGGAAGCGTCTCCATGTGCCGGGACAGCTAAGGCAGCGCTGACTTTGTGGCTCAGAGAAGGTCAGAGGATGATTTTCTTGGGTAAAAATTATTCATTAAAGCAGGTCTTTCCCTTTTAGCAAAAAATAAACAAGTAATTTCCTCCAGCAGTCTTAGCCAACATTTTTTGGCAAATCATCACTGGATAGGGAGACCTGAGGGGCATGAGTGATCACTGTGGCAAAGGGTCAGCTGAAGAGCAAAACAGCAGGCAGTACGGAGTCACTATGGGCTCTTGAGTAAGGGAGGGGCCTGGTAAACCAGGGCAAGAGGGCGGATGGGAGAGCCTGGGAAAGCAGAACCTCAGTAAGCCGCCAGGGCCTTGGCTCCCTGATTGTAGGAAATCACCGAGCCTGTCATCCTGTGGGCCTCTGGCCACTCTGACAGCTCCAAACTTCCATTCCGAGACCCCACCACCCCATTCCCAGTGCCTCACCTCATGGTTTCTCTTATAGACAAGTTGCGGAGCATAAGACAGTGTTTGCCTACCCAGCCATGGGCTATCCCATTTCTCATGCATCAAGCCTTGGGGCCACCTCAAAGATGATGCACCTCCTCATCTTGGAAGACCCTGTGAATAGTGGCAATTGTCATCTTTCTAGGAAACCTGTGCTCCCCCCTAGTACTCTGCCAGTATGAGAACGCTGGGAATAAAGAAAACCATCACCCACGTGACTCCGAGTCCATCCAGGTCCTCACCCTGACCTCACCTTGGTCATTCTCCCCTTGCCTACTCTTCCCCAGTGCACTGGCCTGATGCTGTCCTTGAAACTGAGAGGCAGGTTCCTACCTCAGGACATTTGCACATGCTATTCCAAGTCCCTGGGACTCTCCTCCCCTTGGTGTCCTCAGGGCTCCCTCCCTGAATTCATTCAGGTCGCTGATGAAATAGCACCCAGCTCCCACCTGCCCTCTCTTCCTCTTGATTTGTTCACCTACCACTCCTGACATAGATGTTTCTTTGTCTTTTGTTTATCTCCAGCCACCCCTCCCTCCGCCTTGTTCATGAGCTTGTGGGAGCAGGGACGTGGTTTTGTCACCATTTCCTCTCCAGAGCTTATTGCTAGCTGGACCATCACAGGCATGCAGAGGATCTTCTGCGGGGTGAACTCCACCAGGGCAGGCACCGGAGAGTCACCCAGCCCTACATGAGGACCTCGGTAAACACTGACCCTCTAAAACCCAGAGGCAGAGGTGGGGACCTTGAGGGTCCTTGCAGCTCCAGGCCTCATGGCTCAGTGGGGAGTCTGTCCAGCCCCCTGGATCCTTGCACGGCGACTCCTTTCTTCAGGACACAGGCCCTGGTACCTCCACAGTGTGGGAAACGGCTTATTCTCATGGTTATAATGGCCTTCTGCCTCTCCTTATCTGCTGCTCATGACCCAAGGTCCTGGTTGCCTGTGTCTACCTGCCGGCCTCTCTCAGCACACCACTGGCGTTATTTCTTCTCCAGCACTTTCCTCTCCCCCCAACTGCCCCTCTTCTATATTTGTTTACTTGCTGAGAGTCTGTCTTTCTATCCAGAGCAGAGCTGCTCCTCAGAAATATAATACAAGCCACACATATGAGCCACGTAATTGATTTTACATGTTCCAACAGCTACATTAAAAAAAGAAAAAACAGGAAATACTATTTTTAAAAACATTTTTTCTTTAATCTACTATATCCCCAAAATACATAATCTCAACATGTGATCCATATAAAGTATAGGATATTTTACATTCCTTGTTTCTTACTAAGTCTTGGAAATTCTGTGTGTATTTTACACTCATGGCACATCTCTACTCAGATTTAGCCACAATTCTGGTGCTCAGAGGCACACCCAGGGGGCAGGGACCTGAGCTCTCCTGCTTGTACTGGGCCCCTAGGCCCAGGGAGGAGCTCACAGGATGCAGAGCAGGTGCGCAGAACATTCCTACCAATGAGGGAAAGTAAATGTCAGTGCGCGGGTCAGTCACTGGGTGTCCCCAGAGCAGGGGGCATTGGAACAGATGCATCTGTTCGTGTGTGTGTGTGTGTGCGTGCGTGCGTGTGTGTGTGTGTGTGTGTCTTTGGGGCTCTGGGATCAGACCTACCTCGGGTCAATCTCTTTTCTGGCACTTCCTTTGGGCTTTGGATTTCTTTTCTGTGAAAGTGAGAACATAGGTATCCTCTTACCACATAGTATAGTTAGAAGGATTAAACGGATAAAAAGGACCTCCCTGGTGGCTCAGTAGTAAAGAATCTGCCTGCCAAGCAGGAGATGCAGGTTCAATCCCTGATCTGGGGAGATCCCACATGGTGCAGAGCAACTAAGCCCCATGCGCCACAACTACTGAGGCTGTGCTCTAGAGCCTGGGAGCCCCAACTACTGGGCCACGTACCCTAGAGCTTGTGCTCCACCACAGTAGAAGCCACTGCAATGAGAAGCCCACACAATTCAGCTGGAGAGTAGCCCCTGGTCACCGCAATAAGAGAAAGCCTGCACACAGCAATGAAGACCCAGCACAGCCAAATATAAATAAAAGTATATAAAAAAAGATAAGTAGTGCATGTAAAAGCATAGGCCACTGACCCATCACTTCATGGAAAATAGGTGGGAAAAAATGGAAAAAGTGGCACGTTTTATTTTCTTGGGCTCCAAAATCACTGAAGATGGTGACTGAAGTCATGAAATTAAAAGATGCTTGCTCCTCGAAAGAAAAGCTATGACAAACCTAGACAGCATATTAAAAGGTAGAGATATCACTTTGCCAACAAAGGTCCATATAGTCAAAGCTATGGTTTTTCCAGTAGTCATGTATGCATGTGACATGAAAGTTGGACTGTAAAGAAGGCTGAGCACCGAAGAACTGATGCTTTCAAACTGTGGTGCTGGAGAAGACTCTTCAGAGTCCCTTGGACTGCAAGATCAAACCAGCCAATCCTAAAGGAAATCAACCTTGAATATTCACTGATGCTGAAGCTGAAGCTCCAATAGTTTGGCCACCTGATGTGAAGAACTGACTCATTGGAAAAGACCCTGATGATGGGAAGATTGAAGGCAGGAGAAGAAGGGGATGGCAGAGACTGAGATGACTGGATGACATCACCGACTCAATGGACATGAGTTTGATCAAACTCTGGGAGATGGTGAAGGACAGGGAAGCCTGGAGGGCTACAGTCCATGGAGTTCCAAAGAGTCAGATACAACTTAGCGACTGAACAACTGACCCAGTAAATAGAAACTTCCTTTTCCTCCTTTCTTTTCCTTCCTTCCTTCTTTCCCAGCTCACAGGGCTGTTGTAAAAATCAAATGAGATAATACCCTGATGAAGCACAGAGAACTCCAGTGATGTTCTCTGTGTGATCATCACTCCAGTGATGCCCACATCACTCAGTCATCCAGTGGTTGCCTCACAGATGTGGGGGCCTTAGCACACGTTCCCTGCTGAATCGCAGCCCCTAGCATGCCACCTATACTGACTTAACAGGTGCTCAGTGTAAATATTTAATACGAGAATGGATGGATGCTGGGGAGGTTGCAACTTCTGTAGCTTCCAGAAGCCACAGGAAGGTTCCACCTGTGGGACACCCTGAGTTGCGAGGCTACACCATCCTGGGGTCCTGGTCTGTGAGCTCCATCCCATCTGTGTCCCCAGACCTGGGCAGTGGTTTGGGGGAGTACAATTGACAAGGAAGCGCACCCTCCCTGCTTGAAGGGAGGCAGAGCCTGTTCTCCATTCTTGGAACATTTCTGAGGGGAGAGAGGCCTTGGGCGTTGGCTGTTTGTCTTTGGAAATGAGTAAAAGGCATCACCCAGATTTGTTTCTAAAATGGGCCTGGAAAATGTTCAGGGGAAGATTTATTTTTGCAAGCGGGCTTCTGCCAGACAGAGATTGTATCTTCTGGGAAAATGTCCTGGCTGATGAGAGAAGAGCCGAGAAGCAAGGCTGGGTGTTGACGTCCAGGCTGTGGCTGGACAGGGTTGGGGACCCAGCCTACGGAGGGTGGTTCGGGTTGTACAGGGCTTGGCCTGAGCACTTCCTTCCCATGGAGGAGCCACCTCTCACTGCAGGGAATGGGGCCACCCCTGCTGCACCCATAGCTGCCCCCACAGCTCTTCTGCGAAGTCCAGTGGAACCTGAATCACAGGGCGCCTGGTCTTAAAATGTCCTAGGAGAGTCTCTGTCAAGAGCCTGTGTTCTCTGGTGTCTGAGGCTGAGCTCCGCGATGCCCACAGTCTCCCAGAGGAGCTGGAGGGGGACCGCTAGGCCAGGATGAGCTCCTTGGGCAGAGGTTCTTCCTTCTGTGTTAGGAGGGAGCCAGCTACAGAATGGAAGGTGGTACCTAGCGGTTTCAAGTCTCCAAGGGCTCCATCAATACCGATGGGGGTGACCGAATTGAGTTCAGGCACCTCCTAGTAGCTCCAAACAAAAATTACTCGGTGTCAGGGCGGCCCGGGGAGAGGAGCCTGGCAGAGCAGCCAGCAGCCCTGCAAAACACTCCTTTCCCCCGCCCCACCTCCCTGGGCCTGCCATCTTCCACAGCTCTTCTGGATATGGGAGTTTAGGGGGTGCACGGAGGGGAGAGGTTTTACCCAGGTTCTTGCCCACATCTGGGGAGCCTGACGTGTGTGCCTTTGGCCAGGGGCTTCTCATCTGTTCATCAGGATCTGGACCTCATAATCCATGGGCCCTCGGGCTTCACAGAAGCTGCAGAGGCTCCCCACCCCTCCACGGTCCTCACTGCCCACGGGCAAACCCTATAACCTCCGCTTCCCTCCCTTCCTCCCAACCATGTGTCCTCCTTGGCTTTTCACACACAGTCCTGCTTCCCACCCACCCTTTGCTCTGGGAAGGCAGGGAGGGGGGTCTGTAAGCTATTTTCAAGATTTCAAAAAAGCCCAAAGGAAATCATACATTTACCTCAATGAGGTTCCCAGACTAAATAAAACATTAAGTTTATTTGCTTTGGGCTGGAGTCATATCAACTCAGTGTGGTAACAGTGGTTATCTTGACTGATCAGAAGCACTAATTGGCAGTTATATGTCTTTGATGAATAAAACTCAAAGGAACAAATTATTATTCAATAAATGTAGTTTGTTGGGTAGATAAAAGCTTTCAAAGCACGGAATCCCTTGAGGAAAGAACTAAAAAGGATCTTTCTGGTGAAAGGGGTGAGGACCTCTGATCTACATGAATGTCATATTTTCGTTAAAGCACAGAACACACATTTTTCCATAGGCCTTTGATGCCAGAGTTCTCATTAGTGAATTTTGACTTCACAGCATTTCTACAAATAATACATTGCTCATGCTAGCTTTTCCCAAAGTGTAGTTCCCCAGACCCTGCTAATAGGTATTCCTTGGGAGTTCATAGGAAAAGGTCCATGATCAAAATGGTTTGGGGAAAAACTAGCTAAGCAATGTTAAGCTATTTATTATGGAATTTTTCAGAGCTCTCAAAAGGTAATATGAACTGATAATCTCTGGGAGGGACACAGAGTATGGTGCACTCCTGGTCATTGGCCAGGAATCTGATTTTTTTAAGATTTTTTTAATTTAGTGTAATTGGAGGATAATTACAATATTGTGTTTGCCTCTGCCATACATCAACATGAATCAGCCACAAGGCATACATGTGTCCCCTCCCTCCTGAACTCTCCTCCCCACCCCTCCAGGATGTCACAGAGCACCAACTTTGGGTTCCCTGTGTTATATTTCACCTATGGTAATGCATACGTCAAATTATCCCATCTTCTCTTTCCCCCAATGTGTCCAAAATTTTGTTCTTTATGTCTCTGTCTCCTTTGTTGCCCTGCACATAGGATCGTGGGTACCATGTTTCTGGATTCCATATACATGCATTAATAAATGGTATTTGTCTTTTTCTTCTGACTTACTTCTTTCTGTATAATAGTCTCTACGTGGGATCTGCTTTTTTGAGGTACATTGTCAAGTAAGTGTTCCACAGAGCACACTTTGGAACCCATGAGTTTATGATGACAAAGGTGACCCAAGAGCCCCCTGACAGCCATAGGGACAGACAAAAATAAAGAGAAACATGGATGGAGAGACAGTGGAGGTGGACTTGCTTGGTGGTCTAGTGGTTAAGAATCTGCCTTCCAATGCAAGGAATGTGGGTTCAAGCCCTGGTCGGGGAGCTAAGATGCCACATGACTCATGGTCAAAAAAACCAAAACATAAAACAGAAGCAACATTGTAACAAATTCAATCAAGACTTTAAAAAAAAAGAGAGAGACTTCAGGGAAAATAACTGTGAACTAGAGAAAATATATGGTTTTATCAGTTTATCAAAATAATGCAAATTCTTTGTAGTAAAGCCAGGAAAATGCACAAAATTATGAAAGTTTATTTAAAATTTAATTCCTCATACTTCCACCATCGAAAGATGCTCATTACCTTAATATTTTGTTAATTTTCCTTGTAACTTTTTCTTGAAATATACGTGTGTATATTATACATAGTGAAGTAATAGTGTTAGTCACTCAGTTGTGTCCAACACTTTGTGACCCCGTGGACTGTAGCCCACCAGGCTCCTCTGTCCATGTAATTCTCCAGGCAAGAACACTGGAGTGGATTGCCATTCCCTTCTACAGGGGATCTTCCTGACCCAGGGATAGAACCCAGGTTTCCTGCATTGCAGGCAGATTCTTGTGTATACATAGAGTGAACATTCCATCTTATACACACACCAATAAAAAGAAAAAAAGAGAGAGAGAGAGACAGTGGAGGGCAGGAGATGCGGAATGGACATCATGGTGGGTGGGATGCAGATGTCAACGGCAGCACTTCTGTGATCATCCCTCTGCTCTCCTCCTGCTCCCTCTGCAGAATGGAGATGGGGGACAAGGACAAAACAGGGGTGGCTGATGGGCCATGCTATCCCAGGGCCTTGGATTCAAAGGAAGAGCAAAAGTGGCTTGGGAAACCTTTGCTTAGCTTGATTTCCAGCCCTCACCATCTTTTCTCCTGTGAAAGCAGCAGGAAGTGGGGAGTTTATGAGAAGTATGTCAACAGCCTTCAGTGAATGATCCTATCTGACACTTCATCTCTGCAGGTGCTCACAGTTGCCTCTTGCTTCCTCTGGGCCCACCCCAGCACCTCCAAGCACAGAACACAAAGCCACCTCTAGGCTTGTCGGCAGCACACATGACATGATGCTCAGTGCGCAGTTACAGTGCGGCTGGGTGACACATCCAGATGCAACTGGAAAATTAGGGGCCACATCCAGATGTTCCCTCCACCCCACAACTCCAAATGTGAAGACTCTAGAACCACACAGAGAAGGTCAGTGTGGATGGGGAGACTTAGCCTTCTTAAGGCTTCTCCAGGAAAATGCACAGACAGGTGGCTAAATCTACTTTTTGCACCTCCTTTGCAAAGACAGTAAACAGAGCACCTAATCAGGAGAGAGGAGACAGTGACTTGCAGGCAGCTGAATGGGGAAGGAACATGGAAAGAAGGAAAAAGGAAAATAATGCATTTTCAGCTCCTACAATATTCCAAGTCTGAACTTCTCTGGTGGTCCAGTGATTAAGAATCCACCTGCCAATGCAGGGGAAATGGGTTCAATTCCTGGTCCGGGAAGATTCCACATGCCTTGGGGCAACAAAGCCCATGCGCCACAACTACTGAGCCCATGCACCCTAAAGCCCATGCTCTGCAACAAGAGAAGCCACCTCAATGAGAAGCCTGCACATCACAAATAGAGAGTAGCCTCCGCTCGCCACAACTAGAGAAAGCCCACACACAGCAATGAAGACAACACAGCCAAAAATAAATAAATTAAATGCCATGTTCTTTCACCTATGTTCTTTTATTTCATCCTCATAGATTCCTGGTAAAGTAGATTTATTACCTCCGTTTTACAAATAAGAAAGCCAAAGCTCAGTAAGGTTGCTGGATAATTAATAAATGATCTCTAGCTCAAAGTCCCACAAGCTGCCCCATGCTTGGCTGCCTCTAGGAATTCAGGAGACTTGACTTGGTTTAAGGAAAGTGGTTGCCCAGCTAAGAATTCAAACAGAAGACTCTGGAAGACACACTGAGAAACAGTTTCAGGAGGAAGCCGAGAGGTTCCTCTCTGTTTCTTGCTTCCCCTGTGTCGGGGCAGAGAGTGTGAGGCAGTGACGAACCAGCAAGAAGGCCAGGCCGACCCCCAAGGAGCTGGCCAGAAAAGAGACCACTGGCCACTGGGTTGTAACATTTGAACCGGTACAGGCTCAACAGCTAGAATGTGCTGGATGAATTCCTAAATCTGTGATTGGAAATGACTGAGAAGTTTCATCAGAATCTACAAATGATCTCCATTTGTGCTTTCTGTTTGTGTAGAACTTTGAATTTTTCATGGAAATTTCAAATCTATGTTCTCTTTTTACTCATGTTAACCGAGTAAAAAAGAGTACACTGGGAGGTAAGCAAGTAATTAGTGTTTCCATCTGACAGGTAAGGAAAGGAGGGCTTGGAGAAGCAGGAGGGGGAAGGCACCCTTTATGCCTGACAACTGGTGAATGCGAACTCCTTACTTTTCTACACCTCTAGATGCAGTCCAATGTCTAACCAAGAAACACCTCTAAGATGAGCCATTCAGTGACTTGAACTGCAGTTATTAATAACATCTGTTGTTATTAATGAGCACAAGAACCAGACTTTGAGCCCCCTGGCACCAAGAATCACATGCGCCCTTCCTGCCATCCCATTTCTAGATTTAACATAAAGAGTCACCTTCTACAGATTTCCAAGGTTTTACACACAAAAATGGCACCCTGTCTCTGCAAATACTTCCTGGTATACTGCGAGGTGGTCACCAAAAGTCACACTGGCCGGGGAGCAATGACTTCATGGCCAAGCTATCTGCAGCCCAGGCAGTGTCTGGAAATTACCCAGCGGTCTTCTGGAACCAGAAGCAGATAACTGTTTAGTAAATGAGCCCCCAGCATTAACGGGAAATTTAACGCCACTCCTTCTTCCCAGTGACCTCATTTGTTGAGTCAGACTTAATTCTGTCACAATCCTCTGAGCTTGAGGATCCAAGTCACTGCATGGCGTGCTTCAGAGGCATTCTCAGGCTGGGTACTGCACTTCATCATCTTAAGGGATGGGAAAAAATTCTGTCAATCAACACTTGCAGGGTTTCAACGATATATCCGTTTGGCTGTGCCTCTCGCCCTTGTTTTTTACACAGCAAATTTAGCCAGGTACTTTGGAATGCAGGCATTAATTCATCATTAATTTTTAGACAGTGTTGTCATCAAATGTTGGTAGGGTTGAGTGAAACTGAAATATTATTCTTAGAAGACCATTCTAAAGTCTCTGCTAGGGACAGGAAGCCAATTTGGGGCAGCTGAATTCAGGGGCTCGGTGCTTTCTGCTTGTTATAGATATGGTTTCCATGCCATGGGAACAGAGATGGGCTGATTATGAAGTTCATTATTATGTTCCCTTGGTGACAGAGACGACATTTTGAGACAGGAATAGAGAGTTATAGAGTTATCAAGTCATGGGTTAAGATAAGGGGAAAAAAAACCAAGAAGAGTGTTAAAATAAATATGCCCTGTGGAGCCCACATCAGGTAAACAATTCTTTGTAATTAAGGAAGAAATTTAAAGCACGACAGAAAAGAAAAGGGGCTTAGAGACAATTCTGTCAGTGTGAGGTATTTTCAGGAAAGAATTAGGACAACCAGGGATTATTATTTTCTTAAGCGTCTGATTGAAATCTCAGGACTTTTATCCATTCTGCAGTTAGAAAATCAAGAGACGGGAGGCTCAACCTCCAGAGGGGGAAACCAAACAAAGGCCAAAAATAAGCTGGAGGGACCTAAATTCCAGGGCAAAGTCAGCGGGAAGGAGGGGGCTATTCAGCCAACAGAGTGAATAATCCTACTTTTTCCTTCTTAGTTTCATGTCTTGGCCATGGGGCACATCAGATATATATATATATATATATATATATATATATATATATATATATTTTGGCTGCACCTCGTGGCTTGTAGGATCTTAGTTGTCAGACCAGGGTTTGAACTCCGGCCCTGGCAGTGAAAGCGCTGAGTCCTATCCCCTGAACTACCAAGGAATATCTGACTCGGTAATTTCTGACATCAGATAATTTCTGACTCTGCACTTTCCTCCTAGATTGCCCTCTCAAAGGGGATTAAGTTGAGCCTTGGCTCCTGCAGGCATGAGTTTCAGGGACCACTAAGGACAGGGCTCCATCTCTGCATCATAACAGAATGAACTCCTCAGAGCAAAGCCCATTCTTTGTCTTTACCAACAAACCCATACACAGTGGGTGCCAGTCTAGGCTCTTGAACCATACAGGCAGTTTAGCTTCCTGCCAGGTAAACAGACCTCACTAAAGTCTCCAGCACTAAAAAAAACAAACAAACCTCTTTCTATTTTATCATTGGGAAAAAAAATATCTTGTCTATGTAGGAGTGTTCTCTTAAGTCCATAGCATGGAGTATAACATACCATTAAAAAGAAGAAGGTCTTTATTTGCTCATGCAGAGGTAGTTTCATGATGTATTTACTGCTCAGGGAGCCAAACAAGTGGCAGAGAAATGTATACGGTGTGATGTAACTTTTGTAAAACAAACAGTGACAGAAAAGCAGTGACAGCCTTTATGTGATTATGTTTGAATGTGGCTTCCTAAGTGGCGCTAGTGGTCAAGAACCCACCTGCCAATGCAGGAGACCTAAGAGACACAGGTTCAATCCCTAAGTCAGGAAGATCCCCTGGAGGAGGGCAGGGAAACCCACTTCAGTATTCTTGCCTGAAGAATCCCATAGACAGAGGAGCCTGGTGGGCTACAGTCCACAGCCTCACAAAGAGTCAGAGACAACAGAAGCAATTTAGCACACAGGCACCCGCGTTTAAATGCACAGGGAGAAAAGGGCAGGTTTTCAGACTGTTACCTAGGGTTACAGGTATAGTATAGATAAAGGGACTGAGGGATATAAGAAAACATGTTCTGGGGAAAGCGCTAATCAACAAACACACATAAAATGTACGTATTAGAGTAGTCATTATGGGTGTTCATACAGGAAGTAAAATGACAAATGAAAACAACGGGAAGTTCAACCTTGGAGTTTCATTTTGGCAGACACACCTACTATATATAAGATAAACAACAGGTCTTACTGTATAGCACAGGGAACCATATTCAATATCCTGTGATAAACCATAACGGAAAAGAATATGTATATAGATGTATAACTGAATCACTTTGCTGTACACCAGGAACTAACACAATACTGTAAATCAACTATGCTTCAATTTTAAAAAAAAGACAAAAAATAGTCATTGTGGTACAAACACACTACAATTCCTCCTGCCCATAGGTGTAGTGCGGGGCAGGGGTTGGGGAGACAGGCTTTCTCCTCCTCCCTCTCTTCCTGCCGTCCCCCACCTCTCCCTCTCCCTCCTTTCCCTTCAGGAAACCTGGCCAGGTTGCTCTTTGCCCGGAGTCTGTCGCACAGCTAGAGAGCTGGGGAGCCTTCAGAGAGGGCCGCTCTGAGTCTTCCTCTTGCATCCGTCCCTCCCAGGATCTCGTGAGCTAAGTGACTTCCCCAAGGTCACAAAATCTGTCACCATCTCCCCCCACCCCCCAACAAGCCTCGCACCCAGTTCCCTCAACTCCGACTGCATTAAGTAGCTGGAGGAAATGAAGGTGGACAGGTTTTCCAACTGCTCTGCCATCCCTGCAGAGGGAACCTGAGTGAGCTGATGGCCGTGTCTGTCTATCTGATATGAGGGAAGGCGCCTGCCAGCTCCCATCACCCCGTGCAGCTGGTGACAGGGAGCTCCCTGCCTCTTCACTTTCCTGCCCGAAGGTGCCCCCTGATCTGGAGGCAGCTAAAGCCCCGCTGACACCCACTCCTGGCCTGGGGATCACTTAGTACCATTACTCTTTCCAAATGTGCTGGAACACTGGGCTGCCTGGGCTCTGCTAGCCTGAGTGCTACTGGTCTCTAGGCCCCCCTCTTATCTCCACCCCCAAGCCTCTCTGACCCACCCCGACTTCTGAGGGCAAGTGCTCCTAAGGGGTGCGGGGGGCCCAGCTGGCACGGCCTCCATCCCTGAGCAGGCACAGAGTGTGGGGAGACGCTGGCCAGGTTGGGGTAGGAGGTTGGTATGTGATTCACTCCCTTGCCCCCCGCCACAACACCCCATCGTTGCCCATGTTCTCATCTCAAAATGCCACCCTTTCCATCTGCTTGCACATGCCAGGAACTCAAGGCTCAATCTTGACACCTCCTCCTTCATCTCCAGGGGAGTCAGCTGCCAAACCCTGTCCATTTCATCCCCTGTCCATTCCATCCCCTGCCCAAGGTGCCCTCGTCTCCTGGCTGCACCACTGCAGGGTCTCCTACTGGGCGCCTTCTTCCCTTTTACCTCCCTCCAGAATAACTGGATGGGGATGTCAAGAGGGGAGGCCATGGTGCGGGTCCTTCTCAAGCTTCTCTGTGCTTCCAACACATCTGGGGCTACAAAGCACCACTCCAGGCCACCTTACACAGCAGCCAAGATATCTGTTCTGAAACATATATTTGATCTGTCACTCCCCTCTTTAAACCCCTCCTAGGCTTCCCAGATGGCTCCCCTGATCAAGACAACACCCTCCACCCAGCCCTCTAACAGCCAACCCTGTCCCCTCATGTTCCCCACCCCCACCATCCCACCCCTGATGTGTCTGGAAGTCCTCCCCTCACCCTGGCCTTCTTCCAGACCTTATCATCCTTTACACTCCCTTCAGCCAGAATCACCACGTGGTCTTCCCTCCAGAGAACATCTCCTTCTGCCTCCCACCCTCTCCTCCTCTCAGACATCAGACAAGCTCTCAGGGAACTCTATCTTCTTCCTCTTCATACCTCTCTGTTTGCAGTTACACATGCCTCAGCTCGATTCTTTGATTAATGTCTCCCTTTCCACACCATGAAGGCAGAACTATGTCTAAATCTGTCATTGTCAGAGCACATGCTAATCATTCAGGAATATTTGATGGATTGAATGACTAAATAATTACAACATGCATTCAGGTGAAGGCAGTAATGGTGGATACAGACTTGGAAAGATTACGAGGCCAAGCTCAGAATTTTAGGAGGGGTGCCTGAAGAACAAGGCATCTTAACTGAGAGCTAAAGTACTAGTTGGACTTTTTCTGGCCAGGGTACTGGGGCAGGTGGAGGCGAGCTCTGCATAGAGGGTGCAGACAAGGCTGTGAAACAGGTAATCCATAGGAAGTGGCAAGTGGGAGACCCAGGCTGGGAAGATGAGCTATGATAGATCACACAGAGCCTTGACCTCCAGGCTAAGAGGTGTGGGCTTGATGCTGCGGGCCACGAGGAATCTTTGAACAGAAAGTTTAGCGTGGAGAGGCCCTCACTAGTATTTCCAGCATGGGGGCAGTATACAGGCATGTCATCATTCAAGCTCAGCCCTTTTATTTAGCAGGTGAGAAAGCTGAAGCCTTGGGCTTCCCTGATGGCTCAGATCGTAAAGAATCTGCCTGTAATGCAGAGACCTGGGTTCGATCCCTGTGTTGGGAAGATCCCCTGAAGAAGGGAATGGTTATCCACTCCAGTATCCTTGCCTGGAGAATCCCATGGACAGAGGAGCCTGGAGAGCTACCGTCTGTAGGGTCACAAAGGAGTTGCACACAACTGAGCAACTAACAAAGCTGAAGCCCAGAGAGGGAAAGTGACTTCCTCAAGGTCACACAGCTGACTCCCAGAGGAATGTTTTTCCAAAAAGAAAAGAAGGATTGTCTCCATCACATGTCAGTCTAATTTCAGTTCAGTTCAGTTGCTCAGTCACGTCCGACTCTTTGTGACCTGATGAACTGCAGCACGCCAGGCCTCCCTGTCCATCACAAACTCCCAGAGCTTCCTCAAACTCATGTCCATCGAGTTGGTGATCCCATCCAACCATCTCATCCTCTGTTGTCTCCTTCTCCTCCCGCCTTCAATCTTTCCCAGCACCAAGGTATTCTCAGATGAGTTTTCTTTGTATCAGGTTGCCAAAGTATTAGAGTTTCAGCTTTAGCAACAGTCCTTCCAGTGAATATTCAGGACTGATGTCTTTTGGGATGGACTGGTTTGATCTCCTTGCAGTCCCAGGAATCTTCTCCAACACCACAATTCAAAAGCATCAATTCTAATTGGAGTCTAATTTCAGCCCTTATTATTTCTTTACATTGCTTCCACCAATCAACCTCCTTTCCTTTGGCAATTATTAGACAATGTGTGTGTTCATAAAAGCATTCCTCCCAGTTCTTGCTCTGCTGGCCACAGCTTAGAAAGCCTGGCTTCTCGGACTAGCTCTGCCGCTTACACACAGTGGGGCCTTGGGTCATTCCCTCCCCTCTTATGGACACTTAGTTTCCAGCTTGTGCTGTTAACGGCAGACTTTCCAGAGAGTCAGTACAGGGAAGGTCCTCTGCTGCGCCAGTTAGATGGGGATGAAAGTTCAAAGGCCCTGTGGCACCCTCAAGCTAATAACTTTGTCCAGCCAGCAAGGCCCAGAAATGGCCATGAAGACACTTTCTGAGACCCTCACAGTGACTCCCTGGTGAGCCTAGCTGGGCATTTCTAACATTCTTTTTTAACACCTGCTCTTAGATGTTTCGAAGAGGCAAATGCAGGTGTGGGGCACCAGCTCGAACTCTGTGTGCAGAATGAGGTTCTCTGAAGGGGTGGCTGGTGGGCCCCGAGCCTGCACAAGGATCCGAGAGGAAAGAGAAAAAGCACACAAACTGAAGCCAGTCATCATTCCTCTTCTAAAACCTGTTACATCATACCTCCCCAAGGACCAACTCTGTTCCTCTTCAAAGAACTTGTGAATCATCCTTTTTTTTCTGAAAACAGTTCCTCTACAAATGCAGGAATCCCCATAGCAACCATTTTATGTCCTTGGAGCCCTAGGAAGGAAGTAGAGAGGGAGCCCTCTGCCTAGGATTTGAGGCCTCTCATCTATATAAGCCTGAGAGACCAAGAAATTGGCCTAATCTTCAGCCTTCAGCTGAGGTGAAGGCTGAGCGGAGCCTCTGAGAGGAAACAATAATCAGGGCTGTCCAAATGCAAGCCAGACCCACAGGCATCTGAGGAAATGTGGGAAGCATGGAGTGGGGCGGGCTGCTCCGAGGTCTGCAGGCGGGGGAGCCCAGACCATCTGCTGTCCTTGGCAGCTGGGCCTTGGCTGCCGCCCAGGCCTTTTCCCAAACTATGCTGGGGGGACCACCTTCCCTTCTCATCTCCCTCCTCCCCACTCCTTTCCCCCATGTCAGAAAGCATCTCCTTTCCTCTGGACAAGATGGGAAAAGAAAGAGGAGAGCCACCTCTGGTCAGACTCGGCCTCTAACACTCCATTGGCAGAGGAGAAGCGGGGCTGGGCACCCTGGTCCGGTGGGCAGGGATGGGTGGGCACTGACCCAGGGGGAGTGGAGGGCAAGTGAGGGACCCTGCCACAGTGGCGACTGCCTGGAGTTTCCAGCTCTCTGGAGAGCGGTCCCTCTCTTTCTCATACCCCTGTGGCTGTCCCCCTCGTTCTTCCTGTCCATGGGGCATTCTGCTGGAATGACCCGGACCCATTTATAGCTGTAGGGACTTCTAAGGCAAGTGGCCGAGGTGGGGTGCATCTGACTCGAGGATTATCAGTACCTCCCCCCATCCCCAGGCCCTCCCTGGACCGCGCAGCAGAGACAGGAAAGGCTTGGGGAGTGCAAGGGCCGCGTTTCAACTAGACAGAGACCCATGGAGTTTCTCCAAGGCTGGGGACCTCTTTTGCCTCCTCAACCCCGGGACGCTTCTGTCTCTTTCTGTCTCTCTGTCTCTCTCTCCTGTTTGGCTCAGAGCCTTCACCTCCATACCACCCACCTCAGCGTCCCATTTGGTCCGCCCTACTTACCACGTCTAGGACTCGAGAACCTTCTCTCTCCTCCTCAGGAAGCTCTTTGCTTTAGAGCTTCACCTCAGGAACGCAGTGAAGCAAAATGACCCGGTGACAGGTGGTCTGGGACTGGGCTTCCCCAGCCTCCTCCTCCGGGCTCCCCTGTCACAGCACGAGGGGCCACCGCCAGGCTGCTTCCCTCTCCAAGAGGCTCACCACAGCCAGGTGGTCTACCTGGGGCGCTGGGTTTGCCCACCCTGGGGGCTCTGGGGAGCAGAAGGAGGGGAAAGGCGACCATCCCCAGTTTAGGGATAAAGCCAGCGGCTCCCTCGACCTCCTTCCGGCCAGACACCAACTGGTCTGGGCTGCTGGCCACGCCCAGGCACACAGGGCGCAGGTCAGGTGGGTTCCGCTAAACACAAATCAGGTGCCCTTGGGCTTCGGTGTTAGTGTCTCGTGGCACGCACAATTCACTACTCACCGCACTGAAAAAAAAGAAAAACGAGACACCCTCACTCACCTTTGCCTCCACTTCAAACTCTTGAGATTGCTGCCCTTCCTCCTCCCGATATCTGGATAACTGACGTCTGGGGCTTCACAGGTGGCTCAGCGGTAAAGAATCTGCCTGCAATGCAGGACCCGCAGGAGACGTGGGCTCCACGCTGGGTTGGGAAGATCCTTTGGAGGAGGGCATGGCATCCTACTCCAGTATTCTTGCCTGGATAATCCCATGGGCAGAAGAGCCTGGTGGGCTACAGTCCATAGGGTCGCAAAGAGTCAGACACGACTGAAGCGACTTAGCAGGCATGCATGATATAAACAGTTGTTTGTATGTCACCCCAAATTCCATGGAAACGGGGCCCTTCCCTCAGGCTGAGCACAGCTCTCTGGTGGTAGAGTGCCCCTCCCCCACTAAAAGTCACTTGAAAGCACTCTCCCCAGCCCCACTCTTCAGAGCACCTTAGGAGCCCCAGCAAGTAACCCCATGCCTGGAAGGAGGGGGTTCACAATAGAACTGAGCTGATGGGCCCAGGCAGCTCGGGGATGGGGGGCAGGGCTGGTCCTGGCAGCACTAGTTGGGGCAATCCCGGCCCTGCCACTTTCCACCTGGGTCCTGAACTTCCTCACCTGCAGGACAGGTACTGCCTGCCTCCTGTGATTGCTCTGAGGATCATAGTCTGTGTATATAAAATTAGAACAACAAATGACAATAGGACAAATCCTTCTCACAAAATGTTTTCTAGAGAAGGTCTTAGGTATGGCGTTGAATTGTCCAAGGAAGAGATTCTTTAGTCCATGAACTCTCTTTGAGCACCTCTGTGCTAGGTGTTGGGTCACCGATGAGTGCTTGGTGGGGCAGGGGACAGGGAACAGCGATGGAGGGGCAGAGAAGGAGGTGAACAGAAATGGGTGAGCACGAACTGGACAGACAGGATCCAGAGGGGTCAGACGAGCAGCCAGGGCTGCGGCTACCCAGCCAGCATCTTCCCTGGGCCTGGGCACAAGAGAATCATGGGGAGCAGCATCTTCTCTGCCCTCAGGTGGGGATGGTTGGGGCAGAAGGGCCATGTGGAGAGTCACCGATGGGCTGAGCCTGGGAGGATGTGAGTTCAGCCCCCATGTCTGCCAGAATGGTGGCTCTGACTGCAAGCCAAGGAGGGTGGCTCTGAGACTTGAAGGGAAAAGACTTTCTGTCAGCCTTGGGAGATGGAAAGGGGGCCTGAGCCAAGGGCTGGGGCTGGTTCCCTGGAGCAGAGGGGAGTGAGAGCAAGTAGCATGCCCAGAACTGGCTCAGTGTGGCCTGAACAAGTTAAGACTGGGTTGATATCACCCTGGCATGGCAGGAGAGTGGGGGACACTTGTGAAGGGGTGCTGTCAGGCCCAGCAAGGCCAGCAGGCACTGGGCTCGCTATGGAGCAGAAACCTCTCCTTAGCTGTAAATTCATACTACGTCCCTTCCACACAGCAGGCCTGGGGGGCTTTTCCTGCTTCCAAATGAAATGAAGTCATATCTTTGACAATCAAGAACTTCCACACTGATCCTCAGTTCCCTATATAAAAGATGCTACAATTCAAACACCCATCAGTGGCTGAATGGATAAATGAAATATGGTATATCCACATGATGGAGTATTATTTGGCCATTAAAAGGAATTTAAAGTACTGACCTATGCTGTGACATGGATAAATCTTGAAAATCTTATTCCAAGTGATATAAGCCTGACACAAAAGTTCACATATGATTCCATTTACATGAAATGTCCATGATAGGTAAATCCATAGTGACAGAAAGCAGACTGGTGCTTGCCCAAGGCTGGTGGGGGGTGGGCGAGGAGGGCAAGGTAGTGACTGCTGAGTGGGCAGGGGGTTTCATTTGTGGTAATGAAAGTACTTTGGAAAAGACTCTGATGTTGGGGAAGATTGAGGGCAGGAGGAGAAGGGGGTGACAGATGAGATGGTTGGATGGCATCACCGACTCAATGGACATGAATTTGAGCAAACTCTGGGAGATAGCGAAGGACAGGGAAGCCTGGCATGCTGCAGTCCATGGGTCACAAAGAGCTGGACATGACTAAGTGACTGAACAACAACAAGTACCTTGAAACTTGATATAGGTGGTAGTTGTACAACACTGTGAATGTAATAAGTGCCACTGGATTGTACATTTTAAAATGATTCATTTTATGTTTTTGTGGGATGTGAAATTTGCCTCCGTTAAAAAAAAGTTGCAGAAGAAAGAAGAGAAATGAAATGCTTCCATGGATGCTCTGACGCAGGCAGGGCCCGCTTCAGGAAGTGACATTGACTTACCTCCCCTTCCTGCTTCCTGGGATGCTATGCTGCCCATACATAGGCCTGGGTTGTCAGCCCCTCACAGGGCATCCCCACGACATCCCTGCTTCCAGGGGCCACTCTAATGCTGGACTGGCCTGGGGCAGTTCTGACCCCAGTTCAGACCCCCTTGGCCCCTGTGCTGCTCTGAGGGGTCACCCAGCTTCAGAGCACCCGAAGGTCTGCTGAGATGCACCCCAGCTCGATTCCTTCCTCCGCCCACACCTGCCCCCTCCCAGATGACATCCCAAGAATCCCCCCTAACACCCCCAGCCGGTCCCCTCCAGAGCCCACCTCATTCCTGGGCTGGCTCCCTGGGGACCCACGGTGGTAGACTCCTGTGTGGGAAAGCATTGCGTACCCACGCAAAGCGGCCAGGTGACAGCCTAGACCACCTGGGGACCTGGGGCCAGAGCGTCCTCTTTGTGGTCACGTAAGACAGACCATGGGGATCTGGGAGCCGCTGGCATTTCTGTTTTTATCATGAGGAACAGGACTGCAGAGCCAGCCTGTCTTGGCATTTTGGTTTCACAGTTGTGTTGGGACCCCTGCCAGGACAGGGAGAACTTTGGAAAGACATTCACCCAACCACCCTGATCTCCCAGGTGACTTGTTCCCAAGGCTTTTAAAAATAGAAGTGTGAAAACCATGTCATCGTCAGGAAGCTGTGGGGTTCCGCGCTTCTGTGGCCACAGTTGTGTTGGCACGCAGCCTCGGGATGCAGGAGGAAAACAAGTGACTCAGACAGCACAGGCACACGTGGTCGGGTGCCAGGCCACGAGGCCTGCGCGGGCAGCGGTCACAGCCAAGCTGAGCTTGTGCCGTGATCACACAGGGCGGTGGAGGTGTCGGGCAGCCTCCCGCCACCCTGGCTTCTCCCTCAAGCCCAGGACTGTGAGCAGAGGGCATTCCTGCCCAGTCAACGAGCAGATGAGCAATGGGGTGTCTGGGAACTCAGGCAGGTCATGAGGTCACAGCCTTCACATTTCTGCCACTTTTATCTTCAAAAAGAAGCATATCAGAACCACCTATTTCCACTGATCCAAGCAGTTTTCTTTAAAAAGCATGTTAAGAGCCTGGAATAAGGCAGGATAACATATCAAGAATTTACTTTAATGCAGCAATTTGAAATGCGTGATGTTTTGCAGAATCGGGGCTGACGTTTACTTTGGTGGAAACGATGAGGGTGGAGTGGGCTGAGCGAACGATGGTGTAAACAAGATATCACTGCAGGCT
This sequence comes from Okapia johnstoni, assembly GCA_024291935.2. Lineage (NCBI taxonomy): Eukaryota > Metazoa > Chordata > Mammalia > Artiodactyla > Giraffidae > Okapia > Okapia johnstoni. Next base: position 46,019,234 of record CM044307.1, on the reverse strand, counting down.
TTTCCAGAATGAAGAAATCTTCCATTTCCATGCACTAACTGATAAGCTGGTGATAAACCATTTTCCAGTCTTCATTAACGATCCCAAAGGAGTCTTTCCCCCTGAGATTTAACTTGCCTAAGCTTCTGCATGCTCTTGGAGCAATAAAGCTGTTTAGTTTAAAAGATGGAATTCAGATTTCATTTTACTAAGTTGCTGAGACTTCCTCCACTCAAGTGGGGTAGTAAGTAGTTGGTAAAACGCTACACCAATTATTTAAAATATTAATACACTGGTGATTTTGAAAATGATGTAAAATAACATGAGATGCTAATTTAGATAAGGGGTTGGGTCAGTTTTGTGGATGAAATGCAATCCCAACGCTAGGCTCTGTGCCCGTGGCCATCGATTTGGAGGGCCACACTGTGTGATGAGTTACCATTTGCACACACATATATTGTGCCCAGCTCCTTGTCAAGGATAAATTGTAGTGTCTCCCAGGAGGATGGTGGAGACCAAACATGCTGACTGCCTCCCTGACACCACCTCTCTGGGGTTTTGGACCTGATTTTCTTCTGGGGTTTCAGGAACTATATGTATTTTTACTCCTTTTTGGAGGCCACTGGGGATATATTTTCTGGACTTGTGACTTAGAAATAACCTTTTTCTTCCTCTCTCCATGGTTCCTACTGGAAGCGTCCAGGTCATGCTGACATTTTCACACCTTGAAAATGACTTTCCCATTGTGCTATTGTTCTCATTAGGGAAGTGTACTTAGGCTTCTCCTTGGCTTTGAAAAAATGCTTTAAAAGAAAATCAGAAAGGCTCTGATTTGAGGAAACATTGAGAAGTTTTCTTGGTGTGTTCTGGAAAAATAGCTTCTTCCCGGAGAGGAGGGTCAGGACCTGTGACCTGTGCAGCCACAGGGGGCCCAGTGCCCACAAGGCCCCCACACTTGGTTTAATAATCAGCTGTCACATTGACAAGCCTTGGGGACATTAAGTTCAGTGGAAGAAGGACAAGAACTGCATGATGCCACTCATCCGAGGCATGTAGAAGAGTCAAATTCATTGACAGAAAATAGAATGGTGGCTGCCAGGGGCCGGGAGGACCAGTAATGAGGAGCTATTGTTTAAGGGAAATAGTTTCCATTTGGGAAGATGGATCGTGGTGGTGGTTTCACAACAGTGTGGATATACTTAATACCACCAAATTGTACATTCTGAAAGGGCTTACATGGCAACTGTTATGTTATAGAGATGTTACCACAATAAAAGCAGAATTCTGCTGCTGCTGCTGCTGCTGCTGTCTTGAAATGGTTGTTTTTTTTAACGAGTCCTCTATTTTTGTTTTGCTTTGGGCCTCATGAATTATGTAGCCAGAACTGAGCAGTGTTTCTGGATCTGAACGGATACAGGTGTCCTAGGATCAGAAGATACAGGCTCTGAGTCACTCTCTGGGGCGAGGCCCAGGAGTCTGTATTTCTAACAAGCTCCCAGGTGCTGCCGATGCTGTGGTTCATGGACTACACTTTGTAGCCAAGACATAGACTGGTGAGATCTAGTGCAGGTCCGAGAAAAGTTCCGGGTGTAGTTCCTAAGGAACTGAGTCATTTTGAGGAGGGCATGACTTTCTTGGTCCTTTGGGCAGCCACAGGATACGATGAAGTTTGAGCAAAACCTTCTGCCACACACTCCCCACGCCACACATACACACACACACACACACACACACACACACACACACACACACACACACGTTAAGGAGCAAACTCACCAAGTCTGCTTGTCCTCTGGGGCTCCCTTTCTAGCTGGGTTAATGGCATCCCTATTACATTTCCAGCTCAAATCCAGTTCTTTTGTTGCCTCTGGTGAAACAGAACACTGGCCCCAAAGATAAGTCTCAAGGTTTGCCAAGGCAAACCTGCAGCTCCTTGCGTCTTCCGCAGGGCCCTAGCCCTCATAAGCCAGGCCTTCAGAAGCATCCAGGACCCGGGGCTTGGCTGGGACTAGGTGTCTCTTGTCCTGCTCTATCCCCTGCTCCAGCTCTCGGGACATCGAAGCCACTTTCTGGTGTTTTGTTTCCTTAGACCATTGTCTGTGCCCCTCAAACGCTGGGTCAGAGTTGGACTGGCAACTTCAGAGTTTCTTCCTGCTTTGAGATTTCATGACTCATTTGACATGTATGACTGAGTCCCTTTGCTGTGCACCTGAAACTATCACATTGTTAATCAGCTATACTCCAATATGGGCTTTTCCCCGTGGCTCAGCAGTAAAGAATCCTCCTGCAATGCAGGAGACCAGGTTTGATCCCTGGGTCAGGAAGATTCCCCTGGAAGAGGAAATGGCAACCCACTCCAGTATTCTTGCCTGGAGAATCCCATGGACTGAGGAGCTTGGAGGGCTATAGTCCACAGGATCACAAAGAGTCAGACATGACTGAAGCAACTGAGCATGCACTCCAATATAAAATAAAAAGTTAAAAAAAACTGATTGCAAGACTCATTGAAATCAAAAGCATTTGCATGCTAATATAATGGAGGGCATTGGTTGGGGGGGCTCAGGGCACTCCATAAGTGATCCCTGCCTCACTCCTGCTGTTGAGACCACAAAGAACCCAGGCTGAGGTCAACTTACCAGTAGGCACGATGGTGAGATCCCTAGACAGAGGGACCTCCAGAGATGGAAGGGTCTCTGGCAGAACTAATTGGGGGGAGCCCCAGATGAGCCTAACCTGGGTTCCAGCATAAGTACGTCTGATGAATCTGTGCAGCCCCTGAGACTCATACCATTTACCATTTGTGTGAGGAAGGAAGCAAGAAGTGTGTTTGGATGAAGGTACCTGGGAACAGAGATGGGAGAAGCAGGGAGTTAAAAGAACACTGTGGGAGCTGCTCAAGAACTAAGTCTGAGATTTTCATGGGGTCTCTGTGGGGCCCAGAGCATAGTTAGAGGGCAGCTGCCTCTGGGTTCAAACTCCATGTGCAGAGTAGTTTGGGGGATGTTGTTATTCTGCACAAGGGACTCTGGGCTGAGTGGCAATCAGGATGGGATTTAGTGTTCCTCCAAGGCCTGGTCAGCATCTGGAGACGTAAGCAGAGGGCTTTGCTTTGAAGGCGATGACACAGCTGCAACAACGTCCCCCTCCCCCGTCTCCCTGTCTCCCACCGCCAGGAAAAATGTGGTCTGGTGAAGGGAGGCCAGAGAGGATCGCTGCCAAAGTGGGTAAAATTAAAAAGTGATCCTCCAGCTCATTCTTATTTTACTAGCAGGAGAATTGATGGGCTCAGAACAGAGACTGGGAACTGTAATAATTAAGAGGAGCACCAGGCCTGGAATACACTGAGCAGCATTTTATCTCAGAAAATAGCATTTTAATTTGCATTTGGCTTTGGAATACAGGGAATTACCCTCTTTGGAAAAGATTAATCTTCCCCACTGTGCTCCTCTGTGGATGAACTTGACTCCTTGAGCATGCACCAGTCAGATGGGTGGGGTCAGAAGACTGCGGAGGGGTGGGGGGCGTGATGAGGGAAGCTGGTTGGAAGTTAGCATCTTTCCAGGAATGTTCTACCCAAGTACAGGATAGGGGCACACTGGGTTCATGCCAGGTTCCCCTAGAAAAAAGAATCCTCTAGGAGGTTCTTCATAAACTCAATTCATGAATTTGGAGATATCACTGTTGAATTACTGAAATTACAGAAATTCAGACTGGATCAGACCTTTTGGTTAAAAAGACAGATAAGTCTGGGCCGAGGCACCGTGAGCTAGGAAGGCCTAAGGGAGGGGGTGCTACTGGTCTTTACGATAAGCCTGGAATAAAGAATACCCACACATTTAGACTAAGAAGCACTAAATCCTTCCCATTTTAATTATTACTGTACGACCATCGAGAGGCAGTCTTCTCCAGGGCTGGCCAAATGGACACCCTCCCCCGCCACGGAAAGCCTGCTTCACCCTGAGGCACGGTGTCCCCTCTCGGCCCTGATGCTGGCAGGCATCAGCAGCACTTGGCCTGTTTGCAACCATGCTTCCCATCACCATGGCCCACAGCCCTCAAAACTGTCTTTCTTGTGACTTCTCAGACTGTCACTCTTCACACACGCTTGTTCCGTAGCTCTGGCCACCTTTCTGTGGAAGGAGGGGTGGTGGTGGGTGTTGTGGGCTGAATTGTGGCCCCATAAATCCCCACGTTGAGGTCCAGTCCCTCAGAATGTGGCTCTTTGGAGACTGGGCCTTTCAAGAGACAATGAAGCTAAAATGAGGTCATTAGGGCCAGTCCTAATCCAAAGACTGGAGAGCTGAGGACACAAGGAGAGATGGAAGACCAGGTGTGAACACAGGGGCAGCTTGGCCATCTACAGGCCAGGGAGCAGCACCTCAGAAGAGACCACCTGTCAGTACCGGGCTGTCAGACTTTGAGCTTCAAGAGCTGCAGAAGAAGGGATTGCTGTGGTTTAGCCACACAGCCTGCGTGCTTTGTTCTGGCAGCCCTGGGAAACTAACACAGTGGGAGAAATAATGAAATAGATACGGAAGAGGTTTCTAGAACTCCTGAGAGGACACGTAGGAGGGGGTGGCCCGTAGGAAGAAGAAAGGCCACTTGGGCGTGGAACCGGGAATCATTGGACGCCCAAGGGCAGATGTGGGAACTGGAGGAGGGCCAGCCTGGAAGGCAAAGCCGGGATTCCAGGGCCATCAGTCGAGGGGAGGGGCTGACGGGGGACCTGCCTGCCCTCTGCACCCATTGCTGGGGGTTACAAGTGCCCATCCTAAAGGCTTCATGCTATGGGAAATAGCTCTACTAAAGCTGACTTCGGGATACATGTTTTATTATTGGGGGGGAGGAGGGGATTGTTATATTTTAAATGGCCTTTTGATTTTATCTATTTTTATGTCTTGACAGTACCTCACCAGCATCCTGAGGTACTGTCCCTCTGTTCCAAAGGGGTCGGATTATAACTACCAGGAACATGAGGGAACAGCCAAAAGTACATGAGACCCATTTCCTAAGACGTGAAACACAAGCCAAGGTTCTGTTTGTTCTGCAACAATGTAAACATCACACATTTTTATTAAGAGAGAAAATAAAAAGCCAAGAATCCACATGAGGCCCTTTAAAGAGAATCCTGTAACTGCCACGACCGAGGAATCTGGCCTTTCCCGGCATCAGAACTTGGATGGACCCTTTTCACTCTCAAAATAGTATTTGGAGTTCTATTTTATGACTGAGTAGGTATAAAGATGAAAATGTTAATATTGTATCCCCAAATGTTTTCTTCAACCTAAAAGTTTATTTCTGCCTTCTGATTTTACAAGACATGGAAACACTCCCACAGGCTCTTGAGGTACGGAGGGCCTCTTGGGGTTTTCATGGGTGAGTTGGGCCCTGGTCCTGGTGTGAGTAGCCCTGTGTGGCGTTGAGGCCACACAGGCTGGAGACAGGGCTCTGGTTCCTGGAAGGTGGAAAAGGTGACTCAGTTCTGAAGCTGGGCAGGGAGCAGGGCCAGAATGGGGGGTCATCACTTGCCCCTGCTTGGCCCCTAGGGAAGGAGCGTCTGGGAGGTGGGAGGGCAGGGTCAGCTAGGATGGGACCCTGATGCTGTCTCACTGGCCCTCCTCACCCAGGGGTCTCTGATCTCTCTTCTGCAGTGGCCAGGCTGGTGCAGAGCCTGGGGTCTTGCTGAAAGCTGGGTCAGGTGGCCTGGGGTGGGCCTTCCAGGCAGGAGGTGGGCAGGGTGCAGGCGACACCCCTGGTTGGAGTCCGGCAGCCATGGCCCCTGTCTTACCCTGCTTCCTCCACAATCCCCAGCAGCGTGCAGGCCTGCCGATGACCCAGGTTCTTTTTGACTAACTGTTGGCCACTGCTTGCTGCACCATAGGGTGAACCCAAGCAGCCTCTAACTGAACCCTCTGCCCAGTGGTCACAATAATTTGTAGCAGCAGGGGGAGCCCCAGCGCTGGAAGTTAAAGGTTGCCTGGGCCAGGTGTGCAAGCCCCAGGATAGGCTTGGGTGACCAGGGGAGGGCAGGGACTCCAGGGAAACTGGTCGGGGAGGAAAAGCCTGAGGGCGGGGCAGCTGGACTACACCCCGGAACTAAGGCAGCCCCGACAGCGGCAGCTTAGGGCTAGAAAGAACCCCACCTCGGGAAGGAGAATCCAGTTCGAAAAGTAAATCAAATACGAAGAATAATTCCCCAAACGCACCCCAACGCCACCTCTGAAAAGTCCTTTTATTGTCTCATGATCTTTCTCCCTGGAGGTCTGCTTTGGTCTAGGAATATACATGTTCAGGTTACGAGTGACGGCAGGGACAGCAAAGCCAAACTCCCCTCAAGGCCAGGAGCCCCTTTGATTGCATCTTTGTCTAAAAATAAACACAGAGGAAATGGAGAGCCTGTGCAGACCCTTTGAGAGTGGGACAGGCCTGCCCCCACCTCAAGGATCTTATTGTAATTAAAACAAACGTGGCCCTTTCAGCAGCTGAGGACAAACAGGAGACTAGACCAGTCAGGGCGGATGAAGAGAAACCTAGGGAGCACGTGCAGGAAGCACAGAGCAAACACAGGCAGAACAGGGACAGCAACAGCCTTTACCATCCTGCACATGCTGGCAAGCTTCTAACAACGCCCTGGGTCTGCAATACGTGCCAAGATTTCCACATTTGCTTTGAAAGCACAGTAAGGAGTCCCACAGTTAGGCGGGATCACAGAAAGTGGGGTGACAGAGGAAGAAGAGGGGCTGAGTGCTTTGCTTCTACAGCCTGGGCCTAGTCCCCATCTCTCCACAATTTCCTCACAATTCACACAGATGGAATATGGAGCCCAGACAAGTTAGGTAACTCACTCAGGGTCACACAGCAAATTTGCAAAAAAATAAAAAATAAAAAATAAACGCCAAAAAACCTGGACTGAAAGACTTAAGTAACAGGAATCCCAGTCCAGTGTTCTTTGTTTAGTTCCCACTGAGCCATTCAACTAATGACTAATAACTGAGAGCTCACTGTGTGTTAGGCTCTACTCTGGTCTCAGTCTCCTGAGTGGTTTCTCAGTTGTTTGGTTCTTACCATATTTTTTACTTCCTTGGTGGCTTAGACAATAAAGAATCCACCTACAATGCAGGAGACCTGGGTTCGATTTCAGGGTTGGGGAGATCCCCTGGAGAAGGGCATGGCAACCCACTCCAGTATTCTTGCCTGGAGGATCCCATGGTCAGAGGAACTATGGGTTGCAAAGAGTTGGACACGACTGAGCGACTAACACTTTCACTTACCACATTTTTATCATCTTTCACCAACATCTAACCCACATACCAACCACATCTCTGGTTCTCTCTGACCAGCACTCTCTTGGCCAACAGGGCTGTACCTTCAGTGGCTCTGGGCATCCTGTCTCGGGACCTCCCCTCTCATTTGTGGGTCTTGAAGGAGGAGTAGAAAGCAGCCCAACACCATCCTGGCCCCAAACTGCCCGTTGGAGGGGCCTTCACTGTCCTTGTCTGGAGACCAATACTGACAGCTGCACAATGGGCCAAGTTAAATGACTCCTGCAAATAGTTTGATGTATCTTTGGATCATTCCTGGTCATAATATTTATCCTTACTGTGGGAGACCTGGGTTCAATCCCTGGATTGGGAAGATCCCCTGGAGTAGGAAATGGCAACCCACTCCAGTATTCTTGCCTGGAAAATCCTATGGACAGAGGAGCCTGGTGGGCTACTGTCCATGGGGTTGCAAAAGAGTTGGACGTGACTTAGCAACTAAACCCCACATTCCTCCCTGGTGGTTCAATGATTAAAAATCCACCTTCCAACGCAGGGGACACTGGTTCAATCACTGGTCTGGGAGGATCCCACAATCCGTGAGGCAGCTAAGCACCTGTGCCAAAATTACTAAAGCTGAGAGCCTGTGCTCCACCACAAGAGAAGCCATTACAATGAGAAGCCCACACACCACAGCTAGAGAGTAGCCCCTGCTCCCTGCAGCTAGAGAGAGCCCGAGCACAGCAACAAAGACCCAGCACAACCAAAAAATAAATAAACAAGTAACTTTTTTTTTTTTTTTTTTTAAGTCTAAGGCCAGGATTCACTCTCTCAGCAGGAGAAAAGAGAGGATGCCTGCGATCTGGAACAGAGAGCTGTCTGTGGACCACAGATATTTCTGGAGGACTCCCCACTGAGAAGATAAGTAAAGCACCCCTCCCCTAGTCCAGGCCCTCCACTGTTTTGAGCCCCCTCGTTTTACCTGACCCACTCCAGTGTTCTTGCCTGGAGAATCCTGTGGACGGGCTGCCGTCCATGGGGTCACACAGAGTCGGACACGACTGAAGCAACTTAGCAGCAGCATTTTATCTAACTTTGTTCACCCTCAATGGGGGAGCACTCACCTTCTCTAGACCCTGGGTTGGCAGTTCTCAGTGACCATGCTCCTTTTCTCAGGGAATCAGTCAGCCAGTGGTTTTCACTAGGCACGTTCAAAGATCCTCCCCCACACCTTCCTTGCTTTCTATAGGCCTTTCAGTCTCTGGATAAAGTTGAGACATTAAACATTTTGAAAAATGAATCTATGTGGTAGAAATAATGTAACATATTTAATTAGTCTAAATGACTAAATCCTTTATTTAATGCTTGAGAAAATGTTCTGGCCCCAATTCACATCCCTATCCACCTGACATACTGCCACCAAACCCTAGACAAGGGACTGAGCCACGCATCCTCATTTCTCTAGAAAGGAGCACGGGAGGGGAGGGAGGTGGGATTTCTCCCTCCAGGATAGGTAGGGTCAGGTTGCCAGGCAGCAAATAGGAGCTGAGAGCCAGGCAGGGAAGAAGCCCGATTGAAAACCCCACGGGGCCACCAGGTAAAGCCCACCATGAAGGGTTACCTGGTTGCAGGTTCCCTGTGGTTCCTCCCATTGTGCTATTCCCAAACTAGCTTAGAGAGACCAGCCCGTCCCAGAGGGCTGCCCGGCATTAAGGGAAGACCTGAGTGTCTGCTGGGGCCCAGGAACCCCTCCTCTGCCCAGGCCTGGAGAGAGAGGGTGGGACAAGAATTCCTGAGCCACAGAATCACGAGAAACACAATTTCACTTTTAACTGTGGGGTTGCCTGTGGCCCGAGTCACCTGATCCCCAAAGGACGGCCTTCCCTCCTCTTCCCTGAGTCTCACTGAGTACCTAGGGCAGGGAGCTGGCCCAGAGCCCTGCCTCCTTGGGCTGCCCCCCATTTTTATAACCAGTGGAGGGGCTGGGGTGTGAACTCCAGACATCCCCATCTCCCCTCAAATACTCAGTCTTTCCTGTCCACGCACACCCCAAAGCTAGGACAGCCCAGGGGCCTCTAGTTACGCTGAGTGAAGTCTTGGCACCTAACCACACCAGGGAGACGCACCATGGGAGGCGCGACTTGGCCGTGGACAGGTGTGGCATCTCCGACATCCGCCTCCAGGATGTGCTGGCCCTTCCCCTCTGTCCATCCACAGTGGTCCCGGATGATTGGCCCAGCTCTGGTCGGATACGAAGAGGAAGACACAGGGGAGGAAGGAGGAAGAGGAGGCAGGGAAGAGAGTCAAGAAGGAGAAGGGGCAAGGTGCCTGCAACTAGGTCAGCTGCGGAATCGAGTCAGCCCTGTGGGTGGAGGTTCCAGGACCCCCAACATTGCAGAGCTGGGGGTGGGGTGGGCAGAGTAGGAGGCAGGGGTTACCTTCACACACATCTTGCCCTGCCTTGTTCCATCTGCATGTTGCAGAGGATATGACTTGAACTAGGAGTAAAGTACTGCACTATACATTCTCCAGACTCCGTGAGTGCTTCGCTGGCGAACACAGTAATATTGTTTAGCCCGAAATCCTCTCATCCACTAGAAAGAACTCCTACCCATGAAGATGGAAGATGTGAACTTTTCTTGAACTTGGTGTTGACCTATCTGCCACCCCAACTAGACTGGAGCTCCCCAAGGATAGGGTGACCCCAGCCAGTGCCACGGGGAACAAAGGAACTTCCCAACTGACCTCTGCCTGATTCCCTGACCCACAGAGTTGTAAGAAATTTAAAAAAAAATTATTTGTAACTGAATAATTATATGAATGGGGGAATGGGAATGAGGTTTGCCCAGGAAATCTAATTTATTTCCAAGAGGACCCAAGGTCAATGGCTGGACTGAGGTTTTTTAACTTCCTGCCGGCTCAATGGTATGTCTGATTCCTCAATCATGGGTCAATCTGAATGTATTAAGTTAGAATTCAGTTCAGCTTAGCAAGTTTAAGAAACACCACAATATAATGAATGGGCCTGTGCCTTAAACTCCCCGTCATGTGAGGCCCACAGTCCCCTAGGCCTCCAACCAACATTTGCTGCTGCTGCTCCTGCTATTAGTTTGTCACTGTGGTCAGTCCTCCCTGACATGCTTTCTTATCTGAGTTAACTGCTCCCTTCTCAGATCCCAGAGCTCTGGGTCCACACCCTGGGGGGCCCTTACTATCTTCTTATTTCTCATTAATGTCTCAGCCTCTCCTGCGGGTCTGCATCATGGTCATCTCTGTACTTCCCTCAGCATCAAGGGCAGGACCTGCCACTTCAGGAGACCCTGAATTTTGTGGGGAGAAAGGGAGGGAGGAGCAGGGAGTCCCATCAGCTCAGCTTAAGTCCCAACCAGCATGGAACTGGAGCTACAAGAACCTGAAATGCACTTTTGTAACTTTTTCTTGTGAAAAATGTCAAATGTACACAAAAATAGGGGAGAATAAAATAAGAAGCCTTCATCTGGTTTTAAAATTATCAATATTCTGACGTTCTTATTTGATCTAATCTGTACTTTTTTTGTTGTTGTTAAAATATCTTAAGACCCAGATATCATTTCATCCAAAAACACTTCAAAATGTGAGATCAAGAATGTAGCATCACTGGGGACTTCCCTAGTGGTTCAGTGGTTAAGAATCTGCCTTCCAATGCTGGGATGTGGGTGTGATCTCTCGTCAGGGAATTAAGATCCCACATGCCAAAGGGCAACTATGCTCACTCACTGCAACTAGAGAAAGCCCTCAAGGCACAAGAAGACCCAGCAAAGCAAAAATTAAAGAAAAAATGTAGCATCACTGAATTTGGGGCTTAAATGAACCTCAAAAGTTGTCCTGTGTTCTAACAAGCCAGCCAGAGCTGGTAGGCTGTGTAGTAGTTACCTGGCCCCTACTGGGTATCCAGGAGGGGTCCAGGAGGATGTAGGGTACTTAGTGGAGACAATAATCAGCTCTCGTCTATAAAGTTCTAGGGAAGGTCCCCTGGGGTGACAGCTTTAGTTCTTCCTGTGTTCATTAGAGTTCATCCAAAGGAGCCTTTTCCCTTTCTCCAGCTTCCCTCCTCAATACTGTGCCCTTGTGACTTAACGGTTACTGTTTCCATCTTATAGGCAGTTAATGCTTAGAGAGGAGAATGACTTGCCCAGGTTACCCAGTCAGTGGAGGCAGAGGCAGGATTCGCCCAGTTCAGCTGAATCCCAGGGCTCCACCAGCTGGGCAGGCCCCCATCCTCAGTTTATCCTCAAGAAAGAACCCTTTGTGAGCATCCTTTGGTAAACAGTGGAGGTCAGGCTCCTGTGTTTCTCCTGGTTGGTGGCAAACATTGCTTTTGAAAAGGTAGTTTTGGGGGAGGTTTTGGGAAGTGTGTTAACTGAGTGGGAGAAAGCCTTAGTGGGAAGGCGGCTTCAAAGAGATCCTCAAACACACAATATAGAGAGCTCTCCTCCTCTACACCCAAGTCTCTGTTCCCAAGTCTCTGCTCTGCCCTGCCCACGCTGCCCATGGGCCTCATTCCCCATTGTGTCTCCTGTCCTTTGATGTCGGATAAACCCAATTCATCTCTTTCATATCACTACAAAGGAGCGTCCTAATTGCTTTGTTTAGACAGTCTCTTTTCCAAATATTAAACATTTGGTCTTCTCGGGCCGCCCCCACCCAAGCTTTTAACATCATCGAGCTTGTTGCAAAATCCACTTTTCCTCAAACTAGTTGGCAGAGTCATCTCTCCCCATTACCAGTCTCCCCGAGCAGATCTGGACATGTTACCTCGACACATTCTTTCCCCCATGCCAGCTGCTCCGGGACACAGCCCTTCCTTGAGGAAGGGTCATTGTAGTACGCTTCTCAGTCCTGTGGGGACCTCAGGGAAATGGGGATGCTCTGGTCCTCTGAGGGCTCGGGGTGCCTGTCTTCCCCAGGCAGGCATGTGGGGGAACTGCCCCCGATGGTGGCAGGCCCAACACCTAGAACCAGCACCATCTGTCAGTTGGTGGGAGCGTGGAGGGGTTGGGGTGGGGTGGGGGGTGCAGACATATCCAATTTCCAGACCATGAACTACTTTAAGTGGCCTGTGTCTCTCCAGATACATCCGCTTAGTATCTAGGGGTACAGTTGGCTCTCTTCCTCCTTCAGAAGGACCACTTTAATCCTGGAGCACCCCCTCCCCTTTCTTTAGGTAGGACGTTGACTCCATTGCGTCCTTCTCCACAGCTGTTAGTGTTCTCCCCACTAATGTACCTCTTCTGACCCCGTGACCCTTAAGCCCCCAATGTCATGGGCACCACCTGTGCTAGGCTCCACTGTCCATTGTCACCCTATCCTACTGTCTCCAAGGTCCCCGGAGGGACTTTGCAGCTTGGGGCTGCTCCCTGGATGTCCCTCCTATCTCCTCAGGGACCTCATTGCTCTGGATGAGCAGAAAACACACTCCCTCCCTGCCAGTGTGGGGATCAGGGAAGCTTTTGGAAGGGACACTCGGGCAGAATCTTCTTTCCTCCCCCACTCCCTTCCCCCCTCTTCCTCCCTTTCTCCTCTCTTTCAATTTAAGAAAAATCTCAAACATCTCTACAAAATAAAGAGCATAATGAACCCCTGTGTATCTGTCACCCAGTTTTAACAATTACAACTCAAAGCCAATCTTGTTTCATCTAAATCCTCTCATCCCACCCCACCTCCACTGCCTGCCTTATAGTTAAGCTAATTCCAGACACCTCATCATTCCCTCTGTAAACACTGCAGTATATGTGTCTCTGATGACTCATTAGAAAAGACCCTGATGCTGGGAAAGACTGAAGGCAGGAGAAGGGGATGACAGAGGATGAGATGGTAGATGGCATCACCAACTCAATGAACATGAGTTTGAGCAAGCTCCAGGAGATACTAAAGGACAGGGAAGCCTGGTGTGCTGCAGTCTATGGGGTCACCAAGAGTCGGACACGACTGACTGAACAACAACATATGCATCTCTAAAAGACAAGGACTTTTAGAAAAACAATCTAGACAACTATTTTCTTAACAGTTACATCATTTTCTGATTTGCTGCTCCCTTGGTTTGCTGTTAGGTGGGTTAGAAAGTGCCTACTTGCGCCATGCACATGCACCTCTGAATCCCTCAGTTAATTCTCGTAACCATCTCACGAGCTACTACTATAAATTACCCTCATTTTATAGAAGAGGAAACTGAAGCTCTGAGGGGTTAAGTTTCGATAGGCCAAATCCTATGGCTATTCATTGAAGTCTCTCCTTCTTCCCATTACCCTCCCTACCCTCATTAGACCTGGCTGAAAAGTTCGAGAAAATGCTAGTAGGGCTTTCCCTGGTGGTCCAGTGGTTAGGGCTTCCCTCGTGGCTCATACGGTAAAGAATCCGCCTGCAATGTGGGAGACCTGGGTTTGATTCCTGGGATGGGAGGATCCCCTGGAGGAAGGTATGGTAACCCACTCCAGTATTCTAGCCTGGAGAACTTCCATGGAAGAGGAGCCTGGCCGGCTACAGTCCACGGGGTCAGAGTCGAAAAGAACTGAGCAACTAAGTACTGATATACCAGTGGTTAGGACTCCGAGCTTACCCTCCTGCTCTCTGCCCGGGCACCCCTTCCCAATATAGTCTCTTGCTTTGTCAGCACGTGTATCTTCTCAGACAATTCACTTCCGGAGTGTTAGAAGCCCTGGAAGCCTCGGGCCCTGGAAGGGGTCCCTCTTCCTGTAACAATAGAACAAGATGGCTCCTGCTTCACTGCTGCAGGAAATGGTTCCTTTCACTATTTCTACTTGGGTCTCAGGGTGATTTCCACCTCCCTAGTCAACCTTTCTCTCCCAGCCCAATGGAGCTTTCTCCCCTGCAGCATCCTCAGCTCCTGACCGCTGAGCGAGCCTAGGGAAGTTACTTCAAAGCGTCCGGTTTGATCGCGCCTTCCTGTGTGTGGTTAGGCAGGGAGCAAGGCAAAGAAACTAAACACACATTTTCATATGTGATCCTTGCAGGAAGACACCCCCTCCTCAGCACTGTTTGTGCTCTTCAGCTGGCTGGGAGTGGGCAGAAGGCACAGGGGTGCTGGGACATGTTTACCTTGGTTTACATTGGTTTCCTGCTCCTCCCGCTCCAGCTCTGGACAGAATAGTTCCTTTGTGCTTTCTTTCCTTTCTTCTTGTGCCTAATTAGGGATTATGCTAGGGAATCAAGCTAATTAATCTCTGCCAGTCTGGGGTGAGATCAAGCTCCTCACACTATCAGGGTTGATCAATACCTCCCTGCCTGAGAAAGAATCTGAAAAACAACCCGGCTCCTTTCAGCACAGGCTTTAATGAGGGTGAGGCGGGATGGCCTGGGGGTGCCCTGGAGTGAGTGGGTCTGGTGGTTTAGCCCCACAGGACAGAGGTGTCAGGAAAGGCTCCAGGGGCTGCAGCTTGAGTGTGGGGTGGCCCCAGGGGAGGACCTCCCAGTGCCCACAGCCCTGCAAGGGAGGGGCCAGAGCTTCATCACTGTGCTGCTTTGGAACACCATCCAGCTTCCCTAGCTGCAAGGGTGGCCACTGGGAGTACTCAGACGGAGACTGTATGTATTTCAGGACAAGGTGATCCCTCCAGCTTGCAGACCAGACATCCTGTCCTGGACCACCTCCTAACCTGGGCTACCACCTCAGTCCAACAAGGAAAACTGAGGCTTGTAGGACAGCGCTGAAGAAGGCCAGAGCAATGGGACAAAGCAAAGAATCTCAAAGGGCTGCATGGGACACAGGAAGAAAGGCCTCACCATGGGAGGAAGGGAAGAGTGGTCTGTTTAGAGCTTCTAAAGAACTCGTGCTCTCTGGGGGTTCTCATGGCCTAGGCACATTAGGTCTTCAGAGGTACACTGGTGGCCCTCGCCTCCAGAGGGGAAGACATGGTTGTATGTCTTCCCAAGACTATTAAGAAGCCAAAAACAAAAGTGTTAAATATGAAAGAGGCTGGAATTGAAGGAACTGAGGATGTCAGATCTTCAGAAGGTCTTTAAGTCCACTCCATCATATTCTTTGCTCAGCCGCTTAGTTTGTGTCTGAGTCCTCGCAACCCTGAGGACTGCAGCCCTCCAGGCTCCTCTGTACATGGGATTTTACAGGCAAGAATACCAAATATATTAAATGAGCTCAAATCCAACATTAAATAGTTATTTTAGTTTGCTATAAAAATTTGAAATGATTTTTGTAATTGTTTTTAAAATTAACTTCATTTTTGCAGTTTTTTAATCTTTCAGCTTCTTTTTAATCTTTCAGCTGATTTTTCAGGTTGCATTTTCACAGGCTTTAACAGGCTCAGAGACCTTGGTCATTGTGCCTGCAGTGCCCAAGGATAAAAATGGTCCAGAGCCTGAGACACCACACAGCCAGGCACCCTGTCTAGGGGGGCACCCACTGTCAGGAGTGAGAAAGGAGAAACTGGGAGCATACAGCAGTGCTCCACATCATTTCTAGGAGATTAGCAGTCTAGACCAAAGGGAACAGAAAAAGCCTTTTAAGGATGTCTTCTTTAATATCTAGTTAAAGAAGGAAAGAAAAAGAAGACAAGAAATTTCCACTTACACAAACATGCCCCCAAGTACAGAGCAGAGATAAAGAGTTCCAGGGGCTAGAGGTAGAATAGGGAAACACCTTAAGACAATGAGGACATTATGGCCTTCCAAACCCAGGTGGTCACAAAGACCCCGTGGACCATCCACTGACCCAGAAGGCAGAGACCATCACAATGTCCAGTTAAGAACAGCAGATTAACACAGCAACTTTAGGGACTCAGACCCAGATTACACCAGTCCATATCATGGCCCATGAAGATAGGAGTGGGATTATCCTTCTTGATGACACGTGTAGGTTTCTTTGACTGTATAATGCCAGGGGAGAAAGAACTACAGTTTTGGAAACTCTGATCAGCCTGTTGAGGTCAGCTGTGGTCCCAGTGACTGAAGAAGACCCTCTGGTTTTGTTCTGCCATTTCTGTAGGAAGTAGTCAAGTCCTGTGGAAGCTATGGAGGTTCACCTCTGAGATCTCCCTTGAAGGGATAACCTGTCAGGGGAGGGCAGTTAGCCATCAGGCTCCAGGTACAGCACCTTTGGAGTGTTCAAACCGAGGCCTGTCTCCCCAGGTTACTCCCAGGTGACTGCTCAACTCAGGGACCCTGGCACCATACCACTTCTGTCCAACACAAAACTCAGTGGGCAATCTTCCTGGCCTTCAGGACTGCCCAGGACTTTCTCCAGAGCTACAGGCAATCATGGTTCTCCCTACCTAATCCTCCTTCCTCTCTCCTTTCACAGATGTCAGACCTGCATTATAGTCTGAAGGCCATCCTTAATTACTCCTGATTCTCCCCCCACAGGTACTACTTCCAATAAATCCCCTGCACTTCTAATTCCATCTTGGTATCTCCTTCCTGAAGACCCAAAGTGACATAGCTGTCAGCCCATGAAGTGTGACCGGGCAAAGCCTACTGGCTCATTCTTTCAAATTGTGAATTTTTTTTTTTTTAAAGTCCTCATAAAATGTACCCATTGGAGGGCATGGAATATGTTTCATTGAATTGCCCCCAAAGAATGCAGACTCCTGCAAAAATGGGCTGATATCACCTTGCAGTTGATTTTGCCACCATTTACCTCTCTTCACAAGATGGGTGGAGAAGAATCTTCCTGGGAGCTGGGTACAAGGAAAGCTACTATTTATTTTAAAAATATTTATCATTTATTGAGTACTTATGTGACAGGAACCATGGTAAGAGCTTTCCATACATTGTTTCATTCAATACTTACACAATTCTAATAGGATCTCCGTTTTTCAGATAAGGAAATGGAGCTAATTAGATGTTGAGCTCAGACTGAAGACTGATGGCAAAGCTAATACTCTTTAACCTTCAACACACACACACATGCACACTCACACACACACACACAATGTGATGTACATTTAAAATTTTTATCCATTGTTTCTTTTAGGCTCTTGCTTGGCATGAGGTCCTTGTGGATAATCATTATGCATATTTTTGGTGGGGGAGTGTGAGTGGGGGTTTATGTGGAAACTGGAATAAATGCAGAGCTTCTAATATGAAAATAGTAAAATACCATCTCCTAATTATGACACAGGCTTTTTGTGAGGAAGGGGACATAAAACATATGAAAGTGCTTCAAAGAATGTTAATTTGAAAAGCTTCATCTGAGTCTTCTTCTATCTTCATTTTTGCTCTAAATCTATAAATAAGTACATTTTAACTACTAATCACTGTTTGGTCAGCCTTCAGGAAAAGGCTAAATGGCCACTATCAGTAGAGAGGGTAAGAGGAGAAATAAAAAACCCAGAGAAGCTATAGACTACATTACCAGCTTAGTTCTACAAGCCTGATTCTGTCTTGATGGGTTTTCCAGATAAGGTCACAGATAATGCACACAAGAAAAGCAGCGTGGTCCTTAAAAATTCTTGCCCCCCTCCCCCAAAAGAATTACATTAAAGTGATGCATATGTTAACTAAACTTACTGTGGTAAACGTTTTGCAATATATACATATATCAATCATGAAGTTGTACACCTTAAACATTCACAATATCATATGTCAATTATATCTCAAGAAAGCTAGGAGAAAGAAAAAAAAGCAGCATGGGCATTCTTGGGAACAATGAGGTGGTGGGAAAAAAAAAAAACAAACAGAATGCATTACTGTTTGAGAGAGGAATGTAAAAAACTCACTAGTCTACTATGTTAAAAAAAAAAGATGGCACATTTATTGCTACATAAATGTTATATACATATTGTGTTTTCTGTTACAGTGACAGAAAAAATTTTGAACTTCTTGCTGCTGGTTGAAAAGGTTTATCAATAATACCTTGAATTTGACACAGGATACAAATCTGCAATAAACCAACAATGGAAACTGGAGAACAAGATGAGAAGCAATTCATCTCGAACAATTAGCTCTTACAATACTCCATAGGTACTACACGGTATGCTAGAATCCTACTATGGTCTTAAAATGCTATTGTAAATTTCTGATATTAATGAACAGGTTATGGTAAATAACCCTACATTTTTACTACCTAATATAATAAAATAAAGTAAGAAACTTTTTACTGAAAACTTTTCGATTTCAAAAATCTAGAAAGAGTAATATTTAGAATTCAAGAAATTTTCTTACAAGATTATTGTATAAAAGACTAGCTACAGTGAAAAATAAGCCAAATGTTTTTTTCTTTCTATTTTATGAAGGAAAGCTTCTGGGCATACTGCAGAGTCTAATATAGCGAAAAAGACAACAAGCTCTGAAGAAAAAGGCCAGGCAGTGGCATATGTTCACTCACACATCATAAGCAACAACTTCTGTTTAGCTGATTAACACTGAAATGAAGAACAAGGCCACAGATAGAGTCTGATGTAATCGGAGAATACAGGCAAATTAAAGTAACCAAAATGTCCACTACGTTTACAAGAGAGTGATTTGTTAGGAACCATCCTGATCGGAGGATCTGAAGTTCTGTCTTAATTGTTTTTGTTCTTTCAAATTAACAGAAATCTTTAAGTTACATAGTGATTTGGGTCCTTTCTTCTGTGTGCTGATTGCCACTGTTGATATTGGCTATGAGGAATTATTAAGCCAAGACAACCTTGTTCAGCATGTTTTTCTCTCCCAGGGTTGTTGTGGTGGAAGACAGGTTTCATGGAAGTTCAAAGTGATTATTATGTCTTAAAAAACAACTCTTAAGGATTAGAGACAGAGGGGTGCCTTAATGCACAGTATTAAGATGGACTGACTAGGACTGGTATGATGCTAATCTGGCTCATCTTCTTGGGACAGGGCAGACGGTTTGCAGTTGATTACATCACCCATCCAATTCCTCCCCACTGACCAGCCATCCAAATGACAGAGAAGTAAAGGTGAGAAGAAGGACACATGAGTGACCATTGCTCTTATATTCCATTAGGTAATTAGCCTCAGAGTGGTGTGTTCATTTATCACACTACCTGCCTTATTGACTACTGGGTTGTTATGTTCAACATAATCACAGCCTGAAAAATCTTCTTTGTATTTTAAATCCATTTTGTGCTTACTTACAGCTAACACTTTACAAGTACTATATGTAGTACTTACTGCTTGGAAAACAAAGCAATTTCTAAAAAGTAAATTCTTCCCTTGTAATTTACACTTCTTGCTATTACAAGCTTTACTATGAAAACCTAGAAGCTTGAAAAGTCTTGGTTATTATTAGAAATAAAGCAAATATTTATTTTGGGGAAAATCTAGGGGACAAAACTTCCCCTTTTAAAATCTTAGCTAGGCTATGGTCACAGATGGTCTCTGCTTATCTTTGTAAGGTAAATATGCAAAGCACACAGAGCTACGTGGAGGACTCTGGACTGTGACCATATAATCTATTCAGATTCAGAGACCAAATACAACAGCCACAACAAAAAAATAAAAACGAACGAAAAAATGAACACGAGAGAAATGCTATACCATGTAATATTTTCCTATTTCATGGAAAACACTATTCATATGGCAAAAGGACAGGAGAGGGCAACAAAAGACTTTTCCCTTCCTTTTTAAGACACTAAAAGGTATGCCGGGAATGCTAAGGGCCAATGGTTGTCACTGCTTTGTTCTCTGCACGTGAACAGCTTTAACTAATGCTGGCATCAGCTGAGTGGAGATCAGCTTTCCACATTAACTTTTTCCCTTTATATGTAGACCTTACAGTTCCATAACAATAAATAAAATTTGTAGTTACAATGCATTTGTCAATTCAGTTTAGGCACAAGGCAACTTCCACGGTGAGTGGAGAGATCGAGACAGTCTCTGATTGTGCAGAAGCGACACACTGCTTGCAACAAAATGATCTGTTGCAAACATCTCATGGGTTGACGTTCTATCTGATGAGCTTCCTATCTTCACTTCTGATGGAAGTGTTGACCAGTTGCTTTGATCGTAGGATTACATTTGCATTTCTTGCTTCAAGTGTTTTTTTTCTTCTCCCTCCTATCAGGTTTGTGTCTTCAGATAATCTGAGTTGTCCAAGTCCTTATGAGGAGAGGTCACCTTCTATCTAGCCTATTGATAACTCTGGAACTGTGGCAGGGAGAGCCAAGGGAGAGAACAGAACCAATTAGGACATCACTGGTAAAAATAAACACCTTCCCAGAAACAAAACAACGTGGTATTCCTCATTTATGCCCAGGTTGACAAAAAATTCACAGTCAGTTACATAACTTATAAACGTTCTTTCCTTAAAGGTATAACCAAAA
Source organism: Okapia johnstoni (assembly GCA_024291935.2). NCBI lineage: Eukaryota > Metazoa > Chordata > Mammalia > Artiodactyla > Giraffidae > Okapia > Okapia johnstoni. Next base: position 45,998,719 of record CM044307.1, on the reverse strand, counting down.
TGGTTTTTCTTGATGGATGTGGTAAGATTTTTAAAGGAGCTCATGTAAGTACAGAATCCCAAAATATGGGATTCTATAACAGCTGTGGTAATTATGCAAGCCTTAGTTTTGGCAACATGCAGGCTGGCAATACCTGAGCTCTGAGGTTCTGCTCGTCCAGTTCTCAGTGGGGAGACACCGTTAAAACATATATTTATTGCTACATCTAGTTCACTGTACTGTGTTAATTGTTTACATCTCTCTCTTCTAAACTGAAAGTTTCTGAGGGCGGGGACCTCAGAAAACAAAAGTTTTGAATAAAAAATCTTTAACTTTGAACTCATTTTCACACTGGTTTCAGTTCCTGGTCCATAGTAGGTCCTCAAATAAATGTCTGTCCAACAAATTTATTAAGAGAATTTTACTCTATTAGTACAAATTTTATGTTTATATTCTTAATATAATATACATAGTAGTAGCTCTGAAATTTCCCATTTCAGCCATTTTGGATGGAAACAGTTTTAGGAAGAATCATACCTTTCACTTTCTTATTAAACAAGGACCACAGAATGGTTTTATATTAGAGTGATGCTCTTAGGGATGGATAACTGTAACAGTCAAAGCTACTTCGCCTTATATTATGTGCTGGCAAATTCTTGCACTTTTTAGTCAGTCATTCTGTGGTCATCCATTTTTATCAACCATTTTGATTCTAGTAGTTTTAGTAGTATTCTTTTACTGGTTTTAATCTGCTATCCAGTTCTATAAAGAACTGAAGGTTATCAGGTGAAACCAGATAACTGACTTCATGAAATTAGCTAACTTTAAAAAGTATTTTAATTTCATCAACACTAGGCCTTTGAAATCTTATGGAACAAAGTGCATTTACTACATTTCTTATAACCTTGAACAACTCCCACCCCCTTCCCTCATACTTTTTAAAAAAGGATTCTTTTTGATAGGTGACAATGCTCAAGGCTTACTTTTAACCTAAAGTTGGGGAGTTTCCTCATAAAAGAGAGAAAAATAGAACCACGAAAGCAGTAGGAGATACAGAAGCAATGAAAGAACAGGAAGTAAACAGTAGGAGAGAAGAGAGATGAGAGGTAGGGAAACCCGACTGAGAAAGAGCTAGAGAGAGAGACTGGGAAGAGAGTAAGAGGAAATGCGTGCAACAAACGAGAGAGACAAGAAAAGACAAAAAGCCTCCGAGGCAGGCAATGTGACAGCTGAATGTGAAGTGCTCTTCTCACAAAAAGCAGGTTACTTGGTACCTGACCATAGGAAGGTAACTCTACATAAGCTGCCAACTTACAAAGTCACTTTTGCACTGAAAAACACTGGCTTGTTTTTATTTTAAAGACCTTAAAACATATTTTTGAATAAAAATATTTTTTCATGATATTCTATAGTCTCCACAGAACATGGCTTGGGTTTTAGAGGATCTGAATTCAACCAGCTCTTCCCTTTGACAAGCACAGTCTGTTATATTGTTGATTTTTTTTTTTTTTTTTAGTGGGAAAGGTGATTGAGAGCTTTTTCTAGTGTGCTAATGTTAGAATTATAGCTGACACCTAAATAATTACATCAAGACTTCCTGTTCTTTGTACCCAAATGAAATCATCCATTTCTGTCTTGTTTGATCCTAAGAAGGATATATGAAGAAGTGATAGGAAATCAATTTCTTCAAGTAAAGTTGGGTTATTAACTAACGTTTGTAGTTTACAAAATATTCTATCAAATTCCAAATGAAATGAAATTCAAAATGAGACAGCCACAGAGTTAACAAAATAAAATTGCATTCAATACATTTTTCCTGTTCCAAACCTCACATCCATTTACTTTTACTTATTGCTTTTACTCTGCGGATTAAACTAGGAAAATAACTATACATTGGTGAAGGCAGGTTATAAAAATGAAGTTCCCATTTCTATACCTAATCCATGCTGCAAGCTGTATTTTGTTACTGATCCAAACATTTAGTTATGTTCTATATTAATTTCTGTCACAGCAAACATTAACCTTACAACTTATAGATAAAATGAATGTATACAGTTTAAGAAAAAGATGGTTCACATTATCTAACTACTTGGACAACAACCTGCTACCACTGTTGTCACTTTGTTAAAAAAAAAAAAAATCACAAAGAAGCAAACTGTATTTAATTTATGAAGAGGAAGACAAAAAACCAGTCTTTTAACAAGTAAATTCCCAAGAGAAGGATGCTCTGGTTCTGTCATATACAACACCTTTACATTCCTGAATAGATTCCAGAAGGTGTAACTGATATTCTTACAGGGGAAGGAATATGAGTATTACGGACTTGCAATAATGATTCAAATGGAAGAAAGTACTGTTTTATGTATGAAGATCTCATGATAAACAAGAGGTAGATGGCTAACAAAAAAACACTGGTTAATGATGCCACCAAGTACTTCTGGGTAGGGGAATGAGGACCACCAGTGGTAGCAAAAGTATTATTTGACAGATAAGTCATAGTACTGTTTTTTTCTTGGATCAGAATAATATTCATGTGAGGGGAGTATACATGATCTGGAACATAACAGTCCCAAATTCTTTATAAATCAAAGTATACTTCCCTGGTGGTTCAGATGATAAGGAATCCGCCTGCAATGCAGGAGACCCCAGTTTGATCCCTGGGTTGGGAAGATCCCCTGGAGAAGGGAATGGCAACCTATTCCAGTATTCTTGTCTGGAGAATTCCATGGACAGAGGAGCCTGGCAGGTTACAGTCCATGGGGTTACAAAGAGTTAGACATGACTAAGCCATTAACACACACACACATAGTGTCACATTTTGAAGAGAATAGTAATTTGGTACAAAATGGCATGGGTTCTCTAACTACATAGCAGAAAAATAAGCTGTTGGATTCCAAATTACATGTGACCTTTATCATGACCAGTGCCACCAGAGAATATAAAAGTTAGAATTCAAAGGTTCTAACTTGATTTTGAGATGAACTGGGGGACTTCCATGTACTTTTTCATACATATACTTACCTGGCTGCTGTTTACATATGACCCATAGGGTTGGTAGTTTCACTAAGCCCAGGATGGGTTCCTGGCAGTGTGGTTGGTGGCTCTGCCGATACGGCAGAAACTTTTTCTTCTTCCCTTCGCTTAAGGCAGGCTGCTTTGGGGTTAAGGTTCCTCTCTGAAATAAGGAAAAATAATTTTATCATTAGAGTCACAAGTTATGAATCATGGACTCTTGGGTCTTAAACTGAACAAACTGCTGATATTTTTTCTTTCTGTGGGGATTATCAATCTCTCTGTAATTTCATTCCCATAATGAATAACACTGCAGAGAACAATGATGTGCTCACAAAACACCTCAGCATTAACTGAGCCTTGAAACTTATACTTCTTACTGACCATTTTGTATATTCTTCTTATGACTTAGTTTTCTAGGATCTGACTTGATCTACATCAGTATCTAAAAGCAGTTCTTCTACTGTTTCATCCAAACACTGTAGCAAGTGCTGTTATTAGACTACCGAATCTCCTCAATGTCCTGCAAAGGTACAATACTCTGAACTGCTATGAATGCTGACACTCTCTATGTACTGGAGAGAGATATCTGTGCTTTATCCAGAATTCTGCCAGTTCAGAAAATGATAAACTAAGAGACACCCTCAGCCATAGGATCCTCTACAGGAAAGTGTGCCAATTCCTCCAGGAGAGAGGTAGCCTGAGTATATCTGTTTTTCTTCTTTGATTTATATGTAGGACGAGATGAGTGAGATGTTCTTTCTACAGTTGGGGTTGTGACTGAGAGGGTTATAAAAACTTTTACCGCTTTGTATATAAATTAGATAGCAGACAAGACCAAATGGAACTTCTGATGTGGGCATTTTCAAAGGCACTTAAAGTATGGGATATTATCATATAAAATAAAGGTAAAGAAAATCCACTGAACTAAAGACCCACTGGATGAAAATCTACTTAGGAACAACAGTTCCTTTATAATTTCTTTAAATGAGTTGTAAGTACAAATATTTAACTCATGATACCTCTTGGTGTAGTTTTTTGTTTCAGTTTATAATATACAGTGTAAAAGTTGCTACATTTATTCTTATAAACTGATTAAGATGTCATAATGAATATAATATAAAAAGATCACTTAAAATTAGTCTGTAATGAAAACAATACTTTGTATAAGTTGTGATATTTTTACATATTAGATTTTCTTAAAATGATGGCCCAGATAACCCTATATGCGAGACAGAGTAAGAGACACAGATGCATAGAACAGTCTTATGCACTCTGAGGGAGAAGGTGAGGGTGGGACGTTCTGAGAGAATAGCATTGAAACATGTATATTATCATATGTGAAACAGAACACCATTCTAGGTTCGATGCATCAGACAAATGCTCAGGGCTGGGGCAATGGGATGACCCAGAGGGATGGGACGGGGAGGGAGGTGGGAGGGGGGTTCAGGATGGGGAACACATGTAAACCCATGGCTGATTCATGTCAATGTATGGCAAAAACCATTACAATACTGTAAAGTAATTAGCCCCCAACTAAAATAAATAAATTTATTAAAAAAAAATAAATAAGTAAAATAAAATGATGGCCCAGCTGAATGCAACATAGCAGAGCTTTTTTTTTTTTTTTTAAATGCATCTCCTCTTTCATGGAAAGTGAAAACATATTTGAATGTGCATATATCAAGATACATTTATAGTTCACTTCTGAGTTTAAAAAAGTAGATAAAAGACTTTACTACATGGTAAACTTACTGACTCTACTGACTATTACTCATACATGATAACACTTCATCATCTAGGCCCCTGCATTTAGGAAAAGACACGAAGCCTATACAAACTCTGGGGAGACAATGAAAGAAAGAAGGTACACTCTTACTTAATTTATCAGGATAACTTATAGTAGAAAATTGGCATGTCCATCATTACGTAAAAATACTAGAAGCTGCTTTCTTAATAAGTGATTGTGCACCTCTGACTAATGAGAAGCTTGTCTTTCATGAGGTGTCACATCCCCTTTATTGTGTAGGCAAAAGTCTCATATGATCACCAGAGAGACTGAAAAGAGGGCACAAATTAACATGTAAAATCCAAACAGGATTTGAACACTTCCTAATTGAAACATTCTCACATTTCTCTTACCATGGAACATCACTCTTAGCTAACTATGACTCTGTGTCACACTTGATCTAGAAGGTATGATCGAAATAGCTGGAAAGGACAAGAGCCAAAAACTCAAGTTAGACAAGATATTGTAGATTCCTACAATGAGTCAGACAACACTTAGGACTGGAAGAACCAAGAGAATATGCTACAGTAAGCTCTACTAGTAGCTCAGACAGTAAAGCATCCGTCTGCAATGCAGGAGACCCGGGTTCGATCCCTGGGTCAGGAAGATCCCCTGGAGAAGGAAATGGCAACCCATTTCAGTATTCTTGCCAGGAAAATTCCATGGACAGGGAGAGTGGTGGGCTATAGTCCATGGGGTCCCAAAGGGTCGGACGTGACTGAGTGACTACACACACAAGCTCTACTAAATGTGAAGTAAAGTGAGCTTTGATTCAAAAAAGCAAAAGCTAGTGCTGTTGCTTCATACTTCCTGGTTTGTGTGAGCAGCCCATGGCAAACATGTTAGGTAGTCAAGAAGGCCTGACGTAAAGCTAAGAAGACTCTTTGTGACCCCATGGACTGTGGCCTGCCAGACTCCTCTGTCCATGCAATTTTCAGAAGTCAGACATTCCCTGTGGGGCTTGGGAAGTGATTGTCATTCCCACATTTCTATCAGGTGTCTATCTCTTACCCTCTGGTAGATGGCTGAGAATTTGGTTCTTTTATAACACCATCTTCTTCTTAACGTGTTTATAGCACAGTTTTTGGCTAATTCAATAGTTACTTCTTTATAATATCATGATTAGGTAAATATGTGTCATTATATCTATATGGACATACATATAAGTCAATAATTTTATATTGATTGTTTCCTTGTTCATATGACTGTTTTTCCTTTAGTTTATAGTTGCTTTTCTTTTCTTTTGTTATTGTTAATAATGCTAATTTTCCCCCTTAAAACCATCTAATAAATCTAACAAATGCCTCTCAACGATTCTTCCTAAAATCTCAAACACATCATCATATTATTTATTAATTCTATCTTATTTCTGGGGAAACCTTTCTTCTCACAGTCTTCTATTTTCAGTATGGAGTGGTTCTTTTCTAGGCCTAGCAGTTCCTGTTACAGGATTTTCTTCTGCTACTCCTATGTGGTAGATCCTTTCTTTACCAGGTGCTATGCCCTTGGTTTTGCTGATTACGTCCTTACTTGGTTTAAGCATATGTTCCAGATGCTCTCTCAGAAAGTGTTCAAAGGAGGCAAAATTTTAAAGACTTTGTGTATCTGAAATATATTTATCTTTACATTTTAATAAATGGTTTGGGTAGGTACAGAATACTAGGTTGAATATGATTTTTCCTCAGAATTTTGAAAGTATTGCTCCACTATCTCCTGGAACCCAGCACTACTTCAGAACTTGGATGACATTTTGACTTTTGTTCCTTTTTCTGTGAGCTATTTAAATGTTGTCTCTAAAAGCTTTAGGATATTCTTTTGTAACTCTGATGCTCTGAAATTTCATAATGATATACTTCAGCTTGAGGTAATTTTTAAAATCATTATTCTTAATAGAAGATTAGATTTTATGAATCTTGAGACATATATTCTTCAGTACTTACAAATTTCCTGTATTATTACCATGATAATCCCCTTCATTCCTTTCTGCTCTTATATTATAAATCCTACTGGTTAGATGCTAGACTTCTAGATTAATCCTAATTTTACTAGTTCTTCTCTTCTATTTTTCATCTCTTTCTAGGAGATCTTTTCAGCTTTATCAGCTAACTTCTCTACTATATTTTTTCTGCTATCTTATTACCTGAATATTTCTTTTTCATGGCTTCCTGTTTATGGATACCTTTTCTCTTAGAAGATACTCAGTTTTCAAAAAAGTTTCCTAATGTTTTTGGCATGTCTTGGTTTTCTTCTGAGTTTCTCTTTTGTTTGGTTTGATCTCAATTTTTCTTTTTCATGCTTGTTTCTCTTAAATCTTTGGTTGTCCTTTAACATTAAAGTAAGACATCAACTAGAAGGCAACGGCACCCCACTCCAGTATTCTTGCCTGGAAAATCCCATGGACGGAGGAGCATGGTAGGCTGCAGTCCATGGGGTTGCGAAGAGTCGGATACGACTGAGTGACTTCACTTTCATGCACTGGAGAAGGAAATGGCAACCCACTCCAGTGTTCTTGCCTGGAGGGCTGCCATCTATGGGGTCGCACAGAGTCAGACATGACTGAAGCAACTTAGCAGCAGCAGCAGCAAGACATCAACTGGTGGGTTTTACTCTACGGTAATCTAAAAGTGAGGCATTATTACATAGGAATTCCTAAACCTGGAAGTCTTTTCTCTAGAGTATTTTATTTTCTCTGGAAAAGAATGATCCTATTTCCTTGAGGATAGCATTAATATACTTTGCTGCCAGCATTAGGGAAGCAAGGCAGAATACAAGGCTAGGGGTCCCACTGTTCAGCTTCATGTTTCACCCATTCTCTGTTCTTCTTCATGTCCCAGATTTGCAGTCTTCCAGATTTCACTTTTTACAGAAAATAATCCCTCTGACTTCTCTGGTAGAAGGGAAGAGAGGGCAGAAGTAATATGTAGTACAGAGGAGACTTAGGGATCCAACCTTACATAGCAAGCTCCAGTGAATCTTTCTGCTTTGGGGTCTGATGCCTGACTTCTGCTTTTTCCCAGTAATTAGTACCTTCAAAGTCCAGAGGCTTTCAGAAGGCTGCTTCTTGTTGGTATTCCTCTCTGCTCCACTTAATTTCTTGTAAGTCAGTCAGTTACCACTATTCTATCTACTACCTTACACATATTTTTTACTCTTTCATCTGCTATTATCTCCCATTTATCCTTGTGGGTTAATGCCATTTTTATTCATTTCAGTGGTATATTATCAATCAGTATTTTTGACCACTTATTACTATGTTTGACCATCTCATTGCAATTGAATTAAATCTACTGAGGGTAGGAAATTTGTCCGGGAAAAGGAAAAGCCTCAGGTGATTCTTTGGAGAAGGCAATGGCACCCCACTCCAGTACTCTTGCCTGGAAAATCCCATGGACGGAGGAGCCTGGTAGGCTACAGTCCATGAAGTCGCTAAGAGTCGGACACGACTGAGCAACTTCACTTTCACTTTTCCCTTTCATACACTAGAGAAGGCGATGGCAACCCACTCCAGTATTCTTGCCTGGAGAATCCCAGGGACGGTGGAGCCTGGTGGGCTGCTGTCTATGGGGTCGCACATAGTCGGACACGACTATAGCGACTTAGCAGCAGCAGCAGCAGGTGATTCTTAGACCAGCTAGATTTGAGAATCACTATCCCAGTTCATTCATCTTCAGACTGACTAAGAGACCAGAGAACTAAAATTCTAATAGTTCTACTGTCCCTAAATTATCACAAGAAGAGAAATGAGTTTATCATGCTGACCTATGAAAGAGTTTGAGGAGGAAGTGTTTGACCACTAATTTAATCTTTAGTAAAACTGAGAGGACAAACTTGAAGGTAATATGTGAAATCTGCTGAGGATTAGTAAAACTGTAATGATAAAATTATAGTCATGATAATGAAGAAGTTTAAACTGCCAAAGACAGACCAGATGGGATTCTGATACATGGGGCACAATGGCACAAAAAGTGCTCTGGGAAAATCTGAGGCTTGGAAGGAAAGCCACTTCCTGCTTTTCTTAAGGATGCACTTAGACCCAGGTCTGGTTGCCCTCCTGGTGTAACCACTTGTCTAAGGATGACAGGATGTGGATAGCTAGATGTGGTCTTGGAACACCACCCCATACCAAAGCAGGTGTTCAGAGAGCCTAAAGGATGTCAAAAGTAGGTCATGTAAACAAAATGTACATCTTTATATAAATTGCTGGGTCCAGGGGCCACTGGGTGGGGCCCCTGTAGCAATGAAGAGACTTTTAAAAGTGAACACGTTACCAAAAGAAGTCAAAACTGCTGCAGATAAAAGCGCAGGGAAGGAAAGCAGTTATACCAAACTCTAAAGTGCTTCCATAGACAAGGAACAGACATTATGGGCTACACAAAGGGTTAAAAACTCTGTGAGACAGCCAGCAGAGTGTTTTTCAAGGAGTCTTACATGGATCTCATGGTTTTTACATAAACCTGTAAAATAAGGGCTCTGGGTTTTGAAGTCCAGAGTTTGAGGGTAGGAGGAAGATAGGCTTTTATAAATATTAAAGCAGTCCCTAATGAAGTTACAGTTCAGTGTACTTAAGTTTTATTCATTCTAATCAGTCAATGGCTCCTTATGTAGAGTTTTCCAGAATACTGTGAAAAAGTCAGCACCCATAACAATGACCAGGAAGTTAGCAGGCAGCTGGATAAGTCGAGATATCAGATACTCTTTCAGACTAAGGTTTTCTACTGTAGGGGCTTGCATGGAATCAAGACAAGGTCATATCTTGCAAATGATTGCATAAGATCAGGTTTCATTAACATCTACACTCTACAGATACTTCAGAAGTCTTAAGACAACAGGAGCAAGCATCTGGTTTTAGTGGTAGGTGTGTTACTTATTGATCCTTCTTATTCATTAAAAACACTGGAGGAAAAAAATAGATGAATTAATTACTAGTGTATGTTTTTCTGAAAATGAGTTCAAATTCTCTAACTCTGGTTTCCTTAGAAAGAGTATCCCTTCTATGATCAGTGCTGAGGGTTCCTGTTGTAGTTCTCAAGCATCTGTCCATTCCTCTTTTTTCTTTTCCACCTTTCTTTAAATAAAGTATCATATAAATGCCCAATAAATAAGGAAGAAAAGTTGCCCTCAATGAGAGAGGTTAGTGATGAGGTCTGGAACCAAATACCACAATCTATAAATTTTTTGCAAAGAAGCCTAGGATGAGGCATTCGTAGCTTCGAAGAAGAAGATATATAGGTATATGCAAAAAAGCAAGCTTGATGATAGAACTGCTCAAGGGCTGGAAGCTTGTATTAATTGATAACCCATGGTCTAGAACATAGCTGCCTGGGACAGAGGGGATACGCAATAAACACTGTTAAAAAAAAAAGTTTCAAAGCTTCAAGAGTCCATTAAGGGAGTTCCCTGGAGCGTTAGTGGTTAGGGTCTGGACTTTTCACTGTCATGGCCTGGGCTCAATTTCTGGTTTAGGGAACTGAAAACTTACAAGGCATGCCATGTGCCGCGGCCCCCCCACCTCACCCCCCAAAAAACGATTCCACCAAAATAACAGTTGGGAGAGCTGTCTGAGTCAACCGGTTGGGAGAATTGTCTGAGTCAACACTGGGTAAGTCTGTGTAAAGCACACTTTTTTCCTTAGGGACACACAGGCATGCTGGTACACATTCATCCAAGAAACTCATGGCATTCCAATGAGGGATCAATGAAGCAACTCTTGACACCTTACTGACATGCATACAAAAGGACATTCATAGGAGGCAAAGCAAAGAGAGGCCATGACCAAACATCCTATTAACCAACAGGGCCTCACAGATGCCCCAGGGGAAAGCAGGCAAGAAACTGACTACAGAGAAGTAGGGAAGACAGGAAGGAGCAGGGAGAAGGACAAGTGTAGGCAGGTAAATTCAAGAGTATGGGATTCCAGAGCCAGTAAGAACAAAGAGGCACAAGACACTAATGCTGTGCGGCAGGCTGGCTATTCACTGCACTGTTGTGTAGCGTTGCTCTCTACTGTTTGTGGGAAGCGCTGAACCTACAGACATTGACCAACACAGTGAGACATAGGTGAGAGAACTAGGGAAAACCTGATCTAGATGATGCGGTAGCAGGAGTACTAGGAGAACACATAAACAACTTGCCCAAGTGGAAGACCTAGTAAAGACACAAATGTCTGCCCACCGGAAGCAGAACAGTTACATGTCTCTGCTGAACCTACTTACCTCTGACTTGCTGTTCTAGACTAAGGATGACTGCCACGGCCTGATGAAGAATAAGGAGTTTTGTTTGGGGTTTTTCACTCTTTAAATGAAGCTGACACATTCGACCAAGCTCTTTGAATGCCTCATTAATATCTCGTACACGCAAGCGTTCTCTGGCATTGTTAGCCATCCGCCTTTCTTTCTCCCTTTCTATCTTCTGTTCTGGGTTCAAATCCTCATCTTCATTAGTACTGCTGGAAAAGAAAGTAACAACAATGTCCATTAGGTTCTCTATAAAGTAAGATATGCTAATTTTACAAAATTATAAAGTATAAAAATTAAAATGACCTATACATGTTATCAAATATTAACAGCTACGCTTAAATATTGTGTATTAATTTTCAATCTTCCCTTGATGTAAATATATAGCTATATAGTTGAAATTTTACCACACACACATTTAAATGCATTTTCACTGTACATTACTGCATAAAGACTTCTTCAAACTAGTGAAACACTTCATAATTTGAATGACAACATATTATAGCACCTGCTTTGCCAAATATGATTAGCAGCATCAGCATTATTGTTTAAAAACTTTACTTCTTACTTCATTGTAAAAACAGTGTTGCATTACTGTTAAAAATACAGCATCTCAGGTTCTACTGAAAACTTACTGAATCAGAAGCTTCATTTTCACAAGATTCATATGTATATTAACGTCTGAGAAACACTGTCCTATTATAGTAATGTATTATAGTTTATGTTCTTATGTTCTTCTTCCCAGTCCACTGAGGAGAAGGAAGAAAAGCTTAAGATATGGAATGAAAAAGTATCTCAGAAAATTACTACTTTCTGTTCCAGAAAGAAATATTACCTACCATCAGTAGTGATGATTTTAAAACAGGGTTGAACTGGAACATTTTTTTTTTGAAGGACAAATTGGCAAAAAATTCAAAGCCTTGTCTGAGGAGGCCTTTACAAATAGTTGTGAAAATAAGAGAAGCGAAAAGCAAAGGAGAAAAGGAAAGATATACCCATCTGAATGCAGAGTTCCAAAGAATAGCAAGGAGAGATAAGAAAGCCTTCTTCCTCAGCGATCAATGCAAAGAAATAGAGGAAAACAACAGAATGGGAAAGACTAGAGATCTCTTCAAGAAAATTAGAGATACCAAGGGAGCATTTTATGCAAATGGGCTCGATAAAGGACAGAAATTGTATCAACCTAACAGAAGCAGAAGATATTTAGAAGATGTCGCAAGAATACACAGAAGAACTGTACAAAAAAGATCTTCACAACCCAGATAACCATGATGGTGTGATCACTCACCTAGAGCCAGACATCCTGGAATGCAAAGTCAAGTGGGCCTTAGGAAGTATCACTACAAACAAACTAGTGGAGGTAATGGAATTCCAGTTGAGCTATTTCAAATCCTAAAAGATGATGCTGTGAAAGTGCTGCACTCAATGCCAGCAAATTTGGTCAGCAGTGGCCACAGGACTGGAAAAGGTCAGTTTTCATTCCAATCCCAAAGAAAGGCAATGCCAAAGAATGCTCAAACTACCACACAATTGCACTCATCTCATACGCTGGTAGAGTAATGCTCAAAATTCTCCAAGCCAGGCTTCAGCAATACGTGAACAGTGAACTTCCAGAAGTTCAAGCTCATTTTAGAAAAGGCAGAGGGACCAGAGATCAAATTGCCCACATCCGCTGGATCATCAAAAAAGCAAGAGAATTCCAGGAAAACATGTATTTCTGCTTTATTGACTATGCCAAAGCCTTTGACTATGTGGATCACAATAAACTGTGGAAAATTCTGAAAGAGATGGGAATACCAGACCACCTGACCTGCCTCTTGAGAAACCTGTATGCAGGTCAGGAAGCAATAGTTAGAACTGGACATGGAACAACAGACTGGTTCCAAATAGGAAAAGGAGTACGTCAAGGCTATATACTGTCACCCTGCTTATTTAACTTATATGCAGAGTACATCATGAGAAATGCTGAGCTGGAGGAAGCACAAGCTGCAATCAAGACTGTCGGGAGAAATATCAATAACCTCAGATATGCAGATGACACCACCCTTATGGCAGAAAGTGAAGAGGAACTAAAAAGCCTCTTGATGAAAGTGAAAGAGGAGAGTGAAAAAGTTGGCTTAAAGATCAACATTCAGGAAACTAAGATCATGGCATCTGGTCCCATCACTTCATGGGAAACAGATGGGGGAAACAGTGGAAACAGTGGCTGACTTAACTTTTTGGGGCTCCAAAATCACTGCAGATGGTGATTGCAGCCATGAAATTAAAAGATGCGTACTCCCTGGATTATGACCAACCTAGACAGCATATTAAAAAGCAGAGACATCACTTTGTCAACAAAAGTCTGTCCAGTCAAGGCTATGGTTTTTCCAGTAGTCATGTATGGGACATGAGAGTTGGACGGTGAAGAAAGCTGAGCGCCGAAGAATTGATCCTTTTGAACTGTGGTGTTGGAGAAGACTCTTGAGAGTCCCTTGGACTGCAAGGAGATCCAGCCAGACCATCCTAAAGGAGATCAGTCCTGGGTGTTCATTGGAAGGACTCATGTTGAAGCTGAAACTCCAATACTTTGGCCACCTGATGTGAAGAGCTGACTCACTGGAAAAGACCCTGATGCTGGGAAAGATTGAGGGCAGGAGGAGAAGGGGATGACAGAGGATGAGATGGCTGGATGGCATCACCGACCCAATGAACATGAGTTTGGGTAAACTCCGGGAGTTGGTGACGGACAGGGAGGCCTGGCATGCTGTGGTTCATGGAGTCGGAAAGAGTCGGACATGACTGAGCAACTGAACTGAACTTAAAGTGTTCATTATCTTTCGATCACCAATTCCAACTTCAGAAATTCACCGAAATAACGTAAGCAGAGATGTTCATAGAAATTTAGGTAAAGAAAGTTGATGACAGAATTATTTACTTTAGAACAAACTGGAGTCCAATATGTGTTAAAATATTAACACATGTGTTAAAATAAATGAGATGTGTTAAAATAAATCACAGCACTTCCAGACAATGGTTTACTATACAGGGAGTTGGTGATGGACAGGGAGGCCTGGCATGCTGCAGTTCATGGGGTCCCAAAGAGTCGGACATGACTGAGCAATTGAATTGAACTGAACTGATACAGCCTCTAAACACCAAGCTGCAGATTTTGCAGCAAAAAAGTACAAGCGCTGTATGATTCCATTTACAGGAGCTTCTAGAAAAACACAAAACTAACAGAAGGGAAAGGAGATCAACGTCTGCCAGAGGATGACAGAAGATTACTGATTATAAATGGGTATGAGGAAACTTTCTGGGCTGGCAGAAATATTCTACATTATTAATACCTATGTATATCTATGTATATATTAATATCTATGATATCTATGTATATCACCATATACATTTGCCAAAGGACAAAAATTGTGTACTTAAAACTGATGCATTTTACTATATTTTGAATTAAATCTCAATAAAGCTGCCTAAAAGTATAAACAACAGAAAGAAAAAAAGATGTTGCAGAAAATACTCATGGATAGATGAAAAGGTTAAAAATAGATTATTAAATTTAAAAAGCTGACATTATAAAACTTATATCCAGTTTATTTCCAATTTAAACTGTATTTATGGAAAAAAGATATTCCTTGAAAAGTAAACAGTGGTTAATTCAAGTGTCTTTTTTTTGTGTTTTCTTGGTGTGCTTTCCTATAATTTTCAAATTTCTGTAATGAAAATGGACTAATTAATTGGAAAAATATTGAGAAAAATGCTTTGGAATAACTTCTAGAAAATCCTATTTATATTCAACATTTTAGGAATAAATTACTGGGTAGAGTCTCTTACAATCTGGAAAATCTATGCACAAAGAATTGATGTTCCACCTCTTCTCTAATATCTTGAGTACTTTACTAAAGAACAAGTAGACAACAGATTTTTACTACTAATTGTCAAGAATTATGTAAAAGTATTCTTTTGATAATAGAGAATCACTAGCTCGTTGACTTCAAAGGAACCTTTCCAGATTATCTAGCCCAAAGGTTTCCAAATGTGGCCACTCATCAGCATCTTTAGGAGTTCTTCTACAGTTTTCACAGGTCCCACTGCTGGGGATGCTCGGCAGTGAGCTTGGGTCAGAAATGCACCTGCATTTCTAGAATGTTACACAAGTCTGCGGCGCAGGGTTGAGAACCACTGCAGCATCAGTGACCTCCCTAGGATTACACTGGTGATTAGTTGTGGAGTGGAGAAAAGTACCCAGGTAGTGCTTCATGGAAGAAAACCAAGAACATGTATCTAAAATTATCATCATCATAAATTATCAGAGTACCTTTACTGATGTTTACAGCATGTCAGACAGTATGAAAAGAGCTTTATATGCATAATTTTCAGTTTATTCCTACAAGAATCCTAAATAGAAAACTTCCTTTAAGATGGAACCAAACCTCAGCAAGTTTTACTGACCTGACATGGTCATTTGGCAAAATGTAGTGAAGCCATGATTCAAATCCAGGTTAGCCTTATTTTGTCCAAAGCCATGTTTTAAGTTTACTATTATTAACTATCAAGTATAGTTCTTGCTAACCCATTATACTGCATTCTCAATTTCTGATGACCTATAACAGAGCTCAGCAAACTGGCCAGAGAGCCAGATACCTGTTTTTGTAAATAAAATTTTATTGGAAGAGCCACACCCATCTGTTATGTATTGTCTTTGGCTGCTTTCATGCAACAATGGCAATGTTCAATAGTTGCAACAGAGACTGCATGACCCATAAAAACTAAAATATTTACTATCTGGCCCTTCACACAGGAAGTTTGCTGACCTGTATGATGAAAGGATGAATGATGAGGAGAGGTATAAATTATTCCCCTAAAGTTCTATTTGAATCATGAAACTGAAAGAATTAAGATGC
Source organism: Okapia johnstoni (assembly GCA_024291935.2). NCBI lineage: Eukaryota > Metazoa > Chordata > Mammalia > Artiodactyla > Giraffidae > Okapia > Okapia johnstoni. The sequence continues at coordinate 45,982,811 of CM044307.1, read as the reverse complement.
CTCAAAGGAGTGGCCTCGGGATTCCCTGACCCAGTTTTGTCTTCTTCATGCCCTTGCACAACTGGATACAACGCATATTAAAATGATAGAATTATTTTTTAAAATACATAGTATCAGGCTGTAAGATTTAATTTTCCCCAAGAGAAATGTTGAAGTATTAAAATAGTGAGACTGTCAACCATAAAAGGACAACTTTTAAATATATGAATGACAGAAAGGACCATGCTGGTTTTTTGTTTTTGTTTTTTAATTTATTTTTTATTTTTTTGGCTGTGCTGGGTCTTTGTTGCTGGGCAGGCTTTTCTACAACTGTGGCAAGCAAAGGCTACTCTAGTTGCAGTACACGGGCTTCTCATTGCAGTGGCTTTTCTTGGCACATGGGCTTAGTTGTTCCACAGCATGTGGGATCTTCCCGGATCAGGGATCGAACCCATGTTTCTGGCATTGACAGGTAGATTCTTTACGGCTGAGCCACCAGGGAAGCCCTACGTTTGTTATTTTAGTTAACTGAGCATACTTATTGAAATTTCCTTTGTACCATACTTTAACACAAAGAACAATTAAAAAATTTTTTATTTATTTGGCTGTGTTAGGCCTTAGTTGCAGCATGTGGGCTTAGTTGCTTTGCAGCATATGGGATCTTAGTTTCCCAACCAGAGATCAAACCCACATCTCCTATACTGGAAGGCAGATTCTTAACCACTGAGCCAAGAGGGAAGTCCCAAAGAACAATGTTTTAAATATAAATATATGTGATATATACCTATTACTGATAAATAGATATATATCAAGAAATAGAATGTACCATGTGCATGAGTGCTCAGCTGTGTCTGATTCTTTTGTGACCCCATAGACTGTAGCCCACCAGGTTCTTCTGTCCATGGGATTTCCCAGGCAAGAATACTGGAGTGGGTAGCCATTTCCTCCTCCAGGGAATCTTCTGACCAAGGGACTGAACCTGTGTCTCCTGCATTGGCAGGAGGATTCTTTACCACTGAGCCACCAGAGGGGAAAAAAAAAAAAAGACTAGGAGGAGGATGTATCACAAATAAATTATCTCTCTTCATGTAGAACTAAACGCAAAATCTGATGGAAGAATTTAGAAATCATTTGAAACTAATCTCATTATGTGTCAATATCCATATTTGAAAGCAGTCAAGTCCAGTTTCTAGAACTCCTTGCCCAACAACTGTGCATGTGGAGTACTTCCTTTTCTATACTCGTTTCAAATTATTGTTTAAAACACGAGTTCACAAATTTCTTTTATAAAGAGCCAGGCAGTAAATATTTTCAATTTTGTGGGCCATCTCTCAGATCTACTCAAACCTGCCACTGCACTATGAGAACAGCCACAGACAATATGTAAATGAATGGTGCATGGCGGTGTTCCAATAAAACTTTATTTATAAAAACAGGCAATAAACTAGATTTGGCCCATGGGCCATAGTTTGCCAGCCCCAGGTTTAAATCACAGAAGAGGTCTTAACTTAATATACTTAATTAATAATATGTAATATATATAAATATATAATTTATTATATTAATATACAATAATAATATACTTAATATACTTAACTTAAAATAATATATTCAAATAATTATTGACAGATTGCATCTATCTATACTTGTACAATTTAATTTGTTTTAGCTATTTTGTTCTCTAGCTGTCATACAGACTGTAAGCACTGAGGGGAGAAAAGTAATTCTTTTTTATATGCAGACCTTAAAATATTGTTGGAAACATGGAAAACAAACTTAGAATCAGCTTCATATGTCTCCTGTTAAGGGATGCCGTGAGGATTAAATGAGATGACAGACATAAAAGTCCCAACACAGTATCTAGAACACAGCTTACACTTTTCACCCATGGCAAGTGAGTGAAATATGACCTGGATGCTAACAAATACCTTGTTCTGCCTCTAGATGAAACTTTGATATCTTTTTGGGAGGATTCATCATCTGATTTCATGTCATCTGATGAAGGAGGTTCATGAAGGTTTTCATCTTTCTCTTTATTTTCAGTCTTGATTTCTGTTGGAACAACAGTTCCAGACTGACTTTGCAAGCCACCTAACAAAGAGGCAAAGAACAAAATAAATGTCCAGACTCATCTGTGAATTAGAATTAAAACAGTAAAAAGCTTTCTTGATGGCAAATATCCTTAGTTGTTTTAGAGCTATGATGGAAATCTGAAGATGTAAAAAAGTAAGCTATTTAGAGTTGCAAAGAGCATGTCCACAAACTTTAGAAAAAAGATGCTTTCTAAAGCATCTGTATTAAAAAAAAATAAACAAGGTTGACCCTGATGGTGAGTCCAATGTTCACTTTCAGGTACCATTTAAAAATTAAACAAGTTATGAGACATGATGCATCTTAGAAACCAACTTTTAAGGTGCTGCCAAGGTAAAGGAAATAAGCTTTAACATTTTCCTGGACAAACACAATAAAACAGGTATCATGGTTAAATATAATTGGGAAAACTTCACTTTGATGGTCTTTTATTACCTATATATTTGTACTTATTTATAAGGTCTACTGTAACATTGGCCACAGTTTGCTTTTTACAAGAATTATCTGTCTCTCCAATTAAATTATAATCTTCTCAACAATAGCTACTATCATTCAGAACTCTAAATATACCCAGAAATATCTTTCTCATTGCCTCTAGGGACCATGAAGACTCAGCCATGAGGGGAAGTGATTTAAAAAGAGACAGGACAGGGTCTTCCCCGGCGGTGCAGAGGTTAAAACTCCATGGCTCCATTGCAGGGGGTGTGGGTTCAATCCCTGGTTGGGGAACTAAGATCCTGCATGCCTTGCAGTGCGGCCAAAAAAGGAAAAAAAAAAAAAAAAAAAAAAAAAGAACAGAAGCTAAGAAGATGACCAGTAAACACTTTGCACAGGGTTCCATCCATCAATAAACATCTATAGTCGCATCAGTTAAATGCAACAAAGTACTGAACCCTAAATATCTACCCTGCATATTCATGCAGTAGTACCACTGTTTGGAATTCTCCTAAGATGACTTGATTAACAGATGTGAATTTGACTGTGAAAAAGGTGACAGAGCTCCAAATGATACCTCTGTCTGCATTACTGCTGAAAACCAACAATACAGTTACCTCTATAATTTTCCTGTGTTTTATGGTTCAAGTCTGTGCTTGAAGCAGTGACCGTACTAGACAGGACTGAATGATTGCCATTGAGACTGACAGAGTCTTCTCGATGAGTTCCAACCTAAAGTAAACAAACACACAAAAAAGTTCATGGGGCAGTAACTGTTCAAATTCTTTCACTGGGCTTAATAGAGAAAACAGTATCACTTATCTAAATTTAGCAATTTTTTTTGGATGCCACTTTTCTGGTTTTTGAACTGTAAAAGACTTGATAGTAGCACTGTTTCTGAGCAAAAATATTTTTTTAAAAATATTAAAAAATTTTTTAACTTTCAAAGTTTATATTCCACAGAGGGTTGCTGTGAGAAGCAAATGAGCTAACAGAGATAAAGCACTCTATATGCTATGTGCTGCGCTGTGCTTAGTCGCTCAGTCATGTCCGACTCTGCAGGAGCACAGCATATTATAAGCTCTATTCTGTATCAGTCAATCTGAAAACCTATTCTACATAATACTTAAATATGTTAAAGTATCCATGAATTTGTATTTCTTCTCAAAAAAATTAAAAGAGCAGCAAAAGCAATACAAAATTAAAATAACTTAGAAGTTCTACATTTCCAGGAACCAAAATTGCCAAATATTTTTATTCTCAGTTTTATCAGATTTAAGCAAGTCACAGTTAACTTAAAATGAGAAGGTAAGGCATGCAATTTTAGCTACTGCAGTATTTTTTGAAAAACTGTTACAAATGAAGCTTTTTATTAGAACAATAGCAGAGTAGTCAACTAGAGGATTAAGACTTTAATTAAATAGATTTATTGCCTGGAGTTATACATGAGAACCACTGTTTTTCAACAAATCCTTCAATCCCAGTAAAACACCATGCTTTGAATCCCTCTTGAGTAATTAATATAGCTTTTATCTTTCATGACTTTGTATGGATTTTGCCCTAATATAAATACCCCGATGCAAGTTTATCCTTTGGTTTCCTGTAAGCCAAACAAAAGAAACAAAAGTTTCAGGCAATGCAGGCTATTGGTAGTGGATCTGATCAGAACATATCAGATCTTCCACCTTACTTTTGAAGAAATGTCTGTCCTCTGCCTTTATTCTTACCTTTAATGTAGTTAAACAACAAAAACAAAAACCATTTAATGTATTCCACAGCTACTTTTTAAATTATTTGAAGATTAGGTGTGTCACTACTCCCCCGGATGATCAAGCATTGACTATATCCTTTTTCTAAACCACACAAATTCATCACTCATTGGAATCATAAAATCTTAAAGAATCATAAAATCTTTAATCTGTGGTTAAAGGGACCACAGAAATCAAAGTAACCTTCTACACCCTTACTACTTAGGAAATCTTCCCTTATCCCTTAACCGTTACTTCTACACTGAGCCTCACCTCACCCCCAATAAAAAATCTTGAGAAAAATCTGAAGAACTAAACCTAACAACAAACAAGTGAAGTAGACTGTGAAAATTACTCTCAAGAGAGGAAATTATTTTTTTAAAAAGTTTATGACATCCTATCTCTAGGGAATCCTAGTCATGTTTATTCTTAACACATAGGTTGCTTTCTTGCTAGCTATTAACTACTCATGATTTGAGGGGAAAGTTAGTTCAAAATTCCTTTTTATAATAATAGGCATGATATAGATATAACACATAGCTACAAATTCTTTGGGAACTTAGGAGCCTCAGCCTATTTTAAAGATAATATATTACTAGAATAATTTTTGACTGGCTGAGGAAGTCATTGCAGGATAAAGCAAAAGCTAAAAGATTCTATGTTTGTATTTATAATGTGGACTTAAAACTTCCTATGATCTTTGGTAATATGTGCTAATTTTGCTCTTCTATAGTATTTTGAGCTATCATACCAAGTATTTAAAAAAATAAGCTTTTAAAATTTAAACATAAGTATATTTACTACGTATTTTATCTGTGAAACCTATTTTAGAGCTTCAGAAGACAATACCATTGAACAAACTGAATTTCACTGAGTGGTAAGTGATGATGCATCTGTGAAATTCTTATTTTTTTACTTCATTAGTATGAATAATTCTTTGATTTTCTGAATCTCAACTAATAAAAATGTTCTATCACTTCCTTTCTGATGAAAGGCTTGGCAGACAAAGGATCATTATCTAAACAATAAATCTTAGGGATTTTGCTTTTCCCTGAAGGAAAATCAGAAAGGTTACTCAATTTGTTTTGGAATATAAAATGCCAGTGAATATCTTTGTCTCTATGGAATACTACAAACTATTCTCTCATACCAACCTTGAAAAAAACTGAACCTTTAAAAGATGGTCTCAGACTAGCAAAAACTTTAAGTCTGGAGTTTTTCATATTAATGAAGTTAGCAGGAACTTTTTGTTTGTAACTTGATTCCCCTTGCAAATGGGCCTCATATATTTTCTGGAGAATTGGACTTTCACAGTTCTTACAGTTTTCTTTAACCAATGCTCACCCTGGCTCCCATATCCTCTCTTTAATCTGCAGCTATGCATTCAAATGGCTCTGTCCACACACGCAACAGGTGTATAAACAGTTCTTTGTCTGAGCTCAGAGTCTGTGGGGCCAGCCAGATAGGACCTTGTTTAATTGTTCATCTCGTTAGCATACAGCTGACAGGCTGCTTCTCTTGGGGGACTAGCAGGGGAAGGAAAACTTCTAGGCCTGCCATGCTCTAAATCTCGATTATTATGAAGAGCTCTATTTCAGAATAAAAGGCCCATTCCATTAAATGATGTCATCTTGCATTCTGAACCTTTACAATCTATGTATGGCCTTATTTTTGTGGAAGCATCCAACAAGGGACTTGTTTTCATTTAATTTGGCCAATGGCTTCACCACTCACAATGGAAAGATGTTAAATCTAATTAGTTGATGAATAAGAGGTCTTATGAATTAAGGGACAGACTGAAAAATACTCAGCATGAATTCCTCTCTGATTCTGAATTCTATTCTAACAATTTTTTCAATTTGTACTATTCACTGAATACTAGGGATTTAACTTAAATCACTATCAATCTACGGACTGATTAAAGGATCTTCATGTACTGTATGTCTTTTGTTTTACCTGAAGAGGGTTTTATGTTAAACCTTGGAAGAATTCTATTTGTTATGGTTTCCTTTGAATAATATTTCCATAAATATATAAGCTGTCTGATTTTCAAGCTTAAAAGTTGACATTTAAACAATTCTGAGTTTTAAAAAATGGCATCAAAATACTTTAAAAGCATTATAGTGTGTTCTTAATGAAAATAAAAAAAAATTTAAGTTGCCCATTTAGGAAAAAATTGGTTAGAAAAAGTAAAGTACAGTTAAAAACCAAACTCCTTTAGTTTAGCTGAAACCTACACACACAATTTCTACTGTATATAAACCTTAACTAATAAAATTAAATACTGTTCAAACATATGGCTGAAATGATTCCAAACTGACTCTGATATATGACAAAAAGTGCTTAAAATCTTGAATAAAATATTACTCTATTTGTTAGTCTTTAATAACAATCTTAAATCTTTTAAAACTAGGAAAAATACAGTTTAATTGCTTTAGGATTTAGGAATCAGATATGATTTATATTTTAAAATCATTATGTAAGGTAGCTGTAAATTCTACAATTGAACATTATTTGCTTTCATACAAGACACACATTTCTAACTACAGCTTAAGCAACAAAAAACTCAAGCAATACAAAACAAAAAAAAAACCCGACATGCCAGAGTTAAATTTCCTTAGGACTTATAACAAAATCAAAAGACCTCATGGATGTAATTTCATCTGGTATCATAAATAAGGAACTTTTAAAGATTTGCATCAAGCTTCCATTAATATAAAGCTTCTAGTACAACTTAGTTTGAAGTTGAAATCATGGTCTGAACAATAACTGGGTACTTTGTGTTAAAGATAAAAGAGCTATTACAGAGCTATCTCATTGGGCCTTGGTATTTTAGATATTACAGCCATAAGCAGATGTGATGCACAATAATTTTATATTGCTGAAACCTCTTTGCAATGCCTAAATGAAATCAATGAGTCTCATTCCTTTTAAGTTTTCCACTTACTAACATTATTTTTTCCAGTCAGCAGTTTATTCCAAGAGTTCATTCTTACACTAAGTAAATAAGAGCAAAACTATAGTCAGTCCAGTGTTCACATTTCAGTAGTTGTAAAAATCCTGATTTAGTGTTTTAAATGGTACAATCACATTCTAATAGTGTCTCACAAAGCCTTAATTTTATATTTGGATTAAGAGGATATGGAGAAACTGTCAGAAATACTGAAAGGGAGTAAGAAATTAAGTAAGTGAAAATGTTATATTCAAAAGTAAGAGGAAACGTTAAAACTAGGGCAGGCTGGCTACACTAGTTGTATGAGAAGGAGTAGGAATTATCCACTTACTAGCTTTTTTTTTCTGATATAATAATCTTGAGGAAATTTAATTTTTGTGTATATTGAGAGCTAAAATATGTTATTTCTGTGGTTGGAATTTCTTTTAATCCTAACGTTTTGTGCTAGTCAAGTTTGTTCAGTTAAAAGAAACAACAATCAGGAGGCTTCTCTGGTGGCTCAGTGGTAAAGAATCTGCCTGCCAATGAAGGAGACAGGTTTGATCCTTGATCCAGGAAGATCCCACATGCCATGGAGCAACTAAGGCTGTGTGCCACAAGTACTGTGCTTTGGAGCCTGAGAGCTGCAGCTACTAAAGCCCATACACCCTAGAGCCTGTACTCCACAAGAGAAGCCACCACAATGGGAAGCCCCTGCACCACAACTAGTGAGTAGCCCCCACTTTTCAAAACTAAATAAAAAGCCTGCATAGACTTGCTGTAACTAAAGAAAAAGCCCGCACAGCAATGAAGACTCAGCACAGCCATAAATAAATGAACAAATAAATAAACAACAAAGTCAGGTCTTCTGATATTGATTCCTATTAATATTTTTGGCAGGTGGTAGTCTTATTACCTTTGTGTGAAATAAAAAAATTATAATAAAAAATAGTAATTATTTCATCTATGAAAGATAGATATAGCTACAAATCATTACTATAAATTGCAGATAATCTTACTACTGGCATACTTTTGTTATAACTGAAAATAATGTCAGGAAAGGTTCTCAGCAACAAAGCTACTTCTTTGATCAAGGAGACTATTTGGTTAAACTGCCCATGTAGAATTCATACCACTAGTAACCTTGGAAGTGCTTGAAGGCTGAGAGCAGAACTTTCTGTATTACTTTTATCCTGCCATCGAGTCTTCTTCTTCCACTCTCAGTGAATTCTGGTTCACCTCAAATATTCCAACTACTTCACAAAACTCCCAAACTACTGATTGAAATGAAATATGAAAAAAGCTATAGGTGCCAAGAAGAAGAAAAAACAAACAAAAAACCTGCTAATTCTCACTTCCTACATTGGGAAGCTAATTTATGTTGTAAACTAGGGATTAGCAAAGTATGTCTGTGGTCCAAATCTGGTCCTGTTTTTTTTTTTTTTTTTAAGCTAATAAAGGACACACTGTCTATAAATTAGCTTTATTAAAGCACAGACAAACCCATTTGTTTTTGTAACACCTATGGGTGCTTTCATGTTACTGAATTAGAGTTAGGTAATTGTGATACAGAGCATATATCCTGCAAAGTTGAAAATATTTACTATCTGACCTTTTATAGAAAAAGTTTCTGGCTCTTCTCGTCTATAATGCTAGGAGAGAAAGTAATATCATATTCAAAACCTGGAATTAAAATGGTGACCTCTAGTAAATGCTCATGAGAACAAAAATCCATTACATCAAAAATTTTATTTGCATGTTCTATGGAGTTCCTAGAAAGGTTTAGCAGACTAGTTCTACTCTCTACAGAAAAATAAATGGAATGATGAAAATTAAATATTGAGGGAAGTTGACTTTACAGATTCTAAATGGTGATACAGAATTGCTGATAAACTGCTATTTCTGTGGTTACTTTGTAATTGTGGCCATGTAAACCTCCATTTTTAGGGGTCTAAGAAATATTAACTTAGGTTAATACAGAGGAAAAGTATCTTGCGACCCCCATGGACTACAGACCACCAGGCTCCTATGTCCATGGAATTCTCCAGGCAAGAATACTGGAGTGGGCTTCCCTGCCCTCCTCCAGGGGATCTTCCTGACCCAGGGATCGAATCCAGGTGTCTTGCACTACAGGCTGATTCTTAACCATCTGCGTCACCAGGGAAGCCCCCAAAATACTAATTTATGTTAATATAGAGGAAAAATACATAAACTACCAGAAAGTTAAGCAAGACAAAAAAAGAAGTGTTTCCAGAATGTAAAATTGTGTCATTTCTTATTCATGAACAGTTAGAATACATGAAGGTGAAATAATACAGGCAGGAGATAAACTCGTGGAGATGGCTGGCAATAGTTACAACAATAATGTCCTCCAAATCACACACTCTCTCAGAACATGAAAAAAGCTGTCAGGCATGTAATCAAGGCTCCTTGTAGTACTGATGGAAGCCCTCAGACATGAATAACAGCCACCAGGGTAAATTTTCCTCAACAATATGCCTAACACTCAGCTGGGACAGTTACTGGCTGACTGTGACTTTAATTTCACTCCATCCTTTGGTCTTTCGCTGAAACTGAGAAATGAGTATTCACAGCTCAAAAGTTCATTTCAGAAGGATGGGAATTTAACACTGACTCACTTGACACTGTCAGATTTTTTCAGTTAATAATTTTTGAGGGTAAGCCTGGCAGAAGCATCTGCATCTCCATCTCATTAGTGATTACATCTGGATGGGGGGGATATAGCAGATCCTGGTAGATTTTCCCCAGCTCTGTGTCCTCTGAGAAGGTTATAAAAACTGAAAGAAGACCTTGATAGATAAACTAAGCAATAGCTTGGGCTTAGTTGCTGCAGCACTGGTGCTGTTTCTCAGACTACATTAGACTCACCTCATGTTTCAGAACTCTTTTTTTTCTAGGTTACCTTCAGTTTTTTTCCTTTTTAAAGAATATCTCTGGCAGCTCTGAAACAGGCAGCATATTCCTAGTGGATATAATGGAAGCTACTTTCTTAATTACAAATTTCAGGGCAATATCTAATGAAACAATTTTCTCCTCTACAAGTGCTTTTAAAGTGTTTTTATATGGCTTTGGAAGACTGAGTTTTGAAAAATTTCTTTTCCAACTTGTATCCAAAGTTGATAAAAACAACCTCCCAAAGACAGAAGTTCCATTTCATACAAACTCTACATTTATTTAAGAGGATCCAGAGATATATCAAATATTGTAGCAAATAATTGGAGTAGGAGCAGTGAGCTATTAACAATGTAGAATTAAAAATGATTAAGAGGTGAGGACTAAAAATTGCACATTTTGCAACTGAGACAAACGTAGGATTCCAAGATACTGATTTGCAAGTCTTTCTTCTGAATAAGGATAGATGGTATTTCAGCAAAGTAATAATTTATATTTGCAACAAATGCTATTATAATATTAAAATTATTTTGCTACTATTACTAACAGTGATAAAAATACTCCTTTAAATTTCTATGAATTCAGTAATTTATATTTTTGCATTTATTAGTTTATCAACAGCAACAAAAGTTAATTTTAAAAAAGCCTAAATTTTAATATCTTCTGATATTAAAAAACAAAAACCCAGTTGTTAAGATATGCAGGCATCTAATGTCACCCATGTTGCTGAAAACATTGTTCTTAGGAAACCAGGCAGCCTTGTTTGATGTTTACTTCAGCAGCTCCAGAATGAATATAAATGGCTCCCTGACATGTGAATGTAAAAATCTGGAACCAATCCTATTTTACAGAACACAAGACTTCAGCATTTGGGGCACCTAATTATTTCGATGATAGCTGAGTTTTAGCCTTGATCACATGACTTACAGTCAGAAATCTGTTCCATAGGAGGGTATTTCACAGCATTCAATGAATCTTAAGAACCATGACATAAACATGCAAACACACAGTTTCAATTAAACAGCAGGTTCAAAAAAAGCTTCATTACTTTAAAACATAATTTATATAAAAAATAATTTAAGACATTCAACACAGAATTTTCGATGTGCATAGCTGCAGAATGTTACTTTTCTCTACTTTAAAGAATTACCGTGCTTTTAAAAAGATGGACTGAATGATTTTATTCTCTTCAGGCATTAATCTAAAATTGTTTCCTTTCATTGTCACTTAAATTACAGCCATTCTCAAAACCACCTCACATTTTTTTCTTCGTTTGGGAATAAAACTTAAATTTGGATCTGTACAAATACTATTGTGTTCATTCTATTGAAGGCTGGTTCCAAATTATAATGAACAGTTTTTCTAGACCAGAAACCTTGAAAATCAGTCTTGCTTTCTTGCTTTTGCTATTACGACTTTCTACACATTGTTTCAAGGCAAAAAAATGTTCTGTCAATTATTATACATCTGGAAAAAAAATTCAAATTTAAGCTAATATGATCTCTGCATAAAGCTTCTGCTTTTTGCACATGATCATAGCAGGATTTTAAGGTCAAATGCTCAGCCAATGACCCTGTTCAAAACAGTAAAAGAAATTCTTAAAAACCACTCTACCTTGTTTATAAAAAGAAGGACCCTCTCCCTAAAAGATTTCACGAAATACATTTAGGAAAACAGGCTTCAGGGGTTATTTCAAAAAGCATGAGCACTATTTTACCATTGAAGCAGATCGACTGCTTGTAACAAGGCTTGATCCACCATAGTTTGAATTGAGGCTTCCAATTGGTGCATTATGCGATGGTCCCAATAAACTATGTATATCACTGTGACCAGCAGGCAAACTGGTAGAAGGTCCCACGGCATGGTTCCTCAGCACATGGATAGCATCATCCAGTCTGTCCAAACGATCCTCCATCCGAGACTGCTGTAGGGATTGAAAAAAAGACATGGAGGTTACTGCTTTTATCTGTTGCATGCATTAAATTGCTATGATTTCTACTTTGGGATATATAGAAGATAGCAAGTGAGTATGCAACATCAAGTAGCTTCAAAAGAAACTACCTGTACTATAAATAAACAATCAAAGAAAGGATATCTGTAAACTATGCTAAATTACCAAAGCTTCAGAAGCAAATCACTGCTTCATAAAAATCTATTTACTAATCTAGCATGAGGTTATTTCTTTTAGCGTCTACAAAAGCTGAAGGCTACTCTACAGTGTCTGGCATTATCATTGACAAAAAATATAACCTGTATTTTAACACTGAAACGAGGGCAACTTGGGGAAGGGTCCTCAAATCCATCAGATTTAAGTTGTAATTTTGTTTTAAGTGAATATTTAATACCTATCTGAAATGGTGACCACATCCAAATGTGCTCTTTTCACAAAACTGATGAAATGGTATCTGTCTGTGGATATACACATGCCCCATACACAAACATATTAGAATTAAAAAAACCAAAAGCACATGCCAGTAGAGCTCTTTTAAAAAGAATCATACTCAGCAATATATGAGAACAAAGGCCTATTCTTACATATTGTTACAAAAACGAAAATAGTCATTGTTTGATTTTAAAAGACTCTGGAGTCTGCACAGGCTTGAAGATTTTAAATGGATAATAGGAAGTATAATTAATTGAAACACAAAAAAAGGCACCATCTAAAAGAAATAGTACCTCACAGACATCCTTTAAGAAGGACATTGCATCTTGCAAATGCTCGTGAAGTTGCTGCTCAACTCGATTTTTCTGGCAAAGTCAAGACAGAACAGGAGGCAAAGCACAGGTTAAGATTAACTCCAAAAGAGATGAGGAAATAGCTGATGTGCATGTCAGCATAACATGTTAGTAAAGTTAACGCGGAGACCTGCAAGATCTACTTGTATTAAGGTATGAGAAGGCTGGGATTTAACAGCAAAGTTATAAGGTTAGCATCTAAATAGCACACATTGCTTGTATTTGCTTAAATGTGAGAAGAAAACTTTCCTTTAATTTAAAATGTTCTGTTAGTCACAGAAAAAGAACTTTTCTATTTGCAACCTGGAATTACTGAATAGCATGACTTAGCATTCCATCAAGTCATCCTTAGTTTGTTTTTATAATGCTTCATAATTCTGTGGTAAGCATAGAAAGGCAACAGTAGTTAACATCCTACCACAAATTCTTCATGCTCAATACCTAGACAGGCTCCTTCATTCTACTACCTTGTTTGTCTATGTTTTTGCATGTATCAATACAATTTACACAATACATTCTTTTATAAAAAGAGAACATGGAAAACAATACTCTTCATGACAGAAATAACTGATATTGCATTTAAAACTTTTAATAGAAATGTAATCAACTATACACAGTATCATATGAGAAAGAGTAAAATACAACCGTTTTGCATTGCTGAACTAATTTTCTCTTACTTGGTCTCTGGGTTTTTTTCCCTTTAAATTTCCTTTACATATAAACATAAAATTAAACCCTAGATCTATCAAAGAAACAAGAATCCCATAACACTATTTTAAAACCAGCTGTCCTAAGACCAGAAGCCCAATGTCCCAAAGAACAGATGGCAAAGGCACACCCAATGTGTCTCATATTGTTCAGCTAAATCAGGCCATTTGTTAGCAAAGAATTCGTGTGTAATGCTATCCTACTGTTTTTTCATTGTTACTCAAGATTTTCTGTGAAACCCCCCTCCCTCCAAAACTCCATACTATTAGATGAAATAGATCTTGTATATTTCTCAGAGGCTCTTACCAGGGAGTGGAGTGAGTTTTCATAGCTTGGGGATGAGGGAGCTTGACCTCCAGGTCTGGGCCACTGACTGGTACCTGTTAAAACAAAATCCCAAAGCACCCACACACCTTGGTTAACTCAGTGATCTTGATAATGTTCTGAAGGAAACGGCAAAGATACACTATTGCTAAGTGTGCACAAATTTATGTGAAAATTTTTGTTCAGTCTTCAGCATGGTATTGGCTACTGATAAGCCCAAAACATTAAACATTTTTTATTAAAATAATGGAGGGAGTTGAGGGAAAAAACTATACTTTAAAATGTAACTACTTTTACGTTTATATGTTCTTCACACTTTGTCCACATGCACATGAATCTTGAGAAAATGTACTTAAACATAATTTAAATTCTGCCCTTCCATATTTTTACAGTCTTTACGATAATGCTATTAATGACTTACATTAATATTCACCTGATTCTCTACATCATAATTCGCTTAACCACCATTACCTCACTGCTGGACACTTTGGTTGCTTTCATCTGGCTGTTATGAATAGTAATTGAGTATTGCTATATTATGAATGATAAAAAAATACTGTGTTTTCCTTTTGGGGAACATGTCTAAGGATAAACAGCATTTCTAAGTTAAAAGGTACAAACGTATTTAAGATCCTTAATTCGTAAGGCCAAAACTACTTTCTAAAGGATTATACTAACTTGTGCCTTTAGTAATGCACAAATGCACTGATTTCAAATGAACGGAGATACATTTTGGTTTATTTGCTAAAAATTTTCCCAACATAATTTACACCGAAACATATTATTTAAGTTGGAAAATATTATCATGAAAATTTTGTTAAATGTTTACTCTTCAACTTTAGAAAAGCAGCAATAATATTAAAAAAGGATACAAGTTCAGAACAGAAAGAATAAAAAGAAAAAAACACAAGGGAAAAAAAAGACTAATTTATGTACTGGGGAGAATACAGTGTTTTAAAATAGCTTTAAAAAGAAAAAGACAAAACAACTGATCAAAAATCTTCACTATTTCATAACTGCATTTGAAAATAAGTTATTTATAGAAAATAATGAAGACTATTCAATTAAATACATAGTATTGTTCTTAACCAAAGCTTCAGTGACAAACTGAATTATATTAGAAATCTAAAGTTAGAAAAGTTGAATGTTTACTTAATTTGTCTCATTTATTGCTAAATGAAATTTTAAACTATGTTCCACCACAGCTTGTTGTTTTAGGTTAATTTGCCACATTTAGGAAACTAAAAATTTAAGGTAAATTAGAACTATTATAGTTCACTTTAGCTGAACAACCTCATATTTGTATTCCTATTAATCATTTATATTTTGTTAAGTTGGAAAGTTGGATACATAAGATTCCTAATGACTTGATTATATTTTATAATTATATGAATATCATTGTGATTATATAAAAAATTTTAAATACTAAAACTATAAGAAAAATATATGCTATATATACTTCATCAATTAACAATTTTTTTTACTTGGAAGCAAATTATAATTTATTCTGTCCATTAAAGGTGGACAGAAGGTGACCTGCTAGATATACAAATATAATCATAATTTAACTATACAAATTATAGACAATCTAAAATTGCTCATTGAACCAGAAGCATGTGGGCTAATTTTACACTTAGCAAGTAGAATTTAGCAATCAGAAAAATCCAATAACTGACTACATGAAGAATTCATATAAAAAGAACCAGGAACTTTCTCTGTGGTCCAGTGGTTAAGAATCCGCCTTTTCAGGCTGGGGACACAGATTTGATCCCTGGTCAGGGAACTAAGACCCCACATGCTGCGGGGCAACTAAGGTCCGACTGCCACAAGTAGAAGAAGCCAGTGCACCACAACTACTAAGCCTGTGTGCTTTAGAGCCTGTGCTCCAAAGCAAGAGAAGCCTGAGTGAGTACCGCAACTAGAGAAAGTCCTCTTGTCACATCAAAGAGTCAGCAGAGCCAAAGAAAAAAATTTTTAAATAAAATGACACTTTACCATTGATTTCAGTAAATCAGCTCAGTTCAGTTCAGTCACTCAGTTGTGTCCGACTCTTTGTGACCCCATGGACTGCAGCACACCAGGCCTCCCTGTTCATTACCAACTCCTGGAGCTTGCTCAAACTCATGTCCATTGAGTTGGTGATGCTTTCCAAAACTAATGTAGGATTGTGAATTTTTATGTGGATAAGAGGTTAATCATAATCTATTTTTAAAAAGAACTAAAATTATTTTTAAGAGTTTCCCTTAATGTTTACTATATATATATATATAAAGAAGAGAACACAAGCCTAAAAGAGTTTCCTATAATAGTAAATTAATATTTACTATTATAGTAAATTAATGTCTACTATAATAGTAAATTAATTTATATTAGTTTATTAGTTTATATTATATATTAGTTTATACTAATTTATATTGTTATAGTAAATTAATTTATAATCGTAAATTAATGTTTACTATATATATATATATATATTTTTTAAAGAAGGGACCGCAAGACCCTTTTTTTTTTAAAAAAAAAAGATCTATCTGTTTATTTTTGACTGCACTGGGTCTCTGCTGCTGTGTGCAGGCTTTCTTTAGTTATGGTGAGCAGGAGCTACTCTTCGTTGTGGTGCACAGGCTTCTCAACACGTGGTTTCTCTTGTTGCGGAGCATGGGCTCTGTAGTTGTGACACACGGGTTTAGTTGCTCTACAGCATGTGGGATCTTCCCAGACCAGGGATCAAAACTGTGTCCGCTGCTTTAGCAGGTGGATTTTTAACCACTAGACCACAAGGAAAGCCCTATAATATTTTATTTTCAATCATTTTGCTCAACATCCTTGGGTAATCAGCCTGTGACAGGATATTTAATCTGTGTGGATCATTAATGCAAGTTTTATGTTTAAATATTCAGAATTGTTAGCACACATTTGCTTTGTAAAACAGGCAATTTTTGTGGTTCTTCGGTAGCTTAGTATTGAGGAATGAGATGTGGGCACAGAGTTACTCAGGTAAGAAATCACCTATATTCACTATTTTTTGATAATGACATGAAGTATCTATACTATGGTCTATTTCAAAATGTAATTTATTAAACTGGAAAAATATATACATACTCAAACCTTTTTTTTTAAATTATTATAGATTAGGCTGCCCCACTTGAGACAAACTTGATTAAAGCAGAATACTAACGTGGTTAAATCATCTATATCTGTTTGAACTTTATACAAATGCCAAGCTGTATTTCATGAACTGAGCTCTTTAAAGCTCAGTCATTTCAAAAATTCATGCTATTGGTCACAAAGGGGATGGCTGGATAGTTAAGATAGACTGCGTGAGTTCAACAAAGGCTGTCCTATGTCTGGTAAAGCTCAAAAAAGGGCATGGAAGTTTAATGGATACTGAGAATCAGTGAACCTGCATTCTGACTGTACTATCAATTAATTTAGAATCCTTACCATAAAATAGGTACTCAGTATTTTTTAGTTTTTGTTTTTAATTCTGCCTTTACAAGGCCAATGAGGTAAAAGATACGAACACACAGGCTTTGTGAGCCTAAAAGATCTTTCTGACAATGAAATATTATTATTATTTCTTCCCGATGAAGAAACCAATCATGTAACCAATGATGAAAAAAGACACAGACTTTTGTAATTCTGGCCCACTGATGGCTTATTAGTTACGAATGAGAACTGCGGGGTTGTGAAAGGAATTCAAGTTCTAGACAGAGACCATAATGCTACAGAATACTTTTGACACTAGACAGATCTGGATCATTGTTTTTTTTAAAAAACTACTGGATGAATAAAATATTCAGATCCATTTAAAATCATCTTGATATCATTATGTTTAGTTTGTAATCACCAGCTGTAGCACTGTTATACAAATAATGGAAAAACAAAAGTGCAAAGGGCAAAAACCTAAGGGGTTTCCCAGAGAATAGGTTATTTCCTCCCTTCCTTTCCT
This sequence comes from Okapia johnstoni, assembly GCA_024291935.2. Lineage (NCBI taxonomy): Eukaryota > Metazoa > Chordata > Mammalia > Artiodactyla > Giraffidae > Okapia > Okapia johnstoni. Next base: position 45,964,996 of record CM044307.1, on the reverse strand, counting down.
GTCACGTGATACCTGGTTGTAGACATATGTACAAGTTTGGGGCTTATATGTTCTTCTATTAGATATGGGCAAGCTTTCAACTGTTTATATAGTTAACAAATTTTGTAATAGCCCTGAGCTTTATATTAGTGACCACCTCCAAAAGTTAGCTGTTATCCAAGAAGGATTATAATAAACTTATTACTTAGCATTGAAATTTACTATTTCCAGAAAACAAGTTAGCTGACAAGGATAAGAGAATCGAATTATTTGGCTAGAAAATCTGGAAAGATTTTCTGTGATCACTAAATCTAAAATTCACCTAGTATTTCTGATCTGTTCTTGCTCTGACTGGGATTTAGTAATCAGTTCAGTTCAGTCGCTCAGTCGTGTCCGACTCTTTGCGACCCCATGAACTGCAGCATGCCAGGCCTCCCTGTCCATCACCAACTCCCGGAGTCTACCCAAACCCATGTCCATCGAGTCGGTGATGCCATCCAACCATCTCATCCTCTGTCGTCCCCTTCTCCTCCCGCCCCCAATCCTACCCAGCATTAGGGTCTTTTCCAATGAGTCAATCCTTTGCGTGAGGTGGCCAAAGTATTGGAGTTTCAGCTTCAACATCAGACCTTCCAATGAACACCCAGGATTGATCTCTTTTAGGATGGATTGATTGGATCTCCTTGCAGTCCAAGGGACTCTCAAGAGTTTTCTCCAACACCACAGCTCAAAAGCATCAATTCTTCGGCGCCCAGCCTTCTTCACCGTCCAACTCTCACATCCATACATGACCACGGGAAAAACCATAGCCTTGACTAGATGGACTTTTGTTGGCAAAGTAATGTCTCTGCTTTTAAATATGCTATCTAGGTTGGCCATAATCTTCCTTCCAAGGAGTAAGCGTCTTTTAATTTCATGGCTGCAGTCACCATCAGCAGTGATTCTGGAGCCCAAAAAAATAAAGTCTGACACTGTTTCCACTGTTTCCCCATCTATTTCCCATGAAGTGATGGGACCAGATGCCATGATCTTAGTTTTCTGAATGTCGAGCTTTAAGCCAACTTTTTCACTCTCCTCCTTCACCTTCATCAAGAGGCTCTTTAGTTCCTCTTCACTTTCTGCCATAAGGGTGGTGTCATCTGCATATCTGAGGTTATTGATATTTCTCCTGGCAATCTTGATTCCAGCTTGTGTTTCTTCCAGTCCAGCGTTTCTCATGATGTACTCTGCATATAAGTTAAATAAGCAGGGTGACCATATACAGCCTTGACGTACTCCTTTTCCTATTTGGAACCAGTCCGTTGTTCCATGTCCAGTTCTAACTGTTGCTTCCTGACCTGCATACAGGTTTCTCAAGAGGCAGGTCAGGTGGTCTGGCATTCCCATCTCTTTCAGAATTTTCCACAGTTTATTGTGATCCACACAGTCAAAGGCTTTGGCATAGTCAATAAAGCAGAAATAGATGTTTTTCTGGAACTCTCTTGCTTTTTGATGAGCCAGCGGATATTGGCAATTTGATCTCTGGTTCCTCTGCCTTTTCTAAAACCAGCTTGAACATCTGGAAGTTCACGGTTCACGTATTGCTGAAGCCTGGCTTGGAGAATTTTGAGCATTACTTTACTAGCATGTGAGGTGAGTGCAATTGTGCGGTAGTTTGAGCATTCTTTGGCATTGGAACGAAAACTGACCTTTTCCAGTCCTGTGGCCACTGATGAGTTTTCCAAATTTGCTGGCATATCGAGTGCAGCACTTTCACAGCATTATCTTTCAAGATTTGAAATAGCTCAACTGGAATTCCATCACCTTCACTAGCTTTGTTTGTAGTGATGATTTCTAAGGCCCGCTTGACTTCACATTCCAGGATGTCTGGCTCTAGGTGAGTGATCACACCATCGTGATTATCTGGGTTGTGAAGATCTTTTTTTGTACAGTTCTTCTGTGTATTCTTGCCACCTCTTCTTAATATCTTCTGCTTCTGTTAGGTCCATACCATTTCTGTCCTTTATCGAGCCTATCTTTGCATGAAATGTTCCTTTGGTATCTCTAATTTTCTTGAAGAGATCTCTAGTCTTTCCCAATCTGTTGTTTTCTTCTATTTCTTTGCACTGATTGCTGAGGAAGGCTTTCTTATCTCTCTTTGCTATTCTTTGGAACTCTGCATTCAGATGGGAATATCTTTCCTTTTCTCCTTTGCTTTTCGCTTCTCTTCTCTTCCCAGCTATCTGCAAGGCCTCCTCAGACAGCCATTTTGCTTTTTTGCATTTCTTTTCCATGGGGATTTAGTAATACACCACCCTAATAAAATTGGTTAATACATTTAGAGAATAGATAACATCATTTTGTGTGGCTAAGAGAAATTCTTAGGACTATTTACCATGCATTTTCTTATTTTGTTAGTTGTTTCACCCTAAACTCACCCTAAACTCAAACTTTCATGATACACTCCGACCTTAGAAAAGGTTGAATAATCCTCAGTGTAGCACTGAATGCTCTGCTTTCTGCAATCTGGCCCCAGCCAACCTTCCCATTCGAGGCGAAGCTCTTCATATATGAAGAGCTCATGATCAGTCATCTCAATGACTCTGAATGAACAGGTCAAACACTTTCCACATCTTGATCTCTGTCACACTCTTCTTTTAAACTCAGAAAGTTCTTTCTTCTTTACACTCTCTTCATGAAATGTATCTGGAGAACTGTAGTTTAGAGTGAATTCTGATGGTTCTATTTTCATGTGTTTATCTCTTATTTTCTCAGCTAAATTGAAAACTTCCTGAAGTCAGGTTAACTGCTTTAACAACAGGCACACTGACAGATGACAAAAGTAAGTATCTCATTGATGAAATGAGTCCAAACTGAGGAATCTTCCCTATCTCCCCCACATCCTCTTTGCTTTTATTGCAGATGTTCCAAAGATTGCTACTAAGTGCTGTAGTTATTAGACTTTTATTCACTGATATTCCAGAATTAGGTAAAGAACGGTTTTGTTTGCTTTCCAAGTTTCTTTAGTAAACACATTCTTTTAATTGAAATACTCATGTCTTTTCTCAAATGACAATTGTATTAGATACAGCCATACTTCTCTTCTACCTTGCTGCTAGAGCCCAGATTCTGTTCAGAAGGTGGCGGGGTGTCTATCCTTTTCTACTGTGAACCAGCAAAGAGTAATTCTATTCTTAGCTCTTGGGATAAATCCTAACAACTAAGACAAATATGGTGGTCTCACTTCTGTTAAGTAACTGTTAGGCCCAGTACTGATCAATGAATCATGAGGGAAAACCTGTTGAAGAGGCTTCCAGAAAAAGATTCTGAAAAGACATATAATAGGTGGTCCTTTTTCTTATAGGAGACATGGTTATGTCTACATGTGGTACCTTTAACTGCTGTCTTGCCACCAGCCTGAGAAAGAATTTCAAAGAAATAGAGTAGGAGTCCAGACTGATCCAGGAACTTGCCCTGCTATGGACTTTATAAGATATTCCAAATCTTCTTACTATGTAATCCACTCCAGACAAGAGTTTGTCTTTCTTTCAGCCTGAAGTATCTTAACTAAAATATTATCATCATGTTAGATGTTTTTTCCTCATAAGCATTTTCTATTATTACTACTACTGAAAAGTTCCCAAGGAACATGAGCAGGATTTAAACAAGAATGATGAATGCCTTAGAAACTGCCTATGTTGTAACTATTCTTACATGGTCTGTGTTGAGTTGGACTGATGTGCAAGCATAAGAAATAGGGCAAGTGTACAGAGTACACGGGGTGGGATGTTTTACTCTCAACAATGGGCCACTGCCACACAAGGTACAAAATGGTTTGCACATATTATATAGGAGCTCTGGTTTGCTGTATCTTACTCATTTTTCCTTCAACTGTGAAAACTTTAATAAATATTACACAGTGCTTTCCTCTTTTCCTCCTCCCTTTCCATGTCTGCTCTGCTAATGCAGGATATGTGTGTGTATGTGGTTATAAGAAGAAAACACTAGATATAGGAGATGAGAGAGAGAGATGCAACTGTATAAAATCAGTCTTTGATTTGCCACTTCAACAGGAATATATAAAAATATTTTTCTTTGAGTATGACAACTGAGTTGAAAAAGAAATCTATTATTACCTTCACTACATAACCCAACAGTTCATAGATTTTCATTTATCAGCTGAATTAAAGGCAGAAAGAAGATACCATTCATTAAACATCAAATAAAAATGAAGGAGGAAATGTGAGATTCTACTTTGGACCATTATTTTTTGAAAAATGTCTAAGTCTCTGATTCCTCATTTTTCTGATATTCCTTCACAGATGCTGAGCTTCTCTGCTGCCTGCCTTCCTAACCAATGTTCATGAAAACCAAAGGACACTACTATAGCTATCTTACTGGGCAGAGGAGAAGAGGCAGTGGGAACATACAGTAAGGGCCAACAAACACAGCTACCTGAGACGAAAAAGTGAAATGGGCTGTGGCAAAAATGACACTGATAACTTCAGTAAAACTCTGTCAAGATGGTGAGTATGGTTAAAGTTACATCATTGTTCTTGTAATTTCATCCCTCTGTTAAACAACAACTCTAAGTCAATGGGTCTTTCATAGTCCTGTCTATACGGGGAACAGCTGTTCTACTTTTACTAGACAGCTGAAGCCATGGTGTCTGAGAAAGTGGCAGAAGCACTAATAGCTGAAAGCAGCTGCCAGCAGTTCATCATTTCCACACTGGAATGCTTCTTAGCAGAGTCACAAGGCTAAATCACAGAGCACAGGTGATAGCCAGAGCCCTGATATATCAGAGCCCTGAATTTCAGAAATCCTGAACAATGCAAAAAGGCTTGACAGCAACAACAATGCCACATGGACTGAACTAGTGACTTGATCAGGAATACAGAATTGTTTCTGAGGTCAACTGTTGGAGGAAAATGGCAATTTTTACCCAGTTGTCTAATACATTTCTTCTTCAGCATGGTTTTTCTCCAAACAATGCTCAGGAAAATATATTCCAAGTTTTATAGCTTAACAAATGCAAGCACTTCCCTGTAATTTTATTTTTAATAAATCGAAAAATTCCTATTTACATGAATAACAATTGTATTTCAACAAATTTATACTGTAGGATACTATCTGGAACTTGTTAAAGCTGCTGTAAAAAAAAAAAAAAAAGGAAAACACAACACAAGACTGAACATTTATTTAACTCTACCAGCAATATTCACCCACATTCATAACGAGTTGTTTTCTTCAGAAAAAAAAAAAAAAACCTCCAATATTCCCAAGAATTTATATATATATATATATATATATATATATATATATATGAAATAATAACTCAGTGGACTTAAAAATAAGGCGGAAAGAAGTCATATGTACTTCTAAATAGATTATTTTATTTTCTAAGCTAGCTTATCAAATTTTTAAATTTATCTCCTTCTCTATATTTTACTTTCATCTCAATTGCCTAGCCTTATTTTTTATCCTGTTGCAATAATTTAATTATTGCAAATTATTTTAAGAACCAAAGGAGATATGAACAAAAAAGTCAAATAGCAAATATTTCAACATTCTCCAAAATGAACTCAGGAGAAGGCTCTGTTTACATGCTTTCTCAAAACAAATGATTTTTTTGTGTGTGAGTCTTTACTATATTTTATTGAAAAATAAACTCAAATATTTTCAAGTAGCCCCATATATGTTATCAAGTAGTTAGATACAACAAAAGCCTACCTGTGAGAGGTGAGGGTGATCCAACTGGTGTTGATGGATTTGATGGAAAACTACTGCTGGTATGGTCAGGAGAATAAATCTAACCAGAAAACAAAGACAAACATATCAATATGTGACAAAAGCAAAAACATAAATCCACTGGCATGGAGATATTTTTGTAGTCTAAGCTGCCATCCTTAAGACTCATGAGTGAGAAACTGTTTAATAAATTTTAGGACTACTCCATTACAAAAAAACTATAGAAGTCTCAGTTTTAAAACTAGGATTACAGAGTATCATAAATATTCTAATACAGGAGGAATAAATAGATCATAGCTACTTCTTTGTTATCCTAGTTGAAAATAATTTAAATTTCTAATTGCTAGAATAAAAAAGAGAAGTGACTATAAATATAAAATCAACAAGTTTGATAAACAACCTTTCTAGAATATACTATCTAAATAAATTTTATCTATTAGAAATAATCTTTGTCGTTGCTGTTTAGTCAGTGAGTAGTATCTGACTCTTTCATGAATTCATGGATTGGAGCCCTCGGGGCTCCTCTGTCCATGGGATTCTCTGGAGTCCGTTGCCATTTCCTTCTCCAGGGGATCTTTCCAACCCAGGGATCAAACCTGCGTCTCCTGCACTGACAGGCAGATTCTTTACTAGTGAGCTACCAGAGAAACCCCAAAAATAATCTTAGGAAACTTATTTTTTGAAGAGAACAGTCCTTGAAAATAGTTTTAAAGGCCAAAGAAAATGATTTTTTTAAAAGTTACCCCTTATTTCTTTTAAAAAGTTTTGTTTGATTAACTACATTTTTGCTAAATTTAGCTCCTAATGATGTGTATTGTAAAAAAAAAAAATTCAACTTGCTTTCAAAGGATATTTTGTCACCTTTGATGAAAGTGAAGAAATGCTGGAAGTTCTTAAAAAAATGTTCCCCAAGTAATTTACAGACTTTACCACCTAAGAGTTTAACATATAGGGATGCATAAATTTTTGTATTTTGGCTAAAGGTTTTGTTGCAATACTTTATTTCACATTGCTGAAAAAAAAAAAGTAACATAAATTCATTCAAACGGCTACATAATTAGCCATAAACATTTAAAATGCTTCCCTAATCCACACACCAACAATTCCCAGGAGCTCTTCTCTAGGACAGTCCCATTACTATAAAAGTAATCATAAATTATCTTCATATCTCAGCACCTAGGGCAGATAAATCAACTTCTTTGGAGAATCTGTGGTCAAATATTTCAAAAAGGAAAACTACTTGTGGGTGGCAAAGTGTCATCCAATAGAAATAACGTTGCTTTGAATAAGTTGAGAGCTCTAATAAATTTAAAGATGCCCAAATTACAGCATATAAGAGGTCTCAGCACTGGTTTTAAAGATAGTGTAATATGCTGAAAAAGGCAGATACTGTGAAAGGCTCATGTAAAACAAAATTCCACAGGTCATAATCATGGAACACTAACAGTTTTCATTTATTTTTTTTAAAAGATAGCACTAATTAAATCGTTAAGCGCTGATTATAAATGAATATTTCTAAACCAATTTGCTTGATGTTATTAAATTGTAATTGGAAATCTCTTAACACACCAACTCTTTCTGAAGAGCCAGATCTAGAAGTCATATATACAGGTTGGAAAGTAGTTTTCTTTTTTGGCCATACCATTCAGCTTGCAGGATCTCAGTTCCCTGATCAAGGGTTGAACCCAAGCCTCCAGCAGTGGAAGTGCCGAGTTCTAACAACTGGACTGCCAGGGAATTCTCAGGTTGCAAAGTAATTTTAGAAAAACACAGTTATCAAGAAGACATAGAAAGACTTTGTAGGAAGACTTAGTAATAAGGAAGTGGTATGCTACAAGATCAGTGTTGTTGGTTTTAAGCTGTCAAAGTGGTCACCTTTTAAAAGCTGTTACTTTTCACACATGTGAAAATTAAATAAAAGGTTATACTTTGGTTCCTAATACACACAGTGATTTATTTCAACCGTAAGTAAATTAGGTGAGGTTACCAAACTCCAACAAAAACATCTCAACATACCCCTTTATTTTTGTAAATCATTATTTCCCATGTTTAAGATGCATATAATTATAACTTTTATGAACAACTGATGCTGACTACTATGAAATATGTCTTGACTATAATATTGGCAAGGGAGGGAAGGATTGACACCACTGATGGTGGGTGGCTGAGGAGTAAGAGAAGTTCCAGTTCCATGCAAAACTCTGACTATCATAAACTAGACCTACTTACTGACTTTCAATTTCCTTGTCTGTATGAATTAACTGCATGAAAGCACAGGAGAAATAGCATTCCTTGTGTCATACCTCCCCGCTTTGTTTTCTTCACACTGCTTACATTAATCCCTAATTGTCTAAACTTGTTTTCTTGTTTATCATCTGTCTCTTTTACCCTTTTCCCCAATAAAAGGTATGTTTCAGAGAGTAAGGACTTCTCTATCTTATTCAGACAAATGTGAGTTACACAGTCTTCTGCACTAGCTTCCAATTCTACAATGGTGCTGGTAAACAAACACTTGCTAAAAGAATGAATGGTATCTCCCGCCTAAGAAGTTGCCATTTGAGTACCTCTTTTAAACACTTGGATGTATTTACCCAGGGTCCTTCTTTCTTTTACTCTTGCAGTTCACTTAATGTATGTTTTCTGAGCACTCCAGGCTCAGTTTCCTTTTCTATTTACCTGTGTTTTATCTCTTGGTAATACCATTCTTTATAAAGCATTAACGATGACATCTCTGTGAACAACTCCAAAGTGAACACCTCTATCCTAGCTGCTGTACGTCTCCATCTGGGCATATCTTTCTTTCATCTCGAGCTCAGTATGTCCAAATGCAAACTTTGCATCACTGCCACAAGCTTCCCCAACTTTCCATCTCTACTCTTCTGTTTTCTCTATCTCAGTTAGCACCAGCATTCTCATGGTCACCAAAACCACTCTCACTTCCCTCTCCTTTCTCCTGCCCCTCTACACTTCACACCATAGACACCAATGCGCACAACTCTCTATAATGTTTTTGGGGTAGGCATAAACATTCTTATCGATTCTTATCGCCGTGACGCTACTTTAAACTTTTACTAGAACTTGTAGCTCTAGTAAAAGAAGCAGCTGAACTATTTAAGTCTTTATATTTTCAGTTACTCCCCTCTCTTTCCAACCTATACATAATTCACTGAGCCACTGTCCTCAACCAGTTTTGAACAAATCCCATATAGCAATTCCTGTTGCCAACTATATAAAACAGAATGACATTTGTTGTATTCCATAATCGGGTTACAAAAAACCTTTCTACCTTATAATTTACATAAAGCATTATATTACAAAGTATTTTTTTCATTTTTTGAACACAGTGTGTCCTTTCAAAAGGCTTGTTTCTTAATTTTTCCCTGACGGATTCTAAAACATGTCAAGGCCCAACTTAACTATAATGTTCCCATTTATACTCACTTTTACCTCCCTTATATTGTTATTGTTTTAGTCACTAAGTGGTACCCGACTCTTTGGCGATCCCATGGACTGCAGCCCACTAGGCTCCTCTGTCCATTGGATTTCCCAGGTCAGAATACTGGAGTGGATTGACATTTCCTTCTCCAGGGGATCTTCCTGACCCAGGGATCAAACTGGTGTCTCCTGTAATTGCAGGTAGATTATTCACCACTGAGCTACCAGGGAAGCAATCCGTTACCTCTTTTGCTTCACAGTATGCTTTATATTACCATTTTTGTATCTCTCTCCTCAACTACAAAGTCTCTGAAGGCAGGGACTTTACACTGTCCAACACTGAATCCATCACTGTCTGTCACTATCTTGTGCAAGTAGGTGCTCAACATTTAAAAAAAAAAAACCACAAAAAACCAAAAACTTGAGTGATTAAATTGCACTTGAAATTTGCTACAATACTTTTTGATAAAAAGCAGGATTCAGTAAACAGTAGTATTTATCTCAGCATTTATATAGTGGGGTTCAGTAACAGGAATACCTAAGAGGAGAAACAAATACTATTACCAAGATGAATTCACTTACATATCAGTTTTATGGTATAAGCTTTGAGAACAACAATACAGTAAGGTTCCAATATTTTGGAGAACTAGTGTTGATGTACTAAGGTGTCCATACCACATCGTTAGGCAGGTATGGGCTTTTGAGGGTATAAACAGACTATTAACCCTTATTATCCCTTATAACTCTGCCATTACAGCTAAATAATCCTTAAGCATGTGAAGAACTGGTTTCTTCAAAGAAGGAAGTTTATATTTTAGAGTCATTTATCACCATCTTGCAATGACTAAACAAAATGATATTACATATAAAATGGGTGTGAGCTTTTAAAAAAATCACTGTGAAAACAGGAGAAGCAGGACCAAAAACATTATCAACATATAATTTCTGGTATTTTTATCAAAAACACCTTCTCCATTTGTATAATAAAAGCCATTTTCTCCACTCACTCATCACTCTCCCTGGTTCTACTTTGCCCTAAGTTAAAGTGATGACAGACAATTATCATTAATACTTTTCCTGAACTGACAGATAGCCTGGAAAATTATAGGACTTTTTCTTGTCCCTTTTACTTTCATAAAAGGAATGTGTATGTGGAAAGGGGAGCAACAACATTAAAACAGCAGAATAACATAGTCTGGTATATCAGAGATGATTTCATTAAACTTTCACCTCTGTATATTTATTCTATTACCAAATCACATACAGACTATACGAATTTCATAGAAACTGTTGTGCTACTTTAAGAAATTCTAAACATAGGCTTTACTTGATGAAGGGCAATCTAAATCAGGAATACATTGTTTTTTGTACTTTCTGACCTTGAAGAACTCCTACATAGATGTTTCAAAGGAAAAAAAAAAAGAGAAGAAAAAAGTCAGTTCACTTAAAAAACCGGGATGGGAGTGATTTAGAATCTGGAGCATAAACACAAATAAAAACTCATTCTGCATGCAGTCCATGGTCCTCATACTGTTAAATGACCAATGATGAATAACTCCCAATACCTTCTGCCAGGCTTAAACGGTAATATGCCTCATTTTACTGCAACAAATGAGGCTCCTCCTCCTATCAGTCATGGTCTATTCCAATCAGCAGGGTGCCAATAAGCCAGAGGCTAATGAAAAGGGCCCCAGACAAAAAAGAAACAATGGAGTGCTCCCAAGCCCAACCCTGGAACTGTGAGCCCAATTTTTTAAACACTACAGTGCACATTTCAGTTAATCTTTATTATGCTAATGTTATTGAGTCTAAGGAACAAAGAAACTTATTTCATGAATAACTTTTAAACGTCAACTTCCCTGAATTTTCTTTTCTTTTGTTAGAAACTACTGACCATTTAACTATCCAGATTAAAATACACCCACCCACACACACACACACACACACACACACACACTATCTCGTTTCTCTCTCTTTCCTTTGCTCTGAGGTAGAAATCAAAACATAAATTATCACAGAGAAGTCTGATATAATCAACAAAGTTAAACAGTCCTCTTGTTTGATCTCCTCTAAATTAAAGACCAAGTGTTTTGATATGGTATTAGGCACTGAAATAAACCAGATGTTTCTTCCTCTATATAACTCTCCATGGGCACAATCTTAAAGGGTTATTGTCTGGCAAACGTTCAGGGAAACACTGAAATGGCACGAATATCCAGATTTTCCTTCCCTTCTATCTACCCTAGTTTATTATCTAAACTAATGCATAATCCATAGGGCTTTGGGAACTTTGTGTAAATACTTTCATGTACAATTCTCTTTCTAGCTATCCTGAGATTAAGACCACAATTATCCAGGCTTAAACCTAAAATAAAGGAACCTTTGCAAATGTATTATCTGGCCTTCCATGTTTAATCACACAGTATTCTGTGTGCTCTTTAATACCTAAACTGAAGAACAAAGGTTGTACCCTCTGATGTTTCACACATGAAAGACCATCTAAGACATATATCAGACATTCAGGGAGCTAGAAATAACTACTAATGACAATAGCATAGCATTTCTCCATCTAAACCTCAATGCTGTATTTAAAATATCACATTCTAAAGAACTTAAAATTTCAAATACTCATGGTCACCATTTCCAAAGATCTGTAATACCTTAACATCAAAAATTTTGATATGCATGTCAGACTCTCAACTGTTAATTCTCGTAAAATTCCTTCTCCTCATCTCGTCTAATTCTTCCTATCCCCAATGTAATGCTTTTGTTTTTTAGGACATTTTGACAGCACTAAAGCGAATATGAGTTTGCAGTGGAAGTCAGGGAAAGAATACGTTGTGGGGAGGTGTCTGGTGTGGAGCAGGGCAGGAGATGGATTGAAGGAAAGGATTTCAAGTGTGCAGACTATGGCATGCAGTGATGGAGCAGATGGAATGCATCACCGTCAGCTATGACAGAAATGATTTATGGAATGACCTGGCTGCTCCTGCCTAGTAACAACACAGGATGACAGAGCTGAGTTTCCATGACAACCAAAGCCCACCCACTAACTAGATTAAACATTCTTCCCTGGCTTCCACTTACACTGGATTTAGATTTTCTTTTCCAAATGCCAACTGGTTCAGCTAGTATATTGGTTATAATATGGGAGAATAGTCAAGGACTTCAAGGGTAACTGAAAAGGAGCTTGAAGGACCAGAGAACATCACAAATTCCTGCCTGCCTATCTGCCAAGGATCCTTTAAAGAAGTTTTCCTTGAATAAAGCGAACAAAAGAATTTTGAGAAAAAAGCCCCTGAAATGTAGGTTATATTTTTTTAAAGTTGCCTAATATTAAAAGTTCAGATGTTACTTGTCTTTCTACACGTGAAATATTTGCTACTGAATTCTTACAAATGAGAGGAAGAAATTAGCAAGTAAATCAAATACCTGAGAGGCACTCATTTAATATTACAGAATAATTTTCTTTCAAAGTAGGCAGTTTTCACCATGTGGGATAAGTTCAGAAAAATTGAGACAACTCCCTTTAACCTTCATCAACATCTTATAAAATAACTGTCATTGCAGCATTGGTCTTTCTGGAAGTACAGAGTAAGCGAAACTAGTCAGAGCAGATCTAATCTAATACTAGGCCTTACCCTTCCTAGCTCGGTGATCCCTAGAGCAAGTTATTTAATCTTTCTGAGCCAAAGTTACTTAACCTTTTAAACCTCAGTTCCTCATCTGTAACATGGGAATAGTAATGCCAACCTCACAGGGCTTTCTTGAGGATTAAATGAAATGAAGCATGTAAATGCTTAGTATAGAGTCGAGCACCTAGTAAACATACAAATTACAGATGATATTTTTGTGGGTTTTGTTATCATCATCGTTTTTGTCATATGATGCAAGACTGAATTCAATGAACATTTACTGAGCTCTATTTTGTGTGGGCCACCACTATGTGGGAGATGAATCTGACCTGGCTTCATTTATCAAGAAAAACTTGTAGTGCTGTGGACAGAGAATATTTACATAAAACCATACACAAAGAGTTTTATCTCCTTAAATGTTCAACAGCTGCTTCTTACTATCCACACATTAGGTTCCTTATGAACAGCAGCATATATGTTTGACAGAGTTAACTGCATTTCATGGTAGAACATAAGATGACTCTGAAAAACCTGAAAGCCATATCACTCAGGAGGAAAAAAGAAAGAAAATGCCTAAGGAGAAACTTTAGAAAATACAAAGCAGAAGTGCCTCTTAAAAAATTAGATTTGGAATCTTTATGGATTACTAGTAAACATTCTCCCAAAAGAATAGATTTCAGTTTAATGTTTTAAGGATCAGACATTAAAACCAATCACTGCCTTTATTAAAGCAAATCACTGCTTTGTCATTAACATTCTGGTTGTGATGTAAACTAGTCGCTGAGGAAAATATTACGGGGTTCCTTCAAATCAGTTTTACTCATTTTAGCATGGGCTCCTCAGTGAATCTGTTTTTTTGCTTTTAGGAAAGGCTCTCATCTCCTATGCCTTGAATGAATCAGCAGAAGATGATTATTGTTTCCTTTTAAAAAATATTAAAATACCTTCTATCTTAGGAAAAAATCCTTATAAAAGCACTTCCTTCTCTGGATCAGAATAACTGAGTTATATATCTTGGCTCCACTTGGCTTATTTTAACGTGCAACTTACAAAGTATATGTTTAAAACTAATAAACAGATTTAACAATTAGTCTTAGTAATCTGTCCTTTAGGCTTTAAAATGACTGAGTTTTAAAAAATTTCCCTACATTTGCTCCATTAAGACAAAAACAGATATTTAAATTGAAATTAGAAGGACAGTTCTTGTGGGAATCAGGTGGGAGGTGTTCTCATGAGTTATTATAAGGGCAGTACAGATCAATACAAACTGAGAATAGCTCTAAATGAGTAATGAAATGGTCCTGTTATAACTATACCCTTTAACTATGACACATACTGCCCACAAAATCAAATCACTGCAATTCAGCAGTGTAAAAATCATTCAGCAAAATACATAAAATAAATACTCACAGATGCCAAAGCTTTTCCAAGTGCATCACCTGTCTGTGAGCTTCCAGCAGCATTTCCTCTGGTTCCTGAGTATTTCAAATAGGAAAACAAATCGAGAAGTTTAGCAAGTGAGCAGGCATGCTTTTTAGCACTCTGCCATTTTTTCGATGGTGTTCTCCATTGTTACTGCACATCTGTCACAATAAACCAGCAAATAGTAAACTAAAGGAAAAATGGATTCCTTACCAGTTTCTGCATTAATGAAAATCAGAAACTTTCTTTTCTTCCTTTCTTTCACACTTAAACTCAATACTAAAAAATATGTTGAGTCAAAAGGTACAAATTTCCAGTTATAAGTAAGTACTGAGGATGTAATACCCAATATGATGACTATAACTAACACCATTGTATGTTATACAGGAAAGCTGTTGAGAGTAAATCCTGAGTTATCATCACAAAGAAAAAAATTCTTTTCTATTGCTTTTATTTTATATCTATATAAGATGATGAATGCTCACTAAACTTATTGTGATAATCATTTCAAGATGTCTGTAAGTCAAATCATTACACAGTACACCTTAAATTTATACAGTGTTGTATGTCAATGATATATCTCAATAAAGTTGGGAAAAAACATGAAAAGAACAAGTGCGTATATATATATATACACATTAAAAAAAAATGGGATTCACTAAAAATGCCCAAGTTCAGTTTTAGGGAGTTTTGCCAACCCAAAAGAGCTTACCTAGAATGCTATCTGATCCATTGATGGGAGGAGTGTGTGAGGCAGCAACGTAAGGTGAACTGCTGGTACTGGCGCGGTGGAAGCTGGACATTGGTGGAAGACTTGTGTTTATGTCTGTTGGTGAAACTGAGTGTGGAGGATAACTCTAAAGAAAGAAGAAAAGAGATATGATCTATTAAATACATTTTCTCAATAATAAGCACATATAACTGGGCAACTACTATAATAGCTTATAAAGAACATCATAAATTAGCAGCTGAAGACACCTACTGTCATTTACTTTTTTCAAAAGGCATGAAGTTAGCCTAGAAGTATTTCAACATTCAGAAGTTTTGGCAGAATCAAATCTTACACTTGTAATCCAAAAAGAAACACAAGTAAGAACAAAATGTTGCTGCACCCTAGTCATGTGTAATGGCCTACCAAGCGGTCATGTGAATGAAGGCTGCCATAACTACTGGATTGAGACATGTGGGAAGTGGAGGTCCCCAGAATTCCACCAAAACCAGGCTGGCTCATCCCATTTGATGAACTCCAAAGGTCAGAAGAATTGTGGGTCCCATCTAAGACAAAAAAGAGAAATATAGAACTTTCCTTAGCCAAAATTTTTTCTTTTATTTTGATGATACAAAAAAAATTCAAAGGGTACTCTCTAGATACGTCTTTCCTCCTCTTTTCAATCTAGTCTTCCATATAGTTTTCTTCTCTTCGAACTGTACAGTTACTATTTTAGGTGAAGGAATAAAGCTTTATAGTTGGGGAGAGGGGGAAGAAATCTAAACTGTAGTAGGCAGGTCATTATAAAAATCCTCACAAGATCTGAATTCGTATCAGGGAGAATAATACAAATCCAAAATTTGGGGAGAGGCTGGATTAAACTTGCTTAAATGGTATATCCATAAATATACAAAAAAGTTCTTAACCTATAACAAGCAATGCATATTTTACCAAACATTCTCAAATTAGAATAAAGAAGTTTCTCTTATAGAGAACCTAAGTAATTGATAATGACTCTATTATAGTCAGTCTTCAAATGAAGTGTGCTGGCAATGACTTCACTCACCAATATAAAGTCAAGGAACCATTTATGTAGCAATTCATTGCTCTCTATAGTCTAAAATCACAGAAGATCAAATGAAAATGATTTGCTAGACATGAACTAGAAGAAGTACAACACTTTTTCTCTCTTAAAAGTCTTAATTCTGTTCTATGATATTCACCTTTTTATTTGCACTGCTAATTCTAGGAGTGTTATGAATCTGTCATTTAAACAAGAAACTAAAATTGTTAATAGCTTTTATACATTTAAAAATCCTAAAATGAGAAAGAGCAGCTCTACTCACTTTTTTCAACTGAAGTCCTTTTTAAATTCAGTTAATACTAGATGAGCACTCCAAAGTTTTGCTGAATAATTCAACTACATTGCACTCAACAATAATTAGCAATAGAAAACTTTGAAATTAAATTTTAACTTGTTTCAGCTAAACATATTTAGATAAAAATGTCTGAACTTCTATATAGGTATTCTCTTTCTTCACAACTTAAAAATATTAGCTAATATATAATAGATAACTGTTGTTGTATTTGACAACTAGTTGGTAGTACTAACCTTGCATAAAGAAAGTGCTAGCAAACATACTGGTTGGTGGCTTTGGAGATGGATAACTAGGAGATTCACGGTTGAAGTCATCTGAATTTGGGGATGGTGCATATACCTTAAAATTAAACAGGAAATTTAATTAAAATGTAAATGACTGTCACACCACTTATGTAAAATAAGTGCTACACTTCCTGAAGGGCCTAAAAAGGCCTATCTAATATCTAAAAAGGCCTAGGACATTTCCAAAAAAACTGCTTAAATAAATCCTCATAAATAATGTCTAACTTGGATACTATCTACATGTTTGTTTTTAGCTGGTTACTAGAGAAAAAAACCATTCTAAATATCCCTGGAATGAATCTTTGTGTAACAATTATACCAAGTGATTGAATAAAGTCACAAATGTTGACTCTGCTCACAAAACATAAATTCATATAGGCTCATGAATCAAAACCTGGTAGAAACAAAAGTCTTCTGAATATAGCATGAAATGAAATTTCATAAAATTCATTCTTTCCACTGCTACATGATTTATCAAAATCAAAATGAGCTGGATAAATGTTATTATTCTTTACTATTATTAAAAGTT
The DNA here is from genome assembly GCA_024291935.2 of Okapia johnstoni. Taxonomy (NCBI): domain Eukaryota; kingdom Metazoa; phylum Chordata; class Mammalia; order Artiodactyla; family Giraffidae; genus Okapia; species Okapia johnstoni. The sequence continues at coordinate 45,947,894 of CM044307.1, read as the reverse complement.
AATTGTGAAAAGTACAACATAATTGTTCAGAAACTTCCTGAACTTAGTAGGGTTGGCTAAAATTTGAGTGGTTTTAATTCTTTAATTTCTAGTAAATTTTCAACTCTGGCACAGCTTTCAGAAAAATCTCACTTAATCTGTCAGAGCAGTATTAATTTCCTTTGGTAAACCTCTGCATCAGATAAGCAAAGTATAAACATTTTGAATTGGCAAATGGCCAACATTGTCATTTCTTTGAAAAGCTAAATGGGCAGCCAAATAACTATAATGATCAAAACATGATCAAACTATTCTTATGATGATTACTGAAACCAAGAAGAACAAATATGTAACACTTAAGGTGATGATGATCTGTAAAAGTGAACCAGGAATCCAGAATGGCAAGGAGTCCTATTTTGAACAGTGGATGAAACATTCCTTTTGTTTAGTCTGATAAGGGTACATCTATTTAATTTTTACCCCCAAATAAAAATTCAAAGTGTTCACTTATAATGGAAAAAGCAATTAGCTCAGTAAAATTACGGGAGCATGTGTGAAAAAAGCATACACATTTATTTCATTTCATTTATATTCATTTATTCTTTCTCTGAGACATTAACTAACTACAAAGGTTTCTGGCAAATTATCTAACCATCTGAAACTCCATCTCCTCATTTGTAAGACAGTGCTAACAGTATAGGCATTGAGGGTTGGGTTGATGGGAAGATCAGATGAGATAGCACATACAAAACATTAGTGAATCCCTGGTGGTCCAGTGGTTAGGACTCTGCATACTCACTGCTGAAGGCCCAGGATTGATCTCTGGTCAGGGAACTAAAATCCCACAAGCCACACAGTGTGGCCAAAAAACAAACAAACAAAAAAACCCCGCCTGGATTCCTCAAGATAGCTAAGGGACTCAGAAAGCTCTAAAATGTTTAGCAGGTAAGCACTTGCTAAGTATTAGCTAGTAATATCATCTTTCTAATTCTTAGAGGCATAGTTATACTGCTACATATCGTCCCTGTTCAGTACTAAACTATTTCTTACAGTTTTTGTCCAATATCATCCTTACATGTACAGTTCACTCTACATAAAAGGTTGAAAAGTTCATTTTTAGTCTTCTTGCTAGCCATGCTATTACTAGTGCGGGTGTGTCTTTTTAATGAACTGGCATTCAGGTTAGTCTCCTTCTTCTTATATCCCAGAGAGAAAAACACACATCTGTGGTACCTGAGAAGTTGAGGATAAGATATATTCCTAAGAATTACCCAGAAGGATTTTAGATAGGAGATTATACATTACACATATTAAACATTTTTTTTATGCTTAATGTGCTACTACATAAGGAGCTATTACATAAAGACAGAGTTAGGAAGAAAGAATTGGGTATATACAAATGTATTTGCAATGTATGAGGTACGCTGACAGGCAAGTCATCAGGAAAGGAATTTTGTACTTTTTTCTTTTAATCAAGTTTCAGCATCTAAATTTAGCTTTAGCTAGATGTCCTCTGTCCCCTTTATATACAGATTTTCCCAAACTAGGCTGAAACCACAAATAACAAAAAATAGAGAATATCCACAGATGTAGAAAGAAAATACAAATGAAAGTAAAATTTAGAAGACAGAGTTAGAACATGCTTTTTCATAAATGCTTATATACTATGTATACCATCACTGACCTGAAAGTATAAAATATAAAATTCTCCAATTCTATCTAGGCTATAGGTTAAAACAGTATATAGATCTCACAATGGTAACTATGAAAAACTCCAGTTTTGATGTGTCATTTCACAAAAAAAATCTATTCAGTTTATCAGTTTAAATTTATACATAATCTCTCAATATATATTTATCTTTATTCTTATTTAATTCACTGTATTCCATAAGGTAAACTTACACTTCAAAAAAGTTTAAATGTATGCAATTATAAAAGCAAAGAAAGGGATAAACCTGACTTTACTGATTTACAAACTGCTGTAAATAAAGGAGAATATGCTGATGAGATAATGGTTATTGATAACTATCGTGGAAAGCAAGAAAACCAAGATAAATCACGCAAAGAAGAGGCTTGTCTACTCATACATAAAACTTTAGAAGCTGTATTGGGAACACAGGGCTCATTTTGGAGTCAAAGTTTTTTTTAATGTTGTTATTGTTGTTCAGTTGCTAAGTTTTTATTTTTTTTTTTTATTTTTTATTTTTTTTTTTTTAGTTGCTAAGTTTTTAATGTTAGTCTTTATCAGTTCAGTTCAGTCGCTCAGTCGTGTCCGACTCTTTGCAACCCCATGAATTGCAGCACGCCAGGCCTCTCTGTCCATCACCAACTCCCGGAGTCTACCCAAACCCATGTCCATCGAGTCGATAGACTTCCAAAAAATAAATGGGCTTTTAAAGAATATATCTTATAAGTGAAAATGGTAAAGACTCTAAAAATACTATAAGTTTACCATTTATTACTAACATCAATTCAAAGTTTTTATCATAATAAAGATGTTTTGAAAATCATGGTTCTAAAAGAGGCCCCTCTAACAGCATTTCTAACACAGGCCAAAAAACTTTACTTTTGGTATCCTAACTGTGGCTTGCAGAAACATAGATGCAATGTTATGAAGCAGCAGTTGTGCCAGTTTCGATTTTTCAGATCAAAGAGTTCTTGCGGCAAAGCACAACTGATGTGGTCTTAAAGACTTTATTAACTCCAGATGTAAGGAAATAGTCAGCCAATTCCACAAAAAGAGCAAGTCTCTTTCAGTTACAATCAGTACTGGCCGCAAATGAAAAGCAGACTGCTTATGTCATCTGATCACCTGCACATAGATGCCAGTTTTTTTCTAGTTAATGATCTAATCATACATTTAAATCTTAAGTATGATTTTGTATCACAACAAACAATCTTAAAATTAAGAAATACCTGTGCTTAAGGTGATTAAAATCTACCAGGAGTCACATTATTTTAAAGAGAAATAGGAAAAGTATAATTAAGTAATTTTAGATGTTCTATTGAAATGTGGTCATTGGAAATTTTCTTTAAAATTCTAGTCTCCATTTCAGAATGTCAGGCTCAAAGGTGCTATCATGGGAATGTCCTTCTTTCTCAGGTACTTATATATATTTTCTCCTCTAGGAATGGCAATGAGAGAAATTTTTGAGTCTTGAGTGAATAGAACCATAACATTTATCCAGAATTAAATGAATGTAACTGAAAATCTAACAAGATACTTCCCTTTCATTGTTAAGACTGGTTGAAAAGAATAAATTCATGGTAATATCTTTACTGTCCTCATTCCATCAACCCAAATTTACTTTTTAAGAGTGACAGAGTATTTCAAGCATGAATATTTACATTACCCTATAGAATGATTACACAATTATCCTTGGAATGTCTTAGCTCAAACAACCAATTGGAGTCAAGTTAGCAAAAGCATTCCTTTTTTCCTATTTGGATGATTCAGTTTAGTCATATGGATCATCCCAATTCAGGGCAGTCCACTCTCTGTTTAGCTTTAGAGGCTGGAGTTGTGTACTGTGTTCTTACTTCAGAGCATTCTTGTAATTAATATTAGAAACATCTCTGCAAGGCAGAAATGCATCATTTTCTTATAGTTACTCAGAAAAGATGCAGAAGAGTAGAAGTTTTTGCTAAAAAGATAGTTTTTCTTTTTATCTTGTCACATCCAGTGATGAGTTAAAAGATGATGCCATTTCCTATGCTTTTAAAAACAGATCCAAAACCTATGTGGTAGCTGATATCTTTAAATGTTTTAAGTGATGAGGAGATGAATTGGGAGTTTTCTTTAGAATGTGAGAATAGCTAGCTATATATGTTAATGAAGATGCCCTTCCACAGAAAATGAGAGGAAAGCTTTAGACAAGCACTGTTCAGTAAGTTTCAGTGATGATGGAAATGTTCTATATCTGAAAAGATGGTAATGTATCTATGTCTGTACAATACAGTAGCTACTCGTTACATCTGAATATTGAACACTTGAGATAGCACAACGAGGAACTGAATTTTAAATTTTAATTTAAATAGTCATTGTGGCTACTGGTTACTACTAACAATATAGTATGAAATCACTTTTCCTTACCCAGCAGTTTAAAATTACATAAACTATTTTGAAAGAAATATTCTAGGAGCCTCATAAACTCCAAAGCCTGTGAAAACCCAAACTCTCAAACATTTTGGGAATATCTTTATCTAATTTGGAAAGAAGACAGAGAAGCTTATCAATATTTCTGAACATGCTCTAACACAGAAATTATTACCAATATTTCATTATGTTTAGGCTTCTATTAGCACTTTTGTCTCAAGATGGTTTTACTAGCAGTTCTCTTTAAGTTTTAATATGTTAAATACCATTAAACACTTTAATGTTAAGATTAAACCTCCAATGTTTGAAAAGTTTATGCTAATAGCAGAAATCATCTCCAGCAAAATCTTTATCAACTTACCAAAATAGCAAAGCAAAACAAAATTATTTGGCTAACTTACCCTATCATCATAATTTTAAAATAAAAATGTGGTATTATATTCAGGAAAACTACACTTAATTTCTTATATTTTAACAACTATATTTTGTATTAAGCAATAAAAATTTTATAAGATCTAGCTGAGTATCTAAAATCTGAAAGCAAACAAAAAAACAAAAACAGTCTAGGTCACTGAACTCAAATTCTAGCTTTAAAAACTGTAATTAAACCACTGGGCCATTAATTTAAAAAACTGGGCACATTTAAGGGTCAACACTCAAAAACTAAGAAAGAAAAACTAGGTAAATATTATAAGAAGTTTTTAGTTTCTGTTGATCAACCTATGAAGTCCCATACCCAGTAATACACCAGAAGTTTCCTTCTACTTCTGTATTTTGAGGGATCTGAATTCAGTAAAAATAGGTTGTTTTAAAACAAGTAAGTAAAATTTTTGCTTTAATAATTGGACTCAATGATAAGAGTGGTAGGTAAGTATTAGAGGAAGTTAAGAAAGAAATTTTTTAAAAACGATTTACTATTGATTTTTCTGATCATTTTGGATCCATTGTTTTCTATGCATACTGACCTTACGTATAAACTCAGACAAAGAGCATATCTTTAACATAAATTTCAAAATCTTAAAGTTCCTGAAATTCAGGTCTTCCCACTTTCTTGGTTCTTTCTTTAATCTAAATTAAAACAAGTATAACCTCAATGAAAAAGACATTAAAAAAAGTAAGTACATGAAACAGCAATTTAAGAATTTCCTAAAATCCAAGAATATTTAAACAAATGACAAATTTGATAAATATCTCAATATTTTTAGTATTTTAATATTACATAAAAGTATCAAATTTTGCCATAAAGTCCAATCTACTACTTAAGTTTTTATGGTAATAATTCCAAACCTAAGGTGTGTGTGTGGGGGATATATATATACATAGTTCCAGTACTAAATACTGTAAGAACTGAAACCAAAAAGCATCATAAAGCAAAATAAAGTAGGACTAACTCAGGGACACATAAGCTATCTATGGAAGATTCTTTTCATCTAATTAGTTAGCCTAATAAAATAACATGAAATTTCTGTAAAAAGCATACATGTTTATATTTTCAAAGTATCATCAATAAAAGGATCAATATCTTTCCAAGAATCAAATTCTTTCCAAGAATTTCCAGAGGATGTTTAGGGGTGAAATACTATAAAATTCCCTTTCTAACAATAAGAAAAAAAATTCTAGCTTTCAGTACAAAGTAGCTTAAAATCAATTACTACTTCCACTGTCTAAAAAGTATAGTTGAGTAATAGTGGTTTTCAAATCTGAGAATTTCTTCTTAGGTAAGTCAAACACATTTTAATTAATCTTAAGTTAACATCACTAGGTTTGTCTCATCAGTCCTTTATTGTAACCAGTATCATTTTTACAATGGGTACAATTTTTTTCCCTAAGAGATAAACCATGAAATTTTTAAGGGACTGGGTTTGAAATCCACATGCTAGGATGATACACTGAACACATCAGTGAGTGTCACTTCTTAGCTATCTACATTTTAAAAATATTTAGACCTAACGATAAAGCACCTGATCCCTTTCTTTAACATGTTCATGAGCTAGTGGAAAAGGACATAAATTTCTTTAAAACATTAATAAACCTGACCAGTGACAACATACTCTCGTGGCAGGGGTTTTAGTTTTAACTTCCTGTTATTTGTGCTCACTTGAATTAAAAAAAAAAAAAAAAAAAGACCTTCTTGGATTCATACTTAGAATACAGTCTCAGATAATCTTGGTAAAGGGAAAAAAAAAAAAAAATCAAAGCAGATGGAAGCTAAACTTGTCATTTAATGTCTCTAAGCTGTAACTTTAGAGAATTCTTAAATGACTTCATGTTTTCCTCATCATACAAATGTAGACTTAACTCTACTGGGTCCACAGACAGCCTGGAAATTTGAATTAATTTAATTAAACTTTCCTCTCTCATATTAATTAGCAGTAAATCCCCAAAAGAACAGAACTGTAGCTCTATATGGTCTCATACTGGTTTCTGTGCTTTTATCAACTGAAAATGTTTATTTGAAAAATAAGTCTTAGAAGTATTGATATGGCAATTTTAGCTCCATGCTACTCTAATTCTTATGAAAACACAAACTATGTGGAGAGGCAGGTGCCAAACCATGGCTAAACCAATTTTAATACTATCAGTTCTATTAGAAGAGACCTGCTAATTTCCTGAATTTAAAATCATATCTAAGATAGTTTTAAGTTCTTCAGTTTAAAAAGAAACTGATAAAAAGTTGCTTGACAGATTATATCAATTAGCATTCATAAAACTGTAAATATGATCAGATATGTGAAACATTATTTACTTGTAAGAATAGCCTAGTACTTTTCTCAATGGCATTTTCTTTCCAACGTAGTACTTTGATATGACCAATAGTAAGGATTAGTGAGATCTGGCTCTCTGCTATGGAGACCAGTTTACTTGTCCTTCGATAATAGAAGAGGAAAAGTTGCTCCTGGGAGAGAGACCTGGGTTCAGGTCTAGCCTCAAAGCTTACTAATGGAGGAGGGGGGTGAAGGGGGAGGTTATACAAGTTACTTAACTACTCAGCACCTCATTTTCCTTACTGTAACAGCTAAATGACAGAGTGGTTGTGAGAATTAAATGAGGTAAACATCAAGTTCCCAGCAGAGTTCCTGAAACAGAGTAGCCCTTAAGATCAGGTTAGTTCCTGTCTCTTCTTCCCCAAATTGCATACAAAGCAGCTGAATGTTCAAAATGTGTTTCTAAGCTTTGGTTTTAAAATGTGGATTTATGTGTTGTCTCTAAAAGATTAAAATAATTCCCTGATATAATGAAAAGAGCATCATGTCTGTACTTGCTGCAATTTTTGTATCTGGAACACTTTGTAGCATCTTCAGTTCAAGGTCTAGAAAATGGAGGCTGATCAGATCAAAGGAAGGCTAAAACTCCAGAATACCAAGGTGAAGAGAGCAGGAATCCTCTCTTCCCCAAACTTTCCTTTCTTTACCTCTACCATTCTCTACCTTTCTGCGTAAATGATACAATTTAGTTATATCTATCAAAAAACAGTGCAGGCCAAGTTCTTTGTAAGTAAGGAACCTCAGAAACCCATTATTTTTTCTTGCTATTTTTCAAAGTTCAGAAAATAGACAATATTCAAAGTGATTTTAAGTCCCCTATTTATCATGAACACATATTAATATCTTACAGTAGGGTATATAATACTTCTACACAAAAATTATGTATGATACAGAACATTAACCCTTTCTCTTTTCAAACAGCGAGGAAAACAGGGTTAACATTTTTGCCTTTTCTGCACAAAAATGCCCAAGCTTCTTATATTTCCAGCAATACAATATGGCCACATAATCTTAAATATGCCAAAATATGAAAAGGTTCTTCTCTGATTAATCTAGAATTTTTCCTAGAGTCTGTTCAGTCTATTTATTAAATTATCCCAAGCATCCTCAAATATAGGGAATCAGTTTGAAAATGTAAAAATAAAAATCAGAAAAAGAGGAAAATATTTTCCTGAAGCCCAGTATCACTCAGCCCAGTTTCATCGTAATATCCATAAAAGGATTTTAAAAATGAAATCAATGTGAACTTACTAGCATTTCAAAATATTAATGTCCTATCATCTTAAAATAAATTGATAAAATGGAGTTATTAATAAAAAGTGGGCTTAAACTTAACTGGCTCATAATGAGAATTATATAAAAAAATTTCATAACTCAAGAAGAAATATTATTTCAGACTCTGGCAATATTAATTTAAAGTGCTAGCTTTTATTATAGAGCATTGATGAGTAGACATTTCCCAATATATAAAAAGATGAGATTTTTAACACAGTCTTTGGATAATAAATTGTATACTATATGGTTTTCTTATTGAAGAACAATAATAGTAATAATAATAATAAATAAATAAATTAGATGTGGTAAAAATAAAATACAGAGAGGAAAACACATATAAGAAAGACTAAGGCCTTATGATAGAGAGGACTAAGAAAATATACCATTCTTTATGCATTTTTTAAGAACATAGAAGTCACCTTTGACCCATATCAAGCACAGGCTATCAACTTTCAGGCTACACTTCTTTAACATACCAGCCATGTCATCCACCATAAGCCTGGAAATACTTAATACGATCAAAGCTGTTACCCACCCCCGCAATGTAGAACAAAGAGAAATGCTGTAATAGAGTGATCTGTGCTCGCAAAAGAATAAAATCTAAACTCAGTTTGAGTTATAGTCTATCTGCTTCAGGGGTCCTGTATAATTAATTTTACTAAACTCACACACACATACACCATTTTCAAACAGACTATTTTACTTAAAATTGGACATAGAAGAAAAATATTTTCATACTTGAAAGACAGTTGGCAAGGAAATTACATAGACATCAAATTATTTCACCTATACTATGCATCTAAATCTACCACTTACATTCTCCAAAGCTCTGCTTATATGGGTAGTGTGAACACATACTTTTTAACGAGTTTATGAAATTTTGGCTTGACTGTCATCTGTTAAGAAAGCTTACTCAAAAGTTAATAACCAAATGCTAACAAAATCCAGAGGCCTTACCAAAGCAGTCAGAGACTAAAAAAGTACTTTCTTTAGTTCTCATGTACCATGGTTAATGCCATATGCTACTTTAAAACATTTTCAAGTGGTAAAAAGGGAAGGGGCAAACATAAATGTGATTAATTTTTTGGTAACTTCAAAGATAAACACTGAAAATGTCTACATTAATGACCAAAAAAAAAAAATCACTGAAGTCATTTATGTATTTAATAAAACACCTGAGATCAAACATTGTTTTGGAATGACTAAGGAGGAAAAAACCGAATTCCTGACATAAACTCAAGATTGTTATTCACTAATAATATTTTTATGTTTATCAACTATCTTACAAAGATAACTTCTACTGAATATTCCAGTGAAGTTTACTTTCTTTCTAGAATATACAAAATCCTCTGACTTAAAGATACTGCCTGTGGAAACAGTATACTATATAATTAATACTGAGAAATTAAAAAGTAGAAAAGTTTTACTTAGCAACACAGAAAGGTATTATTTTAAAACATTGAAGCATGGGCTATAAATTGGCCAGAAATAAATTCTTTGGAAGATGTATAAATGCATTCTTTGAAAAATAGTGATTTATTTTATGAATCTGTACAGGGTCAAAATTCTAGTCTGATTGGAAACAGATGGTATCCGAGTAAAGTCAGGCTCTGGACCCAAAACTCCAAACAGGAAATACGGCCCTCACTAGCTGACTGCTTCCCTAATCATTCCCAGAGCTTCATACTTGTTATTTTTATGAATATCCAAGATGACTTTCATCTTTCCCTTCTATCTACAAAGCATCAAGCAATCTTCCCTCTTTCTCTTTCTCTCTGTTAAATGTGTATTTTACATACAAACTATATGTTTACAACATAAGAAAACATTGAAACTAATGTAGTTTGAAGCTCACAGCTAGTAAAGACATCAGGCATTAACAATAATATAAAAAATAAACTTGAATTTTTCAGATATCATTTTAAAAATAAAAGTAAGAAACTATTGTAACTGTGTCAAAGACAACTTTCTAACCTTAGTTACAAAGAAACATACGTTCTTAACGTAGTGTAGAAAATGATAAAACAAAACCTCACAAGTTTTAGTAAAAAGTAATTAATTGACCCTGTTTCCCTTAAACAAGCCACTAAGAACCTATCTGAACAAAGAAAAAGACTTACCGTTTTCCCATTGTAGTAATACATCAAAGAACTGCTGCCCATTCCAGGGACAGGATAGGCACAATACATGTTGATTTTGAAAATGTTACTATTTGCAGCTAATACACACAGCTTCTCTCCAAGACATACATCCACACAGCCCAAAAGAGTTAAGTCTTCAGCACTATGCATCCACACATGGATCTACTCAAAAGGAACTTATGCAAAATAGGACTGAACCAACTCACAGTGCAGAGAGGGAGGGTTTATGCTGTAAGTAACCTCTTTCAATCCCTATCAAGTTCTTCCATGGATAGTGGACACCGATAAAACAAATTTCATAATTTAAAAAAAATACAAGTCACAAGTGCTAAATAATAAAAACCAATATAGTGTCCTGGAGGCATATAGCCCATAGAATTATTAATATTGTCATATTATGGTATATATGTCTCTCTCAAAGAAAGGCAAACTGACAGATATGCTAATCTGTTTTTAGTTTTAATTAAATTAGAGCACTTCTAGCAGGCAAACCTAGCTTTCTACACTTCTAAAGACATTACCATCTGGCTTCCAACTTTTATAAACCATGATCAAGCAATCAGGATTTGGAAACACTGAATCATGTGTAACAAGAAGGATCTAAACAGTTAAGCCATGTACAAAGTCACTTCCTTGAGAAAGCAGACCTGTCATGTAAGTACCTCTCAACTAGCTAGAACCATGATTTTTTTGTGTTATAAAAATTGTGTGGAAAAAATTTGAGAAGAACACATTTCATGAAAAAGCTGATTCCAACAATTCAAAAAATTATCTTGAAAATAAGTGATGTTTTTAAAACATAAATATTTAATACAGGTTTTCAGTCCTAAAGCTCCTTAAATTCCTCACTCATAATACCAAATAAAAGTTTATAATGGATTACACTGTTCTAGGATATGTATGAGCAACTGAATAATTAAAAAGAAAAAACAAACAAGGTTTTGTTTTTCCTTACATAAAAAGATGGAAGGCTGGTATGTATAGACAAAACGTTCACTGTTGCTAATAAACTAAAACAGATTTCTCAGAAGTCTTTCCTCCAAGTTTACTATCATTCTTAACTAATATTTAATATATTCAAACTTTTATGCTAATGCTCAAATTTCTCAAAAAGGAAAAATAATCAGTGTGGGAATAAATGTCTCATATATTTTAAAAATTCATTATACTTAGAAGTCAAAAGTTCTTAGACATTTTTTTGGTAAATATGTTGCTTCTTAAACATAAACATATCTTGTTATTTAAAAAGTTTTCAATTTGTCTTTTGGTGTGGACTGTAACCCAGAAAAACAGAATAACAACTTTTCTTTCCTCTCAGCCCTGTGTTGCTGCCCCCTATCCCCTCCATCAAAACCTCTTTGTACTATCTCTTCTCCCTGCGCCTCAGAGGTTCTTCCAGAACTGTGTTAATCAGAGGAGGGCTCACAAGCTGCAAAAAGGGGACATATCACTTTTTTTAAGCCACCTTTCATGAAGCAGAACTCCTTTAAAGGAATATTCCAGAAATATTCTGTGAGGGACCGCCAAACTCTCCATTCTTATTAAAAATATTGATTAAAATATAACAATAGAACCGAATAAGACAATAAGGCCAGCTAAGTTCATAATGTTTTAAAAGCTGATGGTGTCAGAATAACAATAAAACCTCCCTACACTCTCCAGATATAGAAAAGTTAGCCGCTAAGCAGCAGCTGCAAAAGAACATCACTGTACAACAGACCATTAAAATGCCAGTCTGCAGAGTGGTCTGTAACTTCCTCCCTCCTGAGAGACCACAAAGACTCATTTCAATCCTCAGAGAGCTGTGTAAAAAGCGTTGACTTACAATTAACAATGTCATGCCTTAAAACCATTCAAGTAAATTTTAGTCTTTTATAGAACACAGTCTCTCTCTGACAGAGCCTAAAAAAAAAAAGGACAATCAACCATCCAAAATAAAATTTCCTTTTTCCCCCTGAATGATTAAAAATGTAAAAAAACCTATTCTTAAACAGAAATGTAAAGAACTGGGGCAAAGGGGGAGCCACAAGGCACTTCAACAGTCTCTTTCTACAACCAGTGCTCCAAACAGAAAACTTAATTTGATTAAAAAAAAAAGAAATCCACCTATAGTAGTTAGGCTCATTTCTTTGGGGCTTGCCAGAAAAGAGAGACAGTACTATGATGTTTGTTAAACAAACAGAATAATAAATCCAACTATGCAATCTTTGCTATTAAAGCACATTGAAAATTTGAGTATTTCATTAACAGTTCCTTTATTTTAGAGGCAACTATACGGTATTCTGAAAGCAGAAACAAATATCTAAGTTAAAAAAGATCAGAGTAAAGGCCAGTCTAAAGAAGTTTATTAAGAACTGGCTAAGATCTGTTGTTAAGTCTGAAACCTGAAGGTTGAAACATAATAGTTTCTAAGCAGAGCTGAGTAATTAATTAAGTTTTTGCTTCTAACTTTTCCTTCCTCCTCTCAAAAACACAGATACAAAATTCATACATATGTTAAATTAACCCCCCACAACACAATCACTTGTATATACTACTGTATAAATTGAGAGTGGATGTTGAAACTTGAGAGAAGAGAGACAAGGTGGGAGTTTACATACACATGGCATTAAATTTATTCCTCAAAAACAGCAAATCATCAAGAAAACTGGCAGTAATTTAAATAAAATGTTCCTGTATTTTACTTGCATGCTATGGTAAGGTCTTCTAACTTTGTTACTCCAAAATATTATCTTTTTGAAGTCTGCCTCACCCAAAGGAAACTAAAATTGGTTGATGGAGACAGTCATTTTTCTTATCACAATTACAAATTATTTTCCATGATAAAGTCCTTTGTTGCTGCCTCAAAAATATTTCTTGAAAAAAATCTAATTTAATCTATGTAACAGCTGCAGTGCAATTTTTTTCCTAAGCAGAATCATATTACAGGAAAAAATGCATATAGATGGATCAAGTGCTGCTCTAGTCAATGCAGTTGTTTAATCTTTGCCTGTTTTTTTTTTTTTGAAGGAACATGTCAAGGGTTAATCCTATGACTCAGTCTGACAAAACGAGTCAGCTGGAGACAGGGCCACTTTTTAAACCTGATTTCAGACAGACGTGCAGTCTGCACAGGAGCTCTGAACTGTCGTGCACTTTTTATCCTGAATTGTTTCCACCCACAATTCTATGTAATCACTTATGTGTTCTTCTAAGATTATGTGATCTGACTCAACATTCATACTACCAAGGCCAACAATCTAAAAAAAAAAAAATCACCAACTTTTATAGCAAAACAGGCGTTATTCTACACATTGGCAACATGATTAATGAAAATGCCAGAGACCCCTGAAAAAAATATGACTTGGAGTCATACATCTTTTATTAGCAAACTGATGATTCCTGGTTTGAGGATTACTGCATTTCACTGACTTTTAAATACACTTCCCCGCCCTCAGTAGTTCAGGATGTGGTGTTTATTTACCATTCCAACAATCATCAAGCACAGACCTAAACTAGATAAGAAAAACCTATTATGTGTTTTGCCTATGCAATTTACTTCTTCCCTGAAGATTTAGGGGAAAATGTTTCCAAAAAACCTACTAGGTAGAGACTTTCTGGCAACATCAGATTAACTTCCAGGCCTCCATTTCCTTCTTATTTTTATGTTGACTGGGAAATAAATCTTCCTTGGAGAGCTATGCAAAATCTCCTGGGATTACACACGCAATATTTTATTTTATTAGCTCTTCTTTATCCCTGATATTCCCGATCACTGTAACTCTCAAATCTGTTTGTTAAACTATCCACAGCAAGAATGTTTCCAGTGACCTAAAATTCTAAAAAGTTTTTAAATAAAAATTTCAATTTAACTTTATTGCATATCTTGAATTAATTAATTAAGGCCAGTTAGTGGTCAATCTTACTGTACATTTTTCTAATACAAGCAGGCAACATTCCAGTATAACCAAAGGCCAGAAGATCTGGTGAGAAAAGTAAATCTAAAACCCATTCACAGGATTCCTAATGAAAAGTCTCAACATTATTTCTAAGGGAATCAATTCCTGGAAAACAAGACTTTCAGAGTGAAAAACAAAGCCAAACAAAGTTTACAAGTGAATAATTCCACAGATGAACTCAATATATTCCTACTTTATGAAAACTCAGTAAAATACTAATAATACATTATTGGCTGTAAGGAAGGTGGGGGGGCGGGGTGAAGACAGGTTTAAATGGACAATAAATAAGAGAATCTACAAGTGAGCAGATACAAAAGCAAAACACCCTTCCCTAGTGTCTCCTCTTCCTTATTTGGCATGTAGAAGGATGACTGGTGAATGAATGCTCTCTCCTCAATGTGCAGAATTTCAGCTGGCCTGGTTAACTAAATCGGCTGCCAAATCAGATACCAAAAGAGTCCAGGCTTTTATATCTGAATATTATATTGCAAATTTTTCTAGTATATGCTGTTTTGTAAATAAAATGATTCCCAAGGGTCAGGAAATTGGTCTTCTGTTTTTTTCCTAATATCCTCACAATTTAGAAAATTTACTTTTTCAAAAAATAAAGAACATAAAACTCTAGCGAAATAATGCATCTCTTTCAGACCAATCCACTGACAATCAGTACCTATTGTTTAAATATAATAATGCTATTTATCTGGAATCATATAATGCCTCTTCTAATTCTCTAATATTACTCTCCTCTTGCTGGTGCTAATCAATCAGTAAAAAGGCTCCTAAATACTGTCTTTCCACTGTATGAAAAGATTAAACATCAAAGACCTGATTTTGTGATCTTTCCTCAGATGATATTTTCAAACATTTGTTTCAATTATGACTTAATTTTGAGTACCTAAATCTCAGCCAAACCAGTCATCAGAGTTATAGTTAGATTACAGATTGGTCTGAATCAATTCAAGTTCAGTTCAGTCGCTCAGTCGTGTCCGACTCTTTGCGACCCCATGAATCGCAGCACGCCAGGCCTCCCTGTCCATCACCAACTCCCGTAGTTTACCCAAACTCTTGGTCTGAATACTGGTACACAATTTACTTGGATACTGGTTGGATGTGAGGAACAACTGACACACACAATACACCAACTTCTCAGAGCAGAGTAAAATTCATGCTACAGTTCACAAATCACATCATCTGTCTCAGACATAGAACATCAGATTTCTGATCATCTCTACAAAAATCTCTAACATGAGTATTAGAAATGTGTAATGATTAACAAAGTAGAAAACACTTGTATGTACAGCCAATGTAAATGATCAGCTATATAAACTGTGCTTATAGGTCAAAAGAACACTTGTTTAATTCCCCTTTTGACAACCGTATGACCAAAATGAGAATGTGTAAAACGAGCTATACCCCTGGAAGAGAAAAGCAAATACGTGTCTTTTTGAGCTAAAAATAGTATCCCTCTGTCATTAACATGAACAGAACTAACAGATCATACAAAGCTTCTAAAAGGCAATCATTAAATACCTTTCAACAAGACAGAACTACAACTAGTGAGAATATGTAAAACCGGAAGCAAACTGCATGTTTCTTTTGATCACGAACTCACTATGACAAAGCAGTTTTCTTCGAAAAATTAAAGTGGGGAGTCCCCCTATCTAGTAATTTCTGCATCTCTTGGCTGTCCACTTCTTTCTCCACAGGAACTGCAGTTTGTCACTTCTCATTTACCAATTGAAACAACATGGTAAGAGAATCATTAACCATGTTGCAACTTGGTAATTTTCCTGCAGATGGCTCTATAATCACAGCACTGCCTAGCACTGCCTAATGACGTGTGTGAGGGTAAAACAAAACAAAACAAAACATTGCAGAGAGTATCCTGGTTTTAAAATTCTTTAATAAACCACCACTTCTGAAGCACTTTCAAGACTGGGACAGCACTACTGACTTGTCAGGTAACAACAAAATAAAACTAGGAGCAAATAAAGCTATTGTTTTAAACCATAAACAATTTGATCTTGGGTCCAGTTAGCTCTCCATTAAGGAAAGTGCTACTTTTTTTTTTTTTTTTTGGTTTCTTCTTCGACCTGTGTAATTTTTTTCTTCTGAGTAGGAAAGCACCAGTTCTTTTCAATTTATGAGAAATGGAACAGTACCATGATAGTCCAGTCTAGTCTATTTTAAATTTATTTTTAAAGAGACCAGAAGTAACATCTGCATCTTAGCCCAGAGCCATTTCAAGAATCTGCAACTGGAAACTCTAAGTAACTTATACATTATTTCTGGCCCCTAATTTCTGTTTTGTTCCAATAAAAATTCTTGCTAGTGGTAGCAATTTTTTAATACTTCATACCTCTAATTAGTTAAGTACCGAGAATCCACCAAATCACCCTGCCTCATATATTGAATGATTAAGTAGAGTTCATTTTGGCTATACTCACTGGAAGAAATCATGCAGACTCTGAATTTATGAAAAGATCTATCCTAAAAATAACAATTTCTTGCCACTAAATTCTGGTGATCATTCTCAACAAAAACCAAACCATACTTTAGTTTGAAAATACATCTGAGGAGGGTATAATAAACAGGGGAGGAGATGGGAGATGGTGTCAGTTCAAAGCAAAATCAATTAAACGTTTCAGTAATGCTTAGCATGCTTCACTGGTAAAGGTAATACACCACCTCAACAAGTGGCCCTTACCAGAAATATTGAGAACCAGTCACAAAACTTGGAAAGAAAAAAATGCATTAAGCTACTTGTTCTATTTATCTTTATCACAAGTACTTACAGAAGGGCAGAATAATTCTCCCTATCGTTTATTAGTCCTCTGTAACATGAGATAGGCTGCTCAGGTTCCAGACACTGAGTCATATCATATGATGACAAAGAGCACTGGACTGGGAGTCAGAAGACAGGGACTTAGGTTTTAGCTCTGCCTCTGAGGAGGCATGAGAGCATAGGCGAGGTCACTGAATTTCCCTGAGTCTAAGTTTCCATTTCTGGAAAACTCAGGCATTAAACTAGGCCAAAGATTTCCTAGCCATTTCACCACCAATAAAACCTTTTATTATCTACTCCACCCCAAAGCGCTGAATTCTTATTTTGAAAGATCTTTTCTCCCAAACTTTTTTTTATTGAGTTATAATAAATATTTTTCCATGTTAAAAAAAAAACAAACAGGCAACTTCCATTCAGAACTTCTGATTAAAATGAAGCATTGCCATGCTGGGCTGAAAGAATTTTAGTGAAAGAAATCTGATGTTTCAACAGCATGGATAATTTATTTCAGTAAGTTACACAATTCGTTAGGTTTTCAAAAGATTTACATCTTCTTTTATTAACTCTGAAAACTCAAATTAAGACTCACTGGCATAGATACCTTATGTTAACACACAATTTTAAATTGTATTTTTATAATCATACCTTTGAGTGGTACAGTTAAAAGCCTAAAGTCTCACATAAAATGAAAGGCTGATCATGAAGGGAATCAAAAAACATAATTACAACTTCTCAATTCTAATCTAAGAATCCAAATGCCTTTTGCCTTCTAGCAACATTTATTTGTTTGCAAATAAATTATCTTTACAAGGGGTTTATATATTTCCATTGTCTAATAATATTTTCATTTAAAACTAACATCTTTTTAAACAGCTCTATAGTGTCTAGGAAAAACTGTAAAAATAAAACAATTAAGAAGAGCTGACATCTTACCAACAGGTAACAACTCCTACCTAACTTTGTCATCTAATCAGCTCAATAACAATTTTGATTTCTTAATAATAATGTGCAGTTTGATCTATAGGTCAGACATTTTATGTTTACTACAGCATCACAACGAAAAGTAAGATTTTTGGCCATATTCTTCAAATAAACATGTAAGCCTCTACAGAGATGGCTTTGTTATAATTTCAGCAGGCAACAAACAGTTAAGGAGTCAATCCTTAACTCAAGAAAGCCCATCTTAACTAAGTAGGCTGTGGTCTCTGCACTCTTCTGTAATAAAGAACTTAGGCCTGTTATTTGCTTCTTTGTGCCTTTTGGCTGGAGAACAATGTAGATCATAGCAGAGACTGTTCTGTGGGTTATAAACAAAGGTGGCTGTAATGAACATGCAAGGTGGACAGTTTACAGGGTATAACAGGAGAGTAAGAGAGTGAAAAGCAGGTAGAGGGACCACAGTGCCTTCACAGCTGTGTGATCTTGAGGAACACTGGACTGCTCTAAATACTGATTACTTCAGACTGAAATGACTGATATATATAAAAAATTTAAACTGTGTTACTATTACTAAAATTGGAATAAAGGTAATATGAATACAGGATCACTAGTATTAAATGCTAAATGCTTAGACCACACATGAACAACCAAACGCAGGTCTTCCTAGCTGTGATGTATCTAACTAAGAGAGAGACCAGGTCTATGTAAATGGGAAGAATTTCAGTGATCTTTGCCACAGAAAAGACTTCCACCTTTCTGATGAAAAATTGGAGCTTTTTCTTCCACCACTCCCTGAAAAGCTTTTACAAAGTCTAAGTATGTTAAACATTTTATAGTATATAGCTAAAATATACCTAGTTCTTCTGAAGGATATGTTAATTTCAGATTTTCCAGTATGTTGTCTATACCTCCTGAGTCAAATGAGTATGATCCAAGAAGAAAGAACTATGGCTGTATTGCTAATCATCTGTGTTTATTTATTCAACAAATACTCACTGAGCATCTATTATGCACCTAGGAGTTGCTGATAAAGCAATAAACAACATAAGTATTCTGATCAAGCAAGAAACAATGTTAAGTACCAAGATTCTCCTGGGTGAAACAGGTAAAGAATAAACAAACTACAGTATATCAGATGACAGTAAGCGTTTCAGAGAAAAACATAGCAGGAAAGGAAACAGGGGCATATGGGGCATGTTGCCATTTTATACAAAATGGTCAGGAAAGATTCTACACTGATAAATTGATAGGTGATCAAAGAGAAAGGTATTAAGGAAACTAGCTATATAGGTACTAAGGGAGGGAAGGCTAGAGGGATAAATTAGTGGAAGATGAAGTCTGCGTGGTAGCAGGGAACAGATAACAAGGGTCTTGAAAGCCATTTTAAGGACTTTGGTTTTACAGTGATAAGAGATGCTTCTGGAGAATTTTGAGCAGAAGGATATCATCTGACTTAAATGTTAAAAGGATTGGCCTGTGTTAAAAAAAAATGATTTAAGGAAAACTGGGAGGCCAATTGGGAAGTACATGTGTGCTTGCTCAGTCGCTCAGTCATGTCTGACTCTTTGAGACCCCATGGACTGTAGCCTGCCAGGCTCCTCTATCGATGGAATTTTCTTTTGCCTCTCCAGGCAAGAATACTGGAATGGGTTTCCATTTGCTCCTCCAGGGGATCTCCCAGACCCAAGGATCAACACATGTCTCCTGCACCTCCTACACTGGCAGGTAAATTCTTCACCACTGAGCTACCTGGGAAGCCCCACTTGGGAAGATGCTTCCTTAATTTAGCAAAGAGATAAAAGTGATTTGGATAACGAAGATAGCAACAGGTGGTAAGAAATGATCATTCTTGAAGCTAATTTTAGTATGGGAAAATAACAACTGTTTTACTTTTATGTCAATGAAACTGTAACTTTTTTTCCTTTAGAGAAAGGTTTCCTGTATTATGATTTTCCATAGTGATCTGTCATATGAAGATCATGATCATGCATTGTTAATTACATCAGTCCTCACACACTGCAGAGTTAATAGCTGAATTACTGGTAATTTACCATTAGGGCACAAATTTATTCCTATTATTGTGTGTAACTAGGAGTTAACTGCACAACTGAGGGAAAGTGAAAGTCGCTCACTCGTGTCTGACTCTTTGCGACCCCATGGACTATACAGTCCATGAAATTCTACAGACCAGAATACTGGAGTGGGTAGCCTTTCCCTTCTCCAGGGGATCTTCCCAACCCAGGGATCAAGCCCCGGTCTCCTGCATTGCAGGCAGATCCTTTACCAGCTGAGCCACAAGGGAAGCCCAAGAATACTGGAGTGGGTAGCCTATCCCTTCTCCAGGGGGTCTTTCCAACTCAGGAACTGAACCGGGGTCTCCTGCTTTGCAGGCGGATTCTTAACCAACTGAGCTATGGGGAAGCCCTGAGGGAAAAAAATAGGAAAAGTAGTTCAGTGTTTTGTACCAAAAAAACCAGTTAACTTATTTTTGATGATCTGAACAGTCAGAGTAGGAGGAAGTTGAAAGGTACAGCTTGGAGCAGGAAGTCATTAACAGATGATGTTCCCCGTTATAGATAACATAAAATAATTACTTCACAGTATTTATTTTTATCCTCTTAATTTAATTCAAAAAGCATGTCCTGGATATTCCACTACATTCCCAGAGGGTAGTAATTTCTCAAATGAAATAAATTTTAAAGTTAGCTTATTTTCAAAGGTCAAAGTTATCTTTTGACTATAAGCATCTTGAAGACAGAGTATGAAGTCCATGGTTTATTGTTACTTAAATATCTAAAGCCTAGAAAAATTTTAATTCACAATAAGCACTCTATAGTCACTAACTTTAATAGAATGAATTCACTTGAATGAGTGAATTTGCATGAATTAAATCTCTCAGTGGAGATTTACTAAACACACTCCCCTCTAGTAGCAATGAATTTCTAATTCTCACTCAAATGACTGATTTTTAAAATTTACAAATATCTTTTGGTGATGTTGAAAAGATATTGATAGCTTGATTTCAAATAATGTCAAGTTTTACATTTAAAAAATTATCAAGTTCAAGTCAGAAAACTTGAGCTTTATTCAGTTCACTACAGTTGCTCAGTCGTGTCCGACTCTTTGCGACCCCATGGACTGCAGCATGCCAGGCTTCCCTGTCCACCACCAACTCCCAGAGATTGCTCAAACTCATGTCCATCAAGTCAGTGATGCCATCCAGCCATCTCATCCTCTATGGTCCCCTTCTCCTCCTGCCTTAAGTTTTAGTACTTATTATTATTTCTTATTAACACTAGCCATCAAAAAACTAAAAAACAAAATAAGAATCATAAATATTCACTTAAATTTACAGACGTTAACAACAAAAAAGTTAGTTTTCTAGTCATCTGAGTAAAGATTCTCAAGTTTTGAATGTAGCTTTTATGTTTAGAAAGAGACATGTCATGTTTGAACGCCATCTGTCTCACAAGCACACGTGGGTTCAAACTGATTCTCAAGCTGCCAGAACTACCTTTTTAGCTTTGGGTTCTATGAGGAAGTTTATGGTGACTCAGGACATGTATATGTAAGTTCAAGGAAAAAATTACAGTAGAGTTGTTTATATCAAAGTTAAATTACTTTTTGAACTCAACTGTTTCAAATAAACATTTAATAATATATATCTACATGGACTTATTTTTGATGCCATCAACTATTCTATCATTACCTAAAATGACATTTAAATTCTAGAAAAATTATGACATCATAACACCTACTTTATATATGAAGGTTCTTCAACTATTCTAGTCAGGTACATTTTAGGGCAAATAACTGTCCTGGAAAGTTTGTATGTGCCCAGGAACTTAAGCAAATTATGAAGGGACTAATGAAGTAATGGATCTAAAGGTGAACAACCAAAAAACAGGGTACCTGTCTAAAAAAATACTTAATTTTATTTATTTTATTTCTCTTTGGGTCTGCTTTTCATAGGAAGCAGATTTATGAAGGTAAGAACATATCTACTCTAGGCATATACTTAACTTATGTTCTTTAAGTCTAATGCAGGGGTTTGCAAATCATAGTTGTGGCTAAATATAGTTCACCATCTGATTTTACAAGTGAAGTTTTATTTTCTAAATTTTGTTTGTGCAAAATTTCCAGAAACTTCTAGAACCAAATTACTTTTAAAAATTAATAAAATATTGCCATATTATAGATATATTGGGTCATTCAGTTCAGTTCAGTCACTCAGTCATGTCCGATTCTTTGTGACCCCATGGACTGCAGCACGCCATGCTTCCCTGTCCATCACCAACTCCCGGAGCTTGCTCAAACTCATGTCCATTGAGTCAGTGATGCCATCCAACCATCTCATCCTCTGTCATCCACTTCTCCCATACTGGGTTATATATTAAATTAAACGCAGGTAATTAAAAAAAAAACCCAAATTTGAAGGGCTAACCCTTTAAAATTTGTTTAGGGGCTTTCCTGATGTCCAGTGGTTAAGAATCTGCCTTCCAGTGGGGGGAATGTGGATTCAATCCCTGATTGGGGAACTAAGATCCCACATGTCTTGAGGTAACTAAGCCTGGACTCTGCAATTAGAGAGGTACCCACATTGTCCAAGTGAAGACTCAGCACAGTCCAAATTTTAAAAAATATTATTCCATTTAAAATTTGTTCAATGAATACAAATGCAGGGGTGGCATGGGTGGGGGGGGGGTGGAGAATAAGAAACTATCCTGGAGCTAGCTAGCAGTGTTTCTAAAAATTCTCAGAACTCTAACTATGAACTCATCTATACAGTATATGTTACATTCCTTGAAGTTATTAAAAAAAATTTTTTTATTCACTTATTTTGCTGTGTTGGGTCTTCGATGCTTTGTGTGGGCTTTACTGGGGTGGCTTCTCTTGTTGCAGAGCACAGGCTCTAAACACGCAAGTGTCAGTAGTTGTGGCTCATGGGTTCTAGTCGTGTGGGCTTCAATAGTTATGGTGCAGGGGCCAGCTGCTCCTCAACATGTAGAATCTTCCCAGACCAGGGGTCAAACCCATATCCGCTGCAAGGGCAGGTAGATCCCCATCAACTGCACCAGGGAAGTCCTACAGTCCCTGAAATTATTATAGGAGTACAGTAAATGACTTTTCAAACTAAAATCATCACTAGTTAAACAAAGGGAATATTAGTAATGGCAAATTTCATGTCATCAAATTACTTAGGATGTAAATATCTTCCCTAACTTAGAATAAAATCTAGAGCCCTAAACATCCCCAGTGATAAAATTGAGCTTCTTAATTTATACCTCTTTCCTATACTTGAAGAAATAATCCTCTATTTTATTAGATAAAAAACAAAACCAAAAAAACTTACTGGTTCTACTGATGTTGAATGACACATCAGTGGGCTTAAAAATCTAAAAGCAGTTATAGAATTCAACCATATATCCTTTATAGGCTTCCCTGGTGGCTCAGATGGTAAAGAAGCTGCGTGCAATACAGGAAACCCAGGTTCAAACCCTCGGTCGGGAAGATACCTTGGAGAAAGAAATGGCAGTCCACTCCAGTATTCTTGCCTGGAAAATCCCATGGGCAAAGGAGCCTGGAGGACTCCAGTTCATGGGGTCACAAAGAGTCAGACACGACCGAGCAACTAATACTTTACACTTTAAAAGCCATACAAATCTCTCTCTCACACACATACACTGGGTCCTATCCTACATCTGGTTTGTAAAGTCTCAAAGATCTAAAATATACCAGCTGAGGAGTTCAATAAATTGCAAAAGCTGGTGAAATTCAGCATGTTCTTTCTTCTTTACAAAGAAAGGTCAGAAAATAACAAATATCACTGTGGCCGTACCATCACATCAGTACAAACAACTGGATCATAGGACTCACGAGCTGGAAATTTTCTTTTTTTTTTTTCACTTAAAATCATATCAAATTTGGGGTGGCTTGTCACAAAAATGAACATCTTATAAATACGGATTAAAAGCCCGTTATCTACACTGACACAAGTCTGACACTGTTCTGAACAGTAGTTACTGTCAGTATAAACAGTGGCTATTTCTTCTAATGTATGAAGAAAATCTTTCATTCAATGACTAAACTGAATATAAGTTTGGAATGGATTATCGAACCACTCCCTTTAGATACTAAGATTTTTCTGCTATAAGGACCTATGAGGTCAGAGAATCAGCCACTTGAAAATTTTGTATAGTGGTAGCCTTCAAATAGAGACAGATTATCTAACAGTCTGAAATAAGACTCTTAAGTACCTAGTTGTATACCCTACAGGATTGTCAGCTAAAGGAGCTAAGCAAAAAGCTATTCCAATTCGTGTTCAGAAACTGGAGTGTTCACTTTATGAAGTTCAGCTGAAGCTGGTGCTGCCTGTAAATACTGTTTATTCTAGAATCACTAGGATTATTGCTAGTTAGTACTCAATCAACTGTCTATAAAAACACTGTTACTCTAGCTTCCTAATGACTTCCAGAGGACATTCTCTTTGAAAGTACAGTACTTGCTGATCATCTCAATATTTTTGTGGATAAACTGGAGGTAACAATATCTCTATAGTTCTCTAACCCTTGATCTTTTTCTTACTGGTTCAGATAACCACCAATCTTTTAAGAGGTGATTTTCTAAGTTATTAATTTCTATCAGCTCCAGAGAGTTGTATTTGTTCACTTTCCTATTAAAAAATCCTCACTCTAGCCACCCTCAGAATTTAATATTCTGACTTTATCTATTTAATATTTTTACTAATTATATTTAGTATGTACATGAGAATGCTAGATCTTTAGACATGTTTAGTGGTCTCTGTGATTTAGAAATGACTCAGAACATATCCAGTTCATCTCAAGGGGTGTCCCTAAAATAGAAAATTCAGTATTAAAAATGATAAAATATCTACATTAATTTAGCAAAGCCATTCCTAACAAAATTAATTCCCATAAAAGTTTGGGAGAAAGGAAGGCATCAATTCCTAAACTACATTCAATGACCAATCCAAAAGTTATAGAACTCTATACCTGTCCATAGCAAAGCAAGAAAAAGTGGTATTTAAGTTACTTTGATTTAGCTAAGAAAGAATAAAGTTTCTTATGGGGGAAGTATCAGAAAAATTTGTTTTTCATAATGGCAGGGGAGATAAAATACACTTTGGAGTTTAACTCTCAAAAAATATTAGAGTAAAGAAATTATTTGATAAACTGTTATACCTTTTGTTGAATAATATATACATACTTACAGACAGAGGACAAAGACTAGCATATTTGACCAAGAAACAAGAAGTCATCAGTCTATGCATGTGACTCTAAACCAGGGAGAAATGGATTATTTCCTGCCAAATCAGTCAACAAGGATGTCACAGTCATTGGAGTCCTAAAAATCTCTACCAAATAAAAAATAATTCTTAAATTTTAGGTTATGACTACTTTTTAAGTCAACACCAATTACACTGAAAATGAATTAAGATTTGCCATTTTGATGCAGGGCATGACAAGTTGTTCAAAAGATGTTTTCAAATGCTATGGAACAAGATCACAATTTGAGTCTAAAGGCATTCTGAAATTTGACTAGGTGTTTACTTCCTGGTGATAAAAATCTGGAAAGTGTACCATGTCTTACTTATTTCAGGATTCTGCATTTTCTGCAGCATATTAAAAAAAAAAAGGATCTCTATTGGGAAATACTAACATCAAGTCAAGAAATAAAGAACAAACAAACTTCCCTCCATCTGAAAAATGCTTCAGAGGACCATAAAGATGTTCAACCAATGATAGTATAAAGGGAAGATGAAAGTACAGACTCTTGATACTTCAGAAAACAAAAAATAATTAGCATGAATTCTAAGCAGGAATTGATTCAACAAATTTTCCCTCCTTTTATGGGTTTCTTTTCTGAAAATAAACGCTTTCTTAACAACAGCAGCTACAATTTACTACTTACTATGTTCCAAGTACATACATTACTTTTTTTTTTAAAATAATAATATTATTTATGTTTTCAAACTTTTCCTTGCTTTTCAACAAAGTATGGTATGGGAATGCCCTGGAGGTCCAGTGGTTAGGATTCTGTGCTCTCACTTCCAAAGGTCTAGGTTCAATCCCTGGTTGGGGAACTGAAATCCCAAAAGCTTCATGACGTGGACAAAAAAAAAAAAAAGAGGGGGAAGTAACATGAAATGGTAAAAAATTCCTTTAAACTTCAGGCTGTAGTGGTAGGAACTATAGGGAAAAAAAAAAAAAGGAACATTTACTGAGTGTCTATTATATACCAGGCACATGACAGGCACATAATACCCTTGTACTAACATTTGAGATAAGCATTACTATCTCCTTTCACAAACAGAAACTTGGTGTTCAGGGAACTTAAAAGCACTCTCTAAGACTACAAAACAAAAAGCAGCTGAGGCCAGACAAAACCCATCTGCTTGTGCTAGTTTTCTATATCATCCTTTCAGAGGGTGGTAGGTCTCTAAATAAGAAAGCAATGAGTAAGTTTGATCAAGAAGAACATAACTGATAGAATAAACTGTTTTAAATTTAATATACCAAGGCATATTATGAGTATGCCAAAATACACAATATGCTTTAACACTCAAATTAAAAAGAAAATGGTCTTTGCTATTAAGTTAGGTTGTAATTTTTGGCTGTATGTGTAATCTTGGACAAGTTAATATCTGAGTCTCAATTTCCTCATTTGTAAAAAGAGGGTATTAGTTATATATTTGTGTGACAAAGATAAAAGATTAAGATGATATAGATAATGGTTAGCACAGAACCCCACACAAGTAAGATAGGTGTTATTTTAACAAAGTGACATTGAGACTGTAAAGGACGGTAACAAATACAATGCAAATGTTTCAACTCTTCCCACAAATTACTAGGAAACAAACCACAATTGCCTTCAATCCCTATCCAGTGTTTCAAAATTTCCTCAAATGTTTTATTTCAGTAAAGATCTGATACAGATGAAATACAGCTTGTGTATATACAAAGAACAAAGACTAAAGTTAGCGGTTAGAGGAGGAGAGGGGAGGTTCAGGAGCCCTAAAAAGGAAGGATGACATCCTGCAAAGTCAAAGCACACCCATGCCTTCAGAAAGACTCCCAGATAATCTTAACAACTACAAATGCCTCCTATTATCTATTGGCCAGGAGGCTTTAGGCTTTTATCCAAGCTAGACTACGATAACAATTTATCCCTTTTCGTATCTGAGTTGGTCTTAGGTATTCCTCAATCATCTCTAGATGGGAGAGTGGGCCTGCCTCATAGGAAATGCATGAAGGGTGTATCGGGTATAGAACTCAGTTAAGGCTGTACTTTTGGATGTGGCTTCAGAATGTGTTTATTTTTTTCACATGTCTATACTTTTTATCTGTATCAACTGCTGCTAATCTTGTCAGACAGAGTTCAAATGTTAACTCCTGATGCCATTAGTACTTCCCAAAGCAGGGTTAATTCTACTTACTCTGTTTCCAGAGTACTTGGTACACACTTTTACTTGCCTCACTGAAATATATACACTTAATTCACTAAATGCTTGTTTGTCACACTAGTTCCCTGCAATGATGGTGTGTGTATGACCAAATTCAATTTCCAGGTATCACTCTACAGTTGCTGCTACAAAAGTTCACTTTGTTTAATATTTCAACCTGGAAAACTTAACATGCTTAATTTAAGAACACCATTTTTTCATTGGTAAGAAGAAAACTATGCCTATTATGCCTTTTGGTTATGTACTGAGCATATTAATTTTAAAACCCTAAGAATGTAACACTTTAGACCTGAAAGAAACTTAGTCCAAACTTCCCAAGGGCTAACTGACAAGTCCAGGGTCATACAACCAATCAATAACTCAGACAGCAGATCTGAACAAACTGTTTTCTTAACCTCACTGACCATATTGCTTTAATAATATTAATACACTGTTACCAGACCTTTATCCACAGACAGAAATTACCATTCAGTTGTTCTTCAGAGAGGAACAGAAGAGCTAAGGTTTGTAATTATGATACTTAAATATGTAGCATGGCTTACAAAAAGAAAAGGCCTCTAACCAATGGTCTGTGGTCAAATTATGTAGTTATCCAAGTTTGGCATGTTAAGTAACACTGCCTGTTTTTTCCAGAACTGTGTGACCTATGCAGTACTAACCTAGCTCTTCCACTTTCTTTGGTAAAGGTAACATGCATTTTACAGATGACTAAAGACAGACTGGACCAGCAGCAAACTGTGACATCTGAAGTTTCTAGTTTGGGAAGTAAGATCTACAAATGACCATGAAATAAAATATACATAGTCCATCTGGAGAACTACCTCCAGATAGTGAATGCAGTTACTATTAGGACATAAAGAACACTGGTGACTTCCAGTGTCTATTCTCTTTCCAGGCTGCTCTGTCCTTTTTGCCCTTTTGTTTTAAAAATGAAAGAACTATGAAACAGCAAAAAGACAATGTTTCTTAAAATATTATGAGGCAAAGAAATGAGATGACTCTTTCATCTACTAATTTGCTATTTTTTGAAACCTGTATAGTTCTACCAAATATTAATATGTAATTTAACCTGTTACTCTTATAGAATTATAGTAACAAATCTCTAGAAAGATTGCACAGTTCCATGTTTTAGCAGTTCTGTCAGATTTAAATATGACTTCTGTTAATCTAGCAGAAATCATGTTCTACTGTGGAACCACCTACCCCTGCAAAGCACACAACTGTTAAAATGTAAATTGCCCAACTATTTTTAGCTGTTGCTGAAAAAAAAATCCTGTCTTCGGGAATAATGATTTGAGGCATTGTGTTCATTTTGTTTATCAAGCAGCTATTCAGCCTCTAGTGGGTCCAAGTGCTTATGCAAGCAAAAGCTTTTAAGAATGCCTGCAGCTGCAATCCAACCTTCCAGGTAGGCTGCAGGTTCAGAGCACAGCTGCCCTAGGCTGCATAAAACTCAGATCCATCTGGAAGTGAATTTCAAAGAGGATTTCAAATTTGAGTTTTCATGTACCATACAGAAGAGAAGGCAGGGAAAGAACATAGGAAATAAGGAAGGCAAACAATCAAAAAGATGATATCTCTACTTCAGCCTTAATAAAAATAAAAAGCTCAGACTCATGCTGCTCCTTCTAGATTACTACTTGCCAAGCCGGATATTCCATTCAGTGTATACTTGGATGAGCTGTGACTCACCCCGCAGCACCTGCGCCCATGTGTTAAGTACTGCCAAATAAAAGGCCAACATCCATTTACACAACAAAGAGATGTACCCTACAAGGCATGCGGCCTCAGTCCAAAAGCCCCACTCCCCATTTGTTCTAAGCAAAGGGGGAGGAAGAAAATCTCCCCTTCTCACACCAGGGATTTTTAAATTGTAGGTGGATTTATGATGTAGGTTCATTTACAAATACTTTTACTCTTTATGAGAATAAAGTATATTTAACAGCGCGAACACCCCTACAGCATCAGATTATCATGGCCATTAATGATTGTTCACCAAACCTTTCCAACCTCTTTATTCTCATGAAGCTCTTTATTCTCAAAGGATACATTTTTGAGCAAAGAGGGATCAACAAACTAGTTGCTTGAAAGCTTTCCTGATGCTAAGCTGAAGTTAGGAAAGGCTTAATGAACGCTTTAAAATCCACAAGAGATTCACAATGAACATCTGACTTGGTGATTTATGCATATTAATAACCCCAGTCCTACTGAGGCAAGCTGAGCCAAACATGTCCGTCGAATCCTAATGTCTTTAGCTCCATTGGGATTATTACAAATGTAAATTTCTAAGATTCTCAGCTATTAATCTCTGTCTGTCCTCCTGTTCAGTAACATAATGACTAATTAAACATCAAAAGACCTGTACAGGAGATCTTCTTTGACAGCTACCGGCCTAGTCCTCTTCCCAAGAGGAATTCAAATGACAGGGACATGGAGTAATAGCATATGAGTAAGCTACAAATCATTGCAGAGAAATCTAAAAACGTAACACTGAATTCAGATTTAACTCAATCAATGATTCTGTGAAGCAGAGAACAATTACTATGTGAAGTATGCCTACTGACACCAACTGAATGTATCCTGACAGTCTGCAGATACTGAATACCTGAAATTAATTTGCTTACCACAAAGTCAAAAAAAAAAAAGAAGTGGTACTTACAGAAGAAGGCAAACCAGGAGGCACCTTTCTGACTTTCTTTGCTTGCAAAGGATCTGTACATGGGAAACAGTGTATTTCATCAGCATTTATTTTAGAAAAGTTCATACTTCAAATGAGCAGGAAAGAATTTTCCCTCCTAGTACCTTCCTTGTTTTCCAGGATTTAGGAATAAGTAAGGGAATACAGGGACAGGGGCTCCATTCTTACTAACCAGTTCTAGTGTAAAACACGTACTCCTAAAGAAGTGATGTACTCTGAAATATATATCCCGTAAGTCTGGGAAGATGACAGTAAACAAAGTAAAACGAGAGAAAATAACAAACCAATAAGCATGTTTGAGAAAAGCGAATAATATTTCTTAAGCACCTATTATGTACAAGGCTCCATACTAGGCACTTTACATCATTTATCTCAGTTCCATCTGCAGATGGGCATTTGGTGCAACAGGTCAGTTTAATAATATGACTCCTTAAGAGAGACACAAATCTAGTGTTCATATCACACTGAGAATTAGGTTTAAAAGCATATTAAACAGACTAAAAGCTAATGCTATGCTACAAATTAGGATGTTAAAAATCTGAAATATTTAATAACTGAAAAGTTAAGATTATACTAATGTCTGAGATATGTTATATAAATTATTAAACACAAGCATTGTCATATATGATATCATCCTATAAGTATTCTACAAGAATATTTCCTGTAACAATGTATGGTTAAAACAGAAATTTCAGCACTAATTTCTGTACAATTCATTCTTGGATGTTTATATTTATTTCTAAGAAACAACTAAAGTATATTTCTTTATAAGATATAGATTATTTATTAAAGGAAAACATGAATATTTTCATATGCCTACCCAGCCTCACTTGGTATTTTAATTTTACTTATTTGTAAAATTTAAAATTTAATACTTGTTTGTTTTATTGTAAAAATGGTGTTAAATGCAGCCTTCCAATCATACACAAATAATGGATCAAATTCAGGATCTCTCAGATGGGTTCGCTACTAAGAAGAGAAAACACATAAGAAGGCTAACATTAATTACAATGTTTTTGAAAACTATAAAAATTAGAACTGCAAAAATGGTATTTTCCTGGGTCATAAATAATAGGACAGTAAAACATGCAGTTGTTTAAGAAAGAATGAAATTCATTTAAATTAGGGCTGGGATTCTTTATAGTAAATATACCAGGAGGCTGCAAAGCTAAAAAAGCAACTTCATAAGTAATATGTGGAGAAATTATATACAACAAAGAGAGGAAAAACACTCATTAGCATCTGGTCCCTACCAAGAGTCAGCCTATATTTCCTTAAAATAAAAGTGCTAAAGACAAACAACATCTGGCACACTGTGTATTTATAAAACTTACTAGCAAAATTTTTGTTCTTTGGGAGGCATTTTCTAAAACCCAACTCTTCACATCTAATACAGTATCCCTTGAGCAAAAGACACAGTCCATATATATAAAGAGAGTCAATTGAATTGTTCCTATAAGTCTAGAGCCCATCTCTCTACTTTGGGATAACTAGCAGTAGAATACATTGCTCTTCAGATTAGGTCAGTTTTTTCCCTGCCCTGGGAATGGAAATTCTTCTTTTATATTTTTAACCTAATCATTAGTTGCCATTATACAATTACATACATAAATGTTGGATTCAAAATCATGAATTTAGAATACAGAGTTCACTTTTGGGAGATTTCAAAGTATAATAGTTAAGAGAGTAAGCTGATTGGATTCAAATTTCAGCTCCATCATATAGCAGCTGTGTGAGCTTGGGCAAGTTACTTAACTTCTTTAAACCTCAGTTACCTACAATAACTTCCTGGAGCTGTTGCAATAAGGGGAATACAGAAAGACGCTCAGGGCAGTACCTAACAGAAAGTGACACAATAAATTTTAGCCATTATTATTAGGTTTATATTAAAATTTGTGGCAAAACTATTATCAATTGTTTGTGTTTTGCAGAATGTTGATTTTCTAAAGCATCTAAATATCTTGAAAAGATGCTAAGATTGGTATAGATTATCTCTGAAATCCTTCCAGAGATTTTATTAATAACTGCAATACCAACAGAGAATATTTAAGACTAAGAAGTAACAATGAAGAGTGGAATAATAATTTACTAGATGGTATTTACACAGGAGATGAGTGGGCCTCCCTGAATATCAAGCTTTGGCTAAGTTGCTTACTTTCCTGCATATTGGTTCCTCATTTGTAACATGTGAAGTGCAAGTCGCTCAGTCGTGTCCGCCTCTTTGCGACCCCATGGACTATACAGTCCATGGAATTCTCCAGGCCAGAATACTGGAGTGGGTAGCCTTTCCCTTCTCCAGGGGATCTTCCCAACCCAGGGATTGAACCTAGGTGTCCCGCATTGCAGGCGATTCTTTACCAGCTTAGCCACAAAGGAAGCCCATGTAATGTGAGGTTAATATTATAACTTACTAGAATTTTTATAAAGATATAGTATGTATAATACTGTATCTGGCATAAAAGAGGGAATCCTTAGTATCTAACATCATAATCAAAATAAAAATGAATATACAAGCTTTAATTTCTGGGAAGCTTGAGTTTTTATGAAATCAACTCCCTCCCCTCACCCTCAATATTCCAGTAGCTCATTTTCTCCCTGAACTTTTAGTAATAGTATACTAGTCTATATTAGTGCTTTTTGTCACACTGTGTGCTCACACAGCATTCTAACAAGATATTTTTCTAGAGTGACATTGACACATCTAGAGTCAAAAGAATGTTTTTACCTGACTAACTGATTTGGTGGGAAACAAAAGTGGAGATGGAGAAAAGATACTATATCTTACCATTTCCTTAATAAGTATATTGGTCTAGATCACAGGGGCTTGTTTCAACAGCACATATACTCAATCACCTATAAGGAGAGGTGGGCACATCTAACCACAGATCTGTATGACTAATATGACAATCAATCACTGTGCCCTTTTATACCCTCAAGCATACTCTAGACTCAAAGGCTAGGAATATTTTACCACAAATTTTGGGTTTGACAGAGGTGCCTGTGTGCTAAGTCGCTCCAGTCGTGTCTGACTCTTTGCGACACTATGAATTGTAGCCTGCCAGGTTCCCCGTCCAAGGGATTCTCCAGGGAAGAATAACAGAG
Source organism: Okapia johnstoni (assembly GCA_024291935.2). Lineage (NCBI taxonomy): Eukaryota > Metazoa > Chordata > Mammalia > Artiodactyla > Giraffidae > Okapia > Okapia johnstoni. The sequence continues at coordinate 45,914,692 of CM044307.1, read as the reverse complement.
TGGGTTGCCATGCTCTTCTCCAGAAGATCTTCCCGAAAGAGGGATCAAACCCATGTCTCTTATGTCTCCTGCATTTGCAGACAGAATCTTTACCATTAGTACCACCTGGGAAGCCCTCGACAGACGTAGATATACAAATTAGAAGCATAACAAGTATTTGTGGAATAAACAGCTGGAACCTATTTTCTTTTGGTGGAGTATGTTTATTTTAGAGGGTGGCCTATCCTCAATATAAACATGCTTTACAATGTCAATTTTCTCACATAAAAGATTCTTTGTAAGAATAATCCAAAATTCCCACATTTAAACATTGACTGGATAGGGTGGCAGAGTATACCTGAGGCTTGCTGTAAGCAGCAACATGAAACAGACTGGCCTGGTTAGGCTACACACAAGACATGAAGGAAAGAAGTAAGGAAAATGAGAGGTGTATGCTTGATGGTTACTGAGTTGCCTTTTGAGGTGGTGTTTTGGAACTAGATAGAGAAAATGGTTGTACAACACTGCAAATATACTAAATGTCACTGAATTGTACACTTCAATAAGGATAATTTTATGTTAATTTTACCTCGATTTTTAAAAAATTGAGGAACAGATGCAATGAATACGCAAAGAACACTGGACTTGGAGTCAGAAAGTCTGCATAAACCACCTACTAGGTATATGAATATGTGCTCCTTTGAGCCTCAGTTTTATGTTAAAGCTTGTATTACGCCCACTAACTAGTAGGACTGCTATATGAATGAAATGAGAATGTATATTATAAAACCATTCTGCAGACTGTTCAGCATTGTATCAACTGTAGTCAAGACTTAATATTAGTACATGACATTTTTATCACAAGAGGGAAAACTATTCCCATTTTTAAAGCTCAATTTTTCACTATTCAGTTCCTCTTAAGGTGATGACCAAATAAAAATATTAAATTGTTTATTAAGTATATATTACTTTATGCAAATAAGCCCTAATATCATCATGACACCCAAGAAATCAAATTTCTTCTAATTAGAAGTGTAGCCAGAAGCATAAACTAAAGGGGGTGATGGTGGGGAGGAAACATTTGTAAAATGGGATTTGTTGTGTGATACACTTACCAAGTGCTGCAGAGTCATGGAGTGGTCTTCTCCTGGAACTTGTGGCAGAAAATGAGTAGTAGGGTGTCCCAGGTTTTCCTGAAGATGAGAGTTGTGCTGGGCTTCCAAGCCCTAGATCTTGTCTCAGGAGACTAGACTATAAAACAAGGCCAAGGAAACGAGTTATCTTCTCAATGATTATGGACCCAAATCTGAAAATGACATCACTTTCAAATTATTTATGGTAACTTGAACAATGCTTTGAATTGAGGAAGTATCTAAGTACTTGTTTGTTTGAATTTTATTAGTTTAAACCTGTGTTTTCTCTTTTTGCCCATCCTCATGTCCTCATGTTGCCTGCTTTTTAGAAATTATGTTGATTCATACAATCTTAGAGTTGAAAGAATATTTTAGTTGCTATGTAGTTTCACTCTTTTTAAAAAATAATTATTATTTATCTGGCTGTGTTGAATCTTAGTTGCATCACGCGGGATCTTTTGTTGTAGGACACAAATTCTCTAGTTGTGGTATAAGAACTTAAGTTGCTCCATGGCATTCGGGATCTTAGTTACCCGACCTGGGATTGAACCTGTTGTCTCCTGCACTGCAAGGTGGATTCTTAATCACTGGACCACCAGGGAAATCCCTTGTAGTTCCACTCTAATCATCAAGATCATTTTTGAAAAATGTCCACTCACTCTTTGCTTGAATGTTTTCATGAGCACACAAGGGAGTCAATTCTGTTCTTTTTTTCATTTCTTTTTTCTTTATGGAGAGCTCTCATTGTTTAAAAGAGTACCAATATTTTCAAGACTAGCCATTCCTGTTTTCATCAACTGTGTCTCATGACATTGTTTGAATGTCCTCCCCACCATCTCTGACACAGACCTCCAGATTTATTTTCCATTTGTCAAAGTCTCTTGGAAAATGGAATGGAGAACAATGTCCCAGATGTAGTCTTATTAATGCAGAGGAGTTTCCGACACTACATTTAAACAACACATTTGTGCTACGTAGCTCATATTGAGAGGTTAAGAGAGATCACACCCTGTTACTCTTTATTGTATAAGCTGCTATTAAGTCACGTCCCTCCAATGGTTTCCTTGTTCAGTTTGTGTTCTTTGGTTCCAAGTGCAAGACTTAATATTTATCTCTAATAAAATTCATCTTGCTATATTTGATCCATAATAACCATCTAGTTTTCTCTCTGTCCAGGACGACAAGGCTGAGGAGAGAGCTCTAACAGATGCCAGAGACATCATGAGAATCTATCAAGTACTGCACTGAAATCCAGAGATTTAGCAGCCCTGACCTGCTAATCAACTGACCCTATCATAAAGCAAATGAAGTCAATGTAGCAGAATTTGTTTTCAAGCTTTCTGGAAGCTGAGGGAGAAAGAAGACCTCAATTGGAAAGCGTGTTAGATGCACTTGAGAAGAGGTTCTCAAATGAAAACAACTGTGATTTCGCTAACACATTTAATATTCTCCCACTTCATATTTAATAACCTTTACAGTTATCACCATACTCTGGGTGGCTGTCATTCTGGCTACTGAGTATCATAAAGGCACAGAGAAATAAACCTCAGCTCTGGTGAGAAAGAATCAGTAGACCTTTATAACACTAGTCATAGTAGTCCAGTCCCTGCCTCCAGAAAAACTTTCATTTTCAGTTTATCACACTACTTAATAATTTTAAATAATATTTATGTTTCAGCTTAAAACTCTGAGGTGGAATTAATGTAACATAAAATTAACCATTATATTTTCAACCAGTGACATTTAGTACATTCTTAATATTGTGCAACCATCACCATCTAGTTCCAGAACACTTCATCACCCCAAAAGGCAATTCCATACCCATTCAACAGTCATTTCCATTCCTCCCTTTTTTCTCGAGCCCCTGACAACAACTAATTTGCTTCTGTCTTTCTGGACTTGACTTATTTTGAATATTTCAAATAAATGGAATAATGCAGTATGTGACCTTTTGTGTCCGGCTTCTCTCAGTATAACGTTTTTGAAGTTCATCTTGTTGTAGCATGTACCAGAACTTCATCCCTTTGTACAGATTATTATAATTTGCTTATGCATTTATCCACTGACAGAACATTTTGGTTTTATCCAGCTTCGGACTATTGTGAATAGAGTTGCTATGAACATTTGTGTGCAAGTATTCATTTGAGTACCTCTTTTCAAGTCTTTTGGGTAGACACTTAAGAGCGGAATTGCTGAGTCACATGGTAAATCTATGTCTAACTTTTAGAGAAACTGCCAAACTACTTGTCTTAATTCTATTCAGATTTTGCTATTTCTTTAGTTTTCCTGGTGTACATATTTCTAGGAATTTGTCCATTTCATCTAGAGTGTCTAATTTTTTAGCATATAATTGTTCACTGTATTCTTTTATAATCCCTTTTATTTTTGTAAGATTAGTAGTAATGCCCCTATTTTCATTTCCGATTTTTGTAATTAGACTCTTCTTTTTTTCATAGTCAATCTAGCTAAAGGTCTGTCAATTTTGTTGATCTTTTCAGAGAACCAACGTTTGATTTTGTTGGTTCTATAGTTTTCCAATTCTCTGTTTTTAAAAATTTCTGCTCTAATCTTTACTGCTTCCTTCCTCCTGCTAGTCCTGGGTTTGGTTTTCTTTTTCTATGTTCTTATAGTATAAGTTAGATTACTGGTTTAAGATCTTTCTTCTTTTTAAATGTAGGCATTTACAACTATAAACTTTCTTCTGATCACTGCATCTCATGTTTTGTTATATATTCTCTTTTCATTTTTCAGTTTTTTTTTTTTTTTTTTTAAAGAAAAAAGCCTATTCAACAGTGCTGGGGTACACATGAAGTAATCAGTGTACTAAATGAACCAAAGATCACTGCATTTTTTTCAGAGATGTTTATAGTTAAGAAGACAACTTTCTCAGAATTCTCAAAAGGTAAGTGATTTTTTGAATGGAGTTGATATCTTCTCTTATAAAAGAGAAAAAGTGAGGAAAGAAGAGTTTCAAACAACAGATAACATGATGTGTATATGAAAAAACTGCCTAACATCAATGTAATTACTTGGAATTAATCAAACAAATTTCAACAGATACAAGGTTCAACAGATTCGGAAAGAAAGGTGTTGACTAATAGGCATGAAGGAGAAATAGTTCCCCTTAAGATAACTATCTCTAGGGGAAATGATAAAAATGAGGAAACAATAAATAGAAATGTAAATAACACATGCATCCTTTCTACTTCTATAACAAACCATTAGAAATGGGTCTCCTGATTACGTTATTTGTGCGAGAATAGTGTGACCCAGGAATCATCAAGTCTCCTACACACATCATACTAAAATTTCCACTGTCACATCTGTTTTGTGTTTCTGTTTTTTTGCCTGTGCCGAGCACATTCAACATTCCTCAAATAGCAATCAGAATATGGCTAGAATATGCTAGATGGAACATATTGTTACCACATGTTTTAGGGCAGGGGTCATATACCTTGAAATTTTTCTTTAAGAAATCACTGGTCTTTTAATAGGATGTTCTCTGTTCACTACAAAACTGACTTTCATGATACAATGTTTTAAGGTGCCTGATATATTTATTGTTTCATCTGTGTTTTCTAATGCAGAAGGTACATACGAAACTGGTCACTGCATCCACATAAACAAGTAATACGTGAGAGGAGATGGGTATTCATATGTCACTTAACAATGTTCCTTTCAACATTTCCCTGGCATATAAATTCTAATGGGCATATAAGATGATGATGATTAATACCATGGTCAACAAACCATGGCCTACAGGTCAAACAGGACCTGTTGGAAAATACTTTCATTGGGACACAGTCTCAGTCATTCATTTATGTATTTGTTATGGTGTGTTTGTGCTACAATGGAACAGCTGAGTAGCTGCAACAGAGAATGTCTGGTCTAGAAAGCCTAAATTATTTACTATGTAGCCCTTCTCAGAAAATACTAATAGATCCCTTATGCAATGTTTTGATGGAGAAACAAAGGACTGTGTTTGGAGCATGGTAAAGAAGTCTGTGTGCTTAAGTTGTAAGATAACAATAGGTACTTACAGGTGAATGAAATGTAGCCAGTGAGTTATTTCTTCCAAGAATTCCAGTAACAGTCATAATAAAGACCAAAAGAGGCATAACTTATTAATCTAAAGGGTGAACAGGAAAATGTATTTCTTATATTCCTAAAAGTAAATGTCTGTAAATACTCTGATGTCCTGGAAGCAGCATGGGCTTTGGAGTTAGGTACCTGAGTTTAAATCCTAACTATAAGATCTTGGGCAAATTATCTAACATCAATGCATCTGCTTTGTTTTCTATATATGGTTATATTACTAACTAGTTCAGAGGGTTACTGGAGAAGTAAGTAAGGCTTAAGTAAAAGTGAGTGGCATGGCTGTAGCCCCTTGTGAAAAATAAAAACTCAATTTCATTTTTTCTTTCCCCATAGGTTACCATATTCTAAGTATCATAAAAGAATGAAACTAAGATGAAGGGCATTTTTTGTTGCTTCCTGAGTACAAAGTAAGGAGACCTCATCTGCCCTGAATCCAAGATGGCTAAGTTATAACTCTCAGTGGCGAAGGTAAGATACGATGTTGGAAATAGAAGAGAGAATGAACTGGCCCTCAGAGAAAGGGCTGACAATTAGAGGCTAAATCCAAAGAGGAATGTGACAGATTTAAACTGTATCAACCTAGATCAAGAATAAGCAGAGAAATGCCAACTTATCCTCAGAATGATTCAGCAGAAGTATGTATGTTTATGAGTACAAACCCACATACAGCTTACAGACCAACAAAAACAGGCATATACTGAGTGAAAGAAAAGCAATGTGTGTGCACTAGTATGGTGAAATGTTAAATGATGAAACTTGATTAAGAGTACATGAATGTTCATTGTACTATTCTGTTATCTTTTCCATGGGTCTGTAATTTTTCAAAATAAAAAACTGGGAGAAAATCAGACTAAATATCAGGGGTACACTAGCATACTATTAAATATATCATCTCAGAAAATATTTACTGGAACTGTATTAAGCATTACATAGGGATATTATACAGATTGCAAGCAGTGGGACCCAATTTGAATCTAGTTTTATTGAAGAAATGCTTTCCTCAGTACAACAAAATTTCTGCAGCAGTGTAGGAGCCCAATTACCATTTTTAAAGGTAACTTGAAAAAATGTTAAGTGACGTATAAATAAATTTGTGAATTACAATCCTAAAGTTGAGTTACCTATAAAATACATACTGGTAGATTTTTGTACATATGCATGAAATAAAGGAAGAAAAAGAACAAATTTTTTTTAAGGAAAAAAGTTTACTTGTTACCAATTTTACTGATGATATACTTTTCTCCTTCCTCTTAGACAAATCTGGAGATGTGGTTAGGAAATACCCTATATTCTTTTTCTCCAGTTAATATTAATTTCAAGAAAGCCACAGAAGTTGTTCTTCATCCTGCTGTCCTTCACCCAGTTGTCCTAATCACAGAAATAACCAGTTCCTCTGTTTTAGCTGTACCATGATAGAAATGATTAGGCAAAGTAATTGTAGGAGAAATTGTTTCTTCTTAAGAACACAAGATGATATTTCATCCTGCCAACTAAAATGAAATGTTTAGTACTGTAAGAAACACAAAAGTAGTTTAATACAAGGTTTTCTCCACAAGGACTTGATACACTAACTAAATCATATATTTTTTTCCTTTATTTGATTCTTTAAACATTTTGGTAAAACTAAAGTGCGCATAATAATCTATTGAATTTTTCCTAAAATAAAATTACATATCAGCTCATACTATTGATTTTTCTGCCTGCTATAACAAATGAGAAGCATTATTGATCTTGTCCTGGAGGTATCTCAGGCAAAAAGAATACCCAAGTATCCCAGAAAATATAGAACTAGACAAAGCAGCTTTATTCTGTTGTCTTATGCAAGGCAGAATTAGTATTCTGAAATAGCATTGCACTAAATTTCTTAACACATGCTTCAAGAAAAAGAATCTTTTTCATAGTCATCTAGAAACTCCATCTGTGAAAAATCAATCTAATTACCAAGGAATAATTAATAAATGGTTATTCCTGAAACACTAAGATAGCCTGCTGCTGCTGCATTGCATCAGTTGTGTCTGACTCTGTGCAACCCCATAGATGGGAGCCCACCAGGCTCCTCCATCCCTGGGATTCTCCAGGCAAGAACACTGGAGTGGGTTGCCATTTCCTTCTCCAGTGAATGAAAGTGAAAAGTGAAAGTGAAATCACTCAGTCGTGGCCAACTCTTAGTGACCCCATGGACTGCAGCCTACCAGGCTCCTCCGTCCATGGGATTTTCCAGGCAAGAGTACTGGAGTGGGTCGCCAGTGCCTTCTCTGAAGAAAGCCTAGATTATTATAATAAAAACCTAGATTAGTTTCATTTTGAATTACATATGACATCCTTTTAGCCTAAATAAAAATTCCATTTCTTTATATGGAACTTTAGTAGCCTGTGCAGTATTTTTTAAGTTCCCTCTTCCTCTTCATGTGCGTGAGAAACTTGGGACTCTAAAATGTGAACCTGAAAAGACTATTTAGTGTTCTTCTTAGTGATCAGACAGGAAGTCTGCCTGCAGTGCAGGAGACCTGGGTTGGATCCCTGGGTCGGGAAGATTCCCTGGAGAAGACAATGGCTACCCATTCCAGTATTCTTGCCTGGAGAATTCCATGGACAGAGGAGCCTGGTAGACTACTACAGTCCATGGGGTTGCAAAGAGTTGGACATGACTGACTAAACTGACTAACTAACAACAACAACACACTTCATGGTGATACTGACCAAAAATGTAAAGAAGAGGTATAAAGTAGTGGGCAAGGCCAACATCATTTACTAATGCAACTTCTTCGTAATTACATTGGAACATACTGTGAATGTAACTTAATAGGACCACAGGAAAACGTAATATATAAAAATGGTACTTATAAGTAGCCAGGAGGATTCAAAATCACACTGTAATAATTTGGATACTCTTTACCCTTAAGAGGGAAGAATCTGAAATCTTGATAAACAAAGACTTCCTTCCTCAAAACTACTTTTTGGCTTAGTCCAAATGCTGTACTACATAGATTTTGACATCTATTAACAATCAGATTAAAAAAGCCCCATTTTATGATTAAAAATTTGAAGCACTAACTTAATAATTTGCTTTCTAGAAAAGTAAGATGGGGAGTATCTAATGTTGTAGTCACATATGTCAAAAAATTTAAAATATTTAATATGGCCTCTTGGAACCTCTGCTCTTTGTTCATTCTATAGTACTCCTTAATTTCATGCCTATATTACACCCCTGAAATAGTATGCAGTTTCAATACATTATGTATTAAAAGCAAGCAGCTGTTACCAAATTCGCCCTTTTGAGAGGGGACATGTTAAAGACACAGCAAGATATAAAACAAAAATCATGATAAAACAGAATATATAAATTGTTGAAATTTCCCAGATGAATTTTTTTTTTTTTGGCTGTGCTGTGTGGCTTGCAGGATGTTAGTCCCCGACCAGGGACTGAACCTGTGTGCTCGGCAGTGAAAGCAAAGAGTTCTAACCACTGGACCTTCGGGGAATTCCCTCAGATTTTGTTTTTAGACTATACTATGCGCTTTTTTGTTACTCAGAAATAAAGAAACAAAACTGTTTTAAACGCAAAATTAGTACAGTGTTGTTATATTTGCAATTGTTTTTTTTAATTTAGAAACATCACAGTACAGTTCAGCTGTGAGTCCATTTGAAGTTTCAGAGACAAGACAACTCAAGAGTGACAAAGTAGCGTCTCACCTCGTGTCATAACCAAATCAAAATCTCAGAGAGTGAAGAGGAACTCAGCAAAATATAAATGCTGGGCTTTAATAATATATCAGTCTTCTGTTAACTTTCTACAAATGATTTAAAGAAGGGCTGTAATAAAACTCGAATTTGGAAAACACTGACATTTGCGAAATAATTGTATTATGATGCAAATTCATTTACATTGAAATTCCAGGGATATGTTAGCAATTATCAGCAAGTTGTTAAAGAATTCTATCCTGAGAATCTCATTAGATAGAGATGCAAACTACAGTTGTTATCATTCTGAGAACAAAGGGATCTTGAATGAGTAATCAATAGCAACTGGCAGAAAATGAGACATTAATTATGATCCTCTCTAGTGTTTTGTCTAAGACAAGATTTCATTAAATGCTTTGTGCAACCTGAATAGTTCCAAGTCATTACCAACATTTTGGACAATATATTAATTGGGGGAGGGAGCAGGAGCCGTGTACAAGGAAGCAAAGTAAAAGAAAACCTGAGATGCTTCTATTTCTTTCCTGGGTCAATAAAAACACAGCAGTCACCACTAGCCAACTATTATGCTCATTCTTTTACAAGTCCCAAATCTTATAAACTCAACATGGTCTCTTGAAAATTTAATTATCATTTTCGATATTTAAAGTGTCGTGCAGGTTTGATAGGGTAATGACAGTCATCCATCAAATGCATCCTGCCAACACAATCAGCCCAATCTTTCTGCCTTAAAAAGAGAAAAAAGAAAGAGAGAAGAAGCTACTTATATACTATTAAGTTACTAAAACATGGCAATCTTAGCGGTTTAAGTTTCTTAATCTTCTTTAAGTATCAGTAAACAAAAGGAAAATTTACCATCTTAATATTTCATTTTCACTATTTTTTTTCCTCTGAAGTTTTCTCCTGAATCCTGCATCAGCTGATAGGTAACAAAGTAGGAAGATCTGGGAGGTAGACTGATAAAGAAAGACCTACCAGAAATAAAAGAACTATTAAAAAACAAACAGCTAAAATTAAAGCTATTTTAATGCATTCAGTATTTAAATAATTGCAAACATGAAATAAGAATGACTTTCTTTTATGATTTTACAGGTTCCCATAAAGAGACCCCCCCCCCCCCTCTTTCAAGAAATGCTATTAGGGATGTCCTGAAGGCAGACTCTCAGGAGGTTAGTAATGAGCATACTCTGAGCAAGCCTTCTTCTAAGTGAGCAGCTTTTCCCACTGTCTGAATCTAGAAACTTCTTTGATAAATAGGGCCCTTTGGAAGACTTCCTATAAAGATACCAGTATGCCTTTGGGCCTTTTCCTTCATGAACACAAAGGAGGCAGCTATGTGAGATGCTAGCCAACATTACAAGAACAAGATAGAAGGAAATATCATTTCTCTTTTGCTTCTGTGGAAATGGTGTGACGTAATCCTAAGATTTTCAGCAGACTTCTAATACTCTGAAGCCACTCTTCTTTCCCTTTAATGTTAGGCTTTCATATCCAGTAAATGAGTGCACCTCTTCCCCATCCCATGCATTTCTAAGAACACCATTAAGAGTAACACAAAACCCAATAAAGCACTAAGCTATTAGTTAGGTATATAATATTTCTTGACCAAAAACATTCTATACTGGACATCTTTCTAAAAATTAAAACTTTCTTTTTTGGAATTTTCAAACATAAACAAAAACAGAAAAAAAAAGTATAATGAACCATTCTTTATATATCTTTCACTCAGTTTCAACAACTTTCAGCATTCTGCTGATTCTGTTTCATTTATTCTTCTTCCTCTCAGTTACAACCCCCAAACTGACAACAATCCCTTACTATCATGTAATACCCAGTCTGTGTTCACCTCTTTCTTCACTTTTTCCCCCAGGATAGTGTCAAATCTTTAACCATTATTTAACAGATTCCTTTCTATTGAAATAAGTTGACAAAACAATAAAATGATTTTTTGAAACAATATTCTGAAACAGCATCATATTCTGAGTAGCACCAAAAATTAGCAAGTTTTATGGACGGAACAGAAACAAAGAAAACAATGACTCTTCTTCTGCCAAGTTACCTCTACATAATCTAACTCTCTGGCCTTTTAACAGAAGCAGGAAATTAAAACTGCCTACTGTTCATACTTCAGGATAAGACATTCCTCCCACAAAACAGTTTATTTTACCTCTGCTTCAAACAACTCACGAAGCCCAGCTCACCCTGAAGGCAGCTGATGGCTTTTTACCTTCACCAATATGCTCTTTCCTGGATTACAGGATTTTGATTCAAATATTTTTTGAATACCTACTGTGTGCCAGCCACTGTGCATGCCCCTTTCACAAGCTCCTTTATTAGTGAATCATCTCTTGGATAGCTTCAACAGTTCATCTATCAGCCACTTTTATGTCTTAACATTCCTAATTCCAAGAATCCTCCATCACCATCAAATATCTACTCCTGAAAAGGTGTTGGTATGAGGAACCACTAGACTGCTAAAATCTTTAAGTTCAATATTCAGTTCTGACATAACCTATTCTTAAAGCACCATCACTTCCCTATTACTTACAGAAACTGTAAAACATTTATAAACAAAACCCTCAATTAATAAGAGTTGAGAGATGAGAAGGGAGTGCTCTCACAATCTGTGATGATAACACAGCCCAAGAGGAAGAAGAAAGATTCTTCTTTCCTGACAAGGACTCAGCGAAAGAAATGCCATTAACTCTTGTTAACTTTTAGCCCTCCCAATTTCCTTTTCTCCCACTATAAAAGCATTTTCCTTCCCTGCTGTGGGAGTCTTGCCAGACCCCAAACTGCAGATCTTTGGTGATCCCAAATAAGTCCATCTTTGTTGGAGAAATATGTGGTACTTTATTTGTTTTGGGCCAACATTTTGATGGCCCATGCTGCTGCTAAGTCGCTTCAGTGGTGTCCGACTCTGTGCGACCACAAAGACGGCAGCCCATCAAGCTCCGCCATCCCTAGGATTCTCCAGGCAAGAACACTGGAGTGGGTTGCCATTTCCTTCTCCCATGAGGTATCACAAAAGACCTCCAACAACTCGGGGGCTGATAAGTGAACAGGTGTGGTACCCACAACTGAATCCATTGTGATGATTTTCTCGCTCACCCTAAGGTCTGAAGGTATGTCTTTCTCCTGGATCCATGTCCTCACCCTCTTTGTGTTTGAAGGTCTCCAGGCTTTATCTGGGATCTATTTTAAGGTTTTACCTTTTTGGTTAAGGCTTTGCTCTGTATATGAGCACTTGTTTGGCACTTCAGTCTGATTTTGAGAACAGAGTGATTCAACTAAAGCTGGCTGAGAAGCTGTCGAGGCTGCTTCACTGAAACCACATCAGTTCAGCCACTGGCCCCTTCCTATGAGTGCACAATTGCACTCATCTCACCTTGGGTAGACTCAGGGAGTTGGTGATGGACAGGGAAGCCTGGTGTGCTGTGGTTCATGGGGTTGCAAAGAGTCGGACATGACTGAGCGACTGAACTGAACTAAACACATGCTAAAGTAATGCTCAAAATTCTCCAAGCCAGGCTTCAGCAATACGTGAACTGTGAAATTCCAGATGTTCAAGCTGGTTTTAGAAAAGGCAGAGGAACCAGAGATCAAATTGCCAACATTTGCTGGATCATCGAAAAAGCAAGAGAGTACCAGAAAAACATCTATTTCTGCTTTATTGACTATGCCAAAGCCTTTGACTGTGTGGATCACAATAAACTGGAAAATTCTGAAAGAGATGGGAATACCAGACCATCTGACCTGCCTCTTGAGAAATCTGTATGCAGGTCAGGAAGCAACAGTTAGAACTGGACATGGAACAACAGGCTGGTTCCAAATAGGAAAAGGAGTACATCAAGGCTGTATACTGTCACCCTGCTTATTTAACTTATATGCAGAGTACATCATGAGAAATGCTGGGCTGGAGGAAACACAAGCTAGAATCAAGATTGCCGGGAGAAATATCAATAACCTCAGATATGCAGATGACACCACCCTTATGGCACAAAGCAAAGAACTAAAGAGCCTCTTGATGAAAGTGAAAGAGGAGAGGGGAAAAGTTGGCTTAAAGCTCAACATTAAGAAAACTAAGATCATGGCATCTGGTCCCATCACTTCATGGGAAACAGATGGGGAAACAGTGGAAACAGTGTCACACTTTATATTTTTGGGCTCCAAAATCACTGCAGATGGTGATTGCAGCCATGAAATTAAAAGACGCTTACTCCTTGGAAGGAAGGCTATGACCAACCTAGATAGCATATTTAAAAGCAGAGACATTACTTTGCCAACAAAAGTCCGTTTAGTTAAGGCAATGGTTTTTCCAGTGGTCATGTATGGATGTGAGAGTTGGATGGTGAAGAAGGCTGAGTGCTGAAGAATTGATGCTTTTGAACTGTGGTGTTGGAGAAGACTCTTGAGGGTCCCGTGGACTGCAAGGAGATCCAACTAGTCCATCCTAAAGGAGATCAGTCCTGGGTGTTCATTGGAAGGACTGATGTTGAAGCTGAAACTACAATACTGGCCACCTGATGCAAAGAGCTGACTCACTGGAAAAGACCCTGATGCTGGGAAAGATTGAGGGCAGGAGGAGAAGGGGACGACAGAGGATGAGATGGGTGGGTGGCATCACTGACTCAATGGACATGAGTTTGGGTGAACTCTGGGAGTTGGTGACGGACAGGGAGGCCTGGTGTGCTGTGGTTCATGGGGTAGCAAAAAGTCGGACATGACTGAGTGACTGAACTGACTGACTGACTGACTGACTGGGTGGACTCCTCCATGACGAAGCTGTTTCCTTAGAACTGGATGACGCAAGTTTGCTTGGCTGTTTGGGCAATGTGAAAATTATTCTTTTACGTTAGAGAAAAATCTGAGGAATGGGATCCTGGTTATTTATATTTTGATAATATTTAGATTACCCCCTCTTCTTATAAGAAATCCAGAGATTTTATGTTTAAAAACCCTCCTCAGGCACATTTTAAACTAAATGGACCAATGTGACCAAACGCAATTGTTACTATGGAAAACATATGAAATCCCCAACTCTAATTTCCTTAAAACTGAATTTGACTACAACAGCTGAAAAATTTTGAGAACTGAGTGGAATACCTATTTTAATTGGTATTCTGAGGCTTCCCAATATGATCAGAAGTCTGAAATTGCCTCTCTGCAAAATAAGATCTTAAGGTAATATATGTCAAATTTCCCTTTTTCTCAGAAACTCTCCCTACTCCCTTTTCTTCTGAATTTGTCAGAACATATCCCTTTAAGATTAAGCCTTCTGAGGATCTAGAGGCTAATTTCTTATATTCCCTGGACCAAAGCTGAATTGGGAGCCACCATCAAATACTTGCCCAAAGTAACTAAAGATCTTCACAGGTTTGCAGAGGAATTTAATATAGTCAATCAAACTTATCAACCTGGTTTCTCTAATTATATCAGCTCTAATGAGTTTTTCCAACATCCTGCCAATTCTCAATGGGAGGAACTACAGGGGCTTTTCCCAATTCTCCCCTCTAATCATCTTGAGAGAAATGTTTCTCAATATTTGGGCTGAATCTCTTCCAGTACTGACACTAGAGCCACATTCTCAGTGCTCAACTCAACTACTACAAAGCAGTACGTGCTTCAGGATACTGAGACAGTTCAAACAGCGAGCCTCTCTAGTGAAACTCAAGAGTTTCTGTCTCTCTACCTGTTCCCATTTGGTTAGGCCCAACAGATGCAGTTACATTTCCTTACCTGGCCTTGTACTTTAGCCAAGGACAGAGTTGCCAATATTTGTAATGACAGCAGACATGCGTTCAGAGTAGCTCATGATTTTCAAATGTAGAAGCAACATGGCTTTCTTACTTTCAGCAGAAATAACATTTAAAATGTCCCCTAGGTTTAGGGATTATTGGATGCAGTGCTTTTACCTGCCACTTTAGTTTCATTAAGATTATGGGGCATTCTAAACGACTTGCTGGAAGCTGAGGGAAATCACCTTGCTGATATTTCCAAAAGAAATGCTGCCCTCAAAGGCACCAGCAGAAGCCAAATCTCTGTCATGGTCCAAAGGGATACTCCCTCAAATGAGTTAGGAGTTTAGAAAAACCTCAGAAAAACTGGTTAGGAGAACCCAACAAATGGGCTCAGAAAACGAAAAACAAAATTAGAAATTCAGTAATTGTTGGTTTGATAAAAAGAGAAAGCTCTGATTTGGATCTAAAAACAACCCAGTTCATAGCAATACAGGCATACCTCAAGAAAAAAGAAAAAAATAAAATAAAGAACCTAATTCTACACCTAAAGCAACTAGAGAAGGAAGAAATGAAGAACCCCAGGGTTAGCAGAAGGAAAGAAATCTTAAAAATTAGGGCAGAAATAAATGCAAAAGTAACAAAAGAGACCATAGCAAAAATCAACAAAACTAAAAGCTGGTTTTTCGAGAAGATAAACAAAATTGACAAACCATTAGCCAGACTCATCAAGAAACAAAGGGAGAAGAATCAGATCAACAAAATTAGAAATGAAAATGGAGAGATCACAACAGACTACACCGAAATACAAAGGATCATAAGAGACTACTACCAACAGCTATATGCCAATAAAATGGACAACTTGGAAGAAATGGACAAATTCTTAGAAAAGTATAACTTTCCAAAATTGAACCAGGAAGAAATAGAAAATCTTAACAGACCCATCACAAGCACGGAAATCGAAACTGTAATCAGAAATCTTCCAGCAAACAAAAGCCCAGGACCAGACGGCTTCACAGTGGAATTCTACCAAAAATTTAGAGAAGAGCTAACACCTATCCTACTCAAACTCTTCCAGAAAATTGCAGAAAATGGTAAACTTCCAAACTCATTCTATGAGGCCACCATCACCCTAATTCCAAAACCAGGCAAAGATGCCACAAAAAAAGAAAACTACAGGCCAATATCACTGATGAACATAGATGCAAAAATCCTTAATAAAATTCTAGCAAACAGAATCCAACATCGTATTAAAAAGATCATACATCATGACCAAGTGGGCTTTATCCCAGGAATGCAAGGTTTCTTTAACATCCGCAAATCAATCAATGTAATACACTACATTAACAAATTGAAAGATAAAAACCGTATGATTATCTCAATAGATTCAGAAAGCCTTTGACAAAATTCAACATCCATTTGTGATAAAAACCCTCCAGAAAGCAGGAATAGAAGGAACACACCTCAACATAATAAAAGCTATGTACGACAAACCCACAGCAAACATTATCTTCAATGGTGAAAAATTGAAAGCATTTCCCCTAAAGTCAGGAACAAGGCAAGAGTGCCCACTTTCACCACTACTATTCAACATAGTTTTGGAAGTTTTGGCCACAGCAATCAGAGCGGAAAAAGAAATAAAAGGAATACAGATAGGAAAAGAATAGGTAAAACTCTCACTGTTTGCAGATGACATGGTCCTCTACATAGAAAACCCTAAAGATTCTACCAGAAAATTACTAGAGCTAATCAATGAATATAGTAAAGTTGCAGGATATAAAATTAACACACAGAAATCCCTTGCATTCCTACACACCAATAATGAGAAAACAGAAAGAGAAATTAAGGAAACAATACCATTCACCATTGCAACAAAAAGAATAAAATACTTAGGAATATATCGACCTAAAGAAACAAAAGACTTATATATAGAAAACTATAAAACACTGATGAAAGAAATCAAAGAGGACACAAACAGATGGAGAAATATACCCTGTTCATGGATTGGAAGAATTAATATAGTGAAAATGAGCATACTACCCAAAGCAATGTATAGATTCAATGCAATCCCTATCAAGCTACCAACGGTATTTTTCACAGAACTAGAACAAATCATTTCACAATTTGTATGGAAATATAAGAAACCTCGAATAGCCAAAGCAATCTTGATAAAGAAGAATGGAACTGGAGGAATCAACCTGTCTGACTTCAGGCTCTACTACAAAGCCACAGTCATCAAGACAGTATGGTACTGGCACAAAGACAGAAATATAGATCAATGGAACAAAACAGAAAGCCCAGAGATAAATCCACACACCTATGGACACCTTATCTTTGACAAAGGAGGCAAGAATATACAATGGAGAAAAGACAATCTCTTTAACAAGTGGTGCTGGGAAAACTGGTCAACCACTTGTAAAAGAATGAAACTAGAACACTTTCTAACACCATACACAAAAATAAACTCAAAATGGATTAAAGATCTAAACATAAGACCAGAAACTATAAAACTCCGAGCGGAAAACATAGGCAAAACACTCTCCGACATAAATCACAGCAGGATCCTCCATGACCCACCTCCCAGAATATTGGAAATAAAAGCAAAAATAAACAAATGGGACCTAATTAAAATTAAAAGCTTTTGCACAACAAAGGAAACTATAAGCAAGGTGAAAAGACAGCCTTCAGAATGGGAGAAAATAATAGCAAATGAAGCAACAGACAAACAATTAATCTCAAAAATATACAAGCAACTCCCACAGCTGAATTCCAGAAAAATAAACGACCCAATCAAAAAATGGGCGAAAGAACTAAACAGACATTTCTCCAAAGAAGACATACAGATGGCTAACAAACACATGAAAAGATGCTCAACATCACTCATTATCAGAGAAATGCAAATCAAAACCACAATGAGGTACCATCTCACGCCAGTCAGAATGGCTGCTATCCAAAAGTCTACAAGCAATAAATGCTGGAGAGGGTGTGGAGAAAAGGGAACCCTCTTACACTGTTGGTGGGAATGCAAACTAGTACAGCCACTATGGAGAACAGTGTGGAGATTCCTTAAAAAACTGGGAATAGAACTGCCATACGACCCAGCAATCCCACTGCTGGGCATAAACACCGAGGAAACCAGAATTGAAAGAGACACGTGTACCCCAATGTTCATCGCAGCACTGTTTACAATAGCCAGGACACGGAAGCAACCTAGATGTCCATCAGCAGACGAATGGATAAGGAAGCTGTGGTACATATACACAATGGAATATTACTCAGCCATTAAAAAGAATACATTTGAATCAGTTCTATTGAGATGGATGAAACTGGGGCCCATTATACAGAGTGAAGTAAGCCAGAAAGAAAAACACCAATACAGTATACTAATGCATAAATATGGAATTTGAAAGATGGTAACGATAACCCTATATGCGAGACAGAATAAGAGACACAGATGCATAGAACAGTCTTATGGACTCTGAGGGAGAAGGTGAGGGTGGGACGTTCTGAGAGAATAGCATTGAAACGTGTATTATCATATGTGAAACAGAACACCATTCCATGTTCGATGCATGAGACAAATGCTCAGGGCTGGGGCAATGGGATGACCCAGAGGGATAGGACGGGGAGGGAGATGGGAGGGGGGTTCAGGATGGGGAACACATGTAAATCCATGGCTGATTCATGTCAATGTATGGCAAAACCCACTACAATACTGTAAAGTAATTAGCCCCCAACTAAAATAAATAAATTTATTTTTAAAAAAAATAGCAAAAACAAAAACAAAAAAACAAAAACAAACAAACAAACAAACAAACAAAACCCCAGTCCTAGTGGAGAATCTATTAATAAAATTCCCACGCCTTTCCACTGTACATGCATTAAGTCAGTCTACTGACAAAATGATAGCATTCCTGAATCAATACTGGTAGGGAAATGAGAACATGTATTGATATAAAATCATATAGATGAATGCTGGTAGTAATTTCTGGTCTCCAACCTCAGAGGGATCATCAATGCCACTTGGAAAGCTTTCTACTTGTCGCTAGAAAGCTCATGGAATTAGAAGAAAATTTTAAAGTCTTTTATTTGAATCAAACAACAGATGCTCTAATTCCTCTAGCTTAAAATTTTCAGTAAAGCAAATGTCTAGCTTCTGCTTAAATACAGACACTGAGAGGGAAGTCATTATTTACCAAGGTTGACTATTCCATCCTCTATGACTGGGTTCTTTGGTAGCTCAGACGGTCAAGAATCTGCCTGCAATGCAGGAGACCCAGGTTCAATCCCTGGGTCAGGAAGATCCCCTGGAGAAGGGAATGGCTACCCACTCCAGTATTCTTGCCTGGAGAATTCCATAGACAGAGGAGCCTGGCGAGCTACAGTCCATGCGTTCGCAAAGAGTCAGAGAGTACTGAGCAAGTTTCATTTCATTTCATTCTAGGAGAACATTCCTTCTCTTACTAAGTTAAAATCAGAATTACTTTGTCCAAAGTTTTAACCTTAAAAGTTACAGAACAAGCCAAATTATGCTTCAAATATCTGAAGATACTTCTCAAATTACTGGTGTCCTCCCTTCTTAAAACTAAATAGCCTTCTGTCCTTCAATCATTCTCTATATGCTACAGTTGCAAGTTACTTTAATATTTACAAATTCTTCTCTGAATAGGTGTGTTTACTTACGCCTATTTAGAAATAATTTGCTCAGAATGGTATACAATATCAACTTCCTTGTTCTAAATATGTTCTAGCAATTTAGCCTAAAGCTAAGGTCCCTATTATTAGGTTTGTTGTTATGTTAAAAAACATCCAACATGTTCTTTGAAACAACTAGTTTTAATTAATCCTCTAGGGGAAAACAGTAGGCTTGGCTCTGTATGTTTGGCTCTATAGGATTGGCTCTATATGAAAACTCTGATTTGCTTCATTGTCAGAAACATATATCTTTGAAGGAATATTATGCATCATCTGTAGTATGGTCAATTCAGTTAACGACCGGATAGAAAACATTTAATTTTTGTGAGCCATATTGTCTCTGTTCTAGCTACTCAACTCCACTTTAGAAGCCAAAAAAGAAACCATAGCCAATGCATAAATGAAGAAACATGGTATGTTCTGATAAAACCATTCACAAAAAACCAAAAGTGGTAGAGATATTTGGCTGGGAGATGTAGTTTGCTGACCCCTGGTCTAGAGCATGCCTTTCTAGGTTATCTGATTTTCATTTATGGCAGCTATTTTACAACTCTCTAAATTGTAGATAACTTGTAGTAATGAAAAATAATTCTTATATGTATATCTGAAAAAAATTTTGTCCAGTAAAGAGATGAATAACATTTCTCCACCCTCAACAGCGCTACCACCCTCCTCCAAAGGAAAAAAAAAGTTTTTCCTCCATTGAATATTAATTTCCATAATTTTGATCAATGAATGTGTCTGTTTCTGGATTCTCCTTTGAACTGGTTCTAATACCTTACAGATTTCTTCACTGATGAGATAAAATCTGTATACCTGTTCATTTTTATATCTACACAAAAGTCATGATTCTATTTTTAAAAAATTATCTGTTAACACCTGCAATGTCCTGTTGTTATGTAACTAAGATCTCTCTAAACTACCTATCCCATTGTTCTTGATATGTAGCCTACAGTAATATAATTTCAAATAGATTCCTTGTCGCTATTATAAATTTTCTTGTAAATCGTAAACCCACAGCTTCACTTTTCTAAGAAACACCTGTATTTTTCTAATCATTCCATGTGTTCAATCCCAAATCCTTAATCTTTGTTTAGGTATTCAAGAATCATCCTTTTAGTTCAAACATCTTACACCTTTTCCGTAAATAAACACTCCATTCAAGCCAAGCTAAAATGCTACTATTCTGAGAAAACACATTCACTTATTTTTTCATTCCAAATACATTTGTTCAAAAGGTATTCACTGATAGCTTATTGTTTATCAGGCACAGAGGCAGGACCTGGAAGTAATAAACAAGAAGCCACTGACTGCCTTCACAAAGTGGATAGTTTTTCTACCAGAAAATCAAGGAAGAAACAATACAATGTGTAGAATACTACTGTCTATTTTATAAGTCATATGTTCTCTTTCCCCAAGATGTTCTCCTGTTAACTGTCAAATTTTATCCATCCACCAACATCTTTAGGGTTTTATAGTTTCTTTGCAAAATCTTCTCTGTATCAACATCACATTCCTTTCTTTCTCTTCTGAGTTCTAACTTATATCTATGCTACTTGAGATTTAATATGGATCTTTTTAGTTAATTTTGTGTGTACACAGTTGGTCTTCTCAATTAGGATGTAAGCTTCCTGAAGATTAACGCCAATTCTTTTATTCTGTTGCCTGGCCCAGTTCCCTTCACATGAAAAAATAAGTAAATACTTATTGATAAGATTCTGTATCTTTTAAGCAAATTTTGTAATGTGTAAAGTTGCCTTTTTTTTTTTTGACATTTTTAACCCAGTAAGAAAGAAGTATGAGAAAAAATGAAGTATTTAAATTTTAAGTGAATTTGGTCTGCATAAAACAGAAGTGATAATAAATTTTTGTGAATTGGAAATCTATAATTTCTAAGGACATAATAGTCCTTAGAAAATAAGATATTATTTTTATAAAAAAAAAAACAACACAAACACACATTGAAAAAAAAAACTGGTCAATAAAATGTTAAAATACAATGAACACATTATTGCTGTGGGATACAGATCTGTGTAATAGGTCCTATTAAATCAGTGAAAACTCCTATTATTTGATTAAAAGCATATTTGAAATAAAGCAAATCATAGAAATACTTAAGGAATTTATTTTAAATTCATAGAAATCTATAAAAGAACTACCCCAAACCAAACTATATCTAGAGATTAAACAATTAAGGACACTGAAATAATTTAAAATGCATTAAAAATACCATCTTAACAACTTAAAAACCTAATTTTAAGAATAAAAGAAAGAAGGAGTTCAGGATTGACATTGTTGTTTAGTCAGTAAGTCATGTCTGACTCTTTTGCGACTCCATGAACTATAGCCTCCCAGGCTCCTCTGTCCATGGGATTTCACAGGCAAGAATACTGGAGTGGGTTGCCATTTCCTTCTTCAGGGGATCTTCCTGACCCAGGGATCAAAACTGTGTCTCCTGCATTACAGGTGGGTTCTTTACCAATCAGCCATGAAGGAAGCCAGAGTTTAGGATCCAACACCCAAAAATATGGTACTATGACCTACTGTGTATTTTAAGCTGAGGAGTTTAGGAAACTGAAGCAGGAAGGTCATTCTGAGGCCCTCCATCCTGACCCTAACCCAATTTTCCTTAAAGTCTCTCCTCATGTGAGATGTGTACTCCCTACCATCAGAGACAAGAAGCATCCTTATGTCCAAAACACAGGGATGTCAAGAAGAATCCTAACAAACAGGCTTTACTAAGTTTCCCCCAGTTTACAATTATCTCATACCCCTTAGTGTATATCATATTAATCCATAATTGCCTCTTCTTTGTCAAACCTAGCATGAAAAGAAAGTACATAGGTCTGTTTCTTTTGGTTTTCATTTCCTTATGAAGGCTCTCATTTATACAAAACCTATATTAAATAAATTTGTAAGCTCTTCTCCTGTTAATCTTTGTCAGTTTGCTTTTCAGACCCAATCAGGAACCGTAAGAGGATTGAAGAAAACTTTCCTCCCCTATAGAATTAAGACTTTTAAAAATATACTTATGGATATCTTAGGCTAGATAATTACCTCATTGGTCTCATTCTTTAGGGATTTTCTATAACTATGCTGTCAGAAATCATCCCATCAAGTAACTGTTCAGTCTCCAAAACTGTCAGTTGTCATGGGCAAAGGAAACCTGTCCTTAAAAAAAAAAGTTACTGGGGAAGTGAGGGGAGGAAGAAAGAAAGAAAAACAAAGAAGTAGCTACAACACAGGTATCTTTTATTTAACAGCTCATAGTTATGTCACCAACTAAAATGATACTATTCTTGAAATTACTATAGAATTACTGATCTAGAAGGGACTGGAAATTTGTTCATCGACTGCAGTTAACCCTATCATAAAAAGAAAAACTGTAGAAGCCTTGGAAAGCCTTATAGAGTTGTAGGAGTCCTTTTTATATCCTGGATACCCATCCTTTCTTAGATGTACAGTCTTTTTTTAAACCTACGCTTTTTAAAAAGCAGAAGTTTTTAATTTTGATGAAGTTTGTAATTTTCTTTCTTTTGTAGTTTTCTGTGTAGTCTATGGAAGAAAGCTTTGCTTACCCCCTAATTGAAGAGAGATTCTCTTGTATATTTTTCTCTTAAAGCTTTGTAATTTTAGCTTTTACATTTAGGTCTATGTCCACCTTGTAAAACTTTTGCTTTTAGTGTAGGAGAAAGACTAACATTCGTAATTATCCATAGGAATGTCCATTTGTTAGTGCACCCTTTATTAAAAATCTTTCCTTTTCCCATTGGAATACTTTGGCAAACACTGTTAAAAATCAAATGAACTGCGTTAAGTGTCGGTGCACTGCTGGGCTTCACTCCGCTCCAGTGTCACATTTCTCAGTCACAGCAGTATGGTGCTATTTAATTATGACAGTTTTGTACTAAGTCTTATGTTAAATAGAGTCCAGCAGCATAAATTCTCCAGCTTCGTTCTTTACTTCTCCACATCGCTTTGGGTACTCTAGGTCATCTGTATTTCCAAACAATTATAAAATTAGCTTGAAAATACCTATGCAAACACAAAAAATCTTGGTGGGGTTTTCAGTTCAGTCCAGTTGCTCAGTTGTGTCCGACTCTGCGACCTCATGGGCTGCAGCATGCCAGGCCTCCCTTGTTCATCACCAACTCCCGGAGTTTACTCATACTCATGTCCATTGAGTAGGTGATGCCATCCAACCATCTCATCCTCTGTCACCCTCTTCTCCTGTCCTCAATCTTTCCCAACATCAGGGTCTCTTCAAATGAGTCAGTTCTTCCCATCAGGTGGCCAAAGTATTGGAGTTTCAGCTTCAACATCAGTCCTTCCAATGAATATTCAGGACTAATTTCCTTTAGGATGGACTGGTTGGAATCTCCTTGCAGTCCAAGAGACTCTCAAGCGTCTTCTCCAACACCACGGTTCAAAAGCATCAATTCTTCTGCGCCCAGCTTTCTTTATAGTCCAACTCTCACATCCATACATGACTACTAGAAAAACCATAGCTTTGACTAGATGGGTCTTTGTTGGCAACGTAATGTCTCGGTGTTTTAATGTGCTGTCTAGGTTGGTCGTAGTTTTCCTTCCAAGGAGTAAGAGTCTTTTAATTTCATTGCTGCAATCACCATCTGCAGTGATTTTGGAGCCCCAAAATATAAAGTCAGCCACTGTTTCACTGTTTTCCCTATCTACTTGCCATTATGTGATGGGACCAGATGTCATGATCTTAGTTTTCTGAATTCGAGCTTTAAGCCAACTTTTTCACTCTCCTCTTTCACTTTCATCAAGAGGCTCTTTAGTTCTTCTTCATGTTCTGCCATAAGGGTGATGTCATCTGCATATGTGAGGTTATTGATATTTCTCCCGGCAATCTTGATTCCAGCCTGTGCTTCATCCAGTCCAGCGTTTCTTAAGCAGGGTGACAATATACAGCCTTGACGTACTCCTTTCCCTATTTGGAACCAGTCTGTTGTTCCATGTCCAGTTCTAACTGTTGCTTCCTGACCTGCATACAGATTTCTTAAGAGGCAGGTCAGGTGGTCTGGTAGTCCCATTTCTTTAAGAATTTTTCAGTTTTTGGTGATCACACAGTCAAAGGCTTTGGCATAGTCAATAAAGCAGAGATAGATGTTTTAACTGGGATTATATGCAATCTACAGATTAATCTAAGAATTGACATTTTAAGAATACTGTCTTCCTATTCATGAATATGGTACATTTCTGCACTTGCTGAGGTCTTTAAAAATTTCTCCAAACAATGTTTAGTAATTTGGCAGTTTTCAGTAGTCTTGTATATCTTTTAACATTTACTCCTAAAGTATTTAAATAAAGTTTCTTAGCTGCTACTGTAAATAACTAGTTTTCATTAAAAAAAAAAAAAAAAAAAACTAAGCTGTTTTTCACATACAATAAAAGATTCAGATCTTAAGTGTCACTCAATCAGTTCTGAGGAATGCATATTAAGACACAAGATGTTTCTATCACCTCAGAAATGTTACTGTCACAGTAGAACTTCCAGTGGAAACCACTGATTTGATTTTTTTTTATCAACACAGGAGAGTTTTGCTTATTATTGTTGTTCATATAAATGAAGTGATAGCATATTTTTAAGATTTGGTTTCTTTCACTCAGCATAACATTACGAAATCATTGTTGTTGTGAGTCGCTCAGGTGTGTCCAACTCTTTGCGACTCTATGGACTGTAGCCCACCAGACTCCTCTCTCCATGGGATTTTCCAGGCAAGAACACTGGAGTGTGTTGCCATGTCCTCCTCCAGGGGATCTTCCCGACCCAGGGATTCAACACACATCTCCTGTGTCTCCTGAATTGCAGGTGGATTCTTTACCTGCTGAGCCCTTGGGGAAGTCTATGAAATCATTTGATCATTCCATTTTTTTGTTGAATAGCATTCAATGTATGAACATAATACAGGTCATTTATCTACTCTCCTGTTGATGAATATCTGTGATCTTTCCAGTTTTAGGTTATAATGAATGAGCTACTATGAATACTTTTTTTTAGCTGCATCTTGCAGCATGCAGAGCTTCTCTGACCAAGGATCGAACCTGAGCCTCCTGCAGTGGAAACATGGAATCTTAACCATTAGACCATCAGGGAAGCCACCGCTATGAACATTTTTGATGAAAGCTTTTGATGAACAACTTTTTCTTAGAAAAACGCCTGGAAACAAAAACTGTTGAGTCATGGGGTAGATACATATTTAACTTTATAAGAAACCGTCAAATAGTTTTTTAAAGTCGTACCATTTTACAGCCCAATTAGCAATTTTAAATTTAGCTTTAAAATTTTTTATTCTGTACAAGGTCCTAATATATAGCAGAGGGAACTATATCCAATATCCTGTAACAAACCATAATGGAAAACAATATAAAAAGAATGCAAACATGTCTATAACTGAGTCAGAGATTGGCATAACATTTTAAGTCAACTATATTTCAAGAAAAAAAATTTAAAAAATAAACTTCAGCTATTCTGCTAGTTGTGTATTACCATGTCACCATGGTTTTAATTTTCATGTGCCTGAAAGCTAGTAATATGGAGCATTTTTTAATGTGCTGATTGCTCATTTGTATATCTTTTGTAAAAAGTGTCTACTCTAAAAATTAGATTGCTTCTTTCTTATTACTGAGTTATGAGGGATAATTATATAGTCTACACTTAAGTCCTTGTTGCTAATACTTTCTCTCATTCTGTGGCTTCTCTTTTCTTTTTTCTTGATGGTGTTCCGGAAGGAACACAAGTTTTAAATTTTAATTAAGTTAAATTCATCACTTTCACGTTCTATACTTTCTGTATCTTCTGAAAAAAAATTTGTCTTGGAGTGATGTATTAATCTCGATTTTTCCCTAGCAGCTTTATTATTTTATCTCATATTTAAGTCTATCTCAAATTTATATCTGTGAAATAAGGTAGGGCTTCCTTGGTGGTTCACTGGTAAAGAAATCACCTGCAATGCAGGAGATGTGGGTTCAATCCCTGGGTTGGGAAGATCCCCTGGAGAAGGAAATGGCCAGCCCACTCCAGTATTCTTGCCTAGGAAATCTCATGGTCAGGGGAGCCTGGCAAGCTACAGTCCATGGCGTTGCAGGAGTTGGACATGACTTAGCAACTAAAACAACAAAAGCAAATGAAATAAGTTAAGAATTGAAGGGCTTCTCCCCTCAATATTGATATACGGTGTTCCAGCACAATATATTAAAAAGAGATGCTTCTTTTCTTACTGAATTGCTAGAGTGCTCTTATCAAACATCATTTTCCATATAGGTATGGGTCTCTTTTTGGACCCTATATTCTGTTCCATGATCTATTTGTCAGTCTTTATATGAAAACTACACTATCTTGATTAGTATTGCTTTATAGGAAGTTTTAAAGCCAGGTAAAGTCGTTCCTCTTTTCTTCTTTTCAAAGACTATTCTGGCCCTTCTTAATCCTACACTTTTTCGAATCAACTTTTACATAATCTTGTCAATATTTACAAAGAGCCTGCTGGGAGTCTGACTGGGATTGCATTAAATCTGTTGCCCAGTGAACTAAAATCTAAATGATATTGTCTTCCAATTCGTAAACATGGTATACTTATTTATTTAGATCTTCTTTGATTTCTATCAGCAGTATTTTATAGTTTTTATTGCTGAAGGCTTATAATCTCCTATTAAATTTATCCCTCAGTATTTTATACTTTTTGATGTGACTATAAATAATACTGTTTTTTAACTGAAGTATACTTGATTTACAATGTTATGCCAATCTCTGCTGTGTAACACAGTGACTCAGTTATACACAAATACATTATTTTTTAAATATTCTTTTCCTTTATGGCTTATCACAGGATACTGAATATAGTTCCCTGAGCTATACATTAGGACCTTGCTGTTTATCTATTCTAAACGTAACAGTTTGCATCTATCAACCCTAAATTTCCAGTCCATCTCTTTCTCCCCCTCACGTCCCCTTGGCAATCACACTCTTCTCTTGTAAGTCTTTTCCTGTTTTGTAGATAGGTTCATTTGTGTCATATTTTACATTCTCCATATAAGTGATATCATATGGTATTTGTCTCTTTCTGACTTACTTCAGTTAGTATGATAATCTTTAGGTGTATCCATGTTGCTGCAAATGGCATTATTTCATTCTTTTTTATAGTTGAGTAGTATTCCATAAATATGAGGCACTTACTGCTATGAATACAGGGGTACATGTATCTTTCTGAATTATAGCTTTGTCCAAGTATATGCCCACAAGTGGGATTGCTGGATCATATGGTAATTCTATTTTTAGTTTTCTAAGGGACCTCCATACTGTTTTCCATAGTTGCTGTACGGACTTATATTCCCACCAACACTTCCCTTTTTTCCACACCCGCTCCAGCACGTTATTTGTAGACTTTTTATTTTTTATTTTTATTTGTAGACTTTTTAATGCTGCTCATTCTGACCAGTGTGAGGTGGTACTTCACTGAAGCTCTAATTTGCATTCCTCTAATAATTAGTGATGTTGAGCATCTTTTCATGTGCCTAGTGGGCATCTGTAAGTCTTCTCTGGAGAAATGTGTATTATGGTCTTCTGCCCATTTTTCAGTTGGGTTGTTTGTTTTTCTGTCATTGAGTTGTAAGAGCTGTTTGTATATTTTGGAGATTAAGACCTTGTGTGTTGGATCATTTGCAAATATTTTTCTCCCATTCCACAGGTTGTCTTTTCATTTTTTCTTATAGCTTCATTTGATGTGCAATGCGAGACAGCAAAAGAGACACAGATGTATAGAACAGTCTTTTGGACTCTGTGGGAGAGGGCGAGGGTGGGAGGATGTGGGAGAATGGCACTGAAACATGTATATTATCATATGTGAAATGGATCGCCAGTCCAGGTTCGATGCATGAGACTGAGTGCTTGGGGCTGGTGCACTGGGATGACCCCGAGGGATGGGATGGGGAGGGAGGTGGCAGGGGGGTTCAGGATGGGGAACACATGTACACCCGTGGCGGATCCATGTCAATGTATGGCAAAACCACCATAATATTGTAAAGTAATTAGCCTTCAATTAAAATAAATAAATTTATATATATAAAAAAAAGAAAAACAAGCCCCCCCCCCCAAAGCTTGTAAGTTTGATTAGGTCCCATTTTAAACAATACTGCGTTGATAGTTTCATTTTCTAATTATTCACTGTTAGTATACAGAAATCTAATTGTTTTTTAGATTGGCTATGTAACCTGTGACTTAGCTAAAAGTACATATCAGTTCTAGAAGTTTTCTTGACAATTCCTTATGACTTCTTATGTACACAGACATATCATCTGCCAATTCAGCTGAATTTATTCCTCTCCAATTTTTATCCATTTTCTTATTACACTGACTAGAATACAAAATCCAGGTAGTAAGAATAGAAATTCTTACCTTGTTCCTATCAGGAAGAAAACATTTAGTCTTTCACCTTTAAGCATGCTGTTACACTTAAAAGCTAGAGATCTTTCATGCAAGTCTTTTTATCAAACTGAGGAAGCACCTATCTGTGCTTAGTTTCCTGACAGGTTTTATTATGAATATTTGATTTTGTTGAATACTTTTCCTAAATCTTTCAAAACAGTTTTCTCCTTAATTCTGTTAATGTGCTCAACTACAATGACTGATTTTCAATGTTGATTTTCAACAATTAAGCTACTCTTTCACCACTAGTACATACACTGGTACATACATGTGCGTTCCGAGTACCAGGGTATTGTTCATCTTATAAAATGACGTGCAAAGTGTTCCCTGGTCATCTATTTTCTAAAACAGTTTGTGTATGATTAGTATTAATTTTCCCCCTAAGAATTTGAAAGAATTCACCAATGAAACTATATGACCCTCAAACTATTTCTGTAAAAAAATTGGGATGAATTCACTTGCATTAATAGACATAGAGCTATTCAAACTCTTGCTTCATCTTCTCCCTTTCAGTAAGTAATTTTTAAGAAATTCGCTTATTTCACTTAAGTTTCAAATTCATTAACTTATTACCAACACTTCCTTATTATTCTTTTAATGTATATATGATCTACAGTGATAATCTCTCTGCCACTTCAGATACTGGTAACTGGCTGTTCTTTCCCCACCTCCCCGTCCCCCTTTAACTAGTCTAGCTAGGAGTTATTCATTTCATGGATCTTTTCAAATAACCAAATTTTGGTTTCGTTAGCTTTTTCTATTATTTGTGTAATATTACACTGATTACTGTTCTTATTTGTACTGCATTCTCCCTTCTTTTTCTAACTTCAAAGGGCAGAACATCAGGTCATGCACTGTAATCTTCTTGAATACAAGTATTCAGAGCTATACATTTTCTTCAAGGCACTGCTTTAATTGCATTAACAAATTTTGTTATCTTATTTCATTATAATTTAGTTAGGAATACGATCTAAATCCCCTTCCGATTTCTTTTCAAAATCATGGGTTATTTAGACATGCCCATGTCTAAATGAAACAGCCTGTTTCACTTCCTAATATTTGGCATTTTTCTAGGTATCTTCAGTTCAGTCGCTCAGTTGTGTCTGACTCTTTGCGACCCCATGAATTGAGCACACCAGGCCTCCCTGTCCATCACCAACTCCCGGAGTCTACCCAAACCCATGTCCATCGAGTCGGTGATGCCATCCAGCCATCTCATCCTCTGTCGTCCGCTTCTCCTCCTGCCGCCAATCCTTCCCAGCATTAGGGTCTTTTCCAATGAGTCAACTCAACTTTGTTGGCAAAGTAATGTCTCTACTTTTAAATATGCTATCTAGGTTGGTCATAACCTTCCTTCCAAGGAGTAAGTGTCTTTTAATTTCATGGCTGCAATCACCATCAGCAGTGATTTTGGAGCCCAAAAACATAAAGTCTGACACTGTTTCCACTGTTTCCCCATCTATTTCCCATGAAGTGATGGGACCAGATGTCATGATCTTAGTTTTCTAAATGTTGAGCTTTAAGCCAACTTTTTCACTCTCCTCTTTCACTTTCATCAAGAGGCTCTTTAGTTCTTCTTCGCTTTCTGCCGTAAGGGTGGTGTCATCTGCATATCTGAGATTATTGATATTTCTCCTGCCAATCTTGATTCCAGCTTGTGCTTCATCCAGCCCAGCGTTTCTCATGATGTAC
Organism: Okapia johnstoni; assembly: GCA_024291935.2. Taxonomy (NCBI): domain Eukaryota; kingdom Metazoa; phylum Chordata; class Mammalia; order Artiodactyla; family Giraffidae; genus Okapia; species Okapia johnstoni. The sequence continues at coordinate 45,884,210 of CM044307.1, read as the reverse complement.
TCTGCATATAAGTTAAATAAGCAGGGTGACAATATACAGCCTTGACGTACTCCTTTTCCTATTTGGAACCAGTCTGTTGTTCCATGTCCAGTTCTAACTGTTGCTTCCTGACCTGCATACAGGTTTCTCAAGAGACAGGTCAGATGGTCTGGTATTCCCATCTCTTTCAGAATTTTCCAGTTTATTGTGATCCACACAGTCAAAGGCTTTGGCATAGTCAACAAAGCAGAAATAGATGTTTTTCTGGCACTCTCTTGCTTTTTCGATGATCCAGCAGATGTTGCCAATTTGATCTCTGGTTCCTCTGCCTTTTCTAAAACCAGCTTGAACATCTGGAAGTTCACGGTTCACGTATTGCTGAAGCCTGGCTTGGAGAATTTTGAGCATTACTTTACTAGCATGTGAGATGAGTGCAATTGTGTGGTAGTTTGAGCATTCTTTGGCATTGCCTTTCTTTGGGATTGGAATGAAAACTGACCTTTTCCAGTCCTGTGGCCACTGCTGAGTTTTCCAGATTTGCTGGCATATTGAGTGCATCACTTTCACACCATCATCTTTCAGTATTTGAAATAGCTCAACTGGAATTACATCACTTCCAATAGCTTTGTTAGTAGTGATGCTTTCTAAGGCCCACTTGACTTCACATTCCAGGATGTCTGGCTCTAGGTGAGTGATCACACCATCGTGATTATCTGGGTCGTGAAGATCTTTTTTGTACAGTTCTTCTGTGTATTTTTGCCACCTCTTCTTAATATCTTCTGCTTCTGTTAGGTCCATACCATTTCTGTCCTTTATCGAGCCCATCTTTGCATGAAATGTTCCCTTGGTATCTCTAATTTTCTTGAAGAGATCTCTAGTCTAGGTATCTTACTGACTTCTAATTTAATTCTTTTGTGGTCAGAAAAAATACTTTGTATGATTTTAAACTTTTTCAATTTATTGACATTGATTTAAAGATCGGCATATGGTTTAATCCTGTCAAGTGTAACGTCTACCCTTGAAAGGAATTTATATTCGTCAGTTGTTGGGAAAAGAATTTTGTAAGTATCAATTAGGTCAAAGTAGTTCACAGTGGTTTATTTAGTTCTATGTCTTTACTAAGTTTCTGTCTACTTATTCTGTCACTTGCTAAGACAGAGGTATTCAAATCTTCAACTATGATTATGAATCTCTCTTTAATTATACCAATTTTTGTTTCCTTTTTTTTGAAGCTCTATTAGATGTATACACAGTTTATCATCAATTCTTTATGTATTGACTCTTATCATTTTATCATAATCAAATGTGGTATATAATGAGATTGACTATAATGGAAAAAGAAAACGGTAAAGAAGCAAATGGCATGGGTAAATTTCTAAATAACTGTTAACCGAGTTTTGAAAGTTAACTGCTATTTTTTCAAGGGTAAAATATCTTACTCTGATGAAAATTAAATCTCTTGGGGAAAAAATACAAGACACTGTCTCTTCTAGGCTGGGCGCTTTGAATAAATACTTGTTCAAGAGGAATCAATGACAAATAGTCATAATCATAAAAGGAATTTTTCATTTCATGGTGGCAGTTATTAAAATACTATACCAATTGAGTTTTTCTTGACAGTTAATTTTTATAATTAATTTTTATTGGAATATAGTTGTATTTATAATCTTAGGTTAGTTTCAGGTATACAGCAAAGTGAATCAGTTGTACATATACATATATCCACTCTTTTTTACATTCTTTTCCCATATAGGTCATTATATAGTATTCAGTAGATTTCCCTATGCTAAGTAGGTCCTTATTAGTTATCTATATATAGTAGTGTGTGTATCTCAATCCCAATCTCCCAATTTATTTCCCCCATACCTACTGTTAATAAAGATGTTGGCTTCTATGCTCTGTGTTAAATCAAAAAAAAAATTCAATTGTAGAATGATCTATCAATGTTTCCAGTAATACTGCAACACCAGTTTCCTTTTAATGGCTCATCAGTTATGCAATTGCCGTGAAGGTAATATGAGCAGACTCATTTAGCAACATATTATTACATCATCTTTACATGAAGTAAGGCCCATCAGGCAATATTAAATTAGCCTGAATTTTGCAGTATGTCAGCATCATTTTATGTATATTAATAGCAAAGTTAATGTTCCTTGGGGATTTTGTTGAGGAAAAATGGTTTCAAAGTGGTGTTTAGATATACTTTTGTAGCCACTATTTATATTTTCCTCTATTATCATTGTGTGGTTAAGATTATTACGTTGCTTATGAAAAGGTGAGACAAAATGGCAGCCAACTATTTTCATGTATTTTTTTTCTTTGACCCGTTATAGTAAGTACTGTTTGAAATACAGGGTTTTTTTTTTTTGAATGGGAATGATATACTTTTTTAAACTCTTGAATTTTCTGAATTTACTACTTAGGCCTCAAATCAGCTGGTGTGATCCACGGTAATTTCTCTTAGCAACTGTAGCATAGTCAGAGCTAAGTAACAGTAATAAATAGCAAAGCCATTGTTCCATTCACAGTAAGGAAACCTTTTAGTTAGAGATCTCCAGTCTTTACTGACGTTATTTACTCTTATTGCAGTATTATCTTCTCTACTCTGTGCTCAATTTTGGGGTTTCTTTTTGGGGCTCAAGCATTGCTTCTGTGATTCTTCAAAAACAAATCTTTTCCTGATTTGAATATCTATAAAACTTCCTGATACAGCAATATCATTATTTTATATATTCCCATAACCTCGTTCTATTTTCCATGGGCCAGTCTGATCTCTCCAACGTAGGATAATTATTAAACAATGATCTTGTAGTTCCTTTTTTAATACTCTCTATATGCTTACATTTGGGGTATACAGAGGAACTGGGGTTATCAAAGCATAATCCCCAGTTCATGGGAATTAAAATCACCTGAGGCACTATTAAAAATACAAGTTCTCAGGCCCCTCCTTGTCTAAACAAATTAAAATGAGAGGTAAGGAATTCTACAGTATTAAGCATATGTTTAGAAGGCTTACTACTTGCTAAATGTATGACTCTGAGGAAATTACAAAATATCTACGAAGAACATTCAATTTCTAACCTGCAAAAATGGATGCTGTTAGGAGAATTAAATGTGGGAGTTCTCTGGTCACCTAGTGATTAGGCTTTCACTGCCAAGCTGGCCTGGGTTCAATCCCTGGTTGGGGAACTACAGAAAAAAAAAAAAAAGAGGGGGCATTAAATGTGTAATTCAATGCCTGGCTTAGTTAGTGCTCAGTAAATGGTAACAATTGTTATTAGAATGCTATGCATCTAGGTTTAAATAATTGTTTTTCATATGAGAATTAAATCTGGTATAAACACATTAATTATTGGTAAAAAGTTAAGACTCATTTTTGCAAAATTGGAGAATTACATAAATGGAGCTAACCATTGATTCTAACTAAATAGCGATACCTTTGCCAAGGGAGTATAAAAAAAAAGTAAGTGAAAACTCATTAATATAAGCATTAACAATAATTTAATAGCTGTAGTTTCAAAGAGCTTACAATAGTTTTTATTTTCAAGTTTACAAGTAGTGTTAACATTAGACAAATGGTTCTCAATCTTCTTGGTCTCTTAAAAATAATATTAAGGACTCAGAATAACTGTTTTTGGTGGGTTTTATGAATTGAAAACATTTTAAAAGGTACATTCATTCTGCAAAATATTTTCACTTTCAAGTGCATGCAGTTTAGCCTTCTGAGACTTATACACGTGGGGAAAAAATTGCTAATTCTGTTTTCCAAATGAAGTCAATGCAGAGATTGGATTTAAGGTTAAATGACTTGTCTTAGAACTACAGGTCAGTAACTCACAGAGATGAGATTTGAACCTAGGTAATCCGATTCTGAATGGCACAACTATGGGATAGTTACTAAATGAAGTAGTATCAGGAAGATCTCCTGGAGAAGGGAATGGCAAACCACTCCAGTATTCTTGCCTGGAGAATTACATGGACAGAGGAGCCTGGCGGGCTACAAACCATGGGTCTCAAATAGTTGGACACAACTGAACGACTTACACTTTCACTTTACTTTTTACTGTCACTGTGACAGTTAAGTGCCCATGTCTAAAGTTAAGGTGGGTCTTATGAAAGGCATGCAGACAGCAGAAAACACTTAAATGTATTCTGCCTTTCCTTTGGTATGCTTTTTGGCTTGATTCTGATTGGGAATCTGCAGGCAAACTGTGTATTTAGGATTCTCAGTGTAAAGATGTGGGGAAAAAAGCATAGGAAATGGCCATTAGTAGAAATGCAACATGCTAAGGAATATGAAGAGTTGAAAGAACATTTCCAAGTCAAAGAGACTGGAGGAAACTCTAAAAATGGTTTCGCTGCCGATTTGCAAGGAGGTCTTTCCAAGAAATTGCCCTCTGCAGGAAACCCTTTGTGTGTTGTCACTTTAGCAAAGCTACATTATAACTAGCAAAGCTATATTATAACTACCCGTAAACCAGGCACCTGCCATGGTCTGCTTATCTCTGGCCCAAGCAGTTTTCAAATCTTTTGATCATATAATACCTTCCCTCACCTGCTGGTTCTTTCCACAGATCAATGATGACGAAATGAAGAGTGAATAACAGATGACCATCAGGCCTCCTCCCTAGCTTCCCCTTTAGTAATCTCATGGACAAATTGTATGAACAAACTTGTCAACAGGATAACTTCTAAGGGACTTCCCTGGCAGTACAGTGGTTAAGACTCCATGCTCCCATTGCAGAGGGCAGGTGTTCGACTCCTGGTCAGG